>OY783219.1:0-1472046 GCA_963678705.1 Panorpa germanica | reverse complement strand
TTAATTACAATAGTATTTTATTAGATTAATGAAGATGTCAGATATAAAACAAAATGTAATTCTATAGTGTTATAATTTGATTAATAGTTGAAACACGCTTACATGGTACACTTTGATGTTACAATTAGAGTAATTGTACGAACGAAGTTATGAATAGTAATGCTTGGTTGAGACTCAGGAGAAGACTGACTTTCTGACTAGCGTGCAGATTAATATATAATGATTTATTTCACATCACAATGTGCCAATACTGAGTTACCAGCATTAAAACAATATAAAATCTCCACAGACCAGAGTCAATGTTTACAAGCGCTAAATACAAATAATTATTTATTACAATATTAATACTAAAATTAAAGATAACGTAATATAATTCTTATAAAATAAATAACATTTATATTAAAAATAGGAAGGATAAGTACGACTTATGCGTACTTACAACACCCTTCAACCCTAAAAAAGGAACGCATATTAAACAAAACATATGCGTTTCTTTCCAGGAAAAAGAAAAAGGAAGATAGGACGATATCGTACTATCACAACACCCCCTTCCAAAAAAAAAGGGACACGTATAAAAACAAAATATACGAGTTACAATTCTGGAAAAAAACAAAAAGAGAAGCAAAGTGTCGACAACGATTCTGATCCCATCGTATAGAGCTAACACTGCTTCACAAAACAATCATCCCTGACAAAATCCATCTTATTCGTCAAGGTTTTATTCATTGGTACAAAATCTCTTCAATCTATTCCTATTAACTATCGTATACTTTCTAGGTGAAAAAAAAGAATTGACCCTTCTATCAAAATTTAATTTAAATTTTGGTTTATTACTAGTAAATTTATTTGTAGCTAAATCAATCGTAGAAGAATATTTTGCACCACTAAATTGGTCTAGTATGTCATGTACGAGAGGCAAAGTATAAACATCACTTGTCGTCTGCTCATTAAGTTTACGATAATCGATTACAACGCAAAATTGTTTGTTCCTCGACGCATCTGCTTTTTTAGGTACCATTAACAGAGGTGCGTTAAACTGTGAGTCGCATTTTTCAATAATGTTGTTAGCCAACAGTTCTTGAATATGCTTCTCAACAATTTCTTTATGCGCATGAGATAATCTATGCGGCTTAATGTTTACAGTGTTAGGTGAGTCACTCAGTGCACTCGCACAAGATAACTTATCTACCGGGAAAAAAAAAATGTTATTAAAATTATTACAGATTTCCATTAAATCTGTTAAGTATTTTGAATTAACATTTGAAAAATCTATATTATTAAATAAAAGATGTCGTAAGGATCTTTTAGGATCGTTAGGATTTCTTTTCAAAAAATGGTAAAAATTAAATTTATTTATTGGAATAATATCTGGTTTAAAATTGTCAAGTATTACATCTTTTGCTGAGGAATTAGTTATTGATATATAAAAAGTATTATTAACAGGATTAATTAATGCGTTGGCTAAAAAAACTTCAGGTAGCAATTCCTTGGCTACACAAACTCCTACCGTAGAACCCGACATAGGAATTAATTTCCTAGTACGTGCTGGAACGATAATACTGTTTATGTTTATTAATGGTAGCTTAAATATTTTGCCATGTTGTGAGAATTGTACGCTGTTTGTTTCCAAATTAATTACTGCTTTAAATGTACGTAAAATATCTAATCCTATAATTCCATCATGCTTAATGGGGAAATCCTCTGACACAACCTGTAAAGTATGTTTCGACTTATGACTATCTAAAATTATAGAAGTTTTCAGTGAACCTAAAGTATAAGGCGTGCCTTCAGAAATTCCCTTTAACAAAACTTTAGATGTACTATCTATTTTGATATTATTTTTTAAAATATTTTGTTTAATTAAAGAAATTTGAGAACCAGTATCCAATAAAAATGATACAGTCTTTGCTTTGGCTGCGACTATTCTGAATTGAACAGTGTCAGCTGTTTGCTTGACATTAATATTTTTATTGTTACAGTTAAAATTTGTTATATCATTAGTATTTTGTATTTCTTTAATCTCAATATTTTTATTTAAACTATTAAATTTACGTAAATGGTGATTATAAAAAGAACGTGAATTTTGTTTTGTATTTTTAGTAAAAGATACTTGAGGACCATCAGATTCAAGATGTCTCGATCTTTTACAATAAACAGAAGGTTTTGAAAATACCGTATCTCTCCTACAAATATTAATTTGCGCGACAGGATATACCGTATCCGCATTTTCCTTCTTGATAAAACAATATTTCTCTAAATGACCATTTTTTTTACAATAGTTACAAAAAAAAGTTTTAAATTTTGTTTCGACTTCGTTAGCAAATTGTTCACTTGAAACTGGTTCACTACTAGAAATAGAATGACTTGAATCTGTTTTAAATTCAACATGCCTTCTTCTTTCTAGAGTGCGCCACCGTGTTTCAAGAAAATTCGTAAAATCATTTAGGGTTGGTAATTCAGAAGTATTTCTGTTTTCCCATTCCTTTAATGTGTTAAAATCTAACTTGGTCTTTAAAAAATGTATAAAAATTAAATCTGAATGATTAGAATATATTCCCAACTCGGTTAATGCTCTAATCGATTCATTAATTTCGTCTAAAAAATTTTTGATATTAGTTTCTGATTCTAAACGTATAACATTGTAGTTTATTAAATTGTTTAAACAGGTTTCAATAAGTGCTACCTTATTGTCATAACGTTTACAAAGGATGTTCCAAACAATTTCATAATTATCGTTTGTTAAAGGATAATTCTTTATGAGTTTGAGTGGTTCTCCTGTCAAATTTAATTTTAAATAGTGCATTTTTTCAATGCTTGATAACTTACTATTATTACGAATTAAATTTGTAAATAATTCCATGAAACTTTGCCAATTAGTATATTCTCCATCAAAAACGGTTAGTTGCATTGGACTTAAGTTTAAATTTTTTATTGAATCTATGCTTTTTGAGTCATCCACAATATGTGTATTATCCTCAAATGTTTGCTTATAATTCAACAAGGAAATAAGAGTGTCGTCATAAATACTTTCAACTTCCATAGACTTACTAACGATAGCCGTAGCTTCTTCATTTTTTAGAATTGGAAGCAGTGCTTCTACGATACTACTATATTTAACCCAAGCTTTGTCTAAGTTTTTGATTTTTAATTGAACTATTGTTAAGGATGTTGATTGGACTTCTAGATTTTTTGAAAACTCATTAATTAGATTGATTGTATTCTCAACTAATGTGAGGGAATGAACGTTCGGTGCCATAGTACTTAATTAAAGTTATATATAATATACAGACTAAAGATTATTTTGTACCAATAAACGACTCTCCGAAGAATAGGATTCTGACAAGGAAAAATTGTTAGCGAAAACAGTAACTCACAGGAAATTTCCGATGGGGCTCAGACGTTGCAGTTGTAACAGGAAGGTAGTCTCTCTGATTGAACAGACTGCTATCTAACTGTTTCAGCTCTTTGCTTTCCTTTTCAAAATTCCCTCTCGTTCAAAAAAAAATGTGGTTCTAAAAAAAATATTAAACATCAATTAGTATAATTGTGGAAACAATTATAAAAAAATATTATAGTAAATATGCAAAAGTATTGGATATAATACTAAAAAAATTAATAGCTTCAATGACAAACAATGATGCTACAAAAAAAAGTTAGGTTATAGCAAATATTCAAAAGTACTGAATATAATACTAAAAAAAATTATAACCTCGTTAATAATGATGCTAATAAAAAATACTTAGATTATAGCAAATATTCAAAAGTACTGAATATAATACTAAAAAAAAATCATAGCTTCATTAGTAACATTGCTATAAAAAAAATACAATTATCAATTTATAGTAATAATTATATACAAAAAAAAAGATACTGTTCTATTATACTTAAAGATTTTCTTATCAGCGATTATGATCTATACACAGCTGTGTGCGGAATTCTGCACGCGACCAACATCGATTTAGATTATTCCAAATGTTCTAGAAGCATCCATCCATTCCCGGGGCGGCAAAAGATTTCTTTTTCCAGGTTCAGCTGGCTGTAGTTTTTGCATCCGCCGGACTTGTAGAAAAATTATGTGAAATACAGATGAATTGACGTTCTATCTCGTACTCTTCGGCAATTTTTGGAAATAATCCATCGGCGTAGTGGCATCCAGATTAATTGATCTGCATCCAGGTGTAGAATATATAGAAAAAATTTTTGGGCGTACCTCTTGGATATTTATGTGTAGGAATATCTCTTCGAGACCCCACCTGACACCAATGTTGTAAGTTTATTCGAAGGCGGATGTTACACCTGACATCAATGTTGTAAAAAGAGGTCGGATTGTCGTTCTAGAAGGAGATTACTCAGCTTGCTAATACATCACGCAGTGTTGCTAGTTACTGGAAGTAGATTCTTCAGTTTGACGATCATCCACCTTCTTGAATTACTCACGTTGATAAGAATTAAGTTTCTTTTAAGATGATTAATAGGATTCTTGTTAGACGGTGTATTGTTGCAATTTGAGAATACTTGAGCGGTCTAAAGTAACCTCGTTGCAACATACGACGGTTGAACAATTAGTATCTTTTTATTACTATTAATACAAACACTTTTATTAAAATATATCATTTATTCGTTGTAATATTATATCTGCTTACTTAATTACAATAGTATTTTATTAGATTAATGAAGATGTCAGATATAAAACAAAATGTAATTCTATAGTGTTATAATTTGATTAATAGTTGAAACACGCTTACATGGTACACTTTGATGTTACAATTAGAGTAATTGTACGAACGAAGTTATGAATAGTAATGCTTGGTTGAGACTCAGGAGAAGACTGACTTTCTGACTAGCGTGCAGATTAATATATAATGATTTATTTCACATCACAATGTGCCAATACTGAGTTACCAGCATTAAAACAATATAAAATCTCCACAGACCAGAGTCAATGTTTACAAGCGCTAAATACAAATAATTATTTATTACAATATTAATACTAAAATTAAAGATAACGTAATATAATTCTTATAAAATAAATAACATTTATATTAAAAATAGGAAGGATAAGTACGACTTATGCGTACTTACAACAAAGCATTGAATACCTTAATACACATGCAAAATTTCAACTTTCTATCTTTTACGACTTAAAAGTAATACAGCAGAAAAGGCTCACTTTTTTCCAGTTTTTCCAAAATTACGGGTTTCCAGGAAATTCAGGGAAAAAACTGGGGACGCTAGAAGTCTTAGAATTTTTTTCTCTTTAAAGTATTTAAAGTGTCTTTTAAAGTCTAGAGTTTACCCCCGTCGCAAAGTGACGTCTTTTTGGCGTGTATGATTTGAATCCAATAAAATAATTCGTAATTAAATTTCATATTTAACTGTTCTATTTTTAAATTGAAATAATAAATAAACTCGCACATATACATATACATTGACACATATAAACTGACTAAAAAAATATATTTTCTTTATCAAAATAAAAAATATTTTCAATTTATGCGTTATTTGACCAACTTTTTTTCAAAATTTGGGATTTTTTTTTTTCGATTCGTAAATAAGTTACCAAGGTTAGCCTACATACAAAATTTCAATTTTCTAGCACAATTTTTACTATCGGCAAATACTACCCTTGTGCCCCCCAATAAAATTTTGAAATTTTGAATTTTTTTTTATTGATAATATACTTAATTATTCTAGAATCCAGAATATGAACTTTCTCCAAAGTTCCCCAACGGGCCCCCCGAATTTCTTCAACCCCCCCTTTTTCAATTTTTGAATTTCTAATTTTTGAGAAATGACAGCATTAAATACCTTAATACACATGCAAAATTTCAACTTTCTATCTTTTACAAATTAAAAGCAATACAGCAAAAAAGGAATCACTTTTTTTCCAGTTTTTCCAAAATTACGGGTTTTCAGGAAATTCAGGAAAAATCCAGGGACGCCAAAAGTCTTAGAATTTTTTTCTCTACGAAAGAGGAAATTTTCAAAAACATTGATGGTGCCGTTTTCGCGCTGCCATACAAAATTCACTACCAAACATATAAGACCATAAGATCATAAGAATATAAACAAACAGTTGGAACATTATAATATAGGATGAATGATGATGATGATAAGAATATAAGCAAACAAACATACACCTCGGATATTATAAATAAGATAGCTAGAGTTTACCCCCGTCTTTTTGGCGTGTATGATTTGAATCCAATAAAATAATTAATAATTAAATTTCATATTTAATTCTATTTTTAAATTGAAATAATAAAAAAACTCGCACAATACATTGACACATATAAATTGACTAAAAAAATATATTTTTTTCAACAAAATATAAAATACTTTCAATTTATTCGTTATTGGACCAACTTTTTTTCAAAATTTGGGATTATTTTTTTCGATTCGTAAATAAGTTACCAAGGTTAGCTTATATACAAAATTTCAAATTTCTAGCACAATTTTTACTCTCGGAAAATACTGCCCCCGTGCCCCCAAATAAAATTTTGAAATTTTGAATTTTTTTTTATTAACGGGTCTTCTCACTTTGCAAATTTTAAAAAATCGATTTTTTTTTTGTAATTTTGAAAGTACATATCATCAAAAATGTTATATCAAAATTTCATAAAGATCGGACAAGTCTAACTACATTTTTGGGCGACCGTTAGGTGACTACCTCAGAGCACCCGGCTTTAAAGGAGCAAACTTTAAACGCTTTTATCTGAAAACAAGGTTTTTCAGTGCCTTGTTGATGAAATTTCGGAAACTATCCGGCCGATTATCATGAAATTTAAATGACATATTCTTCATAGTTATGGCTATAGCGCATATCATCAGATTTTTAAAATTTTGATTTGAAGTATTTTTTTTTTACAAAAAACTGCAAAAAAACGTGTTTTTTTTTGTACTTTTTCAAAAAACGTGCGCCATTTTGTTATTTTCGGGAATATCAAAAATCTGATGATATGCGCTATAGCCACTGATATACTGAATCTAAAACTGTTTTATTTTTTTGTTTTAAATGACCTGTCTCGGAGATACCATCAACAAGCCACGAACATTACATTTCTACACGAGTTTTTCGATGCTACTTTTTTGTTATAATAATTGTTCAAAAAAATAAAAAAATAAATTTTTCTTGTACTTGAAAGATGTGTTCATTACATAGGATCCATTTTATCCCATAATTTTGTGCATAAAGGCTCGAAAAAAAATTGCGAAAATAGCCTATTTTCGAGGTGCCTAAAGTGAGAAGACCCCTTAATACTATACTTAATTATTCTAAAATCCAGAATATAAACTTTCTCCAAAGTTCCCTACCGGGCCCCCGAATTTCTTCAACCCCCCCTTTGTCAATATTTGAATTTTAATTTTTAAGAAATGTCAGCTTTGAATACCTTAATACACATGCAAAATTTCAACTTTCTATCTTTTACGAATTAAAAGTGATACAGCAAAAAAGGGCTCAATCTTTTTTCCAGTTTTTCCAAAATTACGGGTTTCCAGGAAATTCAGGGAAAAATCTGGGGACGCCAAAAGTCTTAGAATTTTTTTCTCTACGAAATAGAAAATTTTCAAAAACATTGATGGAGCCGTTTTCGCGCTGCCATACAAAATTCAGTACAAAACATATAAACATATAAGAATATAAGAATAGATTCAAACAGTTGGAACATTATAATATAGGACTAGCGCTTCGCCCCGTCGCAAAGCGACGTGTATTTAATATTTGTGAATAAATAAAAGTTATTTCTAAAATAGAAAATAATCCTGAAATATTGTTTATTGTTCGCCTTTCGGCTTTACAATCTACATTCTTAATACATTTCATATACTTCAACTTACAATTAAATTTACATTATTCTCAACTAACTTATTTATTCTTCTGTTTTTCCTTTCCTTCTTACTATTTCCGACATTCACCTCTTTCCTTCACTGCCTCCCTTTAATAGCTGGCCAATATTCCTTTCGCTAGCTACTTTTTCCTTACACTCAAACTTAATGTGCTCCAGTATTTCGCCCTCCGCTCCGCACACTCTACACTTTCTTTCCTCACTCTTTTCCCAGTATCTGTTTCCTTTTTCCTCATTTCCCAATCTAAACCTTGCTGTTCTTCTTATGTGTTTTATGTCTTTTTCTATAAGGTACTAAGGCACAGTATTTTCTTATAACCTTTTATATCTTTTATTGAAGTTACTTTTTTCTATTTTCCCATTCTCTCCTGATGTTGTATCTCCTTGTCCCTTCTCCTTAGCTCCCCTTCCACACTTGCGCCTCCCCCTCTTCTCCTCTCTGCCTCCTCAATCGCCATTCCATTCCTTTCAAAGTACTATTTTCTCTTTTTTGTACCTCCTCCCCCCCATTCTTTATGCTATCCTGTCTTATTTTCTTTAAAATTTTACTTTCCGCTCTGTTCAATTTTTCCTCGTATTTTACTGCTCTTTCCCCTGTTTTAATTCGTATCTTATCCCTTTTTAGCTCCTCCATAGCCATGTATCCTGGCGTGCATCTGTCCAGCCCTAGTAACCATTTAATATATCTCACCTGTATTCTTTCCAACTTTTCTTGCTCCTTCCACCCCCAAACCTCTGCTTCATACAACATCGTACTGGCTATCAGTCTATCAAACATCCATATTCTCTTTTGTATGTCCCCCCCCAATACCTTTTCCCCTAGTCCCATACCCGTCGCATTGCTAGCTCCGCCTTCTTTGCTACCTCCCTTATCTGAGCCTCTTCTCCATTGTATTTTTTTAAAAGTGTAGCCCAGATATTTAAATTCTTCTACTTCCTCAATGTCCTCTGTCTTGTATTTCCACCTTTTATGTTTTCTTTTTCCACCCCCTTTTTTAAATACCATAATTTTTGTCTTTTCCACATTTAACTCTAGTCCTTTCCTGTCTATATATCTCCCTAGCCGGTGAGCCATCTCCTGCAGCTCTCCTTTCCTTTTTGCCAAAAGGACTATATCGTCAGCGTATGCTAAAGTCTATATCTTGTTGTGTCTTCCTATTAGTACCCCCCCCATCTTATCCTCTTTCCATTACCCCCTTCAAGTCTGCTGTATATATCGCAAATAAAATGCAAAATATTATTTTGTTATTATTCCTTTATTTACAGTAATAAAGCACTGTATTGACCAGTCTCCAGTGCCCCCGCCCATAAGCCCCAATCGTCACCTCTTGGCTCCATGCTCTCTTAAGTTTCCGAACTTTTAATTTGATTCCTCTAAACTTCTGCCATAAAGCGCCTCCTACTTTTAGCACTCTGCATCGCTTCTTCCCTGAGCATCGTCGGTCCTTAGAGTACTTTCACAGCGCCCCCGCTGCGTAATATTATCATTTACCATAAAAAAGCACAGTATTGAACAATGTCCACTGCCCCGCCCCTAAACATCAAGCACCTCTTGGCTCCATGCTCTGTATCGTTCTCGCACTTTTAAATGTAATCATCTGCACCTTTGCCATAATGCGCCCACTTGCAACACTACAGCTTAACTGAACATCATCGCTTATTAGGGCACTTTCCTATACCCCCCGTTTAGCGCAATCATTAAATAATTCTGCGCTTCCACCCCCTGCGTACTAATCTCTTAACAATTAGTTTTCCAAATTAATACTTTACTGGCAACCTGCATACTAAATTTCATCCTTAGAAGTACATTATTTTTTAATAATTATTCGATAAGATAAATCTTTGATAAAATTTTCACTAATTTCAATGTAAACCTACTAATTACATCAATTCATTTATGTTTTTAAGAAAGCCTAGCAGTTCGCTCCTAATAATCTCATCTCTAGGCCTTATCCTTACCGTTATTGCACTTTCGATTCAATCCCCATACCCCGCCACCCTCACTTTCAGCACCAAAGCACATATTCTGCAATACGGTTACCTCCCAGAGCCATTATAATCTATCGCCACTACTTGTAACATCACTGTTACTTAGAACTGAACCCCAGTGCCACACTCTTCTCCAATCAGACACTACCAATTCGCTATTACAGCAATTCATTTACATGATTAAAACTGTACTGTAATCTTACACTCTATATTTCGTATTTATATTTACGTTATAATATTAGTCTCCCCATTAATCCCCGCTGCTGAAATAAAATTGTCAAATTTTAGGCATAGCAATCTGTTTTGCTCGTAACAACTCTCACTACCTTTATCTACCCCTACTTTTATAAATGATCGAAATTTCAAAATTGAGTTCTTTGGCAAAGCGTTTTCCCGCCCCCACTTCCCCAA
Organism: Panorpa germanica; assembly: GCA_963678705.1. Classification (NCBI taxonomy): domain Eukaryota; kingdom Metazoa; phylum Arthropoda; class Insecta; order Mecoptera; family Panorpidae; genus Panorpa; species Panorpa germanica. The sequence goes on along the minus strand of OY783219.1, from coordinate 1,461,799 downwards.
TTTAACGCCGCTACTAAGGTTAAATTTATTTTCGCAAATATGCACGTGCATAGTTTCTATTTTTTCACTTTTTCTTTTTTTTGATATTTGGGGCTGTTAACTATTTCCCCCCTATACCTCTCACTCCTGTTCGATTTCACAGCACAACAAACGCACCAAAAAATCAATCCAATTCTACTACTGAATGTAATTTGAATATCTAACTTATAGAGAACTATTTAGCTTCTATTTAATATTCTACATGCAAAATATCATCGTTGTACCTCTATATTGTTCTTATATTCGGTTTATCACCCGCCACTCTAATGTTGCACTTAAGAAAATGTAGTTTTTTTTTATATTTTCGTAATAGTAATGTCAATCTATATCTGCATACTAAATTTCAGTTTTGTATATATATTTTAGCATTAGTACCCCCCACAAACCTCCGCTACTGAACAAGTTTGTTAAATTTTAGCACGAGGATCTATTTTATTTGTATATAAGAATATATATTCTAAACTATAGCCTTTCATCTCCATATATTTCAAATATCTGGTTTTTAACCCCCAGCGCCCGCCGCCTGTGGAAAGTTGCAAATTTCTATAGTGTGTCTTTAATGATACTCTATATATGGCCCCCGTTCCAAATTTTAACGTTCTAGCTCTGTTGCGACATTGCCCCCAAAAAATCACGCCGCTACTGAATTAAAATTTTGGTAATCTAATTATTGGCAAACATGCGCAATTAGTGTCTCCATACATACCCTAAGTTATAATACTACATTTTCAATATTTCTGGCTTTTACTGTCTCAACTCCCGCCGCCACTGGAAATTTGTGGCTGTTTATTTTTTTTCATTAATAACTGTCTACAGCGAGCCTACATATTAAATTTCAACGTCCTAACTCTATTCTAACATTGCCCCCGGAAATTCGCGCCGCTACTGAACTTTAATTTCCAATTTCCAACTATTGGCAAATGTGCACAATTATGATCTCAATACACACACCAAATTTCAGTTTTCTATCTTTTCTAGTTCGTCAGATATTAGCAAAAGTATTTTTTCGAATTTTCCAGTTTTTCCAGTATAAGTTTTTCCACGGAAATTCAGGGGAAAATTCAGGGACGTAGAAAGTCTTAGAAATTCGTCCTTTACATCATACCAAAATTTGAAGAACTTTGTAGGCGCCGTTTAGAAGATACCATATACGATTTTGTTACCGGATATATATATAAATAAATAACGCTCTATATAAATATCTATGAGTTCTTATGGGTTTTCCATGTTAAATTGGAACATTACGAACATTATAATAAGTAGATAAGTTTTTCCACGGAAATTCAGGGGAAAATTCAGGGACGTAGAAAGTCTTAGAAATTCGTCCTTTACATCATACCAAAATTTGAAGAACTTTGTAGGCGCCGTTTAGAAGATACCATATACGATTTTGTTACCGGATATATATATAAATAAATAACGCTCTATATAAATATCTATGAGTTCTTATGGGTTTTCCATGTTAAATTGGAACATTACGAACATTATAATAAGTAGATATAATATAGGATATATGAAGAAACATGAATAAAGAATTAATTTTAAACTCAGTTATTTGTTATTTACAAAAATAACATGCATTGCAAATATTTCAGTATGTATAAATATTAATTATTAAATGAGAAGTGCATAACAACTCAATCATTAATAGGTTAATTTAGTAAAAAATAGTTAATTTCAATATGAATAATTTCGAAACATACTCGTACATATATTTTTTTAAATTATTTCACAATAGCTTTCATATATGACGCTGTTATAAAATACATTTTGCTGTATAATAAGAGAAATGCGTTGATCAAATCTTAATCCAGGCATTCCCTAGCCATATGTCACCACCGAACTATCGTAATTTTGACAATACTACTAATTACTTAATATAGACTGAGATGGATAATTACACCATTACAACATTCTGAGAATCTACATACGGGGTTCTGGAGCACAGGACACATAACATACATATAGCGTCCTTTGATTGCTTACTTAGACTAATTAGGATCGATATATGTATGTTGCCAATTTAGATTTTAGCGGGCGTCTTATATAACCTTGTCAATTCTCAGGTTCCAAATTCCTGAGCGTCGCGCGGCTCAACACATTTTAATTGCTAGTACACATTCTAATACCGCGATTTTCCGCTAAATCACTACTTCCGACTTTTTACATAATTAGTGCCAACTCGTGACCTCTAATTATTATTTTTATTTCATAAATTAATGTAATTATCTTATAGGTGTAAGTAATACCCTAAGCTTGGTTTTTTATTTAAATATACGTTTTTAAAACAAATGCGTATTTTCCTAATATCGTTTGACTGGTTGATTTAAATTTCCCGTGGATGTCTTTTTGCCATAACCCACTACACGTCAGAAATCTCAATGCTTTATGTTTCTTATGTTTACAATATCTTTCCTAATGAAACTATAGACACAATAAAAACTATAAAAAAGAGAGAGAAAATATAAACTTGTTTGTACTGTCTTAAACTAAGTTCCTGATTTTTGACGTCATTGTGGGTAATTTTCCAATTACAAAGCACAATGCGATTTAAACTGGGATTTGTTCTGGAATATTGCCAAAAATGATTATAAGGAAATCGATTCCATGCTTTCTTTTATCCTGAGCGTGCTCATTAGATGAACACAGTTGTGATTCTAACATTCCACAAAATTCCAGATCTTACAAAGCTGTAGTAGCCTCACAACGCGATAAATGTAACAGAGGAGTCCGATATTTCTGCTCATACAGCTAGCACTCTTACAGCACATGTAAATCAAACTAATCAAGTAATGCTCTCGACTGCTTTAGTCAAAGTTCTTGATAAAAACGGAAAAACGAAAACAGTTCGTACAAGTTTCTTTACCAATAACTTAATCAATAAATGAAATATTCCTACCGCTAAATCAAACGTTCTAATTACAGGAATAGGTCATTCGGAAACTCAAATGAATAAGCAAATAAAAATCTCTTTACTTTCTGCAAATACAAGTTACAAAACATTTGTAAATTGCCTCTTAATAGATAAAATAACTGATAATATTCCGCATACTACGTGTGATATTAATCATTTCTCTTTGCCCTCTAACATAAAATTAGCTGATTCTAGCTTTGATAAACCACAATCGGTTGACATATTACTGGGAGCTGACATATCTTGGAAAATTTTACGTGTTGGCAATACAAAGCTTTTAAATAACGTTTAAATCTACAATGTACTTCACTAGGTTGGATAGTCACCAACTACAAATCTCAATATAACAATAACACTCCCAATACAAATCAGACTACGACTGAACGACTGTCAAAAAACTGGAATGAAAGAAAAAAGAAGAATTATGAAAGTGAATGTAGTTGGATGGAAACAGAAGAAATATTAAACTGCGTAACCTTACCGTAGTACTGTACAAAAATATGAAATGATATGCTGAAGTATGATTAAAAGATGAAGACAAAGAAATTGGGGCCTTTCCCACTTAAAGTTAGGACTGTTAATGAAAACTCCAAGTTATCTACAACTAGAGGACGAACACTGTACAGAACCACAACCAACAAGAACCTAGAAGTTATTTCCACATTCGAACCCACCTACTGGCCAACTGATAGAAGTAAAATACCAGATATTATAGACTTCTTTATTTTTCTAACCTGTCCAGACCTCTCATCGGATCATTCTCCTATCATTATGACGAGTGGCCAATTATTAAAGAAGGACAAGCCAGTTGTAGTGTGCATCAAAAGAACAAACTGGGAATGTTTTCAGGCATTGTTAGAAAACTCTATCAACATCAAAATCAACCCTTAAGAACAGAAGCAGACATTACAGAAGCCGTCGAGCATTTCAACACATGCATTCAACAAGCAGCCTGGAACTCAACACCAATGTGTTCTACATATGATATAAAAGACTCTTGTTCTGTGAGGGATAAAATAGCTAAATGTAAAATAACAAAGCTATGGCAATAAACAATATTACCTGAAAACAAAGGAATGCTAAATAAAGCTTTTACAGAAATAAGTGAGTTGCGGGATAGTGAGATAGAGCAAGTCATGGAGAACTATTTAACAAAACTGAGCGCAACTAAGATCACTGACTACTCACTCTGGAAAACTACCAAGAAGCTGATACAATCGCAGATCTCAATTCAAGCAATACATGTAGAAACAGGAAAATGGGTAAAGAGCAATGAAGAAAAAGCAGCGGTATTTACTAAACATCTGGAAAAGAATTTGTTGCCCACTCCAATAAAATACGGCCAGAAGACGAAGAGGATGCTTATTTAAGAACAGCAGATCAGCTAGAACTCAGCTTTAATCCTATAGCTAAATTTAGAATTTAGGAGATCGAAGAAATAGTCTTAACTGATCTAAACCGTGTAGGAAATCTCCAAGCTACGATCTAATAACTGGTATAATTTTGAAAGAACAACCTCCCACAGGATACAAATAGTTGACGCAGCTATATATTGCTAGTATAGGAACTAGCTTCTACCCTGTTCAATGGAAGGTTGCACAAATCATCTCGTTGCCTCAAAAGTTTTCTTGAAAAACATATAGTTATTCGATGCGTCTTGATGCAGGTGTACCTCCGGTGACGTGCTACTTTTAATCATTGAATGTTTCAAATTCAAATTATATTTTGATTTCGCTGTTTATGCTGTATGATGTGGCCGCCTCCTTCCATCATAGTACGGCACGAGGCACGACCCAATTAGCAAATATTTAGAAAATGATCAAATCATTACTAGATAATACTACATAGTATAATTTATGCACATGTTCAACATAAAACAAAATACGACTTTGAACAATAAAATTTGATGTTTTTTAGTAAATTCAATTATTAAAATTTAAAATTTTTAATATATTTAATTTAAATTTAAAATTTTAAGTATTTCCTAAATTTAATTATAAATATTTCAGTTTTTCAAAATGATTATTCTTTATCAAACCCATCACATATTTTCTATATTAACAATTTTGCTTCTGGTAATATTGAACGTAATATGTTATTTAATATCACATAATAATATGTTACATCATATTTATCAGGTAAGGAACTCAAACTGGATTATGACTGAAATAATATTTAAGCAGTACACATTTTTATTTTTTAGGAAATATCAAATTACTCTAATATCAACATTTTTCTATTGGCTATAGCACCCGTGTTAATTTTTTTTTAAATCTTGAATAATTAAAATTCTTATATACGCAACCAAACTAAAAAGGAAAATAACATGTCTTAACGTGTCTTAACAATTACTTATAACGAAATGATCTTTGTATTAAAGTTGACTTTTTTATGGTAGAATTTGCACATAGTATTTTTGTTAATTTTTTTTAAATTTCCTCAACTATTACAATCTAGTATATTAGACTAATTAGCAATTTAACGTTAACGTAACTTCTTTAACATACCTTATTGTATGGTATGAAATATTTGACATAAATATGTATTACGTTTTGCACGATTACATTTTATTACATTTAATTTAATTAAACTAACTCAAAAGGTTTAATTGTTTTCAGTCTTCTATTTGCTTCTCCAACGTTGTCCATTAGGTGTGTTACCTTGTCACTAACTTGTTGTTGGAGTCTTTCCTAGTAGTTTGGCAAAGTTCCTTATTGTAGTGTCCACAGCTTCCATCTTTAAGTCCCGGTTAAGATCATTGTTTCTAATATACCAGGGTGCTTCCACTATGCTTCTTAGAAATTTCGTTCTAGAACAATTTCGTTGGATTCAATCCTTGTTACTCTGAATGGTACTTCTTCTTATTTTACTCGGAAGTATCTGTTAGTTCTATATGAGCACAATATTTGTGAGTGTTGCTTAGATAGGAAAGTTTTCAATTTATAGATTAAGCCTTCAAGCCATACTTTATAAAAAGTTTGCGCTTCCACCAAAAAAATTGTAGAGCAAACCATATTTTTTTCTAATGTACCTTCTAATGATGTTAATAATTTTATGGACTTCAATGGCTTTATCCTTTTAAGTATTTTTTTTTCAAATAATTTGGCTATTACCGATATTAAAGATATTGGTCAGTAAGAATATATTTCATGAGGTGTCAAGGTGTCTTTTTGAGATGTCAGTTTGAAGTAATGTGAATTTGAAAACAAAAGCAAAATTATGAAAAATGAAAAAGGAAAAGATAACTGAAATTATAATATGGGGTTAGAAATTTGGTAGTGAAGACTTACCATCGTATTTGATTGTATCAGCCGGCGTTGTCTGTATGTTTAATTTAGTTATAAAGTGTGTACTGTGAGTCTATATCATAGCAGTTGACAGTATCTTCAAATTACTTATAAATATAAAGTGATATAAGTGAGTATAGTGAACTTAAATTCAATAACATTAATAGTATAAGCCTAATACTGCTAAAAGTATCGTATAATTATTGTATTGCATGAGATGCATTCATTCTTCGTGTGTGCTTTAGTGATGGTGGTGATGAATCAGCAGAATGACGTCGTTTTCCTGTGGATATCATATTTATTTCCATTTGTTCTTCTTTCTTACCGGAAATAAAAAAACGGTATAGCAAGAAAAGTGTGGCTTCTTTAGCTGGGGTTGTTAGGATAATAGGCATTCTGGAGCTGAAAAGTAGTTAAAAGGTTTTTTTATGTCACTTCATATACAAAAATTCAGGTGATGACATGTTAATTTCATTGAAAGCTGCATAAAATTAAAAAAATTAAGGCATTCTGTAGTCGAATAAATTTAAAAACATTACAATTTAAGGCATTCTGTAGTCGAATAAAATTAAAAACATTACAATTTAAGGCATTCTGTAGTCGAATAAATTTAAAAACATTATTCGTCATGTTTCAGCTTCTACAATTAATTCATCTGCTAAAGTTCAAGCGATTAGAGAAAATAAGAAATTCAAATTTACAGCATCATTCATAATATGCGGCGTAAACAAGATCATGAACTTAACAACTGGTGCAAATATTCTACCAGATTTTGTTGGTTTATCAGACGGCTCACATAAAATACCTATGGTACCAGTGCGATATCCTTTAAAAGTTAACCAATCACAAGAAAGACCTACATTGGCTGTGTGTGTAAAACCCTTTCATAGCAATTATGACACAGATTTATCATTAATTGAATTTGTTGAGATCTACAAATTACTGGGTGTGACTCAGTTTTTCTTTTATAATCAATCGGTATCAGATAAGGTATCTAAGGTTTTAGAGTATTACCAAAGTACAGGACAAGTTACTGTTGGACAATGCAACTGGAGTGGTTATAAATTTTATAAGGATATAACACATTATGGAATGTTAGCTGCATTTAATGATTGTCTGTATCGTGTCACCTTTATGCATGGATATGAATATGTAGTAAACGCAGATTTGGATGAAATACTCTTCCCAAGACAACACAAGGATCTGATAGAGCTCATCATTAGCATTGAACCTACTCGGTCTAGTATCATATTCCGAAATACGTTTTTCTACAAATTTTGGAAAAATGAAACCTCAGTAGGTAAAGAATTATTGTTAATTGTACAATTACATCAATAACACTCGTACAATTAAATATTTTATTTCAATGCAGGGAAAAACTTTTTATTTACACAATCCAAAGTCATGAGAACCAATGAAATATTACCATCTCCTAAGCGTAGCAAATATATTTACAAAGGGAAAGGAGTTATCGAGTTGGGAACCCATCATGTTTGGGAATATTATCCAGGTGCGTAACAACGCTTTACTACTAAATGTCCAGAATAATTTCTAAATCTTCCCTTTTCTCACCCTTCTCTTCTGGCATCCACACTTATTGTTACTTCCTTTCAAGTAATTGTGATATTGATTTTTAATTTTTCAGGATATGGACAATATGTCCTACCAGTGACCGTGGGATTATGTCACCATTACAGGACTAGTTGTGTACCACATAAAGGATCTATTGAAAGCGTCCCGGATACCACAGCCGGGATATACCAGGTTTCACTTGCCGCAAATGTAGAAAAAGTATTGTCTGAAACACGTAAACGAAATTAAATATGAAAATATTAAAAATAGTTTTAAATATAAATACAGTTTAACATTATTAAAAAGATAATTTCATTATTAACATAAATTGCCATCTTTTTCATAAATAAACTAAAACCCGGTTTCAATTTAATATAAAACGCTATGAGCTAGTGCAGGCTGCTTCAATGGTTTTTGTGATATAAATTAATGTGTATTAAAGAATATAAAGCAGTTGGTTGTTTTGTGATTTTTTATGGATGCTAAGAAGAAGACCATGTATTCTAATGTATTCCGAGGGACTTTAGTACGCGGATTTTTTCCAATTATTTGTTTCAATGTAATTCCTCAAATTATCTCGTATTAAATATATTAAAATAAATGAGGTCCATTATTTAAGTTAGCAAGTAGTCATCTTAAAACATACATGCGTGGAAGTGATGCTACTACTAATTACTTAATATGGACTGAGATGCATAATACACTATCACAATATTCTGACAATACACATAAGATGGCTATATAGCGTTTATTGCTTGCTTACTCCGACCAATTAGGAACGATATATGTTTTATTTTCATCTTATTTTGTGCATCAATCGATTTTTTTTTTTTATTTACAAAGAATATTACAACTAAGCGTGGCTTATCTAGTAATTTATACATAAAAAGTTAAATAATCAATCGAAATAATAATTGTTTTTTCAATAGGGAAACACTAACAATATGACATTTTTAACATTTAGTTTTTTGACATATCGGTGGTGGATGCTTTGGCAATCGTTACAATGAATTCATTTTCGATCGATAATCGCATTAAAATAATAAAAATCCACTTTGAAAATGGTGGATCTGTAAAAGTTACATTTCGTAAACTTCGTAATATTTTCGGTCAACATAATCGTCCTTCTGAGACCGCTATTAAGAATTTGGAGACAAATTTGAGTCGAAAGGCTCGGTACGTAATGTGCCAACACCGATGCATGTTCGACCAGGTCGTTCAAGTGAAAACATCGCAGTCGTGAGTCACAGTGTTGAAGAAGATCCAATTTGTCAATCTCTCGACGTTCTCAACAATTTAGCCCAGTTCCCAGAGCCAAAAAAAGGCATTTACCTGTCATGAGGGCCGGTAGTTCTAATTTTTGGATTTGTTTTAAAGTAAGAAAAGTAAAGTAAGTAAAGTAAGTTGGCAATATGCTTGTGTGCTCTATAATAAGAATAGTTATTATCAAACTTATAGAGGGCTCATTTCCCTACAAGTTTTGCATACAATATATTTTTTGTGTGTCTTACAGGGACGCAGCTACGTCACTGTAAATTAGGGCACTTCAATAAAAAAAATTTAACTATTTCCATTTTAAGCTCAATTTTTTTATGTTTATTTGTTATACATATTAAATTAACTTAGTTATAACTGGGTGACTTTTGTCAAAGTCGTACTTGGAGCGTTTTAAGCGACCCCCGACTTTTAAAATACCACTATCGTACAAGAATGGGTTCAACGACAACAATTTACATTTGCCGCTTATCGATGAATGCTTGTGCAAAGATTAAATCTCAGAATCAAAATATTCAGCCTGTGACATATTTATTAGCAAAGTCATAGTTTTATCAAGCCCTGTTTGCTTTACTTCGCCTAACCATGACGAACCGGACTACCAAAGGTTATTATTTGTTAATGTTTCCGCTTTAGCTTCGTGCGAAACTACGTAACATGGCAACACTGATATGACAGTCATATTAGTCTGAATTTCGATTCGCAACAAACCGAATTTTTAACGAACTAGGAGATAGATTAATCAAAACCTAATTTTCGTGATTTTAATTGGTAAAATGTTTCGGAGTTTATTAGCCATTCTCGGTAATATTAAAGAAGCACATAACTCTAACCTTCGACCTGGAATGAAGAAGTACTACCTTTGACGCACCGTACTCTTCTGAGATTTTTGGATAAATGCACGCACCATACGCTATTTCCTTAAATTTTGATAGTTCCTCTTGAGCGTTGCAAGATAACAATGGGTGAGGTTATTCATATTGGTCAACTTTGTTCACACTGGTATCCAACCCAGCGCAATATTATGTATTTTCGGTTTCTTTTTGTGTTTAAATGCAAGTACGACAATAACTATTCCAAATTCAAAATGAATGAATATAATAAGAAGGATAGCAGAGAAATATGGCTGGCCATATCTAAGTCAGATTCGATTATGCAATTGTTGATTGAAATTGATGTTAATAAATGTGTATTGGCGTGTCTATTTTATTAAATATCTAACTGGAGGTTACGCATAAAACAAATGCAAAAGTTCAAATTGTAATTACAGTGTTGAAATCGGAATGAAAATTGCTACATTTTTAAAATAATTAAATCATATTTTTTTACTGTGTACAAAGTATTAATTTTGGTTTATGTTACAGGAAACACTGGCGCCATGAAATTAGTTAAGTTAGTTTTAAGAATATACATTTTATATTTTAACATACCTTGTAATATGTATAATTTTAACAAAATAAATTTAATTATTGTTTTAATAACTATACTAATTTATTAATTGTCGACGTAATGAAATTTAAAAACCATGTTTAGCTTTAAGAGAACCAAAGAGCATGAAATAGTAATAAAACTTTTCAATTATTTTTACAACCAGAGTTTGTCAGTAAATTAAGTAATGAATTTTGACATCTAATTTTATTTTGATTCCTTAAATCCAGATAATAGTAATTTAACAGTTTAAGAATCTAGTTTAGATTTAAGATCACGAATAGAAAATAAGCAGTAAAATTATAATTAAAATTAAAATAGGAATAAGAAATAAAATAATAGAACTTTTGTTTAAAACTATGCATTGGAAATGAGCTTATTGAAACTAAGTAAGAAAGAAAGAGAGAAAAGTACTACGCACTTTAATATCATACATATAGTAAAATTGCTGACGCCAGTGGTTTTAAAACAAAGAATCGATGAAATCACCATTCCAATATACTAAAAGAGTGGGAGATTTTTCTAACTTCTTTTATTATTAAAATCAGTCTAATTTTAGCCTCTGAAAAGAGCTAATTGGTCTTATATCCTGTCAAAGTCTGTCTCGTTACATAGACTTTGTCCACGAGCTGTGAGTTTTACAGAGATATTTCCAAAGTCAAATATTAATTACAGAATGAATTTCCGGTTCGCGCCTAAGTTTAGTCAAAGTTCAAAGCCAGTGCAAGAGTTTTAAAAAGAAGTTTTAAAATAAATTGCAAGTTAAAAAGATCTAAGTTAGAGTTAAGTTAAAGATATAAGTTATAAAAAAGCTTTGTAATTTCCCTTAAAAGAGTTATATGTGAATATAAAAGTGTAAACCTTAAACCAAAGTTTATAACCCACTTTACTCGACTTACGCCTTTACAGAGAATAAAGACCAGCTAAATTCCAGCACAGAACTACCACCAGATTAGAAACCTGAGCAGAGATCTTCACCGGATAAAAGCTAAGTCAAAATTCTATAAAAAAACGTAGAAATCTAGATAAAAGTCAGCGATACTTGAGAACCACAGACACACATGCAACGACATATAGCAGGTACAACGGCACGAAGTAAACGCAAACCAGCAATCGCAGCCATCTTGAAAGACACATAGTTCGAGCATAACTCAAGGCTATACGACAAGAGACGAACAAAACAAACCACGTACAAAGACTTTTGACAGTTACTGTGTTCTGACAATAACAAAGTTTCAGATATTAACACAATTCAAGGTCGTACGCAGAATACAGAACGCAGTAGAATTACACAAACAAACCCCGTGATATATGACTAACGAGAACAACGTACTGAGAACAGAGAACCGCCGCATGTTATATCAAGTCAAGTCAAAGAATAATAAGTTTTTATTTTAATTACCCTATTACGGCAGACCTAATATTAAAATTTTATTGTTCCTTGAAATAGCTGTAAATAATATTTGTTATATATATATTATATAGAGATATATAATCTGTAAGGTTGGTAACCTGTAAACTTGTCAGAGTTATGTCAAGAATATACCTCTTTTACTCTCTGTTGTATAAAAGAGATAGTAACTAACGGTTGTGATGTCACATGCATTTGGAATGTGTACAACTTTGAATCCCTTCAATAATTAAAGAGAAAAATGACTTTTTTAATTGTTAATATCTCTTAACATATAAGGAGTTCTAGTGACCCACTTTATCAATATATAGTACACTTTTATAGAAATTAAGACATATGACACAAGCCCATTGTAACACACAATGAGTATATTTCTGAATCAGGTTCCCCATATGCTAGGCCAGTAAATGTCTTCGCAATTTTAGATAATTTTAAACCAAATGTTATTATCAGCATTAATGTTATTAACTATAATTATTCGTCAGTTCATTCATCAATCATTAATTATTAATTCAGCTACGTTATCTAATCTAATCTTAAAATACCCTACCAGCTGTTTAACACTTTTTCATTCAAATATATTGCTATCAATTCTATGACCACTTTACAGAATTTACAATGAAGTATTTTGAGATAAGAAATGTATTTTGCATTTTCAAATAGAAAATAGGTTTGTAAAAGTTTTCAAATAAAATATAAAATGTTTTTTCTTAAAAGGTATTTAAATACAAAATGGAAAATAGGTATTTGTTGTAATTATAGTAAATAATTAGTTTTGTATTCACCGCCAATTATAAATATATGTGTTGTCATAGTAAAGTAAGTTACCAGTGTAGATATTATTGTAGATACCATCGTAGTACTAGCACAAGGAACACACGAGCCATCTGCGATTGGTAACACTAACTAAAAGTACCCAGAGTGCTTCGTTATGACGAATGAGGTTCAGTTAGCTTGTGAATCCAAACGTGATACGAGAAGGACGCTCTTTGTGAAACCAGTGCTAATACTACATACAGAATACTTTTATTAAAATATACATCTTTTAATTATTATCTTTTATTCAAACTCTGCAAGGAAAGTTCCCAACAGGTTATGGGCCCAGATTACGATCTTCTGCAACATTGATTAAAAGATATATTACAAGATATCAAGGTTTTGAGAAAAAAGTGAGGCAGCCATCTTGAAGCAAACGAAGGTGATATTAATAAGTCCACATGTACTTGTGAGACTATTTAGACATTAATATTGTGTTTGTGGTGATGGAAAAGTGATATTAATAAGTTCATCGAAACTATATTGAAATTAATATACTTTTTGGGCTGAAAAACGGTAACATTAATAAGTCCACACGTGCTTGTGAGACTACTTAGAAATTAATGAAAAGATTGTGTTCGAACATTAAGATTAATAAGTCCTCGTGTGTGAGAGACTATTTAGACATTAAGATTGTGCTCGATCAACAAGATTAAGATGACCAACAGTATTAGCATCGTTAAGTTTGGTGGTAAGAACTACCAGCAATGGAAATTTCAAATGAAGTGCATATTGAAATCGAAGGGTGTGTACGAGTGTACAACAGGCACCGAAGTTAAACCAGGGGTTAACGCAACAGCTGATTTGGAAACGTGGATTCAAAAAGATGCAACGGCGATGTGCATCATAACCAGCTCGATGGAACTACAGCAAATTACGCTAATCGAAAATTGTGAATCGGCCAAGGAAATAATGGACAAACTTAGCTCTATTTATGAGATGAAATCGGAAACAAATAAGATGTTAGTTCACGAAAGGTTTCATCAATACAAAATGGCACTCAACGAGACGATGGTGCAACATATTTCTAAAGTGGAAAATCTTGGTAAGCAGATACGAGAGTCAGGTGATACTCTCAGTGATACTGCAATCATGACTAAAGTATTGAGTACGCTACCATCCAAGTATCGTAACTTTAGGCAAGCATGGTTGTCAGTGGAGGATTCGAAACAGAACATGGCCAACTTAACTGGACGTTTGTTGGATGAGGAGGCGAATCTCAATAAATATGAAGAAGAAGAAGAAGTCGCTCTAACAACTACTAGGACAGCACATACAGAAAGAAGACAGATTAACAAGAAAATTGTGACTTGCTTCAAATGTAACCGGAAGGGTCACTACGCGAGGGATTGCAGAACAGTGATGAACAGTAGAAGAAATAAGCAACATGTCTCATGCTTTAAATGTAATCGGAAGGGTCATTACGCGAGAGATTGTAAAAGAATAACGAATCAATACGAAGAAGAGCCACACCATAGTAATGACGGCGCCTTCAACGCAGAAATATGCAACCAGACTATCAGCAAAGAAGATTGGATCCTGGATAGCGGAGCTTCAACCCACATGACATACAAACGGGAATTCTTTGATACGTTTAGTGACTGTAAGGGGCTCACCGTCAAACTAGGCAACAATGAAGAAGTACCTGTAGAAGGCATCGGCACCGTAAAGATTAAGAAATTAATTAAAGGCAGAAGTGTGGATGGAAAATTACAAATGTCTGGTATATACCCAAGCTGAGGAAGAACTTATTTTCTGAAGGTGTGATAACTAAAAAAGGGATGAAAATAGTTAAGCAAAACGAGACAGCGGAGATATACGACCGTGGAATGTTAGTAGCCAGTGCAATCCGAGAATCAAACAACTTGTATAAGCTACAAATCGAAACTGTAATTACCATGGAAGCACATACTACAGTAAGGTCAAATCTTCAAGTTTGGCACGAAAGACTGGGGCATCTGAATGTTAAGACTCTTTGCGAAATGGTTTCGAAAGGGTTAGTGGAAGGAGTGGATATTGAGAATACCAACGAATTCTTCTGTGAAGGCTGTCAGCAAGGAAAACAACAGAAGTTGAAATTCAAGAAACACACCAAAACGATGAGAAGACCTGGTAAAATCATACACAGTGATGTATGCGGCCCAATGTCTGAACCATCTGTAAGTGGTTGTAGGTACTACGTACTATTCAAAGATGACCATACTGGTTTTAGAATGGTTTGGTTTATTAAACACAAGACAGACGTTTTACCGTGCTTTCAAAAATACGTAAAGATATGCGAAAATAAATTTGGATACAGACCGCAAATTCTGAGAGTTGACAACGGGAAAGAATACTGCAACCGTGAGTTTCAAAGTTACCTTTCAAGCAAAGGCATTTTAATGGAAACTACGGCACCATATACTCCAGAACAGAACGGGAGATCTGAACGTGATAACAGAACGATTATGGAAAGTGCACGATCAATGCTCTACACAAGCAAGAAACCAATGTACCTCTGGGCAGAGGCTGTAAATACAGCAGTATACATACTCAACAGAACGGCAACTAGACAGATTAATGATTCAACACCATATGAAGCCTGGATGAAAAGGAAACCGAACTTGAGCCATAGCAAAACTTTTGGTTGTGACGCATTCATGCATATTCCAGATGCACTTAGAACGAAGCTGGAAAGTAAAAGCAAGAAATTAATATTCGTGGGTTATGAAAAGGAATCGACAAATTACAGACTGTTCGACCCAACCACTAAGAAAATCAAAGTATCCAGAAATGTGACATTCAACGAAAATAATAATTTAGACAGAGAAAACCCAACCCAGATGTCGGAAATAGCAATCGAAAAAGAAAAAGGGGAAATCAACAATCAAGAAGAAGTGATTGAAAACGAGACCACAGAATTAAGGAATGAAACTGAAGTCGACCAGGTAAATCGACCGAGACGTAATACGAGAAAACCAATACGTTACACCGAAGCCAACATTGTTGAAGCGGAAATACCAAACTCGTATGAAGAGGCGTTAAAAAGTCAAAATGGGACAGAATGGCAAGAGGCCATAAACGCAGAATTATTAGCATTACGTGACAATGATGTGTGGGAGGTAACAAACTTACCACCCAACCGATAAGCAATAGATTCCAGATGGGTGTTCAAAATTAAGAGAGCATCAGACGGGAAAATAAACAAATACAAGGCTAGACTATGTGCAAAAGGATTCGCACAAATCGAAGGGATCGATTACACGGAAACATATGCTCCTACTACCAGATATGATACTATAAGAATACTCCTAGCAACTGCAGTAAAGCAGAAATTAAAGATTACACAGTTCGATATAAAGACAGCATTTCTTTATGGCGACTTAGATGAGGACATATACATGAAGCCACCTGAGGGAGTTAAATTAACTTCACCGCAAGTTCTGAAACTCAAGAAGTCGTTATATGGGTTAAAACAGGCTCCTAGATGTTGGAATAAGAAGTTCAACGACTTTCTGAGAACCTTTGGCTTTGAACAATGTCAGGCAGACAGATGTGTGTACACCGGCAACTTCAATAAGGATTTCGTTATATTAGTGTTGTATGTTGATGACGGTCTAATATTAGCTAAGAACAAAGTGACACTCACAAACATAACGAATAAAGTGCAGAAAACATTCAATGCCACTGGTTAAGAACGCATGCACAATCTATATATTTATATAGATATTTCACGTTCTTAATGTATTTCATTAGAATATAATTTTGTATATTTTTAGATCTTAAGTTTTGTAATAATTCTTTTGTTTAACCAAATAATTTATTTTTTCTTTGTTATTGAATTAACTAACAAAGTTATTATTACTGTTACTCTGCCATTGTATTTTATTTTACAAACCAGTTTCAAGGGCACACAGCTGGCCTGACAAATGCATTTTTTCTATCAATGTACAGATAAAACACTATTAAAATAATCATTATTAACTCAGACTTCGTACAGTAAGCATCTTAAATATCTTAAACTTATTAGCTATCAACTAGAACAGTAAACATCTAAAATATTCAGCTCCAACTTTCAACAGTTTGATAAATTATAAGAAGATTTTAATAGTGAATTGTATCACAGTATCATTGATATATACAGTTATTCATTTAATTTTCAATTATTGTAATTCGTCAAGTGTATTCGTATAATAAATGTTTTATGTAAAATACTAGTGTTTTGCTGCTATTTGATTTAAAGCAAGAAATAAAAAATTGTTATTAATTATTTAATAACAAAAAGGTCCTTCGAGAAACTTTTGGCGCAATCCATCGCTATCAAAGGAGTTAGAAGCAATCCATCAATCTGAGAAATTGGATACCGTCAACATCGCAAATAAGCCAATCTCAAGCTTATATAGATAAATAGGTCCAAACTCAACCATTTGGTCGTCTTCGAGCCGGATAAGAGCGGATGCACATCATTAAATCATCTTCAAGAACGGATGCGAGCTAAAGATAATCAGCATTTTGATCCTTCAAAGAAGATTCACATCATTAAATCATCTTCAAGAACGGATACGAGCTAGGATATTCAGCATTTTTCAAAGAAGATTCCATCCATTTGATCATCTTCAAGCAAGATTCTCATCAACGGATCCAGCAATTGAGCATCTTCAAAGAAGATTCACACCACATTGATCATCTTTGACAAGGATTCATCAAGCAAGGTGAAAAATCTAGAAAAATCTCACTTTTAGCGTCAAGTACAACAGCACACACGAGTCAATCGCAGCAGCATCTGAAATCAGTCTTGAAACGAGAGCTACTACACGACAGTGGTGTCAAGGTAATCCTAAAACATTTATATAATTCCCATCCTATCCTTTATTACCTCTATTTTGGGTTTTTGCACTTACATCTTATATATTTTACAAATTTTACATTTACTACTCAAGCGTTATTTCATTTTACCAAGGTGTTTAGACATCAATGATTCAGTTCCATCATTAAGTTCGTATCATTGTTGTATCATATTTTTTAATCAATCTTTCAAAGTTATTTAGTTTCTGTTTGTAGTTAATAAATCCTTGCCACTTTAGTCAAGTCATTTAGCGTTACCAAGCTATTGACCATCTATAGGGCTCGTATTAGTGTCATTAAGCACACACACACACACACATTAATTGCATTGGTTGCGAATATTAGATTCCATAAATATAGCCTCTTATTACGTCATTTAATGTCCTCTCATAGGAATACGACACTTAGAGCACATATGCCAATCGCATTATTTAGCGAATATAATTATTCCATTTTTAGCATTTGAATATATTTGTTCAAATCAAAATACTCATCTGTGTATTTTGCACAGAAATCTTTTTACGTGTTACGTAATAGATCATCGATTATATTATTGCATCCACAATAATATATCTTTTTCAATTATTTTTTAAATATTTGAATTATATTTGTGTCATTCAGCACACATACATTAATTGCATTGGTTGCGAACATTCGATTCCATAAGTATAATCTCACATAGGTCATCTAAAGTCCTCTCATAGGATTAAGACATTTAGAGTACATACGCCAATTGCATTTACATAGCGAATATTATTATTCCATTTTTAGCGTTTGAATTACTTTTTTCAAACCAAAATTACCGTCTGTGTATTTTGCACAGAAGTCTTTTACGTATTGTACGTAATAGAGTACCATTCATATTATTTGCATCAGCAATAATACACTATTACAATTAGTTTTAAATATTATATTTAAAATATCAATAGAGATTTTAAAGTCACATTCACAATGTCTTTAAAAATCTTAAATACAAAATTACATAGTATTAAATCATCATTAAATCGATGCAGTAAAGCCATCGAAAATGTTGATATAAAAGATCCATCCACTTACGATGTGGAAAACATAAAGTTTCTTCATAAACAATGGGAACCACTAATGGCTTCGATTAATAAAGTTCATGAACAAATGCATGAACAAACTGAGGATCAAGCTGAAATAGACCGCATTGATGAAGAAAATACAGATTTTCTTATGCAATACGTTAAAGTAGGCACCAAAATCAATAAAATTATTTCAGTGTCTAAATCAATTGAAGCATCAAGCACTTCAATTTCTAAAGCTGCCATTTCCAGCACACTTACAGCGCAAGTCAAACGCACAAGTCAAGATATGTTATCAACTGCTTTAGTCAACATACCTGACAAAAACGGTAAAATAATTACTGCACGCGCGCTTCTGGATAACGGTAGTACATCAAGTTTTATTACCAAGAGTTTAGTACAAAAATTAAACATTTATACTACAAATTCGGTTGTAGTTGCTACCGGAATTGATAACTCCGAAGCTAAAACTCATAAGCAAGCAAAAATCATTTTGCATTCATCTATTAACAATTACAAAACGTTTGTAAATTGTCTGCTCATAGACACAATAACTGACAAAATCCCACACATCAAATTGGATATTGTCAATCTATCAATACCGCATACAATAAAACTAGCAGATTCTAGTTTTAACGAACCACAATCTGTGGATTTATTGTTAGGAGCTGATATTTTTTGGAAACTATTACGCGTAGGCAAATCAACACTATCCAATGATCGATTGCAGTTGCAAAACACTTCGCTGGGTTGGATAGTTACTAAATACAAATCTGCTACCAACAACAATCATGTGCATCATTATCACACATCCTTGCAAACTCAAATTCCCAAGCTTTGTGAAAGCGAGTATGTTAAAGAATGTGGCACTTTAATTATAAAACAGCAAACTCAAATTCAAAAGGTTTGTGAAAGCGAGTCTGTTAAGAAATGTAGAACTTTAACTTCAGAGGAACAAGCATGCCATGATCATTGTAGCAAAACTACTACTCGCGATTCAGATCGTAGATTCGCAATTACATTACCATTAAAATTGCCCACATCAGCCCTAGGGGATACCAAAACCACAGCTACCAAACAATTGCTTTCATTTGAAAGAAAATTTGATAGAAACACACAACATAAATCTATGTATTCTACATTCATTAATGAATATATACGATTAGGTCACATGACCACTAACATTATTCAAAATTCATCCGAACCTACATATATTTTACCGCATCACGGTATAGGAGATTCCAAATCAGCAATTACTAAACCCTTTCCGTTACCACAAAGAAAGCGTGTTACTAGTAAACCTCATAAATCATTTCTACTGTCAAACTACTCCATAGCCAAGTCAAATTTTATATTTGACAAATTTTCAAATTTTAAATCGATCAATAGCGTCACCACATACTATTTACGTTTCATTCAAAATTCTAGAAACAAAACAAACGGCATCTTCACGGTCAAGGAATTGCATAATTCAATTCACTTACTTATGAAATTAACCAAAGCAAATGTTTTATCATTAATAGCTAGAACCTTGGATCCACTCGCATTAATATTGCCTTGTGACATACCATGCGAATTAATGATACAACAACTATGGTTAATTAGCTTACATACAAGGTCTAAATTATTCTTAAATTCACATCCATATGCCACAAACACCACTCTTAATGATTCATATGTTGATAAGCTACTGACTGGATCAAATGATCTATCAGAACTCAAGCTCCGCTGTATTAAAACATTAGAAACATTAAGTAGTGCAGGATCTTATTTACGGAAATGGATGTCGAATGATCACATTATTTTATTTGATTTAGACAACAATATTCAAGACCAACATTTTATTATAGATCACGCAGACTTAGAGCATTTTAAAACTTTAATTGTCAAATGGTGCTCAAAAACAGATGGTTTCAAATACAATATCGTCCATTTTGATCCACCTATAAAATTACCCAATAAAAATGTTCTATTTTTCATTGCCAAAATCTTTGATCCACATGGATTATTATCACCCTACGTCAAACCGTTTATGCTATTGAGACAACAAGTAAGGCTAACAAATCTACACTGGAATGTTGAAATTCCAGAACATTTAATAAAAATATGGACTCCTTTAATAAAGCAATTACCGACCTTAAACAATGCATCCATACCACAAAAATCATTAATCAAGAATTCCAAAACATTTGAAATTCATGGTTTTTGTGATGTGTTAAAAAATGCATATGGTTCTTGTATTTATTTTAAATATATCAAACGCAATATCATACTTGACAAACTTTTCTATATCGACCCAGGAGGTATAGAATATTTCAAAATTTTAATCGTTAAATGGCAATCTAAACCTGACTGTTTTAAATACAGTATTTTACATTGTTATCCACTTGCCAAACTAACGAACTTAAATTATCATAACAACTTCAAGCACACTTGTACACTGCAAACTCAAATTGAGGCAATCCTCAATTTCCATCCCTTTTTTTCCGCTTCCAATAATCCCAATGACCTAATTCCCTTCACACCTGGACACCTCTTAATAGGACGGCAGATCACAAGAATCGCTCCTGCAGAGGACGCTCTAACTAAATTAAGCCAAACGCAGCGCTACTCGCAATTTCAAGACTTTATTCAAAGTTGTTGGATAAAAAGGTCAAGCGAATACTTAGGACGCTGTAATCAGCTCGTGAAGTGGAAAATGTCAAAGGATGCTGTACTGCAGCAAGGAACTTTGGTCCTAGTCAAGGAGCCAAACTTTCATCCATCGCAATTGATGTTGGATATACAAGTGAAATTTAGTGTTAATGAAGATTCAGCGACTCGAGCAGCTACTATCAAGACAGCTATGGGAAAAACCAGCGTCTAGTGCAACATCTCGTTCCGCTACTTATTACAGAACATCAGTTGAAAATCAAGATGACTCTTACAATTTTCAACGCGCGGGAGTATGGTTAAGAACGCATGCACAATCTATATATTTATATAGATATTTCACGTTCTTAATGTATTTCATTAGAATATAATTTTGTATATTTTTAGATCTTAAGTTTTGTAATAATTCTTTTGTTTAACCAAATAATTTATTTTTTCTTTGTTATTGAATTAACTAACAAAGTTATTATTACTGTTACTCTGCCATTGTATTTTATTTTACAAACCAGTTTCAAGGGCACACAGCTGGCCTGACAAATGCATTTTTTCTATCAATGTACTGATAAAACACTATTAAAATAATCATTATTAACTCAGACTTCGTACAGTAAGCATCTTAAATATCTTAAACTTATTAGCTATCAACTAGAACAGTAAACATCTAAAATATTCAGCTCCAACTTTCAACAGTTTGATAAATTATAAGAAGATTTTAATAGTGAATTGTATCACAGTATCATTGATATATACAGTTATTCATTTAATTTTCAATTATTGTAATTCGTCAAGTGTATTCGTATAATAAATGTTTTATGTAAAATACTAGTGTTTTGCTGCTATTTGATTTAAAGCAAGAAATAAAAAATTGTTATTAATTATTTAATAACAAAAAGGTCCTTCGAGAAACTTTTGGCGCAATCCATCGCTATCAAAGGAGTTAGAAGCAATCCATCAATCTGAGAAATTGGATACCGTCAACATCGCAAATAAGCCAATCTCAAGCTTATATAGATAAATAGGTCCAAACTCAACCAGCCACGATAAATGAACCTAGTTACTTTGTTGGTCTAGAAATCAAATGTGATAAAAGCAGTAATACCATCTTTGTACATTTGAAAATTTACATAGACAGGCTACTCGAACGCTTTAAACTTAAAGATGCAAAACCAACAAGTGTACCAGCAGATCCTAATACAACATTGTTTACATGCGCTGAGGAAAAACAAATTGAAGATATACCATACCGTGAAGCCGTAGGGTCACTCATGTTTGCTACGATTACAGCGAGACCGGACATAATGTTTGCTGTAAATATGGTTAGCAGATTCCAGAACAGACCGAGTGCAACACACTGGAACGCAGTCAAAAGGATAATGTGTTACTTAAAAGCAACACAAAATTATGGGGTAATGTATACAGAAGATAACAATCCACTGATAGGATACTCTGACGCAGACTACGCAAATGACATAGACACAAGAAGATCGACTACTGGATACGTCTTCAAGTTATGTAACGGAGCTATAACGTGGAGCAGTAGACGACAGACATCAGTAGCACTATCAACAACAGAAGCAGAATTTGTTGCAGCGTCAGAAGCTTCAAAAGAAGCTATGTGGTTAAGACAATTATTTAGTGAAATAAACAGAAGTGTCAAAACTGAAGTGTGTTTAAAAATTGACAATCAAAGTGCGATAAAATTGATTAAAAATTCAGTGTTTCATAAGCGAACCAAACATATAGATGTGCGGTTCAATTATATCAGGGAAAGATACGAGAACGAGGAATTAAGTGTTCAATATGTGTCAACAGATGACCAAGTAGCTGATATAATGACAAAGGCTTTACCCAATGTTAAATTTTCGAAATTTAGAGATTGTTTAGGTGTAAAGGACTTTTCTATTTATAATAAGCTGTGAATATGGGGGCGTGTTGTAATTATAGTAAATAATTAGTTTTGTATTCACCGCCAATTATAAATATATGTGTTGTCATAGTGAAGTAAGTTACCAGTGTAGAAATTATTGTAGATACCATCGTAGTACTAGCACAAGGAACACACGAGCCATCTGCATTGGTAACACTAACTAAAAGTACCGAGAGTGCTTCGTTATGACGAATGAGGTTCAGTTAGCTTGTGAATCCAAACGTGATACGAGAAGGACGCTCTTTGTGAAACCAGTGCTAATACTACATACAGAATACTTTTATTAAAATATACATCTTTTAATTATTATCTTTTATTCAAACTCTGCAAGGAAAGTTCCCAACAATTAATTTATAATTGTTGGTAAATTATAATTTGTATTTGCATTTGAATACTTTTATTAGTATTTTAAAAAGTCACAACTCTGAACTAAAAAGGAGCTCAGGAATTACTACAAATCAATTTTATTGGTAATTATTTACAATCAATTTTATTGGTAAATACCAAATATTTATTTAGATTAGCCTCACCATTTATTTTTAAACTTGTATAAAAACTATTTCATTTTTGTATGTTTTATGACGCTTGTTGTTTACCTGAAACATGTACAAATAACTTCGTAATATTAATTATACCACTTTTTATTTGGAAATTAGAAATAATAACGAATAAAGTTAATATTTCCAATTTGAGGTTAGAAATGACATGACATTGTGCCATAAATAAGTGGCGTCATATTTCACATTTATCTGTCAACTTTAATCATAAACACTGTCTATTTTTTAATAATTAATACTATAATGACTATTATGTATTGTTTTGTACATGTTTTGACTATGTTAAAAGCACCCTAAAACAGTTATTATCAATTATCATTTTATTATTATTATTTTATTATTAACAGTTTCATTTACCAATGACTTTCTTTTTATATAAATTTGTAACATGTTTTAACAATCAAAGGTAATAATATACACCAATATACACAATTTTCACAACATAACTTTAAAAACAAAATATTCAAAAATTATTATAAAATAAATTATTTCCAATCTATTTCACAGCCACTAACTAAATATAACTGACTTCACAATTGCATTCAAAACTAAAAATGTTATAATAATAATACAAAATAATAATAAATAATAATATTTACAAAATTCGAGATCATGCAATACCAAAAAAAGTAAGACAAATTTGGTAGCATTGCAGATCAACTCCAAAATTTATTGACAATAAACCGCGTTCTCGCGGGGCGATTTCAGTTGAACGATCTTGGTTAACGGATAAGACTGGGTCAAATTTTTGTGGATCCGTTCAACATTTGATACTGACTATCGATTTAACTCGGTCGACTTAAATCGCACAGTGAGAATGCGTATGAAAAATAATTTTAATTTTTTTGTTTTATTTTACCTATTTAAACTTAATACTTGTACCAATGAATTTGATACAATATGACCTTATATACAACCTTTGAATATAGCCAGCCAATTGTAATTTTATATTAGTCAATTTTATTGTTAATTAAAATAGGATTCTTTAAGAAAAAATACATCAATTAATATAGTTTCCTTATTAAAGATTAAAAATATATTGGAATATAATAACATAAAAATATAAAAAAGTATATTGGAATATAACAATTTTTTATTCGAAATATTAATAACAAATTAAATCGGAACTTCTTGCTTTAGGTTTAGCAAATTGATTAATCTAGAAACATCATAGACAAGTGACCTAAATGAGCTTGAGATAAGGACTCGAACTCCCTAGTCCTAGGAAGCCCGTAAATTATTATTGAAAAAAATAATTTATATATGTCACCAGGATTATTTTTTTACGAAGGCAATAAAATGAACAACTTCATCTTTGAAATTGTTAAAATCAATATCTCTCTGATATTTTGTGCGTATGTTTTCTTCACAATTAAATTGGACGTTAGTCATTTTAAAATTAAAAAATGACTCTAAATCATTTAGAATTTTACCGTAATGGCGCTTCTCTGTGATAATTGTAAAATTAATACATCACAAAACACATTATGTACTTTTATGACAACATTTTGAGGCCCCTGAACTTAAAGAGTCTTGAGGCGCACACTTCATGCACCATTACGGGAATGCGCCACTGGAAACGGTATTATATCATTGAACTTCAACTTAAAATTGCATATAAGTGTGTTCGACATAAAATGACGTAAAAATGTCAGTCATTATTTGAACTACAGTCTATGCAGAAGTGTCAGAATTATTTTTACTAGATATTCTAACACGTGATTAATAAATGTATGTATGTTTAATGTTAGTTGTTATAAAACAATTTTCGACTTTGTCTGTTTTTATAATTTTACAATTATTTTCAGGAATTGATTTTTAACCAATCATTAAAACAATACAGAACAAAATGAAGACAGATAACAGATCATCTTTACAAGATGTTCAAAGCGCCATCACCCTGGTGGGTAACAAGGACTTCGAACGGCTTCAGACGTTAGGTATGGGATCGTATGGAAAAGTTACGTTGGTTAGGAAACGAGGAGGATCAGATAATGGAAAGTTATACGCAATGAAAGAAACGTCCAAACACTTTAGCTGCAAAGAAGTTGCAATTGCTGAGCGTCAGATCTTAGAAGCCGTACGAAACACTCCGTTTATGGTCCAAATGTCATACGCCTTCAAAACGCGCAACAAACTGTACTTAATCCTTGATTACTTAAGTGGAGGTGATATCTTTACACGCATTTTAAAGAGAGCATTTACCTTTAGCGAAACCAAATTCTACATTGCCGAGTTGATACTAGCGGTGGAACATCTCCACAACCTGGGGATCGTTCATCGTGACCTTAAAGTTGATAATCTGATGCTTGATAGAGATGGTCACATCGTCTTGGTGGACTTCGGTTCCGCTATACAATTTCCACGGTCTGACGAAAGAAGAAAAATTAAACCAAATGGCCAAATAGGTACTCTAAAATACAACGCTCCAGAAGCAGTAGCTCAATTGGAACATGGAATGCCGGTTGACTGGTGGGCAACCGGAATTATCATGCATCAACTCTTCACGAGGATGACTCTCTTCCAAGGCAAAACAGATGAAGACACCATACACCAAATAATGAATTGTAATCCATATATCAGTGAAGATATAACAGGAATTGCAGCTGATTTTATTAGAAGGTTGCTGGAAAAAGACCAAGAGAAGAGATTGGGAAGTCTTAAAGGTGCAATAGAACTGAAGGCACACGATTTTTTCAAAGGATTTGATTGGAATCTCCTGGCAGCTAAAGGATATCCTCCTCCCATTAGGCCAATCGTTTTACACGAGCTGGATACCAACAATTTTGAAAAAGCGTATACTACAATAAAGCCGGAAGATTCTGTTGGAGACCAAAATTCAGATGATAAAAGACCCTTTCAGAATTATAATTATTCTACTTAATGTAAATACTAGAGTTCACATGATTGAATTAAATCTTCATATTTCATATTTTGAAAATAAATATCTGTGTCGTTAAATACACCTTTTCTTAAAAGCTGTTATTAGCATTTTCTGATAACTGTATATATTAAATTTATGTTATTATTATGTATATATGAAAAAATTAGTAATACAGAAAAATTTAAAATAACAATAAAAAAAAAATCTTTTATTTATTTAAAATACATAAAATAATTTGGTAAGAAAATCAATGGAAAATTACCACCAAATATCATGGCCATATGATTTTTCAAGTGGTATGTGACATTTATTTCTTATAAGTTAACTTAGTTTGGAACTTTGTTGTTTGATGTCAATCAGAGCAGATGCATAGCCGTAGTCAATTCTAGTGGCGTTATATCAATTACAAAGGAATTGTGGCAGATGAAATTGGTATCGCTGAAAGATAAAACTATTGATCTCTTGCCAGAGAGTAAAAAATATGTCGTTTAAGATAGGGGTGATGAAAATTGGAACTAGATACAATTAGAAATTAGAAATATAATAAATCCGGATAAGTTGAAAGTAATAAAATAATAATGCCTAATTGTGTTTTGTAAAAGTTTATAATATTAGCAAGCTAAAAGTAAGCTTATAATATTATTTTTAGTGGATTGTTTTTACAGTGGAAATAAAGTATACAAGAATTAAACTTCATTATTTACAATAATCCTCATTTGAAGACTACAATTTTATTACTGTATACTAATATTGTTTGCTTCAGCTTTTCAAATATAACAAAACATACCAATTATAAAGCAAACTACGAATTAGATTTAAATTAAATTCTAACATAAAACAAGATGAAATGAGACCTGTAAACATCATGCGTCTTATAATATGTCTGCATTAATTTACTTTGATAACGTAAACTTCATTTTAGTTAATTTAATGAAAGTAGTACACTTTATCTTAATTGCAAATTTCTTTTTCATATCGTTCAGCAAATATATAAATATTACTAATATATCAGTCAGGAAATGCGTTATCGATCATTGCATTTAGCGTAGGCAATAATTTTCTTTTTTCATCATGTGGAAAGTTAACTGGCCGTAAGAATGGATGGCGCTGAAGCGTTATGCTAATTCTCAGCCGTTGGGGCAAGTGAAGTATTTATAACTTTCGTTATAATTATTATAAAACCCTAATGAGCAGGAGGGTCGCGGTGGTTTGCGCAGAAAGGGTCTGGTCCATCGACATTGGTGCAGATCTTGGTGGTAAAAAAAATGGTAGAAAACCTGGTTTTAAATTTTAATTTTCGGGATGGGCTGATTGAAATACGTAACCACATTTGACGTCCACACAGGCCAACCAACTGTACAATGCTACAATTGTCTAAAGTATGGCCATACCAAATGCCGTTCTCAAATATCTAAATGTCGAGCCTGTGGAAGTTCCGAACACACAGTGTCAAAATGCACAGCTACAACTGCAAAATGCACAATTTGTAGCGGTAACTACCAAGTAACAGATAAAGACTACCCTGAGAGATTAGTACAAAATAAAATCACACAAGTTTTGGCAAACAAGTAGCTAGAAGAGAAAACATTGACCATCTGTTTTCAGTTCGTACACAAAATGGATTCGGCTATGGTAGGCTCAACAGATAATGATCATTCAATTCCTACATACAAGCCAAAGCCGTTAACAAGACGTGGCAATAAAAAATCAACAATTAATAATCCGCCAACATCCAAAACCCAATATAAAATTCAATTTAATTTTCCATTCACGTCTAATATTCAAGAAAACAAAAAAAAAACGCATAACCGGCAAAGAATCAGTGTCAATGAATTGTTAAAGGCAGAGTGCAATATCTGCGCAACAAAATTGCTCAGTAATATTGAGTATTCAATACCAAATTGTTACAATCATTTGCGGATAAGTTAATTTAAATCAAGATACAACTCAGAAATTAGTTTCACTACAGCTACAAGGTAAATTTATAAACTGCTAATTCAATTTTAAATATCTATGCGTTTGCCACTGTTATAAAAACAATGTTAAACTCAATATAATTTTTTAAAAGATGATTTTTCGAAAATGTGATGCTGACTAGCGTTTACCCCCGTCGCAAGCGACGTTTGTATTTTGTGTGTGAATTGAATTTCATTTCAAATTTTAATTGCATTTTTAAATTGAAATATTTAACTATTATAGTTCTATAATAATTTTACATACTTATAACAAAAAATAATTTTTCATAAAAGGTGACTAAAGAAATATATTTTTTTCAACAATATTGTTACGAATTTGCCGTAATACGGCACATACAAAGAAGGCTAGCTGCCACGCACTCAAGCCATCGCGCTCAGTAAAATTGTAACAATATATAACATTTTTAATTTATTGGATATGCATCCAATTTTTTCTCAAAATTTGGGATTTCTTTTTTCGATTTATAAATTAGGTACCAAAGTTAGCCCATATACAAAATTTAAAGATATTTTAATTGAAACAATTTTTTAAAACATTATATATAGAAAAAAATGGCATTTTAGAGAATGCATCCAGAAACTATTATTAATTTAGAAGATGGAAGATTAAAATTTACTCCATTAAATCAGTGTAAAGCCAAGAAGAAAAGTGGAACCGAAAATAATGTACTCATAAGTATAAAAAAATATTCTTAAGTATAACAAAGTTTGTAAATACAATTCAATCCATCAAAGTACATTTATTTCCAATCTTCAAGTATTCTAGTTGGACTCTTCATGAAGATAGCTATCTCGTGAGATATGCAAAACAATTAATCAAAAAAAGAAAAGTCTAATATAATGAAAAGTGGCAGAAAATCTGCAAACTTATTGGAGCATAAAAGGAGAAGTAGAGGAAATCCTTTATTAAAAGAAAATGCTCTAATACCCAGTAAACAATTTGGTGAAGTGCCCTATTTGGTGAAGTTCGAGTCACTCGTACAATTCTATTCTAACGCTTTACAAGTTCTCTACCTGTCACAGATTTTGTGTTAGTTATTCTTTCTAGTATTCTTTCTTTTTCCAACATCATTCATTAAGTATTTCTGTTTCTTTCCCACATGGATATATATTTTTTAAGTTCACTTTCATCTCATTTATTCCAAAGTGAGAGAGAAACGAGATGCGTTAGACAAGTAAAATATATTTTTCACCGTTACACTTGTATACTTGTATAATATTTCGTTCAGTACAGATGTTTAAAGTATATGCTATCCTTTTTCAACAAATATTTCTTTAATGGTAATAGACAGACGCTATCTCCCTCAATCCCCGAATAGAATGTATATAAACGAAGATAGTACCTAGCGATGGTAAGACAGAGGTTTTAAACCTAACGCAGACCTGCCGATCGTGGATTTTTGAATCACCAAAACAATGTAAAAAACTAATATAACGAATATTGTTGAAGATGAATAATAATAATATTCATTAAAAAAATCACGATCCGTACTAAAGATTACATCTATTTATTTCTTCATTTAAATATTTATATTTTGCAGACTCTAAAAAGTAGAATTCCATTAAGTTTAATACCTCTGCCATCCCTGCTAGTGTAAAGTTTATGACTTATACGATGCTAAGACTGAGGTTTTAAACCTAACGCAGACCCGCCGATCGTGGATTTTTGAATCACCAAAACAATGTAAAAAACTAATATAACGAGTATTGTTGAAGATGAATAATATTCATTAAAAAAATCACGATCCGTACTAAAGATTACATCTATTTATTTCTTCATTTAAATATTTATATTTTGCAGACTCTAAAAAGTAGAATTCCATTAAGTTTTATACCTCTGCCATCCTTGCTAGTGTAAAGTTTATGACTTATACGATGCTAAGACTGAGGTTTTAAACCTAACGCAGACCTGCCGATCGTGGATTTTTGAATCACCAAAACTATGTAAAAACCTAATATAACGGGTATTGTTGAAGATGAATAATAATAATATTCATTAAAAAAATCACGATCCGTACTAAAGATTACATCTATTTATTTCTTCATTTAAATATTTATATTTTGCAGACTCTAAAAAGTAGAATTCCATTAAGTTTTATACCCCTGCTAGTTTCAAGTTTATAACTCCGGTCATAAATCATAAACCGACTCCGCTTTTAATTCAGCAGTGAACCGTCGTTGCAATGTCTGTAGCTCATAAAAAGGGCCTTTCCTATGAACGACTGAATAGAAAACGAACACGTTCCAGACAAAAAATTCATGATATGTAATAGAAATTAAGTAGAATTTACTCCAAAATGTTTACTGGGTAGTGATTGGAATAAACGACATTGTTAAAGTAAGTATAAATAACATAGAACCTTTTACATATAATTATTTATAAAACAATATAAAATACTCTCAAATTTGTTTTTAGTTAAAAGACCACCAAGCCTTGGGCAATAACATTAGACATATTAAGGCATAGCACGACACAAAGCAATATGGCTGACATTGCCCACACCGCAAATATGGGAAAATAATTCCGACAAAATAAAAATGTTGAACAAGTATAATGAAAAAATTGGGACATTGCTAATACACCGTAAGTTACGTTACAATTATACATGTATTATAAGACATTTATTTAAAAAAATAATTAATTTCAGTTCCTTATATAAAAGTTATTGATATTCGGGAAATATTTTTAGAAAATAACAAAGTAAATACATATCTCTTCGAACAAAATTTATACTCAATAAAAAACTTAAATAAATACATAAATATATACATATATACTATAAATACATACATTTACTATAAATACATACATTTAACAATTACAGATTCTACATAAACAACTGTAAAAAAGATCAATTACACTGGAATCTGGAAGGAATGTTGAAAGTACATAAAGAAATTAAACAACATGTTTAAAGAACATGAACTTTCTAATAACATAAGCAATGAATTTGAGTTGGGGAAATTCAGATGTCTGTAGTTTTTTAATTAATATTCTTAAGTCTACTTAATTTCTATTTATTTAATTAGTTATAATGTTACTAAGCTTACTCTGTGCAATAATTTAATCAGTCTATTTTAATAGTTTTCGGAGAAAATCAACATTTGCATGTGTGCTAAAAACCCTTTTTGCCCGATTCAAATATTATGGTATTTAATAATATGTATTTAATAATTGTATTATTGTAAGTAATATGGTGTATTTACCTCATATTATTATTATTTTTTATGTTTTTTTTATTCTTTGTGTACACATTGTGAACTATTTATTTAAATAGAAAGCATAATACACTTGCAAATATTAAATTCAAAAAGTGTATAGTCTTTTGCGCGAATCTACGAATCAAGTGTATAGTCTTTTGTACTTATCATTTTCGAACTTTTCGCTAACTTCAGCGATGTCATCTGAAACCAAAAAAATTATAATTAAATTTTTCAATCATATCTGGATGAACGACTTATTTTCAACAGAATCGTAAAAATCAATTATTTTACCAGTTCTAAAACTCATAAAAAACGCAACTGATATCAATAGCTACAGATCTATATCTTTAACGAACACCTTATGCAAATTATTAGAAAAAGTAATCAATGAAAGGCACATATATACTCTCTCACATATATACTATATCATATATATAGAAGCAGAATATCTTTTAGAAAGACAAAGTGGCTTTCATAAGCGTCATTCTACTACGTCAAATAACCGGAAAACTGTAGCAATTTTCTTAGACGTTGATAAAGCTTACGACCGTACATGGAGATACAACATATTAAAAGCACTAGAATTATGGAACATAAAGGGTCAACTTCGTAAAAAATGTAATGAAAACAAGAATATTCAGTGTGAATTTAAACAACAATAAGTCACAAGAATTCATACAAGAAAATGGTATTCTTTAAGGTTCAGTTCTTAGTGTAACATTGTTTCTAATTTCAATAAACAATATAATCAATATCCCGTGAAAGCAGGCCTTTATGCGGACGACTTAGTTATTTACTGCAGCAACAAGGATATAGAAATAGCTCAAAGAAAACATCAATCAGCTTTAAACTGCCTAGAAGACTGGTCTAATAAAACGAAATACAAATTCTACCAGCAAAAGTAAATGCATCCTTTTTAAGAAATCACCGAAGCTTATTTCTTATCCAAGACTGATAATATATAACGAAGAACTTGCATATACACGCCAAAATTCTTATTTGAGTATGATTTTTATAAGAAATTATCCTGAGTCGATCATATCAAAATTTTTAAAACAAAGTGTAATACTGTCATAAACGTTATGAAAGTTATATCATGCAATAATTGGGAAAGTGACCAGAAAACACTAATGCATATTTTTCAAACTCTGATCCGCTCTAAAATAGATTATGATGGATTTTATATCAAACTGCAAATAAAAATATTCTTAAACTCATCGACAGTATTTATAATGTAGGTTTAAGATCAAATGAGCCACTGGTGCATTTAGAACATCTTCCGTAAAGAGCTTATATGTCATAAGTGAAGAACCACCACCTTCACCTAGATGAGACCAATTATCTCTAAATTATTACGCATCATTCATATCGAATCCCAATAACATAAATTATAGAATTACAATAGCTCCAGAATATTACATTATACCACGGGAAAAACTGAAAAAAATCGCTTCTAATCAGCTTAAAAAATCTCAAAGATAAACATTCCTTATCTGACATAAGAACAATTCCAACAATCTTCAATAGCATCGCATCATGGATCATAAGACTACTATTTATAGACCTAATACTGTCAAAAATAACATAACTAACAGTAATACTAATCTAACCATTTACAGGTCGGTACTGAATAGTATTTTCGAAGATTTCATTAAAGTCTATACAGATGGGACCAAATTAAAGGATGAGACAGCTTGCGCCTTTTATATGCTATAAAAGAAAGTTTCCAAGATGTTATAATAACAAACTACAAATCTAATTTTATCTGATTCACTGAGTTTCCTATTGGTCATAGGACTCTTTATACCAACCACCCAATAGTTCAAACCATCCACCGTCTCAACCTCCATTATTCAAATAGAAACTCATTTTTTATGGATTCCCTCTCACAACGGTATCACACGAAACAGACAAGTTGATAAGTTGCATTCCAGAAGAAAAAACAATAACATGTTATTGTTTTTTCTTCTGGAAATAACCTAAATAATAAAATAAAAAATATAATAAATTTTTCATGGCAAAAAGAATGGAGTGAAGAAAGTGATAACAATTTAAGGGAAGTGAACCCATCAATTTGTTCGTCAGGAATCAAGAATTACCGGACGGAATAAATAGAAGGCTGGAAGTAGTAATATGTAGAATTGTAGACTCATACTCGTCGCTCAGACAATAATGTAATATGCCTCAGGAGTATAGGCTGATATATAAAAGCAGAGAAAGTCTGAAAAACCTTATTGAGTTTATAAATAAAACCAATTTAATCTCTTAATTTTTAGTATGTTTATAAGTTGTAAATTATAAATTACTAGCTTTTACCCCCGTCGCAAGCGACGTCTGTATTTTGTGAGTGACTTGAATTTCATGCTAAAATTTAATTCCATTTTTAAATTAAAATAATAAATAAACTCGTTCTATATTAATTTTACATATAATAACAATTAATTTTTCATACAAACTGACTGAAAAAATATATTTTTTATATCAAAATAATAAATATTTTCAATTTATGCGTTATTTGACCAACTTTTTTTCAAAATTTGGGATTTGTTTTTTCGATTAGTAAATAAGTTACCAAGGTTAGCCTATATACAAAATTTCAACTTTCTAGCACAATTTTTACACTCGGAAAATAAAGTCCCCCGTGCCGCCAAATAAAATTTTGAAATTTTGAATTTTTTTTATTAATAATATACTTAATTATTCTAGAATCCAGAATATGAACTTTCTATAAAGTTCCATACCGGGCCCCCGAATTTCTTCAACCTCCCCTTTTTCAATTTTTGAATTTCTAATTTTTGAGAAATGTCAGCATTGAATATCTTAATACACATGCAAAATTTCAACTTTTTTAACTTTTACGAATTAAAAGTAATACAGCAAAAAAGGCTCACTTTTTTTCCAGTTTTTCAAAATTACGGGTTTCCAGGAAAATCAGGGGAAAATCCGGAGACGCCAAAAGTCTTAGAATTTTTTTCTCTACGAAATAGACAATTTTCAAAAACATTGACGTAGCCATTTTCGCGCTGCCATACAAAATTTACTACCAAACGTATAAGAATATAAGATCCCTAGAGATTACCCCCGTCGCAATGCGACGTCCTTTTGTCGTGTATGATTTGAATCCAATAAAATAATTCGTAATTACATTTCATATTTAATTCTATTTTTAAATTGAAATAATAAATAAACTCGCGCGCAATACATTGACACATATAAATTGACTAAAAAAATATATTTTTTTTATCAAAATAAAAAATATTTTCAATTTATGCATTATTTGACCAACTTTTTTTTGATTCGTAAATAAGTTACCAAGGTTAGCCTATATACAAAATTTCAACTTTCTAGCACAATTTTTACTCTGGGCAAATACTGCCCCCTGTGCCCCCAAATAAAATTTTGAAATTTTGAATTTTTTTTTATTAATAATATACTTAATTATTCTAGAATCCAGAATATGAACTTTCTCCAAAGTTCCATACCGGTCCCCCGAATTTCTTCAGGCCCCCCTTTTTCAATTTTTGAATTTCTAATTTTTGAGAAATGTCAGCATAGAATACCTTAATACACATGCAAAATTTCAACTTTCTATCTTTTACGAATTAAAGGTAATACAGCAAAAAAGGGCTCACTTTTTTTCCAGTTTTTCCAAAATTACGGGTTTCCAGAAAATTCAGGGAAAAATCCGGGGACGCCAAAAGTCTTAGAATTTTTTTCTCTACGAAATAGGCAATTTTCAAAAACTTCCCTGGAGCCGTTTTCGAGATGCCATACAAAATTTGAACCAAACATATAAGAATATAAGATCATAAGAATATAAATATACACCTGGGACATTATAATATAGGACTAGCGCTTCGCCCCGTCGCAAAGCGACGTGTATTTAATATTTGTAAATAAAAAAAAGTTATTTGCTAAATTGAATTTTCGATAAAATATATCATCTTTTAAATTTATGTTTTCTTATTTTGTTATAATTCTTTCATTTACAGTAATAAATCACTGTATTGACCAGTCTCCAGTGCCCCCGCCCATAAGCCCCAATCATTACCTCTTGGCTCCATGCTCTGTTACGTTTCCGAACATTTAATTTGATTTCTATATACTTCCGCCATGGATCGCCTCCTTCCTTCAGCACTCTGTATCGCTTCTTCCTTGAGCATCGTCGGTCCTTAGAGTACTTTCACAGCTCCGCCGCTTTAGCGCTATAATTAAATAATCCTTCGCTTCCTCCTCCCTGCATATAATTATCATTTATCCTAATGAATCACAGTATTGAACAATGTCCACTCGCCCCTAAACACCAATCATCACTTCTTGGCTCCATGTTCTGTATCGTTCTCGCACTTTCAATTGTATTCCTCTGCACCTCTGCCAAAATGCGCCCACTTGCAACACCACAGCCCACCTGAGCATCATCGCTCATTACGGCACTTTCTTATCGCCCCCGTTTTACCGCAATTATTAAATAATCTTGCGCTTTCACCCCCTGCGTACTAATCTCTTAACAATTAGTTTTCAAAATTAATACTTTACTGGCAACCTACATACTAAATTTCATCCTTAGAAGTACATTATTTTTTAATAATTATTCGATAAGATAAATGCTTGATAAAATTAATTTTCACTCATTTCAATGTAAACCTACTAATTACATCAATTCATTTATGTTTTAAAGAAAGCCTAGCGATTCGCTCCTAATAATCTCATCTCTAGCTCTTATCCTTCCCGTTATTGTACTTTCAATTTAATCCCCTGAACCGCCGCCCACATTTCCAGCACCAAAGCACATATTCTACAACACGGTTACCTCCCAGAGCCATTATAATCTATCGCTACTTCTTCTAACATCACCGTTACTTGGTGTCCTGAACTTCGGCGCCACCCTCTCCTCCAATCAGGCACTACCAATTCAATATTACAGCAATTCATTTACATAATTAAAACTGCACTGTAATCTTACGTTCTAATTTTCGTATTTATATTTACGATATAATATTAGTCTCCCCATAATCCCCGCTCCTGAAATAAAATTGTCAAATTTTAGGCATAACAATCTATTTTGCTCGTAACAATTCTCTCTACCAAAGCCTTTTCCGCCCCCACTTCCCCAATTTAACGCCACTACTAAGGTTAAATTTATTTTTCGAAAATATCCACATGCGTAGTTTCTATTTTTTTATTTTCCTGTTAACTATTTCCCCCCTATAACTCTCACTCCTGTTCGATTTCACAGCACAACAAACGCACCAAAAATCAATTCAATTCTACTATTGAATGTAATTTAACTATCTAACTTATAGAGAACTATTGTGCTTCTATTTAATATTCTACATGCAAAATATCATCGTTGGTCTTCTATTTTGTTCTTATACTCGGTTTATCACTCCCCACTCTTGTGTTACACTTAAGAAAATGTAGTTTTTTTATATTTTCGTTATTAATATGTCAATCTATATCAGCGTACTAAATTTCAGCTTTGTATTTATATTTTAGCATTAGTACCCCCACATACCTGCGCTACTGAACAAGTTTGTCAAATTTTAGCACAGGGATCTATTTTATTTGTATCTAAGAACATATATTCTAAACTATAGCCTTTCATCTCTATATATTTCATATTTCTGGTTTTTGGCACCCAGCGCCCGCCGCCTCTGGAAAGTTGCAGTTTTGTATAGTTTGTCTTTAATGACACTCTAAATAGGGCCCACATTCCAAATATCAACGTTCTAGCTCTGTTGCGACATTGCTTCTAAAAAATCACGCCGCTACTGAATTAAAATTTAATAATCCAATTATTGGCAAACATGCGCAATTAGTTTCTCAATACATACCCTAAGTTTTATTACTACTTTTTCAATATTTCTGGCCTTTTCTGTCTCAACTCCCGCCGCCACTGGAAATTTAGGGCTGTTTATTTTTTTTCATTAATGACACTCTAGAGCGAGCCTACTTATTAAATTTGAACGTCCTAACTCTATTCTAACATTGCCCCCGGAAATTCGCGCCGCTACTGAACTCAAATTTTAAATGTCCAACTATTGTCAAATGTGCACAATTATGGTCTCAATACACATACCAAATTTCAGTTTCCTATCTTTTCTAGTTCGTCAGATATTTGCAGAAGTATTTTTTAAAATTTTCCAGTTTTTCCAGAATAATTTTTTCCAGGGAAATTCAGGGACGTAGAAAGTCTTAGAAATTCGTCCTTAACATAATATCAAAATTTAAAAAACTTTGTAGGCGCCGTTTAGAAGATACCATATAGATTTTGTTACCGGAAATATATATAAATATATATATATATATATATATATATATATATATATATATATATATATATATATATATATATATATATATATATATAAATATCTATGAGTTCTTATGAGTTTTCCATGTTAAATTGGAACATTACGAACATTATAATAGTAAGATGAATTATGTATTACAAATGTTTATAAATGCATATATGCTTTTTAAGTATTAATAACTTTTAAAAGTTGATGCAATAAAAAGAAATATTAAAAAAAGAGTGCGTTAAATTGTAAATAGTGGTTGTGTGAGCGAGATAACTGTGACAGAGAGCGCCTGAACTGGCACAAAAAATAGCGTTAAGGGCAGATTAACCAAAAGTAATTAGGTTGTGAAACGTGACTGAATTAATATAAAACTGGGCTTCATATTGATAAAGTTGGCTATCAAAACCTTAGCACTAAAAACTTAAATGTCCAATTATTTTTATTCAAGTTGTAATATTATAGAAGTTATTATCGATTTAAATAATCATTTACCAAGTTCACGACGTCAATGCTTCCTTACTACCTACTACCATTTGTATACTTTTACCATATCAGTTAAACAAAAGAAGTGCAAAAGAGACTGTCAATGCTATAGCAGCTGATGCGTCGACCCATAATGTTTCAATATAATGTCGTGATATTTTTTTATTAGACCAATAAGCAATTTAACGTTAATATAATATAAACATTATAGGTTTTGCTCTTTAGCATACTTTATTGTATGGTATGAAATATTTGACATAAATATGTTTTACGTTTTGCACGATTACATTTTATTACATTTAATTAATTAATTAAACTTACGCAAAAGGTTTAACCCTTTTCGGTCTTCTATTTGTTTCTCCATCGTTGTCCAGTCATTTGAAACAAAACAAAACAAACGGATTTTGAATTAGTAAGGATGTCGTTATAACCCCCGTCTCAGAAAAGAAAAAATTGGAGACTGTTGGAAAAAATTTCTCGCATAAGGGACGACTGCTTTTTGACTTTTTGGAATTTTTAAAATATGGTAGAAATCAAAATTTTGACTTAATTCTGGTAGCGGCTATAGACGGATATATAAAGGAGGCTCATACCAAAGTTTAAGTAAATCGGTTCATTAGTACTTGAGATATCGTGTCAACCGGGTTGAAAAAAATAGTTTCGAGAAAAACGCGTTTTTCGTAAACTTTTTTGTTTTGAGTAAGTTAGTTGCCGCGATACAAAAATAACTATAACTCCATAAATAATTCAAATTTTGAAAAATCGTTTTGGGGACATATTTTTAAATGCCTAACATTCCAAAAATGACATAAAATTTATTTAATATCATTAGATTAGATTTAGTATCATTAGAGAGTAATAAAGGACGCGGAGCGTGTGCTGAAAGTTTTGAGCTGTTTGGCTTATAGCTTAAAACCTGTTAAGTCTGGAATTTTTTTTTTTTTGAGCCAATTAGCTTAAAACATTTCTTTTTTATGACAGTTTGGGTTTTAGCTTAATACCAGCGCATCTGATAGAGGTGTTGTTGTCAATCGGTTGGTGGCAGCCAACATGTATGTAGACAGACTAAAAATCAACAACAATTATAAAAATATGATTCCATGTGTTACAAAACAACGCGATTTAAATTTCCGCTACTTTAATCGTAGTGTGTTAAGAGTCTAAGGGCCGCTACACAATACTTTTCTTGAAGTGCTATTATACTACGTATGTTGAAGAAGACATCATGTCAAAGTCATTTATCTAATTATTTAAAATTTGGCACATTATCACCCCAAAGTGTTACAAGGTCCTTAGCTCATCGGATTAATCTACAACGACACCCAAACTTTTTCATATTAAGATGTTTTAACTGTATATTACGTTGAATAATATTAGTTCTTATTATCCAAAACAGTAAAATGGGTACTTAAGGCGTGCAGTATCGTATTCAAATTGTTGTTTGAAACCTTGCCGTTGGTCAGGTGCTACTCTTCAAGTATTTTCTTGACCTTTGGGAATTGGGAAACAATTAGAGATACAAAAGTGGACTTTTAAACGAAACAATTTTATTTACAAGAATGTGAAATAAAAGTAGAAGCATTGAAAACATATATAACTGAAAAAGAGACGAATTGGTCAGAAGTCCGTGCAGAAGCAGGTTAGTAGTCGACTTGCGCCATTACTTGAAGTTGCTGTACATCTCAAAACATTCGAGGTACTTCACAGCTGCGTCGTACAGAAACTCAAACTGAACCTACAACCGAAGAAGTTACAGATTAACTGCATTGTCAGGTCAGTCATTTCATTTAATTATATTTTCTCGTATATTTTACCAATTTCGTAATAAATTGAGCTCTGTTTTTCCGGACAACTTGGACTGCCTCAAACACGTCACACAACTGTTCTAACTTCATTTTTTCGATTACGTAAGACAGGGCTACAAACAAACCACACCCTGTAGCTCCATCACTGAAAGATATGTAAATTACAAGATAATTTAGAGCACGTGAAATATCAACTTGGAACTCTCTTTGTACTTACTGGCACGTTACAACGATGGGTGCAGATCCGGCTTTCACTTTCTCTACTTGATCAATTAGATGCAGCAACGTTTCAACGAGATTTGTGAAAACTGTTGGAAGTAATTTACCAGGGAGCCATCCTTTGAGCTGAACGACACTAATGTATCTGCTGGAATCGTCCTCACTCTGTTGGATAAATACAAAAAAAAAGTTTTCTCTTTTTATAGACGAGAATCAATACATGCCAAGGCTTGTGAATTATTTTTTTAATACTGACTTTCCCATTATCAGTTAGTTTTAGAACAGTAGTGCTACAGAATTCGATGTCCGTGTCAGAGTGGTGATCCAGAGTTATATAAGGAAATGGATTCATTGTGTTAATTTCAGAGGTAGGCCAAAATTGACATGTTGACTGTAATACATATATTAGATATTAGTTAAGTATCTAGTTACGTGAAGATATATTAGAATGAATATCTATTGTGGTAATGAAGTTTATAATAATTGCGACAATGTCATAATTTCATAATTTTCTGATCTGCTTAAGCAAATGAAATTTGCAGGATAAAAGAATAGTTATTTTACCTGATCATGCGCAGATATTTCATTTAGTGATACAACAGTATTGACTTCGTATTCAGAAATCATTCTCCAAAATTGTTCCAATGTGTCTGCCAGCGGTAGTTGTGCGATGATGTACCGGTTCTGCATGTTGTAGCCATCACAGTGCACTGCGTTGATGTAGCTACTTCCATCATCAATGCAGTTGGAGAATCGTCCTATGCAGTTGTAATGTGATGTCACTGTAAGATGAACACGGCCTCTTTCATCTGCAAAGAAATTTAAAAGTTGATTTAATTTATTGCTGAATAATCATGCATTACAACATATCATAGAACCTGGAATAACATCTTGGAATCTGTTTCTCTTCCTGTTTTCATCCAGACTGGACATGCTGATTACTTCATTCTTAGAAGCATTATCCTTCCAAGAATTCAAATCTATCTGTGCTAATTGTTGTGCAAGTTTCTTCGATTGTTTCATGTTTAGCACAGCCTCTTTAAGTTTAACGCATTCAATAGTTGTGTTCTTGTGGTGCAAATATTCTGCTAGAACCAAGTGGATGAACTTGTAGGTATCCTATACAAGAACGTTTATTGTGTGTATATTGTTTTGCAAGGTTGGTATTAATACGTAGAAAATTAAGCTTACCAAATTTCTTAC
Source organism: Panorpa germanica (assembly GCA_963678705.1). Taxonomy (NCBI): domain Eukaryota; kingdom Metazoa; phylum Arthropoda; class Insecta; order Mecoptera; family Panorpidae; genus Panorpa; species Panorpa germanica. The sequence continues at coordinate 1,419,975 of OY783219.1, read as the reverse complement.
GAAGTTCGGACGTTGCTTTCGAATCTTTTGAAGATGTTTTAAAATATCAACAGCATTTTCCTTGCAAGCCATATTAGCACAAATGTCTATCAAAATTATGGCCCCAGTTTTCTCAGATCCATCACTAAATATTGTTATTGATTTTATTAATATAGCATTTGTATACCGGTATATATTGTGTCATTACCTGCAGTGGATCAATAAAGGGCCTGACCTATGACCTTTTGAACGAATTTGTTTCATAAACGAAGCCACTGAATTAGGGTAGAACGGCGTACCAGCAACTGGCCAAGCAGTAAATTAATAATGGCGGATCTAAATATGAAGCATGCGTTTGTTAACCGTTGGTAACGGTATTTTATAAAACATTTGCTGTAAGTCATGTGTCCTTATGAAAAATCTTAAAGTAACTGGCACAGATGCCAACGTGAGTTTAGCATTTGTCTATGGTAGAATATCAAAAACGCGTTAAAGCAGTACTAAAACGATCTACGATCTGTTAACATTATCCAGACTACCTCTAATTACCTTTCTCGCTGGTTCATCCTGGAGTTTAGGTCGCAGGGTACGTATTGAGTAGAACGCATTGATTTTAAAGGAAATTAATTCCACCGTAAAGGGGCCGTAACACTTAATGTCAAGTTGACTGTCTGGCCAATATTTTACCTCTTGGACCTATACAGAATTCTTTATTATTCAATGTGTACATACATACATAACAAATGGCCTAAACGCGGAAAAGGTCTCGTTTGAGATTTCTTTTTTTAACTTTTATGTATTGAAGTCAGCCGTGAAAAATTAATTTTTCCAAATTTTCTCTGTCTTTCACGATGTTGAGAAAACTTTCTCTAGCCTAAAGACCACGATATTTTTGGAATTTTGAAAACATTTATGAACAAACCTTTAAAAAGTTTCTCCTTCACAATTTATCTAACTAAATCCAATAAAAAGTTCACTGTAGCACTAAAAAAAATCTCTTACTAGACGGTTTTGTGCGTTTAGGCCATTCTGTATGGTCATACTTAAATGATAATTATATTTAGCAGGATATATCAATACTATTGTAACGTTTATTAAAAATTTTAAAATACCTTTTGTGATGGTTTTATTTCCACTGTCGTTGACAGCATCACCACAACGGTCACACCCTCCTGCCAAATCATACTCCAGAATGCGTTGACAGCGTCCACACGTGGGGACCGCGTAGCTATATACTCTCCAGTTTTCTCGTAACCCTATCGAATAAGTATCGTCTGTTAAGATGTACTAAAATATTTTTTTTAGAAATACAATTCCCATATCATTGCTAGTACTGTAGGTTCTGCAGAAATTTAATTATAAATACTCATTATAAAGGGCTTAGAATTAAAAGCGGTAAGCGGTAAAAAATGATGTAAGGGTCACGCAATGAGAGAGAAACGGGTCACAAAGTGTGACAGGATCCAAGAAGATATGAAATTTGTGTGACGTATATAGTCGAGAAAGAATTTAACTGCTGGAGATTAAAGTAACTCATAATAAACAAAACCAAGATTGACTATTTAATATCCCGAAAATCCCGGGTTCTTAAATATGGTTTGGGATTATATTTATAAAGAGCTAAACACATAAATAGATGATGATATTAAAAACCATTAGCACTCTATTCTCCAAAACATTCTTACATTTATGAAATTGCAATCTAAGCACTCTATATATGGACCACAGTTTGTAAGATGGATCCTTGTGTGTTCATTGGCCCTTTCGGCAGTGGTGTTTTTTAAAATCATCTATAAATATAATTCTTTAAAATAATTTAGATTGAGAGCGAATAAGTGCATTTGTAGGTAATAACTGACCATGAATTGTTTACGCAGTTTGTCATATTTGATGAGGAATTTCACAACATCATCCAATTCATCTGCACTTATTATATTTCCCGGTGTCAAGTTATTAGCGCAGGGATCTTTATCTTCTGTTGCTATTTCAGACGTTGCGGTGCTAGTTCTCTTTAGTGGTGCGCATAAGAGTTCCAAAGAATCGGGGTCACTTAATACCTTACATCGTGAGTATGACACATCATCGTAAATAACAGTTGAATCGGTTAACGGTTTCTTTTGAATATGTAACCTGAATCATAGATGAAGTTACCAATTATCGACAGAAGTATCGATTGTATTCAAAAGTATAAACCTTGAATTGTTTATTATTTGTTATTGTGTTATATAATTATAACACAAGATCCTTAGTGAGAAAAGTTCAAATTTAAGATGTTCGATATCGTATATACCTGTTCCATATAAAATAAAGCACAACTGGTATAATCAGCAGCAGAAGAAGTCCACAGTTCAGCTCTGGATTGGTATACTACCTCTACATCGTCAACTGGCTCATAAGTGTAAACTCTCTGCGGCTTTCCTTTCGATTTAATCTCATTGAACATTAACACTACGAAGTAGTAATTTCTGTCAGCATCCAACGGTTTGTTCCAGAACAAATCGGAACTGCCATCTCCTATTGTAACAGTTTTGTCTTTGGTGGGTATCTGAGTGAACGAATTTTATAATCAGATCAGAACTAAGCTTTAGAAGAAAAACAGCTCGATGTTTTACCTGATGTAGCTTGACTGCAATCCACGCAAATTCATCCGTTTCTATCTTAGCTTTTTCAAATTCTTCTTCATAACCAGTTATATGCCGAGTAATAAGCCTAGGATTGTGTTGGCCGGTATTTTTGGATCCAACTTCTACGACAAGAATGTATACGCCACTGAAATAAATGCATGGAATTATCATTGCATATATGTTGTTCCAACAAGATTTGAGCTCTGGTTAGTAAACTGGTAAAATAACGAGATTTTTATTTTTACAACCGCTTGCAGAACTATTGTCGAGAACTGTATACGAGTAGTTTTCCAGAACTACCATCAGTGAAACTACCGTGCCTACTCGTACAACAACATTTTACAATCTACATTCTATAATACAGAGAAATACCTGCTCTTTGTGATGTCTATATTTCCTGAAGCTATTTTAATTTCGCGCCGTGTGTCTGATATTTTTCTAACTTTCAAATTTCCAGTGATATTCGGTGCTGACATTTCTGTCTCTATCAATAGTGTTGCCGGTTCACCCAGCAAGTTATTAACTGCACTAACAGTTACATGGAATCTTGATGCACTCAGTAAAGCAGGAGTCTACCAGAGAAGAGTTTATTTTAATTATTTTAAAAACATATTACAAGTTCTTGAACATGGAGTGAAAATATTAATAGTCATAGACTTATTGATCTAATGCAGTATTTGTTATGATAAGAAAATATGACAGAATATGATGAATCTCTCTAAGAAAAAAATGTATAAAAAAAGATGAAAAAGAATTATACTTGCAATTAAAATAATTAATTAAGATCTATGCTTGGATAGTTGATATATTTACCGGAAAATAATAATTTTTCCTAATTTCGTTTATCTCTACGTCCTGGTGAAAGTGTACTTCATTTGGGCTAAGCTGGCGTCGCAGTTGTGTGCTTGTGACATAAATGTCAATTAGGAACTTCTCCAGTTTTCCATTTGGGAAAAAAGGGTATTCCCATGTCCAATTAAAAACCAAATTATTATCTGTCGAGACGTGCTTAAAATGCGGCGGTGCGTTTGAAGCTGTGAATTTACATTCATTACGTTGAATACTTTTAAATAATAACACATAATGTGTTAATTACGAATTTAGGGAATTCGTTGTGATAATTGTTTTCTTCTTTGCTGTAATCTATGTTTTCATCTCTCTAAGAGATGATAGATGTTAAATACCAGCAGGTGATATAAACGGGACTAATAGGCACACCAAATGAAGAAATTGTTTCGAGTGACTATCTTAAACGCGTTAGTTATAATTATTAAATTCTAAGTAAGACATTACCTTTATGTTGCCATGTGAATGTGAAATTTACTATTTCACCGTTTAAAGCTGCAACTTTATTCCTGGCGTAAACCTGCAACAGGATTTACAAATTACGTTAGTTGTAAGCTATCTTACTTATAATGCAATGGATATGCCTTACTTGAACACTTTTACGATTTCAGTTAATAATGAGTACTCAATTAGAATCTTAGCGAGGGGAAAGCGAAATTGGCCTTCGCCAAGGTCATAGGCAAAGAAAGGCCACGAAAATAATTTTTCAAGTTCACAGGCTAACCTAGTTACGGTACTGAGAAGTGGATATTCAACAAAAGGAGAGGATGAGGTAGATTGACGAAGGAAGATACAATACAAGGTACAGAAGGTTATGGACTAAGGGATTCCCACGGTACCTGGAAAACAAAGTGGGAAAGGATGTGAAAATGGTTGCTAGATTTAGGCTGGGGAATGAAGAGAGAGGCAATAGGTATTGTAATCGGAGGAAATTCATTTTTTGTTTTAATGTAATTCCTCAAACTTCTAGTATTAGATATATTAAATCTCGAGGTCCATTATTTATGTTATCAAGACGACACCACTAGCAACTTGCATAATGATAAGACATTAAGACATACATGCGTTGATGATTTGCAAATTCTGAGAATTAATATATGGGGTTCTAGATTTTAGCGGGTGTCTAATTTTGCGGTGCATCAACCGAGATACATCTTCGAGAGAAGCTTAACGGTTATCAGGTTCCGAAATCCAGAGCGTCGCGCGGCTTCACAAAGCACTTAAATTACTAATAGACATTCAAGCACCGAGATTTTTCGTTAAACAACTACTTCCAACTCTTGACTTTTACATAGTATATTAATACATAGTAATATTACTGTACAACGTATTCAGTTTATTGTGTGAAAATTTGAAGTCGATTGGAATAAAACTGTCGCAGATATAGAGTTTTACTTCACCTCTCTGGTCGTTTAAACGCGTTTTTCTCACACTTAGCTTTTACATAAATGCCGAGGTAGTGTTGCCAAGTTTTCTTTTTTAATATTAAAATAACATAGTTTCTGATTTTCTTCATGAAAAATCGGTATTTTGACTTCTAAGTGCTGTAAAAAATTGAAAAATCAATAAATAAAAAAACTCGACAGCTCTACCTGCATAAACTTATCAACTAATGAAAACATTTTGTTTTTTTCATTTCAGATAATTCAGTGATGTTTGCGGAGATTCGCTGTCAATGCCTCAATTCTTGATATTTATTTATGAAAATTTCACAAAGAATTCCTTTAATTATATTTTATATATATTTTTATATATATAATTTATATTTTACTGCGTCGTAAAAAATATTATCGAAAATATCCTTCTTTTATCCTTTTGACCATAACCCCCTCCTTAACTTTTGTTACCCATTTAAATATTTAATCATTTAAATTTCCCGTGGATGCCTTTTTGCCTCGTTACACGTAAGAAATCCTAAAGATTTATATTCATATGATTACGATGTAGATTCGCGCCGGTTACAGTTGGTGACAGTTGTGGGGTTAATTTAAATTTCACGCTGGGCTGGCTTTTTGGTAACAGCAACATCGGCAAAAATGGTTTGAAAGACGTGAAGGGTAGAATTTAACGAAATCTACGACAAAGCACAGTTTAATTGAAGAAAGATCTTAATATGCCTGCTCGTAGCATGGGGCGCATATTAAAAAATGAACTACGATTGAAGCCCTACAATATACAAATAGTACTAGAGCTAACACCTGTACAAAACGCAGTTCACCTAGCAAGAACGAAGGTGTTAAGACATTTGCACGTTGATGGCGAGATTGAAAATTTGTTCTTTTCTAATGAAATTTTTTTTATCGTTCAATAATATGTAAACAAAGAAAACGATCGTGTTTGGCTAGAGTGCTAATCAAAAGACAATTTAAACCAGCGAATTGCTCTGCGAAAGCAAGCGTCTGCATCAGTGACAGATTGGGCTGCGATAACTGTTAGAGAATGCTCACTACTCGTTTTCATTGAACTGAACGTAAAGGTCAATCAACAAACCTACCGTGAAAAGATTTTACAAAATACTTTGTTACCTTTGGCACGTAAACAACTTGGTAGAAACCATTGAACATTTCAACAACTCTCGGCACTACCCCATAAGCCCGTTAAACACAACGTTTCTTAAATTTCTTCACAACAACGGCTACCATATTACCCGGACTTAAACCCAATGGATTTTTCCATATGGTTCATTCCGGAGGACGAAGTATCAACTAAAAAATATGAAAGGGTGGACACCTTAAAGATTGCTCTTCGCCGAGAATGGGACAAAATATGACCAAACCACATTCGTGCAGCTTTCTCGGACAGACTCAATGCTTTTATTCGCGCTAAAGGTGGTTACGTCGAACAATAATAATTTTTTTTAAACTTGAAATAAAAGTTTTAAATAAAAAATCAAAATTGACAAATTTTTAATCGATAACACTTCGAGTATTGTCGTTTAATAAAGTCTGTAAAAAGTGTAAATCCGTGTTCTCATTTTAATTTTGGCTATTCTTTATTTATTTAGTTACAACGCGACCATATAGCATAAATAATTACTTTCGCTTGGTAATTAAAAGATCCCAAGTCACGCGTGTGGTACAGCCTACGAATTTGTAACATTTGGCGTCACAAAAGGTTCGGGAATTAGACTTCCTTCATCCCCTCTAGTCGCCTTAACAAGTTTGTAACCATTGGTATTAGAAGCTGGAGATGATAGTTGCACCTCACCAAATTTGTAAATATATATATATATATATATATATATATATATATATATATATATATATATATATATATATATATTGTTACGGATTTGCGGGCGTATGAACAGACAAAAATTATAGTTATAAAATAATAGCTGGAATTAGCAGAAAAGGTTACGCATCCCTGCACAAATATCTAGACGTTTCGATAACGAGGCTGTTTACTAGTTGGCGCATAACTTATACGCGTGTGTGTTCCTGGAAATGAACGTAAACAACTGCACTTGTGTTATTGTTTACATGTGAACGTTCTAGAACCAAATACTACGCGATGGAGTAGAACGTCATAGAAATAGTCGGAAGGTCAAACAGCGTATTTGGATAATTATAGGAATATTCTAGAAAGTCAAAAGAGTCGTGATCAGGGGTAGTCTGCTGCGTAAACCGCTAATATAAAAGGAGCAAAGCATCGCGTCGGAAGTCAGTCAGCGTCAGTAGGAGGAATAAGTCAGTGGGAGTTAGTCAGTCAGTGAGAAGAGTTTTTACAACAGCAGTCAGACCGCAAGAAAACATCAGCCAGTAAAACTAATAAGTAAAATAATAAACCGTAATAATTGTAAAGTAGTTGTAATTGTTTTTGTGTTAATAAATAAAGTTTATAAAAGTGTCAATCCTTCTTTTAATTTGAATTGTGGCTATTTCTAAATATAAGTTACAACGCGACTAAATAGTGTAAACAATTGCTTCCGCTCGGCAATCAACTAAAAAGAACCCCGTCGTCGCTAAGTAAAACTGTAACATTTGGTGTCAGGTGTGGGGTAGCCACAGTTACGACCGCTGCAGAGAGAATTCCAAGAAGAAAAACAGGAAAGTCTGAAACTAGGTTTCCGAAGAGACTTCCAGAAACTTCTAGTCGGGATTTGAAGCAAGAAGGATTTTACGAAGTGGAAGGTTCGAGGAAAACAGAAATATTGACTTCGAAGAAATTTCCAGAAAGTTCCAGAACCTTCCAGAAATTCTAGAAAATAACTTTAAAACAATTGACAACACAATACGCAACAAAAATGGAGGAAATGTTAAAAGAGATGTTCGAGAAAATTCAAGAGCAGGCCGAAAACACTAAAAAACAAAATGCTGATTTAAGAGAGATGAAAGAAGAGATGTTCGAGAAAATTCAAGAGCAGGCCGAAAACACTAAAAAACAAAATGCTGATTTAAGAGAGATGAAAGAAGAGATGTTCGAGAAAATTCAAGGGCAGGCCGAAAAGTCTAAAGAAGAGATGTTCGAGAAATTTCAAGAACAGACGGAAAGGTCCAAAGAACAAATCTGCGAGAAGTTGAATGCGTTGCAAGCGCAGTTGCAAGCTGTTGAAGAAGCTTGCCGGGGATCCAAAGAGGAATTAGTAACGCGTAAAGATAAAATAGAAGAAAATGTAGCAGAAGGTCTCCAACAAGAGTTGGCGGAGACAAAAACTGAAGAAATAGAAAAAGGCGTTGAAATCGTTCAAAAGAACAGTAAGCAAGCTACAGAAGAAAGATCAGCGGACCTAGTGACTGACATCGAACGATATGTGAACCGTGCTGCAGGTAAAGCCCCCAGATATTTCGCGAGCGCAGTACGAGAGCGCAGAATCAGAGGGGCTGTATTATTTACGAAGCTAAAGAACATTAATGAAGCCAAAATACAAGTTTCTGAAATAAACTGCGTATGGAGCGCCTCCACTGCATTCTACCCCCTACAAGCTACTCCGGCCATGAACAAAAAACAGAATCCGGATCAAGAAAATGAAAACAGAAGCAGTGGTAATTTAAGAAGAAGAAGAGGAATTCAATGGCCTTACGACAGGGGCAGAAAATCTATTGCGAATGGCGCAAACTTCCCTCACCACTAACAAACAATAGAAGGGAATAGGTCCAAACAGGTGAAGACCTAAAAAGCTCCCTAGCGGGTCCAAGCAGGTGAAGACCGAAAAAGCTCCCTCGTAGGTCCAAACAGGTGAAGACCTAAAAAGCTCCCTAGTAGGTCCAAACAGGTGAAGACCGAAAAAGCTCCCTCGTGGAATTAATAAGGTGAACATTTCCCGACACATGCAACCCTACAGAAGATACGGCAGAAGTTGTACATTAGTGAAACGATGATGTCGACATGACACATACACTGTGAAGACACCTTCCGAAGAGTACTGCGAAACCATGGCGCAAGAACTAGAAGAAGTCTCCCCGTTTTCGTGAGAACGCCGTGAGCGATGGATCGCCACGTAAAGCGTTACGATCGTGGCAAAATAAGTCAGCGCTTTTGAAAATGTGAGGCAGTATGGCTTATTTATCGTAAGAAAAATAGAAGACGAAGCACTAAGCTGTAAGCCGGAAAGGAAGGACCGTATTTAAAATTAGCCGTAAGTTGGGACGTGATCTACAACGTGCAGAGGTCAGCCCAAGAGAAAATGCATCAACGTTCACCGAGACTGGCGCGACAATGAACGAAGATGAAAAATGCTCCGGATTCGAAACCAGCCGATTCAGCCGCCCGATGAAAATTATAAGCACTCGGGACGAGCGCATTTAAGAGGGGGAAAGTGTTACGGATTTGCGGGCGTATGAACAGACAAAAATTATAGTTATAAAATAATAGCTGGAATTAGCAGAAAAGGTTACGCATCCCTGCACAAATATCTAGACGTTTCGATAACGAGGCTGTTTACTAGTTGGCGCATAACTTATACGCGTGTGTGTTCCTGGAAATGAACGTAAACAACTGCACTTGTGTTATTGTTTACATGTGAACGTTCTAGAACCAAATACTACGCGATGGAGTAGAACGTCATAGAAATAGTCGGAAGGTCAAACAGCGTATTTGGATAATTATAGGAATATTCTAGAAAGTCAAAAGAGTCGTGATCAGGGGTAGTCTGCTGCGTAAACCGCTAATATAAAAGGAGCAAAGCATCGCGTCGGAAGTCAGTCAGCGTCAGTAGGAGGAATAAGTCAGTGGGAGTTAGTCAGTCAGTGAGAAGAGTTTTTACAACAGCAGTCAGACCGCAAGAAAACATCAGCCAGTAAAACTAATAAGTAAAATAATAAACCGTAATAATTGTAAAGTAGTTGTAATTGTTTTTGTGTTAATAAATAAAGTTTATAAAAGTGTCAATCCTTCTTTTAATTTGAATTGTGGCTATTTCTAAATATAAGTTACAACGCGACTAAATAGTGTAAACAATTGCTTCCGCTCGGCAATCAACTAAAAAGAACCCCGTCGTCGCTAAGTAAAACTGTAACAATATATATATATATATATATATATATATATATATATATATATATATATATATATATATTTATATATATATATATATATATTTACAAAATAATACAATATAACAAAAGTTCAGCCAACAATAATTCATGCTAAAGTGAAATATTTGTATTTATTGTTCCTGAGCAACTATTTATTATCGATGCGCATTTTGAGAAAAGTTTTAATATTCTTTTAAGCTGAGGTTAATTTATCACACTAAACCTACCCTTCGCAGATGCAATGTGATGGAATCTTTTGTGCTGGATGTCGTAATTTCGCTGGACTCTAAAATGTAACCATATTGATATTATAATTTAAGAGAAAGATATGAAAAATTAATAACATTGTCACCTTCATGTGTATTTTATTAGACATGTATTATTGAAAACAAATTGGCTTGTATAGCAGGTCTTTTTATATAATGATAAAGTTGTCTATCAGAATCTTATATGTTCAATTATTTTTTAATAACTGACTATATTTTAGGAGGTATTAACAATTGTAATAGCCAGAAGAAGAGAAAAAAGAGTGAATATAGTGATTAGAGATATGAATACAAGTAAAGTGAGGGAAGAATTCGAAGTAGAGGAATGGTTAGTTAGAGAGCTGAAAGAGGAAGGAAAGATAGCACAGGCGGGCGCAGTAGGGAAAGAAAAAGAGATAATAATATTAAAGTGTGAATCAAAGGATCAAAAAAGGTAAGCAATGGTTGCGAAGAAGTTACTCAAACAGACGGAGGGATATATAGAAGATAACCGAACGTTTAAAGAAAGGGAGGTGAGGCAGTGGGCAAGGAAGCAAAGGCAGGAGGGAGAAAGGGAAGTGAAGGTGGGCTCTAGAAAAATAATGTTATGAAGGGATATTATTTATATGGAATGATAAGAAGAACGAATTGGAGAAGAGGAGATTTCGAAGGTGGGAAGAATAAGATGGAGGTAGAAGAGAAAGCCGAAGAGCAGCCGAAGAGAAAAAAGAGGGAGAAAAAACAAGTTGGAAGAAAAAGAAAGCATGAGGGTGGGTTTTTGGAATGTAGCAGGGAAGTAGCTCAAAGAAAAAGGATAAGGAGTTCTAAAGATAAGTTGAAAGCTGGGATGTGATTAAATTAGTTGAATCGTGGATAGAAAGCAAGAAATGCGAACAGTATCAGAGAGAAAGGGCATATAGGTAAGGAGGACGATAAGACTGCAAGAAGATATATAAGATATAATGACAGTATACAGTAAGGTAAACATAAGAGAGACCATGAAAGAAATCAATGAGGTACAGGTATTAACCAGTAATATCTGTTAATTGGGGAAACTTCAACGCCAGAATTAAAGAGTTGTGAGAGATGGACGAGGAATGGGGTGAAACCCAAAGGGAAAAGATCTGATGGAAAGACTAGAAGAAGATAGATGGATTGTGGGATAGTTAAATGGGAACAAGGAAAGAGATGGCCAGAGAAGGAAGTAGCCAAAATGAAGGTGTCGGAGGGAGTGGATTTGGATCACTGATGATGGAGGAAGTGGCGACGAGAAGAAAAAGAAAGGAACGTGAATGGAGAGACGGAGCGACTGGACGGAAGAAGTTTAAAGAGGAGCTGGAGCGGAGCTACTAGAAAAAAGGAGGAACAGAAGGAATAGAGAATAGAGCAAGTCAAGGAAAGAGGTGGCGAGTGACTACAAGAACTAGAGGAAACATGTGGTGGGATAAAGAATGTAAAGAAAGGAAAAAAGAGCTAAGAAGAGAACTAAAAAGGTGGAAGAGAGGAGAGTTAAGCAAAAAAGAATTCATGAAGAAGCAGAAAGAATTTAAGGAAAAGATGAGGTAAAGGAAAAGGAGTTCAAAACAAAGGTAGAAAACGAGGTAAAAAAAATAAAGAAAGGCAGTCATGGGAATATTTAAATTGAGAGAGGAGTAAAAGAAAGAACCCTAGTAAGGAGATAATATCGGAGGATTGTGTTAAACACAGTTTCATGGGAGTGCTGGAGCGAAAGAAAAGAAATAAAAAGAAAGATAAAGAAGATGAGTTATACTTGAAAGAATTGAGAACACATATACAAAAACTGAAGGAAAATAAAGCCGCAGGTAGAGATGGATTAAAAAATTAAGCGTGGAAAGTAGGACGGGAACTAATTGAGAAAGGATTGCTGAAGGCTTTAACCAAGATATAAAAAGGAGGAGGCAGGAAAGGGCTGGAGCTGAATAAGGAAAAACAAAAAATTATGGTGTTCCAAAAAGGGGTAGGAAAATAGATAAAGAGAGAGGAGGTAAAGGAATTTAGGTATATATGGTACACGTTTAGAAAAACAACGGACAAGAAGCGCAGATAAGTGAGTTAGCAAAGAGGGCGGATTTAGTGTTGAGAAGGGTGTGGAGAGTAGAGAAAAATGTGTTTGGTGTGGATATGCAAAAGAGGATGGATGTTTGATATACTCGTAATGAGTATAATGCTGTACAGAGAAAAATATGGGATTGGAAAAACAAACGAAATTGTAAATTCGCTTTTCGGAGATAGAGATAAGGAACGAGAAAAGAGAAGGAAACGCAGGGTAGAAACAGGAGGGAGAGTAGCAGGAAGAGAGAAGCAGTGGAGCTGCTGTTGATGTGACAGATCATAAGAGTACAACATTTTATATTTTAATAAACCTTGTAAATCTCTGGTGTACAATAAACCTGTCGTCAAGACAGGTGCTTCGCTTAGAATCATATCAAAATTCAATACTGAAATAGCAATATTTATCCTGTTTATATCTCATAAACTAAACGTGATACAATAGTGATTTACATTTTGTTGAATTTAGGAGGTTTATGTCTGTAATAGAGTAATAGAGGTAAAAGGTAAAAGTAGTGAAAATACAGAGGAAAGATAGTGAAAAGATAATAGATGGTTTGTCGAGAGGAGACAAGGAAGGCAAGATGTGAGAGACGGAAGGACAGGAAAGAAGGAAAGCGAAGCAGGAAACGATAAGAATGAAGGAGGATTAGGAAACATGAAGAAAGGGGGTCAATAGAAGAAAAAGCAGAAAATACTTTTGGAAGTAGTAAAAGTCTAGAATAATTTATAGCCCGGTCAATATAGACATTTAAAATAACAAAAATTCCCGGAGAGCCAAATATTGGTGGAGAGCTGGGGTATATCATTACAAATAAAGTTTTAAAAATCCCCATCGATTCTATGTGTGCTTCAAAAGTTATTCGGGGTCAATAGTCAAAATTTGAGGTTTTTTGGATTTTTTCCGAAAACGGTAAGTTTTATCAAAAAAAAAACTTCAAATTAAAGTTGTAGATCTTAAAATTCTCTACAAAAATGGTCCTTATGATGTTTTCCCTAAGAGTTACCATTCCTGAGATATCGCGATTCTAAGAGTCACATTATACATGATATGCACATATAAGCCACGTATATACATAATCAGGCACTTAAGACAAGTATAACACAATACCTATATGTGTTTTAAAAAAATTTGTTTTAGAAAATACTGTTTATTTTGTGGCAATGAAGCCAATGAAGAAACTGAGAAAAAGAAAGCACAGCATCTTCGAAAAAAAATTTAGAACGTGACTACACTAAAATTCAAAGAATCCCTGTTGAAATTATCTAAAGATCGTTCTGATGATGTTTCAAAGGCTGTTCTTGAACGTATTAATTTTGAGTATGATTTAGTCGCTGCTGATGTAAAATACCATGACTGTTGGTACAAATCTTTCTTAAAACCTAATACTAGTGGTAAAATTGGCCGTCCACAAGATGAAACTGTAAACTCTGCGATGGAGAAAATTTTTCAATATTCATAGAAACGAGTGATGATTGCCAGTTTTCCTTAGATGAATTGAAGAATGTTTGTCAAGATGGAGCTTTAGATGATAGAACTATAAAAATACGATTGAAATTGAAGTATGGCAGTAGAATTATTATTACAGAGAAGCCTGGAAAATTACCATTTATTTATTTTATTGACAATTACCAAGATATTTTAAGTCAAGTCTGGTCTGATAAAAAACACTTGGATGAAAAAGACAAGCGAACAGCTTGTAATATATTCTTCAAAAAGTTTATCTACTTATCCCAAATGCCAAAACTATATTTTATTTTTACATGCGATAACCGGCTGCGACACTTCGTCAGCAATGTACAGAAGGGCAAAACGTCAGTATTTAAATTATTCAAAAAAAAAATGATTGACTGCGCTAAAGTATTTACAGAAATTGATGCCACTCCTCAAACAATAATTACGGAAGGAATTCGCTTTCTTCTTGCGGTTTATGGAGCCCAAAAAAAAATTACTTGCATTGATAAATACCGATACTTAACTTTTGTAAAAAATACGCGAAACAAGAAACAAGTACAACTATCAAGTCTTCCTCCAACATCGGCATCTGCTATTAAACACTTGTATTGAGTATACTATCAAGTTCAAACATAGCTGGACAATCAAGTGAACCCAGAAGACTGGTGTTGGAAATTGATAGATAATACTCTGGAACCGATTCAAAATATATTCCCACCTGCTCCAGAAAAACTACTCAACACTATTTTTTGCAATTGCAAAAAAGGTTGTAGTGCTAAATGTGGCTGTAAAAAAGTCGGGTTGCTGTGTTCTCCAGCGTGTACCAATTTCCAAGGTCAGTCTTGCTCAAATGTTCAGTTGAGTACAATAGAGGAAGATTCCTGTGATTTTAATGAAGATATCAATGACACCCACATTTGAACAATTTATGAACATCCAGCAAGAGGAAGAGGAAGAAGAAGAAATCGAAGAAGACATGACTGTTGAAGTAGACTTTCAAGAGTATGAATCTGATTAAAATATCTAAAGAAATCAAAACAATAGTTAACCCAATAATCAATAGTAATATCAATAATCAATATCAATAAGGTAACTTGACGGGTATTGTTCCCTTAAATTATCCTAAAGTTGTCATGACAGTTAGTGGACTAAAGGGAAAACCACGGTAAAAAAAACGCGCCGAGTACACTACCTCACAGGTGGCGTGAAAATGTGTGCATATCATGTATAATGTGACTCTTAGAATCGCGATATCTCAGGAATAGTAACTCTTATTAAAAAAATCATAAGGACCATTTTTGTAGAGAATTTTAAGATCTACAACTTTGGATTGAGGTTTTCTTTTCATAAAGCTTACCGTTTTTGAGAAAAATCAAAAAAAACCTCAAATTTTGACCTTTGACCCTGAATAACTTTTGAAGCACACATAGAATAGATGGGGATTTTTAAAACTTTATTTTTATTGGTAAACCTCAGTTCTCCACCAATATTTGGCTTTCCGGGATTTTTGTTATTTGACCACTATTTTTATGTTTAAATTGACCGGCTTGTTAAGTTTAGTTTTAAGTTTGAATTTAGATAAGAATAAAATGAATTAGGAGAAATATAATACTGCGATTTTTTTTTGAATTGTAAATTAGGCACCAAAGTTAGCCCATATATAAAATTTGAACTTTCTAGCTCAATTTTTACCTCGGCCCCATGTCCCAAAAAAAAAATTTTAAATTGTTTTTTTTTAATAACATATTTCATTATTAAATAATCCAAAATTTGAGTGTTCTCCAAAGTTTCCTACCGGGCCCCCTAATATTCTCAACGCCCCTTTTTCCAATGTTTCAATTTCTAATGTTTAAAAAAATTTAGCATTGAACACCGTAAATCACATGCCAAATTTCAACTTTCTATCTTTTATAAATAATAGTTTTACAGCAAAAAAAGAAGAAAGTTTTTAGAATAGCGTAATCATATAAACAAATAAATTTGCACTTGGAACATTATAATATAGAATTGTAACTTAACCTATGTCAGTGCAAGTCGTTGTGAATTTGGTAATTGGTGAGTTTGTGTAGAATCCTGTTGGATCCCCGTCGATGTACAGCAGCGCTTGGAGTTCATATTCGATATTCAGTTTGAGTTCCGGTAACTCAACAGCCTTATTGTAAGCCTCGTCGATAGATATAGGTTGAGAAATTTTCTCCCAGCGTGAACTATCTACTGGCTTAATCTGATAATGAATCTTCATGAACGGAGCCGTTGTTCCATCAAATGATCCACTTGGCACTTTGACATGCGTGTTTCTGCATGAACTGTTCACTACATCAATCGATTTATTGATGTGTGTTAAGTCTAAAAAGTTATAGAGTTTCGTTTAGCTTCAAGATATTCAACAAATTTCTACACATCTGTACTCACAAGTTATAAAAGTTTATAGCTTCTTTACATTATAGACAAACACATTTAAAACTGCACTCTTACAAAGAAAATAAGTGCAAATGAATAAAATCCGGTGCCATATTTTGTTGATATTGTCTCAAATAACAAATCTTCCTGAAAATATATGTAATCACAACGATATTACGCCTTCTAGTGTATACAAAGGGCAATTTAATTTCAAAATGATTTTTGTAAACAATATCCTGTAAATACATGTCAAATTTTAATTTTATTTTAGCAAGAGATATTCACAAATATTTAATACTTTTGCATAACTTTGCTAACATTGTCATTACGTACATGCAAAATTCTCTTAAAACTTTAACTAAAAGTTACTTTAATAAATAAGATTATACAGTGTGCAGTGCGGAAACTTCCTTAGTTTAAAACATAATTAAACAAAAAGTATCAGAGATATCATTTTTATTCGATTCCATTGGTATACCAAGGATTTAAGATATTCCCATAAAAATATTCAAAGAGTGGTAACTCCAGTGCGAGTCATGAGGCAGGTCGATAAAGGCTTCACATACCTTTTTTTCGAGAAACAAAATGGCGTTGACTTACTTTTTGCACCACTGCCAATTTGTAATGATAAAATTTCAGATCTTTACTATAAGAATTAGTCTAACTGTGCGATCAGAAATTATAAGAGCAAGATCCTAAGATCACTTAGAGGATTTCAAAACCATGTGCCTGTTTCTAGACGTTTTTTCGCAGTAGTTCTTTTTTCTACATACTACCAGTATCCACAAACGTTTCTACCCACTGAACAATCGATTTTTAATCAGGAACACAACCATTGCATTTACTTTAATTGAAAGTTGTATTTTCGATCAATTTTCCTCATCCCTGATGTTACAGGGTGCGATTCATTTCTATGGAATGCATTCATTTCTTTTTGATATAATAAAGTGGTGGATCGTGTAGTTTATCAGTGAGATAGTATAAAAATAAAAAATACTGTTTTATGTTAAATTGGCTTGAAGTTTTTGCACTTCTCTCCTACCTAGCCCTGCACCACTGAAAGAAACTACAAAATATTTTACGGTTTTTAACTTACCATTGCAATCACCGTTATATCCTGGAAAGCAATTACATTGGTTTGTACTAGACCTCGCTACATTACAAAACCTGAAACCTTTGCAGGAGAATTTCTCATAAGACAACTGTTTCGACCAGTCCTTACAAGTCTTATTTGTTGTAAACTCTGCGGAAATAATATAGCTGTTAAATAATTATCTTAAACTATTTACACATTTAGTAAGTGTTTTACTACTAACAAAGATGTTTACCTCTATTTCCATTAACATGTTTTCTTCCTACCGCTGTGTAGTTCAGATGGTCCAATACCTGACACGTGGCTGGATGAGGAAGTATACCATTGTACCTTAGAATCCTCTGTTCGTCTGTAATAAGGAGGTCATGTTTTAGTATATATTTAGCTCTTTTGTTTAATTACAGTGTAATGTTAATATGAATCATATTGTAATAATTATAGAAATTCTAAAATCATTATAGAAATTGAATCGTATATTTAAGAATCCCCATAAGTTACTGTGAGAAATGTGTTCCAATGAGGTACCCCGTAAACACTTTGGTGATATATCCTCTTTTATGACATTTATATCACTATTGCACTTCAATTATAGTTCGCATCTACTTTATCTTGATTTGCATTCCGATATGTGGAGTGGTTTCGCCATTTGTAGCCGGTAAAATAGTCATTTCATATAAACGACTTAACATCTGAAGGGAATGAAGGATAAAGAGAGTACAACCGCTTTTTGTGACCCCTGGGAATGGTCCTATTTCCATTAACAATAGGGCCCTTCGCACACTGCAACCCTATTTTAGCGACGGCGATTTCGGTCGTAAATCGGCGGATTACTTGACGGTTATGTCGGCAAAATACGTCATTGGACGTTAAGTTTTCGAGGACGCAAGAGGCAGAACAGTTACCGTAAATTTGGCGTGTTTTGTGGACATAATCCGCAAGTTCCTCCATCCTGAGCTTCAAGAATGCTTACATTACAACCGGATACAACTAAAACCCTGATGGAAGCACTATACGAATTGTTCCAAGGAAAGGTAATTTCAAGAAGGGGGAAAATTGCATGCCTCCATAGTAACCCAAACTTTACTCCATGATATTCTTTTCTTGCGGTTCATTTTAAGTCAAACACCCAAGTCAATAAAGTTCACAAAGTTTAGCGTCGCAAAGAACGGAACGAACGAAACTTCAACGATGTTATTAAAAAAAATATATGCGAATTAATATTCTTATCAATAAACAATTTTAAATTGTTTCTCTGTTTCATGTTTAAATGTTTTTTCTGTTTCTTCGTACTTTGAAATAGTTGGGTCTTTATGAGACACCATTAGTTTTTATATGTTTTAAGGTGTACAATAAAAGTAGTTGCAAAATTGAAGAAGTTATGTGTCATTTATGTGAGAAAACCAATATATAAGTTCGACAGTTTCGTGTTTTTTTTGCAATATATTGACAAATTGGCTACCACGACCTCAAATGTGTAATTCTTTTTTAATACCTCACTATATTTTAGAAGATATTAACAATTAAAACAGTCATTTTTTCCTTTTATTATTAAAAGAATCCAACGTTATAGAACATTCCAAGACATGTAACGTTACGTCCGGTATGTTGACATCTCTTTTATACAATAGAGCTTAGAGAGCATACTTAACACTCTTATACATATATCAAATAACTGACCTATCCCTTAATTGTGTGACATGTTACGTCATACATAAATATGACCGACATCTGCAACGCTAAAACTACAATTCAAATTTTGAATTGCTATATCGCTGTCAACATTTAGATATTTAATAAAATAAAAATGGCTATATATATATATTTATTATGAATACTTCACGGGCTTCTTAGGACCACGGTTCTTACTATATATATTTAATAACAACAATTTCAATCATCAATTCAAAAATCGAGCACTAACAAATGAGTTCACAAGTCCATTCTTAATTGAACTCTTGGAAGAGTCATTGTTATCCTATATGTTATACATGTTATTCTCATGCAATACATAAGTGTTAAGATTTATTTCTAATAACTTACTATTTATTTCTTATTTACTTAACTAATAAAATATATATTTTATTTATTATGACGCAAAAAGGGATATAACAAACAGGTACTAAAAGTATTTTGAACAACAATTTATCATAGTTCCATCACCAACTTTTGTCTAGTAGACATTAATCTTATAAATCCCAATAAATTCGCAGCACAATAATCTGTGTGTAAACATAGTTATATAAATAATATATACAGTTACCGTTTTGACATTCTCTGACGTCATCTACAGCCCAAAATGGGTTGCCAACCGATTTTGTAGCTGTTGTACTGTACAACAATTCAGCTGAAACATCTTCGTTTGGATAGATGGTAAATTCAAACCTCTCTACTTTCCAGTACAACGGAACATCACTGGAACCTATAACTCGCTGGAACAGGAATTTAACTATTTTTATAAAATCCAAAGAGGATCATTTTTAAAGCTACATTATATGACAAACCTCACTTCCTTGGAGAATTCTCGATGAGAACAGTTGTCTATCAGACAGACGCAGGTGAAGTTGAATCTTGCATCCGTCACACAAAGCCACCGCCATGGATAAACAAAATGTCTGTTTTATAATGATGGCTTCCTTGAAAAATGCAGTTTGTGAAGATAACGTTGTGGTTTTAATGAATGCGTCTGTAAAATGTGATATTTAGTTAAACATGTTTTAATTTATGATTCAAAAGTTATGACGCATTTGCGTAAAACGAGTGAAATGATTTATATCTAAGTGAGCAAACACTTTTATCGAAGTCAGGTCAGCGCGATTGCAATGCATACAAACCGTTTATAAACGCTTGTTCTTGTTCTTGTTTAATGAAATATTCACATTCAGATTGTCTTATAAATAACGAAACAGTAAATAATATTTACTTTCATATCTCTTTCTTTCAGCTAATTTCATTAGACAATCCATCGTTTTGTTATTCTATGAAAAATAATGAAAAATTACACGTATTTGCCTCTCGTTTACTCTCATACACCTCTCATGATTCGAACTTTGACTAAATTTATCTCGAGTACGAAACGGTCAATCGACTTGAAATTCACAATAATTATATAATGATATCTTTTATAATTGATAAAAATTTTATGATATTGTACCGAGGAGACATATAGCACGACAATGTTCTTAAACGGTTTATCAAGAATGTCAAATTTAATATTATTTTGATAATTAACTCGGTCTGCAGAAGTGAAAGTAGCACAGTGAGCGAGAGCATTGATGCTACCCAGTAATCAATTTGGTGAAGTGCCCTATTTGGTGAAGTTCGAGTCACTCGTACAATTTTATTCTAACGCTTTACAAGTTCGAAGCAACAACACAGAAACCAATTTTAGTTAAAATTTATTCCCTACCTGTCAAGATTTTGTGAAATAAAATCTGATGTATGTAGTATTAGCAAGTTCGTTAATAGTTCAAAAGTGGTACACAAAAGTCGCTTTTAGTTAAAATTCATTCTCTACCTGTCACAGATTTTGTGTTAGTGTTAGAATTTTTTCATAATACTATTCTTTCTTTTTCCAACATCATTCATTAAGTATTTCTGTTTCTTTCACCCATCAATATATTTTTGTTAAATTCATTTTCATTTCAGTGAGAGAGAAACGAGATGCAAAAATACAAGTAAAATATATTTTTCACCGTTACACTTGTATACTTGTAAAGTATTTCGTTCAGGACAGTATGTATAAAGTATATGCTATCCTTTTTCAATAAATATTTCTTTAATGGTAATAGTCAGACGCTGTCTCTCTCCATCCCCGAATATCTATCCAGCGTTGTTAAGACAGAGCTTTTGAACCTAACGCAGACCTGCCGATCGTAGATTTTTGAATCACCAGAACAATGTAAAAAACTAATATAACTAGAATTGTTAAAGATGAAAAATATTCATTAAAAAAATCACGATCCGTACTAAAGATTACATCAATTTATTTCTTAATTTAAATATTTATATTTTGCAAACTCTAAAAGTACAATTTCATTAAGTTTTATACCCCTGAAGTGGAACAACTAGCGATAACAAATGCTCGTCCTAGCTATTATCTCTGGTCCTAGAGTCCTGTCAGTTACTAAGTTTCTTTGTGTAATATTTTGATAGTTTTGTGAAATAATATATGTTCTTAATCAGTTTTAATACTGCATTAAAAAAACAATAATATAAAATAGTGTTCAAAGAAATTATAAGTTTCTTAAATTAAATGTTTGGTAAGTTATACATATATATTCAGTCGCCATTTTATGAAGCATCTTATATACGTTTCTTCATCTACATATATTTCAACATTTTTCATTCAGAAATTTATTTTAATTTTTCTCTTATATTTCAGACACAAAATTAGACGGTACCCAAAAATTGTTGTAAGGAGAAATAAGAAGAACTTAATTACAAATCAAGATTTGATCTACTGATTTGATTTGATTACTGGTAAATAAAATGGTATCCTTACAAGATATTATTTATAAGAGTTATTACTATATAAATATGTAAAGTACATGTAATTTCATTTTCAGAAACTGTCTCCTAGATAAAACTAAAGCTAAAGTTCAAGCCCAGTGTATATTCAAGTATATAGAATAGTTAGTGTATGATTATTTAATGTTTAACAATGTAGACTAATGTTATATTAACAATTGATCAAAAATAATGCTGTAAATAAATTAAATTTAATAAAATATTAATAAAATTCTTACATAAAGTTATTGTTTTTTTTATTATAAATTTGTTTTCTAATAAAAATCGATTTTATTTTTCAAAATAAATACTCTGTTTAAACTTTCCGCTTAATTTTATTGTAATATCCCTGACCAATCACTGTAGGGCATAAATTATAATTTATAACTCCGGTCGTAAATCATAAACCGACTTCGCTTTTAATTCAGCAGTGAACCGTCGTTGCAATGTCTGTAGCTCATAAATAGGGCCTTTCCTATGAACGACTGAATAGAAAACGAACACGTTCCAGACAAAAAACTCATGATATGTAATAGAAATTAAGTAGAATTTACTCCAAAATGTTTACTGGGTAGACTGCTATATCCTATATTATAATGTTAAAAGTGCAAATTTATTTGTGTATATGTTTGCGCGATTCGTATGGTAACTTGAAAACGGCTCCGCGCATTTTTTTTCCTGAAACATTGCATTGAATTTCATGGGAACGCGTAATGTCTGTAGCTCATAAATAGGGCCTTTCCTATGAACGACTGAATAGAAAACGAACACGTTCCCGACAAAAAACTCATGATATGTAATAGAAATTAAGTAGAATTTACTCCAAAATTTTTACTGGGATAATGGCAATTATGCAATGGTAATTATGGCAAAGGAGGTATCGTACACATATATGAGACCACGACACCATAAATACTGTTAACATAGTAGGAGGTTGAACCTATTTTGTAACTTATATATAGGATTTTAGTATTTATTTAGGATAATAGTATATATATATTATAGCGCCTAAATAGCATATAAACGTCTAATCTTAAAGAATATCGGAAATCAGTTAGAACAAATGATCTTTGATACACAACCCAGTAAACAATTTGGTGAAGTGCCCTATTTAGTGACGTTTCTGTCACTATTTCACTTCAATTATAGTTCGCATCAACTTTATCTTCATTTGTATTCCGACAGGTTGAGTAATTTCGCCATTTGTAGCAGATAAAGTAGACATTTTATATGAAAAAATGTGAGAAACTGAACTATAAATGAACTCTTTTATGACAAAAAAATCATGACGCATCTTCAATATGATGTCAAAGTGACTCTAAAATGTTTACTGGGAAATCCATTTTGCTTGTGTACTTACAATCGTGCAATTTCCATCGAGAAGTACCGTGGACGTCTTTTAATCCAAAATATGCAACATTAATAGGATCAACATCATTGAAAGACAAAATCTTCTCATAGTGATGGTGATTGGGGTCAGCATTCAGATTCCCGTACACAGATAACTCTGTTCCGTTGAAGGCCACCAGGAAGTGCCGCCAGACTTCTTCTGTGAAGATGGGCTGTAATTGTATCACGATTGTTTAAATTGAAAATGTATAAAGCATAGAATGTGAAAGAGCATCCTGTACCTGGTCCGTCTTAGACACAATATGTGATGGACAGTTTTGTGACGGGTACCAATATACGCCAGTAGTACATTTAAATATTTCTATATGGTGTCGAGTTTTAAAGTTGTTGAATAATACTGTGTAACATGGAAAATTTTCGTTCGGACATAAAGCAAAGCGTGTACCGCCATAGATTTTCATTGACATCCCCAAAAAATACTTCTGCTTTGTATTTAGCTTACCTTTTTATAGACATATTTAAAATCACTTCCATAGTTTACAGAAAAATCTGAAAATATATAACATTTGATAATAAAATAAGTTAAATAAAGTGAACGCATCTACATTTGTAAAATGTAAACGGTACATAAATGTTGCGACCATAAAATAAACCACCAAGTAAACAATTTGGTGAAGTGCCCTATTTAGTGACGTTTCTATCACTATTTCACTTTAATTATAGTTCGCATTAACTTTATCTCCATTTGTATTCCGACAGGTGGAATAATTTCGCCATTTGTAGCCGATAGAGTAGACATTTTATATGAAAAAATGTGAGAAAGTGAACTATAAATGAACTCTTTAATGACAAAGAAATCATGACGCATCTTCAATATGATGTCAAAGTGACTCCAAAATGTTTACTGGGCAATGAGCAACTCAAAATGTATTTTCGTTTCTTGATACCTTCCCAGGCTGCATCTGTTCGCGGAAAGAAAGGATAGTAATAACTCCATTCTAGAGTCCATTTCTTACTAATCCATAGTGACGTGCAAGTTGTTTCATCGAAGGAGCAATTCAGTTTATTGTCATTGCGTGGAAAAATACTGGAAGTTTGTTCTAGAAACAGTTTTATCTTTTTATTGTCTAGACTAGTTCTAGAATACATATTCAGTCTGAACTTATTCTAGACATACCTAGATATTGAAAATCCTGGTAAGTGTTACTGGAAATCCACGCCAGAGCCGAATCCACATTAGGGCTGCCTGACGCCACGCAATAATTTTCTTTATTGTCCGGGCTTTTTACGAAAGTGATATTGAGATCAGTGAATGAATTAGCCATTAGTCCCTGGCACAGTGCAACCACTACAACCCTGACAAACGTATGAATTCAAAACGTATTATAGCCGAGTAAAATTAACCGAGATCATTCTTCTATCTCATAATAATTGTTTCTAATGGTTTTGTTCGTTTTTCTGGTTTGATTAAGAATCAATACAAACAAAATAACAAAGAAACAAAAATAATTAAGACCCGGTTGCTGCTTTCATAGTTACCTATCCGATGTACGATAACTAAGCCGGTAACTATTCAATAGCACTAAATCGGGTTGCTGCTTACATAGTTAGTGACGTCACAACGATAAACAGTATGTTTAGTCTAAATATACGAATTCTGACCTATAACTATTGAATCGTCTAGTTAAGTCAGCCATATTTTTTTTAGTGTCAAAAATATTATTTTAAGCTATTTTGAAAATAACCTCAAAAGATTAAATAAAATTATTTAAAATTAAACAAATATAAATAAATGTATAATATAAAAGTATTCAGTGATTCGAGTGATTCATCTTTAGACTTTTCATCTGACGAGGAAATTATACAGTTCAAAAAAAAAGTATCCATGCGCAAAAATGTAATTAAGAATAGAAATAATCCAATTGAAAAATTTAATAATGATATTCAATGATAAAAATTCAGGAAGTTCAATCTGCAGCTGTAGAATTTATTGAAAAGTTTAGCTTCCCCGAGTAATAGGATGTATAGGCTGTACCCATATCAAAATGGTGAAATGTGAAAATGTTTTTCTCATATAATATCCAATGTGCCTGCAACGCCTTCGTAAAAATGATCAGCATTAATGCTCGTTGGTCAGGATCCACTTATGATGCAACTATATTTGGCGTATCTTTACTGAATCTAAATGCAGAAGGTGGCACTTTTGGACATAGTATTTATTTGGAGATTCAGTATACCTTTTAAGAAATTATTTATTAATTTATTAAATCCGCAAACAGAAGCACAGGAAAAATACAACGAATCTCATATTAGAATAAGAAATTCAATTGAACGCACTTTTGGAATTTGGAGGAGAAGATTCCCATGACTTTCAATGGAGCTTAGATACCAACTGAAAACATCAATGAGTATTATTGTGGCATCTCCTGTGCTGCACAATGTTACAATTCATGAAGATGAGGAATTTGTTTATTCAAATCTTCATAACGAAATACAAAACGTAGAAGATTACTCGCATCGAATAGCAGGACAAAGTACAATTAGAGTCTATGTTATAGAATCTTATTTCAGATAATATTAATGTAATTATTGCTTGTTACAAATCAAACATATGTATTAATTTAATATAATATAAACATTGATATTTATTTTTGTTTTATATTACATCATATTATTAGGTATATATATACTTAATTCAAATGGGTGAAAACTTTAATGAATTAAAGAATAATTAGATATATTTTTGTAGTTCCTTTAACATTATTGCAAATTCTACTTCTTTACATAACAACTCTCACACAATAATGCTAAAATTAATAGAAGCACAATCTTTTGAGCGGCAGATCTATTAAAATATACATAAAAAAATGTTAAATCACATCGGGTAACTAACGATAGTTAACATTTTGTTGTTTTCATATGCAGCAACCGGATTTATTGGAACTGGTGATAACTATTACGATATCTATGAACAGTTAGGTACCTATCTATACGTTGAATAGTTAGATGAGCAACCGGGCCTAAGCCATGTAAAATATTATGGAAATCATAATATATGGAATATTATAGAAATAGTTTGTAATATTAAGCAAACGAAATTGTTGAAATAAATTAGTATGAGGTTTCAGAATAGTTTCGACCAGGGCTGTGGAGTTAGAATCGAGGAGTCGGAGTCGAGAGCAATTTCTGGTCAAAGGAAGCAAAAGGTCAAATTAAATATAATTAATCAAGATGTGTAGTATAAGGATGTTTCAAGGCAAAAATATTCTATTAACATTTTAGAGAGTTTTGCCTAAGTTATTTTTTTAATTGTTTGTATCTTCAATACCATAATATTGAGACAATAAGAAAATGAGAAAATAATTATATCAGTACATATAATATTCATTTCTGGGATTTAAGATATGGTGCAGAACTCAAATGAAAGTGTCTAAGTGTAAATTGCATGTAGCTCTCTTCAGAATGGCCAAAATGACCAAATTTATACTGGACTATTGCAGATTTAAACTGTATTGAACCTGAGATAAATTCAGACTGGAGAAAATAAAATGTAAAATAAATAAAATTTATAATATATATAATCCGGTCATTTTAAACATAAAAATAGTGGTCAAATAACAAAAATTCCCGGAGAACCAAATATTGGTGGAGAGCTGAGGTTTACCATTACAAATAAAGTTTTAAAAATCCCCATCGATACTATGTGTGCTTCAAAAGTTATTCGGGGTCAAAGGTCAAAATTTGAGGTTTTTTCGAATCTTCTCGAAAACGGTAAGTTTTATCAAAAAAAACTTCAAACCAAAGTTATAGATCTTAAAATTCTCTACAAAAATTGTCTTTATGATTTTTTTCGTAAGAGTTATCATTGAATGAGCAAGACTTAGACTTTTTCTTAAATACGAAAAATAGGCCAGAGAGCGTTGTAAAGTACGTAAAATTATTTACATTATGTCATAAAGAAGTTTTATAAGTATGGTAATACGCAAAATGGTAGATTTACTTCTCAAAAATCAGTGAAAATAAGTTATAAATATAGATAGATGTTAGATAAACCTGAAATAACAAGGCTGTATTTTCCGGGTATATTACATATATATTTCGTTCTTATATACACCCCAATACCCCAAAATGTCTTAGTATTTTATTTGGTCGGAGTAGGAAGAATAAAATTATACGGAGTGTAAGTCGTATGTTTTTTTTAACGACGCATGTTCTTTTTCATGTATGTTTTTTTCAGCCCTGGTATCGACTAATTTTACTAGACTATAATGCGTTTGGAACCAGCTACAAGAATGATTAAGAAAATAATCAAAACAATGGCAATTGATGTTTCTAAAAGTACACCAGTCTGTGCATGATTAAAGTAATGGCTGATAACTTTAAAGTTAAATGGAAAAACGTAAGGTATAAATAACGAAATGACCCACCACATATATTAGCATAGGTCCTCTCAACTTAATAAGGCTTTGTCTAAAAAACACAAAGAACTACTAGAATGTAGAACCATTTATTAAGAAAAGCCACATTTTAACTAATGTCATACACTGTCTGTGAAATGAAATAATTCGTTATATTAAATACACTTACATTAAAATGGAGTTTAACATGTCGCACACTGTGCTAACACAATTTTATTTTCGCAGGAAATTAGGTCAAAACTCCTAATAAATTAAATGCCTGTTTACAGTAAGTTGCTACTTTACTAACTGTTTTAATAAAATATCGCGATTGACTTTCTTTGCATCAACGTTCGTATCAAACGGTCGTTATCTTCTTACCTGTGCCGACCGGCCAATATTAGTAGTAATTGCGGTTCGATTTCCTCCTGAAGAACAGAGGCGCCTTCATAAACGATTTAACACCATTTATCTATAACTTCTTTAAAATGATAAGCTCCAGAACTTCCGATTCGATTTGCAACGAAATGAAAATGTTATTTTTGCCGGAACAAAACTATTTTTATATTGACATTTAATGACGAAAGAAAGTCAAGGCGAATAAGTAAATAAATATAAAAAAATATTGACATTTATCATTTAGAATATGGTATGCTAAAACAAGAAATTCAAAGAGGGTATTTATATTTAAATTATGTTGTATCCTCATGCCGAGGAAATAGGTTACCTTCTTTTATTAATAGTTTACTGGACTTCCTAGGACCATGGTCCTTTTTCGCTTTTGTTAATACATTTTATTTACATTTTACATATCTACATTTTATTTATTATTACACCTTAACTTTTAAACCCGCTATATTCCATATCCTGTCTATCAAAAAGCACACCGGACATCTCGAATATCTCAGTAGTTCCTGCATACTCGTTGGCAACACAATTTCATTTTCTACCATAATTCTATATAAATTATTTCTGCATCCGTCTGTTATTGGAAGATTAAATACTCTAGATCTGCTACCCCTTCTCCATAATTACACGTATCTTCTTGCACCAAATGATCTCTTCTAAGATGTGCCACCCTTAGTCTCGAGATAAGTGGCAACACTCTTTCCGAACCTTGAGCTTTCCACCACCAACGACGTCCGCACAACGAAGACTGTAAATTGATAAATTTCCTTCCTTTGTCTGAATTGTCCCACATACCCCGCCACATCTCTTTTACTTAATTTTTTATTTTTGCTAGTAAGTTCACATCATATTGATTTCTTCACTTGCTACTGTTCTAGCTGCTTGTTGTGCGGCGTCGTTTGCTTTTTCATTTCCTGTGATTTATTTGTGAGCAGGAATCCACACTAATGGTACATCGAATCCTTTCATCTTTGTTCTATTTAGATTTCTTCTTACTAAAATATGTTTCCCGCTTTTCTGATAATACCATTCTTCCCCAATGCTTTTGAATCTTTGCATATTACACTTTTTGACCATCTGTTGTTCTCAATTATTGAAATAGCTTCTTTGCAGCTACCTGCTCTGCATCAACAATTGAAATTTCTGCTGGTAAAGTTATTATCTGTTTAGTAGACTTCGTCACTACTAGTGCCCCGGACCCCGTTGCCAGCTTTGAACCGTCTGTGCATACTCTAATGTGCTCCGGCCAAACGTCATCCATCTTACTTTTAAATATCCCATTTATTATTTCCTCACCTCCTTTACAGCAGTCTACCTCTTTCCCAATCTAAAAATTACACTTTGCCCTTAGCAATATTCAAAATTACTAACTTCTTATGCTTTGACTCTTCCTCCCATTTCCCTCATGTTCACATAATATCATTTTTCTGCTATTGTTACTATCATTTCTTTCGAATTGTTCGATAAGCATTCTTCTTAAAGCACACTCTGTTGTCAACGATTTTATCATCAAAGCTCTTACACTTAATTCCCACTTTAAACTGAGTGGTGCAACTCCCGCTTCCACATTGATTGATAGTGTGTTTGTGGTACACATTACTCTCAACACCACTCTTAATGCCTTTGTTTGTAGCCTTTCTAACGCCTCTTGCCACTTTTTTGTTAACCTCAATAGCACCTCTGCCCAATACTCCAAATGCGGTCTAACTAATGCATTTGTACCATTAGGCCTACATTGGCACCCCATCTTCCTCCCGTTAGCATCTTCAATGAGTTAATTGCGGGTTCTCTTTTAGCTCTTTAGTCCCTATAGATGTCTCTGTCGTTATTTCTCGCACTGAATCTAAATCCCAAGTACATAATTGACTTATTGTACGGTAAATTTGTATTAAAAAAAAAAATATTGCTTAGCCCTTCTTCCTCTACCTTACCGATTCCTAATAATTCTGTCTTATTGGGATTAGCCTCTAGTTTTACCGAAAGCAACCATTCTTTTATTTTGTATACCTACTTTAACTTGCATCTCATTCCCCTACTAAGTCAATTGACATCCATGATAAATCTAATACCGAGACCATCCCTGTCCCCGGATCAACTCTGGTTCCCTCACCTTCATTTAACAGGATTAACCCTGCATTGTCCATTGCTTTAAGAATTTCATCTCACCTCTAACATCATATCTTTGGCTGCCCCATGCTATTGAATGCGCATTCCAATCTCTTATAATCAATTTTGGGTCTGCAACTTTATTCACTAAGCTTTCTATCTTTGCTATAGAGACTACCGCATCTTGTGGCATGTAAACTGAAACAATATTTATGTTTCTATTTCCCCACTTCACTTCTACCTCTATAAATTCCATTCTGTCTCTGTTCTTTAAATTTAACTCTCTTATGAAAACCTCTGCCTTTACTATCAGAGTCACACCTCCTCCTCTACCATCACTATCTTTTCTGATTATCCTAAATCCTGGCCATCAAATCACATCCATCTCACTCAACTAAGTCGGATGGATTCCCATATATAACTCCTATTGAAGCAAGGCACTAGCTGCCACTGTGTGATGTTTATGATTTAACTTCATTAAGAGGCTTACCTAGTTTCTGAATTAAAATAATATCTGCGATTTTCCATTGTCTTGGAAAGTGTCAAATTCTCAGTATTGCATTAAATATTATTTTTATTAATATTATTGCTCTTAGGGGCAGTTCTTTAAAAATGAGACATGTAATCAAATCATAACCAGGGGATTTTTTTGTATACAGTTCATATTTAAGAGCTTTTTGAATTTCTACTTTAGAGTTCTTGTTTTTACCGGAATCGACGTTTGTAGAAGAGTATCCAAGTAGCTCATGATTTCGTTTTCTTCATTTGACTCATACTTCGTTGAATGCGGCCCAGCTGCTATCCTCATTGCAAATTGGCGATTACTTTGGTTGTTTCATCCGTTTCGTAGCTTTTTTCAATAAATAATCGGTATATTCAGTGTAAGTCCTTCAAGATACTGTTGGAGAGTTTTATCCTTATGTACTTGAATGAGCCTTTTACGGTTTTGTGAAGCTCTATTAAAACTATTTTTATCGGCTGGATTATGCATCATTTTCCATTCATCTTCTTTCTTTTCCCATTTCTCTAATGTGTAGCGGGTGCAGTTTGTCACTTATAGAGTTGTACCTGATTTGAGGAGTATATTTCCATGCTGCCATTTGAATTATTTTGACGAGTTCTTCCAGAGTTTCTTCTAAGTCTTCAGGTGCCTTGAGTCGCATGTTGAGGCAAATATGTTCCGATTTAAGCTGGCGAAAATAGTCAAAATCAGTATGTTTGCTAACAAGTTTTATAGGATGCATTAATGTACTACTTATGCTATTAATGCATATGTGAAAAACGTGTGATTATTATTCTTCGGCTACTCCCTGTAAAGAAGAATTTATATGGTCGCATCCTACCCTTCCTATTTATAATATTTCGCCATTTTTCTTAATACGACTTCGTTTTGTTTAATTGCTTTGTTTCATTTTGTTCGGGTAAATTAAATAATTCAAAATATACATTAAGCTTATTTGTGTCTTCAAAGGTCTCCAGTAAGTTTTGTACACTACTTTAATTCCCTTAGCTTTGTTTCACAGGTGGTTTATTGTTGTTATAATACAACACTTAGGTGCTATGATTTCTTTACCGGCAGTTTCGAATTTGACAAAGAGACATGTTAATAAAATTTCCATGCAATTGTATTGCATGAGATTCTGACATACTTAAATAAGTATAACAAGTAGTTAAAAAATAACTATTTGTTTGCAAATGGTAAACTAACATTTATTAGTAGTAATTTTAAAAAATTAATAAATTTTTTAAAACCACAATGTAAATATATTTATTATTTCTTTTTATTGACATTCTAGAAAATTACAAGCTATCTATTAGGATATTTAGTAAGTCACATAACATAATAACATCATGAAAGGAATGTATCCTTATAAGATTTTATTCCTTCCAAGTGGACATGAGAATGTACACTTGAATATTTTGGTCTGCTGGGTACTTAGTATATTTTAGTTGCCAACTAAATCAGTTGGTAGTTTACTTTTTAACATTCGCTCTCTTCTCGCTTTCAATCGGTTCCCCGTAAGGGTGTTTGGGTGGTCATCCAGTCGGATGACTTGATGCTGTACTTTATAATTTAGTTTTTGACCCTGGAAGCTTGTAGGTCTTACTGAATATCTACGTAGCATGTACGTAGCTTGGATTGGAAGCGTTGTAAAATCTCAATGTTAGAGTTTGCAATTGATCTGCAGAGTTGTATACCATAAGTCCATATAGGTTTCAATATAGTTTTATACAGCAATAGTTTACATTCGACAGATAATTTAGATTTATATTCTATTAGCAAGTACATTCTTTGTAGCTTGAGCCCAAGTTGTTTATGTTTTGTGAAAATGTGCTTCTGCCAAGTTAAAAATCAATCTAAGTGAATTCCTAGATATTTAACAGTATTCACTTATGGTATGCTTTTGTTATAGAGTGGCACTGATGGACATGTTTCTTTCTTTACCGTAAATGTTATATGTTCGCATTTAGATTCGTTGACTCTGATGCGCCACTTCGTCTTTTATTTTTATACTACGGTTATATATAACTCAAGGTTTTGCGAAGCAATTACAGGATCATGGCAAACAGCTAATACAGCAATATCGTCTACAAACGTAGCTGTGTTACTTAGTAGGAGTAGGTAAAGAAGTGGGCCAAGTACACTTTCTTGGGGCGTCGTTGTATTTTACCAGGAAGTGTCTGTCCTCAAGGTATGATTTGAATATCGTATAATAGTGTATCGGTAGGTGTCTCTTGATTTTATAAAAAAGCCCGGTATGCCAAAATTTGTCAGGTGGCGAACGCTGCCGAATAAAACTGTTTGTTCTCAAGTCTACTGTGGATTATCCGGATTATGCGAGGTTTTGCCAGAAACCAAACTAGTGGTCTGGTATCGGTTTTTCACTTGGAACAATTGGTGTAATCTCAAGAGGAGCAATTTCTCGAGGACTTCGGAGGTAATCAGGAGGCGGCCTATCGGACGGTAGGACGTAACATCATGCAGAATCTTTCTTGGCTTAGGAATCATGGTAGTTTGTGGTACCTTTCATTAAAGAGGGTAGAGGCTAGTTTCTATAATAGTGTTATATAGCTATGTCAAGTATTTGTATTTGTATACTATGGCAGATAGTTTTTTCAAAATTTTACTTAGCTTAATTTTAATTAGCTTCTTTGTATCTTTCTAGAGTGAGTAGTCAATGGTTTCAATTGGTCAATTTTGTTAATTATTTCTCCATGATTTGTTCTCTTTCACTATCCTGCAACTTTTTTATTTCCTTGGTAGCTTTATTTAGAGTTCTTTTGTGCTCAGGTAATATTGTCAATTGAAACAGCCTTCTTATTTTACGTTTGGCTACAATTTTTTCACTCAACGTCATAGAGCAAGAATCTTTTGTGTCATATGTTTAACACATTAGTGTTAAATTCCAAGTGTTTGCATGTGTTGACATTTTCGACAGCTTCCGTAATATCAGCTTCTATATTTAAGGGTATTTTGATGTTGAGAGAGTCTTCTAACAATACCCGAAATTATTCCCAGTTTGTTCTTTTGTTGCATAGTACAACCGCCTTTTCCTTCTTTGACAATTGGCTACTCATTGTCATAATGATAGGAAAAAGAGAGGTCTAGACAGGTTGAGACGTTAAAGTATTTTCTTGACGTAACCTTCATAATAAAGAAGTCTATGACATCTGGAATTTTGCTTCTGTCGGTCGGTTTGTCGGCGGTCAAAAGTAAATTAAGCAGTTATTTTTAATAATATTAACATAAATTCAGAATGCAACAAGAGAAAATGAACATTTGTTGCCATATATTAGTATATATACCTGAAGACCTATTTTGAAGAATTCAATTGAAATATTCTAAAGGTATATATAATTTGCAAGAAGTAAATTTTCCCTATATTTTCGATATATTAATTTTTAAGTTCAATACTATGTCCTTATTTTCTCAGCAAAGTTTCGTTTCGAAAGAGATGGGGAATTTTTTTTTGTTTTTTTTTTTTTGGAAATGATGTATACCCTGTAAATTTGCTTTTGGCTATGAAATATTCCAGAACTTCAGATGGATGCCACGAAAATTTTTATTTTATTTATCATTGTGATAAATTGTCTCTGCAAAGTTTTGTTTCGAAAAAGATATTTTTTTTATTTGATTTCTATAGATTATTATAATCTGTCCTGTTTCAAGGACATTCAGTGATATGTATGTAAAAATAAAGTGTCTTGCACGTGGTGTGCCCATCGACTCATCTCTCAATTTCAATAGATCGTACATTCTCTTTAGTTGGTTAATAAGTCCTGAGGTACTTTCTTTTTAGTCTGCGTACTACCGAATTATTGGACATTAGACAGCTGGCAGAATTATTTGGATGTTCAAGAATTCTGTCTTTGTTTGCTTTGATTCAAAGCATTATTTCTTCGTTTACTATATATCAAGATCACGATGTATTATGTTATTAGTAATTGCCGTACTGTCAGCAAAGGGTCCCGTCATAACTGAGCTTGATATAATATGTAGTGTATAATAGATATAATATAAGTCCCAGGTCGTCTTTCAAAAATGCGTGGTTTAAATTAATCATTTGTTTACTATAGCGTTGTGTATTAACAGTTTCGCCGGAATTCAAAAGTTCATAATACACAATACCACTATGGTCCACCAGACACAGATCATGGTCTTCTTGCCAAAGCGATTTGCCTTGGTGTTGAACGATTGCTGTTGTGAGAAACGATGACATTTTAAGAAGAAAAAAATGAATTTGACAGACTGTCGTGTGTGATATAAAGATTTTTTATTTTAATTATTATAGAAATATATCATTTTCTTTTTCTTTAACTATTTCATCAATTAAAATTAATGTAAAGTACATAGTCAGTTGTTTATTGTTTACCTCTTTTATGCAGAATAGTCAGTATAAGATATAAAAGTTCTAAAATTGGTTTTACCGGGTACAAGCCACGATTTTTCCGCTTTGGGTTTTCAAAATAAATCCATTTTTCGTCACCAGTCACAATTCGTTGCAAAAATGATTTTCTTTCGAGGAGTTGAAGCAGCACTTCACAAGTGCCTTTGCGATTTTCCATTTGATGTTCATTCAAATCATATGGTTTTTATTCAAACCAACTATTCTCATGCACTTCCGGAGGATTAGTACTAACTCTCTTTTATTATTTGAGTCTTACTAGATTTGCCAGATCCTGTCATGCCAATACCACTAAATGACATTGGCCGTTGTCTGTCCCCAGAGAAGTCAAGAGACCACTGTATCTTTCTTATTTTCCGTATTGTGCGTTCCTGAAACAAACTATGGTTGGCTTTCCCAGAATCCCAGAGGCCGACCTCGAAGGAGGGTCGATTTTTATAGGGTGCGTATATTTCAATCCTGGTCTGCCACTTGCGGTAATTTTATCCGTTTTTGTATTATCCATTGCTTGAATTGCGTTGATTTTAAATTTGATGAGGAATCTAAATATTTTTAAATATTTTGAATATTTTATCATTGAACATTTTGAAATATTATAAAATATTTTAGCACTAGCTATTATTATCTGGTTTTTTAGTTGTTTTAGAATCTATTGTTCATTATATCACAATTAACAATAGTAATTTAAATTTATTAAATGTAAATATTTAATTGGAAAACGAAAAAAAGATGTCGCAAAAAATAAGGCAAATTTACTTTTTTTCCAAATGATGTATACCCTATAAATTTGCATTTACCTATGAAATATTGTAGAACTTCAGATGATGTCACAAAAAAATATATTTCATTTGTCCTTTCAATAAATTAATTTTTATGTGTTTATGAATACTACTTCCTTAATGTCTCTGAAAAGTTTCGTTTCGAAAAAGATAGGTTAAATTTACTTATTTTGCAAATTATACATACCTTGTGAATACTTCAATTGAAGTCTTCCAAATAGGTGTTTATAGGTCCATAGTAATATATGACAAATATACATTTTCTTCGTAACAAATTATATAAATTTGTTGAATCTCCTGTTCAAATTTTAATTAAATTCTCTTTTTATGTAATACCAATACACTCGAATGTAAAATCCGATATTTCTATTTATGAACCGAGGAAAAAAATTATTTTAAAGCAATTGAAAATAAAGGAACTACTTATGAAGCAGAACAAAATACAGCACGCCTATAGTTAAAGAAATCAGCGCATGGCGTCGTCATTAAAGCTATGAATTGGCTATGACAGAGTATATTGATATGTATTATGATAGGAAACTGTTTAAGGGAAATAGGTATAAGGAAACCTGTTGCTATGTCTTTATTGCCTAACTTTTTAAGCAGTTAAGGAAAATGCGCCAGCGTATATAGCTTCGTCATTTTCGGCTATGAAAGTATATATTGATGAAGATATATCTACCAATAAGTGTACGCTGGAAATAGAGGAAACTGTTGTTATGCTTTCAATGCTTATCGCAATCGACGCAGAGACTATGTAATTAAATAAATTGGGTTGTGAACCATAACTTAATTTATATAAAACTGTACTGTATATTAATAGGGCTGCCTATAAAACCTCTCAAATATTAAATTATTTTTATTTAATTCGCAGAATAAATAAAGGGGTAAAAATTTACAAAACATGAATTCAGTCTACGATGTCATTGCTTCCTCACGATTTTTAAGTTGTTAATCGAAATAGATGTTAATAAATCTATATTGGCGTTTTTATTTTATTAAATATCTAAATGTTTACAAGATATTGCAATTAAAAATTTGAATTGTAGTTTTAGCGCTACAAATACCTGCCAGAATGATGGCATAACATGTCGCACAATTAAGAGATAGTTCAGTTATTTCCTATACTTATAAGGGTAAAACTTTTGTGTTGTAGCCCAGTTTCCAGAGAAAAAAAGGGCCTTACCTTACATGAGGGCTGGTAAATCTAATTCTTGGATATTAGCCCAGTATTCCTATTTCCTTATTTTAGAAAGCAATCAGATTTATTTATTTTAATATTTAAAAAACTTTTTATTGAAATAAATATATTTCACTGAACTTTCAATGTTTAATGTAAGCATTATTTCTTCCAAATTTAACGATAGCTAAAAGAGGAAGATATTTCACACAAAATAGTGACATTTTTATAATGTAATTACAAATATATCTAATTGCAATAAATTTAAACAATTGTTCTACTAATAATGATCCAAATAGAAGCCGTAGCTGCATCATTATTGACAATTTCCTAAACTCACATCTGTTAGATTGACATTTGTTATCCAGGTTTACAACCGCTTTGAAATTATTATGAACTTGAAAGCATTCGTAGCCTTTCAAACCGATCAATGTGCGTGTTACGTACAACATTCTCATCGGATTAAGCGCTCCATTAACAGCAGTCATCGCTTCCAGGAATGCATTCTGCATTTTAAAAGCTTCTGGAATGTCTATTGAATAATTATTTCGGATATGACCTTCTAAGTAGGTAATGCAGATCGCCTTTGTGTCTTCTAATTTTTCTCGGCATATATTGAATCTGTA
Source organism: Panorpa germanica (assembly GCA_963678705.1). NCBI lineage: Eukaryota > Metazoa > Arthropoda > Insecta > Mecoptera > Panorpidae > Panorpa > Panorpa germanica. Next base: position 1,382,527 of record OY783219.1, on the reverse strand, counting down.
ATGGAATAGGTTGAAGTATTTGATTTCATATGGTTCAAAATTATTTGTCGTTTTACCTGTCTTTTACGCCGAACATATATCCTATAGTTCTCCAGAAGTGAACAAATGCATCCATCTCACGTTTATTGGAGTCATGGATGCCAATCTGTTTTGATCTGCTTAAGACAAAGCTCATTAATGCGAATTGGGTCTCTACCATGTCCTTTTGAGTGAAGAAACCTAAACCATGTCTGTTAGTTAATCCGCTGTAATAGAGATGTCGCTTACGTATATTTTGAATTGAGTTCCAGGATCTAAATAAAAGGTTAATTTTAATGTATCGTTTTCAAAAGAATAAAGTACATTCTATGGTCAAAACGAGGCTAGATTTTTCATAAAGTGTTCTTACTCTGAGCCAGGGGTAAGGTTTGCAGTGTACCACGTGATTGTGTGAAGGATTGTCGAGCTGTACCTCTTGTAGGCCGTGCAGGGTGTTGAGGAGTTCTTAGTGAAGTGTAGGATGCGCACCAGCTTTTGACAAACCCCGCCCATAGCTAACAACCCACAGAACTGTGCCAATGATACGGAGAAGAGATTGTCCAGGCAGAACTGCTGACCCCTGGCAAAAAAATGGAAAACCCGTGTAGATATTAGAGGTTCGAAGGGTTAGAATAAAATAAGGGAATAAAATTATTTGAAATGGAATAAACCGCTTTAAGCGACCCTTTTGGAATATTATATCTCTATGAACTTAAATTCTCGGCGACTCAACATGTGAAGAGAAGAAAGGGTGCAGTGAGTGAAGTGTAAACATTTTGAAGTGTAGTCCCTGTCACCTATTTATATATTTAGCCAAGTAATTTTAATTTATGTATAAGACATAACCCATTTATTTTATTTATTATTTTTATGGTCTATATTTATTTGGGTTGTAAGTGCTATAGTAATTTAAAAGAAGTAAACTAAAATTCATAAAATAATGTGAGTTTAAAAGATTGCCGGCCTTTGTGAAGCCTGTAGTAAAGGTCAGATGACCCTTGTTATGAATAGCTAATCATATGCAATGCATTATGAATTATTTAATGTATTTTCAACAGACTAGTTTTACTTGTTATTTTAAGGACCTTTACTACCATTATATTTGATAACGCCTACATATCTGTCCCTTTACTCCTAGTTTTTATTTACTTTTTCAAAAAACTGTATTTTTTTTTAATACATCATTCTTAGTCTAAGTTTCAAGCAACGACTTTTTAGTTTAAGTTTGAATCATCAAATATCACTGTTATTTCTTAAGCTGTATTCATTCTCAGTTTTACTAGCATTGTTACATGCTGCTACAACATTAAATGAATAAAAACCAACAAAAGCTCACGTGGATTCATTTTTTATACAGATCATACGTGCATTAATGCAGTATTGTCAATCAGTACAATACGCAGTTACACAATATACCCGCGGTAAACTAACCGTGGCTCAAACAAATACGGAGAATATATTTTTACATTTTAGGAGGTAGTTAAATATGTTATAAAACGTTCTGTTTAGCAATACTAAAAAAATTTAAATTTCAAAAATAATACAGCAGATATAATTATATTGCATAGAATAGCAATATAAATCCGCGTTCTCATGGGGCGAGTTTTGTTGAACGATCTTGGTTCATGGATAAGTTAAGGTTCTCACGGTTCAATTAAACTGATTATCAATTGAAGAAGAAATTTATGTTTTTACTACAAATGTCAGATAATAAATAGCGCGAAACATTCATTTATAAATTAATAGCAAAACATTTGAGAAAGCACAGTTTTGAAATGCCGTTGAGAAGACATAGATGTATCCAAAAGATTGGAAGCAGGAACTTGCATTAGAGGGCAAATAGCAATCTAGAAAACATTTTAGGATGCTTAAAGAAAAATTTATTTAATTATGTATAATATATATTTTTATTATTTGTTTATTTATATTTATTTTAATTTTATTATTAATTATTATTTTTATTTATTTTTTATTTATATATTTATGTAAAATATAATTTAGATGTTCCTTTTTTTCTAAAACTTTTTTTATAACTATATGGAACGACAACAAAACAAATTCATAAGAATCGTAACGTAAAATTATACAAGGACCACAGTAAATGGGGTTTTACACGGTCAATTACGATATTACTTGAATCTGTGTTTTACATATATGAAATGTATTATGAAATGGCCGCAATTAAACCAACGACGCTAGTCAGAACTAGAACTCTTGATTCATGACTTGACTTGCAAAATTTGACCAATGCGATCACTGCACATCGTCTGTGCTGCATATGCAAAATATACATGACATTACAGCACTAATATTTTCTTTCACAACAATTGCTACAACAGAAGACTCCATTCTTTTTAATTATAATTAAAATAAGACTGTAAGACAAAATATAAGACGGCTAGCTTTAAATGATTTAATGTAAATAATATGAAATAATGACTGTTATATGTTGGACAAAATATAAGACTGCTACCTTCAAGTGCATATATAGCTATGTGGAATCGAAGATTTTAGTAAGTGCTTCCACTAGGTAAACATCTTAATGTGGCACTTAATCTTTCATAAGGATTTATTGCCTCCCTCATGTTAGGGCGTCTGCACATGAGGCGACTGATTGCAAACCTTAGCTCCGAACCTGCTCAAACCGAATGAGAATGGAATATGTTATGGAATATGAATGGAAAATGTGTTAATAGTGAGGGAGCGAACGTGTATACGAGTGAGAGAAAACACACGGCACGAACTAAACTAAACTGGTTTTGAGCACATTTTGAGGGATTATGTTTCTCGGTCGCAGGGAATGCTTGGTTGCATGTGGTTGCATGCTTTTGATGGTGACATCATGAACAGAGATGTACACAAACACTATTCAATAGTATTTAGATATATACATACATACAAATACGACACAATAAAATCTCCTATTATGCTATTGTTAAAAATTCTACAGAGTCACGAAACACGGCTCGACTAGTTTGCAATCAGTTGCCTCATGTGCGGAGAGCCTTAGTGTCATTTTTTTGTATTAGAGGAGCCACAAGTCGTAATAGTTCCAGATACAGCTCCTCATTTATTCTTAAAAAAGTTTTGACTATAGAACAAACGTTTATAGAATAAATTAAACATATAAAAAAGCACTAGCATCTTCATAACTTTCAAGACAAAAAGTTAACCTAAATAACTATTTTAAGAAATTTAACCAGTCGCATGGTTCTAATCTCATTTCTTTCATTAGATTTACATGTGATAAAGATTTTCTTTATCAATACCATGATTTAATCCATTTATTTCTTGACTTATTTAGCATCAAAGCTAAACCTAGGGCAATTACAGAGTCGTTGTCCTTATCTACAATATACACTTAATATCAAACAAAGATAAATGTCAAAGATACTTAATGTCAAACACCAGTACTCCTTTGACATTGAATCTCTTATCAACAAGACAGGGATCTTATGTGTAATGTGAAACACAAAACAAGTAATAATCAACTTTTCTTAAACAAACTATTTATCGAAATCGAAAACAAAGTCATAAATGACCGTGTAAAATCCCCTAAAAACACTTCACCAACTGTCAAATCCATTCAAATGAAGTAGCAAATGGCGGGAATCCCATGAGAGTTGAACGATAAGTTTGACTGACTTTTGTGGAACCATTCAATAGTTGATCCATCCGACTGAATGGAAGGTTCTCACGGTTCGATACTGACAAACGATTTTATTCGGTCAAGTAAAATCGCTCCGTAAGAGCGCGCTATAGAAAACACTTCAAATAAAATATGATTGTTATAATACTGATAGCGCCTCTGTAACCGTTATCCCTTCCCTTCCACCCTTCTCACCATATCTGATTAATCATTGAAGTCATATCAGGTGTTGTTATCTTAAACAGCGACCTTGCATTCTTGGAATGACTGCATTGATCTTATCAGACGAGAGCCGACAATCAGTTGTTGTTTTAGCCCCATTTTTTATAATTTGGTAGATACACTTAAGACAGGTCAAGAACACTCTATTCAAATTTTATATCACAGGTACAGTAGTTTGTACGTAGCGACGTCTAATTATAGGTTATGTCGAAATAACATTACATATTTTGTTGATAGAATCTTTTTCTATGAGGCACAGTGTTGAACTTTGCGTTTACTGCACTTGTATTCTAATGGTATTTTATCCATTTTTGGTTGTTGAATTGACATCAAAATGTTAGTACCCAGTAAACATTTAGTGAAGTGCCCTATTTAGTGACGTTTCTATCACTATTTCCCTTCAATTATAGTTCGCATCAACTTTATCTTCATTTGTATTCCGACATCCGTTTCGTCATCTGTAGCCGATAAAACAGACATTTCATATGAACGATTGTGAGAAACTGAACTATAGATGAACTCTTTCATGACAAAAAAATCATACTCATCTTCAATATGATGTCAAAGTGACTCCAAAATGCCCCAAAATGTTTACTGGGTAATTTATTTTAAATTTTATGTGTAATATCATCATTATAACCTTGTAGTTCACTCTTATCCCAGCGTGTGTATACTGGAACTTTAAGGAACAGTTGAAATTTCAAATTCCTATTTCTCTCTCATGACTACAGATTGCGCTACAGCAGCGTCGGATCTGGTAGTTTACCGACAAAGGCGAAACTTGCCTCTGTTCCCTAAAAAAGTCAGTGTACAAACGACGTTAGTATTTTCCAATGTTAGTAAATGAACTTTTTCTTGCTTTTCTCGTTGTTTTACAGTTTTTACATGGTTTTAAAATAAATGTATTATGTAATTTAATATACTATTCCTTAGATTATATATATATAGATTATTTTTTTATTAGTTCTTCTTTTTACTACAATTACTTTTTGAAGATGGGTGAACATTCAACGGGTAAACTAGAAAAGTAAAAACGATGTTTTCTTTACACTTGGAAGGAAAACAAAAAAACAATGTTGTGTATCGTGCAGTGTGCCGGTTTGCGATAATTATTGTAGTCACTTTTGTCCCAGTTGCGCACCGTAAATTTTCTTTTTAACACTAATTATTATTAACTATTATTAATTATTATTTCATAACTTCTGTATTTTCAACAATAAAAACTTATTTTGTGTTGAATAATCACCGTTCCGTTTATTATGACATGCCTGAATCCGTAAAATATTCCCTACTTTCAGGTGCACAAATATTTCAACTTTTTGCAGCCCACGCCAAAGATACTATATTTTGAAAGCTAATAGTCTGAGATAAAAAATCTACAACCGTTTCTCATAATATTTATTTGTTATAAAGTTACGAATTTTTTAACAATATTCCGTTTTTTCCGCGTTTTTTACTGTTCTTTCATTTTTATTAATAACGGTTTTAAACTTTCTGGACCATGTAGTGGACATTTCAAGAAGTAATCCAGAATTTTTTCTTTTTCAGAAAAGAGCATATATTAAATAGCTGTCAAGATATACACACAGGAAAGAACTTTCCAACTTTACTTTCAACTTTGGCAGTTTTATCTATTGAAACAGATATAGCATCTAAGCTGGATTACGATATCGTTTTTAAGGACTACAGTAAGGCTAAAAGTAAAAAATTTATGTTTCTTTAATTCTTTACTGTTAGTTTTTATTTAATAATGTTATTTAATGTAATGACGTTTGATTTTATAAATAAAAATTTGATAGTGGCCACTAGAAGGCCTCGCAAAATGTATCTTACACAGATCAAATTTAGATTTTGCGTTGACGAGTGTGACATTAAAACATAACCTGTATGTTCAGTATGGTACATACATGTTGAAATTTTTGTTAGAGTAAAAATAAGTAGCTGTAGCAACCTAACTCTTATTTAATTTAAATGAACTTGTCAAAAGTTTAGACGAATGTTGGGGTGCTGAATATTTGTAATATTTTGAAAGGGCTGTGAACAAGTGTTCCACAGTTGGTCCAAACAGTTGTCATACCGCTTAAATTTCTCCTCGTCAAACCATTCCGGAAGTTCCAAACGGATTTCACAAGGAGTTCCGGTGTCACACGGAGTAGTATCACCATCTCCGTACAAATCGTTCAAATAGTCCTGTACAACTTGCGCTAAGAATAAAAAAGAGGTGATACAATCAAATATTCAAGATGTGGAGGGGGTTATTAACGTTGGAGGTCACTTTGGTACGTAAGAACTATAGCAACAAGCATATAAAAATACGCTAAAATAGAAACTCAATTTTCACTTATTTTATAATAATGGGCTTGTGTCCTCATTTTTTAGTGGTCGATTTTTCAATTGTTGATTGAAATTGATATTAATAAATGTGTATTGGCGTGTCTATTTTATTAAATATCTAAATATTGACGGAGATATAGCAATTAAAAATTTGAATTGTAGTTTTAGCGCTAGAAATGGTCGCCCATATTTGTATGACATGAAATGCATTTTAACGTCAGTTATTTGTTGAGTAGGTCAGTGTTGTGGTAATGTTTTGTAGCTGTTGGTACTCAAACAATCCAGTCAAGTCAAAGAATAATAAGTTTTTACTTTATTTAACCCTGTTAAGGCAGACATAATATTGAAATTTTATTGTTCCTTGAAATAACTGTAAATAATATTTGATATTTTGATATATAAATACATATAGCAGAGATTTATGATCTGTAAGGTTGGTAACCTTAGGATTGTGATGTCACATGCATTTGGAGTTTGTACAACGTTGAATCCCTTTAATAATTAAAGAGACAAAATGACTTTTTTAATTGTTAATATCTCCTAACAAATAAGGAGTTATTAAAAAATAATTGAACATTAGAGGTTCTAGTAACCCACTTTATCAATATATAGTACACTTTTATAGAAATTAAGACATAGGACACAAGCCCATTACAATTAGTTTGATTATTTCTAGTTAAATAGTATTTTAACTAAGCTGTGGAATTGGCAAAATTCGCTTACTTTAACATTATTAGAAAATATTAAAAATGATAGAGTTATAAGGTTTGCCGGGAGGCCCGTCAATGGTTGCCATCGTACCATCGTCAGAAGTAAAAGTTATACTTATCGAGTAGCGTAGGAAAAATTTTCTTTTCGTGGTAATGACGGTTTTTTGAGAAAAATAGTTGATTTTTTGTTTGAATTTCTCGTTAAAGAATTAAGTAAAACATAAACTATCGAATTGCAAAATTACTCGATAGTTAATCTTATAAAGAAGATATTTTGTAATTTTTATTAAAATTGGAAGAGGCGTTCTTGAGATATCGTGGCTACCAGTTCAATAAAAATAGTTTCGAGATAAATGCAAACGAAAACAAAAATGGTATAAGTACGAGTATATATTTCATTGCACTCATTTTAAATTGAAATAACTCGAGTTTATTCGGATTATTAGAAAGAGTAAACTTTTAAAACATTCGTAAAATTATAGTTACCAATTTACGATTTTTTTTAAGATCTTAGGGTGAGTTAACCCCTTAACTCATGAAAAAATCGTCAATAATGGTTTAAATAGTCTTACCTTGATTTTTGTCGTTCATTATCTTGATATTTCAAATTGTTACACTTAACACTTTATGTTCAACTACAAAATAAATTCAATTTAATCCAGATGCAATATATGAAACGCATAAGTCTTAGATATTCATTATCATAGCATTTAACGAGCGTTTATTGTGTTTGAACTGATAACGCTTTCGTAGCCGACCTCTTTATTACTCAAGTGCATGTTTCTGAAGCACCTGTACTTCAGAAACATGCAATAATGTAAGCAATAATTAATAAACTGATACTTTCTTACCGCAAATTTTAGATTAGAGATAGAATATCAAACACTGTGTATAAATAAAGTAGCTTAACATTTTGTAATGTAGTTAGTATAGTACAAATTTTCTTTTAAGAAGTCATAAAAATGTAACTTTGTTTAATAATTATTTTTTTTAATATTTATTTTTAATATCTTCGCCAATAAGAACTACATTCTTCCGCCTTAAATCATTAAATTACATATCATTGTGATTAATTACATTTCATTTGTGTTCCTTATACTATCTACTCATTCTCTCTTCTACAAAAAAAAAAAAAAATTTTAATAAACTTAAACTTATTCTGCTTCTCTTTTCCTGCTAACTCCCTCCTGTTTCTACTCTGTCATTCCTTCTCTTTCCTCGCTTCTTCTCTCTTTCTCCGCCATCCACCTTTTTACTTTTTTTTCACATAAATACTTGCACTAGCATTTGTATCTCTCCCCCGCACACCTTGCCATCCTGTCCTCTCTATTTTTCCATTATATTCTGCCTTTCTCTTTGTTTCGCATTCTAAATCTTGCGATTCTTCTTATGTCCCTTGTGTTTTATTGTCGTATGTATTCCGGTGCCTCTTTCCCAAATCCTCTCGTATCTTTCATTATATTTGCTGTTTTCAATTTCATTTGCTGTCAATTTTATCCATTCTTTCTCGCTGCTGAATCTCTCTGTGTCTGCTCCTTAGCTCCTCTTCCATCCTCCTCTGTCTTTGCTCCTTAGCTTCTTTCTGTCTTTTCTGTCATTATTGCGTTCCTTTCATTTAAAGTACTCCTTTCATTCAAATTCAAGAAAGGTATGTCAAATGGGTGTAAGGGCTGAACAGCACGCCGGAATATATAGTAATGTAGGAAGAAAAAGAGACAAAATAAGAATCGAAGTAGGACGGAGGGTAATTAGATTCAGGGGAAAATGAGTAACGCTGAAGGCGGGATCCTAAGCAAAATAAGGGAGGAGAGTAAAAAGGAAGGTGGAAGAGGGGGAACGAAAAAGAGTACTTTATTTAATAGTTATTTTTATTAAATAGTTATTTTTATTAAATAGTAATAATAAAATAACTTAAAATTTCAAGTTAAAAATATAGAAGTTTACGAACAAGCATTGCGCCTGAATTTACAGCAACACAAATAACACATAAAATTTACATCAACATATTAAATACGAGTATCGTAAATATCTTATTTTGGTGTTTAGCTAGAGGTTCTTCTAAGCTACTTGGTAAAAGCACTGACAAGTACCACCTGGACCCGATTGTTGTGACCTTTTAATTAAAAATGATTTATTACTTTAATTTAATAAAATAATGAGTATTCTTAAGTGTTTCGAATTTCTTGATTTTATTTCATCACTTGCCAGATGTATGTTTTATGTATATATTATGTATATATATGTATGTATAACTAAATTACCATACAAATAAAGTATTTAATACATAATAGATTTAATATTAATGAATTATTTAAAATAATCTCGTAACATTACGTAATTTAAAGTAGCTTAATATTTAAATTAATTAAGAATAGCGTCTTAGGTAGTGTAGTGGTTAGTGTGAGCTTTATAACTTGCAGTCTTGAGATTATCTTCTCTTAGTAACCGTTATTATTCCACATATATGTGGGGTTATTTTTTAAGATAGATTAATTTTAAGTTAAATTATATTTAGTTTTAAGAAATAGAAATAAGTTATCTGTAATATAGGTTAAGATCTTTGATAATATTAGTTATATTATAAAAGTACTCTCGACACCAGATGTGACATGTGAACCCTGAAAACCTCAAACCCAGACACTCGCTATAGTGTTTGCTGACGAGTCTTTACGGGCACATGCGATAGAAGCATTAGTCAGAGTGTCGTGTGCAAAAGCATAGAGAAGTAAAGATGGCTACCAGTTGAATACATAGGTTGTATCAGGGTCCATACTTTTGTGTTAAAATCATAGTTAAATTAATTACTAGGTGTAATATAATTGATATTGTGATTATTGTGAACAATGTTAGTTAGACAGCAAATGTAATGTTTAGTACTAAGGTGTATTTTCATTAAGGAATATTGTGCTGATAACTATGGACAATTGTACTACGTATTACGGGAGTAATGCATAGAGAATTACAAAATGGCGATAGAAGAATGCTAGGTTGCATTTGGTCGTTATTGTGTGTTAAAATCATAGTTGAATTAATTACTAGGTGTAATATAATTGATATTGTGATTAGCGTAAACAATAGAGTTGGACAGCAAATTTAATGTTTAGTACTAAGGTGTATTTTCATTAGGAATATTGTGTTGTTAACTATTGGACAATTGTACTGCGTATTACGCGTGTAATGCAAAGACAAGTAAAACATTGTAAAGAACTATATTGTATTTAATCTAGTGTATTTTGTCGTAAATATCATTAAGATTAATTAACTTTATGTAGATGTAATATTGTGACTTTGATAAGTGATTAAACTAGTAATAGCCAAATTATGTGTTTACTCGTTTTAAAAGAAACTATATTGTTGTATTGTACATCAACCGTAGGCTGATGTTAATTGTAACTTATAATTGTGGAAAGTACCTACAAATTGGGACTCGAACCGGGATGTGTGCAGAGTCAAAACCTACAGATTATGATCTCAACAGATGGTTAGAGATAAAGTCTACAAATTGTGAGCTATCAATAGTGATTGAATAGTTATAGGCAGCATAATATAATCGCAACACGTGGTTGTTAATTCTAACCTGCAAAGCGGAGTCTGTACCGGGATGGGAATGGATGCAAAAACTACTAATGTAGATTAAAAACTCTACAATTTTGGGGGCTCAACCGGGATATCCTTGGATGGTTAGGGGGTCCACCTAAAAATTGGAGCTCAGAACCAGGATAAGGCAAAACCAAGTATATTTAGTCAAAAATATATTTAACCTTAGAACCAGACTTAGTGACCAACGGGATAAGAACCAGAACGGTCAACTGTTCTGCGTAAATTGTTCTCCAGCGGAATCAAGAGGAAAACATAGTGTACAATTTACTCGTTAAAGTAATTACACAGGTGTAAAATTTCATAAACTTTATAGTGATAAAGATGTAGATGAAAGTGAGGTTAAACGATTAATGACAATGATAATAGACCATGGTGATAAAGAAAGTGAATTAGACTTATCTCATATAAACGATAAAATTGTTGTTAATAAAATACCTGAGTCAGTGGACAATGACAAACGTAAAGAGTTACGCAACTCTGAAAGTGTAAAGACAATTGTATTGAAAAATGATACTCCTATATTTTCTAGATCGCTTAAACTACCACCTGCAGATCGACTAGTTGTTGAGGAGCAGCGGGGTGAAGGGTCAGAAAAGGATGTCATACAGGCAGCCCAGGAAATGATCGACCTAGGTTGTGCCGTGAAACAAGGCAATGTTCGTCCCTCTAAGGATAAGGTAAACGCAGCTAAGCATTTTCCGAAGCCGAAGAAGACGCAACACGCAAAGAATTATACCAGGAAGTGTATAATAGAAAAGGAATTGAAGATTGGGGTAAAAATGAAAACCAATCAAGACACTGTTCGTTTCTCCTAGGACAAGGATGAAGCCATTAAGCATTTTCCGAAGCCGAAGGAGAGGGTACAAGCAGCAGAAATACAAAATGAGTTTGTAGAAAAACGCAAGAAGCTGAGAGAAGAGGATAAAGGGATTATTCTAAGAGTTCAGCAGGAAAACAGAATTAGCTACAGTAGAAGGTGTAAGACAACAAGCAAAAAGTATAAACATATTCTCGTTAAAGTAAATGCTTTTACAAAGTTTGTTTGGTTGTTACCTACTAAAGCAACAGGAGCTAAAGTTAAAGCTAAAACCAAAGGACCATACAAAATAACGAGAATTAAAGGAAATGATCGTTATGACATGGAGGAAGCAGGAGAGTATGAAGGGCCTGACAGGACTTCTACATCTGCAGACAAGATGACATCAAGGGGCAAGAATGATGTAGCAACTGAGGACAGTTACTAGTCAGGAAAGGGCCGAGATATATTTAAAATGTCTAAATTTTCGCAAAACTCGTTCCAAGTATTTCATCACATGAACTACATAGCTTCAACGACGTACAGGACTCTACGTCCCTTCGAGTCAGGTCTAATTCTATTTTTTTTAACTTTTTTATTGGCATCGCAGAATTTTACAATCTATGCCTTAGGATATTTAGTAAATGACATAATAAAATAATGAACGGAATATATACAAAGATACATAAGGTATTATTCCATCCAAGTGCAAGTTAACATGGGATTACGACCTACAGATATTTTATGTTACATTCTTTTAAAACTCACTCATAAATTGCATTCAATGATTAACAAAAATATTAAATAACAAGAGTTATTATTATGTTCAGTAAATAAATAGAACCAATATCTTACATTACCCTAAAAATCATAAATTAAACATTTTAAAACTCTTAAGTCAAAACCATGACCTACATTTATTTTATGCATTCAATAATTAACTAAAATATCAAATAACAAGAGTTCTTTTATTTTCAGTAATTAAATAGAACGAATATCTTACTTTACCCCAAAAATAATAAATTATACATTTAAAAACTGTAAGTCAGAACCATGACCTTTGTAACCTATGTAGTAAAATCACACGCTGATTCTAAGAATCACTTTACACTTGACTAAGGGTTCGACCAATATTATTACAACATTAGTATATATATAGTTCGTAGAGATATAAGAAGGTATTCTGTAAAAGTACAAGCATCAATCGAGATCGCATAACTTATATTTGCTCAAAGAATCTCTAGAGAAACAACACAATCGCTGTACGTGTTTCTTTGATTCAGTAATGGTCAATTTCTATCGCAGATTATTGACATTACCATAAATTAAATTTAAGATACAAAAGTCTAAAAAGACAAAAACATAAATTGCAAATGAAACGAAACAAAACAATATTAAAATAATATTGTAATAATTAATAATAATAATGAATAGAATTAGTGTATTAAGTGAAACACCAAATATATAAATTTAATAAAATACATGTTATTAAATAATTGTTTTATTTACGACGATCACGACATATAAATGAATAAGCAAATTAAACTATCCAATATAAATTTGCTAATTACTTTCGGCTCTCAGAAAGTATACGTTAACTTGCATATGATGATGTACACGTGAATATTACGTCGCCTAAATCGCTTGATAGTTTTCTTTCTTCTTTGTGTTTGGATGGTCATTCAGTTGATCTCTGTACTTGATTCTGTACTTTATAGTGTTGTGAGTAGATTCGATGGCGGATGTTACACCTGACATCAATGTTGTAAAAAGAGGTCGGATGCTCGTTCTATGTGGAGATTACTCAGCTTGCTAATACATCACGTTGTGTTGTTAGCTTCTGAATGTAGATCTTCTTATGACGATCATCCACCTTCTTGAATCACCCACGTAGATAAGAATTAACTCTCTTTAAGCTGATTAACAGAATTCTTGTTAAAACGGAGTATTGTTGCAATTTGAGAATACTTGAGCGGTCTAAAGTATAACCTCGTTACGACGTACAGCGTTGGAACAATTAGTATCTTTTTAAATACTATTAATACAAACACTTTTATTAAAATATATCATTTATTCGTTGTAAAATTATATCTGAATACTTAATTACAATAATATTTTATTAGATTAATAAAGATGCCAGATATAGAACAAAATGTAAATTCCTCGTGTTATAAAATGATTAATAGCAAAAATGTGCTTACAGTAGAATACTTGATGTTACAATTTTATTTGTTGTACGATCAAAGTTAAAACTGATCATGTTTAGCACTTGAGACTCAGGATAAGACTTGGTTGAGACTGGCGTTCTGACTCCAGTACAAAACGGTATATTAACAATTTGTTTGTTAACTTTACATCATACAACACTGATACGGTATTACCAGTATTAAAATAGTATAAATTAGCCACAGACCAGAGTCAATATTTACAAGCGCTAACTTTAAACAATTATTTGTTACAATATTAATACTAAAATTAAAGATAACATAATATAATTCTTATAAAATAAATAACATTTATATTAAAAATAGGAAGGATAAGTACGACTTATGCGTACTTACAACACCCTTCATCCCTAAAAAAGGAACGCATATTAAACAAAACATATGCGTTTCTTTCCAAGAAAAAGAAAAAGGAAGATAGGACGATATCGTACTATCACAACACCCCCTTCCAAAAAAAAAGGGACACGTATAAAAACAAAATATACGAGTTACAATTCTGGAAAAAAACAAAAAGAGAAGCAAAGTGTCGACAACGATTCTGATCCCATCGTATAGAGTTAACACTGCTTCACAAAACAATCATCCCTGACAAAATCCATCTAACACGTCAAGGTTTTGTTGATTGGTACAAAAACTCTTTAATCTATTCCTATTAACTACCGTATACTTTTTAGGTGAAAAAAGAGAATTGACCTTTTTATCAAAATTTAGTTTAACTCTTGGTTTATTACTAGTAAATTTATTTATAGCTAAATCTTCCACTATATTTATTTTATGATTATGACACGACTCGCAGTGTTTAATAAAATTTTTTACTTTCCTAATCATACCTGGGAAGTTAAAATATAATTTTAGTCTTCTAATTGTCTTAGAGACTCCTAAATGTCCTGCTGTAGGATTAATATGAAATTCGGAAATTATATTATTTATTGAATCTGGATCATTAATCTTAATTGTAGTGTCATTATAAATATGTTTAAAATTTTTATTTAATGCTGTTTGTTCTTTATTTTCGGGAAGTATTGGGACCTGGTGAAAAACACTTGCTAAATCAATCGTAGAAGAAAATTTTGCACCACTAAATTGGTCTAGTATGTCATGTACGAGGGGCAAAGGATAAACATCACTTGTCGTCTGCTCATTAAGTTTACGATAATCGATTACAACGCGAAATTGTTTGTTCCCCGACGCATCTGCTTTTTTGGGTACCATTAACAGAGGTGCGTTAAACTGTGAGTCGCATTTTTCAATAATGTTGTTTGCCAACAGTTCTTGGATATGCTTCTCAACAATTTCTTTATGCGCATGAGGTAATCTATGCGGCTTAATGTTTACAGGGTTAGGTGAGTCACTCAGTGCACTCGCACAAGATAAATTATCTACCGGGAAAAAAAATATGTTATTAAAATTATTACAGATTTCCATTAAATCTGTTAAGTATTTTGAATTAACATTTGAAAAATCTATATTATTAAATAAAAGATCCTTACGACTGTTAGGATTTCTTTTCAAAAAATGGTAAATGTTAAATTTATTTATTGGAATAATATCTGGTTTAAAATTGTCAAGTATTACATCTTTTGCTGAGGAATTAGTTATAGATATATACAAAATATTATTGACAGGTTTATTAATAAATGCGTTGGCTAAAAAAACTTCAGGTAGCAATTCCTTGGCTACACAAACTCCTACCGTAGAACCCGACATAGGAATTGATTTCCTAGTACGTGCTGGTACGATAATACTGTTTATGTTTATTAATGGTAATTCAAATTTCTTGCCATGTTCTGAGAATTGTACACTGTTCATTTCCAAATTATTTACTGCTTTAAATGTACGTAAAATATCTAATCCTATAATTCCATCATGCTGAATGGGAAAGTCCTCTGATACAACCTGAAAAGTATGTTTCGACCTATAACTATCTAAAATTATAGAAGTTTTCAGTGAACCTAAAGTATAAGGCGTGCCATCAGAAATTCCCTTTAACAAAATTTTAGATGTACTATCTATTTTGATATTATTATTTAAAATGTTTTGTTTAATTAAAGAAATTTGAGAACCAGTATCCAATAAAAATGATACAGTCTTTGCTTTGGCTGCTACTATTTTCAATTGGATAGTATCTGGTATTTCTTTAATCTCAATATTTTTATTTAAACTACTAAATTTACGTAAATGGTGATTATAAAAAGAACATAATTCACTATTTGAATTTTGTTTTGTATTTTTAGTAAAAGATACTTGAGGACCATCAGATTCAAGATGTCTTGATCTTTTACAATAAACAGAAGGTTTTGAAAATACCGTAGCTCTCCTACAAATATTAATTTGCGCGACAGGATTTACCGTATCCGCATTTTCCTTCTTAATAAAACAATATTTCTCAATATGACCATTCTTTTTACAATGGTTACAAAAAAAAGTTTTAAATTTTGTTTCGACTTCGTTAGCAAATTGTTCACTTGAGACTGGTTCACTACTAGAAATAGAATGACTTGAATCTGTTTTAAATTCAACATGCCTTCTTCTTTCTAGAGTGCGCCACCGTCTTTCAAGAAACTCCGTAAATTCGTTCAGGGTTGGTAATTCAGAATTATTTCTGTTTTCCCATTCCTTTGATGAATTAAAATCTAACTTGGTCTTTAAAATATGTATTAACATAAAATCTGAATGATTAGAATATATTCCTAACTCGGTTAATGCTCTAATCGATTCATTAATTTCGTCTAAAAAATTTTTGATATTAATTTCTGATTCTAAACGTATAACATTGTAGTTTATTAAATTGTTTAAACAGGTTTCAATAAGTGCTACCTTGTTATCATAACGTTTACAAAGGATGTTCCAAACAATTTCGTAATTATCGTTTGTTAAAGGATAATTCTTTATGAGTTTGAGTGGTTCTCCTGTCAAATTTAATTTTAAATAGTGCATTTTTTCAATGCTTGATAACTTACTATTATTACGAATTAAATTTGTAAATAATTCCATAAAACTTTGCCAATTAATATATTCTCCATCAAAAACGGTTAGTTGCATTGGACTTAAGTTTAAATTTTTTATTGAATCTATGCTTTTTGAGTCATCCACAATATGTGTATTATCCTCAAATGTTTGCTTATAATTCAACAAGGAAATAAGGGTGTCATCGTATATACTTTCAACTTCCATAGACTTACTAACGATAGCCGTAGCTTCTTCATTTTTTAGAGTTGGAAGCAGTGCTTCTACGATACCATTATATTTGACCCAAGCCTTTTCTAAGTTTTTGATTTTTAATTCAACGATCGTTAAGGATGTTGATTGGACTTCTAGATTTTTTGAAAACTCATTGATTAGGTTGATTGTATTCTCAACTAATGTGAGAGAATGAACGCTCGGTGCCATAGTACTTAATTAAAGTTATATATAATATACAGACTAAAGATTATTTTGTACCAATAAACGACTCTCCGAAAAATAGGATTCTGACAAGGAAAAATTGCTAGCAAAAACAGTAACTCACTGAAAATTTCCGATGAGGCTCAGACGTTGCAGTTGTAACAGGGAAAGTAGTTTCTCTGATTGGACAGACTGCTATCTAACTGATTCAGCTCTTTGCTTCTCCTTTTCAAAATTCCCTCTCGTTCAAAAAAAATGTGGTTTTAAAAAAAAGTATTAAACATGAATTAGTATAATTGTAGGAAAAATTATAAAAAATATTATAGTAAATATTCAAAAGTATTGGATATAATACTAAAAAAATTAATAGCTTCAATGATAACCAAAGATACTACAAAAATATTTAGGTTATAGCAAATATTCAAAAGTATGGAATATAATACTAAAAAAATAACAACCTCGTTAATAATGATGCTACTAAAATACTTGGATTATAGCAAATATTCAAAAGTATTGAACATAATACTAAAAAAAAATGATAGCTTCATTAATAACGTTGCTATATATAAAAAAAATATAATTATCAATTTATAGTAATAATTATATACAAAAAAAAGATACTGTTCAATTATACTTAAAGATTTTCTTATCAGTTATTATGATCTATACACAGCTGTGTGCGGGACTCTGTAAACGACCAACATCGATTTAGATTATTCCAAGTCTTCTAGAAGCATCCATCCAGTCGCGGGGGGGCAAAAGATTTCTTTTTCCAGGTTCAACGGGCTGTAGTTTTTGCATTCGCTGATACTTGTAGAAAATTATGTGAAATACAGAGGATATGAAGTTCTAGTCGTACTTTTCAGCAATTTTTGGAAAATAACAATCGGCGTAGTGGTATCCAGATTAATTGATTCGCATCCAGGTGTAGAATATATAGAAAAAATTTTTGGGCGTACCTCTTGGATATTTATGTGTAGGAATATCTCTTCAAGCCTCACATCTGACACCATTTGTTGTGAGTAGATTCGATGGCGGAGGCGGATGTTACACCTGACATCAATGTTGTAAAAAGAGGTCGGATGCTCGTTCTATGTGGAGATTACTCAGCTTGCTAATACATCACGTTGTGTTGTTAGCTTCTGAATGTAGATCTTCTTATGACGAGCATCCGACCTCTTTTTACAACATTGATGTCAGGTGTAACATCCGCCATCGAATCTACTCACAACAATAGTTTTGTCTTTGATCCTGGGTAATTGTAGGTTGTGGTGAATATCTTTATTAGTCATAAGTCGTGGAGTATTTACAATAGTACGTAGTACCTTGGATTGGAAGCGTTAGATAATCTCCATGTTGGAGTTTGCGGGTGATCGCAGAGTTGTATACGGTAGGTTCATACTGGTTCAGTGGCGGCTGCTGGCTTCGAGAACTGGTAGTGCACTTTACTAGCTGATAGAGAATAATAGTTTTATTTTTAATAATAGTTTTATTTTTTATATATTAAATCAATCCGACGACTTCTATCCGAAAAAAGGGTCAACAAAGATCGAGAAAGAAATAGTTTAGGAGAGGGAAAGGACACCAATTAAAATTGGAGAAGAAAGAAATCAACAAATGAATAAACCGAAACAAAAAGAAAGCAAAGGTATTAAGCGTTCTTTTAAAATCTGGTAATAAAACTATCTGAGCGAACCGTGGGGTAAGTTTCAATTTAGATCCGCTCACTCCGTAAAGCACTAAGGGGTCACAAAGTTTAATATCACAGTCAACAATATGGACTTCTTTCAAAATCGTATTTATTAAAATATGTGAATTTTGTCAGGAAAGATGATAGTTTCTTATAGTGGTTCATATAAAATGTCATTGTCATGGGCTAATAATGGCGAAATAACGAACCTATGAGAATCCAAGCCGCAAGGCAGTTGATGTGCACACTAGTCTTTGATGCGCACTATAATTGAAGTGCAAAAATGACAAAGATTTAGGTTATTTAACCTCAAAAGGAGCTATATTATGGTAACAAAGTCATATTTTGTGACTACCTGTTAGCTACTCGGCGTTCGAAAGAATCACACAAAAGAACAATGTTTGGTGTACATGGCACAATAAAAACATCGACAAACTCAGAAGCGCATATGTCCCCAAGTATCAGGCTGAAAGCAAACGGCAAAGGTATGGAAATTCGTTCAACTCTGACGAAGACCACCATTCCAGCAATGGCAATGATGAAGAACAAGAGATTTTAGCCAAGTGCACAGAAGACAGTCACATAGAAATGAAAGTGATTAACTCCGCCACCGAAAACAAGTTACGAGCAGATTATAGTAACAACCGTGTATACAAGAGTGAATATAATGGGCAAAAATATATTCAGAACAACCACAAAGACAGCAGATTTTCCATCGAACTCATGCAGAAAATATTATGTAAATGCCAATGTAGCGGATAACTAAATTTCTAACGGAATTAAGAAATCCAGTTAATTCTAAAAGGTACAATACAAGCAGTAAACAATTCCAAAAAAGAAATTCCACACTCAATTAAAGGAATGGCCGGCAGAAGACCTACTAGAAAAACTAAAATAATTGTTTAGAAAGGGTTAGGCTAGAAACTTAGAACGTCCTAGATTGAACTTTAGATTTACATTTACATTTTAGCTCACATTTCACCAAATACCAAATCTTAATCATACGATTTATTTATAATTATTGGTGAAAGGCCAATATATTTAAGTTGTATATAGTTTTCGGGCAAGAACTATTAAATCTTTCATTGTAGTACTTCTTTTCTCAAGTCAGGTCATCGGTATAGCTGCATAAGGACACAGCTAGACTGAGGAATAATGCCGCACAGTTTTTTTCTCGGGGTTTTAATTTCATATATTAACACGCTCGGAATTAAAATTGTTCATATTCATATGATTCCTTTTGCTACAGAATTCGCATTTTTGCCCGTTTATGTAACCCGACTTGTTCGCACGCAAATGATACGAACGTATGCAGTTTCCCTTGTGTGTACGAGATCATAGCCAAAGGTTCGGAGAGAGCGGAAAACGACACAGATGTATACTATTTATTATTTTCAACACAATTGTGTATTGTCATGACTGTATTAATCATGTCACTGGATATAGATGATAATGTCGAAGGAAATTGTTACTATAGTATATATATATATATATATATATATATACATATGATTTTGCGAGATGCCAATTGCGACGAGGTGAATAGATACTTACAATTTAACCTGATATTTACAATTACCGTTTACACTAGGCCTCCAAAACGTTAATGCGGCTCTGTGTATTAATATTGACGTCACATTAATTCTGTCGCAGTGCGAGACCAGTTAACAAAAAAATTCCTTAAATCGAGTTTCTCACTTTTCCACTAGCGCCAAGATCTGCATTAATGGTGGCTCCAGCCAGTCTTATGATCACATGCGTAATTTTCTCCGTATAACATCGTCACCCTCCTACTCATTGCGGCTTTATAAGAATTACAAACAAATTAAGAGTTTAAATAAATAGAAATGAGTTAATTTAAAAAAATCTGATTTGGTTTGACTCCCCATAATGTCCCGAATTTCACTTGTTAATATAATCACATTTATCATTTAACTGCGTAAATAAAACATTTCAAGCAAATAATAAGTTAATAAAAAAGTATACAAAGAGATTTATTACACCAACCAGACAATGTCAAAGTTTATCGTTTTAGTTTTGTTAAAAGTTAATTCTTTAATCTATTATCATATATTCTTCTTCCTTAACAGTTGTTGTGCGATATACTGTACACATTACGCGTACAGTATACTCCAGTAATATCGTATAGAAATTGTGAAAGTGCAAGTAATTGTTAAAGATTTTGCGTGTTCAAACTTAGTGCATTTAGAAAAAATGAACATAGTTAAAAATCAGTACATTGCAGCAATTATTGGTAAAGATCTTAATGTAAATATTATTTGAAATTTTTATTTTACGTGCATCGAAAATGTGTTTGTAATTTACCTATTCTATAAAGAAGAAATTATAACATTATTGATATCCTTGGGTTCTTACTGAAATATCGGTCCGGTATGAAAAGTTAAAGAAAGTTCACTTTTTTAACTGTAAATAATAATTTTCTATGCTAGTGATTTAATATTATTAAATATGAATAGAGAGTGGCCCTTATTTACTCTAGGTGATTTTTTTTTGTGAATTTTTATTGCAATATCTTCCCATTTGGTGTTGTTGGGAACTATCCTTGCAGAGATTGAATAAAAGATAATGAATTAAAAGATGTATGTTTAATTAAAAAGTATTCTATATGTAGTATTAGCACTGGCTTCACAAAGAGCGTCCTATCTGTATAACGTTTTGAATTCAACTACTCAACTTGACTTCGTACGACATGACGAAGCACTCCCGGTACTATTAGTTAATGTTACCAATCTCAGATGGCTCGTGTGTTCCTAGTGCTGGTACTACGTTGGTATCTACAATAATATCTACACTGGTAACTTACTATACTATGATAACACATATATATTTATAATTGGCGGTGAATACAAAACTAATTATTTACTTATAATTACAACACGCCCCCATATTCACAGCTCATTATAAATAGAAAAGTCCTTAAATCTAAACAGTCTTTGACACATATTAAATCACTGATATTATTATAGGTGTAAAGGCACTTTGATTGTCTATATTTAATTGTCCTTCACATTTAACACTTCTGTTAATTTCAATACTTGTAGGTCCTACTGATGCTTGACGTTTGCTGTTCCGCGTTTTAGCTCCCTTGCATAACGTTAAGACATTTCTTGCGTCTCCGGCATTGGCGTAGTCAGCATCAGAGATATCTTCCATATACATTCCATAATTTGTGTCACCTTCTCTAAATTGTTCTGCATCTTGCGAACTGTTGGGTACTGTGAAACTTGTTAGTAACACAGCTTCTCGATTTCTGGTCCTTATTATTTTCTCGGCGTCCTTTTGAACCTGACTCAGTTGTATACATTGCTCTAATTTAACACGCTTCATCTTGGCTAAATTTACTATATTCATTTCGCGTTCATGGAGAAGTTCTAGCAGCACCTGTACCATAGTTTGTGTATCTGCAATGACACAAACTCCTGAAGATTCAATAAGCCGCGTAAGTTCTTGTCCCTGTTCCAAAACCTGGAACGTCGTGTTTTGCATTTGACTGACCCTTTCATTGTGTAGCAAGAGAAGTTCCTTCGCTTTTTGCACATTGTGAGATAACTCGCTGTGCTGCAGTTCTTCAGTCCACATATCCAGTTGGAAACATGCATCCAGTGCATCTCGTTCAAATAGTCGTAGCCTTAAACATAAATCAAGTCGCATTTTTCTTGTGTCCCAGAATTCCTCAAGTTCTCCACGCTGTTTAGCAAGTCGTTCCACAGCTCCTTCTACGGCTGACATCGAGCCCGTAGAGTCTATATTTCCCATAGACCTTATTTCTTGTAGAAGCTTCTCTCCTAGTTCCTGAGCTACAGAGTGAATTTCCTGTACGTTGCATTCACTGGTCTGTGTTAGTTCTTCAACTGCTGTTAGTAATCTCTCAGCTTTCGTGTATGTGTTCTTAGCAATATTTTCAAAATGTTTATGTGACTTTTGAAATACTTTTGCCTCCTGTATCTTTCTGCTAATTTCTGTATTATTCTTAATAAAAACTTCACTGTGATTTTCAAGCCAATCTAAGTCTTGTTTCACATCTTCTTGCAATAGTTCTGCGTCTATGGCCTCTTGCCATTCTGTCCCATTTTCACTCTTTAACGCCTCTTCATACGAGTTTGGTATTTCAGCTTCAACAACGTTGGCTTCGGTATAACGTATTGGTTTTCTCGTATTACGTCTCGGTCGATTTACCTGGTCGACTTCAGTTTCAATCCTTAATTCTGTGGTCTCATTTTCAATCACTTCTTCTTGATTGTCGATTTCCCCTTTTTCTTTTTCGATTGCTATTTCCGACATCTGGGTTGGGTTTTCTCTGTCTAAATTATTATTTTCGTTGAATGTCACATTTCTCGATACTTTGATTTTCTTTGTGGTTAGGTCAAACAGTCTGTAATTTGTCGATTCCTTTTCATAACCCACGAATATTAATTTCTTACTTTTACTTTCCAGCTTCGTTCTAAGTGCATCTGGAATATGCATGAATGCGTCACAACCAAAAGTTTTGCTATGGCTCAAGTTCGGTTTCTTTTTCATCCAGGCTTCATATGGTGTTGAATCTGTAATCTGTCTAGTTGCCGTTCTGTTGAGTATGTATACTGCTGTATTTACAGCCTCTGCCCACAGGTACATTGGTTTCTTGCTTGCGTAAAGCATTGATCGTGCACTTTCCATAATTGTTCTGTTATCACGTTCAGATCTTCCGTTTTGTTCTGGAGTATATGGTGCCGTAGTTTCCATTAAAATGCCTTTGTTTGAAAGATAACTTTGAAACTCACGGTTGCAGTATTCTTTCCCGTTGTCAACTCTCAGAATTTGCGGTCTGTATCCAAATTTATTTTCACATATCTTTACGTATTTTTGAAAACATGATAAAACGTCTGTCTTGTGTTTAATAAACCAAACCATTCTAAAACCAGTATGGTCATCTTTGAATAGTACGTAGTACCTACAACCACTTACAGATGGTTCAGACATTGGGCCACACACATCACTGTGTATGATTTCACCAGGTCTTCTCACTGTTTTGGTGTGTTTCTCGAATTTCAACTTCTGTTGTTTTCCTTGCTGACAGCCTTCACAGAAGAATTCATTGGTATTTTCAATATCCACTCCTTCCACTAACCCTTTCGAAACCATTTCGCAAAGAGTCTTAACATTCAGATGTCCTAGTCTCTCGTGCCAAACTTGAAGATTTGACCTTACTGTAGTATGTGCTTCCATGGTAATTACAGTTTCGATTTGTAGCTTATACAAGTTGTTTGATTCTCGGATTGCACTGGCTACTAACATTCCACGGTCGTATATTTCCGCTGTCTCGTTTTGTTTAACTATTTTCATCCCTTTTTTAGTTATCACTCCTTCAGAAAATAAGTTCTTCCTAAGCTTGGGTATATACCAGACATTTGTAATCAATCCATCTACGCTTCTACCTTTAATTAATTTCTTAATCTTTACTGTGCCGATGCCTTCCACAGGTACTTCTTCATTATTGCCTAATTTGACGGTGAGTCCCTTACAGTCACTAAACGTATTAAAGAATTCCCGTTTATATGTCATATGGGTTGAAGCTCCGCTATCCAGGATCCAACCTTCTTTACTGATAGTCTGGTTGCATATTTCTGCGTTGAAGGCGCCGTGATTACTTTGATGTGGTTCTTCTTCGTATTGGTTCGTTATTCTCTTACAATCCCTCGCGTAGTGACCCTTCCGGTTACATTTGAAGCACGTCACAATTTTCTTATTAATCTGCCTTCTTTCTGTATGTACTGCCCTAGTAGTTGTTAGAGCGACTTCTTCTTCTTCTTCATATTTCATGAGATTCGCCTCCTCATCCAACAAACGTCCAGTTAAGTTGGCCATGTTCTGTTTCGAATCCTCCACTGACAACCATGCTTGCCTAAAGTTACGATACTTGGATGGTAGCGTACTCAATACTTTAGTCATGATTGCAGTATCACTGAGAGTATCACCTGACTCCCGTATCTGCTTGCCAAGATTTTCCACTTTCGAAATATGTTGCACCATCGTCTCGTTGAGTGCCATTTTGTATTGATGAAACCTCTCGTGTACTAACATCTTGTTCGTTTCTGATTTCATCTCATAAATAGAGCTAAGTTTGTCCATTATTTCCTTGGCCGATTCACAATTTTCGATTAGCGTTATTTGCTGTAGTTCCATCGAGCTGGTTATGATGCACATCGCCGTTGCATCCTTTTGAATCCACGTTTCTAAATCAGCTGATGCGTTAACCCCCGGTTTAACTTCGGTGCCTGTTGTACACTCGTACACACCCTTCGATTTCAATATGCACTTCATTTGAAATTTCCATTGCTGGTAGTTCTTACCACCAAACTTAACGATGGTAATACTGTTGGTCATCTTAATCTTGTCGATCGAGCACAATCTTAATGTCTAAATAGTCTCTCACACACGAGGACTTATTAATCTTGATGTTCGAACACAATCCTTTCATTAATTTCTAAATAGTCTCACAAGCAAATGTGGACTTATTAATATCACCTCCGTTTGCTTCAAGATGGCTGCCTCACTTTTTTCTCAAAACCCTGATATCTTGTAATATATCTTTTAATCGATGTTGCAGAAGATCGTAATCTGGGCCCATAACCTGTTGGGAACTATCCTTGCAGAGATTGAATAAAAGATAATGAATTAAAAGATGTATGTTTAATTAAAAAGTATTCTATATGTAGTATTAGCACTGGCTTCACAAAGAGCGTCCTATCTGTATAACGTTTTGAATTCAACTACTCAACTTGACTTCGTACGACATGACGAAGCACTCCCGGTACTATTAGTTAATGTTACCAATCTCAGATGGCTCGTGTGTTCCTAGTGCTGGTACTACGTTGGTATCTACAATAATATCTACACTGGTAACTTACTATACTATGATAACACATATATATTTATAATTGGCGGTGAATACAAAACTAATTATTTACTTATAATTACAACAGGTGTTATTGGATGAAAAAATAGTTTGTGTAAAATTTCAGGTGAATCGGATAACAGATAGCGTATCCCCAAGAACCTTGAAAATCGAAAACACTCGGGAAAAAATATTTGATTTATTCATCTTGCGAAATATTAATTTTATGCAAAAATGTATTATGCAAAAGTTGTAGATCTATTAAAAATACATATATTATCATCGATGACTTTTTCTCGTAGGGCTAAATGTTTTTGAGAAATACATGACAATCTCAAAATCATGAGAAAATTTCACTTTTTTTCTCGGGAACTGTTAGCCGTACAAATAAAAGTGATAGATGATAATATATACATTTTTAATAGATCTATAAATTTTGTATAACACTTTTTTGTATATAATAGATATTTTGTAAAATAAATAAATAAAATGGATTTTTTTCGTGATTTTGTGATTCTTCGTTTCGCATGGATTTCTTTCTTGTGCAAAAATTTTCACAATTGAAAATTTTTCTAGTAAAATATAAGTTTCTAGCTTAATAGATCTAGTTTATTCGCTTTAGTTGACACCATGCGACTGTTATCTATTCTCAAAGATAAAATCTGCATTTAAAAGAATTAAGGTTCGGACCAATGCAGCTGTAAAGAAAAAACGGTACGCGTTGTGAAGGAGTTCACAGAAGAAGACATCCAGCACAGTTTCTAACAAAGGAAAATGCACGGCAAATGCATGTCGTTCCGCCCCTATTGGAAAACCCTATATAACCTATATTTCTATATCATTCCTATTTCTTCCTATATAAGCTATAGTTGTAAATGGACTAATTATAAGAGTCTACATTAATTTAAAATTTATAATATAGTGTATGTGTTTTGAGAACTGAGTAAAGTGAAGAAATTACGATAAAACTCTAATTTATTTTTCAAAGTATAGCATAACTATCAGAGAATGTGTTTCCTAAATATTTTCGCCAACTTCAACCAACTCCTGAACAACAGGAATTGAGTTGTTGGAGCACTGATTTCAGTTTGAGGTAGTGTTTATTTCAAAAAGAAATGATCTATGTTTTCATTATTTTTTAAATGAGAGTGTTACTATAAAAAATATAGCTCAGGCAATTAAGTGCCGCTTATCGTATAGAGAGAAAAGAGGCTGAAAAGCAAGTGGAAAAAGTAAGGCGCGCAATTTTTTCTACATTTCTACCTTGACAATTTAATTTAAATTTTGTTGCAGTTAATTTAACCATAATAACGTATGGCACTGTAGCTGGATGGCCTTCGCCTAGCCTATCGGTTCTTCAATCTCCCAATCTTCAATCTCGAAATTCCCATTGCAGATCCCATTGACATCAGAAGATGGATCTTTAGTTGGTGCTCTTCTCTGCTTGGGAGCAATTTTGGGCTGCTTTATTTTCAAGTATCTAGTTGATAAAATTGGCAGAAAAATAACGGCTTGCCTACTTGCAATTCCTTATTTGGTAAGTATCAGATATAAATAGAATATAAAGACTGCAAAATACTACTATGTAAATTTAAATTATTGAATTATTGAATTTCTTTCCTAGATAAACTGGATATGTATAATAACGGCAAGAAACTCCATCCAAATATTCGTCGCTAGAGTTTTTGCTGGTATAGGATCAGGAGGAACATTTCTAATTGTACCATTATATGTAGCGCAAATTGCCGAAGACACGTACAGTGTATATAAAGTTTTTAGATTCTATGTACTTAATAATCGAGTAACAATTTAAATATTACATGTACTACATCTTTAAGTTTAATTGATTTGAAATTAATATGAAATATTTTAAACACTTGTGAAATATGCATTCATGCACAATACCTTGCACTACATTCACGAAAATATTTGGAAAAAATCACGCATCTCATATTGAGCGGGATTTTCTATTCTACTACTAGTTATTTTTTAGGGTTATTAAGAGCAATCGCTCGGAAATACAATGCTCCCATTTGCACAGCTAGATTCATACAGTTAAATATCAGTTAATAGCTTAATACATTTAAATTAAATAAATATAAGAAAAAAAAAATAAGAAATAACATAAGTATACACTACTAAGAAAACTCGGTAGTATATGTATGTCGCAATTTTCTGCCAATCCCTTGAACTTTTACGGTATAATTTATCCTAAGAAGAATTATTTTTAATCTACTTTTTCGATCCTGATAATTATAATTTACTATTTGTTTTCTGTAATATATAGCCGCTGACGCAGATAGTTATAGAAAAATCCAAGCCAAGAGTCGAATTTCATAATTAATGAAAAAAAAACATGACCTTACCGTTGAACGTCGGAGCGTTATCGTAGAGCTATTAATTGAACTAACATCCTTCATCCTGATACATAGAGATACCTAAAATTAATCATTCCATCAACCTACCTAATCCAACTGCCTACAATGGTTTATATTTCTTACAAATCCAAACAATACTAAACAACATTCCTGACAAAACAGAACACATACCTGCTACCTGCTCACATGTGTTTACCAAAAATTTTCAGCAACTTCAACCAACTCCTGTTGCTACAAACAATTTGTCTAACTTATATTATATACAATTACAACTTGTATTACAAATATGCTACAATGCGAATTAAAGTATTAAATTAAATTAGTCTTTTGTTTCTATAAAGCGGCCCAAACAGATTTACTCTTGTCTACTCTTGATTTCGTTCCAGTCTCTATCTGCCGGTATGACAATAAGTAAATATAAATAAAGGATCATGCACTCTTTGCACATTTAAACTATTCATTTACGAATTTAAAAAATAGAATATACTTTTATTTTATATTTCAACTAATGCATACATTCGGATTAATCTTGGAATATATTTCTTATTTCTCTGACATAAAAAATAAAAATGTGTTATTTTACTAACAAGAAATGTTTTTTTACAACAGGGTTCGAGGACGCCTTGGATCCATCCTTATATTGTCTATGAATGCAGGAATTGTTTACGTGTACGCAGTGGGTGCATTGATATCTTATGACACATTGTCGTATGTTATGATCTCAGTTCCGGTTGTCTACTTGGTGTCGATGTTATTCTTACCGGAAACGCCCAGATATTTAGCTCGCTGTGGGAAAGTTGACGTAATATCTCTAGTGATTTTTAAACAGAGGTGTTCTTTTAGACGTTATTGCATAGTTCCCGCATTGCAAGTAGTGGTTACTAAATGTTAATACCCATACCAAAGTGTGCTACTTACGAGTATGTGAATGGTAATATTTTTTAATTATGAGGATGATTAAAATATGCATTATGTTTTATTTTATTTGACTTCCAGAGATTATTGCAATCTGTCCTGTTTAGAGAACATTCATTGATAAGTATGTAAAGTGGAAGTGTCTTGATCGAGGTGTGCCCATCGCCTCATTCCTCCATTGCAATAGATCGTAGAATCTGATTAGTTAATACGTCCTGAGGTAAATTCTTTTTAGTCTGTATACTACCGAACTATTGGACATTTGACAGCTGGCCATTCGAACATCTTGGCGGTTATCGGAAGGAGACTGATATGAAGGCCTATTAGAACTTTATCGGAAGGCCTATATGATTTCGTTACTTCTGCAATTTTATTCGGTTTAAGAATCATCATGACTTGCGCCACTTGCCTATGAGGGGAATAAAATTAATTCTCGTTATTGCATTTGCAAGTTGTGTAAGAAAGTTGATGCCAATCTTAGGTAGCTCTTTTAGTATTTTACCCGTTATGAGGTCATAGCCTGGAACCTTTTTACCATTCAGATTCTCAATTCCTCCCGCAACCCCGGAAATTCATAGTAATACAGATGTGACTGCACATTTTGTTTGCATTCAGTAGTATTATTATTATTAATTGTTTATTGTTCGCCTTTCGGCTTTACAATCTACATTCTTAATACATTTCATATACTTCAACTTACAATTAAATTTACATTATTCTAGACCTTTTTATTTCCAAAAGAACTTTCTGCTTCTTCTTCTCTTGACCCTCTTCCTTCATTTTCCCTAGTCTTCCTTCTGGACTGATCTATTCCCTAGTCTATTTTTCTGGGCTGAAGTTTAACTGTTTCCTCGCTACTTCTTTCTTTCTCCTGCTTCCTTTCACTGCCTCTTTTAGTACTTCCTTTCTCTTCCTGTTCCTTGTGCAACCCAGCCACCAGCTTATTTATTCTCCTGTTTTTTCTTTCCTTTTTACTATTTCCGCCATCCATCTCTTTCCTTCACTGCCTCCCTTTAATAGCTGGCCAATATTCCTTACGCTCGCTACTTTTTCCTTACACTCAAACTTAATGTGCTCCAGTATTTCGTCCTCCGTTCCGCACACTCTACACTTTCTTTCCTCACTACTTTCCCAGTATATGTTTCCTTTTTCCTCATTTCCCAATCTAAACCTTGCTGTTCTTCTTATGTGTTTTATGTCTTTTTCTATAAGGTACTGAGGCACATTATTTTCCCATAATCTTTTATCTTGTATTGTAGTTGCTTTTTTCGATTTTTCCCATTCTCTCCTGTTGTTGTATCTCCTTATCCCTTCTCCTTAGCTCCTCTTCCACACTTGCGCCTCCTTCTCTTCTCCTCTCTGCCTCCTCGATCGCCATTCCATTCCTTTCAAAGTACCCCTTTCTCTTTTATGGACCTCCTCCCCCCCCATTCTTTATGCTATCCTCTCTTATTTTCTTTAAAATTTTGCTTTCCGCCCTGGTCAATTTCTCCTCATATTTTACTGCTCTTTCCCCTGTTTTAATTCGTATCTTATCCCCTCTTAGCTCCTCCATGACCATGTAACCTGGCGTGCACCTGTCCAGCCCTAGTAACCATTTAATATATCTCTCCTGTATTCTTTCCAACTTTTCTTGCTCCTTCCACCCCCAAACCTCTGCTCCATACAACATCATACTGGCTATCAGTCTATCAAATATCCATATTCTCTTTTGTATGTCCCCCCAAATACCTTTTCTCCTAATCCCCACACCCGTCGCATTGCTAGCTCCGCCTTCTTTGCTACCTCCCTTATCTGAGCCTCTTCTCCATTGTTCTTTTTAAAAGTGTAGCCCAGATATTTGAATTCTTCTACTTCCTCAATCTGCCACATCACTACAACTATTCGATCACTACATCTCCCGAGGTAATTGAAATTAAATACCGTCGTGGTCAATAATTTTCATATGTCACTACGATTTTTATACTCGTATTATTATTTATATCAAATTTTCATAAAGTTTCTGCTTTACGTTTGGAATATAAACAAAAAATCTTATAAAAATTTATATCTGCCTTGAATTGTCTACCGTAATTTATATGCCCGTGCCAATATTACAAAATTTTGCTTTCGTTTTTTAAAAAGTGGGTTCAATTTTAAAATAATTAGGCTCATATTATTTGTATTTTTTCCAAGAATAATTAAGCCAAGTTATGTTAAAATTATGTATTAATGCATTCAGTGAACAACTACTTTAAAAGCATTTAACTGTGTTTAGTAGGTACTATTTGCAATGCAATAAATATGCAACATGTTCTGAAATTGATAGCTGTTCTTTAAATCGTGTGTCTTGTTGTTTCAACTTAAAGAAGTGTCATTAATAAAACTGCAAATACCTATAATATGATAGATATTGTACAAATTCTGGAAAATATTTACTTTAAAATAAAACTATTTCACTATCCAATTCATTGATGAAAATCAGTGTAACTAACTTTGTTAGATTTGTACATTTAATGATTCATTTCCTATTTATTATTAGCTTTATTTACAAAATATAGATGCATTCTCACGAGGCGAGTTGAATTGAATTGATTGTCGATTCAATTGAGTTGATGAACTACTCAATGTTTCAATAAAGCTCAGTCAAACTTTTGTATAAAACCGCATGGGATATACATCATTTGCTAAATTCTCTTCATTTTACAGTTGTTGGATTGTCAGAATGTATCAATTAATATTCGAGTAAATTATTATGAGATGTTACTTAAACAAATTATGTTATAATAAACAAATTTTAGCTTTTGACGAGATTGTAAAATTAAAATTGTTGATTCGATGTTGTTGAAACGTATAAACACCATCATGTTCAAATTATATTCTTCTTTTTTCCATAATTCATCATCTCAACCCTCCTTGTGAGAACGCGATTTAATAGAGATCCAGATCATTTTGGAATGTAGATTATAATATTTTTACTTTATTCTAACATGATGAAAAATAAAATCAAAACTTATAAACAACACTTAAACTAGCTCTTCTCCTTTGAATCCTTCTCTAAGTCTCCTCTGTCTACTTCACATTTCGCCACTTCTATCATCCTTTTTTTCAGAGTTTCTCTCCCCTGTTCTTCTTCTTCTCTTTTCTCTTTTTCCTTACTTCCGCCATTCATATTCTTCCTTTATTCTTCCCTTGCAACATTTCTTCTAAATTTTAGCTACTTTTCTTCAATCAATATTTTTTAATAATTTTATGTAACAAGTAAACTGTTTTATGTTAAATAATCCCTTAATATACATATCTGTATTTAGCGGGTAGATTGGTTTTGCTTTAAAATACTGTAATATATTCACACACACTTCAGGAAGCCGTTACTTCTTTAAAGTGGTTACGAGGAGCCGGAAATAACGTCGAATTAATAAATGAAGAAATTAGAAGAAATATCGCAGAGTTAACTTTACTATCTGAGAGCACCACGGAGAACAAAACAAGAGATAAGAGAGAACATTTAACATTGTCTGATTTTAGTGAGTGAAATCTATTATAATATTTTAAAATTGTGGCAATGATAACAAAACTTTGACGTGGAATGACCAAATTAAACTATAAAATGTAAAAGTAAATATTTAATTATTTTTAGCAAATCGAGTTGCCCTTAAAGGATTTCTTATAGGCTTATCACTACTGAGTTTTCAAGCTTTAAGTGGACAGTTCGGTGTACTAAATTATACAGCCTTCATATTTGAAGAATCTGGAAGTTCCTTCGACCCAAACGTGTCTGCTATCATTATTGGGGTGATACTAACACTTGGAGCTTACGTAGCAACTGTGGGCGTTGAAAGGTATGGCAGAAAAGTAAGTTGGAACTAAACATCTTTCCTCCATCCATCTTCTTCATTCCTTCTCTTTTAGTAGCAGTCCCTCCATAATTCATCCAGTTTTCAACTTCCCTTACAACTATTTCCTCGTCTCCCCATAATCCTGCATGCTCTCTCTTTCTAATACCTCCAATACTGTCTCTTTCCTCTATACCTTCTTCCCTCTTTAGACTTCCCTTATAGACTTCTATAAAATAGTTCTCTTTAGGTTCTTCTAATAACATCCTTCAGTGGGACAAGTACCGCACTCCTGATTCTAGGAGCACACAGTTTCATAAAATCTAAAGATATTGGCGTCTTGTCCTTTGGATGGATACCAGTTACTGCACTGTCTGTTTTTGAATTCACAATCGCTTTAGGAATTGGACCTATACCATTTGTTTTAATTTCAGAAATATTTTCACCAAAGGTAAATACAAGGTTTACTAGATAAAATGTCAATATACAACAGAAGTCTATAATTCATCACGCTTAGAACCTTGTATTAGTTTCGGAATAGCAATTTCACAAGATTATCGATGTCAGTATAGTTTTTATGGGAATACCAAAGATAATCATTCTAGATAATATAGTTATGTACTTTCATCACTTTGAGAATTCGTGTTGGGCTTGGATAATATTTTAGGTAATATATTAGGTAAGATATATTTTAATAAATTAGGTAAGAATCTCGGAATTCGAGATACCCAGCTGTAAGTCTGTAAATACTTGTATATTGACACCCTAAAGTTGCTTTAAAACCTACATATGGTAGGTACACCCTATGTTAGTATTTACAGACTTACAGCTGGGTATCTCGAATTCCGAGGTGAACTTACTATAATAACTGGACCAATAGTACAGTTTTAGCTGCTAAACGTAAAACATGGAAATATTATAAAAATGAAAATTTCATGTTTTAGAATATTGCACTCATTATTTATAGTGACTTTTAAAGATCGTTTTTTTTTATTATTTACCGAAATTTAAAATAAATTGAAGCTTATTATGCAATAATATATAATCTAGCCTAAAGAGTTTAATTTACATGAGAAAACGTTTTTTACATAAAAAATTTATATCAAAGTAAATCATATTTTTTTTGTACAATACAACAAGTAAACTTTCTTATGTTAAATAAACGTTAAATACATTTTATTCTGTTTTACGGATGCATCTAGTACATCACTCAATAAGTTCGTAGGGTGACATCTTAGAGAATATATATGTGGAGAGAGAATGCTGGACCTGAAACTGTGTACAAAATGTGTGCGAGAGAGATAGGTATATATTCCTGTTTGTTCTCTATGAGCATGCATCGTCATATAACCATTAGAAAACACAAAACACTCTGTACTGAAGAAAAAACAGACTAAAACTATAACTAATGATACACATTGAACAGAGTGAGAACAAAGTAACGTTCGAACCCATTCGAACAAAACCGAAAACAAATAACGTGATCGCTGCCAAAGTTAGATATGCGATCACAGATCTGCATGGAAAACATATTAAGAATTCTTTCATAGTCATACAAGTGTGTAAGTGAATTGCGTCAGCGAATCGAATCTGTTGATACCCATGCGTTCATATACAGGGTGTCCCAGAAGTCGAGGTTAAGCCGGAAGTGGGTCATAACAGTTATCAGAAAAATATTTAAAAAAATCTAAGTTGAATATTTTAAAAATTATTGGCATTTTAAAAAAATCGAGAAAATCTGCACCCTGTGACAGTCTTTTTAGTCCTGTTGCTACAAATCTTAATTTTTTAAATTATACGTGCCACTCGTGTAAGAATTAATTTATAATGCAGAATTATGCAGAATTAATTTTGAATATTTGCTTGGACAAAAAGTGACAATTTATTCCAAGCTGGAGCCGGTGGCTTTACATTTTAGGCAAGAGTTTATAGAAACATTATTCAGGATCACATAACAATTTTTTTTTTTTAAAAGTTAAGATTTTTAGCAACAGGAGTGAAAAGACTGTCACAGGTGCAGATTTTCTCGATTTATTTTAAATGCCAATAATTTTTAAAATATTCAAATAAGATTTTTTTAAATAATTTTCTGATAACTGTTATGACTTGGCCTATGACCACTTCCGGCTTGACGTCGACTTCCGGGACACCCTGTTCAGTATTTGGCGGTTTATTTCAAATAAATTCATTAAAAGCGTAATGCACACAGTGCGTAATAGTGGATAATCGTTTGACTTTAGCATTCAGCAGACGAGCAATAGAAAGGAACAAAAACTGTGTTGTGCTTACTGTATGTTAGTAGAAGAGGGAAGTAATAGTAAAAAATAGACAAGCTTCTAAAAGTTGCTGATCGATACAACTCTATCGAATGTTCTGATGACATAGTACATACCCTTGCTGCGGTACTGATAACTTAACACAGTTGTATAACTCAC
Organism: Panorpa germanica; assembly: GCA_963678705.1. NCBI lineage: Eukaryota > Metazoa > Arthropoda > Insecta > Mecoptera > Panorpidae > Panorpa > Panorpa germanica. The sequence continues at coordinate 1,347,461 of OY783219.1, read as the reverse complement.
AGAAATGCAACGATTTCGATACTTGCGATATTAGTCAATACATGTATACGTTAAACTGCCCCGTGAAATAACTTCTATGCTGATCTGTGTACACATAACTTTATAGAGCGTGCTGAATTTAAAAAAAATTGTTTACTAACATTTGATTAAAGATATTCTTGCAGAGGCGGCCTTAGGGGATGGCAAGCCATGCAACCGCCTGGGGCCTTTCTCTTGTAGGGGCCTCGCATTTTCGCGCAACAACCTAAGTAGAAAAATTCATTACTATATATTTATTTGAATCTTGCACCTCGCTCTTTAGAAATCCCACTAGAATCACTGCGGTATATCTTTTAAGGCATTCATGCACCTTAGTTTATCATCATTAATATTTGTCGTCTTTGTGCTTTTTAACTATTATAAAACCTCCAATATAAAATCTTATTTCTTGTCAATTATCATCAAAAATTCTTACTTACAATTTACATAAATTATACAAAGAACAAGTGCCTCGCAAAGTTCTGCCGCCCGAGGCCTCGCAAAGATCTGCTGCCGGGGCCTCGCAATGGCTAAGGCCGCCCCTGTATTCTTGTCAACATACTTTAAATTTATATTCACATTCATACTCGTATCTCCATTTTAGATAAGACCTATGGCAACATCTATATGCGTTATCTTTTCATGGTCATGTACTTTCTTAACGATTTTGGTAAGCATTTAATTTAAACAGATATTTTAGAATAATACATTGTATCGAGTATATTTGTATTTGTTATGTTTCAGTTTTTCAATGATCTGGTTGAAACATTTGGTCTTCACGGATGTTTTTGGTTCTTTGGATTATTCATGGTTGTTGGATTAATATTCACAATATTTTATTTATCAGAAACTAAAGGACGCAGTTTGGATAGTATTTTGCAAGAAATGGGCCGAAAAAAAAGAATGGAATCATTATAATTATTCTCATGGCTTTTTAAGCACGCTTTGAGATTTTCCTAAAAACGTTAATTTTTCTTAGATTTATTAGAAAGTATACTTTTAAGAATATTTAAAAGTTTACCCATTTCGAAAGTTTGAATACTGCCTGAGTTATAGCAAATTGAATGAAGTGCAGCAGTATATACTTTCTTTTGTTTTGTGTTTATCTCGAAACTAGTTCTTTGAATTGAATCACCACTATATCTCGAGTACGCCTCATCCGATTTTTAAAACGATTACGCCATATCTTCTTTATAATAGTATCTATACCTATCGAGTAGCATAGGGTTATTACGATTATGTGAAAAACATCAAAGTATCTAGGAATTACTTTAGATGCCAAACTTCGTTGGAAGGCTCACGTAAAGAAAAAGAGAGATGAACTGGGAATAAGATATAAGAAAATGTACTGGCTAATGGGACGAAAATCCACATTATCCATACATAACAAGCTAATACTGTATAAGCAAATATTGAAACCAGTTTGGACATATGGAATTCAGCTATGGGGCTGTACTAAGAAATGCAACATCATATGCATTCAGACTTTCCAAAATGAAGTTCTGAGGAACATTCAGTGAATGCACCAAGGTATGTCCGCAATAGCGATATACATAGGGAGCTCAAAGTAACTACAGTAGCTGAAGAAATTAGGAAAATAGCAAGAAAGAACAAGCAACGTCTCCAACACCATGTCAACGTGTAAGCGCTTCACCTGCTGCACACGGATGGACTGACAAGAAGATTAAAGAGAACTAAGCCATTTGAGCTAGTATGATGACAGACAAAAAAAGAGTATTAACAATGGTTAATCAATAAAACTATTACCATTATTAAATTAACTAGAAAAAATTGTTTATATAAATTAGTTATAACAATATAATATTAGGTATAATAACAATCTTTTTCGACTCTTCGAATATCGACTCATTTGACCATAAAACTATCTTCTCGCTTACACTTCGTAAAACGACTCTCTCTGCCTCTGTTATGTTAGCGTCCCTATCTGCCTCACTCACACTTCGTAAAACAATTCTGTCTTTATAAAATTACATAGATCTGGCGGGTCCTGGCTCTTAACCTATAGGTAAGTAGACTCAAAAATAGTGTTATTTTTACATCCGCTAAAAAACCAATCTGCATTTGCATCGAACAGTGCAGTATAAACCACGCAAGACCTAAGAACTAATGTAGTCGGTTCAGGTCGTAACAGTAGATCGGCTTCTGCTTCTGTAATTATAGTTGATCTTTGGTGATATGCAAAACCCCAATAACATCTACTACATTATACATTATAAAACTCGTAATTTAAATTAAAAATATCAACGCATTTTAGTGGTTTATTTGTGAAGTTAGCAGCCGTCACACCAGCAGTCTGTAATTCGAACAATTATGTTCCCGGTAAACATATTTTCATCAGTAAAGCTCATGGTTTAGGCCTATTTAACACACGTTAGACATTTTTTCAGGCCTTTGAGGTTATTGCAGCATAGAAATATGAATTGACAGCCAATTTTCTGTTGCCATGGTTACCATTTTAAAAACAAAGAAAACGGTCAACTTACATGAGTAAGAAATTATTTGTTTCAATAATAAATAATAAATTTATTATTTTAATATTACATTCTAATCTACTATTACCAGTGCGGAACTAGGCAATTTAGAACGTTATTAAATTATGGATTTTGAATTATTTGTCGAAATGACACAATACGAAATATACATAATTTCTCTTAAAAATGTTTACATAGTTTTGCAAATAGCTTGTGATCTCATTTTTTAATTTTTTAATTGAAATATGGGTTAAAATATCTATATTGGCATCTCAATTCTTTGATAATCTAAATTTCAAAATTTTCTTTGTCGCTTTTTGTATATCGCCATAGAAGAAATAAATAATCAACAATAATTTTTATTTTACACAACAATCGTAATATAAAATTTGATCGGATGCACGACCCAGTTTTTAGTAGTAACTGGCGTATCACTCACACACCCATATGTTTTTTTTACACTCTGTTGTTTATAGAGTTTAGAAATTTATTAGAACATCACTTTCAATATTGTTCGGGTCGTCATCGGTTTTCTCCAGATTCTTACAAATGACGTCAGATGATCGTAGAAGTGCCATTAGTTATGGTAATTCTAAATTTTGAAATTAAGTGTTTCGCATTTAAGATGTAACTACCTAGCACTTATCCTGTCCTTATATTGGGGTCGCCCAGTTTGGGTTAGCTAGAATAAATCATAAAATAAACAATAATTTAACATATGTGCTCTATACTACTCGACTAATTCGACTCTGAGCTCAAGTATTACAGTCACTAAAGAAATATAAAAACATTACAAATGTAATACATACTGTATAAGTAAAACTTGAGCAACTGTCGGCGGTTATTCAGTAACCATTAAGAAAACAAGAAATACAATATAACCTAAGTCATGAATATCCTCGTGTTAAGTCTGTTAATAGTCCTCAACATTGTGAATGGAAATTAAATTAAGAAAAGTTGTTGTTTTCCTGATGTTAATGCTGTGGTAAACGTGGTACAAAATATCTGTGAAGGTAAAAATACGGTTCTTTTGTTTCTAGAGAGAAGTTTGTCTAATAAAGATTTTCAATATGTGAATATTTTAACCAAAACGTTAATGCGGGAAATGTTTTCAGTTGAATTTCATAAAAGTTATGCGCAAAAATCAGATGAAAGTAAATGTAGTGTTGTTGTCATTAAATATTGGGAAGAATACGTCGACCTTGCTTCCATCTTAATGTACCACTCTGATAAAGTAATTGCAGTGTTAAAAGCCAAAGCAAATTCTTCTGAGGTCCTAAATGAAGTAGAAAAAGCAGCTGACTCGTTTGGAGTTCATTTTGTAACATTATTTGAGGATAACGAGGACGATCTTCCTAAAGTGTGTCACATGAATGCGGCTCTATATAAAGGGTCTTGTGTCGTCCATTCAGTGAAGAATAATTACAAAATCGAGCTGATCGTTAATCGTGAAATCGACTTAAGCTGGCATAACACCTTCAAATTAGAGATCCCAGTGAATAAAACAAAGCTATTAACATTTTTAATAAATCACCTTAATTTATCGGTTGTTAATAACCCATCGAACAAAGTTATTATAGGTCCAGTTCTTTTAAATCAATTTGTAATATATCCATTTACTTCTATGACGTATCAGTGGTGGGTTCCTGTCGCTAAACTGTCTCCTCAGTGGAAGAGTCTCACTATAGTGTTTACGCCTTCTGCTTGGGTGATGATTCTTTGTGTGTTTTTTCTGTGTGCAGGGATTTGGATTGGTTTCACCATTCATCCTCGTGAAGATACAGCAGAAACATCCCTAATTATTTCATTAATAAACGTGTTGTGTGTTCTTCTTGGTGCTTCTGTAAACCACCAGCCTCGCACAGTGTTTTCCCGGGCGTTTTTCATTGTTTTAGTGGTATACAGTTTACATATGTCCACTGCGTATCTTTCCAATTGGATTAATATTTTAACAACTCCAATTTACGAGAAACAGATTCATACTATTGAGGGAATGGTGAACTCCGATTTAACGTTGCATTCTGATAAATATGCTCTTGGTGAAAACTGGTACAAGGATTCTCCAATTAAATTTGAAAGCGAAGTTTACAAGAGATCTGACTTTTATGGTGGTTTATATTCTGTCACCAATGCCTTAGATTATTTAAAAAAGAAAGGGGCAACAGATAATGTTGCCATATTAGCAAACAAAGAGGTTTTAGAGAGTTCCGGACAAATGGACATGTTTTACCCTGTGCAAGATGGAAAACACAGGATGCATATAATGTTTTTTGCTAATCACAGACAGTTGAGCGCTATTATTCAGAAAACTTTGGAACGCCTCAAACCAAATGGAATTCTTTTACATTTTAAGAATGAGAAAGTCTCTAGGATGACAAACATCAACAACAATTATGATGATGATGGCCATGTTAGACTTACCGTAGACCATCTGCAAGCTGCATTCTACATACTGGTCATTGGGTGGCTTTTAGCATTTATTGTTTTTGTGTGTGAAATTGCTCTTATCGGTGATTCATACCGTCTGATCAGATATAGATTTAGAGAAACTTTCCGTTTATTGTATGGTTAAAAAATAAAATCTGAGCGTAGGTTGCGACTAAATGCAACTATTATTTTTGCTTCTCACATTTAAGCAATAAAAATATATTTTTTAATAAAGATTAAATTCACCGATTTATGGTTATCTTTCTTTACCGTTTTCTCTTCTGACACATGGTAGACGAAATATAAATCTAAAAATTGCTGCGGTTACTTTTACAATTGATTATAATAATAATTGTTTTCTAATTTTATATAGAATTCATATTTACACTGGAGGAAAATATAGACAAACAGATTAAAAGTCGATATTGCTACGATGACATATATCACGATGACGTATATATAAAAATATGTAATATAAAAAACATAATAACAAAACCCATAATGTAATAGAAAAACAAATCTCAGTTAAGATGATTTATGAAAATCAAGGATTGTATGGTCCATTACCAATTTCTACAACAATTCTTCATGCAATTCCAACTAAAATTCTTTCTGAAAATAATTCACCTATTCTTTTCTGTGCATATTCTGTTGTGTGTAATGTACAAAATTATAGATATACTTTTAATTATTTCGTTAAATTGGTTATTTGCAATCGTTTTTAGATGTTCACAGTATCAAATCTGTATTTTGGTGAATCTGAGTTCTAGAACCATATATATACATGTGTATATAATATATTATATATATATATATATATATATATATATATGAAATATATATATATATATACTCATTATATATATATAAATTACTCATTCAACTTGAATTTAAGACATTTATTTTATATTTTCTTTTTTATTATACTCGTATTTACAAATGATATTAAAATAAAAATACTGTACCGAATTCATGAATTTTGTTATTAATTGTTGTATTTGTAAGCTAAAAAGTTATGATGTAATAATGTTAAAAAATAGTGTTTTCTTTTTGTTGATAGTTTTTCGGGCTCCCTAGTAGCTTAAGACCCCAGGCCCAAATTAATAAATTAATTTAATATTTATATAAATTTAATAAATTGTGTAACTGAGATATAGCAATTATAATTAAGAAAATAAATAGTAGACATTAGCCTATGTCACATATTACTGAAAATCATTGAAATTAGAATTATGCACTAATCCTGAACAATTGTCGAGAAATGATATGATAGCAATGACATTAAACGTAACTAACTATCTCCCTCGCACTCGCGAATATGTATATTGCCTCAGCGCTCGCATCTACAGCCAACCTTCACTAGATCTGGCAGGATGTTACGCACATCGAAATGGTTTGGCAATTTGGGAAACATCTTTAAATAGTAGCCCAAATAACATGTAAAAAATTAGATTTCATACTACAATGTAATTTTAAAACATTTTATTAAACTTTGAAGTGGTATAAAGGGGGTTTCCACCCACCCACTGGTTTGGTATTGATGTACGTCATGTCTAAAATTCCCCGTAGAAAATATAAAAATATAAGCCTTTTATACTATGACATAATTTTCCACCAATTTATGCACCTTTGCTACCTGTTACCTGGCAAAGCAACCACAAGTCAAGATTCACAATAGATAATTGTTGTTACCTCCTGTAGTGTACTTTCGCTTAAAGATTTACAGCCATTATAAAATGACATAGATCTGGTGGGTCCTGTCTCTTAAACTTTAGGTAAGTAGACTCAAAAATAGTGTTAATTCCTTTACATCCGCTAAAAAAACCAATCTGCATTTGCATCGAACAGTGCAGTTTAACCACGCAAGACCTAAGAACTAATGTAGTCGGTTCAGGTCGTAACAGTAGATCGGCTTCTGCTTCTGTGAATCTTAATATGAAAACAGAACTGTAGTCTGTTATTAATGTTGATGTTTGGTGATATGCAACATTAACATCTACTGCAATATAAATTATTAAACTGGTAATTTAAATTAAAAATATCCACGCATCACACCGGCCGTCACACCAGTAGTCTGTAATTCGAACAATTATGGAATTTAATATTTAGGCCTATTTATCACACATTTGACATATTTGAGGGCTTAGAGGTTATTGCTTAGAAATATGAATGACAGCCAATTTTCAGTTGCCATGGTTACCATTTTAAAAACAAAGAAAACGGTCAACTTACATGAGTAAGAAATTATTTGTTTCAATAATAAATAATAAATTGAATATTTCAATATTACATTCTAATCTACTATTACCAGTGCGGAACTAGGCAATTTAGAACGTTATTAAATTATGGATTTTGAATTATTTGTCGAAATGACACAATACGAAATATACATAATTTCTCTTAAAAATGTTTCCAAAGTTTTGCAAATAGCTTGTGATCTCATTTATGGGTCGTTTTTTAAATTTTTAATTGAAATATGGGTTAAAATCTCAATTTTTTGATAATCTAAATTTCAATATTTTCTTTGTCGCTCTTTGTATATCGTCATAGAAGAAATAAATAATCAAGACTAATTTTTATTTTACACAACAATCATAATATAAAATTTGATCGGATGCACGACCCAGTTTTTAGTAGTAACTGGCGTGTCACTCACACACCCTTATGTTTTTTTTACACTCTGTTGTTTATAGAGTTCAGAAATTTATTAGAACATCACTTTCAATATTTTTCGAGTCGTCATCGTTTTTCTCCAGATTCTTATAAATGCCGACAGATGTTCGTAGAAGTGCCATTAGTTATGGTAATTTGAAATTTTGAAATTTAGTGTTTCCCATTTAAGATGTACCCACCCAGCACTAATCCTGTCCTTATATTGGGGTCGCTCAGTTTGGATTAGCTGGAATAGTGATCGTAAATAAACAATAATTTAACATATATGTTCTATACTACTCGTCTAATTCGACTCTGAGCTTAAGAATTACAGTCACTAAAGAAATATAAAAACATTACAAATGTAATACATACTGCATAAGTAAAACTTGAGCAACTATCGGCGCTTATTCAGTAACCATTAAGAAAACAAGAAATACTCGTACAATATAAACTAAGTCATTAATATTCTCGTGTTAAGTCTGTTAATAGTCCTCAACATTGTGAATGGAAATGAAATTAAGGAAAGTTGTTGTTTTCCTAATGTTAATGCTGTGGTTAACGTGGTACAAAATATCTGTGAAGGTAAAAATACGGTTCTTTTGTTTCTAGAGAGAAATTTGTCTAATGAAGATATTCAATATGTGAATATTTTAACAAAAACTTTAATGCGGGAAATGTCGTTCATAATTAAGTTTCATAAAGGTAATATGGAACAATCAGATGACAGTAAATGTAACGTTGTTGTCATTAAAAGTTGGGAAGAATACATCAACCTTGCTTCCGACTTAGTGTACCACTCTGATAAAGTAATTGCAGTTTTAAAACCAAAGCAAATTCTTCTGAGGTACGCCATGAAGTAGAAAAAGCAGCTGACTCGTTTGGAGTTCATTTTGTAACATTATTTGAGGATAACGAGGACGATCTTCCTAAAGTGTGTCACATGAATGCGGTTCTATATAAAGGGTCTTGTGTCGTCCATTCAGTGGAGAATAATTACAAAATCGAGCTGATCGTTAATCGTGAAATCGACTCAAGCTTGTATAACACCTTCAAATTAGAGATCCCAGTGAATTAAACAAAGCTATTAACATTTTTAATAAATCACCTTAATTTATCGGTTGTTAAAAACCCATCGAACATTGTTGCTTTAACTCCGCTTTTATTAAATCAATTTATAATATATCCATTTACTTCTATGACGTATCAGTGGTGGGTTCCTGTGGCTAAACAGTCCCCTCAGTGGAATACTCTCACCACAGTCTTCACGCCTTCTGCTTGGGTGATGATTCTTTGTGTGTTTTTTCTGTCTGCAGGGATTTGGATTGGCTTTACCATTCATCCTCGTGAAGATACAGCAGAGACATCCCTAATTATTTCATTAATAAACGTGTTGTGTGTTCTTCTTTGTGCTTCTGTAAACCACCAGCTTCGCACAATGTTTTCGCGGGCGTTTTTCATTGTTTTAGTGGTATACAGTTTACATATTTCCACCGCGTACCTTTCCAATTGGATTAATATTTTAACAACTCCAATTTACGAGAAACAAATTTATACTATTGAGGGAATGGTGAACTCCGATTTAATGTTCCACATAGATCAATGGGCTATTAGTGAAAAGTGGTACAAGAACTCTGAAATTAAATTTGAAATGGAAATATTAAACAGATCTGACTCTTATGATAATACATATACTCTTAGAGAGGGTTTAGATCTTTTAAAAGAGAAGGAGCTAGCAAATAAAGTTGCTATAATGACAAACAATGAGGTTTTAAGTAGTTCCGGATACATGGACATGTTTTACCCTGTGGAAGATGGAAAACATAGAATGCTAATCATTTTCTTTGCCAATCACAGACAATTGTGCGCTGCTATTCAGGATATTTTGGAACGCCTCAAATCAAATGGAGTTCTTTTATATTTCAAGAACGATGAAGTTTCCACGGTGGCAAACATCGACAACAATTACGATGAGGATGGCCATATTAGCCTTACTGTGCACCATCTGCAAGCTGCATTCTACATACTAGTCATTGGCTGGCTGTTCTCATTTATTGTTTTCGTGTGTGAAGTTACTCTTATAGGCATTTTACATGATCTGATGAGATTAAGATTTAGAGTAACTATTCGGTTGTACGAATAAACATTAAAATATGAGCGAAATCGGAGATATAAGATAGAACATTCAACTCCCGAACAAGAAGATACGGAATAATTATATTATTATCATAAATCTATTTCATAAAATCATAAAATATATAAATTATAACATAAGTTTGAAATTCAGCTATCAAGTAACCAAAAAAGCCAAAAGCGACCACGTGTTTCACCACGACTTTATATATTGTATATTTATTGGAACTTTCCGACCTTTACAATCCAAGTAGGACGTACTTAATTGTGCGATCGAAATCGAATTATTGTACGCGATCTGACAAGTATCAACAATTAAGTGGACGATAGTAGTCCGTAGTCAACAGTCGCACATAGTCTGTTCCAGTAAAGGTAATTTCTTTACTTTGGCATCAAACATTTGGGTCCTACGTCTAACGCGTTATTTTTGGAGGTGAAAGTATATTTATTTATAACAGTTTCACACGCTCAGTGTTCGTTTTGCTGTTGCGTCACTTTTACTTGTAGCATTTTTATCTTGCTAAGTTCCGGTTCCGGTTGCCATTTTATTTGCCACGTTAGCAACCTTCCGGCGTTTTGTGTTTTGGTTTAAATAACGTATTGGCCTTTAGGTATATATATATATATATATATATATATATATATATATATATATATATATATATAGAAGAGGATTAATTACCAATCGAAAGATCTTGCTACTAAAATATAGTTGAATTAAATTTTTCTTTTTTAATTTAAATATTGTATTTTTATCGGCGTTATAGTTTTTAAAATAACATATAATAATATATAATATGGAACATTATAATTTAAATATACGTTTACGTATATCTATATATTATTAAATAGTATGTTATTGTTATATACGTATAATATTGTTACAATTTTACTGTGCGCCGTGTGTGCTTAGCAACTATCCTCTTTAGCTTCTAACACCAAAGGATACAAACTTGTAAGGACGTGAAAATCTTCTATAAGACTGTCGCCTGACAGCCCTTAGGGACGTGTTGGATTCACCCTCGCTGGAAGAGCGCCCACCAACTAAAACTCCCCCTCCCTTCATCTAGACCACAATCTGGTACCGCAACAGCATTCCTTCAGACTGAATCTCTATACCTGAGTTCCGGTTACGATGCTCTGTTGACGTCCACCTCTTTGGTTTTGAGAATTTTCGTGACGAAGACTCGAACCGCACTCCTATACTCTTCCCTTTCCACCATAATATTGACAATATTATCTACAATCAGTGTGGTTTCCGTTATCGTCCGTAATTCTTCCCTTTCCATCGCCCATCGGCCACAATAGAGAAACGTATGTTCTGGTGTATCGACATGTTCACAGTACCAACATTTGTCGGACTCTCTCTTTTTGAATCTCTTCAAGTAACTCCAAAAGTATTTTCAAATTTTCCAAGTACTGATCTTCCGTATTAGTCTTTTAGTCTACACCGTTTTACCGGTATCTTTCTTCCACTCGCATTGCCATTTTTTTTTTCTTACTTTCTGGTGTTTTACTTCTTTTTCCAGATAGACCCTTTTCCGCTCTTCCACCGACAGCTTCTGCCGAGATTCGCTGCACACTCATTAACATATTTCTATATTTTTTGAGTTTTACAGCTTCTTCCCATATCGGTGCAGCATACAGCATTATTGAGTGAACCACCGATGCTAACACTCTTCTCTTACTTGCCTTCGGTCCCTTCAGATTTGGCATTAGTCTACTTAACGTCATAAGTTTTTCCTCGGATTTCTTAGCCGCTTGTATAACATGTTGCTTCATGTCTGCATTCCTTCCAATATAGAGCCACAGGTACTTTAAGTGTTCTTTAAATTTAATTTTCATTGTGCCTACCTCCAAAGGTATTTCCGTCAGTTTTCTTGCACCATAAAGTACAATTGCCTCCGTTTTTTTCCGGAGCTCAATTTTTAGTACCTCGTCGTACAGAATGAGGAACTCCGCAGGTTACACTTATTAATTTTCCCTTAACTTCTATCCAGCGGTCCTCTAGATAGCTGCTTATAATTCTTGCCCGGTACTCACTTCAAATTCTTTCAGCGCTTTCATGATTCCATCCCAAGGTGCTGAATTAAAGGCATTCTTGATGTCTAGCGTTACCAACACTTCATTATTCCTGTTCCGGTGCGCCTTGAGTTTTATATTCTCTACTGACCTCTTGATCTGGATCATAGCATCAATAGTTGACCTTTTCTTTCTGAATCCATATTAGTTCTTTGAGAGTTTTGGTTCAACTTCCCCTGTTAACCTGACTGCTACCAGCTGCTCGAGAACTTTTCCCATGACATCCAGAAGGCATATTGGTCTTTATTTAGCCTCCAGGTCTCCTTCTTTTTTAGGCTTCTGAATCAAGACTAGTTTGGCTATTTTCCACATTTTTGGAAATACTCCATATTTTAGTTGGCAATTCATTATTTCGAGAAATTCTCTCGGGAATTCCCTAATTGTGATTTCAGATGGAATTTGATCCAAACCTGACTTTCCATTTTTAATTCTTTTTGTCGCTTCCAGGAGTTCTGCTTCAGTAAAATAGGGTACACACCTTTCCTCTATAGCTATGTATGGCCATTTGCTTGTCGCTCGTGTTGGAAACAGTTCCTTGACAGTTTTCATTAGCTTATATATATATATATATATATATATATATATATATATATGTACAAAACACAGAAATTAGGTATAAATGAAGGCATGAAGGCAATAAACCTAGCACTAAAAGCCACTTTTAATAAAAGAGCTGCAGAACGAAATCGTAGACCCGTGTACTGGTGGAACGATAACATCGCCCAGTTGAGAAAGCAATGTTTGAGGTCAAGAAGATTGTTAACTCGAGGAAATAAAAGCAAAGAAGTCACAGAAGAAAGTAGAGAAAGACTCAGAAATAATTACAATGGAAAAAGGAAACTCCTCAGAAATGCAATATTAGGATCAAAACAAGAAGCCTGGAAAAAAACCTGCCAAGAAGTTGACCAAGATATTTGGGGCATGGGATATAAAATTGTGTGTAAAAAGCTCAACATGATACCTCGAATTAAGTTAAGTAGCGATAAGCTAATGAAAACTGTCGAGGAGCTGTTTCCAACACGAGTGACACACAAATGGCCATACATAGCCATAGAGGAAAGATGTATACCCTATTTTACTGAAGCAGAACTCCTGAAAGCGACAAAAAGAATTAAAAATGGAAAGTCACCAGGCCCGGACCAAATTCCATCTTAAATCGTCAAAGCGGCAATTAGGGAATTCCCGAGAGAGTTCCTCGAAATAATGAATAGCCAACTAAAAAGTGGAGTATTTCCAAAAATGTGGAAAATAGCTAAATTAGTCCTAATTCAGAAGCCTAAAAAAGAAGGAGACCTGGAAGCTAAATATAGACCAATATGTCTTCTGGACGTCTTGGGAAAAGTTCTCGAGCAGCTGGTAGCAGTCAGGTTAACAGGGGAAGTTGAACCAAAACTCTCAAAAAACCAATATGGTTTCAGAAAGAAAAGGTCTACCATCGACGCTATGTGGAGCATTATGGAAGCGGTACAGAGCATTAAAGAAAAAGCCCACCAGAACAGAAAACACGCAGTGTTGGTTACGCTCGACATTAAAAACGCTTTCAACTCAGCACCATGGGAGGGCGTCATGGAAGCGCTGAAAAAATTCGGAGTCAGCGAATACCTGACTAGAATAATAGGAAGCTACCTGGAGGATCGCTGGATAACAGTCGAGGGAGAACAAATAAGGGTAACCTGCGGAGTCTCACAGGGATCGGTACTGGGGCCCTTACTATGGAACATACTATATGACGAGGTACTTAAGATCAAGCTACCGGAAGGCGCATCTATCATAGGATTCGCAGACGATACAGCTCTCATAGTAGAGGCAAAAACGGAGCAAGTGTTGGAAGCTCACACAAATGTGGCGCTGCTTAGGATTGAGGCTACATTGAAGAAGAAGCAGCTGAAACTTGCGCCGGAAAAAACTGAAGCGATTGTACTCTACGGTGGAAGAAAGCTAAAAGAAATAACTCTGGAGGTAGGCAGCACGGCAATTAAATCTAAGGAATGCTTGAGGTACCTGGGGCTTTACATTGCAAGAAACTCAAGTATGAAGCAGCATGTTATTCAAACAGCTAGGAAATCCGAAGAGAAATTGATGACGCTAAGCAGATTGATGCCAAATCTGAAGGGTCCCAAGGCAAGTAAGAGACGGGTGCTAGCTTCTGTAGTACACTCAGTAATGCTGTATGCTGCACCGGTATGGGAAGAAGTAATGAGGCACAAAAAGTACAGGAGTATGCTGATAGGTGTACAACGCAGAACGGCAATACGCGTTAGCAGCGCTTATCGAACCATTTCGGCAGAAGCGGTGCAAGTGATTACCGGAATAGTACCACTGGCACTAATGGTGGAAGAGAGGAAAAAGATGTTTATGGACAGAGAGGTGAAACGCCAAGAACTAAGGTCAGAAACAGTGCAGAAATGGCAGAAAGAGTGGGAAAAGGATACCCGTAGGGCGGTGTGGACAAAAAGGCTAATAAAGAACATAGGCACATGGGTAAATCGAAAGCACGGAGAAGTTGATTACTTTGTAACACAACTGCTCGGAGGGCATGGATGCTTCGGGAGCTACCTGAAGCGATTCAGAAAGAGAGAGACCGACATGTGCTGGTACTGTGAGCAGGTAGATACACCGGAACACACGTTCTTTATGTGCGACCGATGGGCGACTCCAAGACAAGTAGTACGAACGACGACAGGAATTATATTGACAGCAGATAATATTGTCAATATAATGCTGGAAAAGGAAGGGTACTGGAATGCGGTTCAAGCCTTCGCCACGAAAATACTGAAAACGAAAGAAGTGGACGCCAGCACGAAAACATAGAGAAATCGGGTATCAAGAACCAGCTTGAAGAAATGCATTATGCGGTTCCAGGCTGAATTCTAGGCGAGTAAGGGGAGGTGGTTTTAGTTGGTAGGCGGCCTCGAGATGAGGGCGAATCCAACACTTCTTGCCGCGCAGGAGCTAACCTTTGGAAGGTTTCCCCTCCCCTACAACAAAAAAAAAAAAAAAAAAAATATATATATATATATATATATTTATATATATAATGTGTGAGTTGATTGCACCAACCACTTGAAAAGAATTGAAAACACAATGGTTGGTAAAATAAAATATAGATTGTCGTAGAACATAATATATATCATTATTACCTAGCTCCAACCTCTTTTCGCAATACAATAGATATAGTTAGTAGAACCATCATTGTCGTAGAACATAGTATATATCATGAATACCTAGCTCAAACCTCTTGTCGCAATACAATAAATATAGTTATTAGAACCACAAATTTAGTATAAAAAAAAAACAAATTACTCGTAATAATACTGCATTCTATAGTCAAATATCCTTTTATATATATAGCCTTTTATCAACCGTCTCCTTATGTACCAGCAATACTGGACTCGTACTGGCGTACGCTGATTTTGACACCCAAATTATTCCTGTTTCTAATAATTCATTTATCATGGTCTGCATCATCACTCGCTTAGCGTACGTTACTCAATACGGTTGCCTGGCTACTGCTTCTCCGGTTGTCAGCTTTATGCTAAATTCTGTCATTGTATTGATACCCAATTCATCCATTTTCTGTGCGAAGCAATTCCGATACTCATTAATCAAATCGTGCAATTCTTCTCTTTCTTCGGTTTTCATTTAGCTGCCAATTTTGTATATCCGCATGACTCTATTCAGCGCATCGATTTATTTACTTAATACGTTATCTAACAGCTGTTTCTCGAAGGTTTCGATTTCAATTGTCCCTTCCTTTTTAGGTCAGTGACGTTTTTTTATCTAACAATTTCTTTCCGATGATCACTCTTGTCTCCTGTACCTCATCTGGTACTATCAGTACTTCGATTTCTTCTGACACATCGTCTATGCTGATCTTCATTTTCAACTTTCCAACTACTTGACATTCCCCGGACCCAAACTATTGTAATCTCGCATCGTGTGGATCGTAGTCTAGTTCCCATTCGGTCATCTGAGTCTTTATAATTGTAGTACAATCCCTTCCCAGATCGATGAATGCTTGAACTTCCCGTCTATTCAATGTTTCAAATTCAAATTACCTTGTGGTATTCATTCAGTTGCACTTTGTCAAGCTCTGTTGTTTTCTTTGGTGTTATCGTCATTATCTTTATCTGGCGATTCACCTTTTGATCTCCATTTTGCAGTCTTTCGCTAGATATTCAGTTCGTTGACATCTATAACATCTTTTGACTTCTTATTGTAACGTACACTTATTTGCCATGTGACCCATCTGATTGCAATTGTAACATTTTACCTGTGCTTTCAATTGTTTCCCACCTTTTTGGTTTTTCATATTATTTATCTTTTTGCGCACTCTCGTCCAATAACATCTCTTCCAGTTTTTTCATTATATTCAATAATTCCTAGGATGAGGCTTCGTAACCGATCTGTTACGTCAGGTTGATAACAGGGTTATAAAAAGAACACAAGCCGGTTTACAACAATGATTATTTATTGAATATTTAAATTTTATTTACAGTGCTGGGATAGACCGACATAGATTATGTCAGTCTAGAATATTAACTAACTAGTACATAAAAATATATGAGCTTATATACTAATTATTTTAGTAGATTGGGAACCAAAAGGTCATAGGTTGGGATTAGAGTTATCATATATAGAACTATGGAAGTAATAAAAGTTGTTATTGTTAAAAAGTAACTAACAAATTAACTATAAACTAACAAATAGATAAAAATAATATTAGTTATATTAAATCTGAAATTAAAATTAGTTATCATTTTTAAAGAAACAATAAATTAACAAGAAAAAGGTGAAAGTTCAAAATATAAGAGATACATTGATTATTATCATAAAGTACTTTTATCTATGTGGATATTAAGTCTATTTATCTGTGAAGCTATTAAATCTAGAATTAATATTAGTATTTAAGAATTAATAAATTAAGAGATAGATAAGCATGGTCCATCTTCATAATATAAGCTTGTTTCCATATAGCTTGATTCATAATCATAGATTTAATTTAATACGTCGATATAACAGATCTCTCTGGTAGAGCGGATCCAACGTCTTCTTCATTTCCGTCTTCTTCTCCAAGTCTTCTTGGATCATTCGCGATTTTTGTTAATGCAACACTGAAATTACATTTCAACCATATTGTTCGCTGATGTACTAGCGATATTTCTCCACATGCCCACTGGAGTTTCAGGTTGTGTTTCTTGTCCATGTCCCGGTTTTTGGACCCTTTCTACATAGTTTCATTCGAATTCTGACATTTTACACGTTATTTGGATTTCTACTATTAATTCAATTCACCATTCAAATAATCACGCTCAACCTAAATAAATTCTTATTAAAAGTCCTATTAAAGTTATTATTTTTACACTTCAGAAGTTTTTTTTAACTTTTATCAATAATCTTTAAAAATGTTATTATTATTATTTTTTTATTGTGTAATAATAGGCCACGTTACAATCTGTTACAATAAGTACCTATGCTAAAAATGAAGATTAATCTAGATAAGAAATAGTCGTCCAGTGACGGCTATATCTATGAATGACAATTAAAAACGTTGTGGTAGCTTTACCACACTATGTTTATTTAGTATTTTACAGTCAGACGTATGTTTATCTAGTAAATTCATAGCTAGATAGTTTGGATGCTTGTTTAGTCGCTCTGGTATCTTTGGCTGGATTTGTTAATTTTTTCTTTCACAGTTTTAATTCCGAAGCCATGGTTTATGTATTTGTTGTTAAACTTAAACTTTAACTCTTGAACTCTTGAACTTGAACACATTGTGGTATAAAAGTTATTTATTAATTTACTCCGATCAATAATTTGTACTTTCGTAAACTTTCAGTTTATCCAAAATTATTATTAATCCGATTCGTAATAATTTTTTACAATCAATTATTTGTTTACTCATCTAGGTAACATCTAATTTTCTTCAAATTACTGAAAAGTAATTTCTACGCCACAATTTTATTAATATTATTTTTCATTAACCCATCCGATTTATGAATAATACGATTATTAACGTGCTAGAAATAATGTGATTTTAAATTTAGTTAAAAGATATTTTAACTCAGGAAAACAAATATTTTTATATAAATATAATTTTAATACACAAAAAATATTTTTAATTGTTGTTCATATTTTACTTTCATTTTAATACGAGCAAGAAAAAGTTTAGTTATTTGGCATGTTTCGCGGCGCCATATTTTAGTGTCTTTAGTAATGTCCGATTTACATATGTTGAGTGATTTTATTAATTCTATGTATATAGTGTCAAAGTCGTTATAATTCAGCTTGTAGGTATACCACTGCTTTTTGTTTTAAAAAAGATACTATCTAATTTACTTGCAAATTATTATTTATAAAATTCAATATATTTATATGAACATTTGATATAATTAATAATTATTATTTTTGTACACAAATTGTCTAAAATAAATATTTAAAAACTTGCAAAAAATTGCATGTCTCTGTTAAAAAAGCGGCGGCAAAAAATAGCGTAATACCTATTCTATGAAGTACCAAGCACGTCTGACTGTCATTTCAAAAGTTGGTTATGGTGCATGCATATTAATTTAGTAAACTGCTGTCAGGAGTTTAAGCAAAGAAAGTATGAAGACTTTGTGCTGTTGAAGAAGAAAATTTTTTTTTGCGTAATATTTTATTGTAATGTCTATATTCTATTTTATTGACACATTTTAATAATTTATTAAATGTAACACAGTAATAAATAAATTTAATAAGCATATTTTTATTAAAAACATATATCATAACCTCTAATAAAGTAAGTGAAGCACATTAGAATATCAACCATCGATAATATTTTATAGCACTGATAGATAAAAAGATTAATATATAGAACAGTTTTTCCGCTTAATGACTATTTAAATAAAGAATGAAGTTTAATTTAAAAAATGTGAGGAAAAGGAAATGAATGTTAAATTATGTGAGTAAAACTTTACTTACTAGTATTTTTTTAATATATTTATTTTAAGTTGAGGATATTTTAATTACACATATCATTTATCTTTTACAATTTTTTTATATTAATTACTGGTGTGTTTAATTGTGGTTTTTCATCAATAATGCGTTCGTTTAACAGAAGCTCTTATTAATCTGATGAATAGCGTCTTATTTCGTTTGTGGCGCATACTGGATGGCACTGAGCGTTATGCTTATTTTCAGCCGTTGGGGAAAGTGAA
The DNA here is from genome assembly GCA_963678705.1 of Panorpa germanica. NCBI lineage: Eukaryota > Metazoa > Arthropoda > Insecta > Mecoptera > Panorpidae > Panorpa > Panorpa germanica. Next base: position 1,328,461 of record OY783219.1, on the reverse strand, counting down.
GTATTTAAAACTTTCGTTATAATTATAATAAAGCCTCAATGAATAGGAGGATCGCAGTGGTGTGCGCAGTAGCGTCTGATCGTGAGACTGCCTGCAGCCACCATCGATGCGAATCTTGGTGGTCGTAGCAAATACTAGTAGCCAGGTCTAAGAGGGTGGCAAGCAGGACAACCACCTGGGGCCTCGCAGCCTAGCGGAACAACCTAAGTAGAACAATTCATTATTATATATCTATTCGAATCTCGCGCCTCGCGCTTCAGAAACCCCACTAAAATCACTGCGTTTATCTTTTATGGCATTCATCTACCTTAGTTTTTCATTATTAGTATTTGTCGTCTTTGTGCTTGTTAACTTTTATAAATCTTCCAATATAAAATTTCAAAACTCTACATTTAGTTATTTATAAATTTTGCATACTTTCAATTTACATAAATTGAGAAAAGAACAAGTGCCTCGCAAAGATCTGCCAACCCGGGGTCTCGCAAAGTTTTGCCACTCGGGGTCTCGCAAAGTTCTGCCGCCTGGAGCCTCGCAAAGATCGGCCGCTCGGGGCCTGGCAATGGCTAAGGCCTCTGCTAGTAGCGCCATACCATTATGATTTGTATAATATTTAAACAATACCAAACATTAGATCAATTAGCAATACAATTAATAAATCGTAATCGTAATTAATAAAATTAAAAATAGTTCGGTGCGACCGTCACTGCCGAACTATCGTGATTTGGACTATACAAAAGTTTAATACATTTCAGGTTTTTTGGTAATCACGCTTTTTGATTAAGTATCCTATTCTGTATGTGGTAGACCTGTAATTCGCCATCTTCGAGTTAATGAATTTTGTTTAAATTGCATATTTTTTTATCTATGCGATTCTTAAGTAGTATTACATTTACATATTGGTTTATATGAAACGTAATATTTCTACTTTTGATGTCAGTGAAATTATTAATTGAACATAGAATTCAAACTCTGGTATTTCATTGTTAATGATAATTATTGTGATTTTAGCATGATTCTCTAACATTATTGATGTAGACGGAGCATAGACGGAATGATTGATGCAGCGTTAAATTTCGTAACAGCTTTTGTTAACAAATTATCAGAGCTTATTTCAAATCAATTTGGCCACTATCTGTTTTCCAAGTTACATCTGAAGAACAATATTATACAGAATCTTGATCAACACTCAAACGATTTCAAGAACATGAACTGCACAAAAAAGATAGAGTTTTGTAAAATTTCATGATTATCTTCGAAATCTAGTATTGTTAATTTCAAATTTCCATTCATAGTTATTATTGTTCTATTACATACATATTGAGTATCACTCTTCGTTAATAAAATATTTAGCCTTTAACAATATCAAGGTAGGAAATTGGCCTAACAACGGATTATTTAATTTATAATCTGGGGACCAATTTTTGCTACATAATTTTGCTTGAAATTAAGAGGTGATTTTTGTTTAATAGAGCGGTGTATTTGTTTGTTTCTTCTGTTTTCTTTAGAACATCTGCTAACTTCACTAACTATTTTGTTTTACTTACATTTCACCATGTTTGTTACAATTTTTATTATTTGCAAGCATGCCTTAGGTTGTTGTTCTGCTATTGTTTTTGATACTTTGGTTTGTTGTGCTTGGTGTCGTAATTAGATTATCAGGAGATGTTCGACTGTCATTTGACTCTGACAATCTTACACTGAGAAGCTTTTCTATTCATCAAATGTTAATGTGTAATCTTTATATGTCAAATGAGTGTTATGAGTCTTATCTTTTTGTCAGTTTGTCTTTTACATTAATTGAAGGTTTCCTAGTTTTTTGCATTTAATTTTAAATATCGATTTACTTAGACGCATAATTAAATATATGGTGGTTGGAACCTTGGTTTTTTATGTAGGTACACTAAATTATAGAGCTATAGCTATACATCGTATTTAGTCAGAGCTATAGATCTATTAGTAAAATTATACAGTTTGCAGCTCGGGATTTTTTTATTTTAAAACAATTTAGGATGGGAAATGTAGAGAAAGACTGCAGGTATTGTGAAAATTGAGAGGAAAGGGTATGTAGATTGTACAGGAAAGAGATAGAAACGTTGAAGTACATAAAAGATACACGCAAATCCAAAATAAAGAGTGAATAGAATATAGAGGAAGTAATGGGAAGATGCAACGTAGGAAAGAGGTGGACGGTGGAAGTAGAGAGAAAAAGAAAAGATGTATATGAAATGAAAGAGAAGACGCGCAGCAGTAAAGAAAATAAGTTGGCAAGAGAAATAACTGCGGAGAAGAGATCAGGAAGGAAAGAGATGGATGGCAGAGCATTTTGAGATTTAGTGTGAAACCAGATTCAATGTTTTTCATTTTGGTAACACTGATCACTATAGCTTATAAAAACAAATGAAGGTTACATTATTAATAATAAATCTTATTTCATAGAAGAAATGTAGCTTTTGTTTATTTAAATTTCATTTTATATTCTCTATATAAAATAAAACGGTAGATATGGAGAATGTTTAGTCTGATAAGAAAAAGAGAATAGAGAAGCCGACGAGAAGAAAAAGTGAAAAAGTTTTTCAAAAAAGTAATTAAGATTAAACATTCATTTACTTAAATATAATTTTGACTGCGGTACTACTTTAACCTTCATTTAACCTTCATCTTACGAATACAAAACATCTATCAATAAGTTTATTTAATTCTTTACGTGTCATTTATTTTTCATTTTCATTGTTATTTATTTTTACATTGATATGGCATCCTACGAACTACTTATTGAGTAGTGTGTTATCCACACAGTAATGAATATTTAATTGCTGGTATTTTATATAGCTGAAGGTTTACTTTAATAATTGCTTTAATAAAATATTTATTGTAATCAAAAAACCATTTACTTGATTACATTTCACTGATAGAATTAATTGCAAAAATGATCAATAAATGAATTCAATCAAGGAAACACTGATGTTATTTTAAGCTGTACTTTTTTAGTGAAACGTGATGGGTTTAGTGAAACGCGTAAGAGAGTTCAAATTATTTAATCCAATTGATATCTACGATGTCTACATACCCACCCTAATAGTCACCAAAACTCTTGGTCTGGCGCCCTTTACTTTGTTTGGTGAAGTTGGTGATCGCAAATTTCGCATCAGTAATATTGGCTTACTATTTTCACTTTTCTTGTGCGTGCTGTACTTGACTTCCTTTACTTTTACGTGCACATTTTCAATTACAAAGACGTTTCAAGAGTCCATGTCAGTGGTATCTTTAGTGGGACACAATATTCAAACATTTCTTGGATTTTTGATGATGGCTATTATGTTCTTCTCTTCGTTTTTTAAAGCTAGAACTCTTCTACAAATTTTTGAGAAATTTTCTGACATTGATAGCAAATTTATTAAAGTTGGAATATTTATCAGTTATAAGAATCTGAATATGTTATCGCTTAGTATATTTTCCTGTGGATATGTCATAACAACGGCTGCTATTTTACATAATACGTACTTCTTGTATGATGTATATGGGTTCTATTCTGTGGCTATTACAGCGACTAACATTTTGCCACTTATAACAATTGGAGTAACTTTGTATCAATTTGGAACGTTTATATTTGCAGTGTACCAACGATTTTCTTTACTAAATCGTCATCTTGAGAGAATAATTACCGATAACTTTTACAAGACCTTTCAGATTGGTAAAAGAAAGGTTATCACTATTAATACAACACACAAAATTACAAATAACAAAAATAATAATCAATCTTTAAGTGATTCCCAAAAGAGAGCGCTAAAAATGAAAATCAGGATGCTGTTGCGTCTCCATGACCATCTCTGTGATTTGGTTCTATTCTGTAATACCGTGTATTCCTTTTCCGTTTTGACCTGCATTTTCATTATGTTTATCACTGGAGTATTTAGCCTGTTCATGTGTCTAAGTGAAATTAACCGATCAAGCTATAGTGATTCAACTCCACATGTTGTGTTTGTTTATATCTTTTGGGGAGAATCGCTTCAAATATTTTCTGCTTTCGTTATGTATTCTTGCATGAAATCAATTAAAGAGGTAAGTTTCTATAATTGTATTTAATATTTACTAGCAGGAGTAACAATTTTCTCACTATAACAACTAAAACTATTTCTATTTGAAAAATATATTAAATATATTTGTGGTAGGATACTAAACTATTCTACCACAAAACATTTGTTGCAATAAACGAATTAAATATTTATTTAATCACATCACAATATTTAGTTCTTTACTAAAAACTTCGCTCATCTACAACAGTCAAACTTACAAGACAACGATTCATTGCTCATAAATCATTTTTATTCTATACCACCCATACGAAGTCGCCGATGCTAAAAAAAAAACCATTGATCGGCCAAGGTATGGCTGCTGATGCTTGGCCAAGCATCGGTGCTTTGTAACGGCCGAGAGTTGGTAAACCATCGCCCATACGAAGTCGCCGATGCTAAAAAAAAACCATTGATCGGCCAAGGTATGGCTGCTGATGCTTGGCCAAGCATCGGTGCTTTGTAACGGCCGAGGGTTGGTAAACCATCGACGCCGTACTATGCCTATAATATTGACATGCGATCATCAGCCATTCCTTGGCCGATGATGTGATAAATTTTCTAGAACGCCTGCGCACTAAATATTACGTTAGTTGTTCCATAACCTTTTTGCACTAGCAATAAGTAATAAATTTATTGTTTTCATTACCAGTGTCTGAATCTAGTGAGATACAATCAGCAGAACTTATAAAAAATAAATGCGTATTATTTGATTATGATAATAAATTATATGCTATGTCTTTACTACATGAATGATATAATCAAATTTTTAAGTGTAAAACAATTAATATTATATTAAGTGTAAAAAAATTATTATTAGTATTTACTTTCAATAAATTTCGTTTTCGTATTTATTTTTATAAATAAAAACGTTTGTTGAAATACCACAAAAATTAAAAACTTGTGTCGCGTATATCTGTATATATTTATTATGTGTATGTGTGTCATAATATATATTAATTATAGATTTAAAAAAAATTGCAGCGTTGGTGTATTACGTGTATATGTATATACGTGATAGTATAGCAGTATAGCAAACACAATGCAGCGGTGTGCGTATATACATAACAGCACGTTGGATGCTTCCAACAGTCGGCCTTTGTCATGACAAAGGCCGACTGTGTATACCATACAGAATCATTTTGAAATACGGTGTCAGTGTGTCGTGACGTGAATTCCCTCGTGTTTTCTTCAAACAAATATACACATAACCTCAAAATTTTGAATGTAAAACTGAATACAACGTAAGTATTTTTCTCTATCATAATTAATTTCGAAGTAATTAATTGCAATATTTCAATATTTTTTTTTTAATTATCGAAAATTTTGTGTGTGAATGTCGCAGAAATTTCTTATTTTGTAGAATTAAAAAATTCTTTTTCAATTTAATTCCTTTATAATTATCATTTATTAATTATTTCGTATTTGACACATTTACATTAATATTTTTTTGAGTGAATAAGCAATTACTTTGCATGTCTTAAGTGTAATTTATATATTACTTATTTATTTCCATCGATTTATTAAACTTTTTCTCAAATGTCGGTTTCCGTGATTGATTTTTTTATTACATATTTTATTGATACATTTGTTCTAATGAAAAAATTATTGATTCATGTTCATATATTACTATTAATTTCATTGTATTGATTAAAATTAATTTCTTTAATATTAGATGAGCCTAAATCATTCTGAAGACGATGGGCCAACTCAATACGCAGTTGTGTGTTTTTTACCTAGAAAAGATTATGGCGAGGATGAAATCGATTTGGCTCCATATTCATGGCTAGATTATCAAGATGATAAGCTCTTTTGTTATTATCCAAACACGAAGAAAGATTTAAAAAAACGGGATAAGTATCTAGAAAAATTATCTGGACCAAAAAGCTCATGGACCAAGTGTCAAGTCGAAATTATCTCCAGCACAAGTAAGTTGTAAATAATTAATTATTTTTTTCTTAATTATCACTGAACTGATAACTATATCTGTACTTAAAATATTTCTTTTAATCGTAAAAATTTTAATTAGAAAATGAGAATAAGTTTTCATTATGAATTATTCTTTTTTGTTTTACTTTCATTACAACCATTTGTGGGGACTGTCTTCCAGAACCATCTGCTTTAATCCATATCATCTCACATTATATAAAATAGAAAATTCATTCTCATGTACATTAGAACAAGGAAAGCGGCATTTGGGACGCGCAGAAGTCACTTTACAAGTCGACACGGACAATGCAGGTCCTTCAAGCCCTTAAAATATTGTCCAACTTTCAAATGATGCTATAAATCATGAATTAAGTGATGTGAGGTCAATGAGTTCAATGAGTTCAATGTCATCTATTGCTCAACAAAGTAGTAATTCAACCACAAAGGTTAGATCTGAGAAATCATCAAAAGCTAAAGGTATTTTAATCATAATTATTAGTAAAAATATTTTATTTTATAATTAAAATAATTTTTATACGGCTTATCTGATCAAATCTTATTTATTGAATAATTTCTATACTTCGTATTATTTTTATTTAAGATAAAGGTCGATGTCATATACAAATAAAGTCTTATGTAAATTAAGTTAATAAATAATAATATACTTCGCTAAATATTAAGAAAATAATTTGAAAAAAATATTGGACGTGGTCAAGCCATGTATTTTTTCGCAAATTATTTTCTTAATATTTAGCGAAGTATATTATTATTTATTAACTTAATTTACATAAGACTTTATTTGTATACGATAACGACCTTTGTCTTAAATAAAAACAATACGAAGTATAGAAATTAGTCAATAAATAAGATTTGATCGGATAAGCCGTATAAAAATTATTAAAATTCAAAGTTAAACGTGTAGTGATCGTGAAAATGATTAAAAATTAATTCTAAAAATATTAAAATTAATCAAATAATTTCATTTTTTTATGTCTTTTTTGCTTAAGATATTCACACTACAGTAGCTGAAAAACTACCGGTTTCAATCAACGAAGAAACTTATGGTAAGTTTGTCGTTTTCATTTCAGTAAATTGAATCAAATGTGACTATTTTTTACCATTGATGATTATTTTTGACACAACACAATATTTATTTATTAATTAGTCATAGTACATACAGATATTTTACTATCTGGTACTGTTTCAGATCTATTGAAGAAATATATTGACTCTAAATTCGACGAGGTTTTTAAAAAATTAGACACTATAAAACATAGTCTTGAATACGACATTAAAAAGGAAGCAAAAAATATAAAAACTCAAATCACCATGAATCAATCGACTAGCAGTGTTCCTAACAAAACTTTAACTGCGGCGATGGAAGTTTATAACGGTATATTTCCTATCAATGACCTCGACCGTTTTACAGTGTTTGATGCTGGACTAACAACTCCTGCCAATAATAATCAATTAAAAGATTTGTTCAAAGTAATTACTTATGGTGAAACTGATGTAAGTGTTTGCATAAGGAAAACGCTGTCTGAAGTATTTACCCCGCCCGTACAACAACTCTATTCAGGCACTGGTAGACTTGTACGTGGCGTGGGTAAACTGAATTTTAGTGTGACAAATACCTTTAAATGTTTAGAAGGTTAGTAATATTTATGAATGCTATCAACTTATTAAAATATATGTATTTATAATAAATATTTTTAATTTCAGATATCATCCAAGAAAAATTTGGGGACTCTGAACAATGCAAAAGTTTTAGATGCAAAATCGGGACTTTTCTAGCCAATGCGGGTGATAGAGAAGGAAAGAAATAAAGAAGAAAAGAAATATATTATACTATATATAATATATATAATATTATCACTATTATTTCATGTTTCATTCTTAGTTTAATACATAAATATAATAATTTCATAGTATTTAAAAAATGTTTAAATTTATCGAACGTCATTAATAAATAAATAAACTGATTTTAAATTAGTTTGTTAGGAATTTTGGAAACAGGGATGAAGAAGAAATTTCCCTTAAGGGAAGAAACCTTTCCAATAGGGTGTAGATGAATAAAAAAAAAAAAATCAGGTATTTCGGACTGGGACAACGCTTGGTCAGCACTCGGCCACGATGCTTTGGCGATACTTAATAGGCTTGGCCAATGCCTGGCAAACTCTGATGCTCAGGATCATCGTCTCACCCATATATAAAATGAAGAGCGGTCTATTGATGGGTCAAGACTGGCGGTCGATCCCCGAGAATTGGCCAAGAATCTAAATATATCCTTGGGCCAAGACTGGGCGAGTAACGGATGCTAACGCCATGCCAAGGTTGGCGACTAAGCATCGGCCGATGTTCGGCGACTATGCTCGGCCGACGCTCGGTGACTATGCTCGGCCGACGCTCGGTGACTATGCTCGGCCGATGCTCAGTCGCCAACATCGGCATGGCGTTAACATCCGTTGCTCGCCCAGTCTTGGCACAAGCATATATTCAGATGCTCGGCCGACGCTCGGTGACTATGCTCGGCCGATGCTCAGTCGCCAACATCGGCATGGCGTTAACATCCGATGCTCGCTCAGTCTTGGCCCAAGCACATATTCAGATGTTTGGCCAATGCTCGGAGATCGGCCGCCAGTCTTGGCCCATTAATGGGCCGCTCCTCAATTTTTGTATGGGCAGGTGAATTGTCTACTTTAGATTAACATAGGTTCCAAAGAAAAACATATAATCTAACTCTAATTCAATATCCTTAAACAAATAAATCTAATCGTTATTTTTGTCAATACTTGCAATTTTTATTAAGTTTCAATATTTACTTAAATATTGCATGTAAACTAAAAATACAGAACAATCAACTAAAGAATAATAATGAAAATTTTAAAACTCATAATAAATTGATTATTAATAAATAATTAATTCACATTTACAAAAGCCCAATCTACATGAAAGGGTATGTAAACAAAAAATCTCGGGTTGATTTATAAAAGACGTCTTGACCTCTTAACTTATTGTTTGAGCACTTCGCCACATAAATACTATTTTCTACAAATAATCTGGTTATGGTACGTTACAGATGGAAGTTCGAAAGTTACGCAACGTGGCATGATTGTAAGTACAAACACAAGAAAATCATAAACAAGGAAATAATTAATACAACTTGGCAAATAATAAAACAGTTGTTTAAAGTTACATATAGAGATCAGGTATTTAAAACATGTACAATTTATTTTATCAATTGGATCTTAGGAGATGATGTATCAACCCACATAGCAAAACTTAGAAGTTAGAGGAATAAACTCAGAAACAAATTTAAGACAGAAGGTGGAAACAAACTACATGATTAAATGTTACTTTGCTACTAGGTTAGGATGAAGAAAGAAAGTTTGTTGAAGAAAGTGCAGTTGTGTATGTTTAAGGACATAATCGTGGACACGTGACGATTGATGCCGTACCGTACAATAATGTGACAAATGTATTGTTCCATACATGTTGTATAGCACTATACGTACTTGTCCGTGTCAGTAACGTTTAGTGATGACAGTATTGCTTGACGCCCGCTGCGATGAAACGTGCAAGTCCTGTACGCACACATCAGTACCGACACGTGACGATCAATGCAGTGCCGGTCCGTGTCAATGAAGAATGATATTGTTTCATACATTTTGTATGGCGCTATGCCTACGTACTTCTCAATGCCAGAATATTTAGAGATGACAGTATTGTTTCGACGCTCGCCGTGAGTAGACATACATTTCTAACTAGGAATATTTTTACTGACACTGCAAATACGTACGATTTCAAACTGGATGACGGGAAATTGATAGAATTGGTTCGTTCACATTTCTGTACTCTACGACCTTGAATACAGAAAATACATAGACACCAATACAAATTCACACATTTATACAAAGTTTCTTTATAAAAGAAAATAAAAATGTATCAAACTATATCCTAAACGGAACGCTATATTTGGAAGCCATCACTCAATAGGTACCAGCGCTATATATAATGAAACAAAATGAAGGAAGTGAACGTGAAAAGCATATATACCGTTAGCTCACCTGACCAGAATGCAATTGCAATATCTCTGATCAGTGTTACCAACTAAAAAAATATAATTTCATTAATATATAATAAACAAATTAGACGCACGCAACAGTTTTTCCGAATTATATGCTACAAAAAAAAGTTTACAAGATATCACAACAACTAACAATAAAAGAAATTTACTAATTTTATTTTACTCACTGAGTGCCTTATTGATTATTAAAATCCTTTAAACCAACAATCCAATAGTTTTCAAATCATTCACCGTCTAATACACAATAAGCAAATAGAATCCACATTTTTACGAATTTTCTTCCACATCGGTTGATAATTATGCAAAAGACATATATATGCAAATACATTCAGTGCGCATTTCGGAAGAAGCAACTATTATAACATGTACAGACTTAAAGAACAAAATTAAAAATGTAATAAATTGTTCGTGATAGGAAGAATGGAAGGAAGAAACTGATAACAAACTAATGGAAGTGAAGCCATAAATTTGCAAACAAGACCTACCGGTCGGACTAAATAGAAGGTTGGAAATAGTAATATGTAGACTCATGCTGGGTCGTACAAATCTTACTCATACCTACTTATTCCGAAGAGAAACACAACCATTCTGTAAACAATGTAATACTCCACTAACAGTAAAACTTTCAACAGTAAAAAACAATAAATTTTTCAATGCTTCAAGTACTCATCACACAGACAAAACTGTAATGTGCCTGAAGACTATAAGCCGATATTTCAAAGCAGAGAAAGTCTAAAAAATCTTATTGACTTTATCAATGAATCTAATTTAATCTCTATATTTTAAATACCCATACTAGTATTTATAAATTATGTATCCTAAATATTTATATTTTTTTTAAATGCTAAGAACTATCTAAAGTTGATGCATTCAAAAAAAAAAACGGAATATTTAAGGAGGTACAGGACGTACCGTCAATGCAAAAAATGTATCTCTCGGTAATACGAAATGCAAAATACGACGTACATGAGGGACGAGCAAATATTGGAACTGTACCTTTGAAAATGAATTTTTCAATTCCCTATTAAACTGCTTTTTGCTTGTTAAAATGATTTTTTATGCATATAATAAGTTTAATAAATTAAAAATTACCTATAATTAATATCAAATTTATATTAATTCAATTTAAATACAAATTAAATATTTTGAAAAAGGAATAATAAATTTCGGAACGCTGCAAATTTACGTGTGTTGACTTTACGGGCATGCGTGATTTGGATCTTTCACCAATAAATTTTTATATTTCATATAACATTTATTCCGATTTTGAATTTTCCGCACCTACATTTACTGTTTCTTTAAGGTTTTATTTAAATATTTTCGTAAATAGGTACCCTTTTGATAATTTTTTTGTTGCAATAGTTACAGAAAAGATTATTTTATTGCAATAAGTGAATAGAGACGCTGAGGCATATAAAGAGACATGCGAATATCTAATAAACAGTGAAGAAAGATACAGAAGTTGATGAGGAGGCAACAAAGGGAAGAAGTAGAAGGAAAGCAGTAATGAAAATAAGGTTCTTAGTAAAAAGTGCTGCGGATACAAGAAAGGAGGTGGATGTACTGATAAGAAGGATGGAGATAGAAAAACAGAAAGAATAGCATGGAGTTCAATATGTAGCAAACTTAACATTACAGTGGTCGACATATAGTCGAAGAAGAAACATATTTGAAATATTAAATTGATTTAAGTGTAGTTTATTGTAGTTAAATTTAGGCAATAAAGGCAATGGCATAAAAGAATGTAACGGCAAAAACGTTAAATAAATAAATAGAAGTAGATAAACATAAATATTTTTTTAAAATATTTTTTATCGTAATTCATTTTCAATTATAACAGTAAATAAAAGTGTAGTTTTACTAATAATAGGCATGTATCTCTTTAATACGCTATTTTCTTTAGTGTTTTTTGGCTCTTACGTATGATTCAATACGCAGATATGTTCTATTACTGCAAAAAAAGTGAAATAGCCGCTATTCGGAGTGAATTAACCCTACTTTCCTTACTTAAACTATTATAACCCTAATAAAAAACACCGTGTATATTTGTTACATGATAGAAATCTAAGAATGAAAAACAATATCATAAATTGAATTGGAAACGAGTAACAAAAATTGTCCAAAGCAATTTGCTTAATTAATTTAATTACATTTATTACAAAGATAATGTATAGAATATGAAAGTTACTAAACAAAAATATTCAATCTACTCTTAAAACACGGTGTGAAAGTACTCGTAAGTGAAAATGGTGTTGAGGCGGGCTCTACCAAATCTAAGAAATATATACGATGTGTACCGCATACCACTAACCGTAACAAAAGTAATTGGAATGACACCGTATATATTCGTAGTGGAAAATGGTCAACAGAAATGCGTCTTGTCAAAAGTTGGTTTGGTTGTAACTCTCTTCACAACGATCATGTACTTTACTTCGTTAGTGGCAACACTGATGTTACCATTTGATGTTAAATTTACAGAAGTTTCACCAGTTATACCGATTCTTGGACACTATCTGTCAATGTTTATGGGAACCATTGTGATCATGTCGTTTTTTACTGCGACTTGTTTGAAAGTTCGTAAATATTTGAATGTCTTGGATGATGTTATGCACATCGATAACAAGTTCTGCAAAATAGGCATTTCAATATGCTACAAGAATTTGTTTACAGTGTCTATGTTAATACATAGTTATGTTTCTCTATTTACGATTATGAGTAGTTCATTCCAACTGTACCTAAATTCCGTTCCTTTTGGGTTAAAAACAATTTTCTCTTCCACAATCCATATGTTTCCATTTGCAGTAACGGGAGGAACTCTTTATTCATACAGCACAGCTATTTTTATGTTGTACCAACGTTTTTATTTAACTAATCGTCATCTCACGACAGTTTTAAACAATTTATTGCGAGAAGAACTGATGAGAATGAAAAAAACTAACGAAAGTGACCAGCGCATTCGGCATTTACATAAATTATTTGATTTGGAAATTATTTGTAAAAGCGATAAGAATAAAGAAGGAAAAAAAATAATAACGTTATTAGAAATCCACGATGAGATATATGCATTGGTTCAAAGTATAAACGACATACATAACCTGCCGATGCTAGCTTGTCTGTTCATTCTTCTAATTCTTGGAACTTTTACGCTTTATAATCTTCTTACAACTTCATATAGTACGAACATGGAGTCCTATACTATAAATCTATTAATAGGATACTTCTTTTGGGGATTTTCTTTCCAGTCAGTTTATATATTCAGCCTTTATATCAGCATGAAGTGTATTGATCAGGTAATTAATGAATTATTACCAGAAAAATTAAACACCGTAAAATATTGATAATTATAGAGGCCGTTACTGGAAGTGATTTCAACTAAAAATGATGTAGTTTCGTTAATTATTAAATTGTAGTTAAAGGTAGCGTTAAAAATACATTAAATGTCATGAAATACATATTGCAAATAGCATAAAACTTCTGCCGTAGATGATGGCTTTATATCTTGCGAAGATGCCGTTCCCGATGAAGTAATATTTCCACATTTGAATTTTATTTCTTGACACCTTAGCCTCCAAAATAGAAAATATAAAGAAATTTATTGGATTCAAGTATTCAAACAAACTTCAAGTTGAACAGGTGATGTTGACTGAAGATAGAGTAGAGATATTATGACAAGCGTTGTTCTGTCTAGCTGTCAACAAGATTACTGAAACATCTCGTACTCCGTTGAACTTGAAAAAATATATTTCTGCACTAAAATATTACTCTTCATCGGAAGTCTTGATGCCGTAGTATGTACTAACAGTAGCTATATCGAATTCTTCTTGATTCAGGAAATCGTGATCAATTAATATTCACTGCGAGTGGAAATTCAAGTATATATTTCATATTTTGTCGCAAAGTTCCACCAATGTTAAAGCTTAATTGAATTTAACTTATGTTAATTATGTTCTTAGCAAGGAACAGTACTGTACAGATTCTTCAAATATTAGTTAATACAGGTTTGTCCAAATGCACAAGTGGACTGTAATCCAAATAACTTTCCCGGGTTCAGAGTACGATTTAGTTTTAGTTACAGAAAAATATGAATAATGTATATATGACTCAGTAGTTTCACCCATTTCTTATTAATGTATCTTTACAACTCATTTCCAACTTTGATTTCACTTTCTATATCCAAAATTAAATCTTATTTTCTTTAAAACATTTTTTTAACTTTTATAATTCTGCAATTATAATCAAACTATCGTGCTAGCATTAAGCAACTCTTACTCTTCATCTCCTCTTTATTATGCTTTTGTCACCATTGTCCTTCTTCTACCATGTCCAGTATTCTTCTTTTCACAACTTTTCTTTTTAGTTGAAATTCTTTTAAAATACTCTCGATACTCTGTTCGCTTTCAATTTCTCTACGAACTCCCTTTGTATGCGCCCAATCGTCTCTTCTACCGTCCCTCAGAGGTTACCTGCTCTATTTCCTCCTATATTGTGAAGCGATCCCAATCTGCACCTCGTTATCATCTTTAATTCCTTATTTGTGTCTCTGAGATACTTCAGTATATAATTTGTCACAGTTTTAAATATCTTTCGTTTTATTTGGGATTCTATAATATTTACATTCTAACTATATGTTGTATATTCACATTTCTCTTCCGTATTAGGACCTGCACGTTTCTTTATACCGTTATGCCGTTTTTTTCGCTATACTCTTTTCTTTTTTCTTCTATTTTGTAACGTTTCTTTAACGTTCTGTAACTTTTTGTTTCTTTATCTGTATAACTCTATATCCTATTCAAATTGTAGTGATAAAAAGTTTTTCCAGTTTTAATCAAATATGACAAATTATTTCAAAATCGTGTTTTTTCAGGCAAAATATACCGCATCCATCGTTCACAAGTTCCTACAATTCAACTTGGTGCCAGCTGCTAAGCATCGTTTGATGGGATTTTCTCTAAAGCTACATCACAAGGACCCAGTGATTACTTCATTCGACATGTTTCCAATAAACTTCACGCTTCTCTTCAGTGTAAGTGCAAAGTTTTAACCTTCTCTAACATGCTTATATATTTATCAGACAGAATTTAAAATGCACTACCTACTACTACAAATAACAATATTTATGTAATGTAGAATAGGCTTGTACTCTCAATTTTATTGTTATGAAGTCTACAAGTTACCATAAGTCAACATAATCTTTCTGCTTACTAAGATTTTTACCGAAGAGTGGTCGGATGACAGTTCAATTCAAGATTCACACTAATTAAGATTATTATATTTACTGAGAATGGCTTTGCTTACGCAGAAATTAATAAGACCAGTGATTGTCCGCGTATTAGAGATCGGGAATGTAGATGTTGAGTGAATAAATCTACGAGATTATGTCCGGCCCTATTGCGATCTCCTACAACTATTAGAATATTGTAAGCTCACGGAAGCGGATACACTAAATAACTCGAGAAAGAGACGATAAATTCAGTTGAATAATTTTGTATAAAACTTAATTATATATTACTACAGTAATAACGATGCACAAAGTACACGAAATACATATAATTGTAATATTAGTTGTAAGCGTATAATTAAGCTCACTGTATTTAATACGCCGTTTGTCTAAGAGATTTAAGCTATACTTCTAGTATGATGGCTTCCACTAGACGACGGTTTAAAGTATAGACTTGAGAACGAACTAATAAGTCAAATATACGTTGATGTTACAACGATTTCTACGATACAAGTTAATTATGTGCCCATCTATGTTTCCATGGTAGAACTACTAATATATGTTTGTCTTATCCAAAATAGATGATTGTATAATTATATATCATTGAATGCTAAATTCTAGAAACTACGTTTACAGTTTTTATGGTTTTTATATCTCATATCCATGCAGTATAATATAGCCTAATAAATAATAATTATTTAATTAGTTTAAAAATAATTAATTTAGAATAGACTAAAATAAATTTTTTCTTTGTTTTAACACACATAGTCATAAAAAACATTGACGCAATTATTTTGTGTATGCTGATAGTAGGGTAAGAAAGCGGGTTCTGGCTTAAATTTGAAATTGAGTTGGAAATTATTGGGGTGGGGATGCATATAGGTCACGATATGAAGAAGGGGCGTGGCTAGACTTGGAAGAATGTAAAAGGGGGTAAGGGTGGGGTGAGGAGTGAGGGTAAGTGGATAAGCTGTGTTGTGATTGGTTTAGAAGATGATGACCTCATTACAGACTTTATCTCTAGGTACAGTCTCTTTAATATCCTAGGATATGAGTGAGAAAGCAGTAATGGCAAAGAGTGAGATAGCGATATTAATTATTATGTGTGTGTTGGTATTGGCGTAATTATTGCATTCTTCATCAATTTCCGGAAACCAATCGTTTATGTTCGTGTCCTGAGATATGTGTGAGAAAGCAGTATTGTGAAAGAGTGAAATAGCGATATTATACATTATACCATGTGACGTCATAATAAAATAAGATTTTGGTTTTACATGTACCAATAACGTCATAGGTATCGATATATTTAATAATATACAATTAGCTTAGCAAAAATTATTCTTACAGTGTAACATTTATGTTTCTTACAATGTAATAGATAGAGGGCAGCGACCTTATACTGAACTTATAATTTCCCATGCATTAAGAGTTTATTAAACTATATTTTTATATGCAATAAGTTCTTCCTGATAAAACACATGTTCTTCACATATAGGTTATTTGCAAGCAGTAATATGAAAGGTGTGAGAACTTTGAATATAAATTATTCTTATGCAATTTTTTACTTTTATTTTAAAACAAGCACATTCCTTGTTTATCTTATATGCATTCGTAAGACCACGAATTCACCAGAAAAAAACAATATTTTCCAAACGTTGCATTCCTGATGAAACACATGTTATTCACATATAGGTTATTTGCAAGCAGAACTGTGTGAGAACTTTGTATATAAATTATTCTTATGCAAAGCGTATTTCTTATTATTAGTTGTAATTAGAGTGATAGTGAAGTTATTGAAATATTAGACTCGGACGATGAAACTGTACATGTGTTAAACTGTGTGAGAACTTTGCCAGAAAAAAACAATATTTTCCAAACGTTGACAAAAGGTGTATGCTGATAAAACACATATTCTTCATGACATCATCAAAACACATGTATATATAAGTCTAAGGATATGATTGTGTCACATTAAACCAAAAGGATTTTGTGCAGTTTGTGTATTAAAGTGTCTTGCAAAGTCTTGTTCTGAGTTAGTTAATGAATAATTTATTGAATAAAAAATTTATCAATAATTTCAGTTTGGAAGTGGATAATTATGTGGTAAGTAAATTTTGTATAAGATTTTGTATGTTTACAATAAATTTAATAGTAATAGTAGTTTTCAAATATTTACAGGTGTCTATAGCACTTTCAACCTAATCTTGAGTTTTTACCGTTTGAACCCTTTTAGACTTTCATACTTATGAGCAAACAGTTAGGTAAGTTAATTTTTAATACTTTTTAGATAATTTTAATTTAGTTATAATAATAACAGTTTTAAATGTCAACAGAATATTGCTGTGCATACATGTATTCCGATGATACATTGGATTATACGTGTCCAAACATAGTTCATCCTGGAGTACAAGTAAGTTCTACTTCTTTTGCTTTAGTATTTCAAATCCTTATTTATTTACATAATATTTATTTATAGTTATGCAATCTTCATATGAAAGAGCGTGCGATTGATTGTAACAACTACCACCTTATAAGGAAATTTTATGAATTTGAAAAATTAGGTTATAAAATAAGTGAGGTAGCAAAATTAGAATTAAAATTAAGGAAAGAATTTGAATTTAAATATAATATAAAACCAGATTTGAAACATGACAATTTTAAAAATATTCTAAGAGCATTAAGAACGGGCTATTTTGATGATTTATATAACGCATATATATATCAAAAAATACGTTTATTTGATTTTGGTAATAAAGTTATAAATTTTAATTTAGTTAAATATTTATATATGCTACATCAGTTTAATGAAATTTCTTATTCCAAATTAGAGAAATTAAATGCAATTGAAAAGTATCAGTTACATATAGAACTGGAACCTGATAAATTTGATTATTTTGAAAGTGAAAAAAAACAAAATTATTCTAAATCATTATCTTCATTAGAAGAAGAAGAAAAAGAAATTTTATATTTGGATACCTTTAGGTTTGATTTCTAATGTTAAAGGATACTCAAAGTATAAATTATAAAAATCACAATATTAATTTTTATGAGTGTTTTATTAAAAATAATATAAATAACCATATTGATTTAAATAATAATTTTAGCCATATATCATCAAAAATAAACTTGGAACTGTTGGAACAAGAAATAAAAATTTTGTGCATAGACTTTTTTAAAATTAAATTATACAATAACGCTCAAGAATATATATATATATATATATATATATATATATATATATATATATATATAACTTATCAAAAAATGGAATCGATTTTTAATTTGGAAGATTTATTATTTGTAGAAGATATTCATATTGATGATAGCGAGCTATTAAATTTAGATATTGACCCTTCGCTTTTTGATGAAGATTTTTCATTACCTGAATTATTAAATTCAGATATTGAGATACAGAATATGTCTGAAATTACAACTTCTTTAAACAATGAGGAGGATTTTAATACAAATTTGACTCCTTCTAAATTGACTGCAGTTCCATTTTTATTTAATGAAGCACCTATATTATTAAAAAAAGATATGTATTTAATCAAAATAGGTTTAAATTGTATTAATCAGTTTGAACCAGAAATTTACATATATAATAAATATAATTTCGGACTAAAGTTAAATTTATGTGATTATTTTGAGCTTATAGAGCATATTAAGCAATTGATTAATATGTTTAATGGTCAATTGGTAATACCATCGAATATATTAATAGGAACAAACTATAAAATAAATATATTTAATCCAAATAGTATTGCAATTATTTCAAATTGTAAAACTCAAATATCAGTATTTTTAAATATTTTTGATTTAATACATTTCTTATCCTTAAATGATTATATTAATGCTATTGGTAAACATTTTTCTGAAATGCAAATTGATTTGTTTAATACATATAATATATTTTTAAATAGTATTGTAATGTATTTAAAAAATAAAAATATTGGTGTTTCGAAAGAGATTTTGACTCAATTTTTATTTTACGAATGTGAAGAGTTAAATTCTAATGATATATTATTAAAAATGATAATAATTTCAAACATGTCGTATATATTAGAAGAAATATCAAAACTATTGTAATTACTTAATTTATATGAAAATAATTTCATTGTGGGACCGTTGCATTATACATCTAAAAAGAAGAAACAACATGTTAATTTATTGTATATTGAAGATTTGAGTAATGGACATTATTGTTGGATTAAAAATATATCAAGATTAATAAGAAGTCAATTTACTAAGCATACTAGTAAACAATTTTTGTGTGATGGATGCTTTTCATTTTTTAACACAGAAGATCAGTTAAATAGACATTTAGAATATGATTGCAATAAGATATATACAATCCTTCCTTCTAAGTATAACGCTAAAGATAAATTGGGTAATATGATATCTCAAAACATTTTAAAATTCGATAATCATAAGAATCAATTACGCGTTCCATTTGTGATATATGGAGATTTTGAAACATTATTAAAACCCATTAGTACTTGTTATCCTGAAACTAATACATCATTTTCAAATAATATTCAAATTCATGAACCATATTCTTTTGCTTATTATATTAAATGTTCCTTTAATGATTCATTAAGTAAGTTTGTTACGTACAGAGGTATTAATTGCGTTAAAGTATTTATTGAAACAATAACTGAATACGCTAAACAAATTTATAAAGTCTTAAATAAAGTGAAGCCTTTAAATAAATTATCTGATTGGCAAAAACAGGAATATGATGAAGCTTCTATTTGCCATATTTGTGAAGGTATCCTCAATGGTGATAAAGTGTTAGATCATTGTCATTTAACTGGTAATTACCGAGGAGCTGCTCATAATCATTGCAATTTAAAATTTACAATTCCAAAGTTTATACCTGTCATATTCCATAACTTAAGTAATTACGATAGCCATATAATTGTAAAAGAATTAGGTAATGATAGTGAAAAAATTGAAGTTATTCCAGAAAATAAGGAAAAGTATATATCTTTTACGAAACATATTTTGGTGGAATCAAAAGTCGATAAAAATGATAAAGTTCATAACTGCTATATTAAACTTAGATTTATTGATTCTTTACGATTTATGCATTCTAGTTTAAAAACACTTGCAAAAAATTTATTATCAGAACAATTTTTCGAATTAAAAAAATTCTATCCGAATGAAAATCATTTCAATTTATTAAAACGTAAAGGTGTATTTCCTTATGAATATGTAAATAGTAGGGCTATGCTTAATGAATCTGAGTTGCCATCTCAAAATAATTTTTATAGCTCACTTAATGGCTGTAATATATCTGACGATGATTACAATCATGCCAAAATGGTTTGGTATGCATTTAAAATGAAAACATTGGGGGAATATTCAGACTTATATTTAAAGATCGATGTTCTGTTGTTAACAGATATTTTTGAAAATTTTCGAGATGTGTGCTATAAAACATATAATTTAGATTCCTGTCAATATTATACAGCACCAGGACTTTCTTGGGATGCTATGTTAAAGTATACAAGTATTGAATTAGAACTTTTAACAGATATTGATATGTTACATTTTATTAAAAAGGGTATAAGAGGTGGAATATCACAATGCTCTCACAGACATGGAATTGCAAATAATAAATATATGTCCAATTATGATTCAAATAAAGATTCTCAATATTTAATGTATTGAGATGCAAATAACTTATATGGTTGGGCTATGAGTCAATATTTACCACATGAGGGATTTAAATGGTTAGATACATATAAATTACAAACATTTAATGTAGAAGCTATTGAAAATAACTCACATGTTGGTTATATATTAGAAGTCGATTTAAGATATCCTAATTATTTGCACGATGAACACAATGATCTACCTTTCTGTGCCGAAAATATTAAACCACCTTGCATTAAAACAAATGACGTTAAATTAATACCAAATCTTAATAACAAGTATAATTATGTGCTTCACTATAGATCGTTAAAGCAATGTCTTAAAAATAATCTGAAAATAGATAAAATTCATAGAATTTTGGAATTTAAACAGTCTGATTGGTTAAAAAGTTATATTGATCTAAATACATTGAAAAGAAAGAACTCTGCAAATACATTTGAGAAAGACTTTTTTAAATTAATGAATAATTCAGTTTATGGTAAAACAATGGAAAATGTAGATAAACGTGTCGATGTAAAGTTAATAACTCATTGGGATAATATAGGAAAAACAATGGGTGCTAATACACTTATAAGTAAACCAAACTATCATAGTTGTTCTATATTTCATGAAAACTTAGTTGCTATTCAAATGCAAAAACTTAAAGTTTTTTATAATAAACCATTGTATTTAGGATTAAGTGTACTTGATATATCAAAAACTTTAATATACGATTTTCATTATGATTTCATCAAAAAATCTATAAAGGTAATGCTAAATTGTTGTATACAGATACAGATTCATTAATATATCAAATTAAAACAGATGATATATATGACGATATTAAGTGTAATCTAGATAAATTTGATACATCTAATTATCCATTTAATAATGAATTTTCATTACCTTTAATGAACAAAGCTAAATTAGGCTTAATGAAAGATGAATGCGCGGGTAGTATAATTTGGGAGTTTGTTGGGTTAAGGTCAAAAATGTATGCAATTGATATTGAGGGTTCATGCACAGCTAAAGCAAAAGGAATTAAGAAAAATATTGTAAACAAATTCAATATTAAAGATTATGTAAATTGTTTATCTCAGGATAACATATTATTGATCACAATGAATACCTTTAAATCTATTAAGCATACAATTTATACTCAAATGATAAGTAAAGTAGGTATTAGTGGAAATGATAATAAAAGATATGTATTAACTGATGGTATAAGTACTTTAGCACATGGACATTATAAAATTTAGTACTAATTTTAAGTTAAGTTTAAGTTTTGTATAAATTTATATCTGTTTTAGTTAAGATAATTAAAATGTATATTTATATAACAATTGAAAAATAGCATATTTGTAAATAAATAATAATATATAAACACAAACCATTGAGTTTTATTATTATAAGATTTAATGTTTTAATACATCCATATAAAATAAGATACACATATATTATTAGTAATGTTTTGTTATATATAATTCTTATATGATTAACACTGGTCATAAGAGCTCTAATATATATGCATAGACATATTAATGTATGAGTATGCGTACATAAAGTGGATGACAATTGTATACGTTATATGCAGGAGCAGTACCCAAATCAATTCATTAGTGAATGCAGGCATGTCAAAAAACCAATATTTTATTTCTTATTATCATACCAACGTAATGGGAATGTAACTTGGAATATTGGAATAGTGGTGTAGGTTAGGTTACACGTAATCAATGTAATGAGAACGTAATTTGAACGTAAATTAAACGTAATGGGAACGTAATTAATGTTTATAATAAATGCATGAATTTACGTGCAAATTACGTTCTCATTACGTTCAAATTACATTGATTACGTGTAACCTAACCTACACCACTATTCCAATATTCCAAGTTACATTCCCATTACGTTGGTATGATAATAAGAAATAAAATATTGGTTTTTTGACATGCCTGCATTCACTAATGAATTGATTTGGGTACTGCTCCTGCATATAACGTATACAATAGTAATCCACTTTATGTACGCATACTCATACATTAATATGTCTATGCATATATATTAGAGCTCTTATGACCAGTGTTAATCATATAAGAATTATATATAACAAAACATTACTAATAAAATATGTGTATCTTATTTTATATGGATGTATTAAAACATTAAATCTTATAATAATAAAACTCAATGGTTTGTGTTTATATATTATTATTTATTTACAAATATGCTATTTTGCAATTGTTATATAAATATACATTTTAATTATCTTAACTAAAACAGATATAAATTTATACAAAACTTAAACTTAACTTAAAATTAGTACTAAATTTTATAATGTCCATGTGCTAAAGTACTTATACCATCAGTTAATACATATCTTTTATTATCATTTCCACTAATACCTACTTTACTTATCATTTGAGTATAAATTGTATGCTTAATAGATTTAAAGGTATTCATTGTGATCAATAATATGTTATCCTGAGATAAACAATTTACATAATCTTTAATATTGAATTTGTTTACAATATTTTTCTTAATTCCTTTTGCTTTAGCTGTGCATGAACCCTCAATATCAATTGCATACATTTTTGACCTTCACCCAACAAACTCCCAAATTATACTACCCGCGCATTCATCTTTCATTAAGCCTAATTTAGCTTTGTTCATTAAAGGTAATGAAAATTCATTATTAAATGGATAATTAGATGTATCAAATTTATCTAGATTACACTTAATATCGTCATATATATCATCTGTTTTAATTTGATATATTAATGAATCTGTATCTGTATACAACAATTTAGCATTACCTTTATAGATTTTTTGATGAAATCATAATGAAAATCGTATATTAAAGTTTTTGATATATCAAGTACACTTAATCCTAAATACAATGGTTTATTATAAAAAACTTTAAGTTTTTGCATTTGAATAGCAACTAAGTTTTCATGAAATATAGAACAACTATGATAGTTTGGTTTACTTATAAGTGTATTAGCACCCATTGTTTTTCCTATATTATCCCAATGAGTTATTAACTTTACATCGACACGTTTATCTACATTTTCCATTGTTTTACCATAAACTGAATTATTCATTAATTTAAAAAAGTCTTTCTCAAATGTATTTGCAGAGTTCTTTCTTTTCAATGTATTTAGATCAATATAACTTTTTAACCAATCAGACTGTTTAAATTCCAAAATTCTATGAATTTTATCTATTTTCAGATTATTTTTAAGACATTGCTTTAACGATCTATAGTGAAGCACATAATTATACTTGTTATTAAGATTTGGTATTAATTTAACGTCATTTGTTTTAATGCAAGGTGGTTTAATATTTTCGGCACAGAAAGGTAGATCATTGTGTTCATCGTGCAAATAATTAGGATATCTTAAATCGACTTCTAATATATAACCAACATGTGAGTTATTTTCAATAGCTTCTACATTAAATGTTTGTAATTTATATGTATCTAACCATTTAAATCCCTCATGTGGTAAATATTGACTCATAGCCCAACCATATAAGTTATTTGCATCTCAATACATTAAATATTGAGAATCTTTATTTGAATCATAATTGGACATATATTTATTATTTGCAATTCCATGTCTGTGAGAGCATTGTGATATTCCACCTCTTATACCCTTTTTAATAAAATGTAACATATCAATATCTGTTAAAAGTTCTAATTCAATACTTGTATACTTTAACATAGCATCCCAAGAAAGTCCTGGTGCTGTATAATATTGACAGGAATCTAAATTATATGTTTTATAGCACACATCTCGAAAATTTTCAAAAATATCTGTTAACAACAGAACATCGATCTTTAAATATAAGTCTGAATATTCCCCCAATGTTTTCATTTTAAATGCATACCAAACCATTTTGGCATGATTGTAATCATCGTCAGATATATTACAGCCATTAAGTGAGCTATAAAAATTATTTTGAGATGGCAACTCAGATTCATTAAGCATAGCCCTACTATTTACATATTCATAAGGAAATACACCTTTACGTTTTAATAAATTGAAATGATTTTCATTCGGATAGAATTTTTTTAATTCGAAAAATTGTTCTGATAATAAATTTTTTGCAAGTGTTTTTAAACTAGAATGCATAAATCGTAAAGAATCAATAAATCTAAGTTTAATATAGCAGTTATGAACTTTATCATTTTTATCGACTTTTGATTCCACCAAAATATGTTTCGTAAAAGATATATACTTTTCCTTATTTTCTGGAATAACTTCAATTTTTTCACTATCATTACCTAATTCTTTTACAATTATATGGCTATCGTAATTACTTAAGTTATGGAATATGACAGGTATAAACTTTGGAATTGTAAATTTTAAATTGCAATGATTATGAGCAGCTCCTCGGTAATTACCAGTTAAATGACAATGATCTAACACTTTATCACCATTGAGGATACCTTCACAAATATGGCAAATAGAAGCTTCATCATATTCCTGTTTTTGCCAATCAGATAATTTATTTAAAGGCTTCACTTTATTTAAGACTTTATAAATTTGTTTAGCGTATTCAGTTATTGTTTCAATAAATACTTTAACGCAATTAATACCTCTGTACGTAACAAACTTACTTAATGAATCATTAAAGGAACATTTAATATAATAAGCAAAAGAATATGGTTCATGAATTTGAATATTATTTGAAAATGATGTATTAGTTTCAGGATAACAAGTACTAATGGGTTTTAATAATGTTTCAAAATCTCCATATATCACAAATGGAACGCGTAATTGATTCTTATGATTATCGAATTTTAAAATGTTTTGAGATATCATATTACCCAATTTATCTTTAGCGTTATACTTAGAAGGAAGGATTGTATATATCTTATTGCAATCATATTCTAAATGTCTATTTAACTGATCTTCTGTGTTAAAAAATGAAAAGCATCCATCACACAAAAATTGTTTACTAGTATGCTTAGTAAATTGACTTCTTATTAATCTTGATATATTTTTAATCCAACAATAATGTCCATTACTCAAATCTTCAATATACAATAAATTAACATGTTGTTTCTTCTTTTTAGATGTATAATGCAACGGTCCCACAATGAAATTATTTTCATATAAATTAAGTAATTACAATAGTTTTGATATTTCTTCTAATATATACGACATGTTTGAAATTATTATCATTTTTAATAATATATCATTAGAATTTAACTCTTCACATTCGTAAAATAAAAATTGAGTCAAAATCTCTTTCGAAACACCAATATTTTTATTTTTTAAATACATTACAATACTATTTAAAAATATATTATATGTATTAAACAAATCAATTTGCATTTCAGAAAAATGTTTACCAATAGCATTAATATAATCATTTAAGGATAAGAAATGTATTAAATCAAAAATATTTAAAAATACTGATATTTGAGTTTTACAATTTGAAATAATTGCAATACTATTTGGATTAAATATATTTATTTTATAGTTTGTTCCTATTAATATATTCGATGGTATTACCAATTGACCATTAAACATATTAATCAATTGCTTAATATGCTCTATAAGCTCAAAATAATCACATAAATTTAACTTTAGTCCGAAATTATATTTATTATATATGTAAATTTCTGGTTCAAACTGATTAATACAATTTAAACCTATTTTGATTAAATACATATCTTTTTTTAATAATATAGGTGCTTCATTAAATAAAAATGGAACTGCAGTCAATTTAGAAGGAGTCAAATTTGTATTAAAATCCTCCTCATTGTTTAAAGAAGTTGTAATTTCAGACATATTCTGTATCTCAATATCTGAATTTAATAATTCAGGTAATGAAAAATCTTCATCAAAAAGCGAAGGGTCAATATCTAAATTTAATAGCTCGCTATCATCAATATGAATATCTTCTACAAATAATAAATCTTCCAAATCAAAAATCGATTCCATTTTTTGATAAGTTATATATATATATATATATTCTTGAGCGTTATTGTATAATTTAATTTTAAAAAAGTCTATTCACAAAATTTTTATTTCTTGTTCCAACAGTTCCAAGTTTATTTTTGATGATATATGGCTAAAATTATTATTTAAATCAATATGGTTATTTATATTATTTTTAATAAAACACTCATAAAAATTAATATTGTGATTTTTATAATTTATACTTTGAGTATCCTTTAACATTAGAAATCAAACCTAAAGGTATCCAAATATAAAATTTCTTTTTCTTCTTCTTCTAATGAAGATAATGATTTAGAATAATTTTGTTTTTTTTCACTTTCAAAATAATCAAATTTATCAGGTTCCAGTTCTATATGTAACTGATACTTTTCAATTGCATTTAATTTCTCTAATTTGGAATAAGAAATTTCATTAAACTGATGTAGCATATATAAATATTTAACTAAATTAAAATTTATAACTTTATTACCAAAATCAAATAAACGTATTTTTTGATATATATATGCGTTATATAAATCATCAAAATAGCCCGTTCTTAATGCTCTTAGAATATTTTTAAAATTGTCATGTTTCAAATCTGGTTTTATATTATATTTAAATTCAAATTCTTTCCTTAATTTTAATTCTAATTTTGCTACCTCACTTATTTTATAACCTAATTTTTCAAATTCATAAAATTTCCTTATAAGGTGGTAGTTGTTACAATCAATCGCACGCTCTTTCATATGAAGATTGCATAACTATAAATAAATATTATGTAAATAAATAAGGATTTGAAATACTAAAGCAAAAGAAGTAGAACTTACTTGTACTCCAGGATGAACTATGTTTGGACACGTATAATCCAATGTATCATCGGAATACATGTATGCACAGCAATATTCTGTTGACATTTAAAACTGTTATTATTATAACTAAATTAAAATTATCTAAAAAGTATTAAAAATTAACTTACCTAACTGTTTGCTCATAAGTATGAAAGTCTAAAAGGGTTCAAACGGTAAAAACTCAAGATTAGGTTGAAAGTGCTATAGACACCTGTAAATATTTGAAAACTACTATTACTATTAAATTTATTGTAAACATACAAAATCTTATACAAAATTTACTTACCACATAATTATCCACTTCCAAACTGAAATTATTGATAAATTTTTTATTCAATAAATTATTCATTAACTAACTCAGAACAAGACTTTGCAAGACACTTTAATACACAAACTGCACAAAATCCTTTTGGTTTAATGTGACACAATCATATCCTTAGACTTATATATACATGTGTTTTGATGATGTCATGAAGAATATGTGTTTTATCAGCATACACCTTTTGTCAACGTTTGGAAAATATTGTTTTTTTCTGGCAAAGTTCTCACACAGTTTAACACATGTACAGTTTCATCGTCCGAGTCTAATATTTCAATAACTTCACTATCACTCTAATTACAACTAATAATAAGAAATACGCTTTGCATAAGAATAATTTATATACAAAGTTCTCACACAGTTCTGCTTGCAAATAACCTATATGTGAATAACATGTGTTTCATCAGGAATGCAACGTTTGGAAAATATTGTTTTTTTCTGGTGAATTCGTGGTCTTACGAATGCATATAAGATAAACAAGGAATGTGCTTGTTTTAAAATAAAAGTAAAAAAATGCATAAGAATAATTTATATTCAAAGTTCTCACACCTTTCATATTACTGCTTGCAAATAACCTATATGTGAAGAACATGTGTTTTATCAGGAAGAACTTATTGCATATAAAAATATAGTTTAATAAACTCTTAATGCATGGGAAATTATAAGTTCAGTATAAGGTCGCTGCCCTCTATCTATTACATTGTAAGAAACATAAATGTTACACTGTAAGAATAATTTTTGCTAAGCTAATTGTATATTATTAAATATATCGATACCTATGACGTTATTGGTACATGTAAAACCAAAATCTTATTTTATTATGACGTCACATGGTATAATGTATAATATCGCTATTTCACTCTTTCACAATACTGCTTTCTCACACATATCTCAGGACACGAACATAAACGATTGGTTTCCGGAAATTGATGAAGAATGCAATAATTACGCCAATACCAACACACACATAATAATTAATATCGCTATCTCACTCTTTGCCATTACTGCTTTCTCACTCATATCCTAGGATATTAAAGAGACTGTACCTAGAGATAAAGTCTGTAATGAGGTCATCATCTTCTAAACCAATCACAACACAGCTTATCCACTTACCCTCACTCCTCACCCCACCCTTACCCCCTTTTACATTCTTCCAAGTCTAGCCACGCCCCTTCTTCATATCGTGACCTATATGCATCCCCACCCCAATAATTTCCAACTCAATTTCAAATTTAGGCCAGAACCCGCTTTCTTACTCTACTGCTGATAATCGAGAACGATATGATGCAACGATTTTTAAAAAGTCATTTGTCGAAAGAAAAGTCTAGGACCTTTTTCCTAATTTCGCGGTGAAGATGTACATGTTTTCGTGTTGATCAGGCTTTGGACAAGATAGACTCAACGTTTGTTTTTGTAATAGAAAGTATTGAATAAGTATTGAAAGATATTTTAAGAAAACTAAATTGTGAAGATGTGGACCAAAAATAGAGGTTGTTTTTTATTTCTTAATATCAGGATGTTTACATAAAAATCCTTATTAAAATAGAAAAAAATGTATTTACACAAAATAGGTTATATTATTAGCATATATTAGTGGATAATATAGATTAACATTACTATAGCGCAATTATTTAGAAATACGGTTACAGATTATATATATATAAATAAGTTACAGGTAAAGAAATAAGTAGCTTTATGAGTATGAAATGTTGACAAAAGCAAGTAACTAAGTCATTGTAAGTCTTATTGTTTGTGGAAATTTTTGAATTTTAACTTTGTATACCTTTCTTTACATAGTAATTTAAAACTAAAAGTAATTGTTTAAATTAAATAAATGTAATTTTTTAAAGTCAATTTTCAACAAATTTCTTAATTTCTTTTCGCACTACAGCGAAATACAGATCCTAAAACGCGCCCTGCATAGAAATGTAGTATACGTGTTTGTTTACAAACCGAACGTACGCTAAAGTTTTGTAATGGTTCATTAATAAAATTAGTTAAAAACATGTTTTTTCCTTTGTTGGAACACGAAGACATAAATGTGTTGTTTCAAGAATTGTTGAAATACAGTGGGTCTCAAAAAACTGTTTAAAAATTATTAAATTAAAAATAACTAAACATTGAATTTATATAGACGGCGCGGCGCCGTGATCAAGAGTATTGATTCTGGAAATCAAAGTATTGTGTATTCGGGTTCGATTCCCAATTTATTTACTTTTATTCTAATTTATTTCACATCATCGTAATATGTTAATAGATTTTATATGTATCATTTCAAAATCATTTCGTTTAAGAGAGAATATTTTTTTAACAACTCTAAAAACAACTCAGTTTCTTTTAGTATGATACAATTTCTTTATTTTCTCCAAAAATACATTGTAACGACTTTATATTACTGTGCCATAGAGATTACTATTGTAATCTTTTCAATTATATGTTAGATAAATGCGCTTAATGGACAGTTATAATTTAATGTATATGTAATATTAATCCATATTATGTAATGACATGATATATGGTTCAGAAATTTGCAACTTATAAAATAAAAGTTATACTAAAATGTGCAAAAGAAATATGTAAAAACGAAATAAATATGCAAAAACATGACAAATAAAAGTAAGTGTCGATAGATTCTTTTTCCCCCAAAACAAATATTATGTAAAATTAAGATACACAAATTTGCATTTTCCCTAGTATTTGCAAACTGCATATAAATCCTATCACTAGTTATACTTATAATAATATTCTTTATTGTTTCCAGACGTTGGGGGCAGCAACATACTACCTTCTTATACTACTACAGTTTGATGCAAATATGAAGTAAAAATGTTAAAGCGCATTTAAAAGTGTATTTTTTTTCTATTTATGTTTATGGTTATAAGTCTAAGTAAAGCAAAATGTGTATTTTCTATTTTATAATCAGGTGTGCTCACGCTTTTATGATTAATCTTCAATATAAATAAATTAGTTAATTATTATATTTAAATAAACAACTGGACTTGCAATCAAAATGAAAAAGCTATTTCAAAAAAATCGTTTGCTAATTTATTATTTAAAGATGATACAATAATAGAGTATGTATTTATTCTCAATTCGTATATTTTTATCTCAATTCATAATTTCCAATCTGTCCCGAGAGACATTCATCAAATTTTGGTGATACATAGAATGTGAGCTTGCCAATTATACAACTAAGCAAATAACTTCTACTGTATTGTTTATAAGTCCATTGAATATTTGCGTTTCAGCTGATTTCGTAATCTTTGTAGATAAGCCTTCATTTTCATCTTTTACGTAAGGCATACTATGATCTTGAACCATAAACCAGATTGGTACATATCGTGGAAGGTTAATGACTTCTTCGATCAACAACCCACTAACTGTAAAGCATGTCATTTTCCAATGCTCAAAATACTCGTCGCTCAGACAAGAATGTAATATGCCTCAAGAATATAAGCTTATATAGCAGAGAAAGTCTGAAAAACCTTATTGAATTTATAAAAAGACCAAATTCAATTTATTCGTTTTAAATATATTTATAAGTTTATTATGAATTACGAATTATGTATTGTAAATGTTTATAAGAATTATGAATTACGAATTATGCATTGTAAATGTTTGTATATGCCTTTTAAGGATGTATTAGCGAGAAAATAATTTTCGATTTAAGAGCTCAAAATTTTTTTACGTGTAGATTCGTGGTCAATGAATCTACTGTTAAAATTTCAGCATAGGTAACTGTTCATATTTTAAAGAAATTAATTGTTGAAAATTGACATAAAATACATTGTTCTTATGGGGAAATGGGTACATGTGATCATAAATCAATAAATATGAGTATGTTCTGTATTGTGTAGCATAAAAAAAAACTATGCATTAGAAAGGTGAATATTGGCGTGACACGTCAATATTCTAAAAATACTAGGTAACCGTTTATCCTGGAAAGATAATTATAAATGAAATTCAAATTATGATCTTTAAAAAAATATTTTTCGCCATATTTGACACTTGGCAACTTTGCACTGCTATAATAAGCGTCACAGCACGGCAGCGGCAAAAACGGTACATAAAAATTTAAATATAACCTCATTCAGTGCTGTCAAAATAAATATTACGTGATACTAACAGCTAAAATTAAGTACAAAAATTAAGAAAATAGCATATATATAGAATTAAAATATTTATAAACACTTTAATAATTTAATAGCGTAACACATTTCAACAAAAAATTATTTTTGTTAATTTTATGAAGGATAAAACTCCTTTTGCAGCCAAGTTAATAGACACAGTATCAACTTCAGCAGATTGTAAAAATTATTTTCCTCCATTAGTTGTAAGATTATTAACAGCAGACGCACTCGGTGGTATTCCTCTTGTCGGTAAAATGTAAACATTATATTCTGAGTAGTTGTATATTGCTGCAATCTAAATTGTTTCACTGGCTTTTCCAAAACCGGTGGTTTCTAAATTCGCTATTAGACCACACCCTCGCTCATACATCCTTAAATGCTAATAATTTTTAAAAGTTGATGTACTAAAAATAAATTTAAGAAAATAATTTTTATTTTTTAATAAATTATTATTAAAGAAATAAATAAATAATTTTTCAAATAAACTGACTAAAAAAATATATTTTTGTCAACAAAATATAAAATACAAAATTTCAACTTTCTAGCACAATTTCTATCTTCAGCAAAAAACACTCCCACACTCTCAAAAAACTTTTTTTAATTTTGATTTTTTTTTAATAAGATATTTAATTATTACTCAATCCAAAATTTGTGCTTTTTCCAAAGTTTCCGAATGGGCCCCCCAATTTTTTTAACGCTCCTTTTATACTATTTTGAATTTCTGAATTCTGAAATATGCGCACATTCAATAGCGTATATATATGCAAAATTTCAAGTTTCAAGTATGCAAGTTTCCATTTTTTTTTAAATTATGGTATTCCAGGAAATTCCGACGTTAAAAGTATAAGAATTTTTTTCTCTACGGAATAGGCAATTTAGGAAAATGCGTGGAGCCGTTTTCGAGATACCATACAAAATTCGTACCAAACATAAATATGCGCACATTCAATAGCGTATATATATGCAAAATTTCAAGTTTCAAGTATGCAAGTTTCCATTTTTTTTAAAATTATGGTATTCCAGGAAATTCCGACGTTAAAAGTATAAGAATTTTTTTCTCTACGGAATAGGCAATTTAGGAAAATGCGTGGAGCCGTTTTCGAGATACCATACAAAATTCGTACCAAACATATTAATATAATACAAGATCATAAAATCATAAATATATTTATTATATTATATTATTTATTATATTATATTAATAAATTATTTTATTTAAATATAAAACCTAAGTTTTTTTTAATTTTTATTATTACACCTATAATATTGTTAAAATACATCTGCAAATATGTAACGAAAGGCAGCGATATGGTGGTTTTTGGCATCCAAACCTCCAATACCAACGATGAAATTGCGCGCTATCAAGTTGGTCGGTATGTGAACTGCAACGAAGCGTTTTGGCGTATATTCGAATTCCCTATTGTTATAACACACATTCCATACGACACAAACTAACAATGTCTCTTCAGTATCTTTGCTGACCACGCACTCTAGAGATAATAAAATAGTATATAAGTAATATGTTAATCTTAATCTAATTAGTTCAAGTTTATGTATAATCTGCATCGTGCAGATAGTAATTAGCTGGCTCACCATTTGAGTTCATGTATAAACTGCATCGCGCAGTTAGTAATTGAATCAAATAAATATTATTTAAGTAAAACTAAAATAAATTGTTTTTTTATTAAAGTCTAAATTACTCAAACTTCAATTGGCGCAGTCGTACGGATATTAAGGAATTACAATCGCTGTAAATTTTTCCATTTTTATGGTTAACTTAATATTTCGAAAACTACAAAAATAAAGTTAAAAAATAAAGTGAACTTAATAAATAGTGGAGTGAAATAGAAACAGAAATTGAAGTGCTCCGAGGCTCATCGACCCACTAGCAGCAGCATATGGACATGAAGATCTCGCAAGGCATCGCGGTGATAATCGTAATGTGACTACTCATTCATATTTCCTTTCTATATTCACACTTCCCAAAACCAAAAATTATTATTATTTTTACAATAATATTTCCTGTTTAAAAAGGAGTATAAATCGTTTATACAGGCCTAAAACAGGTATTAAATTTTAAAAGGAGTATAAATCGCTTATACAGGCCTACCAAATATTAAAAATAATATTAAAATAAAATATAAATTACGCAACGTAATACAATAATTAAATAATAATTTTCTAAAAAGGAATATAAATCGCTTATATAGGCCTAATAAAAAATAAAAATATCAAAAGTAATACTATAATGTAATATAATAAAATACTTGCAAATTAACTATATAATAATAATAATTTTTAAAAATAAAATGTTTACAAAATAACTTTTCTTAAATAAAAGTTACACTATAAATCAAAATGGAGACATTCCATATTTATCTAAATTATGTAAAGGAATATAATGGAAACAATTCGCTGACGAATTTTATAGAAGATTGCGAAGTGATCATAGATAATTTTGCCATATTCCCCGGTAAAAATTAAGATAAAAAAGAAGCTATTAGGAATAACGGTCTATTGCTCTCAGCTATAAAAAGCAAGATGATTGGAGACGCAGCAAGTTTAATAAAGAATAAACATATTAATACATGGAAGAAATTAAAAACTATTTTAATAAATAGTTATACTAAAAACCGCAGCCATATCCCGGATACAACAACACTTAAACGAAAGCCTAATGAGAAAGTTATTACTTATTACTTTAGATGTTTAGAATCACTAAACAACTTTAATGTTTTGAACACACTTCACAATAAAACATCTTTAAATATGAGATCACTGGCAAAACATCATGATTCCCTGATGGTGAAAGATTTCATAAAAGAGCTGAACGATCCCCTTGGATGTAAATTAAGACGCCAAAATCCTAACACAATGAATGAGCTTCTAGAATTAATAATAGAAGATATGACGAACCACGAAATCCATACTAACGAGGAATATAACCACCCTCACCAACAACAAGTGAAGAACACACAAGATTTTCAAACAGAGCCGTCAACACAAAAACCGTGTGAAACAATAATCGAACAAACCATTGAGAATAAAGAAATAGACAATGTACGGACGGAACTACAAGAAGTAATCATAAACAACGAGAGTACAGAAATCAAAATACAAAACCAAAATTCAGAAGAAAAACGGGACACAGAAACAAATGAAAATAAAAACGATATCAAATTACAAAAAGAAATGGCAAACAATGTGCCCACAAATATTAAAATACAAAGCCAGAATAATTCAGAAGAAGTTCTGAATACAGATGAAAAGGAAAAAGAACTTGAAGAGTTTACCAAAACAGAAGTAAAGAAAAAGACAATTGTTAAAGTAAAAATGAAGCAAGGAAAAATAAGCGTCAAACAAAACACAGAAGATCAGAACATGCAAGATTTCAAAGTAGAAAATCAGCAAAATATGAAACAAGAATCAGAGAATCAAAATTCACAACATTTCGAAATACAAAATCAACAAAATGTTAAGCAACAATCAAAAAATCCTTCTAGATTTCTAGATTTTAAAGTAAAAAATCAACAAAAAATCAGACAAGTAACAGAAAAGCAAACTGTACAAGAACTTGAAATAGTGAAGCAACAAAACATCAACCAAGAAAACCCAGAAAAACAAAATATGCAATATTCTGAAGTAAAAAAATTACACAATATAAAGCAAGGAAAAGCAGGAAATAATAAAAATCAAAATTTTAAAATAAAAGAAAAAATTGAAAAGAAAAAAAGAAACAAAGCTAAATGCATACCAGAAAAACAAGAAGATTCAGAAAACGAGGCACACACTTTGTGGATAAATGATCACAGAAAAGAAATAATTCGTGGACAGAAGATTAGAAATTCGGCACAACTAAAGCAACTATATGGAACCAAAGGAAATAAAAATAATAACTGGATAGATGAATAGATGACGAAGTATCAACTTGACAAAAAGTCTTCAATACTTTCCGAAAAATTAAAATTTCTACCTGAACCTTAACAATTCAAATACGCAACCGCAAGCAACCAAACCAACCGGACTATATAATATATTTAACCCCGAAATTTAAAAACTAAAAATAGTAAAACCCTAAAACGAACAACCACCTTAATAATGAAAATTGTATGAACTATTAAAATAATTATACAGAACAACCAACACATTTACAAAACAGAACAGACAAAAAAAAATTATGAAACGAATTGAGAATCGGAAACAACCACCTTAATGCAGAAAATCGCATGAACATTGGTTATCACCAGCAGTAAAACCTATAAACATACAACAAACATAAAAACATACAAATCAAGCGACATCAAATAATAATAAAATGACTATTTCGATACAAACACCAACGGAGTTAAAATTATTAAAATTAATGAAAAGACCAAATTATTTAAATTAAAATAAAGAAACACGACCTATTAATATCTACATTAACAAAAACTACACAAAAAAATAAAAACTCATTAAACGCATTGTAATGAAACCCCATACTCCAGTACAAAAGATAATGCTACATTAACAAACTAAGTCAGCATTTCTAATTCAGCTACTATGATAACCCATATACTAACACATTGAAAAACACAAAAATAAAATAGCAATTTTATCTGCATAAAGTTTAGGAAATAAATACAGACAGCACAAGTTATTATCATGATTAAAGCTATTGTTAAAAATCCAAAGGTAGCACAAGAAGACACAGTATATATGAACACTAACAAAAAACATGGCAATAGCGGAATAAAAACATAGAATTTTTTTTTTTTTAAGTAAAAGAACCACCAGAGTAATAATCAGAATCAGCAAGTAATTAAGTAATAAACGCCACATATAAACTAATTTGCGAAAGATATACGTGGTCTAGTCTACGAAAAGATGTTGAAAACTTCATCAATAACTGCAGCACATGTAAACAGTGCAAATATAATAGAAAACCAATTAGAGCGCCGCTAAATAATACCGAAACACCTGAGAGACCTTTTGAGAAATTACATATAGATACGTTTGGTATAGACAATACCCAATTCCTTACTATAATAGATGTATTTTCAAAATACACACAGGCATACAAAATCGCCAATAGGTCATCCACAGAAATTGCCGATAAACTAATAACGTATTTCTCACACCACGGCATACCCAATCATATTACAAATAATATTAAAAAATATACAAATATAACTGAATTCTCAAATAATCTCATCAAAGAATTACAAGAATTATATAAAATTAAAATTCATATAACAACACCATACAGACATGAAAGTAATTCTCCAATAGAACGAGCACATTCCACGATACTAGAACTATATCGTATAGTGAAACATAAACATGATCTTACACCCGAATCAATCATGAAATATGCTATTATAGGATATAACGAAACCCCACATTTCAGTACAGCATACAAACCAAGTCAGTATTGCTTATGGATTATGACAAAACACTCATGGACTTATACACCCAAAATCATAAAAATAAAAACTCACCCTATACTCAAAAATTAAAGAAATAAATGCAAATCGAAAAGAACATGTCATTAATAAGAGAAATGCTACTGTTAAAGACCCAAACGTAAAACAAGGAGATATCGTATACCTCAACACTAAATCAAAACAGGGTAAAAGCCGAATAATGAACACAGGACCCTTTAAAGTACTAGAAGTATCCGATACCTATATAGCTAAAATAGAAGATCTAAAAAATTAAAAAATTAAGAGAAACACATGTAGATAACCTAGTGAAAACCAAAATGAAAAACCCAACTTCAAACGAACTTAACGAAGAAGGAAGTAACGTACTATTCGAATGCACTACACTACTTGTAGATAACAAAGAAAAAACCAAAATGAAAAACCCAACTCCAAAGGAATTTAATGAGAAAAGAATTAACGTCCTATTCGAACGCACTACACTACATGTCGATAAATCTAAGACAGATTATATTCTACACCTCGTTCACGACAAATTCAACCCCAGAGACGAAAAACCAA
The DNA here is from genome assembly GCA_963678705.1 of Panorpa germanica. Lineage (NCBI taxonomy): Eukaryota > Metazoa > Arthropoda > Insecta > Mecoptera > Panorpidae > Panorpa > Panorpa germanica. The sequence goes on along the minus strand of OY783219.1, from coordinate 1,290,288 downwards.
GATACTACAACGGATTCGCAAAGTTAATAGCAATTAGCATTAAATAAAGCTAAAAGAACTAATATTATTAGAGGTTAAACCTCGTAGAGGGCCCATATAAACTCACGCGAGGAAGAACATTTGGACACACAATAAATCCAGTCTGCAATCAACAAAACTGCCTGGACAAACTTTCCGAATTTCTAAAAAAATTTGAAAATTCACCAACCGAATTAATAATACGGATGCCCCCTATAGCACAAGGACTTTTTAATAGAACAAAAGAAGAGGTCCTAGAAGTATTTAAACGACACGGGCCTACAAAGCACAAATACATCATGCACTCAAATCCCGAAATACAAATGAATTATTTATTTATTAATTAATTATAAATAAATATATTAAAAACACGATCAAGTACTAAGAAATCCTGATTGTTGCAGGATCATCACCGCAACCAACACCAGCGATATTAATGAATGCCGAATTATTAAAATCACTGATAACCCAGGATTATATCCTGTGCAACTAGGAACAGCCCAAAACATCAAGGAATATTGGACTTTAGTCAAGAAAATAGATTTGGACCCCTTAATAAAATATTATAACCACGTACACCTGACTAGAGAAGATATTAAAACGAAATTAGAAAAAAAGAAATTTACAACCTATGGGCACAGCACTGCTGTAATGGACATCCTGGATATGGAAATAAGTAGAAAATTTAAACAAATTCTCCCAACTCGAAGAGAAAAAAGAGGCTTCATAGATGGCTTAGGTACTGTTTGGAAAGCAATCGGTGGAAACCTAGACGCTAACGACGGCGAGCGTATAAATTAAGCCCTGGAAACACTTGATAATAAACAAGAAACTCTAAATAAAGCTATATCTAAACAAATAAAATTAACAAACGATATACTCGATCAATTTAAATCGGCCCTACACACCATTGATTCTAATCAAGAAGAACTAGATAAACGTACCAAATTCCTAATGAACGATATCGATAAACTCCAACACCAAGTATTTAACATCTTTATAACAGAATCGATCGGACTTGTCAGTCAATCAATGCAATTACTTTTGCACCTACTAAGAACCATTGAAACTGACATAACATTCGCTAAACTGAACACGCTTAGTGGTTCAATCTTGGAACCTGATCACCTATTAGCAGAATTACAAGCAATAAAGGAACATGTTGATACAACCAAACATATCAAACTGCCTTACGATATTACATCAGAGAACATTCAACAATATGAAACTATTAGCAAAGTCAAAGCATACACCAATAAAAACTTAATCGTTTTTGTAATAAATATACCACTAGTAAACCCTAATATATTTACGTATTATAAACTATATCCAATCCCCATACCTTATAACAATAAATTTCAAATGATTATTCCCAGAACCCAATACACCATTGTGAATGAGTATAAACATGTAGATTTTAATGCACCCTGCAAAGAAATATATAACAATCAATTCCTATGCAAGCTTAGCGAACCACTCAACATCGAGGAAACCACCTGCGAGATAGAACTAATTCAAAACCAGCCAACCAGCAAGTGTCAACCCTTAGTGATTTCTCTAACCGGCATCAAGATCCAGAACATCGAATTCAACACCTGGATGTTAATCACAAATGACGAAACCAGTGGCACCTTAATATGCAGCAGCCAACGTGACATACGTCTACAAGAAACGTATATAATACACCTTGCACGAGATTGTCAATTTTCTGTTTCAGATAATACTCTTCAATACATGGATATAGAAGAGAAAGTCGAAGCTTGGAACACCATTTCCCTGCCGAAAATACCAGAGATCCAAAACAAACACCTAAACATCTCTACCGTGACCAACCTAAAACACCTGGACCTGGGCAACGTAGACAAGCTACAGACCACCATAGCCCTACTACCTGAAGACTTCGATGACAGAAAAATCTCAGACTATGTGCACATAATTAATTATACATTATTACCTATATTATTCATAATAATTACTATTGTAGTATATAAGATAATCAAATATTTTAGAAAAATAAAAATAATAAAAAATGAAAATGCACAAGAAATAGATAGCAAAAATATTGAAGAGTTGCAAAAACCTTTTGCTACATTTGAAGCATAAGATTTTATCTTATAGGGGAGGTGTTATAACACACATTCCATACGACACAAACTAACAATGTCTCTTCAGTATCTTTGCTGACCACGCACTCTAGAGATAATAAAATAGTATATAAGTAATATGTTAATCTTAATCTAATTAGTTCAAGTTTATGTATAATCTGCATCGTGCAGATAGTAATTAGCTGGCTCACCATTTGAGTTCATGTATAAACTGCATCGCGCAGTTAGTAATTGAATCAAATAAATATTATTTAAGTAAAACTAAAATAAATTGTTTTTTTATTAAAGTCTAAATTACTCAAACTTTAATTCTATTCACGAACGTCATCCTACTGTTGTGCATTTGGCTGTGCATCCGGAGAATGGCCAACGAGTATATTTCACGGCTTCGAATGATGTTCAACGTGCTGAAACACCTCCAGCGACAACATTGACCAGTTTCTTTGCGATCTGCCAAAGCGATCCGTTTGCACGAACTTTCCTTTACTCGGATATGCCACGTTATTACACTTGGAATGCTTCATCGAAGAATTTTCAACGATGGCAGCAAGGCGGTGCGGTTACTGGTTATCCGGATGTGCGTTCTACTGATGCTTTTGGTCGTATCTATACAATTCATCCAAAGAATGATGAATGCTTCTATTTGCGGTTGTTGCTGGTAAATGTGCGTGGGCCAACGTCATTTGAGTCACTACGGACTGTTAATGGTACAATATTTCCAACATATCCTGCTGCATGTGAAGAACTCAATTTACTAGAAATCGATACCCATTGAGATACGACAACCGTTGAAGTAGTTATCTTTGCATCTCCAAGTCAGATACGCACATTATTTGATATCATCATTTCGCCATGCTTTCCATCGAACCCATCTAATGTGGCACAAATACAAGAATAATATGTCAGAAGATATTTTACATCAAATTCGTGTCAGTTCAAGAAATCCCGATCTTGAGATGAATGAGGAGATAATCGAGCTTTTGACCGAAGACATGTGTTACCTCATGTGCGGTAGTTTGTTAGTCAGGTTAGGAATGCCAGCGCCAAATCGTGAAATGAATGACGCATTTAATCGAGGATTGTAACGGGAACGTGAATATGATCTCCAGGAATTAGATTTAGTAGTTGAATGTTGAATCCCCTACACAATGAACTTTATGATACATTAATGAAGGCAATTGATAATTGGAAATGGTGGAAGTGGTAAGACAATCCCTATGTCAGTAGTTTTAGGCACTGTTCGTGCGAGATCCAACATTGCGGTTGCAGTTTGTTCTTCTGGAATAGCAGCCACATTGTTAAAAGGATGCCGTACGGCTCATTCAGCATTAAAATTGCCTCAAATCTTCAAACTATTGAAGAAATAACATGTGATATTGCAAAACACTCCGTAATGGTCAAAGTTTTATCTGTATCGAATATCATAATCTGGGACGAATGCACAATGGTGCATAAACGTGCATTGGAAGCCCTTAACCGAACATTGAAAGATCTACGCAATGACTCGAGATGTTTTGGAGGCGCAATGATTTTACTGTCTGGCGATTTCCGCCAAACACTGCCAGTAATTCCAAGATCAACTGCTGCCGACGAAATAAACGCTTGCCTTAAATCATCGAATCTATGGCGCTATGTGAAGAAACTTCAGCTGACAACAAACACGAGTGTTGCATTGCTGAACGATACATCTGCTGAAGATTTCTCTGAGCTGGTCGAGTATCTGTCAACGAATCGAGCGGATTGATTTCATTTCCTCAGAATTTCTGTAACTTTGTCTCATCGAAAGACGAACTCATTAACAAAGTATTCCCAAACATCATTACTAACCACAAAAATAATGAATGGTGGAGTGAGCGAGCAATTTTGGCGGCTAAGAATAAAGATGTAGATGACTTAAACTACATAATTCAGAATGAGATCATTGGTACACTGCATTCATTCAAATCTATTGACTGTGTAACAAATGAAGATGGTGCCACCAACTATCCAATTGAATTTTTAAACTCCTTGGATGTGCCTGGCTTACCACCGCACAATTTACGACTAAAGCTTGGCTCCGTAGTAATCATGCTTCGAAACATAAACCAACCAAAACTGTGCAACGGAACGCGTTTGGTGGTAAGTAAATTGATGAACATTGTGATTTACGCGACGATACTCAAAGGAAAATTCGAAGGTGAGAAAGTTCTCATTCCGAGGAACCCGATGATCCCAACCGATATGCCGTTTGAGTTTAAACGACTTCAATTTCCGATCCGTCTTGCATTCGCCATGACCATTAACAAATCACAAGGCCAATGTGGTCTGAATCTAGAAAATCCATGTTTCTCCAATGGTCAATTATATGTGGCATGTTCACGGGTCGGAAGACCATCTGCGTTACTTGTTCTTGCGCCTGAAAATAAAACGAAAAATGTCGTCTATCACATTGTGCTTCACTGAAGGTGCAGCCAAAATACATGGCCAATAAAAATTCATAAAAATACTTGATCTTTTTATTTACTTAAATTTCTTAGCCTAGCAAAAAATTTAAATTAATACAATCCAAAATCTAGTATATTATAGAATGTAATATTTATTTGTATTTTAGGATGGCAAGAAGGCTGAATAAGCCAAAGCCCAATAAATTAAAAAAAGAAACAGAGATCTAATTAGTAGCGATTTCTATTGACAATAGGTTAGTTAGTCTATTAAGGGCCGGTTTTATGGTTTTTTATTTACTTCGGGGTTACGAAACCCCGAGTTAGTTTAGTCAAATTTAATCCCGGGTTAGTTAGTAAAGACGTAAACCATATTTTAGGAAATTCGAATATTTGTTTACAGTTGTAAACCCATGGGAAAGCAAGATTCAGTTTAATTATTGTTTTAAAACATTTTAAAAATGACGGATTTCTCAACTTAGTACTATATTTGTATAATAGATGATCTTCCTCATCATCTGTTATTGATAATTGATTATGGTCACTCACAAAATTCATAATAAACAATAATTTCATATTATAACCTAAAATATTATAATAATGATAGCTAAACTGGCTGAGATAGCATGATATTTTATCTCTGTTGCACACTTACCCCGGGTTAAATATATAAACCTTGATTTATGACGGGATATCTTACTCCGCGATTTTAGTTCCGAGTTAGCGTTAATCCTTGATGATAAAACCCATTTTTCGTTTAATTCGGGAGTTAGCTATTTAGTTCGGTAGTAAGACGAACCATAAAACCGGGCCTAAGTCTATTAATTTGTTGAACAGATGGCTCACAAATAATATTTTATTGGGCCTAAAGCGTATTCAAGGTAATGTACATTGTTATAAAATATGATTCATCAAATATATATTATTTTATTTCGATTAGATTTTTTAATTTTAATTTTCAAGTATAGGTAGCACCAATAATAGCTTAAACATCCACATTTCAGTAAACCTTAACATCATCGAATGGTCAAGGAAGAATGGATACAAAATGTCTACATCCTACACAAAATTTACCTGATATTAATTAAAAACAAATCTTACTTAATGTTGTGTTTAAACTGAACATATTATTTATGACGTTTGTATCTGTTCTTTAAAATGTTTTTTAAATTAGGTTAAAAGTTATGCAAGTTTGTACAAATGTTCAACGGGAAAACAGATTTGCTTATACTGACTGTTCTGCATGAAAGAGGTCTTTAACAATAAACAACTGACTAAGTATTTTACATTAATTATATTTGATGAAATAAGAAACAAAAGAAACATGATATATTGTTATAATAGTTAAAATAAGGAATAAATGTCTTTGTATCACACACAACACTCTGTTAAAATCATTTTCTTCTTCTTCTTAAAATGTCATTGTTTCAATAAGTAATCAAAAATGTATATGCGCATGCGTAAATAATCCGCATAGAAAAATAAGTACCCACAACATTGTGTTATAACAATATAAAGTTTAATAAAGAAAAATGCAACATATAAGTCTCATAAATAAAATCCTCCTCTCCTGAAACAATAGAGGCGATTAAAGGTTTCTCAACCTTAAAGACTGCGTCCTGTCCAATTATTTGTCTAACTCCTCCACCATCTCTATCAACACATTGATTATAATCTTAATGTCCACAATCGTTTCAATACAATCACAACAAGGTGCGATATAACTCATTATTGCTATGCAAGTGTTAAATCTTACCTTTAACCTTATGTTGTCTTTAATAATGTCCAACATGAAATTTCTTCTAAATACAGTAAAAATTTGTCCGGATAGGGTAATGGAATTAACATAGTACGCGAATCGCCGTATCAAAACGCTATTACGTTATGATATTTACAAAAAACTGCACACATCTACAGACATACAAACTATTCTACTATTTCAATAGTTCTGCATATAAAAGTTATCTACTCTTTCACTGTACCTAATTTCGATAAACTCTACATGTCTCTCAGGATGTCATTTAGAGCTTAGGAGGGAAAATATCTACTAAACTCGATTTTATCTCTGTGACCTTTTATCTTAAAAAACTTCCCTAACTTCCGTTCGCAAGATACTATGATATATTTGAAAGAACTTATAAAATATAAGAACAAAGATTTATACAAGTTACTAGATAATTACCATATAAAATACCAGAAGTAACGTAGAACTAGAATACAAAATAATAAAGCTATTATTTAATAAAGTGAATTAATTGAGTGATAGTTAATTAATTTTACACAGCACAAAGTACCGTAAGTGCACATTAAGTCCACTGCGCATAAATGATGGTAAGGATATATAAATGATATTCTACACACTGATTATGAGTCTAATTTATGACTTAAATTTTATTTGTAAAAATAATTTAATTGACACAAATATTTCAATCGGTTTAACGATATATCATATTACCTGTGCCAGATGATTCAGCAAAAAGGATCTTTACAAAACTAAAAAGGGTGAAAAGTTACTTATGCTCTATTATAAAAGGACAAAAATTAATTAATTAATTTTAAATGCCAATTTCTTTTAATTCTTTATAATTTCTATTGAATATTTTTGACTTAAATATCTAACTTTATGAATATATTATAAAAATACATAATCCAATTTTGATACTAATTTAGTGGAATGTAATGAATTATGTTATTTAACAAATATAGTGTATATGGTAATTGTGTTTTCCTTTTAAATAGATTAAATGCTATAGAAGATTGCCATTAGTTAAATAATAGATTAGATAGATCTTATAAAAGATAAAATACCATTTACTAATTGTCAACTACATATACTAAAAAACATTTATAAAAATATAGTTTCTTGATTGAATTGAAACTGCCAACAGCAATGTTCAATTTTACAACATTAATAATGAATAAATATTTTAGACCAAAAGATTTATACGACGCCATGTGGCCAGTCTTCTTAATATTCCGGAACAGTCGAAAGGGAGCCTATAACATAACCGGCCCGGTCGAGCACCGCAGATTTCAGATATCAACGAGTGGTGTTACAACAATCATTTCGTTCATAATATTGTTCATTATCAGTACATCATTTACGTATGTATTAACAAACACTGAATTATTTCAAGAACAAATGTCGGGAATTACATTTTTCGGTCATTGCTTACAAATTTTAAAAGGAGTCTTTACAGTAATTTGTTTGTATATCTCCAGTTACCTAATTGTTAGTTCAGAGCTAATCATTTTACAAACAATAACGAGAATTGATGAAAAGTTTCAGAACATTGGTGTTAGAATTTCATATAGGAATTTAAATATCTATTCCTCCGCATTGTGTGCTTCTTGTACGGTAGTATGTTGTTTTAATTCCATCTATGATCATTTCCTGTACTTCCAAATGTTCGGGTATTTCGGTTTTTTCTTGTCTGTATCTTATGTCTTACCTCTAAATCTAATTTCGGTAATTATCTTTAAATGTTGTGTTGGAATGTTCATAATTTGGCAAAGATTGAATCTAGTAAATCGTCACGCGAAAACTATTCTTCGCGACTTAATGAATAAGCATAAAGTTTTAAATACCTCTTATACTTTTAGTGAAAAAAAAGTTAATGGTAAAATGTTAACGATGAATTCTCTTGAACCATCTTTAACTACATTAATGCCAGATAACACGCTTAACTGCGTACTGAATTCTAGACTAAATCGTCTAGCGACCACATCTGACCTAGAGCAAAAGGTCTCAGAACTATGTACCCTCCACGGGGAACTATGTGAGCTTGCTCAATCTGTAATATCTCTGCTGTCAACACAGTTACTGATTTGCTTGTTTACTTTGTATTGCGCATCTATCTTCATTCCATACGCCTGCATTTATATCATTTTCCATGATACAACTTTCGAAAACATTCACATTCTCATTACGAACGTAGTCTGGATAGTTTTTTTCTTTATACTATTCATTCTTTTGAGCTACATGTGCCAGAGAATCGTTTTCGAGGTAATGTTCTAAACAAAGGTTGCTTTAACAATGTATTCAGTAGTATAGTTACGTAACATTTACGGATTATATATGTTTATCTTGTTATATGTTACCCTTTAATTTAAAATAAATATTGAAGTTTTTTAACTCTTAAGGTCACATTTGTGGAAACATATGTAATCGAATATTTTGCAGAATAAGATCTGAACTACTATTCGGCCAGATTAAAAGATAGAAGCATCGCTGTGAAAAGTGTAGCATCACAAGGAGACTATTTTGATAAATAAAAATTAATTTGTCAAAAACTATTTGTTTCTGTATTAGCCTGGAAACTTTTCAGAATACTAATGCATGCACAGATCAGGCAAGTGACGAAACGTTGTTGGTGATAAAAGTGACGCCGTCGAGCCGTTTGCTGCTTTTAATGTAAGATTCTACCTTCGATGTATGGTTTTAATTATCTGCATTCATAGATACTTATAATATTCTCAGGATATATGTATATATGTAGTATCAAAATCGTACATGCTATCGGACTGTAGAAAATGTGCTGTGGTGCTGGAATTGCAGGCGGCGATGAACGGGAATTAAATCAAAAGTGCAAGAACGGGAACAACAAGTGCTAGGAGATAAGATGATTAGGAGCGAGGAGCTAAGCATTCTTAAAAACAGAAAGTATTTGATGTAATTGGTAGGTAAACAGAGAAGTGAGTGAAAATAAATTTGGCCTTTTCTGATGTAAAAATTTTAGCGGTTCAGTTATATATAAATAAACAAAACGATCGTGTATAGTTAGAGTGCTGCACAAACTATCACTGATCACACGCTTGCTTTCGCAGAGCAATTCGCTGGTCTAAATTGTCTTTTGATTTAATTGTGTATGTGGTATGAAGTACAGTTTTGAGAATTTCAAAAGCAATGATTATAAAAAGAACAAATAACAGTAACTTATTATATCATATGTGTGCTGTTTTTTTTTTAACTTCTACTTCATTTCCAACGTGAGTAATCTTCACTATTGTATGTACTTGTTTTGTAAAGGTTCAGTTGTTTTTTTTTTTTGAAAATCAGTGGACTTTTTTACTGAAATCTATCTATTAATAATGTACGATAAATGAATCAAATAAAAAAAAGTGGTATCACTAACAGAGCTGCTGAAAGAAATTAAAAACGAAAATGTTGCTATATATCTGAGCGGACTCTGCAGAAAAAGATACAGACTACTCATTGTGGAAACCAGCAAAAGCAGTGAGGAGGCTAGAAAACAAAGCAAGTCCCATAAAGTTGACCTATTCGTTGAATAGGAAAGAACATTCAATCCTTATCCGGGTTTTACGACTGAGGAAGACACACGGGATAGAAGAGTAGACAACCTAAAAGTCTTCCAGTCATCGTCAAGGAGCTGAAAAATCTGATAAAGACAGATTTGAACGCTTAAAAGTCATCTGGATAGGCCTTATAACCGGTAAGGTAATGAAAGAGCTATCAGATATAGTATTGAGAAAGCTCCTACATTAATGAAATGCAGCCATTAGGCACGTTTCCAGTCAATGGAAAGTATCTGAAGTGATAATGTTACGTAACGCTGTAAACCTTCAAATAAAGCTGCAAGCCTATAACGTTTTTACAAGTGATTTGACAAATGATTGAAAAACTACTATTAAAGAATAAATCTCTGAAAGGAAACTAACCGCTGATAACCAATTTCTTCGTAACAAGTTCATCGCAATGCAGATGTTATTCAAAAACACTTGAAACGCAGTAAATATGTTCAAGTGTGTTCCTAGATATTACCATCGTACTCTGCTATATTAGGAATAAAAGTCTGCATCGAGATTTAAAGATGACCACCGTATAAGAAGAAGTTATGAAGACAGCCAGTAAGCATTTTAAAGCCTACAGAACCACTAAAATTTAAGAATTCTGCAACTACTTAATACCAGAGGAGATCTGCGCAGATTGTATACAATTTTCCATAACGAAATGTAAATAACTAGATAATCGATAGCCAGGCCCGGATTTGAGGGAGGGCAGGCAGGGCCACTGCCCCGGCGCCTCCACAAGAGTGGGGCCTCCAGAATAGAGATAAAAACAATACATTTTTGAAAGACTTCACGGAAATAAATTGTTATCTTTTATTCGGAAAATAATTACGGCCCTCCGCTCCTTCGTTGTCCCTGGGCTTCCACACCTCTAAGTCCCTGTCGATAGCTAAATTATAGGTAGTTGTCATACAAATAAAAAAAAATTAATATGCAAAAAGATGAAGCGCAGTAAGTCGTAAACGAATTATGTTTAAAATGTTATCAAATATTACATTTTTTGGTCAATTTTAACCCTTAATATCTTCTATTCCTTAAAAAAAAATGGTATAATAAATATTACGTAGTGATTTTGACATGTTTTGAGAATACAATAAGCATAATAAAACATACATAAATGCAGTAGTTTTTTTACAAAGTGAAAAACAAAAGTGGCAGCTATATCGAATAATTACCATAGTTTGTAATAATAAGTGTGTCTCTTGCAGGCAAAATCTACAGCAAGGATAATGCACAGGATATTTCATTATAAAGCCTCCAAGCATCTTAAATGCGTTATTCAAGGATTTTCGCTTAGAAACATACATGTTGATTTTGTACTGACAATTCGGGATTTGTTTCCATTAGGCTTAGTACATTTGTTCTCAGTAAGTATTTAGAAAAATAGAAAGTAAAACTCACAAACTATTAAAGTGTATCTTCTTAGGCTCTAGGGAAAAATATTTAGGATACTATTTTTTAATAAAGCACAATCCGTAAAGGATTTAACTACAGAAACATAAGCCGCGCTAGCCACCAAATTCTCGAGTGGCACACAGCCTAATAATATACGCTTATTAACTCATTGATTACTTTAATTATAGTTAATTGTAACTGTAAAATTAGGTAATTTACGTAGCGAATTACTTCTAGATCCAACCTTTTCCTCTTTTTTTAATTTATTTTTTTAAATTTACAATCTGAGCCGATTCTAACATCAAGGTCATGAAGTTGTTTTGTTTTCGTTAAATTTATTTCAATAAGGTAATCTTGTCACTTTTTTCCTTTTCGAACAAGAAGCAAACGAATAAGTGTATCGTGTAAGCAAACTTTTCGAAGAAAATAAACAATCTACAACTCCCGTGTATGGAAATGTGATTTTACTTATCAAGTATCTCTCGTATTTCAGTATGATACAATAAATCGCTGAACTCAAAATGAAAAACCTTCTTTGAATATATTTACTGTTAAAGAAACAAAAAATATATTATAATTCAAATCAAAACATTTGCAACACAGTAAGTGCGTTGGATACCTTTGCCTCGTATTGTGTATATTGTATAGGTATACTTCATTGAATTTTATTTTCTAGTTTCTTAGAAAAGGATTCATGACCTCTGCTTTTGTCTATTGCAGGTCTATTTATTTTAATATCGTGGAATAAATATTATTAAAAGTAAAATATTTATCGTGTTACACATAGGAAAAGATTTATGTACCTGAAAAACCATTCATATGTCTTATTGAAAATATTATTGGATGCGATAAAAGGCTACTTGTCTACGCAGCTCGAGAAACCATGTCATGTTGACAAATACATTTATACAAATATAAATGACGAGTTCATTTATAGTTCAGTTTCTCAAGTCTTTGGCGAAATTACTACACCTGTCGAAATAGAAATGAAGATAAAGTTGATGCAAACTATAATTGAAGTGAAATAGTGATAGAAACGTCACTAAATTGTTTACTGGATACAGAGAGACAAAAATAAAAATAGAAAATGTAGAGACCTTCATTAAAGTTTTTCTATGTTTTTTAATTATGTTCTGACTAAAAAAAATATTTTTAATTTATTCGTTACTTGACCAACTTTAAATTTTAAACTTTGTTAAATTAATAATATACTTAATTATTTTACACTGGGCCTCTTAACTTTCTCAACCTATTTCTAATTTCTAATTTTTTAGTATGAATTTGTTAACAATAATTTCATGAATTTGCAGTACCCTCCAGTTCAGTTCAATAAATTATGTATACAAAATATTATTCCTAACAGTTACATTTTTCGTAGAAAAAAAACAATATTATTAAATTATTTAAATTCTATATTTATTATAGTAAATACTTTCTTATACAATTTAACAATAATTTCGGAAAAATATTTATTTTTTTCAAAATGAGATTGCAGAATCTATTAAGTCTTGTATATATTTCTCCTCCTCTATGTCAATAACAAATGCAGTTACTTTTTCTATCTTCTCTAAGTCTGTAGAAATAGTGAAAGTGGAATACAAATAGTTGGAGGTCGGGTGGTCTGAGACACATTCCGCAGGATCGGACTTACTATTTTAAATTTTTATAAAATAACTTAGGTTATGGAAATCTGTTTTTCCAAATCTCTTTATTGCTTCCGTGTCTCTAATTTTTATATAACCTATCAGTTGATTTACTATATAATTGATTTATGATTTATCATACATTTATTTAAAAATCGCGCTTAATTATTTGTATATGATGTGTCTCTGACTATAGAAAATTACTTCTGCATTCGAAGATAGCTACATATATACATATTCACGAAGTCAATGCTGGAATATTTCTTTTGACAGATCATTGAAAAGGTTGAGCAGTGTTGAACAGGATGATTACAAATTGGTATATTTTATTGTTTCTTATTTAATAACCAAAAGTAATCTTTTTTTAAATTTATATAAAGGATTTTAACTTTTTCATAATTTATTGCAATTTTTTGTAGGAATTGATTTATTCCTATTTGAACGGCAATAATCAAAAACTGTTAATTATGAATGAGCAAATTATTTACAACATATTTCGAATAATTAGCAACCTTGCTTTTCACTTCAGGTTTATTTATATTCTTTGTATTATATAAAATAATAATTTTATTCAACAAAAGTTTTACATGAATTCAACCTAACCTCATTTATATATCACTGCTTCAGTCGTATATGTATATTGTAATTTTATTATTTACAGGTTTTTCTCCATATTTACTTTGAATAGTAATAAATTTCCATTTATTTTGAGAAAACGATAAAACTGTTTATCTATATATGGAGGATTATAAATCACAGAACATAAAACTGGAAAGTGATTTGGAGTTACATGAACCAATGCAAACAAGAACTACAAACGACGATATAAAAATAGAAATAAAGGAAGAACGCGTCGTTAAAGATGTAGTGTCATGTGATGAAATTAAGGAAGAACCAGACAGTCCAGAAGAAAATGCAATATTACCACATGACAGTTCATACTTTATTAAATTTGAGCCGTGTCATGAGCCCTTTGATTATTGCAATGATATGTTCCTGGATGGAACTAAATTACAGCAACACCTAGATGCGTCACCTAGTTGCGGGGAACATGGGAAGTCCATAGTTGAAAAACTAGCTGAACCGCTGAATAACGAACAACTGCAAACTGGAAAATTAAAATCGAATATGAAACATTTTATTTGTGATGTATGTAACAAATTATTTGTAGACAAGGTGGATATTATAAAACATTGCGGGTGCATTCAACAAAGAATTTATATTCTTGTAATGAGTGTATTAAAACGTTTCAACACCGGTCACTCTTAAAACGACATAAAAACACACATTTAGTGGTAAAACCATTTTCCTGCGACGAATGTAACAACCCGTTTAGTCAGTTAGCACATTTAAAAGTACATAAAAACACACATTTAGTTGTAAAACCATTTTCCTGCGACGACTGTAATAAAACGTTTAGTCAGTCATCATGTTTAAAATTACATAAAAACACACATTTAGGTTTGAAACCATTTTCTTGCGACGAGTGTAATAAAACGTTTAGTCAGTCATCATGTTTAAAATTACATAAAAACACACATTTAGGTTTGAAACCATTTTCTTGCGACGAGTGTAATAAAACGTTTAGTCTGTCATCATGTTTAAAATTACATAAAAACACACATTTAGGTTTGAAACCATTTTCTTGCGACGAGTGTAATAAAACGTTTAGTCAGTCATCATGTTTAAAATTACATAAAAAACACACATTTAGGTTTGAAACCATTTTCTTGCGACGAGTGTAATAAAACGTTTAGTCAGTCATCATGTTTAAAATTACATAAAAACACACATTTAGGTTTGAAACCATTTTCTTGTGACGAGTGTAATAAAACGTTTAGTCAGTCATCATGTTTAAAATTACATAAAAAACACACATTTAGGTTTGAAACCATTTTCTTGCGACGAGTGTAATAAAACGTTTAGTCAGTCATCATGTTTAAAATTACATAAAAACACACATTTAGGTTTGAAACCATTTTCTTGCGACGAGTGTAATAAAACGTTTAGTCTGTCATCATGTTTAAAATTACATAAAAACACACATTTAGGTTTGAAACCATTTTCTTGCGACGAGTGTAATAAAACGTTTAGTCAGTCATCATGTTTAAAATTACATAAAAAACACACATTTAGGTTTGAAACCATTTTCTTGCGACGAGTGTAATAAAACGTTTAGTCAGTCATCATGTTTAAAATTACATAAAAACACACATTTAGGTTTGAAACCATTTTCTTGCGACGAGTGTAATAAAACGTTTAGTCAGTCATCATGTTTAAAATTACATAAAAAACACACATTTAGGTTTGAAACCATTTTCTTGCGACGAGTGTAATAAAACGTTTAGTCAGTCATCATGTTTAAAATTACATAAAAACACACATTTAGGTTTGAAACCATTTTCTTGCGACGAGTGTAATAAAACGTTTAGTCAGTCATCATGTTTAAAATTACATAAAAAACACACATTTAGGTTTGAAACCATTTTCTTGCGACGAGTGTAATAAAACGTTTAGTCAGTCATCATGTTTAAAATTACATAAAAACACACATTTAGGTTTGAAACCATTTTCTTGCGACGAGTGTAATAAAACGTTTAGTCAGTCATCATGTTTAAAATTACATAAAAAACACACATTTAGGTTTGAAACCATTTTCTTGCGACGAGTGTAATAAAACGTTTAGTCAGTCATCATGTTTAAAATTACATAAAAACACACATTTAGGTTTGAAACCATTTTCTTGCGACGAGTGTAATAAAACGTTTAGTCTGTCATCATGTTTAAAATTACATAAAAACACACATTTAGGTTTGAAACCATTTTCTTGCGACGAGTGTAATAAAACGTTTAGTCAGTCATCATGTTTTAAATTACATAAAAAACACACATTTAGGTTTGAAACCATTTTCTTGCGACGAGTGTAATAAAACGTTTAGTCAGTCATCATGTTTAAAATTACATAAAAACACACATTTAGGTTTGAAACCATTTTCTTGCGACGAGTGTAATAAAACGTTTAGTCTGTCATCATGTTTAAAATTACATAAAAACACACATTTAGGTTTGAAACCATTTTCTTGCGACGAGTGTAATAAAACGTTTAGTCAGTCATCATGTTTAAAATTACATAAAAAACACACATTTAGGTTTGAAACCATTTTCTTGCGACGAGTGTAATAAAACGTTTAGTCAGTCATCATGTTTAAAATTACATAAAAACACACATTTAGGTTTGAAACCATTTTCTTGTGACGAGTGTAATAAAACGTTTAGTCAGTCATCATGTTTAAAATTACATAAAAAACACACATTTAGGTTTGAAACCATTTTCTTGCGACGAGTGTAATAAAACGTTTAGTCAGTCATCATGTTTAAAATTACATAAAAACACACATTTAGGTTTGAAACCATTTTCTTGTGACGAGTGTAATAAAACGTTTAGTCAGTCATCATGTTTAAAATTTATAAAAAACACACATTTAGGTTTGAAACCATTTTCTTGCGACGAGTGTAATAAAACGTTTAGTCTGTCATCATGTTTAAAATTACATAAAAACACACATTTAGGTTTGAAACCATTTTCTTGCGACGAGTGTAATAAAACGTTTAGTCAGTCATCATGTTTAAAATTACATAAAAAACACACATTTAGGTTTGAAACCATTTTCTTGCGACGAGTGTAATAAAACGTTTAGTCAGTCATCATGTTTAAAATTACATAAAAAACACACATTTAGGTTTGAAACCATTTTCTTGCGACGAGTGTAATAAAACGTTTAGTCAGTCATCATGTTTAAAATTACATAAAAACACACATTTAGGTTTGAAACCATTTTCTTGCGACGAGTGTAATAAAACGTTTAGTCAGTCATCATGTTTAAAATTACATAAAAAACACACATTTAGGTTTGAAACCATTTTCTTGCGACGAGTGTAATAAAACGTTTAGTTAGTCATCATGTTTAAAATTACATAAAAACACACATTTAGGTTTGAAACCATTTTCTTGCGACGAGTGTAATAAAACGTTTAGTCAGTCATCATGTTTAAAATTTATAAGAAACACACATTTAGGTTTGAAACCATTTTCTTGCGACGAGTGTAATAAAACGTTTAGTCAGTCATCATGTTTAAAATTACATAAAAACACACATTTAGGTTTGAAACCATTTTCTTGCGACGAGTGTAATAAAACGTTTAGTTAGTCATCATGTTTAAAATTACATAAAAAACACACATTTAGGTTTGAAACCATTTTCTTAAGACGAGTGTAATAAAACGTTTAGTCAGTCATCATGTTTAAAATTACATAAAAACACACATTTAGGTTAGAAACCATTTTGTTGCGACGACTGTAATAAAACGTTTAGTTAGTCATCATGTTTAAAATTACATAAAAAACACACATTTAGGTTTGAAACCATTTTCTTGCGACGAGTGTAATAAAACGTTTAGTCAGTCATCATGTTTAAAATTACATAAAAACACACATTTAGGTTTGAAACCATTTTCTTAAGACGAGTGTAATAAAACGTTTAGTCAGTCATCATGTTTAAAATTACATAAAAAACACACATTTAGGTTTAAAACCATTTTCTTGCGACGAGTGTAATAAAACGTTTAGTCAGTCATCATGTTTAAAATTACATAAAAAACACACATTTAGGTTTGAAACCATTTTCTTGCGACAAGTGAAATAAAACGTTTAGTCAGTCATCATGTTTAAAATTACATAAAAAACACACATTTAGGTTTAAAACCATTTTCTAGCGACGAGTGTAATAAAACGTTTAGTTAGTCATCATGTTTAAAATTACATAAAAACACACATTTAGGTTTGAAACCATTTTCTTGCGACAAGTGTAATAAAACGTTTAGTCAGTCATCATGTTTAAAATTACATAAAAATACACATTTAGGTTTGAAACCATTTTCTTAAGACGAGTGTAATAAAACGTTTAGTCAGTCATCATGTTTAAAATTACATAAAAACACACATTTAGGTTTGAAACCATTTTCTTGCGACGAGTGTAATAAAACGTTTAGTCTGTCATCATGTTTAAAATTACATAAAAACACACATTTAGGTTTGAAACCATTTTCTTGCGACGAGTGTAATAAAACGTTTAGTTAGTCATCATGTTTAAAATTACATAAAAAACACACATTTAGGTTTGAAACCATTTTCTTGCGACGAGTGTAATAAAACGTTTAGTCAGTCATCATGTTTAAAATTACATAAAAACACACATTTAGGTTAGAAACCATTTTCTTGCGACGAGTGTTGTTAAAGAAACAAATAAACATTTACCTTCTATTAAATATTTATAAATTTCTTTTGTTGTCAAATTTATTTATTATCTTAGTAACCTTAAAATTTGTAAAATCATTCAACTAGAATCATTTGTTTTCAGTTCATTCATTCATTTTTATTAGCTTAATAAAGCATGTTCATTTTGTCGCATTAGTATTATTTTAATAAAGGTTTAATTGATTATATTAAACTAATACAATTAATTGTTGTTAATTACTAATGATTTTAGTTACGAAACATCAGCAAAATTATACAATATTATAAAATTGGGTGTTTACTTAATTGCATAGAAAAAGACACCCAAACCCAAACAAGTGTAATAAAACGTTTAGTCTGTCATCATGTTTAAAATTACATAAAAAAAACACACATTTAAATTTAAAACCTTTTTCCTGCGACAAATGTGATAAAACGTTTATTCTGCTATCACAATTAAAAGTACATAAAAACTCACATTTAGTTGTAAAACCATTTTTCTGCGACGAATGTAACAAACCGTTCAGTTATTTATCTAATTTAAAATTACATAAAAAGACTCATTTAGTTGTAATAGCCATGTAGGGTGTGTAGTAGCCATGGAACTTCAAAACAGAAGGGACAATATTACAAAGCAGAAGAAGCAAGTACAAGTACAACGAAGGTATACACAGGAAAAGGAGATTCATCCTGCAAATATACAAGCAAGTAGCGCAAGCAGCGAAGCGCCTAAAACATACAGCCAGATTGCCAGCGGTAGAGAAGAAAAAAGAACAATAGAAGGAATGCTAAATCAAATTCTTAACAATATGAACGAGCAGCAAAATGTAAACAAACAAATCTTTGAGAAAATACAAAAACTAGAAACTGGTTTGATAACAATGCGACAAAGAAACAGAAATGAATAACGTTATTACAATAGCTGCCTGGAATGCCAACGGATTGCAAGGACGCATTCACGAATTAGAACTATTTATGCATCTTAAAAAAGTTGATATATGCCTTGTGTCCGAAACACATTTCACACGGGAGTCGTATATCAAGATCAATAATTATCGCATTTACAAATCAAATCATCCAGCAAATAAAGCGAGGGGAGGAACAGCTATAATTATTCACGAAAGAGTAAAACACAATGCAGAAGTAAACATTGAAATAGAAGAAATGCAAGTTACAACAATTTTAATGAAAATACAAAACCAAGCATTCAAAATTGCAGCCATATATTGTCCACCACGATATAATCTTAAAAAACAAGACTATTTAAATCTCTTTAAAACTCTAGGCAACAAATTTATCATTGGAGGAGATCTCAACGCCAAAAACACTTTCTGGGGCTCTCGCTTAACCACGGCCAAAGGAAAGGAGCTCTATCAGGCAGGTTGCGATTATAAGTGTGAGTTCCTATCCACGGGAATGCCAACGTACTGGCCAACAGATAATGAAAAAATTCCAGATCTCATTGATTTCTATACAACAAAAGGGCTCTCAAGAAACTACATGCACATAGTTAGTGATGAAACAATATCATCGGATCACACACCGATCATATTCACCATTAGTAGTTCAATAATAATGAGAAGTACTCCACCAAGTCTCATTAACCATAAAACAGACTGGGAAGGATACCGTAAAGATCTCGAACAAGATATAAATTTACAAATACCGCTGAAAACACCTAAAGAACTGGAAGACGATGTTGACATTTTAGTAAAAGCAATTCAAAATGCGGCATGGCGAAATTCTCCAAAAATAAAAGTAAAAGAAAATTTTAAGATCAATTTTCCAAAAGAGGTTAGAGAACTTGTCAACAAAAAAAGAAAAGCTAGAAAGAAATGGCAAATTACTAGAGCACCCCAGGACAAAACCATTCTAAATACATTAGCTAATAGTTTAAAAGAACTGCTGAAAGAAATCAAGAATGATAACTTTGCTTGGTACCTGAGAAAACTCTCTGCAGACAAGGAAACGGACTACTCATTATGGAAAGCAGCGAAAGCATTGCAGAGGCCGAAAAACCAGAACCCACCCATCAAAACTGAAGACGGATCATGGATGGTCAACAACAAGCAAAAAGCAGACCTATTCGCTGAATATTTAGAGAAAACATTTAAGCCATATCCTCGACAGACTACCGAAGAAGACATCGCTTGCAATGCAAAAAAAGACAACCTCAAAATTCTTCCAGTAACTCTCAAAGAACTAAAACACATAATTAAGACCGATTTGAATGCCAAAAAAGCCCCGGGATTTGACCTTATAACGGGTAAGGTAATTAAAGAATTACCGGATATAGCACTGAGAAAACTCCATCATTTTAATGCAGCTATCAGACTACTATACGTCCCTAGCCAATGGAAAGTAGCTGAAGTGATAATGTTACTTAAACCAGGTAAACCACCAAATGAAGTCACGAGCTACCGGCCAATTTCACTACTGCCAGTTATTTCTAAAATATTTGAAAAACTACTCCTGAAAAGGTTGAAGCCAATAATATATGAAAGAAGGCTAATTCCGGATCATCAATTCGGATTTAGAAATAAACACACGACAATAGAACAGGTTCATCGAATAACTAATATCATCGAAAAAGCACTTGAAACGCAACAAATATGTTCCAGCGTCTTTCTGGATGTGGCACAGGCGTTTGATAAAGTATGGCACCAAGGACTAGAACACAAATTGCAAAAGGATTTACCTGTTGAATGGTACCTCATTCTCAAATCCTATCTAAAAGGTAGACATTTTAGAGTTAAAATAGAAGATGAGTACTCTGAGATGAACCAAATAAAAGCAGGAGTGCCCCAGGGTAGCGTCCTTGGACCAGTTTTGTATTTATTATATACAAGGGATATTCCACAACCTGAGAATGCCACAATAGCTACCTTCGCAGATGACACTGCAATAATGGTTACTGGGAAGAAAGAAGAAGAAGTGAATAGTAAACTGCAGCAATCGCTTAATGAGGTTTTTAAGTGGACAAAGAAATGGCGAATTAAGCTGAACGAAGCCAAATCAACGCACATAAATTTTACAAACAGGAAAACTATTCCTTTTGCAGTTACCCTCAACTCTCAAACAATACATTACTCCAACACTGCGAAATACCTAGGTATGACACTAGATGCGAAGCTCAAGTGGAAGGAGCATGTCAAAATGAAAAGTGAGCAGATAAATATTAAATTTAGAAAAATGCATTGGTTAATGGGAAGGCACTCACAGCTGACAGTGCATAACAAGCTGGTATTATACAACCAAATACTGAAACCCATTTGGACCTATGGTATACAACTGTGGGGTTGTACCAAGAAAACCAATTTGAAGAAAATACAAACGATTCAAAATAAAGTACTGCGTAGTATTACAGATGCGCCATGGTACATCAGAAATGAAAATCTACATCGTGACTTAAAGATGCCCACCGTAGACGATGAAATCAAGAAGGCAGCGAGTAGACATTTGCTACGTCTACAAAACCACCACAACAATGAAATATTGCAGTTACTCGATACGAGAACAGATCTGCGTAGATTGAAGAGGACCAAGCCTCAAGACCTGACCCTGTGATATCTACCACTGTACCACACAATAAGAAGTGTGTAATATAAATCTTTCGAAACTAGTCAGTGGATTGGATCTGGAATACGTACTGTACTTATTATATATAAAAATTGCTAGATAAGCAAATTTGCTTAGTTGTAATCACCTTGTAAATAAAAAAAAAAAAAAAAAAAAAAAATTTAGTTGTAAAACCATTTTCTTGCAAGGAATGTAATAAAACGTTTAGTCAGTTAGCACAGTTAAAGGGTCATGAAAACACACATTTAGGTTTGAAACCATTTTCCTGCGACGAGTGTAACAAAAAGTTTAGCCATTTATCTAATTTAAAACGACATAAAAACACACATTTAGCTTTAAAATAACATTCTTGTAATTTATGTCTCAATTCTTACGCATAAGTTACACACAAATCAAAAAAACTCATTTTAATAAAGCTGTCTAGGTGTGTTCTGTATGTGATCTAAACTATTTGTATTCGCTAGAGTTTTACTTTATGGTGTGTGTTTAAAAATATGACGTACTCACGAATTTGTAAGCAACTTTTTCTACCAAATTCACGATTTATATAAAAATATGTAGTTTCCTCTTATGTTCTTAGGTTCAATTCTCGCTAAGAAGAAATTAATAAATTTTCAAGCGTATCCAATTTATTTAAAAAATTGGTGTAATAATTGGACCTATTGTATTAAGATCCTTAGAATAAGCATATCCTTTTAGTATTAAGACTATAGTATAAGGCCCTATTGTATATATTGTATTGTATTTTGTTACTTAAAACAAAACTAAATTAATTAGGAATATCCGTTGTTTAGATTTGAAAAGAACCTATTAGAAACTTGCAGAGTAAACGAGATATAATCTGCATTGTTTTGAACAAAGAACTCAGATGTCGTTTTAAAACGAGGGGAGTACTATTAGCAGGATTATTCAATTAAATCGGTCTATCCTGTTGCCTCATCTCGTTTTAAAGATAGTTTTAAAAGTTTCTAAGTCTTAATCTCCGGTACCAAATCGCGCTAAGTTTTTAGATTTTTCACTTATGTTAGATTTCTAGTTAAAATAGTGCTAAGATTTAAATTTCTGTAAACCGAAATTCCTACGTGAATAAATAATTATTAAACTCTAAACAAAATGTTTCCTGTTAGCCGAGACCTTATATCTGCCTTTACAGACCAACTAGATCAGCCCCTGAACCAGAGCACCCGTCAGAGTATCGAAGGACATTGTAGATCACCTATTCAAGAGAGGGCATAAAGGTAAGTTAAAAATCTGCATTACATAGAAAACCCTTGATAAGAATTGTATTACACCACTGAGAATGTTGTAAATTCAAAAGCAGAATCCGTGAAGTAGAAAAAAGGTAGAACAGAAAAAGTAGAGATTGTGACAAATTGTAAGTTACATTTGTACGTACGTTATAACCATGGATAACATTTTAGTTCCTGAAGTTAGAAAATTTGGTTGTTGCAAGATTTTAAATGGACGCCAGTAGGGTAGTAGAGCCGGTTCTAGGACAGTTTGGAGTGGGGATGCATTTAGGTCACGATATGCAGAGGGGGCGTGGCTAGACTTGGAAGAATGTAAAAGGGGGTAAGGGTGGGGTGAGGAGTGAGGTGGCGTGGCTAGACAATGGGGGGGTAATAGTTGGGATAATATGAAAGAGTGAGATAGCGATATTAATTATTACGTGGTGCAAAAGTGTTAGTTATATGTTATAATGACGTTATATTACACATGGTGGGAATATTTTCCAAACGTCGACAAATTTTTTTGTTATACATTTCATGTTTTAGTTAAATGTAGAGGGCCGGATTAAGTATTGTTGTATTAGATTATTTATTTAAGTATACTAAAAGTTATAATATACGTACATTATATCATTGATGATTGTCAAAGCATACAGTTATTTTTTTATGTGTTGTAATAATCATAAAGTCTTATAAGTCAGACAATGGTGTTGTTTTACATATATGAGGTTATAACACCACAGTAACTGTTAAAATAGTAGGAGGATATTTTATTATACAAATTTATTAGGTAGCGGTTTGATCCATATGTATGAGGCTATATAGGTTGTGGATAATAGTAAAATCACAATTAGCTAAACCAAAAGCTCTAACTTAAGTTGAAACAAACTTTTTAAAATAAAACTGCTCGAAGGGTCGGGGCCCCCGAGAATTTTATTTATTTTGAATGCGCGGGGATGATAGAATTAAGAATTGATAGTCTGATGGTAAATATATTATAGTATTAAATAAGTAAAGTGCTACCCTGTTAAATTTAGAAACCAACATCAGCCCGAGAGACGTCATTGAAGTTGTAAAAGCATTGATTGTTATCAAGTTTTGTTGTATTGCTACCCACATCGCAAATTGAACATAGCTCGGGGTATTTGTGTGCATAAATTATTCTTATGCAAAGCGGGGAACTACTGTATTCAAAATATAAGTTCTGATGATGAGTGCAGTGATTTTGAAAGTGATATTACTGGGTCCAACGATGAAATAGAGTTTATAAATGGTACTGAAGAAACTGTGTGTAGTTATATTTCAGACTCTGTCTGTGAAGAAATCACCATTGGTCATGAGGAAATTTATATATCTGACTGTGAAAATATTTCAAATTTAGATTCAGATTGTGAATTGATTGAAGAAACTGTCGATATATCTGACAATAACAACGAAATCATAGAAATCGTTGACTCTGAAGAAGAAGAAGGTTAGTCAGTGATTATAGAAAAGTACTAAAATTGGAAGTGATTGATTGTATTAAGATTAAGTTAAGCGTATTTTTATGAAAATGTATATTAAAAATTTTTCTCCACGTTTATTATTTGAAATAAATGAAGGTGAACATATGTTTATTTTACCTAGACTATTAAATATTGAAGTAAATTTTAATTTATTTTTAGATAGAAAAGAATAACAATTCTTCAATTGATATTAATTGATAATATAAGTAAGATATATTTAAACATAATATATACCAAATAAATTTAATTTAGGCATTGATTTAAAGTTAAATTGTGGATTACAGTGTCATTTGTTAATAGATTTAAATATGTTTAATCAATTTAAATTTTTTGATGAAATTATAATCAATCAGAATAATTTCTGTGAAACTTTTAGAGCCGGGTTACTTTTTATATCTGAATTTGGAGACCCTGGATATGAGAGCCAAGACTCACTTGATTGGATTCTTAATGATTAATTTTATTGCTCTAATTACTAATAGATTGTAAATTTTGTTGTACATAGAAAATATATCCAAATAAGGATAATTCATAAAGTATAAGGGTGCTAATTCATCCATTGAATTTACATGACTTGAACAATATGAATACAAAATTGCATGACTTAACCAAATATGGGCACAAAATTTTTTTTAAGCTATATTTATAGTGGGGACTATTATATATATATATATATATATATATATATATATATAAATTACGTTTAAAAAATACTTATTTTATACAGTAATTGTACGTGTAAACATTGTAAAACAATGAGTGACTTTGAGAACTATTGTGTTGCAGTAGTTAATTTTGATCAAAATATTTTATATACATGTGTAAACATTGTAACAGTTTCGGGAAAATCGGTGAGTTTTTCTTCTGTGTATGTGATATCCGCATTAATGTATATAACTATTGCAAATTTTCTTTTTCTTTTTTTATAGTTTTGCCATAAACATTGGATTCAATACTTAAGGGAAAGCGAGGAATATCACTTAATAGATAATTATAAAGATTTTTTAAGTATAGGATATACAATTAGCCAATTGGCTTCAACTGAATTAATCCTTAGAGAAAATTTTGAATTTAAGTATCAGTTTTATATAAA
Organism: Panorpa germanica; assembly: GCA_963678705.1. Lineage (NCBI taxonomy): Eukaryota > Metazoa > Arthropoda > Insecta > Mecoptera > Panorpidae > Panorpa > Panorpa germanica. The sequence goes on along the minus strand of OY783219.1, from coordinate 1,264,698 downwards.
GAGTGATGTAGGTCATACATGTTGGAAAAATATTTTAAAAGTTTTAAGTACTGGTAAATATAATAGTTCTTATGATCATTGTACCACTCAAAAATTAAAAAAATTACCTTTCAATGAAATTATTGATTTTAATATAAATTCTATTTTATATTTGGAAATTTTACAAAATTTAAAATTACATTTACCGGTCAATCAGGATTATATTTTAAAAGTAGTTAAACGTTTAAATTTAAATATATTTAAAAATGAATTAAAATCAGAAAGAATTTAAAAAATTACAGGAACGAAAAAATAGATTTAATAGAGTTACTAATATTTATAATTTAGAAGTAGGAGGGGTAGGTAAAAGAGTAATTTCGAAAGCATATGAAAGTCATGACAATTTTAATTTTATTTAGTTACAATTTAAAATTGTAGCGTAATTGATCATATATATTTTTTATGCAATGGAGTCATTAAATAAAGTTGATTTCATAAATCCAATATATTTGCTTAAGTGCTCATATTTTTTAAATACAAGTAAAACTAAGCAAATTACAGTTGCCTTAGATGCAAATAATTTTTGTGAGAGTGTTTGTGTGATTGAAAAGTTTAACGGGCAGTATGTAAATTTATCACAAAATGACTGGGAAATTATTTTAAATAACAAAGCCAGTATTTCCAATTATTTTAATGGAATAATAACATATCTGGAGCAACCATGTATTGTATTGTCAAAATGTACAATTCATTTTCAAACTTTGTATGAAAAACCGACTATGGTTATCGAGCAAAATTATCACCTTAAATCAATTTTGGCAGATAATGGTCCAAGATCATCTGTATACATGCAAATAGAGTCTTGGCAGAAACTTATGCAGTTAGCAGAGTGCATTACGTTTTCTTTAAATCAACTTACGGCATGGTCAAAGTCTGCATTGAATATTTTTAATGAAGTGGAGAATAAGTTGTTTTCTTTACTAATAGAAAGTAATGAAATAAATTATAAAAACCATAACAAATACTTTTATGAAAATTTCGTTTTAAATAACATTAATAACATAGAATTAAATTACTATAAATTGTTTACTAATATATCATGAAATATGAATGTAAAGTTACTAAGCTTAGAAATTAAGGCGCTTTGTATAGACTTACTTAAGACTCAAATACAAGAAAAAGCTAATAAATATGTATAATTGTAAATATGTATAGAGTGTATATAAATAAAATTTTATAAATGAAAGAACATGTATTTTATTTATTGAGGTATATTTATTTATTTATTAAGGTATAACTATTTCCATTAGAATCATAATATAAATTAAAATTACAATCACAACAGTTTCTTATTTGACATGGAGGTCCATCTCTTTGTATTCTTCCTTTGTTATAATGTTTGTAGCATAATCGACGCCCCTGCATATAGTGATCTTCTTTTAAATGTATTGGAAGCCGGTTCCAGTTTTGTTCAATATCGGTGGAAAACATTATATAATGCAAAAAGAACTCTGTCGGTAAATAATGTAATTCTTCATCAGTAAGATTTTCTAGTAAACACTCATTTTCTTTATATTTTTTTAAAACAGCTCCAACTTTTGAAATCGTTTTCGAAACTTGTTCATGATTATTTAAAAATTTATAATCCATTATTTGGTTATGAGATGGTTACTCTTTAATGACTTTAAAGATATTAATCATTATTTATAATGGTTATGTAATTTTATTAACAATTCCAGATAAAGGTTTATACTCAATAATTTTATCGTGTATAATTAGGGCAAAGGCGCGAACCAAACCAACAATCATTTCTGATGTTTCTAATTCAAGTCTAATATCCACTGGGGCAGATTTTAGAAATTCTTTCTGTTTTGAACAATCTATAACTATTAGGGGTGCTTTTTCTTTAAAATCTTTTAAATTCAAAACAGGGTTTGGATTCTTATCATAGTATGATTTTTGAAAATTTGCATACATTTCATAGGCTACCGAATATTTATTATTATTATAATCTAAGTTTAGATTATCATATGGATACATTTCAGAATTTAAGTATAATTTTACGTTTCTCAAATTACATGTATAAAATTTACTGATGTCCTTCGTCATATCATTTTTTGATTCCCTTTGTAGTCCTAATATAACGTAACGTGGTTTTTCAAGTGAAGTTGTTGTTTTTATTGACCAAACTTGATTAGTTGAACTTGATAAAGCAGGATATTCGTATAATTCCCACGCTCGAAAACCAATATATAATGATCTATCACGTTCTATTGTTTGCAATAATTTCAATTTTTCTTTGTCTGATACATTAATATGAGGCATTCGCCATTGTATTTTGTCAATGACTACTTTTGGTAATACATCTTTAGCTGCTGCTATCCAAAGTGCGTTATTATCGTTTTTTGATCGAATTAATATTAATTCATGCTTTACTGGTAAAATAATTTTTTCGAAATCTTCACAAAAACCAAATATTGTTTTAAGAGGAATACATACACTGAAGTTTCCATTTTTATCTATTATATTAGTATCTTTATCGCACTTATAAGCTTAGTTATAGTAATAACAAATTAAAAATAAAACTCGGGTATTTATAGCAATATATTATTTATTATAAATATAAGAATTTGAATACAAAAAGTGTAAGCATAAATGTCCACAATTTACAGTATTAAATTTTTGAAATCTATCATAGTTATATTGAATAGTATTATTTTTAAAGTATTCAATTGCTTCTATTGGAGGTTGAAGGTTACCAAAACTATCAAAATATAAAATATTTTTATTTCTTTTTATGTAAGCTACCCAATGTGTTCCCGCTGATGTTTTATCATCTAAATTTATTATACCACTTTCATTTATATACATTTTTTTAGGCAAATCATTTCTCATGAATACCCCTCTAAAGTGAGGGATATTAAATTTCTTGGCATATTTTCTTAAATCAACATCAGTAAGAGCTCGTTTAGGTAGCTTCAACAAAAGTTTTTTGGATACGGATTAATATATAATCCTAACCCTTTTTTATAAGGTTTTAAATAAATTCCTTTGCCAGATTTTCCAATAGCAATTTCCTCCATAGTTTGGTTATGTTTTTGAGTTTCTGCTAACATTTTTTTTGCATCCTTTGCATCATTTATTGCTTTTACAACACCTGCAACACCACCTGCCAATCCACCTAGTGCTGATAATCCCGCAAATAATGGAATTAGAAATGGTAGAAAACCACCTACTTTTGGTATAGGAATTATTCTTAGTTTATTAACTTTAAATTTTGACTTTTTATTAATTGATTGTTTTGCGGCTTGTGATGCAATTTTAATAGCTTTTGACACACTCTTAGGATTATCAGGGTTAATTAAAGTATTTTTGAGCGCACCACGAGCATTAAGAATAGCTTTCTTTAATGCTGCCATACTATGCTTGACCTTTCCGTTACCCTTTATTTTCTTCTTTTTAATTTTTTTATTTCGTTTCAACCCCATTCCAAGTTTGGTTTTTATATTCATGATATTAGCAACAAGTAATGATGCTAAACGTTCACTTAACTTTGAATCTTTAGAAAAATATTGCTTCCAAGCTTTCTCAATCAGTATTTTATCAGCTACGTGTCTTTTACTTAAATCTTTATAGCGGTGATATGCAATGTCATGTTCTTTGCAAGCTGAGTCCAATGCAATAACTCCTTGATCTCCTCGGTTTAAACGTTCTATTAAACGTGTTCCAGGACCGCAATAGTTGTATCCAGGCAAGTGCAACTCAAAAGGTAATTTATTGATTAGTTTATCAATAAGACCATCACCTTTCTTTACTTTTATCATACTGACCAAAGTATGTGCTATCATCCAATTTTATACTTTATAATATTTTCATATATAAAGATTAAACATTTAAAATGTATTCTATTAGTTTATTACTTTTATCATACTGACCAAAGTATGTGCTATCATCCAATTTTATACTTTATAATATTTTCATATATAAAGATTAAACATTTAAAATGTATTCCATTAGTTTATAACACATGCCTGGTTAAACAATGAAGTTTGTAAAGCAAAAACAAACTCTTTCTGTAAAGAATGTAGATAATCAAAGTAATAATTACACTAATAATTCAAAACATGGATTACTTTTACCAAACGACATTAGATGCATTATTTGTGGACCTTCAAACTGTGGAAAAACTAATGTTATGTTTAATCTAATTGAACATCCAAATGGGTTGCGATTTAAAAATATATACATTTATTCAAAATCTTTATATTAACCAAAATATAAAATATTACAACAAATTATGAAGAATATTAATAATATGGGATACTATACATACACTGACAATGAAGAGATTATTAGACCTGAAGATGCTAACCCAAATTCTATATTCATATTTGATGATGTTGCTTGCGATAAACAAAATAATATTCGAAATTTTTTTAGCATGGGCCGTCATAATTTGATAGACTCTTTCTATTTATGTCAGACTTACAGCAAAATTCCAAAGCAATTAATACGGGATAATACTAATTTTATTATATTATTCAAGCAAGATGACTTAAATTTAAAGCATATATATGATGATCATGTTAACTTTGACTTTCCAAGTTTTCTAGGGTTTAAACAAGTTTGTAATTTATGTTGGGATTCAAATAAATATTCCTTTATGGTAATAGATAAAAATAGTGACTTAAATAAAGGGCGATACAGAAAAGGATTTGATATGTTTTTAGATATAACCAAGTAACCTTTACAATAATAATCAGTGTTGAGGTAACCATCTTCATAATAACATGCATTTATTATCTTAATAAACATTGATTACGTTCAAATTACATTAATTACGTTCCCATTACGTTCAAATTACATTGATTACGTTCCCATTACGTTGAATTTACGTTCCCATTACGTTGAATTTACGTTCAAATTACGTTCAAGTTGCATAAAGTTTACATGTAACCATGTTTAAATCAAAGAAGCGTGCAAAAAATACTGTGGTTAAAATAAAGACTCCTCCTACCAGATTTACAAAAAGGAATAGTAAACGTAAAATAATAAGCAATACTACTAATGATGAAGATAAAAAATTTACATGCGATATTATTAAATCAAGCGATTCTATAAGACAAAAGTATCTCGCATTAAAACTAGGAGAATCTGAGGCACAAAGGTACTTTGACAAACAGCTTGAACCAATAACTACACCACTAAATATACTAGCTAATAAAAGTACTTCCAATATTAAATTAGCGCAACCAATCAAACAAGATATTGATACAAAACCGTATGATTTCAAGGTTAAAACAATTAAATCTAAGTTAAATAACATGTTAAAAGAACTTCTAGACACTACATTTATACCAGAACAGCAAAATGATTTAACATTAGCTAAAGAACCAACAATGGAACTTAGTCAGTTAGATGATGAAGTTTTTGAATCAAATGAACCCTTAGAATATAGTAGAGTACATGATCCAAACTTATTTAAGACATCTATAAAACTGTCTGAAGTTGAAGAAAATTATAAAAAACAAGTTGATAAATACGCCTTTCAATATTTAATTGATTTTAATAGACGAGAAGGTGATCCTAGTATATTTGATCATACATTTGGTATAAATTTAGAAGATGGTAATTTAATATTAGGAAAAGCACTGGTTACGTTTGATAAAGAGGGTATTATAATAGGAAATAAAAAATATAAGTCATCCCCCGGATTATATGAATTGCTTTTTAAAATAGATCCAAGCGCAAATATTTATAGTGAGGAAGATTTAGAGGATTATAAAACAATTTTAACTGATACAAATGCACATAGAACATTATATTTACCTAATGGTAAAATTAAATTTAACAAAGGTATAAAATATAAAAAAATTATATCGCTATTATTTCCTCCTCAAACAAAATTAAGTGCCCCAGCGTCTTCAACACCATATTCTTCAGAAAGATTACAAAACGTTCGATCAAGACTTTTGCAGCGTACGTCATCAGTTGGTTTACAAAATAATAAACGTTTAGGAGGTGGCAATTTAATACCAAACTTTATGACTTCAGTTGGTTTACAAAATAATAAACGTTTAGGAGGTGGCAATTTAATACCAAACTTTATGACTTTAAACAATAATCAAAAGGATTTCATTTACTGGGATGACCCAAATGAATTAGTTGAAAGATTACAACTACTTATTAGTTCAAAAATGGCGGGCAATACATCACATGACAATGAAATTATTTCAATAGTTGAAGAATTAAAAGAAGCTAATATTATTATATAAATACTTAAACACATTCCCTTCTTTTTCATTAATTTATAACTACTCATGTAAGTAACATGACTATTAACAAATTTGGAGTACATATACATAAGAAAAAAATTACTCGGCACGAAACAGTATCAAAAAATGATTTAATTATTATAGATAGACGTTTAAAAGCTGTAGAGAAAGATATTCATGATGCTTATATTAATAACTTTATTGAAGTAAATAAAAAAATTGCAACATTAATTACAGAATTAAAAACAAAACATAGTTTAGATATTAGTTCTTGATAAATTTTGTGTAATAATAAGTATGAGCAAAACAAAAATAGGTATAATTAATGAGTTACATAAACCTGCACTTAAAAACTATAAGCGTAGACATGTAATCATAAAAGGTCTAAATGATTCTTGGCAAGCTGATTTAGTAGAAATGATTCCGTATGCAAAAGAAAACAAAGGTTACAAGTATTTACTCACAGTAATTGATATATTTTCTAAATATGCATGGGCAGTTCCAGTAAAATCAAAATCTGCAAAAGACGTTACTGTTGCATTTGAAAATATTTTATTAAAAAATAAGAATAAGGCTCCGAAAAACTTACAAACAGATAACGGAAAGGAATTTTATAACACTGAATTTAAAAAAGTTATAGATTCGTATGATATAAACCATTATAGTACATTTAGTAATATGAAAGCATCGATTGTTGAAAGATTTAATAGAACTCTAAAAAATGCCATGTGGAAAGATTTTAGTATAAAAGGCAACTATAATTGGATTAAAAACATTGATGCACTTGTTAAGAAATATAATAATTCTCATCATTCAACAATTAATATGAAGCCATCTCAAGTATCAATAAAAAATGAAAAAAAATTATTAGGAAATGTATACAATAGAATAAAAAGGGTCGGTTTAAGTCGATATAAAGTTGGAGATTATGTTCGTTTAAGCAAAACCAAATCATTATTTGCAAAAGGATATACTCCTAACTGGAGTACCGAAATATTTACTATATCAAAAGTACAACTAACTAATCCAGTCACATATTTACTTAATGATTCTCTTGGTCAATCAATTGCAGGCGCGTTTTACGAACAAGAACTACAAAAAACAAAATATCCAGATATATATCTAGTTGAGAAAGTTTTACAGAAAAAAGGAAAAAGAGTTTTTGTAAAGTGGTTAGGTTTAGATAAATCTCATAACACTTGGATAGATGCTAAAAATATTGTATAACATTTTAAATAAATAAAACTATTAGTTATTATAAATATGTATTTATTTTTACATTAAAAATATACTTATAACAATAAATCGCTCTCACTAAAACTATCATAACAGTTGGATAGATGCTAAAAATATTGTATAACATTTTAAATAAATAAAACTATTGGTTATTATAAATATGTATTTATTTTTACATTAAAATATACTTATAACAATAAATCGCTCTCACTAAAACTATCAAAACCCCAAGGCAAAGTATCGGTACTATTTTTTATAATACACCGTTTATCATCAAAAGGACTTAAAGCAATTTTTGTTTGCTTAATAGAGTACACATTATGCAATTTTGAAACTATTCCTCTTTGAGTACATTTTTTTTCATTTAAAGTTCTTAAACAATTTTCATAATCTTCAAAAGAAATATGGTTTTTTACTACACTTGTCTTTACTCCTTTTATTTTTTTTATAATATCATTATTATTAACTTTTATTGTATACATTTTTGATCTTAGTCCTATAAAGTGAGTCATAATTTTACCGTTATATTCATCCTTCATTAAACCTAATACCTTTTTATTTACACGGGGAATATTATATTGATTGTTTTCTTTATAATCACTTGTATCAAACTTACTTATATCGCGTTTTATAGTTTCATAAATATCTGATGTGATAATTTCATATATTAACGAGTCAGTATCAATATATAATAACTTTAAATTATTATTAAAAAATTCTTTTTGCATATAATTATAATGAAAATCATACATTACTGTTTTAGATAAATCTAATATTAAAAAGCCAACATATATAGGTTTATTAAATGTAATATTAGGTTTTAAAAGTTCAATAGCCACAACATTTTTATTAAAAATTGTTCGGCTATGAAAATTAGGTCGTGCTATTAAACTTTTTACTCCATAACGACCACCCCATTTTGTTTTTAATTTTATATCACGATGTTTTCTAACATTTTCCATTGTCTTACCAAATACACTATTATTCATTAATTTATACAAGTTTTTTTCAAAATCATTGGTAGCCATTTTTCTTTTTTCTGTATTTAAATCGATATAGTTTTTTAGCCACGGTGATTGACTAAATTTTAAAACTCGATGTATTTTTGACACTTGCATTCCTAAATGTATACATTGCTTTAAATTACTATAATGAATTATATATTTCTCCTTATCATATAAAGTAGTTAAAAGTTTTTTATGTTTACTTCCCGGTGGAATACAATGCTCAGGACAAAGCGGTAAATCTTTATGGAGATTATGTAAACTTTGAGGATAAGTTAAATCTACTTCTAAAATGTAACCAGTATTGCTAGTTTCTGACAAATTGCATATAGTATTACTTATTTCCAATATTTCTTGGTTGTTTAACCATTTAAAATTTCCATATGGTAGGAATTGAGACATTGCATGACCGTATAAGTTATTAACATCCAAATACATTAGATATTTAGAAGGTAATTCAGGTTTATACTTTTCATTCATGTATTTGTTATTGGCCTCTGCATATCTGTTTGAACATTGACTTATACCACCTCTGATACCCTTCTCTATAAATAGCCACATATTTATATCAGTAAACAATTCAAGTTTAATTTTTGTAATTTTTAACATAGAATCCCATGCTAAGCCTGGGGCAGAAACATAATGCACTGGATCTAATTTATACGTGTCTAAACAATTATCTCGAAAATTTTCAAATATGTCACAAAGTAATAACACATCGGTTTTTAAGTACAAATCTGAATATTCACCAAGTGTTTTAATATGAAATGTATTCCATACATCTTGTGCATGTTTGTAATCTACATCAGATAAGTTACTATCATTTAATAAATTAAAAAAATTATCCTGAGGTGGTAAAGCTGTCTCATTTAACTTTTCCCAGGAATTTATATAATCATAAGGAAATACACCTTTTTTACTTAACAAAGTAAATTCTTCATTGCTTAAATTGTTAAATTCTGATTTTAAATTTTTTAGTTTATTATTTGGTAAATAAGATGCTAAATTACTTAAAGAACTAGCCATAAATCGATATGAATCAATAAATCTTAATGAAATATTAGTTCCATACACATATTTCGTAAATGAAATATATTTTTATATATTAATTGGTAGCACAGAGGTTCTTCCACTTATTCCGGTAGCTAAATCAATTATTATAAAATGTGAATCATAAGATGATAAATTGTGAAAAATTATTGGAATCACATAACTTTCATTATAATTTAAATTACATTCATTATGAGCTGGTCCTCTATAATTTCCTGTTAAATGACAATGATCTCGAACACGGTCTTGTTGCAACGGTTTTTCACATATATGACAATTTATTGCATTTAAATATTCAATCTTTTGTTGAGCCGTCAATGTTTTCATTGGTAATACATTTTTTATTATATCCTCAACATTATAAGCAATCTCTTTTAATTCATTTACAAACCACTGAACGCAATCTTCACCACGATAACTATTATAATAAGATTTAGAGTCATCATATGAATATTTTACATAATATCCAACGCTATGTGCAATATGTGTTTGATATACCCCCTTGGTTTCAATATTTGTCACATTACTATCCAATATACTTTCAAAGTCTGCATAAATAACACATGCATTTCTAATTTTTCTCTTAAAGTTTTTAAACTCAAGTATATTAGAATTTTCATCTGGCATTATCGGTTTAACTGGTCTCAGTCCTAATCCAACACAGTCTTGTAAATGTTCCTTAAACTTGCACTTATATCTAAAGAAATGTAAACATCGATCACATATAAATTTTTTATGATTTGTTTTTGAAAGTTGATTACTAACAAGTCTTGATAAATTCTTTATCCAACAAAAATGAAATTTTATTTTATTGTCACATTCCTCATTATTACTTTCAACAACATCTTCTTCTTCTTCTTCTTCTTCTTCATCTTCTACTTCATAATCACTTTGAATCATTAATAAATGTATATGTTTACTTTCATATATTTTACTTACATATACAGGAATAGTTACAAATGTTTTCTTGTTCTTTTTTAAAATATACACATTTATTGTTATATTATTTAGTTTTTCAAATTTTGAAACTTGTGATAACGTCATTGGAAATTTAATACCATTTAAATTAAGACAATTTACATATTTCTTATAAGATGATACTCTCTCGCCATGAATTTTTGATGGATAAAGTGCTGATAATACTGCCCATACAAAACATTTATCATCCTCATTCTGAACATTTATTACAGCCTTTTTTCGTTTTATTTCAACTGGTAAGTCAATAAATGATGAACCATAAAATGGAACAAATTGATTTATATTTACTATCATATTCACTATTTTATATAGAGCCCATCCACTTTGATTTTCTTGAAAAGTTTCTAAATCTTTTAATACAACATCAATAACATTTTCCTTATACCAATGTTTTAAATCTGTTGATACAAAAATTTCATTATTTTTAGTATTAAAATATTTGTATTCAAATATATGTTCTTCTTCTTTAGCTGATGGTAAAACAAATTCACCACAAAATATTACGTTAACTTTTAAAGCACTATATTTTGTTAAAGCATTTTTAATTCTAGATGCAAACATATAAAATGCATCGTTCAAAAATTGTAATGGATCAATGTGACTTAAATTAATTAACACTCCTGTTCTAACACGTCCTTTAAATGATGAATTTATTTCCTGCCATTTGATTCGATCACTACGTTTTAAACTATTTATAGTTCCTCCTCCAACTTTTTGTTTATTTTCTAACAATGTTTGAAAATATTTTAAGACACTTATATTGCTTTCAATGTTTTGCTTATATCCAATTGAATAGGTATTTTTATTATTTTTTAATAACTTATTTAACAACTTTATATTTATTTTATTATAATCAGACCACTTTTTCCACTGAATACTTGAATAATTTGAACTATTCAAATGTTCAATAATTGTTCTCATATGCTTAATAATCTTACAACCGTTATCCATTGTAAATTATATATTTCAGTTTGAAAATCAAAATATAAATCACAATTGTTTTTAAAAGTTCATTTATTTATAGAGTTTTACATAAAAAATATGCATTAATCACTATGTTATACTTTTACAATTTCTATACGAAGTTCTCATGATAACATGTGCTGACGCCGGCTAACACGTGTGCTTCAAGTTACATTCAAGTTAATACGTTCAAATTTGTCTACGTTTGGAAAATATTGTTTTATCATATTGCATAAGAATAATTTATATACATAGTTCTCATGAGAACATGTGCTGACGCCGGCTAACACGTGTGCTTCAAATTTCTGGTGAATTCGAAGGAATGCGCTTGTGTCTAAAGTTTCCCATGAGAATATGTGCTGACGCTCACGAAGGAATGCGCTATAAATACACTGTTATAAATAATTTAACACTGTTATTGTAATAGTTATTGTTATAATCTATGTTTAACAATCCTTAAGAATATATATCACAAATTATACTATAACCTTTCATATTATACACCACCATGTGTAATATAACGTCATTATAACATATAACTACTACAACGTCATAATCTTATAACCAATAACAAATCAAACATAAGAATTAATATCGGTATCTCACTCTTTACCATTAGATATTAATTATTACACACGTAATATATAATATCGCTATCTCACTCTTTCATATTATCCCAACTATTACCCCCCCATTGTCTAGCCACGCCACCTCACTCCTCACCCCACCCTTACCCCCTTTTACATTCTTCCAAGTCTAGCCACGCCCCCTCTGCATATCGTGACCTAAATGCATCCCCACTCCAAACTGTCCTAGAACCGGCTCTACTACCCTACTGACGCCTAGAACTAAAATTTTAAATTAAAACGGGTGCAGGGAATGATTAGGCATATTTGCATATGATATACAAATTACATTAAATTAAAAACAATTAATGAGTTAGAATGGAAGTTGGAACTACCTCAAATGTAAAATTGTATTTCGATAATTCGCTATATTTTAGGACAATGGGCTTGTGTCCTCATATTTTAGTGGTCGATTTTTTAATTGTTGATTTAAATTGATGTTAATAAATGTGTATTGGCGTGTCTATTTTATTAAATATCTAAATATTGATGGAGATATAGCAATTAAAGCAAATTTGAATTTTAGTTTTAGCGTTATAAATTGTCGGCCATATTTGTATGACGTGAAATGCATTTTAGCGTCAGTTATTTGTTGAGTAGGTCAGTGCTGTGGTAATGTTTTGTAGCTGTTGGTAGTCAAATAATCAAGTTAAATTAAAGAAGAATGCCTTTTTATTTTATTTAACCCTTATAATAGCTGTAAATAATATTTGATATTTTGACATATAAATGCATATAGCAGAGATTTATGATCTGTAAGGTTAGTAACCTTACCGAAAAATTATGATGTCACATGCAATTGGAATGTGTACATTGTTTAATCCCTTTAATAATTATAGAGACAAAATGACTTTTTTAATTGTTAATATCTCTTAACATATAAGGAGTTATTAAAAAATAATTGAACATTTGAGGTTCTAGTAACCCACTTTATCAATATACAGTACACTTTTATAGAAATTAAGACATAGGACACAAGCCCATTAGCGACAAAGATTTAAAAAGCTTTGTCTGGAAAAATTACTTAAATACAACATGGGTATTAATGTATAACGTTTCCTTTTATATCAATATTATTTACAAATATTATTTACAGCCCACCAGTGCAAAGATTGCACAAGTCCTAGAAGATACTGTTGGCCAATTTGATAATGATTTATACTGTCAATATAGATAAGATAGACTACCAGCATCGTATTTTGGAAATATTTGCAAAATGCGACCTTTCACAAGTTGCGCATTTGTGATGGCAATGTAAGAATCATCTTGTATAATACAGTAATAACAAGAGATATGCAGTACGGTAAAGTTAATGAGTTGCATGCCGTTACATTATTTGAAAGCGCTCATACAAAGAAGGTTTTACAATCAGGATTATTTATTCACCCTGATTTTCCTTATCTCACTACTAGTCCCGATGGTAGGTATCTATACAATCAGATTTTCATATATTGTTGTTCTAGTTTAAATTATGCTTTTAGGTTTAGTTAAAAATGAAAATGCCATTGTAGAAGTAAAGTGTGTTCCTTCGCTTGCGCAAAAGAGAATAACTTTATTACAAGCAGCAAAAAGTAAAAAAAACTTCTTTTTAACGTTTGAAAAGTAACCATAATTATTATTACCATGTGATAATATATTGAAAATTTTTCTGCAACAGTATGTTGTACAGAATAAAATTTTATATGTTTTGCTTTTTTGCAGTTACAAGGCCAGCTTGAAATTTCTAATAAAGATATTTGTTATTTTATTGTTTACTCTGGTAAATGGTAAACTTATTTGTCGAAATAATTAAAGGAGATCGAGAATTTTGGATAAACCAAATGAAATCAAACGTGAATAAGTAGAAATCCTTCTACCTAGTAAACATTTTGGAGTCACTTTGACATCATATTGAAGATGTGTCATGATTTTTTTGTCATGAAAGAGTTCATTTATAGTTCAGTTTTTCACAGTCTTTCATATAAAATGTCTACTTTATCGGCTACAAATGGCGAAATTACTCCACCTGTCGGAATAGAAATGAAGATAAAGTTGATGCGAACTATAAATGAAGTGAAATAGTAATAGAAACGTCACTAAATAGGACACTTCACCAAATTGTTTACTGGTACAGAGAGACAAAAATAAAAATAGAAAATGTAGAGACCTTCATTAAAGTTTTTTTATGTTTTTTAATTATGTACTGACTAAAAAAAATATTTTTAATTTATTCGTTACTTGACCAACTTTAAATTTTAAACTTTGTTAAATTAATAATATTACTTTACACTGGGCCTCTAAACTTTCTCAACGCCCCCTATTTCTAATTTCTAATTTCTAAGTATGAATTTGTTAACAATAATTTCATGAATTTGCAGTACCCTCCAGTTCAGTTCAATAAATTATGTATACAACATATTATTCCTATCAGTTACATTTTTCGTACAAAAAAACAATATTATTGAATTATTTAAATTCTATATTTATTATTGTAATTGGAATTGAACCGATGTAATATCCGGTTCGAAGGATCAAAATGGTGTGTAGCTATATCTAGTCTGAGTTGTAAGGTCAGACTCTTTGTACTTAAAGTGTTTAGTTCGGACTGGTTCCTAGTAAACAGATATACACTACACATATAGTACTTCTAGAGAGGCTAGTAACTTTGCAAATGATAACACTTGTTGATTTCACTTAAAATACATTTATTAATAAACCAACTTCTTGAATTACACACCGCAGGGGCGAGTTCAATCGAATCGTAAACTCTTCTTCTTTCCGTAAAAATCACTCGATTTACTCAAAAGTGGTATTCCTGAAAATTTTACGAAAATTTACGAGCAGAGAAATCGAGCAAAAAAGTGAACATTTGCTCGTCAACTATTTAGCTTGCGAATGTACGATCGAACAGTAAATTTTAGTGATTTTTATTAGTTATCACTGTTTCAGGCAAGAGTATTTAGTAAAATTTGTGTTGCTTGCTCTATTTTTCTGATGTCAATTTTTTAATTTTTTGAAATGTCAAAAAAATAATTATTTGTTGAAGTTAACCTAAAATTTTTCTATTACTTTTTATTTATATTATTATTTATATTTATACTAGCTGACCCGGCGAACTTCGTACCGCCTAACAGTCAATGAATGTCGTGTTACCTTTTAGCTGAACTAATTTAGGCTTTGATGAACGTAATACAATGATACAAAATAATATTTATTAATATATATAGAAACATAAAAGTATTTTATTATGATAAATGATGACGAAAACATACAGAATGAGAATAAAAATTAAAAAAATAATAATAATTAAGTAATTCAAACTCATGTCAGAAAAAAATGATTGAAAACTATGTTGTGCAAATTGGAATACACTCGGATTAATTCATTAATGGGATTTTCATTCAAGCACCTTGTGGTAAACGACATTCTTTGTTTTTTGGTCAGGCGCAAGAACAAATAAAGCGGATGGTTTGCCGACACGTGAGCATGCCACGTACAATTGACCATGAGAAAAACATGCATTTTCTAGATTGAGGCCACAAATAGTCAAGGATTGGCCCTGTGATTTGTTGATCGTCATGGCGAAGGCAAGACGAATCGGGAATTGAATTCGTTTAAACTCAAATGGCATATCCGTTGGGATCATCGGAATCCTTGGAATAAGAACTTCCTCATCTTTAAATTTTCCTTTAAGTATCGACGCGTGAATCACATTGCTCATCAGTTTTTTTATCACCAAACGCGTTCCATTGCACAGTTTTGGTTGGTTTAAATTTCTAAGCATGATGACTACCGAGCCAACCTTAAGTTTTAAATTGTGCGGTGGTAAACCAGGCACATCCAAGGAGTTTAAAAATTCACTTAAATAATTAGTGGCTTCTTCTTCGTTTGTTACACAGTCGATAGATTTGAATGAATACAGAGTACCTACGATTTGATTTTGAATTATAAAATTGAGGTCATCTACATCTTTATTTTTAGCGGCCAAAATTGCTCGCTCACTTAACCATTTAGTATTTTTGTGGTTAGCAATGATATCCGGGAATACTTTGTTGATAAGCACGTGTTTTGATGATACAAAATTGCAAACATTTTAAGAAAATGAAATCAAACCGCTCGATTTGTCAACAGGAACACGGTCATTACCGATAGTCAGCAATTGCTTCGAGAAATCATCAGCAGATAGATCGTTCAACAATGCAACTCTCATATTTACAGACAGTTGAAGTTTCTTGAAGTCTTGAACAGCCTGACCAATGCATGATGTTCATGAAGCATTTGCTGCAGATCTTGGAGAATTGCTCTTTTCGTAGCTGTGTTGATCCCTTAAAGCCGGTCAAGTTGTTTTTCCATATTGCCCATGAAGTATATTTGCAAGAATTTATGCTGTGCATCTTCTATAGGTTGCAATGATCCAATGCGATGGCAAATCTGGCCTTGAATCTGTAAAGTCTAAGCCATAGTTATAGTTAGATTTACAAACACTTTTTTTACAAACACTTTTTTTTTTCAAATAATAACATGCCAAATACAGAAATCTAACAAACTACATTCCAGATTTTTTTTACAATCATAGAAAATATAGTTTTTAACGTAAATTACCTTAAATGTCGGATTATATCCGTGTTCTTCGATAATTTCCGCCCCAAATGAAGTCATTTGGAAACAGACATTGTATTTTTGAGTGTTCGCTAGAAAATGTCGTGATTCTAGTGTTTCGCCATAAAGCAGGGAGCACAATGGCTCTGGTGGCGGGACCAATGATGGCAATTTCACTTTACCACTAAGGCAGCACAAACCAGGCGTTTCACCAGCAAACCTCAATGCTCCACAATGCTGGCAAACAACGTCCATTGGACCAATGCAAACTAAACGATGCAAGCTGTAGTCGATGGTGCAATCATATAGAAACGCTGCTCGATTCAAATCAATACTTGAACCATTTCTTCTTGCACTTCGAAGATTATTCCTCTGTTCATCTGTACGATAAGCTCGACGATTTCTCGTTTCTAACCTAGCCGTTTCACGGGCTACCTCTCTTTGCTCTTGTGTTTGAGAAGCACGAATTAGGGCCCTTCTTTGCTCCATACTAACGCGGTGCTCTTCTCGTGCAATTTCTCGTTCTTCATCAGATAATTGACTCGCGATATTCCGTTGCCTAATTGCATTACGGCTCCGCTGGGAAAGATTAGATCTTCTAGGACGCGGCATAGTTATTAATATTAATACTGAATGTGCACTCGCATAAAACCACAAAAAACCACTTTCGAGACATAGACAATAGCTCAAAGAGTATATAAGCACTACATATGAATAGCTTATCAAGAAAAATTATAGTTATAGATAACCTATAAAAAGACATTTACACTTTTGTTAACCTGTACAATAAATCTTAGGTATTATTTTCTGAAATTAAAAATTAAATAATTATTAAATAATCTACACAAATTAATGTCTAAAACAAACAAATATAACAGTACCTGAACTTTCGAGACATTTTACAAAAAATAAATTTCTGAACGCACAAATGAATAGTTGTTACAACATGTTGTCATGACAACAAATGTTTGACATGAAATAAACAAATCAGCATTTATTGAAATGATTAAGTATCGAGTTTTCATTGTCGAGTTTTTTAAATTTCGAATTTTCATTGTTTTTAAGATGTATTATGCTATTGTAAGTGTTGTAACAAACCCGTCTTTGTTTTATATATTTTCATTGTTTTTAAGATGTATTATGCTATTCGGGGCGAAGACAAATCCAACGAATCAATAACCATGAATATTGGTTCAGCAGATCTCGAGTTATAAGTGTTGCAACAAACCCGTCTTTCTTTTATATATTAAGATTAATTTATATTAATATTTATATTATATTAATATTAATTAAGCTTTATATTAATTTAATAAAAATGACATCTATAAGAAGTATTGCTTTAAATAATTTAGCTATGCTTGAAGAAACGGAGTTAAATTATATGGAAAATGAAATACAGTTAAGAAAATACAACCATTATAAACACTTAATTAGTAGATCTTATTTATAATAGAATATACTGTTTATTTATTAATAAAATTAGAAACAGTATATTGTGTTTATTCTTAAATATACTTATTAAAATAAGTGCTGTTTTTTTAATCTATCATAATTTAACAAATATAATGTATTCTAATATTCTAATAATGCATATGATTTTTAAAATCCAATTGTGAAATGATTAAAAGTTCTAAAAAATTAATAAATAGGAGAATATATAAATTATTATGCAAACTCCGTATTCAATATTAAATTTGTACTATACTAAGATAAATGCTTCTTATAAAATCCAGAAAAACGGTAGAAATAATAGTTTAACCAGATAATGACAAACTTACAAAAAATATTTAAATTAATTTAAATTTCCCGCATTTTGCTGGTCTACAAAACGTTCTACACAATATATTCAATCGAATGGAGAATGTTAGTTTCGATTGTATTCAGGAATAGTGTTTTCAATTGTGATCGAATCTTACTTCACTCGTTTAGATCGAATCTGTTCGATTGCGAACATTGCTCGCAAAATTCAGGAATAGGGCCCCTTGGGTTTGCATAATAATTTATATATTTTAATTTATATATATTATTGATTTTATAGAACTTTTAATCATTTAACAATTGCATTTTAAAAATTATATGCATTAATAGAATATTAGAATACATTATATTTGTTAAATTACGATAGATTAAAAAAACAGCACTTATTTTAATACGTGTATTTAAGAATAAACACAATATACTGTTTCTAATTTTATTAATACATAAACAGTATATTCTATTATAAATTAGATTCTATTATAAATATAATAAATAATCTATTAATTAAGTGTTTTGGCTACGTCTAGTTTCTGATTCTAATGGTTGTATTTTCTTAACTGTATTTCATTTTCCATATAATTTAACTCCGTTTCTTCAAGCATAGCTAAATTATTTAAAGCAATACTTCTTAATATTATATTTTTTTAAATTATTATAAATAATATATTAATTTAATAAAAATATAAATATTTTTATTAAATTAATATAAAGCGCAATAAAAAGTAATAGAAAAATTTTAGGTTAACTTCACACAAATATTTATTTTTTTGACATTTCTATAAATCTTCTAAATACTCTTGCCTGAAACAGTGAAAACTAATAAAAATCACTAAAATTTACTGTTCGATCGTACATTCGCAAGCTAAATAGTTGACGTGCTAATGTTCACTTTTTTGTTCGATTTCTCTGCTCGTAAATTTTCGAAAAATTTTCAGGAATAGCACTTTTGAGTAAATCGAGTGATTTTTACGGAAAGAAGAAGAGTTTACGATTCGATTGAACTCAGGAATAGCGCCCCAGGTTAGGAAACAGCAATCTAGCATTGCATCAGTCGCAGCTTGGATGGATTGTAACAGGGCATTGTGTATCAAATATGGAACGTAACACAACTTGTTTACATACATCAACACGGTTGGTTCAAAGTCAATTTCAGACATTTTGGGAAATAGAAGAATCACCATTAGTTAGGGCACTATCATTAGAAGAAGAAGCTTGCGAGAAGCACTTCCTGCAACATGTTAGTCAAGACAACACAGGTAGATTTACAGTTAGAATTCCGCTGAAGGAGTCCCCAGATCGGCTGGGCGACTCAAAGGCTTACGCATTGAAACGATTCTATGCACTTGAGAAACGATTAGCAAAAAACTCAAGTCTAATGCAACAATACACTGAATTTATGAGCAACTATGAACGTCTCGGACATATGTCTAGAGTTCATTCAGATGACAATAATACGAACAGCTATTATTTACCACATCATGGTGTGCTCAAACTTTCGAGTACGACAACAAAATTGAGAGTAGTGTTTGACGGCTCTATGACAATGACGTCTGGAGTCTCTCTCAATAATATTCAATCTGTAGGGCCCACGATACAATCAAGTCTTCTGTCAATCTTACTTAGGTTCAGGGCACATAGATATGTGGCTACATATTATATTGGAATTTACCATTCCAAGACATGTACTATGCATAGATCCCACATCTATAGAACTACATGGTTTCTGCGATGCTTCATTACAAGCATACGGAGCATGTGTTTATGTCAAAAGTATTAACGCGAATGGTGACGCCAAGGTTAAACTGTTATGTGCGAAATCTAGAGTAGCACCCTTAAAGGCACTTACAGTTCCACGACTTGAACTATGTGGGGCTAGTATTTTGACAGACCTAATGAAACAGGTTAAAGCATCCCTTAATCTAACTGTCACGAGAACAATATTGTATTCAACAATTGTGTTGGCATGGATTAAAACTCCATCTAATCAGCTAAAAACATTTGTTGCAAACAGAGTTGCTCACATTCAGCGTAACACCAATGCAGATTGTTGGTCCCACATATCAACGAATCAAAACCCAGCTGATCTTATATCCCGCGGTTTAGATGCTAGTGAATTGAGAAATGCTTCTTTATGGTGGAAAGGTCCAGGTTGGTTGCACTTAACACCGACACACTGGCCAATCCCAAACGACTTGGAAATATTAGATTTACCTGAAGTCAAACCGCCAGTAATTATCAATGCACTTAGCAAAACGGTACATGACATATTTACCAGATATTCAAATCTAAACAGGCTCGTTCGAATCGCAGCCTATTGTTCACGTTTTATAAATAATGCTCGCGCACTGCGAGGCAACAGAAGTACAGGTGTTTTAACTTCTGTTGAATTAGAAACGGCTACTACAAAACTGATTCGGATAGCACAGGAACAAGAATTTTGTAAAGAACTGACATTATTGCACAAAGGACAATCCGTCAGTAACAGTAGTAATCTGCGTTCATTACAACCCTTTGTTGACACACTTGGTTTAATTCGAGTGGGCGGAAGACTTAAACATTCAGACATTGCATATGATTTCAAACACCCGATTCTTTTACCCAAGGCACACGCGATCACAAAACTGATTATGAAAGCAAAGCATTTAGAATGTTTGTACCCAGGTCCGCAGGGACTATTATATTCTATTAGAGAAAAATACTGGCCTATCTCATGGCGCACACTTGCTAAGCAAGTCACCAAAGAATGCATAATTTGTATGAAACACAAACCCGCTTCTTATTATGCACCATTAGGTGACTTGCCAGTTGAACGCATAACAGCCGTTTACCCGTTTAGCACAACAGGTATTGATTATGCAGGTCCAGTAATGATCAAAAATAGATATGGTAGGAATTCTAAATTATTAAAGTCATACATAGCATTATTTGTTTGTTTTACTACTAAAGCTGTACATCTTAAATTGGTAACAGATCTTACTACGCAAGCATTCCTGTTAGCATTTCAACGATTTATCGCACGTAGAGGTACGCCTGCACAAGTATTTTCTGACAATGGAACAAATTTTGTAGGCGCTAGAAATTATCTGAGAGACCTAGGTCAACTATTATCAGATACATCATTCCAACATACTGTATGTACTACTGTAGAATCTCGCGGAATTTCTTGGAAATTTATACCTCCACGATCAATACATCATGGGGGTCTGTGAGAAGCTGCAGTAAAATCCGTCAAACATCACCTTCGACGTGTAATGCACAATTCGAATTTAACTTTTGAGGATTTATATACTGTATTAACTCAAATAGAATCAATTATAAATTCAAGACCTCTCACTGCCCTTTCTACTAATCCTAATGACCTATATCCTCTCTGTCCTGGACATTTTCTCATTGGTCGACCTCCAGTCTCCACTCTGGGAACTGCCGAGGACACACCAGTTAAAACAAGATTAACTGCCTTCAATATTATCCAACAGATGAGGACGACATTTTGGAAATGCTGGCACAAGGAATATCTGAACATACTCCAACAGCGTACCAAATGGCAGCACGCACAAATGGACCACAGGAAGAGTTCTAGAATTGCACCCTGGAAAGGATGGAATCGTACGAGTCGTCTCTATCAAGACTCCAGGAGGAACCCACCAAAGAGCTATTCAAAAAATCTGCCACCTACAATCCCCAGATCTCGAATAATTCGCATCTTAAATAATATGAAACTTA
This sequence comes from Panorpa germanica, assembly GCA_963678705.1. Taxonomy (NCBI): domain Eukaryota; kingdom Metazoa; phylum Arthropoda; class Insecta; order Mecoptera; family Panorpidae; genus Panorpa; species Panorpa germanica. The sequence goes on along the minus strand of OY783219.1, from coordinate 1,242,528 downwards.
ATTAATGTAATTAATAGGAACCGTTTCATAGCGGCCAGGATGTTTGCGAATTTCTTTAATTTTAAGGTTTAAATATTAAATGATGACCAACCGCCACCTAGTTGTCTAACTTAAGGAACCAAGTCCGTAGTTATAGACGATACGAAGCAAACATAATGCATTGCGTAATATCTGTAGGTGGACAACGGTACTTTTTGTCTACTGACACGTAACTGATGCCTTGCATCATTGCCGACATTTAAACCACCCTTACTTTTTTGACCGTCAACGCAACAGGTTGCTCTCTTAACATTAAGGGTCTAAATTAGCAACATATATATATACATTGTTATTTTGTACACGTGCTTTTTCTGCTTATTTCAAATAAATTCCTTTAATTATTAAATAGTGTGTTTCTCTGTGAATTCTTAATAAAAATACAGTCCACTACTAAATGTAAATTACCAACATCAGATTTACATAAACACTTGGTTTTTTCGTGTTTTAATCGACAAGAAACAATCAAGACAACGCTTAACATTGTGATTTGAGTTACATCGAGAATCACGACATTTTGCGCCAACAAAAAAATTTGTACAGAAGTGCCCTATGCCCGTTCAAAAGTGCCCCAAGAGGGAGGCAGTTTTGAACAAATTCGGCTTTTTAAAAAACTGAAAATTTCAACATAAGATTTTTATCAAATTGAAGAGTCTCTTCGTTCTTATACTTATCAAAGATTAAGGAAGCTACTAAAAATATGTTGTTTTAATTTCGGTTTGCAATTGATTTGTTATGGGACATAATGTAAAATATGTGCTAAGATGCCAACTTCTCTCCTATCAATATAAGCAAAGCGCCTCCGATATTTGGATGTATAACTCTTAGAAAGCAATAGGCTTATGTCCTATGTCTTAATTTCTATAAAATTGTACTATATATTGATAAAGTTGGTTACTAGAACATCAAATGTTAAATTACTTTTTAATAACTCCTTATATGTTAGGAGATATTAACAATTCAAAAAGTCATTTTGTATCTTTAATTATTAAAGGAATTCAACGTTGTACACATTCCAACTTCATGTGACATCACAAACGCTAGTTGTTATCTCTTTTATACGACAGAGCGTTAAAGATATATATTCTTTTCAGAACTCTGACAAGTTTACAGGTTACCAACCTTACAGCTCATAAATCTCTGCTATATGTATTTATATATCAAAATATCCAATATTATTTACAATTATTTCAAGGAACAATCAAATTCAAATATTATGTCTGTCGTAACCGGGTTAAATAAAATAAAAACTTATTATTCTTTGACTTGACTTACACACCTACAAAACATTACCACAGCACTGAGCTACTCAACAAATAACTGATGTATGCAATGCATTTTACGTCATACAAATATGGCTGACCATTTCTAGCGCTAAAACTACAATTCAAGTTTTTAATTGCTATATCTTCGTCAACATGAAGATATTTAATAAAATAGACATGCCAATACACATTTAATAACATCAATTTCAATCAAAAATTTAAAAATCGACCACTAAAAAATAGGGACACAAGCCCATTGAAAATTAGGTATGTCCTGACTATTGCATTCCTACTAAATGTTATTTCATGATCCACAAATTTCTTTTTCTAACAATTATTTGCATATTTGATTTTACATAGAAAATATTCAAGATTTTAGTAGATTTTCAGTTTCGTTCAATGAATTAAAAGTTTTAAAAATATATTTTTAAAAAAAGTTTTAAAGTTATTAATTAGTTATACCTTTAAATATAAATCTTTGAGAAACAGCCAAACAAGATATTACCTTATTAGATTAAAATAAAGAAATTTATTCATTTTTAAAGCAAAAGAAAAATTATTAAATAGCTGTCCTTGTAAATATAAATCAAATAAAAACCCTTAAAAAAATGTTTAATGAAGCCGAAGTAATTTGCGACTGCCATTGCCTTGGTACTACAGATGCGGATGAGAAAGGGTGGAAATGGTGAAGGGTCGAATAATGAAGGAAGCATATTTCAACAGCCAAAAAGAAGATAGAAGATGTATCTTGACGAAGATATTTTGAAAATAAGTCGTGGTATAATGAGACTAACTGAAAGAACAAAGATAACTTCCACAAGAACGACTAATATACTTTGCTACTCTAGATCAGGGATTGTAAACCTTTATTTTTTCTTCTAATTCCTTTTTTTTTTATTGACATCCCAGATTTTTACAATTTGTAAATTTATTAATGGTATAGAGAATAGTAGTATGCAAGTAATGATTTCTTTTTGTCAAGATAAAATTGAATAAAATAAACAATATTAAGAGCGATAAGAGTATTTCTCTAAAAAGCCCAATATCCAAAAAAAAAAAAATTATTTACAAAAAAAAATTACATTAATCGTATCCTGTTAAGCCTCATTCCCACTCACAGTTTTGATATTTAATTTACTGTTTCATTCCTAGTCACATTCGTGTTTTAATTTGAGTTTAGTTAATGTGCATCAAGCACATGCGTTTTTAGTAATATAAATTTTCACAGTTCGACAGTTGGACAAATTTGAAGGTGAAATAATTAAATTTTCTGTGTTTAATAACAATTAGTAATAGAAATTGTTTTTATTTCTATATTTTTGACAAACTGACATTACATTTCTTTTAAATATAAATCCTACTGCATTTTTACAGATTGTCACATTTTGGAGGTTATAATATAATATAGTTTTTCTTAATTTAAAACATTGGACCTTGTAAGGTTCTAGAAAAACTAAGAAAACTTAAAAAATAAATTAAATTAAAAATGATACTGTCAATGACTACGTGTATTGCCATATGCTAAATAATTTAAATTAAATACAAAATAAAAAATTAAATTAAAACAGTGAGTGAGAATGATACTTAATTGTTATACATACTTTTTTTTAAATATATTTATTTGAGTGCATCAACTTTTAATAGTTATCAGCAATTTAAATGAATGTAAACATTTTCATAATGCAATATATAATTTTTTTTCTATTTCAAATATTTCCATTATTGCTTTTCAAATAACTTCATTATTCATCATTCAATATCCTTTTATCTTTATGGGCTAATCTGTTTCTATTTCAACAATAACTGCATCAGGATACCATAACTGCAATGTTCCACATTGCATTTCCAATGCACATTCCATTTATGCTAGAAGAAGAACTTCTTCTATTAGCACTTTTCTTTTATTATTGTGTATCACTTTTCTACATGTCTTCCAGTTGTATTTTCCTATTTAATTTCTCCCGGTACACTTATATTCTTTCAACTACATATATCCATCTCTTTTTATAAAGCGGTTTCTTTAATTAAAAAAATAAATCCGTTACTTTTGAAACCCTGTCAGTTTTTTTTACATTTTTTCAAATTTTTTTAACAACCACAAATTGTTTATGCACATTATTGAAATGCACCATGAATTGCTCGTCCGGGGCAAGGACCCCGGTTTGCCTCCCCCTTTCTTCTAGATTCGGGACTGATAGAGTAATAGACAGATAGATATTGACAAAAAAATTCATTCCTCTTTCACTGTGGAGTGTAGGGATAGATTCATGTTTCATCCATTGTCACATATCGCATAAAAAATCATTTCCATTTCGCCTAAACAACTCCAATCAGCGCTCCACATCATCAGCTCGTTGTTGTCGTTGGTCAACAGTGAATAAATGCGGTACCCACTTCGGACAGAGCTTTCTCATGGACAATAGTTTCATGGAAAATAGTGCCTTCTGATATCTGTCAGGTGTCAGCTATCTCACGCAACTTCCAAAACAATGTTATGTACTTTCTTCTGTTGTCTGGATGAACTGCTAATATCTGCCGACCCATCAACGGTGTTCGTACAGACGCGTTTAACATCAGCAAACCACTTACCTAACATTTGTCTCGATGGAGCAGAGTCCGAAGAATATTTTTGAAGTCATTACTTTGCTTCCGTACTATTTAAAGTAGCGTTACTAAAACTACTGTTACTCGTCAATTAATGCCTTAGAGAATATGTATATAGAGAGGAAATAGCCTATATTTCCTATAGACTAAAAGTGTGTGTTTGGGCGAATGTGGTGCCCGGGTATTTCACCAAAAGTAGTCAGGAAGTCTTCGAAGTTCGTGAGCTCAATATGAATTTAAAAGTATATTTATTTCATACAAAGTTACACATTGGGGTCGTAAATCCCAACAGAATTACACAATTAAACACTTATCCTAATAATTAATAATAATGAATGTATATAAATGTATGTGAATGTCTTAATGTATATATTTTAATATTAAATTGTACTGTTTATTTAATACGTGTTATCTCGTTGAGAGCTGGTTCGAAAAGGGGTGATTTGAGTACAATACATTTAACACTTAAAAATAGGAAGGAGTGGGGATGTACCCATAATACAATTTGTGAACATAGTTGAACGAAAATGGGTAATAAAATTATTGCCAACAACAAGAAATGTAAGTCTGGATTTACACGTCCCAGATCAAAATGTACAGGCGACACTCAATAAAGTTCATTTACACTTTTGCCTTAAAAACATGTAAAATTAGGTTATATTATAATTGTATTTTGATGCATGTTTTTGTCCATACTCCCCCCCTTGATAAATTGGGTTTATCAAAATGAATTCACTGGTAAAAAGGGCTGAACGTCTGACAGCACGTTTGATCTCTCCTGGTTGAGTTTTCAAGGTGGCGGCTCTCGGAGTGTTGTCGTTGCCTGCAGTGAGATATGTTATGCGTCCCATTATCCAATGAGTAGGAGGTATATTGTCTTCTTGTACTATTACAAGTGATCCGATTTCTAGATCCAGGGTGCTTGATGTGTTCCATTTTGCGCGCTGTTGACAGAAGTGGATATAGTCTGTATACCATCGTTGTATCTGCTGGAATCTTCTCATGTTGTTGAGGTTCACTGGCGCTCCTGGAGTAGGCATAGCACTGCTGATTTGTCGACCTATGATTAAGTGTCCGGGAGTAAAGGGAATAAGGTCATCTGGATTGGGTGACATGGGGTACATTGCTTGGGAGTTCAATATTGCTTTATTCTTAGTTAATTTATAGAAAGTATTATTAGTTCCGCTGAAATGTATTGATTGGACATTGAACTCTGTAACTAAGTTTCTTTTGTAGCAAAGACAATTAAAAAAGTATATATAATATTTAATGATAGAACCGTCATATTTCCTTTTTATTAGTATGTGCCCTGCGCAGTCAACTCCAGTAGTTCTAAATGGATAGTTGAGTTTGACTTTTAATATGCGGTAAATTGCATTGCATTTATTGGTTATAATAATTTTTTCCTTAGGAATTTCTGGTAAATTGAAATTATGTATAGGCCAGTGATAAGACGGTTGCTTTAGCCAGGATGGACCTGACCATAGTTGGATGTTTAAAGGAAAGTCTAATATGATAATTTGTGATATAAAATCTGCCTGGTGTGAGGTTATAGGAATACAACGCCATTGATAGTTGTCTGTCATGTCTGAATGAATGTCTGTAATACGGTTAGCAATAAAAAGTTTTAAGTTATGAAGAGACAGTTTAATCCATGATAGCATAATCGTGGAATCTGCCCATAAAATAATTATTTTTAATTTAACTGGAAACAAGTTTATTGCTTTTTTGACCATTCTTACAATGATTAAGGTGGCACATAGCTCTAAACATGGTGTGGTCAAAGTTTTTAATGGCGCGATCTTCGATTTACAATGTACGAGTATAAAGCATATTTTTGCGTTTACCAAATCATTAATGTTTGTTAAATGATTGCAACTTCCATACGCCTTTGCGAATCGATCATAAAGGCGATGTAATTCAATAGTTACAGAATTATTTATTAGAACATCGCGTTTTATCGTCATATCATTCATAGCAATCAAAGATTTGGTTAATGATAGACAATAATTTTTGAAATCCCGTGGCATCTCATTATCCCAGTTTAATTTTAATAAGCATAGCGTCTGTCTAATGATTTTAAATGAATTAATACAAGGTGAAATAGAGCATGGTGGGTCCAAAATATTTGTAACGAACGACGGTATGGTTCGCTTTGTAAGTTTCACGGGCTGTTTAATAAGAATAAATTTATATTGGAATAAGTCCTGTTCAGAATCCCACATAACGCATAGTGATTTTTCACATACTATGTCACCTGGATCAAAATAAAAGTGCCTAGTTGAATGGTAACTTTTTAACTCAGACAGCAATGATGGTGCATTGAAAATCCATTTGTGTAATTGAAAACTTCCTTCCGACAATATTAAACTGAATTGATTGCAATGATCAGACAGTTTAATATGGTCATTGGAATCTGTTATGAGGCCGTATGTTACCGTATTCAATTGATAAGAACGCAATGGTTTTCGTGGCTCGAACCGCCAAATAATAGTGTGACCATTTGCTTGAAGAGCGTTTAATGAAACACCAGTAGTGGTATTCATAGAACTATTGAAGACATCTCTTATTTTGCTGTTAGTGCTAATTGGTTTTAACGCACCACTACGTGGTGAGAAATATGAATTTCTTAAATGCCTTGGTTCTGTATTTAGGAAGTTATGATTTAAATAAATGCAGTCGCTTATGAATTTGTTGTACATAATCTTTAATACCGGGTTGTCGTTTGGTTTTCTCCCGAATTTAAGAAAAGGTTTTGTGACTATGTTCTTAATACCTCCTAACAACACCGGTGGCCTTTTGATTGCTAATGTAGCACCGAATGTACCGTTAACATCAAATTGTGTGCTTTTAATAATTTGTTCCTTACAAACTGTTTGTTTGTCAATTCGCGGAATAGAATCTAAAACGTTAACCAATGTAAGTGAATCTTTGATTTGTGTTAACGCAACTGATGTGTCGGTAACATCATTTGTTGTAGTGTTATTTATTTGTTTCTCACAAACTACTTCTTCCGTAATCTGAGGAATGAATATTGAATCTCCTATTGTAGGTGATTCTTTTACTTGAACAGTGACAGCTGACGTGTCATGAACATCACGTATTGTGTTATTAATTATTTGTTTTGCGCAGACTACCTCATCGGCTTTATTTGCTGTGATTGATGCCTTTTTAGTGTTTGTTTTGCAAGTGTACCAATCACAATCATCCAACATTCTATGTTCAGAAATGATTGGGACAATACTAAAATGTTTATTAAAAATATAATTTATAGCTGAATCTATTTTATCGTAAGTTTTACACAAGTTAGTGCGTAATTCAACTAAAGCTTCTAATTTAACTAATTCTGTGTTATCTAAATTGGCTTTAATTACAAGACAAGCTTGTTGAATTTTATTATATAGTGGCTGACAAATTTTCTTACAATACTTAATCCTATAAATGTCGTATGTTGATGGATCAGTTATGTCTATGCTTTCCATATAGGGAACATGATCCTGGAAAGTTAAACCATATATCTCTAATTGTGCATATGCCCTGCTTAGTGCATATGGCATCCTTTGTGCATATGGCAACGTTTGGTTAACCATTTTTAAGTCTTTTAATTAATTTAAATTAGAAATTATAAGTATTGTCTGATACGAATATCAATTGATTTAAGCAATATGGTGTTAATAGATACTCTTTTGAAAATAACAATAAAATATTTTTAAAAATATAACGTAAAAATGTGAATAAGTAATATAAAATGTGATCTGGTTAATATTGTAGAAAGTATCCAGAACCACAAATATAATGCGGTATAATAAAATGTTCAAATGTTCAGTGAAAAGGTCTCAGACTATATAAAACCCCATGGGTACGAAGTGTACAGTTCAATCAGGTATATGAAACACAACTCAATACCGCATGGCCAAAGGAAAAGGTCTAGACAGGACCGTAATTGTACTGATGTTTTAAATGTTATATCGCTTAACAACAAATAGGCAGAACAAATATTACCACGTGTTTAAAAGTTGTCGTAATTTAGAATCCCGGTGGCTTTTAATATGTAATATTTTACCAACTCAAAAGATATATTTTGCTCAATGAAATAATCCCGGTGGCTTTTAATATCGATTATTTACCAACGCATAAGAAATATTTACTAAATATGGACATTAGCTGTGCCCTCCTAAACCAACAATTTGTAAGACTAACAAATCAAACAATATACACAAAATAACAATCTTTGCTACAATTTTATAGTATAAAAAAATGCACAAAGATATTTTAGAAGTAAAACAAAGCAATATTAAAATAGGAAATGGAGAATTTTTTAAGGAATAGACACTAACCGTTGTTGCACGTGTTTGCTCAGGGGTGCCTCCTTGACCAATTTTCCAGTGTTTGTATAACTCAAAACTTCAAATTCTTCACTGTAGATAATTGCAGGTATTCCATGCACGATTGCTTCTCGCGACTGTAGGAGATCCGGCTCGAAGGACCAAATGTTTGGGCGAATGTGGTGCCCGGGTATTTCACCAAAAGTAGTCAGGAAGTCTTCGAAGTTCGTGAACTCAATATGAATTTAAAAGTATATTTATTTCATACAAAGTTACACATTGGGGTCGTAAATCCCAACAGAATTACACAATTAAACACTTATCCTAATAATTAATAATAATGAATGTATATAAATGTATGTGAATGTCTTAATGTATATATTTTAATATTAAATTGTACTGTTTATTTAATACGTGTTATCTCGTTGAGAGCTGGTTCGAAAAGGGGTGATTTGAGTACAATACATTTAACACTTAAAAATAGACAAGAGTGGGGATGTACCCATAATACAATTTGTGAACATAGTTGAACGAAAATGGGTAATAAAATTATTGCCAACAACAAGAAATGTAAGTCTGGATTTACACGTCCCAGATCAAAATGTACAGGCGACACTCAATAAAGTTCATTTACACTTTTGCCTTAAAAACATGTAAAATTAGGTTATATTATAATTGTATTTTGATGCATGTTTTTGTCCAGTGTGTATAAAATTTGTGTTAGAGAGGAAGGTATATGTTCATATTTGTTCTCTATGCGCTTGCATTGAAAGTGACATCTGTCTAGATATAATAACTATTATTGTTCTATTAAGATATAATAAATATTAAATATGTAAAAAGATTATATTTCTTTAGTTGGTACAAAGCTCGTTTGGTGATAAAATAGTCATCGTTCAGTGAAAACATATACTCATGAACGCCATAGATTTCGCTGTAGGAAAAACGGCCTGGAAACGGTATTTGGAATGGACAAAACTCACGTTTTTTTATATATTTATATTTACATATAGTTTATTTATATTTCTACATATCTACAATATTCTACATCAATATTATGTCATATTTAACAACTGTCACGTATTATATCTAGACAGCTCTGACTTGACAACTGTTATTTTCGAAACATGCGCATAGAGAACAAATAGGAACATATACCTTTCTATTTCGCACGTATTTTGGACACACTTTCAGGTCCAGCATTCTCTCTCCATATATATATATATATATATATATATATATATATATATATATATATATATGTATATCATATATGTATATGTATCTAAGACTAATGGTCGATATGTCATGAAATTTTGTAAATTTTGTAAAAGATTGGTACTATCTAAAAATCATATGTATTGGTCAAAAGTGGTGCTATCTATACGTCATCCAAGGAACTTATTGAATGATATGGTATAAGCATATGTCAGTAGTGGGGAGGATAGGTGTGCTTTTTGACCAACTTTTGAAGATGTATCCGTTTTTTTCTATTTCTTTCCTCTTTTGCCAATAGACTAGTAAGGACACAAGAGGACACTTTGTCTCTTGTTCATTCCTCTATTACTAGAAGGTTCTAAAGTCAGAATATCATTGTTGAAAATACAATTATCCATTTTCTACTTTGCACCACTCTTTTAATGATTTTGTTTGATGTAAACCGACAAATACTGATCTGTGAGCACATATCAGCATCATTCGATTTGCTGACGTCACCCCCATTCACTCACTTTCAATAGAATGATGGAATCAGGAGAGGTGCCTGTCAGACCATTCCCGTCCGCAATGTGGAGCATACTATGTAGAGCAACATCCCAGGGCAACCAGACATCACTTATTTTGTGATGAACAAAATGTCTAAGATTGAGTAGTGTTAGTATGTACAATGGACATATGCCTACCGGCTAGCTTGACCAGGCGGCCATTTTCCAGATATCAGGTAATCAAGTTATATGTCTCACTCACTCTCATGCGCAAGGTTAATGGTTTCTCGCTCCTATTCATAGCGGAATTGAAATATAAAGACCCAATTTTAATTGTCTGGTAGCCGTGGGATATTGGACTAATACTGGACACACTTGTATGAGTAACCATACAAAGAATGATTTTCATGCTAATATATCGGCACGTACCTTAATGTATATACATTAACATTTTAACCTTTTTTTATAAACTAGTAAAGATCATTTGATCTATAAAATATGTTCACAACGTCACAAATTGCAAATTGAGAAAAACCTTAGAAATTAAAATAAAAAATAATATAATTAAAAGTCGAAGTAACTTTTTAACTAGTGACTTGTATTAATAGCATTCAAGTTCAAAGTATTTTTATTTAAATATGAATTTTTAATACATTTATTATACATTTCTTATGTCTATTTTAAATAAAACTAGCTAGAGCTATCATTATTTTAATTTTAAAGTTTCTATTTATAAAATGGAGTTGGATAAGGAGTAATCTTGATAAGTATGTGCAAAAGAAAAGAAAAGCCCTTCTTTTAAATGGTCCAAAAACTAACTTACACAACTTATAACCAATTTAAAGTTACTTATCTAATACAATGTAGTTTGGCATTGGGTATTTACCATACTACATTATATCTAGTGTAAATTTTCCTAAAGTATTAATGTTATTATTTTTATGGTTGTTAATTCCTTTACAGAAGTTTTTTGTAAGCTTAATTACAAAATCTTTTATAGTTTATATATTAATTTCTTCGTGTATAGATGCATTCGTTGGATATTTAAAGTTTTCATCTCGTTCTGCTCTAATCGCTGGTCTGATACATTTATTTTGCACAATTTGCAGTTTGCTGTAATTATTATTAGTGATTGTATTCCATACTGGTGCAACATATGTAGTAATGGGTCTTATTAGTAATTTACGTAGTAGTATTTGGCCCAATTAAATTATATATGCAGCGCATCATACCATAGGCCTTGTTTTTCCTTTCATTTATATGTTTAGTGAAGGTAAGTTTCTTGTCCATTATTACTCCAAAGCATTTTATTTCATCTTTCCAGCAGATTTGTTCTCCATTGAGTGATACAGTTGTTGTGTCTATTTTCTTAGAGGATTTCTAAAATAGAATCGCTTCGCTTTTGCTGGCGTTCATTTTGATTTTCCCCTTGTCGTAATATGGTTCAAGGATGTCTAAGTGTTGTTGTAGTCTTGAAGTTATTTGTATTAATAGCAATTTGTTTGTTTCAGATAAGATTCCAATATGCAGTATACAGAATTGCTTGCAATATTATTAATCGTAATTCCATCTACATATGAAGACATAAGGCAAATTATTGCACCAGCAAATTTATCAACTGCAAAAGATGAAGATATGCAAAGTGATAATAAAATTAATAATGCAAAAGATAAAGATTATTTTCTGTATACAAATTGCAAAGAAAATATAAATATGAACGCCAGAAAATATATAAAGCCAGAAAGTAATTTTCCAAGGCCTCGAGGACCATTTGCATCGGCTTCCCGTCGCGCGGCGGTTGTATTTCTTAAAACTCTTAAAACACTAGGTAGCAATGTTAATGTTACTGTAACTATAAATAATATGACGTTCAAAGAACAATATCCCATCGTTACTTCGAAAGATACTGACATTATTACGGAAGATACCGACATTACTACGGAAGATACCAACATTATTACGGAAGATACCGACATTACTACGGAAGATACCGACATTATTACGGAAGATACCGATATTATTACGGAAGATACCGACATTATTACGGAAGATACCGACATTATTACGGAAGATACCGACATTACTACGGAAGATACCGACATTACTACGGAAGATACCGACATTATTACGGAAGATACCGACATTACTACGGAAGATACCGACATTACTACGGAAGATACTGTCGACACTGTGGAATTTGCTGACTTTACTTCAGAAACAACTGATGCTACTTTTAATCCTGACTATAAGATTATTCAGAGAAGTGTCGAAAATAGCCCGAGCGATGAAGATTTAGTAACTCATGATGAAGAACCAGACATAATAATGCCTTCATCCGCAGCCAGCACTGAAACGTCTATTGATGAATATGACTATACAACGGTTTTACCAAAAGATTCTATTTGGTCTGATGAAAGTTTATATGAGCCAGAAATAAACAGTAAATGGCTAGACAATGATTATATTAAATCTTCTAAGGCTACTTCCGCTCGACCAGATAACTATGTTCCGGCTGCAAACGCGCCAGTTGACGATGCTAATATTACAGTAGAAATGGATACGTCAATTAAGAAAAGTAAAAACAAACCCGTAGCTAAGCCTTCTAAATCTCCATCTGTGACTCTTTTTGCAAGGAGGTGATTGAACTTACTAAATATGAACTTTAAACCTTAAAAGCGTTGATATTAGTATATTGATTGTTGGGATCATTATTTGATCCCTGTAACTTTGATTATAATTTCTAATTCGATAACAACTCTTAGGATACAGTCAACCCCATACAACGTATTCTTTTATAAATTCACCCCTTACATCTGTACAACAAATTAGGATTAATTTGTATAGGCTGGATGAGAGTCGCACAGTGCAGCAATGTAGATATGGAACGGTCATTACCGTCAATGTAAAATACGCAACTTTGAAATGGTCAGGGAGTAAGCTGGAAGATTCTGTGTCTTATATGTACGATTACTTTAAGCATTAAACTAATATTAGTCCGAAAAGTCCGTCGTTAAAAAGAAACCAACCGTGATTCTTCAGTAGACAGTAATTTTTTGTTTTACCATGTAGTTCAAACTAAGTCATCATGTATAAAATTTTAAAATAGAAAATTGTTGTGTATGTAGGGCACCTTTATGCAGCTTTTATCTCGAGAATAACGGTGTAATCATATTTTTTTTGTTTATCTTGAGAAGTACAACTTTTACTCTATTGTATTTATTTATTTAACATATGTGCCGTTAGGCATTACATTCCTCAACCTTAATTCTGTCTTACCTTAATCTAGTTCAGACTCTTAATCTTATTACATATCAAGCTTCGTCTCCTTGTTCTTTATCTCTTAACTTACTGCTAAGTTCCGTCATCCATCTTCTTCCCCAATTCTTCCTTGCAACTTCTCCTGACACCTTTTCTTAGCTCCATATTTTGTAATTGTTTAATTGGCTTTCGTTAACTTCTAACGAATATTCAAAGGTTTATATTTTCTACATTACACCAGTTGTGCCATTTTCGCAAAAAAGATTTATTTTGCTTTTTATTTAAGGTCGGATGACCAAAAGTCGGTTTGGGTAAAATTACATAACCTAATTTCAAAAATCGTCAGATATTAACGAACATCAGTGACACAGTTACAAAATTGGGTCTTAATGTGTTCCATATTTTCTTTGTCCTTCGTACACATTCGGCATACTTTCTCTTCCTCTTTTCGCTAATATCTACTTCCTCTTTCTTTATTCTTTTTCATTTCCCAGTAAACATTTTGGAGTTACTTTCCCATCATATTGAAGATGCGTATTATTATTTCTTTTGTCATGAAAGAGTTCATTTACAGTTCAGTTTCTCACAGTCGTTAAACCACTCCACCTATCGGAATACAAATGAAGATAAAGTTGATGCAAACTGTAATTGAATGAAGTGCATTAGTGATAGAATCGTCACAAAAAGGAACCAAAATGTTTACTGGGTTGTTTACCTTCCTGTTTTTTAGGTACTGCGGATCCCGAATCCTTCTCATCCACAACTTTTCCTATCTTGTATTACATTTCGTTTCATCCAACATCTTCACCCTTTCTCGTTGCTGAACTTCCATATCCCTTACTTACAACTTTTATTCATTATCAATTGTAACTTTTGCAATCAAAATGTTATAATCTAAAATAAATAAAATAAATGTACGAGTATATATGCAATGAACACCAATTAATTTGTTTAATCATATCACTTAATTTAAAATTTATTTTAGATTATTACTTTATTATTATGAAAGTTTAAAAAAAAGGGTTTCAGCTAATATTATTATCTGCAAAATAATCCTTAACAACATTTTTGTGGAAGATATATTTTATAGTTTTATGAAAGTAGACATAGTTTTATATATACAGAAAAACAGATTTCACTCTTATTTTCAAGATTGTGGACAATTAATGAATTTTTTTCCTAAAAATTCAAATATAAATCTAAGTTTGAGTTTGAACTTTTACATGTTGAAAGATATAATTGGTGAGTATCCAAAATGTACGGTTCGATGGTGAATTTCCTTTACCATTTGTAATGCTATTAAAATAAAAAATTTGAAGTTTCTATGGTAAGTAAATTGCACATAACATTGCAAAGATTTTATGAAATCACTTTGTGATCTTGAGTTCATATTTGTATGTTCAATTTTTTTATAAAATAAATATAATTTTTTTTAAGAAAAATGTTTTTTAAAGCTGCTAAATTATATTTTAAAGTTGAAAGCTCTTGTTTATTAGTCTGGCTGCCAAAGTCTGTTGTTTTTTATGTCAATGGTAACGTAATGCCAGTTTTACACCAGATAGACAGTTGCATAAAACTGCAACAAAAACTTGTTTTTATTAAAATTTGCATCACTGTTTACACTAACTAGACAGGTTTTACAACTTTTTTGTCATTTATTGCAGTTGTTTGCAACACAACACTAAGTCGGTAAAGTGTACAGATGAAAAGAAACTCGGTTGCATACATTCTTCGCCCCGCATTCGATTACAAGAGAGGGGAGAAACATAAAATGAATATACTTTTATCTCCTTTTATCTACTGAATATACTACTCCATCGCGTAGTATTTGGTTCTAGAACGTTCACATGTAAACAATAACAGATATACGCGGAATGCAGTTGTTTATGTTATGTCCAAGAACACGCGTATCAAGATATGCGACTTCGAGTAAACAGCTTCGTTATCAAAATGTCTTGATATTTCTACAGGGATGCGCAACCTTTTCTGCTAATTCCAGTTATTATTTTATAACCATAATTTTTGTATGTTCAAAACGCAAATCCGTAACAATATATATATATATATATATATATATATATATATATATATATATATATATGTGTGTGTGATATATAAGTACTACTAAATATTTACCCAAATGGCATTTGATCGTTATAATTTTGTTATAACAAGTGGTATTTGTCATTCAACCGTAACAAATATAGTAATATCAATTTTATTGGTCTTACCTTGATATAATCTTGAAGAGTGTCATACAGGGCCTCACATACCTCCGGTACTATTCCAGATACTGAAGAAGTTGAAACTTTGCATAAATATTTTAATGTTTGATAACTGTCCCCAGTGGCTAAGTATCTCAAAGTTAATGCAAGACGTTCCTTCACCGAAATTGCATTTCTGTAATTTGTATTTGTTTTTGCAATTTTTGGTCCGACTAAATTTATTAATATTTCAAAATCAGAACTTGATATTCTGGTGAAGTTGTGAAATGAGGATCGTAATTCTCCATTTAATCCAACATCGTCATTATTTAAATCAAGTAATAACTTTTCAGCGTCATAATCAAATCTCCTTTTTAGTAAAGAGCTCACCCAATATCTGCGTTTTTTTCTTGATATATCGTTTATTAAAAAAATCCACTTTCAATTATAAAATTTTCGTCGTCGGACATTGTGCCTGCTAGCCAAATGATAAACAACAACTGACAAGCGAAAATATTCACAAATACCAAACTGCGTGTTCAAACCAAGAAGAATAAAGCAACGCAACCGTGTTTTTTTTGATCTTTACCGACTCGAGATGGGACTCTGTTGTGTTGCAAACAACTGCAATAAATGACAAAAAAGTTGAAAAAACTGTCTAGTTGGTGTAAACAGTGATGCAACTTAAAAAAAAAAACATCTTTTTGTTGCAGTTTAATGCAACTGTCTATCTGGTGTGAAACCGGTATTATGGGTCTGTTCCATGCAAATAGTCTGTTGCCGTGCAACGTGCAAAAGTGCAACTCGTTGTGTTGCACCACATTGCAACGTTGCATAAAACTGCAACTGTCTATTTGGTGTGAAACCGGCATAATGCTTTATACAATCTAAAGCTATCTTAATTCAGGGAAAACGATTAATAAACAAAACAGGATATTACCATCATTGATAATATGACCATTATGTGAACTATTTGATGGTTATGTAGACATAAATTTTAATCAACCTACATATAAGATTTGTTTTCAGATGATAATTAGATATTAGAATAGAGGGGTCCCGTCAGGACCGCCTAGTTGTTACTTATTGTATGTTAGGAGTATTATTTTTATTGTTTTCAATTTGCTAATACGCATCAATCAAGACCAGATTAATTATTAATCCGGGAACTACTTACTCTCATATTTCGAAAAGTCTGTCGTTAAAATGAAACCAACCGTGATTCTTCAGTAGACAGTAATTTTTTTGTTTTACCATGTAGTTCAAATTAAGTCATCATGTATCAAATTTTAAAATAGAAAAGTTTTTGGTGTAGGGCACCTTCATGCAGCCTTTATCTCGTTTCCCAATCTCTCTATATATATATATATATATATAATAGTCAAAGTTAAGGCTAAAGCAAAAGAGTCAAGTGATAATTTAAAAGAAGAAGAGGATGAAGAATAAAATAAGAAAGACGTAGAAAATGAAAAGAAAGGTAAAGAAGATTTAGATAAAGAGTAAGAAGAAAAATCTGAAGTGTAGGGATGGAAAACAGGGGAAAGATAATTAATGAGGCACATTTTGATACAATATAATAGAGAAAAAAAAAAAAAAAAAAAATGTAAAAGAAGTATTGAACGAGGTTAACAGAAACAATCAAGCGAGAAAATGTTTAAAACGATCTTACAAGAACGATACTGTAAATTGATGTAATGTAAATTAATTTTAATGTAATTCACAGCGCAAAAAAAAACGGTCATAAGGACCTGATCAAATTATAATCAAAGAAATTTAAAAAAGATAGACAAATAGAGATACATATTATAACGGTTAAATATTCAAATATATTATAGTCTTATGAGTATTCTATGAAGAAATAGATTTTACTTAAAAAGATGTCTTTTAATCACAGTTCCGGCCCGCATCTTTCTCTTGTTTGCACTTGACAAATAAAGTTGTCGTAACTCCCTGCTACAACGAGGCATCATCGCGTGATTGGCCGAGGTTCGCTATTTCGTTGAATGAACAATTGGGGGCAATTTTTTCTGACAGTGCATTTCTTTGAAAAGTACAAGTCAGCAAAATGTAATTTACCGATTTTAAAAGAAACTCCATGAAATATTTAAGAATATAACCCTAAAACAATAACAAAATCATATGCTTATTCACAGAGGCAGCTGGGACCTCGCTCTTGTAGGGGCCTCGCATTCTCGCGAACAATTCATTACTATATATGTATTTCAATCTCGCGCCTCGTGCTTTAGAAACCCAACTTGAATGTATGAGTAACATAAGGGTCCGATTTAGAGGTTTGGAGAACGTGTGGCAACGAAGAAGTGCAATCCCCTAATTATTATCTGAATAAAAGGAACAATTTTGTTCCGTCAAGTCTTTCAAACATTTAGTGCTTTGATCTCTATTATAGAGGCCCCGGGGCAGTAGCCCCGCCTGCCCTCCCTCAAATCCGTGCCTGTGTAACATTCTTGTTGCTTAACTCATTTATTTACATGTCATTGTGTTTAATTCAATTTTGATCCTTATTAAATCTAAACACTCTCACTCCTTCCAAACCAAAAAAAAAACAAATAAAATTATCCTTATAAAAATAAAAACAAAACAGCTACTGCTACTGCTTCGCACCTCCTGCTACTCTCCTTCCTGTTTCTACTCTGACATTTATTTTCTTTCCTCGTTCCTGTTCTCTATCTCTGGCATCCACCTCTTCCCTTCACTGTCTCCTTTTCATAACTGCCCAATATTCTTTTCGCTTATTACATTTTTCTCACCATTCGAACATTTTTCCATCTCCGTGCCGTAAACCCTGCACATCCTTTCCTTGCTATTTGTCCTGTATCTGTTTCCTTTCTCCTCGTCTCCCAATCTGAACCTAGCAATCCTACTTATGTTTTTTGTGTCTTTTTCTCTTAAGTATTGTAGTATCTCTCTCCCAAATCCTTTTATATCTTTTGTTGTAATAGCTCTTCTCAATTTTTTCCATTCTTTCCTGTTGTTGTATCTCCCTGTCTCTTCTCCTTAGCTAGTCTTCCACACCTGTGTCTCGGTACAAGTGTAAGTTGTGCACTTGTGGGTAAACATTATAAAATTTTATTATAAGGACCGATAAAAGTAACGTAACGCTGCATAAATAACCGTATTATAGCGATTCTAATTCTAATTTTACAATAATTTAATAGTACAAAAATATATTACCGGGGTTCCGGTTCGGAATTACGGAGCCTTTAAAACCGTTATTTTAGCATTATATAAAACACCATTAGGTTATTGTCTAATAGGTTTAATATCTATTTGAATCGTTATTTTAAAACTATAGGGTATGTCTGCGTTATTTTTCTGATCCCTGTTCTGCTGAAGTTAAGATATTAAAAGCTATGTAAATTAAGTTTAAAGTTTTAAGCTTAGAAAAATATGTGAAATTTTTTAGCACGCAAGGTAAATAAGCCAGTGCCAAACAAATTTCAAATAGAAAACATGCAAAGCTCAAAGTTGAAAATTATTCTTTGTCCGCACTTCTCATTTGCATTACATCTATGTGTTAGAAGAAAGTGACAATATAAGGAAGGGTTCTAAAGGTTACGTAAGTACATGACGTCAATTGTAAAAATTATTTTATGTAATGTTTTATCCCTTTAATTTTCTTAGTTATTTTAATTGCTAATATCTTCAATGACGTTATAACTAATTAAAAAATAATTACAATGTTATTTAACATTCGGATGGTTTCAATTACAGTATAATTAAAATCTTAGTTCCAAGGCCAATTACAAGAAATTAAATGCATTGATACAAGATTATCTTTTAGTTTTAAATATTCATTGTGCACATAGATCGAGGACGGCTTGCATGTCTTGGCTGACATGTTCAATAATTTTGCTGGCACGCCGAAGATTTGAAGTTAATTATGACGGAATACAATTAATTTCTAAAAAATAGTAGTATTCTGGCACGCTAATAGTGTTATTTATCCATTTTGGATAGATACTCATAAAATTGTTTGCAATCCCTGCCATATGTTCTTCAATTTTATTACTTTAACCTTAATTTAAAGCTTGAGCTACCCTCTACTAAGCGAAAATATAATTCCTTTAACACGCAGTGAATGCTGGTAATACAGAAACACCATTATCGAAAGTGGTTGGTATCCCGACTTATAATATTTAAAATACAATTAATAATAGATAACTATATGTTTAGGTGTGTGACTATGATTATAACATGATAAGTCAAAAATTTAAGGAAAATATCTTTAAGTATGTTGGAGTATATGGTAAATGGTAAAAGTAAATATTTTCGTTTCAGTTTACAGTATTTTCACAGAACCTTGTAATATATTGTAATGGTTTGAATATTGGATATAAAAGCAAAGTTGGTGTATTACAAATAGGCTTGTGTACTATTGTGTCCTTAATTTCTATAAAAGTATACTATATATTGATAAAGTGGGTTACTAGAACATCAAATGTTCAATTATTTTTTAATGACTCCTTATATGTTAGGAGATATTAAAAATTAAGAAAGTCATTTTGTTTTTTTAATTATTAATGGTATTCAAGGTTGTACAACATTCCAAAAGCATGTGACCTCACAACCGCAAAAGAGATATATTCTTGACAGAACTCTGACAATATTATGTCTGCCGTAACAGCTCAGTAAACAATTTGGTGAAGTGCCCTATTTGGTGAAGTTCGAGTCACTCGTACAATTTTATTCTAACGCTTTACAAGTTCGAAGCAACAACACAGAAACCAATTTTAGTTAAAATTTATTCCCGACCTGTCAAGAATTTGTGAAATGAAATCTGATGTATGTAGTATTAGCAAGTTCGTTAATAGTTCAAAAGTGGTACACAAAAGTCGCTTTTAGTTGAAATTTATTCTCTACCTGTCACAGATTTTTCAAAATAATATTCTTTCTTTTTCCAACATCATTCATTAAGTATTTCTGTTCCTTTCACACATCGATATATTTTTTTTAACTTCACATTCATTTTATTTATTACAAAGTACAATTAAAGTGAGAGAGAAGCGAGATGTGTTAGACAAGCAAAATATATTTTTCACCGTTACACTTGTATACTTGTAAAGTATTTCGTTCAGGACAGTATGTTTAAAGTATGTGCTATCCTTTTTCAACAAATATTTCTTTAATGGTAATAAACAGACGCTGTCTCCTTCAATCCCCGAGGATAAACGAAGATCTATCCAGCGTTGTTAAGACAGAGGTTTTAAACCTAACGCAGGCCTGCCGATCGTAGATTTTTGAATCACCAGAACAATGTAAAAAACTAATATAACTAGAATTGTTAAAGATGAAAAATATTCATTAAAAAAATCACGATCCGTACTAAAGATTACATCAATTTATTTCTTAATTTAAATATTTATATTTTGCAAACTCTAAAAAATGGAATTCATTAAGTTTTATACCCCTGATCATCCCCAACAAGTGGAACAACTGCGCCAACTAGCGATAACAAATGCTCGTCCAAACTATTATCTCTGGTCCTAGTGTCCTGTCAGTTACTAAGTTTCTTTGTGTAATATTTTGATAGTTTTGTGAAATAATATATGTTCTTAATCAGTTTTAATACTGCATTAAAAAAACAATAATATAAAATAGTGTTCAAAGAAATTATAAGTTTCTTAAATTAAATGTTTGGTAAGTTATACATATATATTCAGTCGCCATTTCATGAAGCATCTTATATACGTTTCTTCATCTACATATATTTCAACATTTTTCATTCAGAAATTTGTTTTAATTTTTCTCTTATATTTCAGACACAAAATTAGACGGTACCCAAAAATTGTTGTAAGGAGAAATAAGAAGAACTTAATTACAAATCAAGATTTGATCTACTGATTAGATTTGATTACTGGTAAATAAAATGGTATCCTTACAAGATATTATTTATAAGAGTTATTACTATATAAATATGTAAAGTACATGTAATTTCATTTTCAGAAACTGTCTCCTAGATAAAACTAAAGCTAAAGTTCAAGCCCAGTGTATATTCAAGTATATAGAATAGTTAGTGTATGATTATTTAATGTTTAACAAAGTAGACTAATGTTATATTAACAATTTATCAAAAATAATGCTGTAAATAAATTAAATTTAATAAAATATTAATAAAATTCTTACATAAAGTTATTGTTTTTTTTCATTATAAATTTGTTTTCTAATAAAAATCGATTTTATTTTACAAAATAAATACTCTGTTTAAACTTCCCGCTTAATTTTATTGTAATATCCCTGTCCAATCACAGCAGGGCATAAATTATAATTTATAACTCCGGTCATAAATCATAAACCGACTCCGCTTTTAATTCAGCAGTGAACCGTCGTTGCAATGTCTGTAGCTCATAAATAGGGCCTTTCCTATGAACGACTGAATAGAAGACGAACACGTTCCAGACAAAAAACTCATGATATGTAATAGAAATTAAGTAGAATTTACTCCAAAATGTTTACTGGGAGGGTGAAATAATATAAAAACTTATTATTCTTTGACTTGACTTGATTATTTCGACAACCAACAGCTACAAAACATTACCACAACACTGAGCTAATCAACAAATAACTGACGGTAAAATGCATTTCACGTCATACAAATGGCCGACCATTTGTAGCGCTAAAACTACATTTCAAATTTTTAATTGCTATATCTTCGTCAACATTTAGATATTTAATAAAATAGACAAACCAATATACATTTATTAACATAAATTTCAATAAACAATTTAAAAAACGACCACTAAAAAAGGAGGACTCAAACTTATTCAATACACCATTTCTGAAGTTCCCGCCGTGTACACCAGAGTGTCTAGATTACGTGTACTGCATTGTGAAAGTAGCTTAAGTTATCATTGAAGCATGATTGAATTGAATAAGAATTATCACGTAAGTTGTCCAACATCCGACCATCTATAACACAAAAATTAATTTTAAATAAAAACAGCGTAACAAAAAGAATCCTCTCACACCTCTTTGTTAATATAAAACAATATCATAAGATCTTACCGCAAAAATAAGTCTGGTATCAATTGTAAACATCTGAAATGCTGTGAAAGTAATATCCTCATGCGCGATGGACATGGACCACAGCTTAAGCTAAAAATGAATCAGTGAAAACCATAACTACGTACAACGATTTAAATTTACAACGTTTCATATTCAAACATTTCTATTTTATTGCAAACTAATTACTGACGATAATAACGACAGAAGATAACGAAGAAGCACATCAAAGCATATAACGAACTTGTTGTGAACCTTGCCTTAATTTCTATAAAGTACAATATATTGATAAAGTTACTGGCTACCAGGATCTCAAATGTCTAATTATTAATAATAACTCGCTATATTTTAGGAGATATTAATAATTAAAATAGTCATTTTTTTACTTTAATTGTTACACTCTATCTAATCTTATACTATATACATATACATAGTACATACTATCCAATATGTTTACAGAAAATTTCAATACATGTGACGTATTAAGGTATAAACGTATATATATTGTGACGTATAAAGTAGAAACGAGGGTGGGGGAGGAGGCTCGAAAAAGAAAAAGGAATATTACGAAAGGAATGGAATGGCGACAGAGGAGGCAGAGAGAAGAAGAGAAGAAGGCACATGTGTGGAAGAGGAACTAAGGAGAAGAGATAGGGAGATAAAACATTAGGAAACAATGTAAAAAATGAGAAGAGCAATTACAACAAAAGATATAAAAGGATTTGCGAAAGAGAAATACCACAAGACTTAAGAGAATAAGACACAAAAAACATGAGAAGGATTGCTAAATTCAGATTGAGAAATGAGGAGAAAGGAAACAGATGCTGGGTAAATAGCGAGAAAAAGATGTGCAGGGTGCGCGGAACGGAGATGGAAACATTGGAGCACATTAAGTTTTCATGTGAGAAAAAGGTAACAAGCGAAAAGAATATTGGGCAGTTATTAAAGGAGGGCAGTGAAGCGAAGAGATGGATGGCGGAGATAAAGTAAAGAAACGAGGAAAGAGAAGGAATGGCAGAGTAGAAACAGGAGGGAGAGTTAGATCAGGTATGTGTTATATGTACAAGAGTTCTGTGTCTCTTTTATACAATACAATGTAAAAGAGTAATAACAAAAAATAACATATAATCTATCCCTTAATAGTAGGACATGTTATGCTCCAGTAAATGTTGTGCAAAGTAAATTAAACAATTTGGTACACTTCAATAATAGTTCGTATCCACTTTATCGGTCAGGTAAAATGGTTTCGACATTTGAAGCCGATAACGTCCACACTACATACTGAACTATAGATACCGCCCGTATTCGGACGGCTTTGCTGCTTGCAGTGTGCGAGGTACATTTATAGGGTTCAGATAGGTAAAATGTAGTACCGCGTACACGTTCGGTCGAAATTCGTTAAATTACGGTGCCATACTGAGACAGGCCTTACTAAAACTTAGGAACTGCCTCGGACTAGAAACAAAGCATACGATTGTCATCAGATCGTCAGTTTAAACCTTCCACTTGCCATGCTTTTATGTAACTGAGTATATACAAATATACATTGGATATAAGTGAATTTTGAAAGAGTGGGAAAAAAATTAACAAACTACGGTGATCACGTAAGGCCTAATTGTAATTTTACAAACAATAATTAAATAATAAATAAATTCTGTTAACTTACAGTATATCGTATTTTAAAGTCTTTCCAGTTTAATCGGTGAATCAAAATACGTATTTTCCTTGATTCATTGATGGTCCACTGACACACCAAGCAAATCATGAAGAGACATCCTATGTTGAAAATAGACAAATATAAGATAGTAAACATCTTCATTTCTATAGCGGACGGAAGTATTATCAGGAAGTAATCTTGTGTTACCATTACGTAAAATATGTGAATAATAAATAACAGAATCTGGAAAATTGATTTTTATTATTTCAACATGTATATAGAAAATAGAAAAAGAGTAAAAATATGAGGAAGTAAGGAAGAGTCGATGCGAAACAATGAAAAGACTAACGGAAAGGATAATAAGCGAAAAGAATATTGGGCAGTTATTAAAGGGAGGCAGTGAAGCGAAGAGATGGATGGCGGAAATAGAGTAAAGGAACGAAGAAAGAGAAGGAATGGCAGAGTAGAAAAAGGAGGGAGAGTAGTAGAAAGAGCAAAGCAGTAGCAGTAAGGATAAATTTATATATATATTTTTCGTTTGGAAGGAGTGAGAATGTTTAGATTTAATAAGGATCAAAGTTGAATTAAGCACAATGATATGTAATTTAATGAGTTAAGGCATAAGAATGTAGTAGCAATTGGCAAAAACATTAAAATAAAATAAATACAACTATGTTATTATTTATTTTACTATAGTAAAGTGTCACCTGTAGCCCATACAGCTTATTTATCTCCTGCGTGACTTCGCACAATTTGTTATGAAGACGTCTACAAAGTCGAATGGATTGTAATGCATTACTGTCCCTATAGTGTGCGCCCTTTAAATGAAATCAATTTAGTCACAGTGAAATGCGCAGTTTTATATTTATATTTTATTCAGTATGGTGAAAATATTGAGATAAGGATATTTTAAATTAGAAACTGAACTAACGGACGAAGAAGATTTGTTTTCAAAGTCGTCTCAGGTCTGTCTTGTACATGTATCTTAAATATTATAATAAAACCATTTAGAAGGTAAGAGTACATCTGTTATCTTTGTAGATAAATTTACTAATATATTACGCTTTAAAGAAATAAAAATTCCGGAAACTATCCGACTGTATCGTATTCCACGCCAGACCGCTTTTAAGCATACGTTACATCCCAGAACTCGCACCACAAAGGGAACCGTATCACAAAATAAAAAGTTTTAAATCTTACTTACACCTACTTATCAAACCCTATTACATTGTGGAAAACCACAACCAATGTATGAACAATGTAACAGCTCACGAACAGTAAAACATCATCTACTTATTATAATGTTCGTAATGTTCCAATTTAACATGGAAAACCCATAAGAACTCATAGATATTTATATATATAGAGCGTTATTTATTTATATATATATCCGGTAACAAAATCGTATATGGTATCTTCTAAACGGCGCCTACAAAGTTCTTCAAATTTTGGTATGATGTAAAGGACGAATTTCTAAGACTTTCTACGTCCCTGAATTTTCCCCTGAATTTCCGTGGAAAAACTTATACTGGAAAAACTGGAAAATTCGAAAAAATACTTTTGCTAATATCTGACGAACTAGAAAAGATAGAAAACTGAAATTTGGTGTGTGTATTGAGATCATAATTGTGCACATTTTCCGATAGTTGGAAATTTGAAATTTGAGTTGCGGCGCGAATTTCTGGGGGCAATGTTAGAATAGAGTTAGGACGTTCAAATTTAATATGTAGGCTCGCTGTAGACAGTAATTAATGAAAAAAAATAAACAGCCCCAAATTTCCAGTGGCGGCGGGAGTTGAGACAATAAAAGCCAGAAATATTGAAAAAGAAGTATTAAAACTTTGGGTATGTATTAAGACACTAATTGTGCATGTTTGCCAATAATTGGATTACCAAAATTTTAATTCAGTAGCGGCGTGATTTTTTGTTGGCAATGTCGCAACAGAGCTAGAACGTTAAAATTTGGAACGGGGGCCATATATAGAGTGTCATTAAAGACACACTATAGAAATTTGCAACTTTCCAGAGGCGGCGGGCGCTAGGGGCCAAGAACCAGATATTTGAAATATATGGAGATGAAAGGCTATAGTTTAGAATATATATTCTTAGATACAAATAAAATAGATCCTCGTGCTAAATTTGACAAACTTGTTCAGTAGCGGAGGTTTGTGGGGGGTTCTAAAATATAAATACAAAGCTGAAATTTAGTATGTAGATATAGATTGACATATTTATTACGAAAATATAAAAAAAAAAATACATTTTCTTTAGTTCAACATTAGAGTGAGGGGGATAAACCGAGTATAAGAACAATATAAAGGTAAAACGATGATATTTTGCATGTAGAATAATAAATAGAAGCACAATAGTTCTCTATAACTTAGATAGTCAAATTACATTCAATAGTAGAGTTGAATTGAATGTTGGTGCGTTTGTTGTGCTGTAAAATCAAACAGGAGTGAGAGGTATAGGGGGGAAATAGTTAAAAGCCCCAAATATCAAAAAATAGAAAAAGTGAAAAAATAGAAACTATGCATGTGCATATTTGCGAAAATAAATTTAACCTTAGTAGCGGCGTGAAATTGGGGAACTCAATTTTGAAATTTCGATCATTTATACAAGTAGGGGTAGATAAAGGTAGAGAGAGTTGTTACGAGCAAAATAGATTGCTGTGCCTAAAATTTGACAATTTTATATCAGGAGCGGGGATTAATGGGGAGCCTAATATTATAACGTAAATATAAATACGAAATATAGAGTGTAAGATTACAGTACAGTTTTAATCATGTAAATGAATTGCTGTAATATCGAATTGGTAGTGTCTGATTGGAGAAGAGTGTGGCGCTGGGGTTCAGTTCTAAGTAACGGTGGTATTAGAAGTAGTGGCGATAGATTATAATGGCTCTGGGAGGTAACCGTATTGCAGAATATGTGCTTTGGTGCTGAAAGTGAGGGTGGCGGGGTATGGGGATTGAATCGAAAGTGCAATAACGGGAAGGAAAAGGCCTAGAGATGAGATTATTAGGAGCGAACTGCTAGGCTTTCTTAAAAACATAAATTAATTGATGTAATTAGTAGGTTTACAATGAAATTAGTGAAAATTTTATCAAAGATTTATCTTATCGAATAATTATTAAAAAATAATGTACTTCTAAGGATGAAATTTAGTATGCAGGTTGCCAGTAAAGTATTAATTTGAAAAACTAATTGTTAACAGATTAGTACGCAGGGGGTGGAAGCGCGGGATTATTTAATGATTGCGCTAAACGGGGGGGGGGGGGGGGCTATAGGAAAGTGCCCTAATAAGCGATGATTTTCAGTTAAGCTGTAGTGTTGCAAGTGGGCGCATTATGGCAAAGGTGCAGATGATTACAATTAAAAGTGCGAGAACGATACAGAACATGGAGCCAAGAGGTGATTGATGTTTAGGGGCGGGGCAGTGGACATTGTTCAATACTGTGCTTCATTATGATAAATGATAATTTTACGCAGCGGGGGCGCTGTGAAAGTACTCTAAGGACCGACGATGCTCAGTGAAGAAGCGATGCAGAGTGCTAAAAGTAGGAGGCGCTTCATGGCAGAAGTTTAGAGGAATCAAATTAAAAGTTCGGAAACGTAAGAGAGCATGGAGCCAAGAGGTGACGATTGGGGCTTATGGGCGGGGGCACTGGAGACTGGTCAATACAGTGCTTTATTACTGTAAATAAAGGAATTATAACGAGCACGATATATACAGCAGACTTGGAGGGGGTAATGGAAAGAGGACAAGATGGGGGGGTGCTAACAGGAAGACACTACAAGATATGGACTTTGGCATACGCTAACTATATAGTCCTGTTGGCAAAAAGGGAAGGAGAGCTGCAGGAGATGGCTCACCGGCTAGGGAGATATATAGACAGGAAAGGACTAGAGTTAAATGTGGAAAAGACAAAAATTATGGTATTTAAAAAAGGGGGTGGAAAAAGAAGACATAAAAGGTGGAAATACAAGACAGAGGACATTGAGGAAGTAGTAGAATTTAAATATCTGGGCTACACTTTTAAAAAGAACAATGGAGAAGAGGCTCAGATAAGGGAGGTAGCAAAGAAGGCGGAGCTAGCAATGCGACGGGTATGGTGACTAGGGGAAAAAGTATTTGGGGGGGACATACAAAAGAGAATATGGATGTTTGATAGACTGATAGCCAGTATGATGTTGTATGGAGCAGAGGTTTGGGTGTGGAAGGAGCAAGAAAAGTTGGAAAGAATACAGGTGAGATATATTAAATGGTTACTAGGGCTGGACAGGTGCACGCCAGGATACATGGCTATGGAGGAGCTAAAAAGGGATAAGATACGAATTAAAACAGGGGAAAGAGCAGTAAAATACAAGGAGAAATTGAACAGAGCGGAAAGCAAAATATTAAAGAAAATAAGAGAGGATAGCATAAAGAATGGGAGGGGAGGAGGTACAAAAAAGAGAAAATAGTACTTTGAAAGGAATGGAATGGCGATCGAGGAGGCGGGAGAAGTGTGGAAGAGGAGCTAAGGAGAAGGGATAAGGAGATACAACAGCAGGAGAGAATGGGAAAAATAGAAAAAAGTAACTACAATAGAAGATATAAAAGGTTATAAGAAAATACTGTGCCTCAGTACCTTATAGAAAAAGACATAAAACACATAAGAAGAACAGCAAGGTTTAGAATGGGAAATGAGGAAAAAGGAAACAGATACTGGGAAAAGAGTGAGGAAAGAAAGTGTAGAGTGTGCGGAGCGGAGGACGAAACACTGGAGCACATTAAGTTTGAGTGTAAGGAAAAAGTAGCTAGCGAAAGGAATATTGGCCAGCTATTAACGGGAGGCAGTGAAGGAAAGAGGTGGATGGCGGAAATAGTAAGAAGGAAAGAAAAAACAGAAGACTAAATAAGTTGGTGGAGAATAATGTAAATTTAATTGTAAGTTGAAGTATATGAAATGTATTAAGAATGTAGATTGTAAAGCCGAATGGCGAACAATAAACAATATTTCAGGATTATTTTCTATTTATCAAATAACTTTTATTTATTCACAAATTTTAAATACACGTCGCTTTGCGACGGGGCGAAGCGCTAGTATATTATAATGTCCCAGGTGTATATTTGTTTTCTTATATGTTTGGTTCAAATTTTGTATGGCATCTCGAAAACGGCTCCAGGGAAGTTTTTAAAAATTTCCTATTTCGTAGAGAAAAAAATTCTAAGACTTTTGGCGTCCCCGAATTTTCCCCTGAATTTCCTGGAAACCCGTAATTTTGGAAAAACAAAAAAAAAATTTTTACTTTTTGCTGTATAACTTTTAATTTGTAAAAGATAGAAAGTTGAAATTTTGCATGTGTATTAAGGTATTCAATGCTGACATTTCTCAAAAATTAGAAATTCAAAAATTGAAAAAGGGGGGGGTTGAAGAAATTCGGGGGCCCGGTAGGGATCTTTGGAGAAACTTCATGTTCTGGATTCTAGAATAATTAAGTATATTATTAATAAAAAAAAATTCAAAATTTCAAAATTTTATTTGGGGGCACGGGGGCAGTATTTGCCGAGAGTAAAAATTGTGCTAGAAAGTTGAAATTTTGTATATAGGCTAACCTTGGTAACTTATTTACGAATCAAAAAAAAAAACCCCAAATTTTGAAAAAAAGTTTGTCAAATAACGCATAAATTGAAAATATTTTTTATTTTGATGAAAAAAATATATTTTTTTAGTAAATTTATATGTGTTAATGTATTTGTGCGCGAGTTTATTTATTATTTCAATTTAAAAATACTAGCTTTTACCCCCGTCGCAAGCGACGTGTCTTTTATGTGTGGCTTGAACTTCATGTAAAAATTTAAATTCCAGTAACGTTTACCCCCGTCGCAAAGCGAAGTCTTTTTGGCTTGTATGATTTGAAACCAATAAAATAATTCGTAATTACATTTCATATTTAATTCTATGTTTAAATTGAAATAATAAATAAACTCGCGCACATATACATGATATATAAATTGACTAAAAAAAAATATTTTTTTTAACAAAATAAAAAATGTTTTCAATTTATGCAATATTTGACCAACTTTTTTTCAAAATTTGGGATTTTTTTTTTCAATTCGTAAATAAGTTACCAAGATTAGCCTATATACAAAATTTCAACTTTCTGGCACAATTTTTACTCTCGGCAAATACTGCCCCCGTGCCCCCAAATAAAATTTTGGAATTTTGAATTTTTTTTTATTAATAATATACTTAATTATTCTAGAATCCAGAATATGAACTTTCTCCAAAGTTCCCTACCGGGCCCCCGAATTTCTTCAACCCCCCTTTTTCAATTTCTAATTTTTGCGAAATGTCAGCATAAAATACCTTAATACACATGCAAAATTTCAACTTTCTATCTTTTACGAATTAAAAATAATACAGCAAAAAAGGCTCACTTTTTTTCCAGTTTTTCCAAAATTACGGGTTTCCAGGAAATTCAGGCAAAATCCGGGGACGCCAAAAGTCTTAAAAAAAATTTCTCTACGAAACAGGCAATTTTCAAAAACATTGACGAAGCCGTTTTCGCGCTGCCATACAAAATTTACTACCAAACATATAAGAATATAAGATCCCTAGAGTTTACCCCCGTGTATGATTTGAATCCAATAAAATAATTCGTAATTACATTTCATATTTAATTCTATTTTTAAATTGAAATAATAAATAAACTCGCCACACATATAAATTGACTAAAAAATATATTTTTTTTATCAAAATAAAAAATATTTTCAATCTATGCGTTATTTGACTAATTTTTTTCAAAATTTGGGTTTTTTTTTTTCGATTCATAAATAAGTTACCAAGATTAGCCTATATACAAAATTTCAACTTTCTGGCACAATTTTTACTCTCGACAAATACTGCCCCCGTGCCCCCAAATAAAATTTTGGAATTTTGAATTTTTTTTTATTAATAATATACTTAATTATTCTAGAATCCAGAATATGAACTTTCTCCAAAGTTCCCTACCGGGCCCCCGAATTTCTTCAACCCCCCTTTTTCAATTTCTAATTTTTGCGAAATGTCAGCATAAAATACCTTAATACACATGCAAAATTTCAACTTTCTATCTTTTACGAATTAAAAATAATACAGCAAAAAAGGCTCACTTTTTTTCCAGTTTTTCCAAAATTACGGGTTTCCAGGAAATTCAGGCAAAATCCGGGGACGCCAAAAGTCTTAAAAAAAATTTCTCTACGAAACAGGCAATTTTCAAAAACATTGACGAAGCCGTTTTCGCGCTGCCATACAAAATTTACTACCAAACATATAAGAATATAAGATCCCTAGAGTTTACCCCCGTGTATGATTTGAATCCAATAAAATAATTCGTAATTACATTTCATATTTAATTCTATTTTTAAATTGAAATAATAAATAAACTCGCCACACATATAAATTGACTAAAAAATATATTTTTTTTATCAAAATAAAAAATATTTTCAATCTATGCGTTATTTGACTAATTTTTTTCAAAATTTGGGTTTTTTTTTTTCGATTCATAAATAAGTTACCAAGATTAGCCTATATACAAAATTTCAACTTTCTGGCACAATTTTTACTCTCGACAAATACTGCCCCCGTGCCCCCAAATAAAATTTTGGAATTTTGAATTTTTTTTTATTAATAATATACATAATTATTCTAGAATCCAGAATATGAACTTTCTCCAAAGTTCCCTACCGGGCCCCCGAATTTCTTCAACCCCCCCTTTTTCACTTTTCGAATTTCTAATTTTTGAGAAATGTCAGAATTGAATACCTTAATACACATGCAAAATTTCAACTTTCTATCTTTTACGAATTAAAAGTAATACAGCAAAAAAGGGTTCACTTTTTTTCCAGTTTTTCCAAAATTACGGGTTTCCAGGAAATTCAGGGAAAAATTCGGGGACGCCAAAAGTCTTAGAATTTTTTTCTCTACGAAATAGGAAATTTTTAAAAACTTCCCTGGAGCCGTTTTCGAGATGCCATACAAAATTCGAACCAAACATATGAACATATAAGAATACTAGCTTTTACCCCCGTCGCAAGCGACGTCTGTTTTTTGTGAGTGGCTTGATATTCATGTCAAAATTTAATTCCATTTTTAAATTGAAATAATAAATAAACTCGTCCTATATTGATTTTACATTTAATAATAACAATTAATTTTTCATACAAACTGACTAAGAAAATACATTTTTTATATCAAAATAAAAAATATTTTGAACTTATGCGTTATTTGAACAACTTTTTTTCAAAATTTGGGATCTTTTTTTCGATTCGTAAATAAGTTACCAAGGTTAGCCTATATACAAAATTTCAACTTTCTAGCACAATTTTTACTCTCGGCAAATACTGCCCCCGTGCCCCCCAATAAAATTTTGATATTTTGAAATTTTTTTTATTAATAATATACTTAACATTATTCTAGAATCCAGAATATGAACTTTCTCCAAAGTTCTCTACCGGGCCCCCGAATTTATTTAACCCCTCCTTTTTCACTTTTTGAATTTTTAATTTTTGTGAATTGTCAGCATTGAATACCTTAATACACATGCAAAATTTCAACTTTCTATCTCTTACAAATTAAAAGTAATACAGCAGAAAAGGGCTCTCGAGGGGTTAAATAGATGCGAATAAAATAAATAAGGGTTTTCGAGATGCCATACAAAATTCGAATCAAACATATATAAACACATAAACATATAAGAATATAAATATACACTTGGGACATTATAATATACTCGAGTTTACCCCCGTCGCAATGCGACGTCTTTTTGGCGTGTATCATTTAAATCCAATAAAATAATTCGTAATTAAATTTCATATTTAACTGTTCTATTTTTAAATTGAAATAATAAATAAACTCGCGCACATATACACACATATAAATTGACTAAAAATATATTATTTTTTTATCAAAATAAAAAATATTTTCAATTTATGCGTTATTAGACCAATTTTTTTTTTAAATTTGGGAGTTTTTTTTTCGATTCGTAAATAAGTTACCAAGGTTAGCCTATATACAAAATTTCAACTTTCTAGCACAATTTTTACTCTCGGAAAATACTGCCCCCGTGCCCCCAAATAAAATTTTGAAATTTTGAATTTTTTTTTATTAATAATATACTTAGTTATTCTACAATCCAGAATATGAACTTTCTCCAAAGTTCCCTACCGGGCCCCCGAATTTCTTCAACCCCCCCTTTTTCTATTTTTGAAATTCTAATTCTTGAGAAATGTCAGCATTAAATAGCTTAATACACATGCAAAATTTCAACTTTCTATCTTTTTCAAATTTTATCTTTCTATCTTTTTTTCCAGTTTTTCCAAAATTACGGGTTTCCAGGAAATTCAGGGAAAAATCCGGGGACGCCAAAAGTCTTAGAATTTTTTTCTCTACGAAATAGGAAATTTTTAAATACTTCCCTGGAGCCGTTTTCGCGCTGCCATACAAAATTCAGTACCAAACATATAAGAATATAAACATACTAGCTTTTACCCCCGTCGCAAGCGACGTTTGTTTTTTGTGAGTGGCTTGAATTTCAAGTCAAAATTTAATTTTTAAATTGAAATAATAAATAAACTCGTCCTATATTGATTTAACATTTAATAACAATTAATTTTTCATACAAACTGACTAAGAAAATACATTTTTTATATCAAAATAAAAAATATTTTGAATTTATGCGACAACTTTTTTTCAAAATTTGGAATTTTATTTTCGATTCGTAAATAAGTTGCCAAGGTTAGGCTATATACAAAATTTCAAATTTCTAGCACAATTTTTATTCTCGGCAAATACTGCCCCCGTGCCCCCAATAAAATTTTAAAATTTTGAATTTTTTTTTTATTAATAATATACTTAATTATTCTAGAATCCAGAAAATGAATTTTCTCCAAAGTTCCCTACCGGGCCCCCGAATTTCTTTAACCTCCCCTTTTTAAATTTTTGAATTTCTAGTTTTTGAGAAATGTCAGCATTGACCTTAAAACACATGCAAAATTTCAACTTTCTATCTTATACGAATTAAAAGTAATACAGCAAAAAAGGGATCACTTTTTTTCCAGTTTTTCCAAAATTACGGGTTTCCAGGAAATTCAGGGAAAAATCCTGGGACGCCAAAAGTCTTAGAATTCTTTTCTCTACGAAATAGGAAATTTTTGAAAACTTCCCTGGAGCCGTTTTCGAGATGCCATACAAAATTTGAACCAAACATATAAACACAAACATATAAGAATATAAATATACACTTGGGACATTATAATATACTTGAGTTTACCCCTGTCGCAATGCGACGTCTTTTTGGCGTGTATCATTTGAATCCAATAAAATAATTCGTAATTAAATTTCATATTTAACTGTTCTATTTTTAAATTGAAATAATAAATAAACTCGCGCACATATACACACATATAAATTGACTAAAAAAATATTATTTTTTTATCAAAATAAAAAATATTTTTAATTTATGCGTTATTTGACCAACTTTTTTTTTAAAATTTGGAATTTTTTTTTTCGATTCGTAAATAAGTTACCAAGGTTAGCCTATATACAAAATTTCAACTTTCTAGCACAATTTTTACTCTCGGCAAATACGGCCCCCCGTGCCCCCCAATAAAATTTTGAAATTTTGAATTTTTTTTTATTAATAATTTACTTAATTATTCTAGAATCCAGAATATGAACTTTTTCCAAAGTTCATTACCGGGCCCCCGAATTTCTTCAACCCCCCCTTTTTCAATTTTTGAGTTTCTAATTTTTGAGAAATGTCAGCATTAAATAGCTTAATACACATGCAAAATTTCAACTTTCTATCTTTTACGACTTGAAAGTAATACAGCAAAAAAGGGATCACTTTTTTTCCAGTTTTTCCAAAATAACGGGTTTCCAGGAAATTCAGGGAAAAATCCGCGGACGCCAAAAGTCTTAGAATTTTTTTCTCTACTAAATAGAAAATTTTCAAAAACTTCCCTGGAGCCGTTTTCGAGATGCCATACAAAATTTGAACCAAACATATAAACATATAAGAATATAAGAAAATAAGAATATAAGATCATAAGAATATAAATATACACCTGGGACATTATAATATACTAGCTTTTACCCCCGTCGCAAGCGACGTCTGTTTTTTGTGTGCGTCCATTTTTAAACTGAAATAATAAATAAATTCGTCCTATATTAATTTTACATATTATAACAATTAATTTTTCATTCAAACTGACAAAGGAAATATATTTTTTATATAACAATTAATTTTTCATTTAAACTGACTAAGGAAATATATTTTTTATATCAAAATAAAAAATATTTTCAATTCATGCGTTATTTGACCAACTTTTTTTTAAAATTAGGGATTTTGTTTCGATTAATAAATAAGTTACCACGGTTAGCCTATATACAAAATTTCAACTTTCTAGCACAATTTTTACACTCGGAAATTACTGCCCCCCGTGCCCCCAAATAAAATTTTGAATTTTTCTTTTATTAATAATACACTTAATTATTCTAGAATCTAGAATATGAACTTTCTCCAAAGTTTTCTACCGGGCCCCCGAATTTCTTCAACCCCCCCCTTTTTCAATTTATGAATTTCTAATTTTTGCGAAATGTCAGCATAAAATACCTTAATACACATGCAAAATTTCAACTTTCTGTCTTTTACGAATTAAAAGTAATACAGCAAAAAAGGCTCACTTTTTTTCCAGTTTTTCCAAAATTACGGGTTTCCAGGAAATTCAGGGAAAATCCGGGGACGCCAAAAGTCTTACAAAAATTTTCTCTACGAAACAGGCAATTTTCAAAAACATTGACGAAGCCGTTTTCGCGCTGCCATACAAAATTTTCTACCAAACATATAAGAATATAAGATCCCTAGAGTTTACCCCCGTCGCAATGCGACGTCCTTTTGTCGTGTATGATTTGAATCCAATAAAATAATTCGTAATTACATTTCATATTTAATTCTATTTTTAAATTGAAATAATAAATAAACTCGCCACACATATAAATTGACTAAAAAAAATATTTTTTTTATCAAAATAAAAAATATTTTCAATTTATGCGTTATTTGACCAACTTTTTTTCAAAATTTGGGATTTTTTTTTTCGATTCGTAAATAAGTTACCAAGATTAGCCTAGATACAAAATTTCAACTTTCTGGCACAATTTTTACTCTCGACAAATACTGCCCCCGTGCCCCCAAATGAAATTTTGGAATTTTGAATTTTTTTTTATTAATAATATACATAATTATTCTAGAATCCAGAATATGAACTTTCTCGAAAGTTCCCTACCGGGCCCCCGAATTTCTTCAACCCCCCCTTTTTCACTTTTTGAATTTCTAATTTTTGAGAAATGTCAGAATTGAATACCTTAATACTCATTTAAAATTTCAACTTTCTATCCTTTACGAATTAAAAGTAATACAGCAAAAAAGGGTTCACTTTTTTTCCAGTTTTTCCAAAATTACGGGTTTCCAGGAAATTCAGGGAAAAATCCGAGGACGCCAAAAGTCTTAGAATTTTTTTCTCTACGAAATAGGAAATTTTTAAAAACTTCCCTGGAGCCGTTTTCGCGCTGCCATACAAAATTCAGTACCAAACATATAAGATCATAAGAATATAAGAATATA
Source organism: Panorpa germanica (assembly GCA_963678705.1). Taxonomy (NCBI): domain Eukaryota; kingdom Metazoa; phylum Arthropoda; class Insecta; order Mecoptera; family Panorpidae; genus Panorpa; species Panorpa germanica. The sequence goes on along the minus strand of OY783219.1, from coordinate 1,205,805 downwards.
AGAATATAAGAATATAAGAAAATAAACATACAGTTGGAACATTATAATATAGGATAAGAATATAAGAATATAAACAAACAGTTGGAACATTATAATATAGGACTAGCTATTACCCCCGTCGCAAGCGACGTCTGTTTTTTGTGAGTGGCTTGAATTTCATGTCAAAATTTAATTCCATTTTTAAATTGAAATAATAAATAAACTCGTCCTATATTGATTTTACATTTAATAACAATTAATTTTTCATACAAACTGACTAAGAAAATACATTTTTTATATCAAAATAAGAAATATTTTGAATTTATGCGTTATTTGAACAACTTTTTTTCAAAATTTGGGATTTTTTTCGATTCGTAAATAAGTTACCAAGGTTAGCCTATATACAAAATTTCAACTTTCTAGCACAATTTTTACTCTCGGCAAATAGTGCCCCCGTGCCCTTCAATAAAATTTTGAAATTTTAAATTTTTTTTTTATTAATAATATACTTAATTATTCTAGAATATAGAATATTAACTTTCTCCAAAGTTCCCTACCGTGCCCCCGAATTTCTTTAACCCACCCTTTTTCACTTTTTGAATTTCTAATTTTTGAGAATTGTCAGCATTGAATACCTTAATACACATGCAAAATTTCAACTTTCTATCTTTACGAATTAAAAGTAACACAGCAAAAAAGGGATCACTTTTTTCCCAGTTTTTCCAAAATTACGGGTTTCCAGAAAATTCAGGAAAAAATCCGGGGACGCCAAAAGTCTTAGAATTTTTTTCTCTACGAAATAGAAAATTTTTAAAAACTTCCCTGGAGCCGTTTTTAAGATGCTATACAAAATTCGAACCAAACATATAAACACATAAACATATAAGAATATAAATATACACTTGGGACATTATAATATACTTGAGTTTACCCCCGTCGCGATGCGACGTCTTTTTGGCGTGTATCATTTGAATCCAATAAAATAATTCGTAATTAAATTTCATATTTTACTGTTCTATTTTTAAATTGAAATAATAAATAAACTCGCACATATACATTCACACATATAAATTGACTAAAAAAATATATTTTTTTAATGAAAATAACAAATATTTTCAATTTATGTGTTATTTGACCAACTTTTTTTCAAAATTTGGGATTTTTTTTTTCGATTCGTAAATAAGTTACCAAGGTTAGCCTATATACAAAATTTCAACTTTCTAGCACAATTTTTACTCTCGGCAAATACTGCCCCCGTGCCCCCCAATAAAATTTTGAAATTTTGAATTTTTTTTTATTAATAATATACTTAATTATTCTAGAATCCAGAATATGAACTTTCTCCAAAGTTCCCTACCGGGCCCCCGAATTTCTTCAACCCCCCCTTTTTCAATTTTTGAATTTCTAATTTTTGAGAAATGTCAGCATTGATTACCTTAATACAGATGCAAAATATCAACTTTCTATCTCTTACCAACTCAAAGTAATACAGCAAAAAAGGGCTCACTTTTTTTCCAGTTTCTTCAAAATATCGGGTTTCCAGGAAATTCAGGGAAAAATCCGGGGACGCCAAAAGTCTTAGAATTTTTTTCTCTACGAAATAGGCAATTTTCAAAAACTTCCCTGGAGCTGTTTTCGAGATGCCATACAAAATTCGAACCAAACATATAAACATATAAACATATAAGAATATAAATAAACACTTGGAACATTATAATATAAGATAAATAAACACTTGGAACATTATAATATAGGATAATTAAATATGAAATGTAATTACGAATTATTTTATTGGATTCAAATGATACACGCCAAAAAGACGTCGCATTGCAACGGGGGTAAACTCTAGGGATCTTATATTCTTATATGTTTGGTAGTAAATATTGTATGGCAGCGCGAAAACGGCTCTGTGAATGTTTTTAAAAATTGCCTATTTCGTAGAGAAAAAAGTTCTAAGACTTTTGGCGTCCCCGGATTTTTCCCTGAATTTCCTGGAAACCCGTAATTTGGGAAAAAATGGAAAAAAAGTGAGCCTTTGACATGAAATTCAAGCCACACCCAAAAAACAGACGTCGCTTGCGACGGGGGTAAAAGCTAGTTTTCTTATATGTTTATATGTTTGGTTCGAATTTTGTATGGCATCTCGAAAACGGCTCCAGGGAAGTTTTTGAAAATTGCCTATTTCGTAGAGAAAAAAATTCTAAGAACTTTGGCGTCCCCGGATTTTTCCCTGAATTTCCTGGAAACCCATAATTTTGGAAAAACTGGAAAAAAAGTGAGCCCTTTTTTGCTGTTTTAATTCGTAAAAGATAGAAAGTTGAAATTTTGCATGTGTATTAAGCTATTTATTGCTGACATTTCTCAAAAATTAAAAATTCAAAAATTGAAAAAGGGGGGTTCAAGAAATTCGGGGGCCCGGTAGGGAACTTTTGAGAAAGTTCATATTCTGGATTCTAGAATAATTAAGTATATTATTAATAAAAAAAAATTTAAAATTTCAAAATTTTGTTTGGGGGCACGGGGGGCAGTATTTGCCGAGAGTAAAAATTGTGCTAGAAAGTTGAAATTTTGTATATAGGCTAACCCTGGTAACTTATTTACGAATCGAAAAAAAAAATCCAAAATTTTGAAAAAAAGTTGGTCAAATAACGCATAAATTGAAAATATTTTTTATTTTGATAAAAAAAAATTATTTTTTTAGTCAATTTATATGTGTCAATGTGTTGTGCGCGAGTTTATTTATTATTTCAATTTAAAAATAGAATTAAATATGAAATGTAATTACGAATTATTTTATTGGATTCAAATCATACACGCAAAAAAGATGGCGCATTGCGACGGGGGTAAACTCTATGGAATTTAAATTTGACATGAAATTAAAGCCACACACAAAAGACAGACGCCGCTTGCGACGGGGGTAAAAGCTAGTACTATTCTATAATGCTCGAAGTACTCATCTCACAGAGAAAACCATAAGAGCCTTATTGACTTTATCAATGTATCTAATTAATTTCTTTTTTTTTGAATGCCCTTAAGTATCATTGCCACTCACTGCTTTATTTTAATTTGTATTTTGTATTTAATTTAAATTGTTTAGCATATGGCAATAGTCATTCACAGTACCATTTTTAATTTAATTAATTTTTTAAAGTTTTCTTTGATTTTTAACAACCTTACAAGGTCCAATGTGTTAAATTAAAAATAATAAATTTAGAAAAACTGTACTATATTACAACCACTAAAATATGACAATCTGTCATAATGCAGTAGAATTTACCCAGTAAACAATTTGGTGAAGTGCCCTATCAAGTGACGTTCGAGTCACTCGTACAATTCAATTCTAACGCTTTACAAGTTCTCTACCTGTCACAGATTTTGTGTTAGTTGTTAGAATTTTTTCATAATAATATTCTTTCTTCTTCCAACATCATTCATTAAGTAGCAGTTGTTTCTTTCATACTTGGATATATTTTTTTTTAGTTCATTTTCATTCCAAAGTGAGAGAGAAACGAGATGCGGTTAGACAAGTAAAATATATTTTTCACCGTTTTACTTGTATACTTGTATAGTATTTCGTTCAGTACAGTATGTTTAAAGTATATGCTATCCTTTTTCAACAAATATTTCTTTAATGGTAATAGGCACACGCTGTCTTCCTTAATCTCCGAATGTAATGTGTTTAAACGAATACTCTAACCAGCGATGCTAAGACAGAGGTTTTAAACCTAACGCAGACCTGCCGATCGTGGATTTTTGAATCACCAAAACAATGTAAAAAACTAATATAACGAGTATTGTTGAAGATGATTAATATTCATTAAAAAAATCACGATCTGTACTAAAGATTACATCTATTTATTTTTTCATTTAAATATTTATATTTTGCAGACTCTAAAAAGTAGAATTCCATTAAGTTTTATACCCCTGCTAGTGTCAAGTTTATAACTCCAGTCATAAATCATAAACCGACTCCGCTTTTAATTCAGCAGTGAACCGTCGTTGCGATCTCTGTAGGTCATAAAAACAGCCTTTCCTATGAACGACTGAATAGAAAACGAACACGTTGCAGACAAAAAACTCATGATATGTAATAGAAATTAAGTAGAATTTACTCCAAAATGTATACTGAGTATATTTAAAAGAAGTTTAATGTCAGTTTGGCAAAAATAAAGAAATAAAAACAATTTCTATTACTAATTGCCCAGTAAACATTTGGTGAAGTGTCCTTTTTTGTGACGTTTCTACCACTATTTCACTTCAATTATAGTGCGTATCAACTTTATCTTCATTTGTATTCCGACAGGTGGAGTGGTATCGTCATCTGTAGCCGATAAAATAGACATTTCATATGAACGATTGTGAGAAACTGAACTATAAATGAACTCTTTCATGACAAAAAGATCATACGTATCTCCAATATGATGTCAAAGTGACTCCAAAATGTTTGTTTACTGGGTGTTATAATACAAAGATTATTAAAAACAGCAATTTTAATTAATTTACCTTCAATTTTGTCCAACTGTCGAACTGTCAACATTTATATTACTAAAAACGAATGCGCATCAACTAAATTAACTAAACTCAAATTAAAACACGAATGAGACAAGGAATTCCTATTCTGGAAACCTGAAATCTAGATTAAAATATTAAATAAAAACAGTAAATTAAATATCAAAACATTGAGTGGGAAGAAGGCTTTACTCGTATTTATGAACTATAAATTATGTTTTGTTTTAAATGTTAATATCTTTTGAAAGTTGAGGCAGTCAAATAAATATTACAAAAAAAAAACTGTTCAAAAATTAATTATTTAATTTAATTCATATGTCTCTATGTAATTTAAGCCTACTGGTAAGCATGAAAGATGTTGATGCAAGTATGTTGTGTGAGCTTATTTGGGATAAGATTCTAGAACGACAAGATGCAACGCATTTTAAAAAAGTAAGGATTATAATGAAAAAATCCATATGGTACAATACAGACTTAACGTTTTGGCTTTGTTAAGCATCATTGCAAGTTATAGCTATATTAGTATGAAATGTTGGCGCAAATCAGTTAGTCACAAAATTTTCGACATTTTCGTTTTAAATCTGATTGTTTTATAAACTTTTTTATTCTCAACTTTGTATACCTTTCATCATAAAGTTGTTCACAATTATAATAAATCAGGGAGAACACCTTAAAGATTTTAAATTCGTTAAACTTTTATTATTTCATAACTTCATTAACGTTAAATATTTCTTTTTAAGTTTTTGGTTTAGGTGAAAATGATGCTGCAAAATGCGATGTCTCTTTATGACTGGGGGTAGGAGGGCCGCACTACAGGTACATTTAAGAGGGCTAAGGATCTTAAATGAAGCTCAGCACTACGATTAATGAAACTACTTACACTGTCACCTTCTTTGAATTTAGACGTTTTAAAATCAGCTAAAACTTTATTTATCATTGAAAACCTAATCATGATGATATAACAAAGGTATACACTTCTGTAGCCAGGATAACACAGACCATATAGTCTGAATACATAACAAATAAGAATGCTAAATATTCCATAGTTGTTTCCGAATATTCAGCGGGCATTATAAAAATGTAATGTAAAATAAAAGTAGAAATAAGTGAAAGATTAAACACCAATATTATTTTCACAACACTTTTCTTCAAACACCTGTAAATATTTTTTATTTTCAGCAAGTTATAATTTTGAATAATCGTTTTATCTATTTCTTCAAAATATTTCACTAGTTGACAATGGCGTCTGTAATTAAGACATCTGATAAAACTAATAAAAAACGTTACAATAACTGACACGTATAACTGAATCCAACTAGTTAGTTGATTTATATAGTTACTAGTTGTATAACCTAACTGTTGTTTATTTTTAAGCGAATAAATAGCACATGCAATATAAAGTGTTAAAAATATAACAGGCTTTATTAATAGTTTATAACTGTTGTCATTATTATAGGTATTAATTAAGGAAGGAAATATTCCAAATATTGATACTAATGTATTCAGTGGACTAATACACGAGGAAAACGAGTCTGCCATGTTATAAAATTTTCACATAACCCCACAAAATTTGAATTAATTTTGGTACATTTTCTTATTTAATTAGTTGCTAGAATTTTCTGTTGCTGTGTGTTTAACAAATTACTGTAGGATTACTAACTCTATCGGAAATAGCTTCGAACTGTTATTGCAATATTAAACTCATTATCGTAATTAAAAAATAACATAATTAGTTAATTGGATTAACAGTGTACACATATTAAATAATTCAGAATAAGATATTGAATTCATTTGATAATTGACAAACTTAATTTTTTTTATATATATATATATATATATATATATATATATATATATATATTTATATAGGGTATTTGGTAGGAAGGTGCAAAGTCTTAAGGGGATAGTTGAGACCATTTAGAACATTTTGAGCCTTAGACATTTAGTATATATAGAGTAACATTTATTGACAAAATTGGATCAATAACAATTCAGCTACGCAATTTCAAAACTTAAATTGTTTACAAATTCTCCAAAATATTAGCTAAAAACTTGAAAAACAGAAATATCCGAATCGCCCCAATTCATGGGGCGAATGGGATCGTACATAACATATAACTAAATTAAAATTTTTTTAGCACTACAAGCTTTGGAATCATTAACAAAATTATAATAATGTTAATCACTAGCACATAAATCACATATATACGAGCCTTTTAGCCCTCCCATATCAGCACCTTTTTCGTGGCACCATTCTTCGCATGCATGACACTGAATCCAATCCTCTGATGGTGGATGAATGAATTCTTCTGAGCAGTAGATACAATGCCAATTTCTCTGTTTTGCAGATGAACCTTTGATTTTTATTCCAGGCGTTCTTTTATTCTTCTTCTTCATATTTTCTTTGTTATCAGTCTTTTTCTCCCTTTTTCCCAGCTCCTTCCCACGAACCGCCTTGGGTGTAATTCCGAAGCCACGACTCGCTAAATGCAGTAAACGGTTTGCTAAAATCTTTTCAGCATTCTCATTTAAGGCTGGCTGTCCACCACGAGTCTTAATGACACCTCTGGAGAAAGGGACTCTTCTTTGTAAGCTCGTGTATGGTAATTCGTAAATCTCAGCAGCCCGACGTAAGTTATCTCTTTGGCCAGGACTCTATCTGCGGCTTCTTTCATTTTTTCTTTGGACCATTCTCCCTTACTTGTTTTTCTTTTGTACGTGCGAACCATCTTAAATGAAATAAAAATGCATCATTAACCTTAAATATAAATTAATCCATTTTAAAAAAGTGATCCAATGCGCCCCCGATGACGCGATCCGAATCAAAAACTTTTGAAATAAATATTTTACACATTAACCTATAATATTGTGTTTATAATTTAAAATATTTTCTAAAATAGACCCCTTCCCAGTTAATATAAACCATATAATTCAAAGATTTAACACAAATTCTTAGAATGACACAAAGAAATGGTAAGTACTTACCTTAGATGAGCGCCAAAATTGTTACACACACAAACACTCGACTAGATAAAAAGCACCGCTAACACTGATATTATTACACTGGTATTATTTGAATCAAAACACTACCGGTGGCAGGAGGTGCGGGGCGGAAGGTGGTCCTAAGACGCCAGTCGCTAATGTTCTGTGTCAATCCCCATAATGAAAAAAATTAAGTATTTGTTATTTCGATCCGATTCACCCATTGATCCGATTCGCCTCGGTCTACCCTACATGTTTTAGGTAAAGTCTGACTATTTATTATTATTAACCCACTAATGGGACATTCCAAGTTTTGTTGCCCATTAAATTTTCTTTCTACATATGTTCGTGTATTTTAATGGACAATTTGCTCTAAAGGTGTTTAGGTACTGGCCACAATCTCCAACAACACTAAGACATTTTCGTCCAAAGTAACCCACAAAATATAGTATTTGATATTGGCATCTTGAATTAATTCATTGGCAGACTCTTTAATGTTTAAAGCAGAATTATAGAAATCATTTTCTAAATGGCACCACCGTCTAGTATACGCCTGAGTGCTTATTTACCAAACACCGCCATTTTACATCGCGCGCCGTGAGTTGGACAGCTGTGTAAAAGTAAGGACGTGTTTTGTTATAAGAAAATTAAAAATTCGATGAAGATAACCTTAAAGTGATTTATACCAATCAATATCTTTCTAAATGTCAATTATTACCCAAATATTAGTGCATCCTATGGGCTTTCATGAAAGTTCTTACGTTTTTAGTTTAGACCGTTAAAACCATTATCGATTTTTTGGGCAATAGCAGTCATTCTTAGCGGGAAATAGCGATCACTGAATCTGTGCGATTATTGAGAAAGCATAGGGAGAGTTCTTAGGCGTCTTGATCTGTAGGTAATTTTCATAGTCCAAATATAAAAATAATAATAATGTGTTTGGTTTATTATAAAAAAGAGTGGTTTGGTTAATGTTTGTTAAAATATAAAAAATAAAGAACATGTACGAGTATAATTAAAATAAAAAAAAGCTGTGTTAATTTACTACCTAAACATATCTGAACATTTTTCACGGTACTGTACGAGGTGGCATTCGTCATTACGTGTTGGTACGCCCGAGAAGGAAACCTTAAGCACCCACAGCTATTACGTATGGCAAAGCTTCATGACGGTTGACAAGATAAAAGGGGCATATTTTCATTTTTTTACAATATGAGTAACACAATTGCTCATCATAACACTTTATTCGTAACTTTGACAGCTGTAAATTGTAAACTTGCAGTGAGAGAACAGCGAACAAAATATTACGCACCTTCAGCTAAAATATGCTTTGCTAAATATAATGCTGATTCATCCTCTTTGCATTTTCTATAAAGCTCAAAGTTTCTTATTTTAAATTTCCTAACGGTATAATCTTCAAAAATCAGAATGCAGGTCGTTTTTATTTCGAAGCGTTTGGTAAATGTTTTTTTGGAATGGTTGGAGGTTAAAGTTGGATTATCGATAGGTCAAATGTATCCATTTATTTTTCTCTTATTTACAATTATTCATTGATCACACTAAACGTAATAATTCTATACCCATGCCTTTTAAATTAGCGCAATCATATAAGTAACAAACAATTCACAATCAAATTAAACATTTTTTAAAAGAATAATTATTCTTCATAGAGTGTACTGTCGATAGTCATTGAGAGCTTGAAGATAGACATGCTCTACAGTTGATGGTGCTCCTGAAATTATAAGAATGTTATATTACTGTGCTAAAATATTTATAGACATTAATATTGTTGAAATTTGTTACCTAAGTTGATCCATTCTTTGTTGTTAGGTTCAGCATCTGCTCTCGCTGACTTTAGGGCATGGCGAAGTGCAAATATTGCAACTATACTCAAGCATAATGCAGGCTCACCAGTAGCTTTAATTATAAAAATTATTTAAAAGGATCGATACATACTCAAATATATTGAGCCCGATTAGATACATTAAATGGATACTAGGGCTGGACAGGTGAGCGCCGGGATACATGAGAATGGAGGAGCTAAAAAGGGACAAGATAAGAATAGAAGCAGGAAGGGAGCAGTCAAGTTCGAGAAGAAAATGATTAACACTGAAGGCGAAATCTTAAATTAGTGAAAAGAGTAGAAAAGATCGTGGTGGAGAAGGACCGAAAAAGAGAAAAAAGTATTATGAAAGGAATGGAATGGCGACAGAGGAGGCAGAGAGAAGACGAGAGGAATGCACAAGTGTGGAAGAGGAGCTAAGGAGAAGAAACAATGAGATACAACAACAGGAAAAAATGGAAAAAATCGAGAAGAGTAATTATAACAAAAGATATAAAAGAATTTGGGAGAGGAAGAAACCACAATACTTAAGAGACGAGAAGAAGACACAAAAAACATGAGAAGGATTACCAGATTTAGATTAGGAAACGAGGAGAAAGGAAACAGAAACTTGGCAGTAAAGGGAAGAGGTAGATGGCGGAGATAGAAAAAAAGAACGTGGAAAAAAAAGGAATGGCAGAGTAGAAACAGGAAGGAGAGTAGCAGGAGGAGCGATGCAGTAGCAGTAGCAGTTTTGTTTTTATTTTTATAAGGATAAATTTATATATTTTTTTTTCGTTTGGAAGAAGTGTTAATGGAAGAATGTTTAGATTTAATAAGGATCAAAATTGAATTAAGCACAATGACATGTAAATAAATGAGTTAAGGCACAATATTGTAATGCCAAATGGCAAAATCATTAAAGTAAAATAATAATACTGAGCTCGGTTCTGATGCTGTACTCCTGACTGTCGTTCAAGTAGTAATGTGATGGAAACATTTTCTTTTTCAGACAATCGTATGGAAATAGGAGTAAAGAAAGAGGTTTTTGTTACATATCGAGTGAATGAAAGTCAGATATAGGACTCCCGAACTCAATTACACGCGATTTTCAATACATGGCCATTCGTAGCCTACATCAGTTAGCAAGTTATTTACAATAAATATATTAAATATATTATTAAATTCAATACTCGTTTTATACCAACTACATTATATAAATTATCAATGACTAACATTCTTTTCATTTTCTCATACATGTATATGCATTGCTTATTGACATTCGGTTCTTTTTGATGATGGTTGTCAGGCCGAACTTCAAACCGATGTACGCCAACTATCAACTATGTTTCATCACACCCAGCAACGATCAATCATGTCGGTCAAGTCTGTTAACAACTCAACATACTCAAGTATGCATAAGGCTCTTTATTGCTTGAAAATGGGTAACCGATGTCAAGAGATACACAGCTCAAGAATATCACAATAAAATTTTAGATAAAAACTTAAGAAATTAACGAACTTTTGCAGCGAGTGTGTAACGAGGTCCAAGTATTAAAAAAGAATACCACATATTATAACCAGATAAACATACCAGAACCATATTATAATGTTTACATAAAAGTATTCCATAGAAAACATATCGATCGTCCAGAACCTAATTAGTATTTACTTTTTGTTAGAGTAATAAAGGACAATTACCTTTGGATCGTAAAACTCCAACAGGATTTGGTGCATTTCGTAAAAATTGGACTCGGAAGTCAATAGGAATATCTTTTGCTCCTGGTGGTTTATAATTCCAGGTCCGGTTAGTTAGTAAAGCACCGGAGTCCTCGTCAAATATAAGACGTTCACTCAGCCAATAACCTAGTCCCATTACAAATGCACCTTCGATCTATAAATATTAAAACTCACTTCACAATTTTATTCTGTAATCAATTATGTTTAATAAATAAGATGCGGCTGCGACTATTAACAAATGTTATACCTGTCCTATATCAATATCAGGACTTAGGCTTTCCCCAGTATCTTCTAATATATCAACACGAAGTATCTGCAGATTTCCAGTCAATAAATCAACTTCTACTTCAGCAGCAGAAATTCCCCAAATTAGATAATTTTTTACATCATCTTTTATCGTAAACCTACGGAAGTATAATAATATATATCAATAAACACCAACATCAGAACAACGTGTTGCATGAATGCAATACTAACATGTAACTTGCAGAGAGATTAATATCCGCTGCGTCAGCTTCTTGTACTAGCTGCTCCCAAGTTGGATTATTCATTCTACTTTTAGTTTCTTTCAAACGGTCCAGAAGAATTTGGCAGGCTTTCATAACAGCCTAAATATATTTGTCATTAGGAAATGTTAAACTATTTGTGCAACTATGTGTGTACTTACGTAGCAACACTCCTCACTAGCTACGCTGCTATAAGTCACAAAGGAGTTAGGAGCTATTAAGTTATTTGATGGTTTAATTTTAACATAATCCACAGGAATTCCTAGAGTGTACGCACAAACTTGGGCGACCTGTACAATAAGGTGTTATAAGTGACTTGTTAGTTATAAATTAAATGAAAAGATAAACCGTTTCTAAAACCTTGGTGTTAATTCCTTGTCCACATTCAATTCCACCATGAGAAACAGATACTGTACCATCTCCATGATAGACTGAAACTAATGCAATAAATTTTCCCACATACAGGAACTGATATTTCATTGGTGAAAGAGCAATCCCACGTTTTCTCCAACGATTTTTTCTGTTAAATTCTTCTACTTTTGTTTTGCGGATTTCGTAATCTGAGAAGAGCATTACATTCTTTTTCAATTTTATATTTATAAAAAAATTAAAATTGAAATTATTCATAAATTGTATAGAAGAAAGGAATGGAGTTTTCGGTCACGTCATATAAATGCTAAGTAAATATTACATTTATGTTCACTGGGGAATATTCAAAATAAATACTAACAATGTAGCATTTCTTAACAACAAACGACCAATTACCTATAGATGGAATAAAACCTTGAATAATTTCGCTAATTCTACGATCTTCTTCAATGTTTTCCAATCTCACTGACAAAGGATCAACTCCTGTTGCATGTGATATATGCTCCATTATATTTTCGATCATGGCAATTCCTTCTGTACTACCTATTTAGTTATTGCAATATTACAAATTATTTACATTTTATTTCTAGTTGTTGAAAACATACATAATTGACAACAATAATTTACCAGGTGCTCGACACCACGTATTGGAAGCAACATCTGTGAGGACACAATACCCTTGATATTCCCAGGTCTTAGTATTGTAGCAGTTCTTAAATTTTTCTGCAGAGTCCGGCCAAACTGGATCATTCAAGTCACAGCCATAATCTTGATAATATGTGCTTTTTAAATACTGTATTTTCCCTTTAGAGTCAACTCCAACCTGTTAAAACATAATTCGTCCAGACGATACCCAGACAACATTAAAATGTTTTTAGTAATAAATGGAGTAGAATAAAGATATTTAAATTAGTACTTCGTAGTCATTGGAGCATCCAAATCTCTTTCCAATAGCTTCCATGTTATCTTCCAAAGGCAAGACCATCCTCATGGGCTTATTCATTAAGTAAGCAGCGACTGCACAAGCTGTAGCAATGCAATTCGGAGGATTTACTTTACCTCCATATCCTCCTCCTATCCGACGAACATACAAGTTTATCCTGAAATTATTTTAGCGGTGATAGCAAATTGATATACTCGTATGTATTTAGTTCTCATATAAGAGTTTTCTGTTATCTCAGTATATTTTGTTTCGTAACTTTTCTTTAACATAATACAAATCAATGACCTGCTTTGTTGGATATTTAAAGCTTCGGACACGTATACATGAACAGCATCCATCCATTGTGTCGCTGAATAAACGTCCATTCCATCTTCTACTGGAATGCACACGCAGGTCTGTGTTTCCATGGTGTAGTGGTACTGACCTCCCATGTCAAAAGATCCCTTGATCACTTTATAAATATTAGTGCCTTTAAAATGTATAGTAAATGTTATTAACTGAGTTTTCCAGTAGACTAAAAAGTAAAGAATATATAAATACCAGGTGTTACTGTTGGTTTAACATCAACAACCTTAGTGAACCTTTTTTCGTCTCCCTTTGCCAACGCTTGTCTCACGGAAATAACAGGCTTCTGATCAGTATCTTCGTATTTAACTTTTACAAGCTTAGCTCCTTGAATTGCTAGGTTTTGGGAATCTGCTACAATAATTCCACAAGGCTGCCCATTGTACAACACTTTCTTACTTACCAAGATTTCTACATCGTACTGTAACAATGTCAATTTTGTACCAATACTAACATTTTTACCGGGGATATCTTTGGCCGTGATCAATCTTTTAACCCCTGGAATTTTCTGTAAATATACCTCAATATAAGTAATACATACATTAACTTTGGTAGTCATTTTAATATGTTACCATAGCTTCACTGGCGTCTAAGCTAACTAAATTAGCCAATGGACGCGTGGCTAAAACAAACGCTGCAAAAAGTTCTCCAGGTATTGCCGGAAGGTCATTGATATATTGAGCTTCTCCTGAACACTAGAGATAATTTCTTAATATTATAACTCAAAGATTTACTTTTAACAACTTTCTTAAATTACCTGTGCAATTGCTTCTATTTTTCGAAGGTGCTGATTCAGAGGCCACACATTTCTGTTTGTCTCATAACTTTGCTGTCCGCTAGACAGACCTCTTGAGAGAATGTCAGCTCCAGATTTATTAATCGGTGTTATTAGCTTAGGTGGACATGAGCTCAATACAAACTAAATGATCAGAAAAGATGCTAAATACAAATTGATTCGTCATGCGCATATTCTCATCCATGTCATTACCTTATAGAACAAGGATAGAGCCAAATTTCTGCGATATTCTGGAGAAGCATCTGGCAACACCCAATCGGGAATCAATTCAGAGTTCAAGTTATTGAATGTCGATGCCAGCAAAGTGTTATCAAATAAATCTTTACCAATGAGCGAGCTCTCAGTATAGGAAGCATGAATAAACTGTAAAACAATCGATTGACATTATTGTTCGCATTTGTTGATATTACTACTACGCAATTTAGGAACCAACTTGGGGATTAATTCCTCCAAAGACAATAATAGCTTGCTGTACAACTTTAGGATCTTTTTCGGAGAAGCGTATGTAGAACCCAGCATTCACGTAAGCGTGTGCATTTTGTGCTCTTAGCATAATCTATAAAAGTGTATCAATGAAGAATACCTTATTGGGCATTATTTTACAGCAGTCAAGTCATACTCTTACCTTATAAGTTTTAAAAGAGAAGTTGCCTCTAATTGGAGGTAGTGTAATAGTAACAATAACTTTCTTCTTCATGTCCATCTTCAGGTATTCAGATGGAGTTACAGAAACATTCGTTCCGTCCTCAGCAACTACAAGATTTGATGAACTAGACTTTCTCTAAATGTATTTTGATAAATAACGAAATTTTGATAAAACTTACTTATACAAATTTTAGCACCAACTGTTTCAAAAATAAGAAAAATGTGGAAACGCATTGTTTTGATGTTTTATAGAAAGATTCCAAGCAAGTGTTCCAATCTAAATGAATTTTTATTTATTTATTGGTTTTTATCAAATATGGTACTTGCCATGTAAACTTACATTACGAACTGGTACATTGGCGATGAGATCGATATGGTGCGCCAACTCCTTAGCATAAGTAAACTGTTCTAGTTCTGATGCTTCTGTCAGATATTTCATCATTTCAGTAAGAGTAACTCCTCCACCAAGAACAATCTTATGAAGGACTTCACACTGCTTGAGTTCAGACACACAACTAACGTCAATGTACACATCAGGCGTCTGCTCAATGCGATACACGCCCTTTGCCGTATTGCCTGCAACTAGCATGTAGCTAGCTTCTCCAATTTTATTGAAAATATCAAGAATTTCATCGACAGTAGTTACTTTGTGCCAGACGGAACCTTTAGCGTTCAGAGAGAACGACTTTGGAAGATTTGCTGAACATGATTCCGAGCATGAGCTTTCTGTTTTAGGGCAAGCCTTTATTTTATCCAAATCTTCAATATCCTGGGAAATAATATTTGAAGAATTAAGTTCGACTAACTATCTGAGATATATTTATATAATCTAACATTACCTGACATTTCTTAGGAAGACTTTCACTAGCATCGGAACATAATGATTTGAAAGCGTCCAAAATTGGACGATATCCGGTGCAACGGCACATATTTCCACCGAATGAGTTTTCCACTTCCTTCATGGTAATTTTCTTATTACTTTCCAATAAGCTAAATTAGGAATGCAACTTTTCTTAAGTGGATTTACCTGAACTATTTAATTAATTATAATTTCAATGAACCTCATTACCTGTGCATATTCATAACCATCCCTGGGGAACAGTATCCACACTGGGTCCCGTTGAACTGTGCTAATCTCTTCTGAACATTGCTATAGCCTCGGCTTTTATCTCCTAGACCTTCAACGGTTGTAACTTCCCATTCATGACACGACAAAACGGAAACTAGACACTATTGGAGTTTTTTATGTAGTCATTTATTTATATTTGCCTAATAAACAGTAAAATACAAGGATGACAAACTAACGGAATTGACGGAGTAGATCCTCATCTTCTTGGTAACTGGATGTCGTGACTTCACGGAAACGATGCATGATCCACATCCTCCTTCATGGCACATGGATTTAGTACCACGCAGATTTATGTAGTCTCTGATGAAGACGTTTAAAGAAGTATCGGCACTGATGTTTTTTGGAACTAAAGAAACAGGAATTATTTACAAATGTATAATCTTTTAATGTCTTGTAGGAACTGAACTTATATACATACCAGTCACTCCTTCTCCGTTGATTGCAAATGTAACTGAAGCCATTCTGAAGAAAATCATTATTTATGTCAAAGATTAAATATATGTAACTATATTCGAGTCGAAATTTTAGACCCATCCTGATTCTAAAAGGGATCTATACTCCCCTTTTCATACTAAATAACGTAAAGTGAACCACGTCTCGCCATAAACATTATTATATGACCTTATATGAACTTAGTCATAAACAAAATCATGATCCTGTCTTATGTAATTCAACCTTTGTAAACCATTTTTAAACTTAGTTGGTCAAAAGGAATTTCTCAATTTCTGTTATGGGTGTAAGCAATAGATTCTATTGTTAAGGGATGAATATGAAATCATGAGTTAGAGAGAGATAGATAGATACAATGAATGAGTTGGGTAGAAATAGATAATGTTATATTTCTCTGTATTAATATTTTGCTTCCTTTGGAATTTAGATTTCATTGAATAAAGATGTATCTTTAAGTGCTAAATAATAAATAAAAGACATGTTTTACTTTACCTAAGCTAACTAATATTGTAAAATTGTAGAAATCGATGGTAAGTACATATAACGTATTTCATAGAATGTTTTTTTTCTTTTTATATCATTATTTTATTTCATATATTTTTTTTAATCATGTTTAAATTTATAAAATACTAGTATTAACTCCCGTCATATATAAATTTAAATACAAAAATATAAATATTTAATGTCATTTTATTATTGAAAATGAATTTTTCTTTGTAGATGATGACGATTATGACGAAGATGACAGGAATGACATAGCAATGAAGTAATTTAATTAAAATATATAAAATATCTTTGCATATTGATTTTATAATTTCTTTATTAATTAAGTTTTAAACTGAAAATAGAAGAAAGACCTTTTAAAAATTTTATTTGTTTTAGAAAAGGCGAGAGGAAATATGATTTCAGTTATAAAGATATAGAAAGATAAGGGTATATCTAAGGCGCTTACCTCTGCAAAGTACAACTTCTGATTTATAAGAAAACAATTGCAGTTTTATATTGTAGTATTACAAATTCTGTATGAACAATTCATCGTAGTTTTGTTTTGTTTTATAGTTCCATTATAATATATAAGTTTAAGTTTATTACTTGCTTTTTTTTTGTCAGTGGTGGACTTAAAGAGCCCCAAGCATAATCCACTTTAAGTCCTCCTCGTTCTAAATGCTAAGCATTGCTATTCAATAGATAAAATTAATTAAAAACGTTTATCAATGAAGATGTATTAAATATTACTTAATATTAGTTAATTAAAGGCAGTGTCAAATAAACTATCAGATATACGTTTGTGCGATGAAGCGGCTCTGCTTTTAGAAATAGCAATATTAACTGTTCGTGATTAAATTCGTGCTTCAACATGTGCACTTATCATTTTATTATTTGAAATTGTTAATATTCGTGACAACTGAAATAGATAATTTCTTGTCGAGCTCAATAAAATCAATGATATACAAGGAGAGGTTTGTATCTAAAATTCAACTGGCAGCCTTGCCTGGAAATATAATGGGCTTGTGTTCTCATTTTATAGTGGTCGATTTTTCAATTGTTGATTGAAATTGATGTTAATAAATGTGTATTAGCGTGTCTATTTTATTAAATAACTAAATATTGACGGAGATATAGCAATTAAAAGTTTAAATTGTAGTTTTAGCGCTAGAAATGGTTGGCCATATTTGTATGACGTGAAATGCATTTTAACGTCACTTATTTGTTGAGTAGGTAAGTGCTGTGGTAATGTTCTGTAGCTGTTGGTAGTCAAATAATCAAATTAAATCAAAGAATAATAAGTTTTTATTTTATTTAACCCTGATAAGGCAAACATAATATTGAAATTTGATTGTTCCTTGAAATAGCTGTAAATAATATTTGACATTTTGATATATAAATACATGTAGCAGAGATTTATGATCTGTATGGTTGGTAACCTTACACAAGGATTGTGATGTCACATGCACTTGGAATGTGTACAACGTTGAATCCCTTTAATAATTAAAGAGACAAAATGACTTTTTTAATTGTTAATATCTCTTAACGTAAGGAGTTATTAAAAAATAATAGGACATTTGAGGTTCTAGTAACCCACTTTATCAATATATAGTACACTTTTATAGAAATGAAGACATAGGACACAAGCCCATTGTAAAATACATACATAATCATAAACGTAGTTTACATATATCAGGCCACGACACCACAGAAACTGTTACAACATCCTTGCTGTAGGAAGTCGTCGGTGATAGGACTTAGCACCGGAAATAGGTCGATGTTAAATAACTTAAATTTAAAGAAAGTAAATATTATTTTTTAAGGTAGATTTGCCGTGACATATGGAGACAGAAGTATAGTCCGACAGTCAATACGAAAACTTTAAACTATTTGTATTCGATACATAGTGATATCACCAGTCTCGATGAGACACAGTATTTGATGCTGACTTAAGACAATAAACACTTCTAGGAATACTTAACACTGAAGCACCGGACCTACCAAGGAGATAAACTACGCATAATACTTATGACTAATAAGATTGTGGACCTGATGAGAGGTATCGGGAAGGGGTCATGGGACACGTGCGGGTGGGAACTGTGCTTGGACCTCTGGAGTGACTCGGGTTTGGACATTTCTGACTTACGGCCTCTGACTAGAATGGTTGATCTGATTACATTTTTATAATACTACATATTTAATTTCGGATTGATTACTAATAAATATATTCTTGTTCAATTGATTGTAATGTTTTAATTAAACAACCCTAACAATAGAAACGTTCATATGCAGCAACAATAATCCAATCACACTTTTCACAATCACTATACAATCACACTGGTTAGAAACGAAATAGTTTCTAAATGTGTAATCTTAATTTACTATTGTTAGTTTTAAGATAAAGTAATGACATTATGAATGTTATTGTTATATTTAAGATTTTATGAATATTGTTAGTCATAAGATATTATTCACCAATATATACAAATATTGTCACGACCGCACAATGCGCCAAGGGCTGCTTGTCCGAGCTCACGCTAAGACGTGTCAGAACACGTCTGTCCTGTGCTATCCCCACTCCAAGGGTTTAGCTAAAAACGCATGTCATATTCAGATAGAATCACAAACCACTAAATATAGACTCGTAACTTAGTACAAACTTCAGTCCCTAGTACTTAGGGTGAGACGTCTGACGCTATCAACGGTAAGGGGATTACAAGATGCGCCTTTAGCATACAAAATGCAACCCACATATCATATATTATTTTTAAAATTAAAATTATTCATAAATAAAATGTTTATTGTTTTTTTTTATTAATTTTTATTAATAATTTAATTATGGAGGTCATTTTTGTATAACATGCCATACAAAATATTAAAATTTTAACTTATATATTTTATAAGTTATCCAAATTTAATACATTATCTTTAGAATTTAAAATAATAACACTTTTGCAAAAATTAAATATTGGAATAAAATGAATTGAATGTCATTTTGTATTTGATGCCATACAATTTTTTTACAATTTTACCTTATATAGTTAATGAGGTGTTTAAATTTAACAAATTTTTATAGTCAATCTTCAGAATTTAAAGGCTCTTTAATAATGCCTTTAAACAGAAAGAACATTACACTTTGGCATAAAATAAATATTGGAATTATATAGAGGTAATTTTGTATTAGATGACAGAATTTTATCATTTTAACTTATATAGTTAAAAACGAATTGAACGAGTATCCGTTGAACATTTACAAATCATCGTAGATAATCTAAATCTGTATTTAAAGTGGAAAATAAACCTTATATTATATGGTGTATAACCTATATGGTATAACATGTGGATTTCTCCTCAAACTAAATTCATAGATAAAAAGTGAAATTCCTATAAACAATGCAGTGCACAATCATTGTTCTAATAATAATAGTGTATTGTATTGTGAATAAATTATAATCAAATCTAAATTAATTGTTACCCAATAATTAATAAGATGGTGATTAGAAGTCCGCCGCAAAATACAGCAGCTTACGGCACTGATAAATCAAACATCTCTGATAAAACGGAGACCATCCCAGAGACTATACCCCATCAATCCAACCATGTACCAGTGAGTGTACCATCTCCATCCAACCGTTGGACAACCGTCCAACACAAGAAAAGACTAAGAAGTCCAAAAGTGCTGAATGCCAGGAAACAGACAAAACTAGCCGACTATTGGCTGAGTAAACCAATAGAAACCAACAACAGTTTTGAATGCCTGACAGAAGAGGAACGAGGAAACATAGAAACCACAAAGGAGACAGATACTAATGAATCAAGCAGCACAACCACTATACCCAAACCTCCACCCGTAACAATATATAAGGTAGGAGTGATTCAACTCATCCATACACTGATGCAAAAAATTACGAGTAATTATACAGTCAAATCCACTGGCTTTGAAACAATTAAAGTTCAAGTTTTTGAGGCTGAACACTTTAAAACTCTTATAAAGGAGTTGGATGAGAAAAACACCCAATACCACACCTTCAGACAAAAAGTGAGAAAACATTTAGGTTTGTACTAAGAGGCCTACACCACGGAACGGAGGTGGAAGTAATAAAATCAGCGCTCTTGGGTCTTGGCCACGAAGCAGTGAACATTCATAACATAAAACATAGAGTCACCAAATTACCTCTACCTATGTTTTATGTAGACCTAAAAACTAGTGGTAACAACAAAGAAGTATACAACATAGAAAAACTTGACTATAATATTGTTAAATGCGAACCACCACGTACCAAAAGAGTAATCCCACAATGTACAAGATGCCAGGCATTTGGGCATACTAAAGCATACTGTCGCAAAGTACACAAATGCGTAAAATGTGCTGAGCAACATGAGACAAAAAATTGCTCCCGCTAAATAAAAGACAACCAAGTAAAATGCGCTAATTGTGGAGGAAATCACCCTGCAAACTACAGAGGATGTGAAGTTCATAAACAATTACAACAAAAATTATGGCCTATACTACGTGAAAAGAAGAACATTCAAACTCAAGCTCAACCTAGCCTAGAAAGCCAAATAAGAACTGGAGTATCATACGCCCGAGCTCTTAATGATCAAACAGTACCAACAAGCACCCAACCAGTCAGCAATATGGTTAAGCTTGAAGAAATGCTTGCCAGACTCATGGAACAGATGGGGACGATGCTCAACCTACTTACTGTCGTAGTTAGTAAATTGGCCTAATGACAGTACAACAACAAAACTATAAACAACAAAAGTATAAATTATGTATTTGGAACGCAAACGGTTTACACCAACACTCTCGGGAAATAAAAACTTTTTTAATTGACCAAGACATAGATATCATGATGGTATCAGAGACCCACTTCACTGAACGGCACTACATTAGTATTCCAAAATATAAAATATACCACACTAGACATCCGGATGGTAAGGCACATGGTGGAACTGCAATAATTATAAAAGATAGTATTGCACATCATGAAAGAGAGAAGTTTGCAATGGATTATTTACAGGCCACCAGTATTACTATTGAAAATGAAGTTAGCCCAGTAACAATCTCAGCAATTTATTGTCCACCAAAACACAACAACAAGAAGGAACACTACGTGACCTTTTTTGAAACACTGGGTAACAAATTTGTGGCAGGGGGTGACTATAACGCCAAGCACCCAACATGGGGCTCGAGAATAACTAATACCAAGGGTAAAGAACTAGTAAAAGCAATAAGTGCTAAAAATCTAAGATCAATTTCAACTTACGAACCAACTTACTGGCCTTCTGACGTAAAAAAAGTTCCGGATGTGATCGATTTTTGTATCACTAAAGGTGTTGACCCGAAAAAGTGTAAAGCGGAATCCTGTTTAGATTTGTCATCAGATCACTCTCCGGTGATTATTACTGTATACGAGGAAATACGCAGCAGAGAAACTGGGCCATCCTTGCACAATAATCGAACTAACTGGGACCTTTTTAGATCAAAGCTAAATGAGTCTATTTCGTTAAGTATACCACTGAAAACTGATTTGGAAATTGAAATAGCAATAGAACACCTCACCAGAAACATCCAAGAAGCAGTATGGTTTGCTACTCCCACGCATAAAGCTATCCAAGGGAAGAAGAATGATGTGCCCCTACTCATTAAGGAGAAAATAATGGAGAAAAGACATCTGCGTAAACAATGGCAACTATGCAAATCACCTGCTAATAAAAGAAAATTAAATAGAGCTATAAAAGGCCTAAAGGAATTGATAGTGGAGCATAATAACCAATGTATTCAAGAATATCTTGAAAATTTAACACCATCGGAAGCTACGGAGTACTCGCTGTGGAAAGCAACAAGGAAGATGAAAAGACCACAGATACACAACCCTCCTATCAAAGATGACAAAAATAAATGGGCAAGGAATGATAAAGAAAAGGCTACGATGTTTGCTAATCATCTGCAGGAAGTATTCAAACCGTATCTATTGAAGCAGATATTATATGCACAGTTATATATTAAATATTTTATTAATTAATAAGTCCTCAGACTGAAATTATACAGAAAGTCCTCAGACAATATTTCTCAGATACTGAAGACAATATTAAAAACAGATATTATACAATTGAATAAATTCAATAAATTCAAATAAAGTAAACAATTCAAACAATTCAGGAGATTAAATAGGAAACAATTGAATTTAATATATTTTTTTTTATATAAACAAAAACAAAACAAGTTTAAGTAATTTAATTTAAGAATGAATGTATTGTAATTCCAACACACCCCCTCAAGACATTCATTTCAACAATTTAAATAATTTGAAGTCCCAATCCTTCAGTGAATTTTTCATGTAACTCTCTTGGCAGTGCTTTTGTTAAAATATCCGCAACCATTTCATTAGTTGATACATGACGTAATTTAATAATTCCTTCATCAACTACATCACGAACAAAATAATGACGAATATCTATATGTTTTGTACGTGCATGATAAATCGAGTTCATTACCAGTTGTTCAGCTCCACGATTGTCAATTAATATTTTAATTTTCAAAAATTTTTCTTGCTCTAGTTCAGTCAATAAATCATTTAAATATATTGCTTCTTTTACAGCTTCTGATAAACTAACATATTCTGATTCAGTAGATGAAAGTGCCACAGTTCTTTGTTTTTGAGATTTCCAGCTCACAGCACCCCCTGCCAACATAAATACATATCCAGAATATGATCTTCGATCTTCAAGACAACCTCCCCAATCAGCATCACAGTATCCAATCATAGATTTTGTTTCTTTAGTATAAAGTATTCCTAATTCTATTGTACCAGCTAAATATCTCAATATTCTCTTAACTCCCAACCAATCTTGTTTACTTGGTTTGTTTACAAATTGAGCTAATCTTGAAACAGTATTTGCAATATCTGGTCGAGTTCCAACCACTAAATACATTAGTGCTCCAATAACTTCTCTATAAAATTTACTATTAATTTCTTCTTTTTCAGTTGAATAAAATATTTTCTTCTTTTGTAATTCATTTAAATAGGCAGTTACAACATCAAATTGTCTTATTACAAGTTTTAATTCCACAGACAATGCAATTAAAAGTCTCATTGATTCCATTCTTGCAACTGGAGCAAAAGTTTGATCATAATCAATACCATATTTTTGACTATAACCTTTTGCAACAATACGAGCTTTTCTTTTTTCAATAAGCCCATCTGATCCAAATTTATTTGTTAAAATCATTCGACTTCCCACAACACTTTGACCTTCAGGTAATTTTACAATATTCCAAGTATCATTTTTTAATAAACTTATGACTTCTGATTTAATTGCTCTCTTCCACTCAGCACACTCTTGAGAATTAATAGCATCTTCCAATTTAACTTCAGCTACTCCAACAAATATATTATCATTATCATTATCATCTTCATTAGAATCAGATTCAATCCTTTCTTTAACTTCACAATTATTAACTTTTGAAAATAATTTTCTGGGACGTCCTTTCAAACCTGTTTTAATTAATTTTGGTCTTCCTGGTACTCTTCTTTCTTCTCTAGTATATTCTCTTGAGTTTCTTCTAGGAGATTCTTGAATAGATGATTGAATACCAGATGAATTTTCATTTTCTTCATTATCTTCTAAATTTTCTTCTGGAATTCCATCTAAAGTTTCTGTCTCATTACTATTTTTAAATCCTGTTATCAATTCAATCCATGGTTTATCCTTGTTTTCAAAATCATTAATAATCAGCTGTTTAATCTCTTGGTTCTTTAAAACTGTAGTAACATTATCTTCAATAAATTTCACATCACGAGCAACAATAAATTTTCTCTTTTCTGGTAACCAAATTCTGTATCCTTTTGATTCACGTGGATAACCTACAAAAATTCCTTTCATTGATCTATCAGATAATTTGCCTTTTGTTGGATCTTTATCTAAGACATATACAGTTGATCCAAATGCTCGTAAATAATTTAAATGAACTTTATCCCTGTTGAACCATCTCTGATAAGGAGTATCTCCATTAATACTTCTTGAAGGACATCTGTTTCTCAAATGACATGCTGTAGCTACAGCATCAGTCCAAAACATATCCGATAAATTTGATTGAAGTAATAAACATCGTCCCATTTCAACTAATGTTCGATTTAAACGTTCAGCAACACCATTTTGCTGAGGTGTTCTTACAACACTTAATCGACGTTGAATACATTGATTACGCAGGAAAGAATCCATCTCAGTATTACAATACTCTTTACCATTATCACTTTGAAGATACTTAATCTTCTTCCCTGTCATACGTTCAGCTTGATTTTGATACATTTTGAAAGCTTCTAGTGCACCACTCTTCTGTTTAAGAAAGTATACTTCACACCATCGAGAATAATCATCAATAAATGTAATAAAATATTTTGCTCCATTCACTGATTGTGTCCTAAACGGTCCAACAATATCTGTATGAACTATTTCAAGAAGTTCTTCACTCTGTCGTTCACTTCCTGAAAACGGTAACCCTGTCATCTTGCCTCGTAGACACACTTCACATCTTGACAAACATTTCAATTGTTCAGAGGTTACTTTACTTGTAGTATTCTGATTAATCACCCGAAATAAATCCTTAGCATTTAAATGACCCATACGACAATGCCACATCAATAACTCAGAATTAGCTTTATCTTCTCCAATACAAGCTTCTTCATTACCTTCTTGTAAATAATAGAGATCACCACGCCTTTCAGCAACAAATTTAACATTTCCAGTCATATCCATAATTACAGCTGAATCTTTTTTAAATAGAATTTCATGATCCTTATTAGTAATTTTAGCAACTGATACTAGATTTGACCTTAAATCTGGTACAAATAATGTGTTTGAAAAATCTACTGACCTCAGCTGTTTACCATTACTAATCGACAAATTAACAGTACCTTTTCCTTTGATTTCACTATTTGCTTGATTAGCCAAATTTATTTTCCCACTAATTTCTTCATTTAAAGACTTAAATAATTGTTTATCACCACATAAATGTGTTGTACAGCCACTATCAAGAATCCAAGGTCGACAACTTGGAACACTACCAGCAAATTCAACATTAAGTACTGCAAAAGTATCATCATCCGCTTGAGAACATTGGTTTTCTTGTGTGTATCTATTCTGTCTATCTGGTCTATTTCTTCTGAAATTTGGTTTCAATTGAGTTGGACATTCAGGAGACTTATGTCCTTGTTTTCCACATTTAAAACAATATCCTTTAAAAATATTTTTGTAACTCGGTTGATTTTCAGCCCTTACATTTCCAGCTAACTCAACAACTGAATTTGAACCAATTTCACTCTTCTCAAGTATCTTAACCTTAAGAGCTTCAACCTCCAAGAGTTCATCACGTGATTCCATAGCACATTTAAAACCTTCATAGCTATCTGGTAGACTATATAATAACATTACAGACAATAAATCTTTATTCACTTCAATATCCATAGCTCCAAGTCGATCAACTATATCCGAAAACTTGTTTACATGATCCCTGACATCACCACCTTCAGACATCTTGTGAAGCATAAGTTGCTTAAGTAATAAAGCTTTTCTTGCAGGTCCTTTGGAAGCATAAACTGAGGCAAGTTTTTGCCAAACTTCATGAGAAGTATTACAACCTCGGACATGCTGCAATTCCGTTGAACTAATTGCTAATATTACTTCTGACTTAGCTTTACGATCAATTTTTATCCATCCATTTCTTTCTTCTTGATTATTTTCCGCAGCAACAGGAATCGGTTTTTCACCACTGACATATTCCCACAAATCATTTTTGATCAATAGCGCCTCAACATGAATTTTCCAGGCTTCATAATTGTCCTTACTCAACAGCTCAAATCTTGTAGCACTCACTGATGTCGTCATATTAATTTTTTTAATTAAAGCCAATTTTTTTTTAATTAATCTGGGCCCATAACCTATTGAAGCAGATATTATATGCACAGTTATATATTAAATATTTTATTAATTAATAAGTCCTCAGACTGAAATTATACAGAAAGTCCTCAGACAATATTTCTCAGATACTGAAGACAATATTAAAAACAGATATTATACAATTGAATAAATTCAATAAATTCAAATAAAGTAAACAATTCAAACAATTCAGGAGATTAAATAGGAAACAATTGAATTTAATATATTTTTTTTTTATATAAACAAAAACAAAACAAGTTTAAGTAATTTAATTTAAGAATGAATGTATTGTAATTCCAACAGTATCCTTCAGAAACGGCAGCAGAAGAAGAAAATGGTAT
Organism: Panorpa germanica; assembly: GCA_963678705.1. NCBI lineage: Eukaryota > Metazoa > Arthropoda > Insecta > Mecoptera > Panorpidae > Panorpa > Panorpa germanica. The sequence continues at coordinate 1,178,821 of OY783219.1, read as the reverse complement.
TTTGGATTTTCTGGACAGCCCTTTCCAAATGGACTTTCCTCATAAAAAAATTGCAACCAAGGAAACTTGGGAAACAATAGTAAAAGAAATCAATATTAGGAAATCACCCGGTTTTGACCTAATCACAGGAAAGATAATATTCGAACTATCTTTAAAAGTATAAAACTAATTACTTTCATTTTTAATGCAATTCTTAGAACCAACTACTATCCTAGTAGTTGGAAGGTTGCTCAAATAATTATGATTCCGAAACCTGGGAAAAAACCGGAAGAGGTTACTTCCTATAGGCCCATTAGTTTACTGCCGATACTATCGAAATTATTTGAAAAAATATACGTTAAGAGGTTAAAATGTAAAATGTTAAAATGGTGTAAAATGTTATTGTCATTAATGAAAAAAAGCTAATTCCCGAACATCAATTTGGCTTCCGCAATAAGCACGGTACTGTAGAACAAGTACTTTGGTTGGTTAACACAATTAATAAAGATTTAAATGCCAAAAGATATTGCTCAGCAGCTTTACTAGACATAGCCCAAGCCTTCGACAAAGTGTGGCATATAGGTCTTCAATATAAACTGAAAAAAATACTTCCGTACCAAGATTATCAACTATTGAGATCATATATGACTAATAGGCACTTCATGGTTAAAATAGGTAGCGAATGCACTGAATTGAAACCCATCCAGTCAGGAGTCCCTCAGGGAAGTGTCTTAGGACCCACACTATACCTTCTGTATACTTCCGATTTGCCAACTACAACAGAAACTACCGTTGCTACGTTTGCAGACGATACTGCTATATTAGCATCACACACAGACCCAGTATTGGCATCACGGAATCTACAGACTAACCTTGATATGATTTAAGAATGGCTCAAGAAATGGCGAATAAAAGCAAACGAAAGTAAATCAACGCATGTAACATTTACCACGCGCAGAGAAACTTGCCCGCATGTGAAAATAAATAAGTGTAATTCCACAATCCAATGACGCCAAATATCTCGGTATACATTTGGACAGAAGGCTTACCTGGCAAAAGCACATTTTTACAAAGCGTAAGCAGCTTGGTCTTAAAATCAGGAAAATGTATTGGATAATTGGTCGAAAGTCAAAACTCTCTCTGGACAACAAAGTACTTATATATAAAACCATTCTGAAACCCATCTGGACTTACGGAATTCAGCTTTGGGGCACTGCATGCAACTCCAATATAGCCATAATCCAGCGATTTCAAAACAAAGTACTACGGCTCATTGTAGATGCACCATACTACGTCACAAACGAAGTCATCCAGAAAGACATCCCAATAGCATCCATCAAAGATGAAATATACATATCCAGCACAAAATATAGTGATAGATTAATCAACCATCCCAATGCGTTGGCGAATCAACTGAACGTGTGTGACAACAGGGAACCCCGCAGATTAAGGCGATATCAACCAATAGACCTAACTTTAGGTCCGCGATAGGGAATAGTGTACAATGTATGATATATTATAATAGATTATTGTATATAAAAACAAGAGGGCATTCACTGGAATGTTTCTCTTACATGTCTTAATTAATTATGTAAGTTATCATGTAAGAAGCTTATTGCCTACTTAGGCAGATTGCTGAAACAATAGGAGAAATAAAAAAAAAAAAAAAAAAAAAATAAAAAAATTATATAGTTAATGACATATTTAAATTTATTAAAATTTTATGCTCAATCTTTAGAATTTAAAATATTTACTAACATAAATTAAACAATTATTTAACATAATTATTATAAGTAATTACTTTTTTTAAAGCCTTAGCATCTTTGTAAATTTGGGTACCAGGTTCATTAAAAAGGCAGGAATTTCTATTCATTAACAAATGATCTTTTTCCATATCGTTTAATGAACCGTATGATGGATGATGCACTTATTTATTAAAAGAAATTAAATAACAATAAATTAAAAACAATTTAATAGCACAAACAATATTTTAGGTTATAATCACATGTGATCACAAGTTATAATACGGCGTCCAAAATGGTGGTTTGTGAATATCAACATTTTTAACAGGTTTGAAAGAGATGAAAGTATATCTATTTCGTGTTTCGTTCCCTCACCTCCTAAAACGTATCACCCCTCAAAAATGATCAAAAGATTTGCTCACAGTTACTAGTCTATATTTAGTGGTTTGTGGATAGAATTCGTACATCCTAGGAAACACACGTGCTTTATAATATAGATCCAATTATATTATATTTAATTTAGAACCTACAACGCTGATATAAAATTCGTGTTTCAACTAGAATATACGCTCTTTTGTGATCATTACTCGAATGATGTATTATAAACTCAATTATAATATTTTAAATTAGAAAAACACATTCGAGAAAGACATACAGTGAGTGTAAAAAGTATTCGTACACCTCGGTATGCAGAAAGAAAAACGAATTTGCTAGGCTTCCTGGTATATATTTTCTAAAAAACAAAATAGTATCAAACACTTCAAGGTTACAGCATTGTATTTATTAAAAAAAAAAAGGATTAAAAGAAAGACTGAGTGCGTGGTAAAAATAATTACGCACAATATATTCGAAATCACAAACAAAAAGTATTCGTACATTTCATAAATTAGTGATAAAATATAAAGAATTAGTGATGAAATAACAAAAAAAAATAGTAATTAATATTTTGTTGGTCCACCTCTTGCATTAATAATAGCTTGGAGTCTTCGTGGCATAGAATCAACTAGTTTAGAAGTGTAAGAAGACGGTATCAGAGCCCATTCCTCGCGAAGCGCGATTTTTAATGTTTCTTTATTCGAAATGTGTCGTGTTCGAATTTTTTTGTCAAGATAATCCCACACATGCTCTATAACATTAATATCGGGTGAATGAGGAGGTATTTCAAGGTGTTTTGAAGTGTTAAAGAGGATCCACATCTTGGTATTCCATGCTGTGTGCATATCCAATCATTATTAAAATCCATTTCTGTTACACTGGCGGGAAGATTCTCTTTTAAGATATTAATATACACTTTTTGATCCATGATTCCATCAATAAATGCAAGTTTCCCCACTCCAGTAGCACTCATACAACCCCAAACCAAAACAGAACCACCACCGTATTTTACCGTTGGAACTAAATTTTCTAAATTATTTTATCACTAATTTATGAAATGTACGAATACTTTTTGTTTGTGATTTCGAATATATTGTGCGTAATTATTTTTACCACGCACTCAGTCTTTCTTTTAATCTTTTTTTTTTTTAATAAATACAATGCTGTAACCTTGAAGTGTATGATACTATTTTGTTTTTTAGAAAATATATACCAGGAAGCCTAGTAAATTCGTTTTTCTTTCTGCATACCGAGGTGTACGAATACTTTTTACACTGACTGTATATAGGCTAACGCTCATGTTTAGCCCTGCGGTGTGTAATTCAAGAAGTTGGTTTATTAATAAATGTATTTTAAGTGAAATCAACAAGTGTTATCATTTACAAAGTTACTAGCATCTTTAGAAGAACTCCAAGCATATGGAAAACTCTATATGCACCTTTATGTGTAGTGAATATCTGTTTACTAGGAACCAGTCCGAACTAAACACTTTAAGCACAAAAAGTCTGACCTTACAACTCAGACTAGATATAGCTACACACCATTTAGATCCTGCGAGCCGGATACTACATGGGTTCTTACCATTTGGTCCTTCAAGCCTGAGCCTACTACGATTCTACCCGAATTGGTTCGATTCCTGTACCAGAGACCACAAGCTGATCCCAAGCGTCAGATGTGTTCGAGATTATTAAGATCGTGCGATTCCACTGTTCCACAAGCTGCTACTGAGAGCTGTCGCGGAGTTCATCAAAATATCAGCTAGTGACCTTTCCTATTATTATTTTCCGAATTACATGCATGTATATGTCTTTGTTTATCTCATTGAGACAGGCTATTAAAAATTGTTAATTGCCTGATTTGCAGAACGCACTAGTTGTGCGTAATATTGTTATATAATAGTTTCGTTGATTCGTATTATATTAAATTGTTTAAAACATGTAATTCTTTTGTGGATTAAAAGTTATTATTGGTTTTTCATTGGTTTGATAAACGCGTTTACAATAAGCTTAAAATATTATATTTGTTTAAGCAAACACGTTAATATACATATATTCTGAGAAATATTGCGTCTGTTTTGCTGCATAGCGTTAAGGCTTATCTTACTTTCATAGGCTTGCTAGGGGTGCTTCACCACTTGAGAGACCACTTGTTACGACTGTATTTTAAGAAGATAAAGTACACTCCAGTAAGAATAAATATTCACTTTTAAATATTAAAATATCAAAACTTAAAATACTTTAATATTAAAACTTTGTAATATTTAATTAATTATGGCGACTGCAATGAAAAAACTAAAAATTAAATTTGAAAATGTTATCGGTAAATTTGATTTACATTATGAAGAATGTAAAAACTTAAACCCGAATGACAAAAGTTCTTATTGTTTGCATACAATAAAAAATAGAAAAGAGGCAATCACGCCATTGATAGAATCCATCGAGGGTTTAGCTATTGATATTCAATCATCGCTACCACAGGATGGCGATGAATATAAAACGATTAAAATTAAGCTTAGTGATTTTCAAAAAAGACATATTGAATTGTTATCTTTGTTTGCACATGAACCACCGGTAAATCTGGAATTTGATATTTCCCCTCCACGATCAGTACACTCAAGTAACTCTAATTGCAACCATTATAATAAATATAGATTACCGGAAATTCATTTAAAATCGTTCGATGGCTCAGTTGATAACTGGGCCGAATTTAGAGATTCTTTTATTTCGATGATACATAAAATCCTGAAATAGACGACGCGCATAAATTTAGATATTTGAAATTCGCGCTACAATCTCATGCACAAAAGGTTATTTACGGACTTGAAACAAGTGCCGTCAATTATCCTATCGCATGGAGCCTCTTAGAGGATCGATATGAGAATAAGCAATTGATGATCACACATCATTTAAAACGCTTAACTGAGACATCCCTTGTTAAGGGAGAAACCGCTAATGGCTTACGTAATTATATCGATGATATAACAAAACATGTTCGCGCATTAAAACGATTAGTAAAGGAGGAACAATTGTACGACACGTTAATTGTTTTCCTAACTGTTAATAGGCTGGATATTGACAGCCAACGACAATTCCACAAATTTGCAGCAGGTGCATCAGAACCTGTTATATTTAAAGATTTAATGAGTTTCTTATCGCGAAGAGCTCTATTGTTAGACAATTTAAATACAAAATCTAGACAACCTGTAAAGGTACAGGCTAAACAAAGCTTAATCGCTACAAAGGACAACGCGTGTTCCATATGTAAGCGGGAAGGGCATTTTGCTTTTAAACGTCAAGATATAATAAAACTCTCTTTGCCAGAGAGAAAGAAATTGATTGCTTCAAAAAGATTATGTTTTAATTGCTTGCGTTCTGTACATCGAGTGTCAGAATGCAAATCCAAATATTCGTGCTTTAAATGTAAAAAAAGGCACAATACAATATTGCACAGTGTGGATTCAGGTGAAGACTTACAACCCTCCCCTTCCCCCATGACTGTATTTACTAGCCGATTAGGTACTCGTAAAACAATACAACCGCGGTAGTTCAAATTCCGAATAATGAAGGCAAATTAATATTAGCCCGCGCCTTGTTAGATAGCGGGAGCGAATCTTCATTCGTTACACAAACATTAGCAAAACGTTTAAATTACCTACACAAATTGCAAAGGTGTCGGTAATCGGTTTAAGCGCAAGTAACTCATGTTACAAAACAAATCACAATTAATGTACAATCAGTACACAGTAAATATAACAAACACTTGCGATGCTATATATTAAATAAGATCACAGATAATGGTCCTATCTGCGATACTGAACAGATTGATTTGAATCTGCCCACTAATGTGAATTTGGTAGATCCAAACTATTTTAAATCAAGTAAAATAAATATTTTGCTCGGGGCAGATATCTTTTGGAGCTTATTAGCCATTGGTCGAACAAACCTTGGTAATGGGTTGCCAACTATACAAAAAACAACATTAGGCTGGATATTAATTCCAAATACATTCAACTCTCGCAAAAACACAACGCAGTGTTTTTTAACGCAAAACCGTTAACTTGAGACAATAAATGAGGCACCGATGCTCTCCGAAGTGGAAGAGCACTGGCCCACAAATGAATTTACGATTCAAAATATACCCGAACAAAGAAAATGTAAAATCATATCTAGCTTTGCCAAAATAGATACCGATATTCATCCTTCAGAACATTGAAGCGAGTGAATGCTCAGATTTATAAATAATTCCCGAAAGTCTAATAATAAATTAGTCGGTGAATTGTCGCTAAGTGAACTTGAACATTCAGTTCAAGTGCTTGTCAAAATGTCGCAACGACAATCATTTAACCAGGATATAAAAATGTTATTGAATGAGAAATCCGTTTCTCCATCGAGCAGTCTGCTATCTCTGAATCTATTTCTGGACGAACATGGAATTATGAGAGTGAGTGCAAACAATGCGCTAATTAGATTTTTAAAAGATAAAGATGAAAGGGCGAAAATCGCGAAAGTAATGACAGAGAGCAATATTTCGTGGAAATTTTCTCCTGCGCGTTCTCCACACCACGGCGGTGTGTGGGAAGCTAATATCAAATCAATGAAAACTCATTTGAAAAATGTTTTAGGGAATACTAATCTCGCATACGAAGACATGTACACTGTATTAGCCCAAATTGAGTCTGTGTTAAACTCAAGACCCATCCATTCCATGGCCAATGACCCCTCAGACCTTACCCCCCTTTCCCCTGGTCACTACCTGGTGGGAAGATCACTGACTGCCATACCTGCTTTTGATCCCGATTATGTGAATCAAAATAAACTACCGAGATTCTTTGCAATTCAACAGATTATGCAGCACTTCAGCTACTACAACGGAACAAATGGAAAACTTCCGTGGGTGATCAACCAGCCGTAGGCCAATTGGTGCTTATCAAGGACGATTCCGCTCCGCCTTCCAATGGTCGCTCGGAAGGATCACTCATCTGTCAACCGTCGCTAAAAACGACCACAGAGTCGCTGAAGTAAAGACCGCCCAAGGATCTTTAAAGCGTTCGGTCCGAAATTTAGCACTTCTGCCTTGACAGTGAAGTGTTTTGTGTTAACAGCAATCAAGCTGATATAAAAGCTACAGTTTTAAAAGTGTCAAATGAACTGATTAGCTTTAAGCAAATGACTTTGTTTCAAATCGTTATAGAAAAATACCAGAGTATTTCTCCGTGGGGAGTCTGGTTAGAAACGAAATAGTTTCTAAATGTGTAATTTTAATTTACTATTGTTAGTTTTAAGTTTTATTGTTATATTTAAGATTTCATGAATATTGTTAGTCATAAGATATCATTCACCTATACATGCAAATAATGTCACGACCGCACAAGGCGCCAAGGGCTGCTTGCTCGAGCTCACGCTAAGACGTGTCAGAACACGTCTGTCTTGTGCTATCCCCACTCCAAGGGTTTAGCTAAAAACGCATGTAATATTCAGATAGAATTCGTACAATCCTAGGAAACACACGTGCTTTATAATATAAATCCAATTATATTATATTTAATTTAGAAACTACAAACGCTAATATAAAATTCGTGTTTCAACTAGAATATACGCTCTTTTGTGATCATTACTCGAATGATGTATTATAAGCTCAATTATAATATTTTAAAATAGAAAAACACATTAGAGAAAGACATATATAGGCTAACGCTCATGTTTAGCCCTGCGGTGTGTAATTCAAGAAGTTGGTTTATTAATAAATGTATTTTAAGTGAAATCAACAAGTGTTATCATTTGCAAAGTTACTAGCCTCTCTAGAAGAACTCCAAGCATATAGAAAACTCTAGATGCACCTTTATGTGTAGTGAATATGTGTTTACTAGGAACCAGTCCAAACTAAACACTTTAAGCACAAAGAGTCTGACCCTACAACTGAGACTGATATAGCTACACAACATTTTGATCCTTCGAACCGGATACTACATCGGTTCACACCAGTCTGGCTGTTCAGTACGTGCATGGATTTGCCTACACTGGCGACAGGTTTGTATTAAGACAAAACATATATCGTTTTTTCATGTGGCTCGGGGTGTTTTGCAATAGGCTTGTGTCTTCATTTTTCAGTGGTCGATTTTTCAATTGTTGATTAAAATTGATGTTAATAAATGTGTATTGGCGTTTCTACTTTATTAAATATCTAAATGTTGACGGAGATATTAGAATTCAAAATTTGAATTGTAGTTTTAGCGCTAGAGATGGTCGGCCATTTGTATGACGTGAAATGCATTTTATATATATATAATATTATATATATTATAACAATATCTTTTACGCTCTGTTGTATAAAAGAGATAGCAAGTAGCTGTTTTCAAAATTTTGAAAGAACAACCTCCCACAGGATACAAATGCTTGACGCAGCTATATAGGCTTGCTTGTATAGGAACTAGCTTCTACCCTGTTCAATGGAAGGTTGCACAAATCATCTCGTTGCATCAAAAATTTTCTTGAAAAACATATAGTTATTCGATGCGTCTTGATGCAGGTCTACCTCCGGCGACGTGTTACTTTAAATCATTAAATGTTTCAAATTTAAATTATATTTTGATTTCGCTGTTTATGCTGTATGATGTGGCCGCCTCCTTGCATCATAGTACGCCATGAGGCACGACCCAATTAGCAAATAATTAGAAAATGATCAAATCATTACTAGATAATACTACAAATTACCATTTATGCACATGTTCAACATAAAACAAAATACGACTTTCAACAATAAAATTTTAAGTATTTCCTAAATTCAATTATAAATATTTCAGTTTTTCAAATCATCATCATCATGAAATCAAAATACGATTTCCAACATTAAAATTTTAAGTATTTTCTAAATTCAATTATAAATATTTCAGTTTTTCAAAAATGATTATTCTTTATCAAACTCTTCACATATTTTCCATATTTACAATTTTGCTTCTGGTAATATTGAACATAACATGTTTTTTAATATTACATAATAATACGTATTTATCAGGTAAGGAACTCAAACTGGATTATGACTGAAATAATATTTAAGCAGTACACATTTTTATTTTTCAACATTTTTCTATTGACTATAGCATCCGTGTTAATTTTTTTTTGAAATCTTGAAAAATTAAAATTCTTATATACGCAACCAAACTAAAAAGGAAAATAACATGTCTTAACGTGTCTTAACAATTACTTATAACGAAATTATCTTTGAATTAAAGTTGACTTTTTTATGGTAGAATTTCCACATAGAATTTTTAAATTTTTTTCGCGATCGAGTTGGCAGTAAGAAGAAGAGCAGGCGGTGCAATTGTGGAAGATGAGCTAAGGAGAAGGGACAAAGAGATACAGCAACAGGAAAGAATGAAAACAATCGAGAAGAGCAATTACAACACAAGATATAAAAGGATTTGTGAGAGAGATACCACATTACTTAAAAGAAAAAAAAAACAAAAACATGTAACTTCTTTAACATACTTTATTGTATGGTATGAAATATTTGACATAAATATATATGACGTGTTGGACGATTACAATTCATTACATTTAATTTAATTAAACTAACTCAAAAGGTTTAACCCTTTTCAGTCTTCTATTTGCTTCTTCATCGTTGTCCATTAGGTGTGTTACCTTGTCATTAACTTGTTGTTGGAGTCTTTCCTAGTAGTTTGGCAAAGTTCCTTATTGTAGTGTCCACAGCTTCCATCAGCTTGAAGTCCCGGTTAAGATCATTGTTTCTAATATACCAGGGTGCTTCCACTATGTTTCTTAGAAATTTCGTTCTAGAACAATTTCGTTGGATTCAATCCTTGTTACTCTGAATGGTACTTCTTCTTATTTTACTCGGAAGTATCTGTTAGTTCTATATGAGCACAATATTTGTGAGTGTTGCTTAGATAGAAAAGTTTTCAATTTATAGATTAAGCCTTCAAGTCATACTTTATAAAAAGTTTGCGCTTCCACCAAAAGAATTGTAGAGCAAACCATTTATTCTTCTAATGTACCTTCAATCATGTTGGTAATTCTATGGACTTGAATGGCTTTATCCTTTTAAGTAATTTTTCTTTATTAATTTGGCTATTACCGATTATAAAGATATTGGTCTGTAAGAATCTACTTCATGAGGTGGTTTCCCTGGTTTTGGTATCATAATCACCTCAGCAACTTTCCATAGTTTAAGTACATACTTAAGTCTAAATGCTGCATTTATTAAATTTGTTAATTTTACTACACCAGTAACTTAGTCAAATCCTGGTGCTTTTATACTACTGATATTTTTGTAGATTTTCTGTCTAACTTCCTTGGCTGTAGTAGGTTTGATATTCTCTTCTTCTTGTAATGTCGCACTCCAGTCTGGTGCATCCTGCTCTACTTCATTTGCTTGGAATGTTTCCTCGAAATGGTTTGCGAATATCTATACGTTCTTTTGTGTTGTCTTTGGCCCATTTTCCGTTTTCTTGTCTTAATAGAGTTATCGACAATACCGGCCTTTTAAGCTTTTCGGTGGCCTTTCATAAAGAATAATCCGTGCTACTATCATCAGTTAGGTTTCTAAGAAATCCACTAATAGAAACATTTTTCAATTGTTGAATGTTTCTTCTTATCTGTTAACTGGCGTTGTTTAGTTTTGTCTTGTCATGTCATTTATCTTTGAATAAATCTTTGACTTCTTTCGGATAGTTATTTCTTGTTGGTTTTTTCGTGTAAGCTCCTGCGTATATTTCCATGCCGCCTGTTGAATATTCTTAAGAAATACCTGCCCAATTCCCAGTCAGTTTTTTTATATACTGAGATTGGGTTATGCTCTTCCTTAATAATATTTTCGCTAAGGGTTAGTACTATTGATGAGTGATCTAAATTCATGTCCCACCGCTCTTGTATCTGTATATATTTAGCAGTTAAATCTGGAACTTTATATAAATCAGTTGACTAGTAAGTCGGTTTAGCTGTAGATATTTTTCGCTACCAGCTCATCTAACCGCCACTAGAAGTTCTTTCCTTTTTGTTGTTGTTAGTCATGATCCCCAGTGTTCTTAGCATTAAAGTCACAACCTATAATGTATATTCTACTTTGATTTTTTAAGAATTCGAAATACCATTCTTTCTTGAGAAAATGTTTTGATGGACAATAAATTGCAATTATATTAACTGGATATTTGTTCGTCGTAACACTAACCGTGGTAGCTTGGATTTCTTCAGCTTTATGACAGTGATTTGTTAATTATTATAGCACTTTCTTCTTTGGGAGTGGTTTCCAGCTACACACTATAATTCTGAGCTCTCTGTTCATATCTTCTGCTTGGGTGATAATTTAGTTAGTCGCTCGGTAATTTTCGAGAACAATTGTTCTTGGCTGTTCAGTTTGCTTAATCATAATTGCAAAGTCTGATCACTTGAATTATTTTTATTATTTTTATATGGTTTGTCTTTTACAGCTTGGCTGTACATCATATCCTTATTAACTTTATGTGGTTGAATTTCTGCTAAATTTTCCGTTTCATTTTCGGATTTTCGGTTTACCGGTTGTCTCTTTTTTTGTGGCTGGTAAAGCAATCTTGGTTTCCTATTTTGCTTATTTTTAATGTTTTACATCTGCATGACTACCAGACATCTTCTATAATTTGCTGGATGACGTTCGCCGCAATGTACGCATTTTGGTGGTGTACAAGCCAACTTTGTGCAATACTTAGTTAAGTGTTTATCCACATAGCATATGGCACGAATTGAACACGCTCCGTTCCAGGGACACCATATTCGGTCATTGAAACGTAGTTGTCGTTTATATATTTATTATAATCAACAAGAATATATTTAACCAAATATTTATGTTTGTAACACCTTCAATATCTCGTCTACAGTTGACGAGTTCTAATCATACATTAATTTTCTGTAACAGAACGAAACAAAAATAAGTAGCTATGATTATCAATCAGATATCTGGAAAGCAATAGAAAATGCAAGAAATCGAAAAGAAATATACTCAGCCTATTATGATGACAGACCGGAAATTATGAAACGATACAGCAAACACAGTGTGGGTTCTTTAGCTGGCGTTGTTAGGATAAGAGGCATTCCGGAGCAGAAAATTAGTAAAAAGAAGTTTACTTTCCTCTTGATGTACAAATATTCAGGTGATGACATGTTAATTTCAGTCAGAGCTGCCCTTTTAGTATAAAATAAAATTAAAAACATTATTCGTCATATTTCAGCTTCTACAATTAATTCATCTGCTAAAGTTCAAGCGATTAGAGAAAATAAGCGATTTAAATCAACAGCATCATTCATAATATGCGGTGTGTATAAGATGATGAACTTAACAACCGGTGGAATGATTCTACCAGATTTTGTTGGTTTATAATATGGCACAAATAAAATATCTGTGGTACCAGTGGGATATCCTTTAAAAATTAACCAATCAGAAGGAAGACCTACGTTGGCTGTGTGTAAAACCCTTTCTTAAAAATTATGATACATTTAATCATTAATGAATTTGTTGAGGCCTACAAATTACTGGCTGTTACTCATCTTCTTTTTACACTCAATCGATATCAGATAAAGTCTCTAAGACTTTGGAGTATTATCAAAGTAAAGGACAAATTACTGTTGGACAATGGAACTCTAGTGGTTATAAATTTATTGAGGATATGACATATTATGGAATGTTAGCTGAATTTAACCGTGTTCCAAATTTTTTTCGTAAATAATTCTGTTTATTTTACTATTTCGATTTCGTTGTTGTTTGTTGAATGTTGTTGGAGGTTGAATATTTATTTTATTTCTGAATGGTTTGGTTTTTGAGATGTCAGTTTGAAGTAATGTGAATTTGAAAACAAATGGAAAATTATGAAAAATGAAAAACGAAAAGATAACTGAAATTATAATATGGGGTTAGAAGTTTAGTAGTAGAGACTTACCATCGTATTTGATTGTATCAGCCGGCTTTGTCTGTATGTTTAATTTAGTTATGAAGTGTGTACTGTGAGTCAGTTGACGGTATCTTCAAATTACTTATAAATATAAAGTGATATAAGTGGTTATAGTGAACTTAAATTCAATAACATTAATAGTATAAGCTTAATACTGCTATAAGTATCGTATAATTATTGTATTGCATGAGATGCATTCATTTTTCGTGTGTGCTTTAGTGATGGTGGTGATGAATTAGCAGAATGACGTCATTTTCCTGTGGATATCATATTTACTTCCATTTGTTCTTTTTTCTTTATGCTATTGTTTTGCTCTAATATTTTGCTCTAAGTTGACTCTAATCATACATTAATTTTCTGTATTAGAGCTGGAACGAAACAAAAGTAAGTAGTAATGATGACCAATCAGATACCTGGAAAGTAATAGGAAATGCAGGAAATCGAAGAAAAATATACTCAGCATTTTATGATGACAGACCGGAAATAAAGAAACGGTATAGCAAGAATAGTGTGGCTTCTTTAGCTGGCGTTGTTAGGATAATAGGCATTCTGGAGCTGAAAAGTAGTAAAAAGGATTTTATTTGCCACTTCATATACAAAAATTCAGGTGATGACATGTTAATTTCATTAAGAGCTGCATAAAATTAAAAACATTACATTTAAAGGCAATCTGTAGTCAAATAAAATTAAAAACATTATTCGTCATGTTTCAGCTTCTACAATTAATTTATCTGCTAAAGTTCAAGCGATTAGAGACAATAAGGGATTTCAATTTACAGCATCATTCATAATATGCAGCGTGTACAAGATCATGAACTTAACAACCGGTGGAATTATTCTACCAGATTTTGTTGGTTTATCAGATGGCTCACATAAAATACCTGTGGTACCAGTGCGATATCCTTTAAAAATTAACCAATCAGAAGGAAGACCTACATTGGCTGTGTGTGTAAAACCCTTTTTTGATTATGACACAGATTTATCATTAATTGAATTTGTTGAGATCTACAAATAACTGGGTGTTACTCAGTTTTTCTTTTATAATCAATCGATATCAGATAAGGTATCTAAGGTTTTAGAGTATTACCAAAGTACGGGACAAATTACTGTTGGACAATGGAACTGGAGTGGTTATAAATTTTATAAAGGATATAACACATTATGGAATGTTAGCTGCATTTAATGATTGCCTGTATCGTGCAACCTTTATGCATGGATATGAATATGTAGTAAACGCAGATTTGGATGAAATACTCTTCCCAAGACAACACAAGGATCTGATAGAGCTCATCATTAGCATTAAACCTACTCGGTCTAGTATCATATTCCGAAATACGTTTTTCTACAAATTTTGGAAAAATGAAACCTCAGTAGGTAAAGAATTATTGTTAATTGTACAATTACATCAATAACACTCGTAGAATTAAATATTTCATTTCAATGCAGGGAAAAACTTTTTATTTACACAATCCAAAGTTATGAGAACCAAAGAAATATTACCATCTCCTAAGCGTAGCAAATATATTTACAAAGGGAAAGGAGCTCATCATGTTTGGCAATCTTATCCAGGTGCGTACCGAGACTCTACTACTAAATGTCCAGAATAATTTCTAAATCTTCCCTTTGTCTGGCCTTTTCTCACCCTTCTCTTCTGGCATCCACACTTATTGTTACTTCCTTTCAAGTAATTGTGATATTGATTTTTAATTTTTCAGGATATGGACAATATGTCCTACCAGTGACCGTGGGATTATGTCACCATTACAGGACTAGTTGTGTACCACATAAAGGATTTATTGAAAGCGTCCGGGATACCACAGCCTGGATATACCAGGTTTCACTTGCCGCAAATGTAGAAAAAGTATTGTCTGAAATACGTAAACGAAATTAAATATGAAAATATTAAAAATAGTTTTAAATATAAATACAGTTTAACATTATTAAAAAGATAATTTCATTATTAACATAAATTGCCATCTTTTTCATAAATAAACTAAAACCCGGTTTCAATTTAATATAAAACGCTATGAGCTAGTGCAGGCTGCTTCAATGGTTTTTGTGATATAAATTAATGTGTATTAAAGAATATAAAGCAGTTGGTTGTTTTGTGATTTTTTATGGATGCTAAGAAGAAGACCATGTATTCTAATGTATTCCGAGGGACTTTAGTACGCGGATTTTTTCCAATTATTTGTTTCAATGTAATTCCTCAAATTATCTCGTATTAAATATATTAAAATAAATGAGGTCCATTATTTAAGTTAGCAAGTAGTCATCTTAAAACATACATGCGTGGAAGTGATGCTACTACTAATTACTTAATATGGACTGAGATGCATAATACACTATCACAATATTCTGACAATACACATAAGATGGCTATATAGCGTTTATTGCTTGCTTACTCCGACCAATTAGGAACGATATATGTTTTATTTTCATCTTATTTTGTGCATCAATCGATTTTTTTTTTTTATTTACAAAGAATATTACAACTAAGCGTGGCTTATCTAGTAATTTATACATAAAAAGTTAAATAATCAATCGAAATAATAATTGTTTTTTCAATAGGGAAACACTAACAATATGACATTTTTAACATTTAGTTTTTTGACATATCGGTGGTGGATGCTTTGGCAATCGTTACAATGAATTCATTTTCGATCGATAATCGCATTAAAATAATAAAAATCCACTTTGAAAATGGTGGATCTGTAAAAGTTACATTTCGTAAACTTCGTAATATTTTCGGTCAACATAATCGTCCTTCTGAGACCGCTATTAAGAATTTGGAGACAAATTTGAGTCGAAAGGCTCGGTACGTAATGTGCCAACACCGATGCATGTTCGACCAGGTCGTTCAAGTGAAAACATCGCAGTCGTGAGTCACAGTGTTGAAGAAGATCCAATTTGTCAATCTCTCGACGTTCTCAACAATTTAGCCCAGTTCCCAGAGCCAAAAAAAGGCATTTACCTGTCATGAGGGCCGGTAGTTCTAATTTTTGGATTTGTTTTAAAGTAAGAAAAGTAAAGTAAGTAAAGTAAGTTGGCAATATGCTTGTGTGCTCTATAATAATAATAGTTATTATCAAACTTATAGAGGGCTCATTTCCCTACAAGTTTTGCATACAATATATTTTTTGTGTGTCTTACAGGGACGCAGCTACGTCACTGTAAATTAGGGCACTTCAATAAAAAAAATTTAACTATTTCCATTTTAAGCTCAATTTTTTTATGTTTATTTGTTATACATATTAAATTAACTTAGTTATAACTGGGTGACTTTTGTCAAAGTCGTACTTGGAGCGTTTTAAGCGACCCCCGACTTTTAAAATACCACTATCGTACAAGAATGGGTTTAACGATAACAATTTACATTTGCCGCTTATCGATGAATGCTTGTGCAAAGATCAAATCTCAGAATCAAAATATTCAGCCTGTGACATATTTATTAGCAAAGTCATAGTTTTATCAAGCCCTGTTTGCTTTACTTCGCCTAACCATGACGAACCGGACTACCAAAGGTTATTATTTGTTAATGTTTCCGCTTTAGCTTCGTGCGAAACTACGTAACATGGCAACACTGATATGACAGTCATATTAGACTGAATTTCGATTCGCAACAAACCGAATTTTTAACGAACTAGGAGATAGATTAATCAAAACCTAATTTTCGTGATTTTAATTGGTAAAATGTTTCGGAGTTTATTAGCCATTCTCGGTAATATTAAAGAAGCACATAACTCTAACCTTCGACCTGGAATGAAGAAGTACTACCTTTGACGCACCGTACTCGTCTGAGATTTTTGGATAAATGCACGCACCATACGCTATTTCCTTAAATTTTGATAGTTCCTCTTGAGCGTTGCAAGATAACAATGGGTGAGGTTATTCATATTGGTCGACTTTGTTCACACTGGTATCCAACCCAGCGCAATATTATGTATTTTCGGTTTCTTTTTGTGTCCAAATTCAAAATGAATGAATATACTAAGAAGAATTGCAGAGAAATATGGCTGGCCATATCTAAGTCAGATTCGATTATGCAATTGTTGATTGAAATTGATGTTAATAAATGTGTATTGGCGTGTCTATTTTATTCAATATCTAACTGGAGGTTACGCATAAAACAAATGCAAAAGTTCAAATTGTAATTACTGTGTTGAAATCGGAATGAAAATTGCTTCATTTTTAAAATAATTAAATCATATTTTTTTACTGTGTACAAAGTATTAATTTTGGTTTATGTTACAGGAAACACTGGCGCCATGAAATTAGTTAAGTTAGTTTTAAGAATATACATTTTATATTTTAACATACCTTGTAATATGTATAATTTTAACAAAATAAATTTAATGTTTTAATAACTATACTAATTTATTAATTGTCGACGTAATGGAATTTAAAAACCATGTTTAGCTTTAAGAGAACCAAAGAGCATGAAATAGTAATAAAACTTTTCAATTATTTTTACAACCAGAGTTTGTCAGTAAATTAAGTAATGAATTTTGATATCTAATTTTATTTTGATTCCTTAAATCCAGATAATAGTAATTTAACAGTTTAAGAACTCATGAATTTTTATAAGACACGTTTAGATTACACGTCTAGTTTAGATTTAAGATCACGAATAGAAAATAAGCAGTAAAATTATAATTAAAATTAAAATAGAAATAAGAAATAAAATAATAAAACTTTTGTTTAAAACTATGCATTGGAAATGAGCTTATTGAAACTAAGTAAGAAAGAAAGAGAGAAAAGTACTACGCACTTTAATATCATACATATAGTAAAATTGCTGACGCCAGTGGTTTTAAAACAAAGAATCGATGAAATCACGGTTCCAATATACTAAAAGAGTGGGAGATTTTTCTAACTTCTTTTATTATTAAAATCAGTCTAATTTTAGCCTCTGAAAAGAGCTAATTGGTCTTATATCCTGTCAAAGTCTGTCTCGTTACATAGACTTTGTCCACGAGCTGTGAGTTTTACAGAGATATTTCCAAAGTCAAATATTAATTACAGAATTAATTTCCGGTTCGCGCCTAAGTTTAGTCAAAGTTCAAAGCCAGTGCAAGAGTTTTAAAAAGAAGTTTTAAAATAAATAACATGTTAAGAAGATCTAAGTTAGTGTTAAGTTAAAGATATAAGTTATAAAAAAGCATTGTAATTTCCCTAAAAAGAGTTATATGTGAATATAAAAGTGTAAACCTTAAACCAAAGTTTATAATCCACTTTACCCGAATTACGCCTTTACAGAAAATAAAGACCAGTTAAATTCCAGCACAGAACTACCCCCAGATTAGAAACCTGAGCAGAGATCTTCACCGGATAAAAGCTAAGTCAAAATTCTATAAAAAAACGTAGAAATCTCGATATAAGAAACGATAAAAGTCAGCGATACTTGAGAACCACAGACACACATGCAACGACATATAGCAGGTACAACGGCACGAAGTAAACGCAAACCAGCAATCGCAGCCATCTTGAAAGACACATAGTTCGAGCATAACTCGAGGCTATACGACAAGAGACGAACAAAACAAACCACGTACAAAGACTTTTGACAGTTACTGTGTTCTGACAATAACAAAGTTTCAGATATTAACACAATTCAAGGTCGTACGCAGAATACAGAACGCAGTAGAATTACACAAACAAACCCCGTGATATATGACTAACGAGAACAACGTACTGAGAACAGAGAACCGCCGCATGTTATATGTTATAAGTTTTATGTTTTACAGGAACCATAGTTTTAGTCATACATATGTTATAACTGACAATTAAGTAGATAACAGACGTTTACAGACAAGAAAAAACAACTTGATAAGAATTCCCAGGGAAGCTCTAAGATATCGCTCGAAGTAAGATGCATGTTTTTGATATAGGTTTTACAGCTAAGTGATTAGGTAGTAAAATCGAAGTCAAATTGCAAGCATACAAGCTGAGGCCGGTAACATAGGATTTGTGACAGCTGTGGGATGTCATAAACCGGTCACAAATATCTGAATATTGACTGAGATATAGTAATTAAAAATATGAATTGTAGTTTTAGCGCTAGAAATGGTCGGCCATATTTGTGTTCCGTGCAATGCATTTTAACGTCAGTTATTTGTTGAGTAGGTCAGTGCTGTGGTAATGTTTTGTAGCTGTTGGTAGTCGAAATATCAAGTCAAGTCAAAGAATAATAAGTTTCTATTTTAATTACCCTATTACGGCAGACCTAATATTAAAATTTTATTGTTCCTTGAAATAGCTGTAAATAATATTTGATATTTTGTATATAAATACATATAGCAGAGATTTATAATCTGTAAGGTTGGTAACCTGTAAACTTGTTAGAGTTATGTCTAGAATATACCTCTTTTACTCGCTGTTGTATAAAAGAGATAGTTACTAACGGTTGTGATGTCACATGCATTTGGAATGTGCACAACTTTGAATCCCTTCAATAATTAAAGAGAAAAATGACTTTTTTAATTGTTAATATCTCTTAACATATAAGGAGTTCTAGTAACCCACTTTATCAATATATAGTACACTTTTATAGAAATTAAGACATAGGACACAAGCCCATTGTAACACACAATGAGTATATTTCTAAATCAGGTTTCCCATATGCTAGGCCAGTAAATGTCTTCGCAATTTTTGATAATTTTAAACCAAATGTTATTATCAGCATTAATATTATTATTCTATTATTATTCATTAGTCATTATTCATTCATTATTATAACTATTATTATTCATCAGTTCATTCATCAATCATTAATTATTAATTCAACTACGTTATCTAATCTAATCTTAAAATGCCCTACCAGCTGTTTAACACTTTTTCTTTCAAATATTTCAAATAACTATCAATTCCATGACCACTTTACAGAATTTACAATGAAGTATTTTGAGATAAGAAATGTATTTTGCATTTTCAAATAGAAAATAGGTTTGTAAAAGTTTTCAAATAAAATATAAAATGTTTTTTTCTTAAAAGGTATTTAAATACAAAATGGAAAATAGGTATTTTATAATTTGTATTTGCATTTGAATACTTGTATTTTAAAAAGTCACAACTCTGAACTAAAAAGGAGCTCAGAAATTACTACAAATTAATTTTATTGGTAATTATTTACAATCAATTTTATTGGTAAATACCAAATATTTATTTAGATTAGCCTCACCATTTATTTTTAAACTTGTATAAAAACTATTTCATTTTTGTATGTTGTATGACGCTTGTTGTTTACCTGAAACATGTACAAATAACTTCGTAATATTAATTATACCACTTTTTATTTAGAAATTAGAAATAATAACGAATAAAGTTAATATTTCCAATTTGAGGTTAGAAATAACATGACATTGTGCCATATATAAGTGGCGTCATATTTCACATTTATCTGTCAACTTTAACCATAAACACTGTCTATTTTTTAATAATCAGTGCTATAATGACTATTATATAATGTTTTGTACATGTTTTGACTATGTTAAAAGCACCCTAAAACATACGAAAATACAGTACGAAATGCTGTACAAGTTATTATCAATTATCATTTTATTATTATTATTTTATTATTAACAGTTTCATTTAACAATGACTTCCTTTTTATATAAATTTGTAACATGTTTTAACAATCAAAGGTAATAATATACACCAATATACACAATTTTCACAACATAACTTTAAAAACAAAATATTCAAAAATTATTATAAAATAAATTATTTCCAATCTATTTCACAGCCACTAACTAAATATAACTGACTTCACAATTGCATTCAAAACTAAAAATGTTATAATAATAATACAAAATAATAATAAATAATAATATTTACAAAATTCGAGATCATGCAATACCAAAAAAAGTAAGACAAATTTGGTAGCATTGCAGATCAACTCCAAAATTTATTGACAATAAACCGCGTTCTCGCGGGGCGATTTTAGTTGAACGATTTTGGTTAACGGGTAAGACTGGGTCAAATTTTTGTGGAACCGTTCAACATTTGATACTGACTATCGATTTAACTCGGTCCACTTAAATCGCACAGTGAGAACGCGCTTCAAAGCGCGTATAATATTGAAAAATAATTTTATTTTTTTTGTTTTATTTTACCTATTTAAACTTAATACTTGTACCAATGAATTTGATACAATATGACCTTATATACAACCTTTGAATATAGCCAGCCAATTGTAATTTTATATTGGTCAATTTTATTGTTAATTAAAATAGGATTCTTTAAGAAAAAATACATCAATCAATATAGTTTCCTTATTAAAGATTAACCAAATTAATTAGAATATAATAACATAAAAATATAAAAAAGTATATTGGAATATAACAATTTTTTATTCGAAGTATTAATAACAAATTAAATCGGAACTTCTTGCTTTAGTTTTAGCAAATTGATCAATATAAAACATCATAGACAAGTGACCTAAATGAGCTTGAGATAAGGACCTAGTCCCCCTAGTCCTAGGAAGCTCGTAAATTATTATAGAAAAAATAATTTATATATGTCACCAGGATTATTTTTTTACGAAGGCAATAAAATGGACAACTTCAACATTAAAATTGATAAAATTAATATCTCTGATATTTTGTGCATATGTTTTCTTCACAATTAAATTGGACGTTAGTCATTTTAAAATTAAAAAATTACTCTAAATCATTTAGAATTTTACCGTAAATGGCGCTTCTCTGTGATAATTGTAAAATTAGTACATCACAAACAACATTATGTACTTTTATGACAACATTTTGAGGCCCCTGAACTTAAAGAGTCTTGAGGCACACACTTCATGCACCATTACGGGAATGCGCCACTGGAAACGGTATTATATCAGTGAACTGCAACTTAAGAATTGCATATAAGTCTGTTCGACATAAAATGACGTAAAAATGTCAGTCATTATTTGAACTACAGTCTATGCAGAAGTGTCAGAATTATTTTTACTAGATATTCTAACACGTGATTAATAAATGTATGTATGTTTAATGTTAGTTGTTATAAAACAATTTTGCTTCGACTTTGTCTGTTTTTATAATTTTACAATTATTTTCAGGAATTGATTTATACCCAATCATTAAAACAATATAGAACAAAATGAAGACAGATAACAGATCATCTTTACAAGATGTTCAAAGCGCCATCACCCTGGTGGGTAACAAGGACTTCGAACGGCTTCAGACGTTAGGTATGGGATCGTATGGAAAAGTTACGTTGGTTAGGAAACGAGGAGGATCAGATAATGGAAAGTTATACGCAATGAAAGAAACGTCCAAACACTTTAGCTGCAAAGAAGTTGCAATTGCTGAGCGTCAGATCTTAGAAGCTGTACGAAACACTCCGTTTATGGTCCAAATGTCATACGCCTTCAAAACGCGCAACAAACTTTACTTAATTCTTGATTACTTAAGTGGAGGTGATATCTTCACACGCATTTTAAAGAGAGCATTTACCTTTAGCGAATCCAAATTCTACATTGCCGAGTTGATACTAGCGGTGGATCATCTCCACAACCTGGGGATCGTTCATCGTGACCTTAAAGTTGATAATTTGATGCTTGATAAAGATGGTCACATCGTCTTGGTGGACTTCGGTTCCGCTATACAATTTCCATGGTCTGACGAAAGAAAGAAAATTAAACCAAATGGCCAAATAGGTACTCTAAAATACAACGCTCCAGAAGCAGTAGCTCAATTGGAACATGGAATGCCGGTTGACTGGTGGGCAACCGGGATTATCATGCATCAACTCCTCACGAGGATGACTCTTTTCCAAGGCAAAACAGATGAAGACACCATACACCAAATAATGAATTGTAATCCAAATATCAGTGAAGATATTACAGGAATTGCAGCTGATTTTATTAGAAGGTTGCTGGAAAAAGACCAAGAGAAGAGATTGGGAAGTCTTAAAGGTGCAATAGAACTGAAGGCACACGATATTTTCAAAGGATTTGATTGGAATCTCCTGGCAGCTAAAGGATATCCTCCTCCCATTAGGCCAATCGTTTTACACGAGCTGGATACCAACAATTTTGAAAAAGCGTTTACTACAATAAAGCCGGAAGATTCTGTTGGAGACCAGAATTCAGATGATAAAAGACTCTTTCAGAATTATAATTATTCTACTTAATGGAAATACTAGAGCTCACACGATTGAATTAAATCTTCATATTTCATATTTTGAAAATAAATATCTGTGTCGTTAAATACACCTTTTCTTAAAAGCTGTTATTAGCATTTTCTGATAACTGTTTATATTAAATTTATGTTATTATTATGTATATATGACAAAATTAGTAATACAGAAAAATTTAAAATAACAATAAAAAAAAAATCTTTTATTTATTTAAAATACATAAAATAATTTGGTAAGAAAATCGATGGCCAATTACCACCAAATATCACGGCCATATGATTTTTCAAGTGGTATGTGACATTCATTTCTTACAAGTTAACTTATTTTGGAACTTTGTTGTTTGATGTCAATCAGAGCAGATGCATAGCAGTAGTCAATTCTAGTGGCGTTATATCAATTACTAAGGAATTGTGGTAGATGCAATTGGTATCGCTGAAAGATAAAACTATTGATCTCTTGCCAGAGAGTAAAAAATATGTCGTTTAAAATAGGGGTGATGGAAATTGGAACTAGATACAATTAGAAACTAAAAAAAATAATAAATCCGGATAAGTTGAAGGTAATAAAATAATAATGTCTAATTGTATTTTGTAAAATTTTATAATATTAGCAAGCTAAAAGTAAGCTTATAATATTATTATAAGTGGATTGTTTTTACAGTGGAAATAAAGTATACAAGAATTAAACTTCATTATTTACAATAATCCTCATTTGAAGACTTACCTACAATTTTATTACTGTATACTAATATTGTTTGCTCCAGCTTTTCAAATATAACAAAACATACCAATTATAAAACAAATTACGAATTAGCTTTAAATTAAATTCTAACTTAAAACAAGATGAAATGAGACCTGTAAACATCATGCGTCTTATAATATGTTAGCATTAATTTACTTTGAAAACGTAAACTTCATTTTAGTTAATTTAATGAAAGTAGTACACTGTATCTAAATTGCAAATTTATTTTTCATATCGTTCAGCAAATATATAAATATTACTAATATATCAGTCAGGAAATGCGTCATCGATCATTGCATTTAGCGTAGGCAATAATTTTCTTTTTTCATCATGTGGAAAGTTAACTGGCCGTGAAAATGGATGGCGTTGAAGCGTTATGCTAATTCTCAGGCGTTGGGGCAAGTGAAGTATTTATAACTTTCGTTATCATTATTATAAAGCCTTAATGAGTAGCAGGGTCGCGGTGGTTTGCGCAGAAGGGTCTGGTCCATCGACATTGGTGCAGATCTTGGTGGTAGAAAACCTGGTTTTAAATTTTAATTTTCGGGATGGGCTGATTGAAATACGTAACCACATTTACTGCTCATTACACAACTATTATTATCAGCATTGCATTGAGAATGAAATAATTATGAAAAACTAATTATCATGTTAACATAATATTTTAATTATTCTGTTATAGTATAATAGCTAGCAACGTCGAAAAGCGAATCATTTTATTATGGTTGATTTTATGATTTTTTTTCTTATTCAAGCTCGTTAAGAATGCGCTACGTCTGGCATCTAGGAGTAGCAGCGATAATTTTTTTTTATAATCTTTTATATTCTTTTAGGAATATAAATTGAAAAGCACCAGATGCCTGAATCGTTTCTAAATCTGTACCAGGCTCTGTTTTAGTAGTTGAAAAAATTATATTTACAAATCATTTTATTTTTATTGAAATTTTAATATGTTATAGTGAAGCTATCAAAGAACCTAAAAATAATTTGTCAGATATGCAGTAGTTGCTAAATCAATTGCTAGACCGATTTTAATCTCGTAAATAGAAGAGTGCGGTAAGAGTTAGAGCGTACGGTCGCATTGTTAAATACTGTCATTGATAAACAAAAAAAAAAAAAAAAATATATATTTTATTTTTTTCTCGTTTCAGAAATACCGATTTAGTTTGTTTTATTTTTCGTATTGATAAAATGAATTACTTAATATTATTTTTTAGTTTTGTGTTCTTTTTTTATTGTGTGTGATGAAAGGTGATGTGAGCCCCGGAGGGTGGCAGTATAGTGATCCTCCACTATAGTGAATGTGAACAAATACAATAGCAACAATAATTATAGCACCTATAAGGTCATCATGATAGTATCACAACAAGGTCAACAAAATTT
The DNA here is from genome assembly GCA_963678705.1 of Panorpa germanica. Taxonomy (NCBI): domain Eukaryota; kingdom Metazoa; phylum Arthropoda; class Insecta; order Mecoptera; family Panorpidae; genus Panorpa; species Panorpa germanica. The sequence continues at coordinate 1,153,519 of OY783219.1, read as the reverse complement.
CTTTAGCTCACTAAAGCACTTTGAAATACTTTGCACAATAACGGACAAAAATAATATCACTGAAATTAAAAAGTAGGAAAAATAGGGCCATTGTATAATGTTCAACAGCAGAAATCGCAAATAAGTTTGTAACTGATTCGATTTTAAAGCATAATAAATTTGAAGCATATTTGATACATACCCTACTTCTGGACCACAAAAACGGCAATTATAAAACAAGTTGATTTAGATTACACCGAGGAAACATTAATAAATAACATCGAATGTAACAATTTTAAAATTACTAAAGTCCAAAGACTTAACAGGAAAGTAGTTACTGATAATGTTATTAAGTACGAACCATTGACAACTCTTAAACGGTTTTATTTATGGAGAGTACACCGAGCTGTTAAACCATACATCCAACCAACTGTACAATGCTACACGTGTCTAACGTATGGCCATACCAAATGCCGTTCTCAAATATCTAAATGTCGAGACTGTGGAAGTTCCGAACACACAGTGTCAAAATGCACAGTTACAACTGCAAGGAGCACAATTTGTAGCGGTAACCACCAAGTAACAGATCAAGACTACCCTGGGAGATTACCCATACAAAGTCGCCGATGGTAAAAAAAAAACCATTGATCGGCCAAGGTATGGCTGCTGATGCTTGGCCAAGCATCGGTGCTTTGTAACGGCCGAGGGTTGGTAAACCATCGCCCATACGAAGTCGCCGATGCTAAAAAAAAACCATTGATCGGCCAAGGTATGGCTGCTGATGCTTGGCCAAGCATCGGTGCTTTGTAACGGCCGAGGGTTGGTAAACCATCGACGCCGTACTATGCCTATAATATTGACATGCGATCATCAGCCATTCCTTGGCCGATGATGTGATAAATTTTCTAGAACGCCTGCGCACTAAATATTACGTTAGTTGTTCCATAACCTTTTTGCACTAGCAATAAGTAATAAATTTATTGTTTTCATTACCAGTGTCTGAATCTAGTGAGATACAATCAGCAGAACTTATAAAAAATAAATGCGTATTATTTGATTATGATAATAAATTATGTGCTATGTCTTTACTACATGAATGATATAATCAAATTTTTAAGTGTAAAACAATTAATATTATATTAAGTGTAAAAAAATTATTATTAGTATTTACTTTCAATAAATTTCGTTTTCGTATTTATTTTTATAAATAAAAACGTTTGTTGAAATACCACAAAAATTAAAAACTTGTGTCGCGTATATCTGTATATATTTATTATGTGTATGTGTGTCATAATATATATTAATTATAGATTTAAAAAAAATTGCAGCGTTGGTGTATTACGTGTATATGTATATACGTGATAGTATAGCAGTATAGCAAACACAATGCAGCGGTGTGCGTATATACATAACAGCACGTTGGATGCTTCCAACAGTCGGCCTTTGTCATGACAAAGGCCGACTGTGTATACCATACAGAATCATTTTAAAATACGGTGTCAGTGTGTCGTGACGTGAATTCCCTCGTGTTTTCTTCAAACAAATATACACATAACCTCAAAATTTTGAATGTAAAACTGAATACAACGTAAGTATTTTTCTCTATCATAATTAATTTCGAAGTAATTAATTGCAATATTTCAATATTTTTTTTTTAATTATCGAAAATTTTGTGTGTGAATGTCGCAGAAATTTCTTATTTTGTAGAATTAAAAAATTCTTTTTCAATTTAATTCCTTTATAATTATCATTTATTAATTATTTCGTATTTGACACATTTACATTAATATTTTTTTGAGTGAATAAGCAATTACTTTGCATGTCTTAAGTGTAATTTATATATTACTTATTTATTTCCATCGATTTATTAAACTTTTTCTCAAATATCGGTTTCCGTGATTGATTTTTTTATTACATATTTTATTGATACATTTGTTCTAATGAAAAAATTATTGATTCATGTTCATATATTACTATTAATTTCATTGTATTGATTAAAATTAATTTCTTTAATATTAGATGAGCCTAAATCATTCTGAAGACGATGGGCCAACTCAATACGCAGTTGTGTGTTTTTTACCTAGAAAAGATTATGGCGAGGATGAAATCGATTTGGTTCCATATTCATGGCTAGATTATCAAGATGATAAGCTCTTTTGTTATTATCCAAACACGAAGAAAGATTTAAAAAAAACGGGATAAGTATCTAGAAAAATTATCTGGACCAAAAAGCTCATGGACCAAGTGTCAAGTCGAAATTATCTCCAGCACAAGTAAGTTGTAAATAATTAATTATTTTTTTCTTAATTATCACTGAACTGATAACTATATCTGTACTTAAAATATTTCTTTTAATCGTAAAAATTTTAATTAAAAAATGAGAATAAGTTTTCATTATGAATTATTCTTTTTTGTTTTACTTTCATTACAACCATTTGTGGGGACTGTCTTCCAGGACCATCTGCTTTAATCCATATCATCTCACATTATATAAAATAGAAAATTCATTCTCAGGTACATTAGAACAAGGAAAGCGGCATTTGGGACGCGCAGAAGTCACTTTACAAGTCGACACGGACAATGCAGGTCCTTCAAGCCCTCAAAATATTGTCCAACTTTCAAATGATGCTATAAATCATGAATTAAGTGATGTGAGGTCAATGAGTTCAATGTCATCTATTGCTCAACAAAGTAGTAATTCAACCACAAAGGTTAGATCTGAGAAATCATCAAAAGCTAAAGGTATTTTAATCATAATTATTACTAAAAATATTTTATTTTATAATTAAAATAATTTTTATGCGGCTTATCTGATCAAATCTTATTTATTGAATAATTTCTATACTTCGTATTATTTTTATTTAAGATACAGGTCGATGTCATATACAAATAAAGTCTTATGTAAATTAAGTTAATAAATAATAATATACTTCGCTAAATATTAAGAAAATAATTTGAAAAAAATATTGGACGTGGTCAAGCCATGTATTTTTTCGCAAATTATTTTCTTAATATTTAGCGAAGTATATTATTATTTATTAACTTAATTTACATAAGACTTTATTTGTATACGATAACGACCTTTGTCTTAAATAAAAACAATACGAAGTATAGAAATTAGTCAATAAATAAGATTTGATCGGATAAGCCGTATAAAAATTATTAAAATTCAAAGTTAAACGTGTAGTGATCGTGAAAATGATTAAAAATTAATTCTAAAAATATTAAAATTAATCAAATAATTTCATTTTTTTATGTCTTTTTTGCTTAAGATATTCACACTACAGTAGCTGAAAAACTACCGGTTTCAATCAACGAAGAAACTTATGGTAAGTTTGTCGTTTTCATTTCAGTAAATTGAATCAAATGTGACTATTTTTTACCATTGATGATTATTTTTGACACAACACAATATTTATTTATTAATTAGTCATAGTACATACAGATATTTTACTATCTGGTACTGTTTCAGATCTATTGAAGAAATATATTGACTCTAAATTCGACGAGGTTTTTAAAAAATTAGACACTATAAAACATAGTCTTGAATACGACATTAAAAAGGAAGCAAAAAATATAAAAACTCAAATCACCATGAATCAATCGACTAGCAGTATTCCTAACAAAACTTTAACTGCGGCGATGGAAGTTTATAACGGTATATTTCCTATCAATGACCTCGACCGTTTTACAGTGTTTGATGCTGGACTAACAACTCCTGCCAATAATAATCAATTAAAAGATTTGTTCAAAGTAATTACTTATGGTGAAACTGATGTAAGTGTTTGCATAAGGAAAACGCTGTCTGAAGTATTTACCCCGCCCGTACAACAACTCTATTCAGGCACTGGTAGACTTGTACGTGGCGTGGGTAAACTGAATTTTAGTGTGACAAATACCTTTAAATGTTTAGAAGGTTAGTAATATTTATGAATGCTATCAACTTATTAAAATATATGTATTTATAATAAATATTTTTAATTTCAGATATCATCCAAGAAAAATTTGGGGACTCTGAACAATGCAAAAGTTTTAGATGCAAAATCGGGACTTTTCTAGCCAATGCGTTTGATAGAGAAGGAAAGAAATAAAAAAGAAAAGAAATATAAATTATACTATATATAATATATATAATATTATCACTATTATTTCATGTTTCATTCTTAGTTTAATACATAAATATAATAATTTCATAGTATTTAAAAAATGTTTAAATTTATCGAACGTCATTAATAAATAAATAAATTGATTTTAAATTAGTTTGTTAGGAATTTTGGAAACAGGGATGAAGAAGAAATTTCCCTTAAGGGAAGAAACCTTTCCAATAGGGTGTAGATGAATAAAAAAAAAAAAATCAGGTATTTCGGACTGGGACAACGCTTGGTCAGCACTCGGCCACGATGCTTTGGCGATACTTAATAGGCTTGGCCAATGCCTGGCAAACTCTGATGCTCAGGATCATCGTCTCACCCATATATAAAATGAAGAGCGGTCTATTGATGGGTCAAGACTGGCGGTCGATCCCCGAGAATTGGCCAAGAATCTAAATATATCCTTGGGCCAAGACTGGGCGAGTAACGGATGCTAACGCCATGCCAAGGTTGGCGACTAAGCATCGGCCGATGTTCGGCGACTATGCTCGGCCGACGCTCGGTGACTATGCTCGGCCGACGCTCGGTGACTATGCTCGGCCGATGCTCAGTCGCCAACATCGGCATGGCGTTAACATCCGTTGCTCGCCCAGTCTTGGCACAAGCATATATTCAGATGCTCGGCCGACGCTCGGTGACTATGCTCGGCCGATGCTCAGTCGCCAACATCGGCATGGCGTTAACATCCGATGCTCGCTCAGTCTTGGCCCAAGCACATATTCAGATGTTTGGCCAATGCTCGGAGATCGGCCGCCAGTCTTGGCCCATTAATGGGCCGCTCCTCAATTTTTGTATGGGTAAATTAGTATCAAAATTGGATTATGTATTTTTATAATATATTCATAAAGTTAGATATTTAAGTCAAAAATATTCAATAGAAATTATAAAGAATTAAAAGAAATTGGCATTTAAAATTAATTAATTAATTTTTGTCCTTTTATAATAGAGCATAAGTAACTTTTCACCTTTTATTGTTTTGTAAAGATCCTTTTTGCTGAATCGTCTGGCATAGGTAATATGATATATCCTTAAACCGATTGAAATATTTGTGTCAATTAAATTATTTTTACAAATAAAATTTATGTCATAAATGAGACTCATAATCATTGTGTAGAATATCATTTATATATCCTTACCATCATTTATGCGCAGTGGACTTAATGTGCACTTACGGTACTTTGTGCTGTGTAAAATTAATTAACTATCACTCATTTAATTCACTTAATTAAATAATAGCTTTATTATTTTGTATTCTAGTTCTACGTTACTTCTGGTATTTTATATGGTAATTATCTAGTAACTTGTATAAATCTTTGTTCTTATATTTTATAAGTTCTTTCAAATATATCATAGTATCTTGCGAACGGAAGTTAGGGAAGTTTTTTAAGATAAAAGGTCACAGAGATAAAATCGAGTTTAGTAGATATTTTCTCTCCTAAGCTCTAAATGACATCCTGAGAGACATGTAGAGTTTATCGAAATTAGGTACAGTGAAAGAGTAGATAACTTTTATATGCAGAACTATTGAAATAGTAGAATAGTTTGTATGTCTGTAGATGTGTGCAGTTTTTTGTAAATATCATAACGTAATAGCGTTTTGATACGGCGATTCGCGTACTATGTTAATTCCATTACCCTATCCGGACAAATTTCTACTGTATTTAGAAGAAATTTCATGTTGGACATTATTAAAGACAACATAAGGTTAAAGGTAAGATTTAACACTTGCATGGCAACAATGAATTATGTCGCACCTTGTTGTGATTGTATTAAAACGATTGTGGACATTAAGATTATAATCAATGTGTTGATAGAGATGGTGGAGGAGTTAGACAAATAATTGGACAGGACGCAGTCTTTAAGGTTGAGAAACCTTTAATCGCCGCTATTGTTTCAGGAGAGGAGGATTTTATTTATGAGACTTATATGTTGCATTTTTCTTTATTAAACTTTATATTGTTATAACACAATGTTGTGGGTACTTATTTTTCTATGCGGATTATTTACGCATGCGCATATACATTTTTGATTACTTATTGAAACAATGACATTTTAAGAAGAAGAAGAAAATGATTTTAACAAGAGTGTTGTGTGTGCTACAAAGATATTTATTCCTTATTTTAACTATTATAACAATATATCATGTTTCTTTTGTTTCCTATTTCATCAAATATAATTAATGTAAAATACATAGTCGGTTGTTTATTGTTAAACACCTCTTTCATGCAGAACAGTCAGTATAAGCAAATCTGTTTTCCCGTTGAACATTTGTACAAACTTGCATAACTGTGAACCTAATTTACAAAACATTTTAAAGAACAGATACAAACGTTATAAATAATATGTTCATTTTAAACACAACATTAAGTCAACATTTGTTTTTAATTATTATCAGGTAAATTATGTGTAGGATGTAGACATTTTGTGGACTGAAAAGTGGATGTTTAAGCTATTATTGGGTGCTACCTATACTTGAAAATTAAAATTAAAAAATCTAATCGAAATAAAATAATATATATTTGATGAATCATATTTTATAACAATGTACATTACCTTGAAAATGCTTTAGGCCCAATAAAATATTATTTGTGAGCCATCTGTTCAACAAATTAATAGACTTAATAGACTAACTAACCTATTGTTAATAGAAATCGCTACTAATTAGATCTCTGTTTCTTTTTTAAATTTATTGGGCTTTGGCTTATTCAGCTTTCTTGCCATCCTAAAATACAAATAAATATTACATTCTATAATATACTAGATTTTGGATTTTATTAATTTAAATTTTTTGCTAGGCTAAGAAATATAAGTAAATAAAAAAATCAAGTATTTTTATAAATTTTTATTGGCCATGTATTTTGGTGCATGGGTTGCACTCTTCAGTGATAGACGACATTTTTCGTTTTGTTTTCAGGCGCAAGAACAAACAACGCAGATGGTCTTCCGACCCGTGAACATGCCACATATAATTGACCATGGGAGAAACATGGATTTTCTAGATTCAGACCACAAATTTTCAAGGATTGGCCTTGTGATTTGTTAATGGCCATGGCGAATGCAAGACGGATCGGAAATTGAAGTCGTTTAAACTCAAACGGCATATCGGTTGGGATCATCGGGATCCTCGGAATGAGAACTTTCTCACCTTCGAATTTTCCTTTGAGTATCGTCGCGTAAATCACATTGTACATCAATTTACTTACCACCAAACGCGTTCCGTTGCACAGTTTTGGTTGGTTTATGTTTCGAAGCATGATTACTACGGAGCCAACCTTTAGTCGTAAAATGTGCGGTGGTAAGCCAGGCACATCCAAGGAGTTTAAAAATTCAATTGGATAGTTGGTGGCACCATCTTCATTTGTTACACAGTCAATAGATTTGAATGAATGCAGTGTACCAATGATCTCATTCTGAATTTTGTAGTTTAAGTCATCAACATCTTTATTCTTAGCCGCCAAAATTGCTCGCTCACTCCACCATTCATTATTTTTGTGGTTAGTAATGATGTTTGAGAATACTTTGTTGATAAGTTCATCTTTCGATGAGACAAAGTTACAGAAATTCTGAGGAAGTGAAATCAATCCGCTCGATTCGTCGACAGATACTCGACCAGCTCAGAGAAATCTTCAGCAGATGTATCGTTCAGCAATGCAATACTCATGTTTGTTATCAGCTGAAGTTTCTTCACATAGCGCCATAGATTCGATGATTTAAGACAAGCGTTTATTTCGTCGGCAGCAGTTGATCTTGGAATTACTGGCAGTGTTTGGCGGAAATCGCCAGACAGTTAAATCATTGCGCCTTTAAAATATCTCGAGTCATTGAGTAGATCTTTCAATGTTCGGTTAAGTGCTTCCAATGCACGTTTATGCGCCATTGTGCATTTGTCCCTGATGATGATATTCGATGGTGATAAAACTTTGGCCATTGCGGAGTGTTTTGCAATATTACATGTTGGTTCTTCAATAGTTTAAAGATTTGAGGCAATTTTAATGCTGAATGAGCCGTACGGCATCCTTCTAACAATGTGGCTGCTATTCCAGAAGAAGCAATTGCAACCGCAATGTTGGATCTCGCACGAACAGTGGCTAAAACTACTGGCATAGGGATTGTCTTACCACTTCACCATTTCCATTATCAATTGCCTTCATTAATGTATCAAAAACTGCTTTTTGTAGTGGATTCAACAGGGGTTGAATCGTTTGAACTTCTAAATCTAATTCCTGGAGATCATATTCACGTTCCCGTTCCAATTCTCGATTAAATGCGTCATTCATTTCACGATTTGGCACTGGCAATTATAACCTGACTAACACATGTCTTCGATCAAGACCAAATCCCGATTATGTATCTCCTCAATCATCTTAAGATCGGGATTTCTTGAACTGACGCGAATTTGATGTAAAATATCTTCTGACATATTATTCTTGTATTTGTGCCACAGGTTAGATGGATTCGATGGAAAGCATGTCGAAATGATGATAGCAAATAATGTGCGTATCTGACTTGGAGATGCAGAGATAATTGCTTCAACGGTTGTCGAATCCCAATGGGTATCGTTTTCTAGTAAATTGAGTTCTTCACATGCAGCACGATATGTTGGGAATATTGTACCATTAACAGTCCGTAGTGACTCAAATGACGTTGGCCCACGCACATTTACCAGCAACAACCGCAAATAGAAGCATTCATCATTCTTTGGATGAATTGTATACATACGAGCAAGAGCATCAGTAGAACGCACATCCGGATAACCAGGAACCGCATCGCCTTGCTGCCGTCGTTGAAAATTCTTCGATGAAGCATTCCAAGTGTAATAACGTGGCATATCCGAGTAAAGGAAAGTTCGTGCAAACGGATCGCTTTGGCAGATCGCAAAGAAACTGGTCAATGTTGTCGCTGGAGGTGTTTCAGCACGTTGAACATCATTCGCAGCCGTGAAATATACTCGTTGACCATTCTCCAGATGCACCGCCAAATGCACAACAGAAGGATGACGTTCTTGAATAGGGAATGCGAATATACAATAAGGTTTTATACTAAATCGTCAGTCATTTGTTTTTTCGTGGAATAAACATCCTTTCCGCGCATTTAAAAATAAATGTATTTAAAAAATTATTTAAATAATTTAAATAAATTATCATAAATTAATAAATAGGTGTAAGAATTTGATTTGATTAAAAAAAATGGAAAATAATAATAGGAAAAACACCTTAAGTGTAGACTTCGTCGAAGTGATTTATAGAATGACGTTTACCGAATTACACTTATTTTTAAAAAACGATTTAAAATTATCCGTGGAAGATGTGATGGCAATTCAAGTGAATGGAAACAAGATGATTGTGAAAATTGCAGAACATTTAATAATTGATAACATTATTGAAATGACAAATGGGAAAATAATTTACAAAGGTACGGATGACAATAATTATAATGTGTATATAGAAAGAGCCGATAGATTCACAATTGTAAGAATGCACAATATAGAATATGAAATTCAAGATATAACGATACAACACGCACTACAAGGATATGGTACAGTTATTAGCATCAAAAAAGAAACATGGGGTAGAGATATGCCTTTCCCAGTTTATAACGGAACAAGAGCAATAAAGATGATTTTAAAGAAAGAAATCCCGTCGTATATACCAATGATTGGCAGAAAGGTTTGGGTTAGCTATGCTACCCAAAAGAAAACTTGTAGGTTTTGTGATAGAGAAGACCATTTAGGACAAGATTGCCCTACTAAAATTAGCAACAGAATAAATTCAAATGGTTTCGCACGCAGCTATGCAGCCATTGCGGGGAATACAATGAATGACAGAGCGGTAACTAATTGTGTTGTTCCAACTGAATCAAAAAATGAAGAATTAAGTTTTGTCAATAATTCAATTTTTCCACCCTTAATGCCAAAGAATACGCAAAATGAAACAAAAATCATTTCAACAGCTACTAATGATGATACTATTGCGATTGTAAATAATAATGATAATTTGTCCAAAATTCCTACAGCACACAAAGAAATTAAGAGAAAAATTGTAGAATCATCGTCAAATGAAGATACTTTGGCAAATTCTGAAATTGAAGATTGCTCAGATAATTCCGCTGCATCCAAAATGGATATAGGATTGGAAAAAAAAGATAAGAAAAATAACAAAAGACCAAAGAAACAAAAAAAAGTGACAGGAAAAGCAATGGATATAAAAGATAAAACAATTGAATAACCTTAATTTATTCAATATCTTATTAATATGGTACTAAGAACATTTGCAACATTTAATATGAATAGATTATCCTCTGTAACATCTAAAATTATGCTGAAACAATTTATTATAGACCACAATTTGGACATTATTTTATTACAAGAAGTTAATATAGAAAATTTAAGTTTCTTCAAACATTATTCCTATATCTCGAACATTGGCATAAATAATAGAGGAACTGCAATTTTGTTAAAGCCTGGAATAGAAGCTACAGATTGCATATGTGAAGAAGATGGACGTATCCTATCGATAACTGTTGAAGGTCATAGATTAGTAAATATATATAATTTTTCAGGATCCAAATATAGACAACAACGCATAAAGCTTGCTAATGAAACTATTGTCAAACATATTAACTTTAGACTACCTCTAATCATTGCTGGCGATTTTAACTGTGTGCTGAACCAGAGAGACCAACTTGGGAATCTAAACTTCTGTTCTGAATTAAATAGGTTAATAACTGAACGAATTCTATCTGATATTTGGATCCTCAAGAATAAAACTCAACAGGGCTTCACTTACTTTAGGGGAATGAACATAGCATCAAGAATTGATAGAGTTTATGTTTCTAAGATAGCCCTCACTGTAGAATACTCCTACTATAAAATGTTTTACTAAGATCCTTGCTTTGTAGTTGTAATATTAAGAAATAAATGAATATCAATATATAAAAAAAAAATATACGCCAAATCGCTTCGTTGCAGTTCACATACCGACCAACTTGATAGCGCGCAATTTCATCGTTGGTATAGGAGGTTTGGATGCCAAAAAAAACCTTACATATTTGTTACATATTTGCAGATGTATTTTAACAATATTGTATGTGTAATAATACAAATTAAAAAAAACTTAAGTTTTATATTTAAATAAAATAATTTATTAATATAATATAATAAATAATATATTATAATAAATATATTTATGATTTTATGATCTTATATTCTTATATGTTTGGTACGAATTTTGTAGGTAGCTCGAAAATGGCTTAACGCATTTTCTTGAATTGCCTATTCCGATAAAGAAAAAAATTCTTGTACTTTTAACATCGAAATTTCCAGGAATACCATAATTTAAAAAAAAATGGACACTTTTTGCTGTATAACTTTTTATTCGTAAAAGATAGAAACGTGAAATTTTGCATATATATACGCTATTGAATGCGCGCATATTTCAGAATTTAGAAATCAAAATAGTATAAAAGGAGCGTTGAAAAAATTGAGGGCCCATTCGGAAAGTTTGGAAAAAGCACAAATTTTAATATCTTAAAAAAAATCAAAATTCAAAAAAGTTTTTTGAGAGTGCGGGAGTGTTTTTTGCTGAGAATAGAAATTGTGCTAGAAAGTTGAAATTTTGTATTTTATATTTTGTTGACAAAAATATATTTTTTTAGTCAGTTTATTTGAAAAATTATTTATTTATTTCTTTAATAATAATTTACGGGCTTTCTACGACCACGGTCCAAAAATTATTTGTTGTTATATGTAAAATTAATATAGAACGAGTTCAATCTTTCAATTTAAAAATGGAATTAAAATTTAAAATGAAATTCAATTCACACACAAAAGACAGTCGTCGCTTGCGACGGAGGTAAACTCTAGTATAAACATATTAACAAATAAACATATAAACTTATAAACATTATTATATAGGATTAAAATTATTTTTTTAAATTTATTTTTAGTACATCAACTTTTAAAAATTATTAGCATTTAAAAGGCATATACAAACATTTACAATGCATAATTCGTAATTCATAATTATTATAAACATTTACAATACATGACTCGTAATTCATAAACTTTTAAATATATTTAAAATGAAGAAATTGAATTTGGTCTGTTTATAAATTCAATAAGGTTTTTCAGACTTTCTCTGCTTTTATATATAAGCCTATATTCCTGAGGCATATTACATTCTTGTCTGAGCGACGAGTATTTTGAGCATTGGAAAATGACATGCTTTACAGTTAGTGGGTTGTTGATCAAAGAAGTCATTAACCTTCCACGATATGTACCAATCTGGTTTATGGTTCAAGATCATAGTATGCCTTACGTAAAAGATGAAAATGAAGGCATATCTACAAAGATTACGAAATCATCCGAATAAATCAGCTGAAACGCAAATATTCAATGGACTTATAAACAATACAATAGAAGTTATTTGCTTAGTTGTATAATACTCGTATTAATATAATAAGTTAAGCTAAAGAGTACGTCATCGGTGGATTGCAAACTCACGTGTCATTTCTATGTATCACTAAAATTTGATGAATGTCTCTCGGGACAGATTGTAAATTATGAATTGAGGTAAAAAAAAATGCATATCCCTTTATTGTATCATCTTTAAATAATAAATTAGCAAAAGTTTTTTATGCAATAGCTTTTTTATTTTGATTGCAAGTCCAGTTGTTTATTTAAATATAATAATTAACTAATTTATTTATATTGAAGTTTAATCATAAAAGCGTGGGCACACCTGATTATAAAATACAAAATACACATTTTGCTTTACTTAGACTTATAGCCATAAACATAAATAGAAAAATAATACACTTTTAAATGCGCTTTAACATTTTTACTTCATATTTGCATCAAACTGTAGTAGTATAAGAAGGTAGTATGTTGCTGCCCCCAACGTCTGGAAACAATAAAGAATATTATTATAAGTATAACTAGTGATAGGATTTATATGCAGTTTGCAAATACTAGGGAAAATGCAAATTTGTGTATCTATTGTGTATAATTCATAATTATTATAAACATTTACAATACATGACTCGTAATTCATAAACTTTTAAATATATTTAAAATGAAGAAATTGAATTTGGTCTGTTTATAAATTCAATAAGGTTTTTCAGACTTTCTCTGCTTTTATATATAAGCCTATATTCCTGAGGCATATTACATTCTTGTCTGAGCGACGAGTATTTTGAGCATTGGAAAATGACATGCTTTACAGTTAGTGGGTTGTTGATCAAAGAAGTCATTAACCTTCCACGATATGTACCAATCTGGTTTATGGTTCAAGATCATAGTATGCCTTACGTAAAAGATGAAAATGAAGGCATATCTACAAAGATTACGAAATCATCCGAACAAATCAGCTGAAACGCAAATATTCAATGGACTTATAAACAATACAATAGAAGTTATTTGCTTAGTTGTATAATACTCGTATTAATATAATAAGTTAAGCTAAAGAGTACGTCATCGGTGGATTGCAAACTCACGTGTCATTTCTATGTATCACTAAAATTTGATGAATGTCTCTCGGGACAGATTGTAAATTATGAATTGAGGTAAAAAAAAATGCATATCCCTTTATTGTATCATCTTTAAATAATAAATTAGCAAAAGTTTTTTATGCAATAGCTTTTTCATTTTGATTGCAAGTCCAGTTGTTTATTTAAATATAATAATTAACTAATTTATTTATATTGAAGTTTAATCATAAAAGCGTGGGCACACCTGATTATAAAATACAAAATACACATTTTGCTTTACTTAGACTTATAGCCATAAACATAAATAGAAAAATAATACACTTTTAAATGCGCTTTAACATTTTTACTTCATATTTGCATCAAACTGTAGTAGTATAAGAAGGTAGTATGTTGCTGCCCCCAACGTCTGGAAACAATAAAGAATATTATTATAAGTATAACTAGTGATAGGATTTATATGCAGTTTGCAAATACTAGGGAAAATGCAAATTTGTGTATCCTAATTTTACATAATATTTGTTTTGGGGAAAATGAATCGATCGACACTAACTTTTATTTGTCATGTTTTTGCATATTTATTTCGTTTTTACATATCTTTCTTGCACATGTTAGTTTAACTTTTATTTTATAAGTTGCAAATTTCTCAACCATATGTCATGTAATTACATAATATGGATTAATATTACATATACATTAAATAATAACTGTCAATTAAACGCATTTATGTAACATATAATTGAAAAGATTACAGAATAGCAATCTCTATGGCACAGTAATATAAAGTTGTTACAATGTTTTTTTAGAGAAAATAAAGAAATTGTGTTATAGTAAAAAAAACTGAGTTGTTTTTAGAGTTGCTAAAAAAATATTCTCTCTTTAACGAAATGATTTTTTATGTCACTCCAGATTGAAAATACAAATTATTATGTGCTCATATAATCATGCAAATTGACAACGGTGCAGTTCACATATACTGATACATATAAAATCTATTAACATATTACGATGATGTGAAATAAATTAGAATAAAAGTAAATAAATTGGGAATCGAACCGAATACACAATACTTTGATTTCCAGAATCAATACTTTTGATCACGGCGCCGCGCCGTGTTTATAAATTCAATATTTAGTTATTTTTAATTTAATAATTTTTAAAACTAAACAGTTCTTTTGAGACCCACTGTATTTCAACAATTCTTGAAACAACACATTTATGTCATCGTGTTCCAAGAAAGGAAAAAATATGTTTTTAACTAATTTTATTGATGAACCATTACAAAACTATAGCGTACGTTCGGTTTGTAAACAAACACGTATACTACATTTCTATGCAGGGCGCCTTTTAAGATCTGTTCTAAGCGGCGGAATCCTGTAGTGCGGAGAGAAATTGAGAAATTTGTTGAAAATTTACTTTAAAAAATTATATTTATTTACTTTAAAAAATTAGTTTTAGTTTTAGTTTGAAATTACTATGTAAAGAAAGGTATACAAAGTTAAAATTCAAAAATTTTCACAAACAATAAGACTTACAATGACTTAGTTGACAAAGCAAGTAAGCTTTTGTCAACATTTCATAGTCATAAAGCTACTTATAATATCTTTACCTGTAACTTATTATTATTATATATATATATATATATATATATATATATATATATATATATATATATATATATATATATATATATATATATATATATATATGTTAAGTACACAATCCTAAAAAAGTAAAATTAAAATAGAACTACCTAAAATAATAAAGTAAAGTTTAACTCTTAGAATTCAATACAATTTTACTGTTTCAAAATTAGCTCTCACATATAAAATATTATTCATATTCCATATAAGTTTTCTTATGTTCCCGATTTTTTCGTAAATAAATAATACTATTTATTTTACCAATTTGATTTTGTTGTTTTCTGTTGCTGTTTTGTTATTTTGTTTCGTTGTTTATTAATTGATGTTGGATGTTGGATATTGAATATTTATTATATTATTGAATGGTTTTGTTAGATATTGAGAATTAAAAAACAAAGGAAAAAATTATAAGAAATGTCAAAAGAAATATACTGAAGTTGTGATATGAGTTTAGAAGTCTGATATTAGAGATTTATCATTATGTTTTATTTGTATCAACCGGCGTTGTCCGTATGTGTTATATTTAGTTAATAAGTGTGTGTGTAATGTGAGTCTGTCGTAACAATTACCGTTGTCTACAAATTAATTATAAGGAGTCGTAATGAAATAATGTCTAAGCAAAATATTCGTTAAAAGATAAAATAAATATTAAGTAACTCCGGAGTAATATTATTATTTAAACATTATGAAGGTACAATTTCATCAACGTAAGCATCACGTAACCATTCAAAGTCGTAACAATCTGCATATGTTAGTAATATAATAAATATAGAATATGACTTAATACAAATACAAATAGTTAATATACAATTATAGTTATTAGTTTATAGTTAATATAACTTAATACAAATAGTTAATATAACCTAACCGCTGCCAAATTGTTTCTAGTAAACAGCATTTTGCTATTCCAAATATTGTTACCGCCCAAATGATTTAAGGCAAACCACTTCGCTATAATAAATAATAGTTTACATTTGATAATTAGAATTAATCCATCATCAACATTGTCGCAGATGTATATTATATTATATTCAATATAACCTCGTATTAGCAAACTTATAAATAAATTTAGTTATTAGAAAAATATCATCGCAATACAATCAATTTAGTTAGTAGTACGTATCGTTGTCGTAGAACCATAGTTTATAACATTATTACCTTGAACAAACATTTCATCGCAATACAACCAGTTTAGTTAGTAGTACTTATCGTTGTCGTAGAACCATAGTTTATAACATTATTACCTAGAACAAACATATCATCGCAATACAATCAATTTAGTTAGTAGTACTTATCGTTGTCGTAGAACCATAGTTTATCGCATTATTATACAAACAAAACGTATCGTTGCAATACAATCAATTTAGTTAGTAGTACTTATCGTTGTCGTAGAACCTAGTATATCGCAATGTTATACAAACAAAACGTATCGTTGCATTGCAATCAATTTAGTTAGTAGAATTCATCGTTGTCGTAGAACCTAGTATATCGCATTATTACATAAACCAAACTTATCGTCGCAATACAATCAATTTAGTTAGTAGAATTAATCGTTGTCGTAGAAACTAGTATATAGCATTATTGTCTAGTTCAAACTTACCGTCACAATACAATAGATGTAAATATTGAAACCATTGTTGTAGTATAAGACTACAAATTATTCGTAGTAACAAGAAATATTATATTTCTCTGTCAAATTAACAAATCATACAGTCCACTTTAAATCTAAGACTCAAGCGACCAACCGAAACCACTTCAATAAATTAGAGCATTAAAAGGTCGCATACGTCGTGTACATTTGGTCCAATCAAACCGGATAATACAACCGGAAAGGAAGCAAATTAAAAATCAATCTACAAATTGTTGATGCAGATTGGAAATAATATTTTAAGAAAATATACATACAAAATATATCTCTGACGACACAGTGGGCGAGAGCATTGATGCTTTACGCCGACTGCTGTGTCTTCGGGTTCGATCCCCGGACCAGATATATATTTTCTGGGTTTGGTTATTATGAACTTATATTGATTATGGTCATACATAATCATACAGTTATTAGGCAGTGGTGTAGCCCACATATATGAGGCCACGACACCATAAATACTGCCAACATTGAAGGAGGTCGTCGGTGATAGGACTCAGCATCGGAAATAGGCCGACGTTAAATAAATTAAATAAAAAAAAAAAAAAAAAATATATCTCAATAAAGATTTTCTTTTATCAACAACCCACAATTTGGAAATCCTTACAAATCTTTGCTTATGCCTTTATGTAATAGATTTATAACTATATAAAATAGTTAAGTTTTAACAATATTAGAGTTAAAAGGAAAAGTAAATTTATACCTTTTAAATACAATTTTGAAAGAACTAATAGATTGCTAAAATGGAATTATTTGACGCTATTAAATATCACCACGTTCATTTGCTCGTTTTAAAAAGAGATTATACATTAAGTGCAATTAATGAAATTGCTAATATTTGGGATAATTATATCATGAATTCGTCAGACAAATACACTATTCAGGTTGTAGAACTTATTCTTCGAGAATTGTACAAGAATATTCGTTGGATGATAACATTAATGAGCAATATTTATTGGCTGACTTAGAATTAGACGAACAAAATATTAATTTGTTTAAATCATATCGAACTCTATATTTTGATCTCATTGCTAGAATGGATACTTTTGTGACGTTTCATCATGATACTAGAACCGAGGCTCCACTAAACAATACAAAACTTTACATTGTGAATCACGTATTAAAATTAGTAAGAGATAAAACCAATAATCAAAGTCTTGAAATATTTAATGATATACATAAAGAATTGTCGCACCGTATGCGAATGTTCACTTACCAAGCGCTAGAGAATATTTTAATTTTGCCATATATTGTATATTAAGCTCAGTTTTAAACGATAATATGCTTACTGCATTCGAGCATGATTATTTTTCAAACCAGTTACCAACACCTGATGACTTGTTCTTATGGACAACAAATATTTTCGTGACAAGTTATAAATCACCTATAGTCAAAACCAAAGATTGTAAATTACCGGAAGCAATCATATGTAAAATTGAACAACATTCATTAAATCATAACACTGAGTCTTGTGATAAAAAATCAAACTCAAAACTTGAACCTGTCTCCCTGATTCATGACAGTTTTTCTAAACCAGATAGCTTAGAATGTATAATAGAACCTCAACCCAATTCTCTTCAGATAGTTTTTAATGACTCAAACAGCTCTTTAACTCAGTTAATACCGTACCAAGATAATGAAGACAACAAAAAAGATCAATTAAAGATCAAAAATACAACTAGCCGGCAAGTTGCGCCTTTCGGACCGTTGTGTAATCCATTAGCCTGTTGGATAGCACCTATTGATTCAAGGGTGAAGGTTATTATCCAGAGCCATTGGATGGAAACTTTGTCCAACAATGATCCTATGTTGTTATCGCGTATTAATTTTTTGAAAAGTTTTATTGATCACTATATAGAAGACCTGTGGTCCGCATTTATGTTTACTAAACAGATGCAATTTAACTCAGGCAATGAAAAAGAATTTATTTCAGACATTATCACTCTTAGAGTTTGGTTTTATAGGCCTAAATGGTTATTACAATCTATTGCTGGTCGGCTTCATTATCAAGATCCACAAAATAGTCGCATCAAATTTCCAAAAATGAAACCAATTACAATACCTTCAAGGTGGTACACAAACAAAACAAAGGTTATGTCAGAAATATCGAAATATTGTAAAATTCATCTTATAGTATATTGCCCACGATTTTGGTTTTCATTACAATTGAATAGCGCATTACCAACATTAAATTTCGTTTTGAAAATTGAGACTTTCACTGCTCAGCTAGTGCAACAGCAACATTTTGCACATGACATCGTTAATATCAAATTAGGTTTACAATCCTGCACTCATCTATTGTTTCTGTCGCCAGCCCGTGTAAACAACGGATTTGTTGTCGCTAACAGAATTTTCGCCCATTTATTCCTGACTAAGGTCACGAAATACATATATTGTACCGGGAGTGAACTTTATCATAAAACTACAAATGTATGTGACACAAAACATGTCCAATATTTAATCAGATTGTTTGTTGACAAACCAAGTTGGTTCAAAAAGATATTGATATGGCCAAAGTAACTCAAGTAACATAATTTGTCTGTCCCTGTTAAATGACAACATTGCCATGTTAATGATTTTAGAAAGATTAGCAATTAGATTAAGTTTATATTTTGGCAGAAGCCAAAATAGCCCGGGGGTATGTTAAGTACACAATCCTAAAAAAGTAAAATTAAAATAGAACTATTTAAAATAATAAAGTAAAGTTTAACTCTTAGAATTCAATACAATTTTACTGTTTCAAAATTAGCTCTCACATATAAAATATTATTCATATTCCATATAAGTTTTCTTATGTTCCCGATTTTTTCGTAAATAAATAATACTATTTTGTTGTTTTCTGTTGCTGTTTTGTTATTTTGTTTCGTTGTTTATTGATTGATGTTGGATGTTGGATATTGAATATTTATTATATTATTGAATGGTTTTGTTAGATATTGAGAATTAAAAAACAAAGGAAAAAATTTAAGAAATGTCAAAAGAAATATACTGAAGTTGTGATATGAGTTTAGAAGTCTGATATTAGAGATTTATCATTATGTTTTATTTGTATCAACCGGCGTTGTCCGTATGTGTTATATTTAGTTAATAAGTGTGTGTGTAATGTGAGTCTGTCGTAACAATTACCGTTGTCTACAAATTAATTATAAGGAGTCGTAATGAAATAATTCAAACTTCAATAAAAATAACATATGCTGGTAATGTCTAAGCAAAATATTCGTTAAAAGATAAAATAAATAATAAGTAACTCCAGAGTAATATTATTATTTAAACATTATGAAGGTACAATTTCCGTACAAGCTAATTTCGTAAGCATCACGCAACCATTCAAAGTCGTAACAATCTGCATATGTTAGTAATATAATAAATATAAAATATGACTTAATACAAATACAGATAGTTAATATACAATTATAGTTATTAGTTTATAGTTAATATAACTTAATACAAATAGTTAATATAACCAAACCGCTGCCAAATTGTTTCTAGTAAACAGCATTTTGCTATTCCAAATATTGTTACCGCCCAAATGATTTAAGGCAAACAACTTCGCTTTAATAAATAATAGTTTACATTTGATAATTAGAATTAATCCATCATCAACATTGTCGCAGATGTATATTATATTATATTCAATATAACCTCGTATTAGCAAACTTATAAATAAATTTAGTTATTAGAACAAACATATCATCGCAATACAATCAATGTAGTTAGTAGTACTTATCGTTGTCGTAGAACCATAGTTTATAACATTATTCTAATAGTTGTAGGAGATCGCAATAAGGCCGGACATAATCTCGTAGATTTATTCACTCAACATCTACATTCCCGATCTCTAATACGCGGACAATCACTGGTCTTATTAATTTCTGCGTAAGCAAAGTGGACAAAAACATGCATCAAAATACAATTATAATATAACCTAATTTTACATGTTTTTAAGGCAAAAGTGTAAATGAACTTTATTGAGTGTCGCCTGTACATTTTGATCTGGGACGTGTAAATCCAGACTTACATTTCTTGTTGTTGGCAATAATTTTATTACCCATTTTCGTTCAACTATGTTCACAAATTGTATTATGGGTACATCCCCACTCCTTCCTATTTTTAAGTGTTAAATATATTGTACTCAAATCATCCCTTTTTGAACCAGCTCTCGACGAGACAACAAGTATTAAATAAACAGTACAATTTAATATTAAAATATATACATTAAGACATTCACATACATTTATATACATTCAATATTATTAATTATTAGGATAAGTGTTTAATTGTGTAATTCTGTTGGGATTTACGACCCCAATGTGTAATTTTGTATGAAATAAATATACTTTTAAATTCATATTGAGTTCACGAACTTCGAAGACTTCCTGACTACTTTTGGTGAAATACCCGGGCACCACAATCGCCCAAACATTTGGTCCTTCGAGCCGGATCTCCTACAGTCGCGAGAAGCAATCGTGCATGGAATACCTGCAATTATCTACAGTGAAGAATTTAAAGTTTTGAGTTATACAAACACTGGAAAATTGGTCAAGGAGGCACCCCTGAGCAAACACGTGCAACAACGGTTAGTGTCTATTCCTTAAAAAATTCTCCATATCCTATTTTAATATTGCTTTGTTTTACTTCTAAAATATCTTTGTGCATTTTTTTATACTATAAAATTGTAGCAAAGATTGTTATTTTGTGTATATTGTTTGATTTGTTAGTCTTACAAATTGTTGGTTTAGGAGGGCACATCTAATGTCCATATTTAGTAAATATTTCTTATGCGTTGGTAAATAATCGATATTAAAGCCACCGGGATTATTTCATTGAGCAAAATATATCTTTTGAGTTGGTAAAATATTACATATTAAAAGCCACCGGGATTGTTTCTAAATTACGACAACATTTATGCACGTGGTAATATTTGTTCTGCCTATTTGTTGTTAAGCGATATAACATTTAAAACATCAGTACAATTACGGTCCTGTCTAGACCTTTTCCTATGGCCATGCGGTATTGAGTTGTGTTTCATATACCTGATTGATCCGTATACTACCCATAAGGTTTTATTAGTCTGAGACCAGAACATTTTTATTATACTGCATTATATTTACATGTGGTTCTGGGTACTTTCTACAATATTGACCAGAACACATTTTATATTACTTATTCACACTTTTACGTTATATTTTTAAAAATATTTTATTGTTATTTTTAAAAGAGTATCTATTAACACCATATTGCTTAAATCAATTGATATTCGTATCAGACAATAATTATAATTTCTAATTTAAATTAATTAAAAAGATTTAAAAATGGTTAACCAAACGTTGCCATATGCACAAAGGATGCCATATGCACTAAGCAGGGCATATGCACAATTAGAGATATATGGTTTAACTTTCCAGGATCATGTTCCCTATATGGAAAGCATAGACATAACTGATCCATCAACATACGACATTTATAGGATTAAGTATTGTAAGAAAATTTGTCAGCCACTATATAATAAAATTCAACAAGCTTGTCTTGTAATTAAAGCCAATTTAGATAACACAGAATTAGTTAAATTAGAAGCTTTAGTTGAATTACGCACTAACTTGTGTAAAACTTACGATAAAATAGATTCAGCTATAAATTATATTTTTAATAAACATTTTAGTATTGTCCCAATCATTTCTGAACATAGAATGTTGGATGACTGTGATTGGTACACTTGCATAAAAAAAGCTAAAAAGGCATCAATCACAGCAAATAAAGCCGATGAGGTAGTCTGCGCAAAACAAATAATTAATAACACAATACGTGATGTTCATGACACGTCAGCTGTCACTGTTCAAGTAAAAGAATCACCTACAATAGGAGATTCAATATTCATTCCTCAGATTACGGAAGAAGTAGTTTGTGAGAAACAAACAAATAACACCACACAAGTCAAAGATTCACTTACATTGGTTAACGTTTTAGATTCTATTCCGCGAATTGACAAACAAACAGTTTGTAAGGAACAAATTATTAATAGAACACAATTTGATGTTAACGGTACATTCGGTGTTACATTTCTAATCAAAAGGCCACCAGCGTTGTTAGGAGGTATAAAGAACATTGTCATAAAACCTTTTCTTAAATTCGGGAGAAAACCAAACGACAACCCGGTATTAAAGATTATGTACAATAAATTTATAAGAGACAGCATTTATTTAAATCATAAGTTTCTAAATACACAACCAAGGCATTTAAGAATATCATATTTCTCACCACGTAGTGGTGCGATAAAACCAATTAGCACTAACAGCAAAATAAGAGATGTTTTTAATAGTTCTATGAATACTACTACCGGTGTTTCATTAAACGCTCTTCAAGCAAATGGTCACACTATTATTTGGCGGTTCGAGCCACGAAAACCATTGCGTTCTTATCAATTGAATACGGTAACATACGGCCTCATAACAGATTCCAATGACAGGATTGAACTGTCTGATCATTGCAATCAATTCAGTTTATTATTGTCGGAAGGAAGTTTTCAATTACATAAATGGGGTTTTAATGCACCATCATTGCTGTCTGAGTTAAAAAGTTACCATTCAACTAGGCACTTATATTTTGATCCAGGTGACATAGTATGTGAAAAATCACTATGCGTTATGTGGGATTCTGAACGGGACGTATTCCAATATAAATTTATTCTTATTAAACAACCCGTGAAACTTACAAAGCGAACCATACCGTCGTTCGTTACAAATATTTTGGACCCGCCATGCTCTTTTTCACCTTGTATTAATTCATTTAAAATCATTAAACAGACGCTATGGTTATTAAAATTAAACTGGGATGATCAGATGCCACGGGATTTCAAAAATTATTGTCTATCATTAACAAAATCTTTGGTTGCTATGAATGATATGACGATAAAACGCGATGTTCTAATAAATAATTCTGTAACTATTGAATTACATGGCCTTTATGATCGATTCGCAAAGGCGTATGTAAGTTGCAGTTATTTAACAAACATTAATGATTTGGTAAACGCAAAAATACTCTTTATACATTGTAAATCGAAGATCGCGCCATTAAAAACTTTGACCACACCATTGTTAGAGCTATGTGCCACCTTAATCATTGTAAGAATGGTCAAAAAAGCAATAAACTTGTTTCCAGTTAAATTAAAAATAATTATTTTATGGGCAGATTCCACAATTATGCTATCATGGATTAAACTGTCTCTTCATAACTTAAAACTTTTTATTGCTAACCGTATTACAGATAGTCATTCAGACATGACAGACAACTATCAATGGCGTTGTATTCCTATAACCTCACACCAGGCAGATTTTATATCACAAATTATCATATTAGACTTTCCTTTAAACATCCAACTATGGTCAGGTCCATCCTGGCTAAAGCAACCGTCTTATCACTGGCCTATACATAATTTCAATTTACCAGAAATTCCTAAGGAAAAAATTATTAGAACCAATAAATGCAATGCAATTTACCGCATATTAAAAGTCAAACTCAACTATCCATTTAGAACTACTGGAGTTGACTGCGCAGGGCCATTACTAATAAAAAGTAAATATGACGGTTCTATCATTAAATATTATATATACTTTTTTAATTGTCTTTGCTACAAAAGAAACTTAGTTACAGAGTTCAATGTCCAATCAATACATTACAGCGGAACTAATAATATTTTCTATAAATTAACTAAGAATAAAGCAATATTGAACTCCCAAGCAATGTACCCCATGTCACCCAATCCAGATGACCTTATTCCTTTTACTCCCGGACACTTAATCATAGGTCGACAAATCAGCAGTGCTATGCCTACTCCAGGAGCGCCAGTGAACCTCAACAACATGAGAAGATTCCAGCAGATACAACGATGGTATACAGACTATATCCACTTCTGTCAACAGCGCGCAAAATGGAACACATCAAGCACCCTGGATCTAGAAATCGGATCTCTTGTAATAGTACAAGAAGACGACATGCCTCCTACTCAATGGATAATGGGACGCATAACATATCTCACTGCAGGCAACGACAACACTCCGAGAGCCGCCACCTTGAAAACTCAACCAGGAGAGATCAAACGTGCTGTCAGACGTTCAGCCCTTTTTACCAGTGAATTCATTTTGATAAACCCAATTTATCAAGGGGGGGAGTATGGACAAAAACATGCATCAAAATACAATTATAATATAACCTAATTTTACATGTTTTTAAGGCAAAAGTGTAAATGAACTTTATTGAGTGTCGCCTGTACATTTTGATCTGGGACGTGTAAATCCAGACTTACATTTCTTGTTGTTGGCAATAATTTTATTACCCATTTTCGTTCAACTATGTTCACAAATTGTATTATGGGTACATCCCCACTCCTTCCTATTTTTAAGTGTTAAATATATTGTACTCAAATCATCCCTTTTTCGAACCAGCTCTCAACGAGATAACACGTATTAAATAAACAGTACAATTTAATATTAAAATATATACATTAAGAAATTCATATACATTCATTATTATTAATTATTAGGATAAGTGTTTAATTGTGTAATTCTGTTGGGATTTACGACCCCAATGTGTAATTTTGTATGAAATAAATATACTTTTAAATTCATACTAAGTTCACGAACTTCGAAGACTTCCTGACTACTTTTGGTGAAATACCCGGGCACCACAATCGCCCAAACACAAAGCCATTCTCAGTAAATATAATAATTGTGAATCTTGAATTGAACTGTCATCCGACCACTCTTCGGTAAAAATTTTAGTAAGCAGAAAGATTAAGTTGACTTATGGTAACTTGTAGACTTCATAACAATAAAACTGAGAGTATATTTTAAATTCTGTCTGATAAATTTATAAGCATGTTAGAGATGGTTAAAACTTTGCACTTACACTGAAGAAAAGCGTGAAGTTTATCGGAAACATGTCGAATGAAGTAATCACTGGGTCCTTGTGATGTAGCTTTAGAGAAAATCCCATCAAACGATGCTTAGCAGCTGGCACCAAGTTGAATTGTAGGAATTTGTGAACGATGGATGCTGTATATTTTGCCTGAGAAAACACGATTTTTAAATAATTTGCCATATTTTATTAAAGCTGGAAAAACTTTTTAACACTACATTATTGTTTGTGGTGATATATACATATATATATATATATATATATATATATATATATATGGAAAACGAGAGTACCATGCCACTTCTGATGTGGCAAACGAGAACTATCCAACTTCTAATGTGGAAAACAATAACCAATCCGCTAATCTGATGTGGAATCAAGGTACTCTTATTTAATTTAGGGCAATGTCAATTCAATTAATATTCAAATATGTAATATCTTAGTTGGTTTGTCAGGATGATAAAGAATCACATAATTGGTTTAATACATTTATTGAATAAAATAATAACGATGATAATAATAATGATAATAATACAATAAGGTTACAATATAAACGTTGGTGTTTACTTTACAAATTCAGAACAATGAATGCACCTACAACCTTAAATTTTAGCTAATATATACTCAGTCCTACATTAGTTTTCAGCTTGACTTAAAAGGTTTGTTTTTATTACTTCTAAGAATACGCTTAGTTAATTTCAATAAGCACATCCCCTCACGTATTCAATCAGTGGTTTAAAGTTTCACACATTATAATTGCTTTAACGTGTCACTTGGTTTCTGTTTAAATATATACCCTCATTAATCACACTATTTTACGACTTTTCTAGCTCGGCTGTTATAGTTACGCCTACTTTGTATGCTTGATATATTTTTACGATCCTACACGGCCATATGACCTTGCTTTGGTCCCCAAAGATGATACGTAACTGCTGTCATCTGTTTGCTGTTCGGCACCTGACCTACAACATCTGCAGTTTCAGAATCTCTGTCGTCTGCGAACACGCCCCATGGCTTCAGGTGGTCGGCACTTGAGTGTGTATTAGAAGAACCTTCCCCTTCACCGATACGTCTTACCCTATACCGCTCATTTCGGTCAACTCCTGTAACCTGATACGGTCCTAAATATTTGTTATGTAATATAAATCCAGTACCAAACTGGGTTCTTTTTACGGCAACAATGTCTCCGACTTTGTATGTCCTAGCTGGTTTCCTATTTCTATTGAAATTCTTGCGATTCTTTTCCTGTGTTTTTAATATTTGTTTCTTGGCGTCAACACGTAACTCTTGCAAGGCGTCCTCACGCATTTCTTGATTAACTTCTTCTAACAGCTGATAGATATGCGTCTCATCTTCTGTGTTCACACCTGTTAACAACTTGGACGGTGTAGTATTTATGCTACGCTGATAAGTTTTGATTAATGTTTGCTCTTCGACCTTGCCGTCGTTCAACCATGTTTGTACATGCTTCTCCGCTTCTTCTTGCTCGCAGTAAGCCATACGTCGCGAATTTTGAAAAACAGGAACCTCATCGGTCATGTATATTTCTGCTGCTTTAGTAACCCTTGTTACTTTTGGTTCATAAGTTTTAACTAGTTCCTCAACTTTAGCCCTGGCACCTGGACTAATGTTATTACTTATGACGATTTCGTCGTCGGCTACACATAATATTTTATTCTGTTTTCTTTCCTTGTACTTTTTTCGCATGGTAATACCGTCTACACTTATTGTGGTTTCTACTTCGTCTAGCAGAGGTTTACCGATTACAACACTATGTCTAGTTGTACTTGATGGAACTATTAAAAAGTTAGTAAAGTACTGTTCATTGTCTACTTTTACTTGAGCACTAAATTCACCTAAAACTTTGATTTGAAATCCTCCGATTCCAGTCAATACAATATTGTTTTCGTGCACAACCGCATTGTTACTTAATTTAATATAATCGTCAGCTCTAATCAAATTCTGATCACTTCCGGTATCAATCAGACATTTAAAACTGCAGTATAAAATAAAATCAAACAAGTAGCTGGAAGGGAAAACACTGACCATCTGTTTTCAGTTCGTACACAAAATAGATTCGACTATGGTAGGCTCAACAGATAATGATCATTCAATTCCTACATACAAGCCAAAGCCATTAACAAGACGTGGCAATAAAAAATCAACAATCAATAATCCGCCAACATCCAAAACCTAATATAAAATTCAATTCAATTTTCCATCCACGTCTAATATTCAAGTAAACAAAAGAAGACGCATAACTGGCAAAAAATCAGTAGAATCTTTAGGAGATGATGACTTTTTAACACGCATTTCAAATATTGAAAACAACAAATCTTAAAAATTCTAAAACAATCAAAACTAGTAACATCACAGAAATAAATAGTCAGCCTGAGTCCTCGTGCTCAAAAAATAATAAACAAACAGTTATAACAATATGTAATAAAACCTTATGTAATAAACCAAAAACATAAAAAAAACAAGTGTTAAAAACAATCCAATCAAATAGATACTCAATTTAATATCATGAAAATTTTTAATACCATGTCTGCCTTTATTTCAACTGTACCACTGGTACTAGTTATTTTAAAAGTTTACAATCCAACAAAATTGCTCAGTAATATTGAGTATTCAATACCAAAGTGTTACAATCATATGCGGATAAGCTAATTTAAATCAAGATACAACTCAGAAATTAGTTTCAGTACAGTTACAAGGGAAATTTATAAACTGCTAATTAAATTTTAAATATCTATGCGTTTTCCTCTGATATAAAAACAATGCTAAACTCAATATAATTTTTTAAATGATGATTTTTCGAAAATATGATGCAGACTAGCGTTTACCCCTGTCGCAAGCGACGTTTGTCTTTTGTGTCTGAATTGAATTTCATTTCAAATTTTAATTGCATTTTTAAATTGAAATATTTAACTATTATAGTTCTATATTAATTTTATATACTTATAACAAAAAATAATTTTTCATAAAAGCTGACTAAAGAAATATATTTTTTTCAACAATATTGTTACGAATTTGCCGTACTACGCGGCACATACGTAGAAGGCTAGCTGCTACGCACACAAGCCGTCTCGCTCAGTAAAATTGTAACAATATATAACATTTTTAATTTATTGGATATTTAACCAACTTTTTCTCAAAATTTGGGATTTCGTTTTTCGATTTATAAATTAGGTACCAAAGTTAGCCCATATACAAAATTTAAAGATATTTTAAATTGAAACAATTTTTTAGAACATTATAAATAGAAGAAAATTGCATTTTAGAGAATGCATCCAGAAACTATTAATAATTTAGAAGATCGAAGATTAAAATTTACTCCACTGAATCAGTGTAAAGCCAAGAAGAAAAATCTATCCGGAAATAATGTACTCATAAGTATAAAAAAATATTCTTAAGTATAACAAAGTTTGTAAATACAATTCAATACATCAAAGTACATTTATTTCCAATCTTCAAGTATTCTAGTTGGACTCTTCATGAAGATAGCTATCTCGTGAGATATGCAAAACAATTAATCAAAAAAAGAAAAGTCTAATACAATGAAGTCTACTTTGTGAAAAGTGGTAGAAAATCTGCAAACTTATTAGAGCATAAAATAAGAAGTAGAGGAAATCTTTTATTAAAAGAAAATGCTCTAATAGTGATTGGAATAAACGACATTGTTAAAGTAAGTATAAATAACATAGAACCTTACATATATTTATTTATAAAACAATATAAAATACTCTCAAATTTGTTTTTAGTTAAAAGATCACCAAGCCTTGGGCAATAACATTAGACGAATTGCAAACATATTAAGGCATAGCACGCCACAAAGCAATATGGCTGACATTGCCCACACCGCAAATATGGGAAAATAATCCCGACAAAATAAAAATGTTGAACAAGTATAATGGAAAAATTGGGACATTGCTAATACACCATAAGTTACGTTACAATTATACATATATTATAAGACATTTATTTAAAAAAATAATTAATTTCAGTTCCTTATATAAAAGTTATTGATATTCGGGAAATATTTTTAGAAAATAACAAAGTAAATACATATCTCTTCGAACAAAATTTATACTCAATAAAAAACTTAAATAAATACGTATATTTACTATAAATACATACATTTAACAATTACAGATTCTACATAAACAACTGTAAAAAAGATCAATTACACTGGAATCTGGAAGGAATGTTGAAAGTACATAAAGAAATTAAACAACAGGTTTGAAAAACATGAACTTTCTAATAACATAAGCAATGAATTTGAGTTGTGGAAATTCAGATGTCTGTAGTTTTTTAATTAATATTCTTAAGTTTACTAAATTTCTATTTATTTAATTAGTTATTTAATGTTACTAAGCTCTGTGCAATAATTTAATCAGTCTATTTTAATAGATTTCGGAAAAAATCAACATTTGCATGTGTGCTATAAACCCTTTTTGCCCGATTCAAATATTATGATATTTTATAATATGTATTTAATAATTGTATTGTTGTAAGTAATATGGTATTTAAAGCATATTATTATTATTTTTTATGTTTTTTTTATTCTTTGCGTACACATTGTAAACTATTTATTTAAATATAAAGCATAATACACTTGCAAATATTAAATTCAACAAGTGTATTGCCTTTTGCGCGAATGTCAGTTGGACCCCACTAGTACTAATCATTTTCGAACTTTTCGCTAACTTCAGCGATGTCATCTGAAACCAAAAAAATAATCATTAAATTTTTCAATCATATCTGGATGAACGACTTATTTTCAACAGAATCGTAAAAATCAATTATTTTACCAGTTCTAAAACCCATAAAAAACGCAACTGATATCAATAGCTACAGATCTATATCTTTAACGAACACCTTATGCAAATTATTAGAAAAAGTAATCAATGAAAGGCACATATATACTCTCTCAAATATATACTTTATCATATATATATAGAAGCAGAATATCTTTTAGAAAGACAAAGTGGCTTTCGTCAAAGTGGTAAGCGTCATTCTACTACGTCAAATAACCGGAAAACTGTAACAATTTTCTTAGACGTTGATAAAGCTTACGACGGTACATGGAGATACAACATATTAAAAGCACTAGAATTATGGAACATAAAGGGTCATCTAGCCCACTTCGTAAAAAATGTAATGAAAACAAGAATATTCAGTGTGAATTTAAACAACAATAAATCACAAGAATTCATACAAGAAAATGGTATTCTTTAAGGTTCAGTTCTTAGTGTAACATTGTTTCTAATTTCAATAAACAATATAATCAATATCCCGTGAAAGCAGGTCTTTATGCGGATGACTTAGTTATTTACTGGAGCAACAAGGATATAGAAATAGCTCAAAGAAAACTTCAATCAGCTCTAAACTGCCTAGAAGACTGGTCTAATAAAACAAAATACAAATTCTACCTGCAAAAGTACACCTTGCATCCTTTTTAAGAAATCACCAAAGCTTATTTCTTATCCAAGACTGATAATATATAACGAAGAACTTGCATATACACGCCAAAATTCTTATTTGAGTTTGATTTTTGATAAGAAATTATCCTGAGTCGATCATATCAAAATTTTTAAAACAAAGTGTAATACTGTTATAAACGTTATGAAAGTTATATCATGCAATAATTGGGAAAGTGACCAGAAAACACTAATGCATATTTTTCAAACTCTGATCCGCTCTAAAATAGATTATGGTGGAATTTATATCAAACTGCAAATAAAAATATTCTTAAACTCATATCGTATTTATAATGCAGGTTTAAGATCAAATGAGCCACTGGTGCATTTAGAACATCTTCCGTAAAGAGCTTATATGTCATAAGTGAAGAACCACCGCCTTAACTTAGATGAGACCAACTATCTCTAAATTATTCCGCATCAGTAATATCGAATCCCAATAACATAAATTATAGAATTACAATAGCTCCAGAATATTACATTATACCACGGGAAAAACTGAAAGAAATCGCTTCTAATCAGCTTAAAAAATCTCAAAGATAAACATTCCTTATCTGACATAAGAACAATTCCAACAATCTTCAATAGCATCGCATCATGGACCATAAGACAACTATTTATAGACCTAATACTGTCAAAAATAACATAACTAACAGTAATACTAATCCAACCATTTACAGGTCGGTACTGAATAGTATTTTGAAAGAATACCAAGATTTCATTAAAGTCTATACAGATGGGACCAAATTAAAGGATGAGACAGCTTGCGCCTTTTATATGCTATAAAAGAAAGTTTCCAAGATATAAGAATAACAAACTACAAATCTAATTTTATCTGATTCACTGAGTTTCCTATTGGTCATAGGACTCTTTATACCAACCACCCAATAGTTCAAACCATCCACCGTCTCAACCTCCATTATTCAAATAGAAACTCATTTTTTATGGATTCCCTCTCATAACGGTATCACACGAAACGAACAAGTTGATAAGTTGCATTCCAGAAGAAAAAACAATAACATGTTATTGTTTTTTCTTCTGAAAATAACCTAAATAATAAAATAAAAAATATAATAAATTTTTCATGGCAAAAAGAATGGAGTGAAGAAAGTGATAACAATTTAAGGGAAGTGAAGCCATCAATTTGTTCGTCAGGAATCAAGAATTACCGGACGGAATAAATAGAAGGCTGGAAGTAGTAATATGTAGAATTGTAGACTCATGATAAGCATAGTATTCTCCAATGTTCAAAATACTCGTCGCTCAGACAATAATGTAATATGCCTCAGGAGTATAGGCTGATATATAAAAGCAGAGAAAGTCTGAAAAACCTTATTGAGTTTATAAATAAAACCAATTTAATCTCTTAATTTTTAGTATGTTTATAAGTTGTAAATTATAAATTATGAATTATGTATTACAAATGTTTATAAATGCATATATGCTTTTTAAGTATTAATAACTTTTAAAAGTTGATGCAATAAAAAGAAATATTAAAAAAAGAGTGCGTTAAATTGTAAATAGTGGTTGTATGATAGGCACAAAAAATAGCGTTAAGGGCAGGTTAACCAAAAGTAATTAGGTTGTGAAACGTGACTGAATTAATATAAAACTGGGCTTCATATTGATAAAGTTGGCTATCAAAACCTTAGCACTAAAAACTTAAATGTCCAATTATTTTTATTCAAGTTGTAATATTGTAGAAGTATTATCGATTTAAATAATCATTCACCAAGTTCACGACGCCAATGCTTCCTTACTACCTACTACCATTTGTATACTTTTACCACAACCATATCAGTTAAACAAAAGAAGTGCAAAAGAGACTGTCAATGCTATAGCAGCTGATGCGTCGACCCATAATATAATGTCGTGATATTTTTTTATTAGACTAATAAGCAATTTAAAGTTAATATCATATAAATATTAAAGGTTTTGCTCTTTAGCATACTTTATTGTATGGTATGAAATATTTGACATAAATATGTATATACGTTTTGCACGATTACATTTTATTACATTTAATTAATTAATTAAAAAAACTTTTTTGTTTTGAGTAAGTTAGTTGCCGCGATACAAAAATAACTATAACTCCATAAATAATTCAAATTTTGAAAAATCGTTTTGGGGACATATTTTTAAATGCCTAACATTCCAAAAATGACATAAAATTTATTTAATATCATTAGATTAGATTTAGTATCATTAGAGAGTAATAAAGGACGCGGAGCGTGTGCTGAAGGTTTTGAGCTGTTTAGCTTAAAGATATTTTTTGGATTATAGCTTAAAACCTGTTAAGTCTGGAAAAGGTGCCAAATTTTTTTTTTTGAGCCAATTAGCTTAAAACATTTCTTTTTTATGATAGTTTGGGTTTTAGCTTAATACCACCGCATCTGATAGAGGTGTTGTTGTCAATCGGTTGGTGGCAGCCAACATGTATGTAACCAGACTAAAAATCAACAACAATTATAATAATATGATTCCATGTGTTACAAAACAACGCGATTTAAATTGCCGCTACTTTAATCGTAGTGTGTTAAGAGTCTAAGGGCCGCTACACAATACTTTTCTTGAAGTGCTATTATACTACGTATGTTGAAGAAGACATCATGTCAAAGTCATTTATCTAATTATTTAAAATTTGGCACATTATCACCCCAAAGTGTTACAAGGTCCTTAGCTCATCGGATTAATCTACAACGACACCCAAACTTTTTCATATTAAGATGTTTTAACTGTATATTACGTTGAATAATATTAGTTCTTATTATCCAAAACAGTAAAATCGGTACTTAAGGCGTGCAGTATCGTATTCAAATTGTTGTTTGAAACCTTGCCGTTGGTCAGGTGCTACTCTTCAAGTATTTTCTTGACCTTTGGGAATTGGGAAACAATTAGAGATACAAAAGTGGACTTTTAAACGAAACAATTTTATTTACAAGAATGTGAAATAAAAGTAGAAGCATTGAAAACATATATAACTGAAAAAGAGACGAATTGGTCAGAAGTCCGTGCAGAAGCAGGTTAGTAGTCGACTTGCGCCATTACTTGAAGTTGCTGTACATCTTAAAACATTCGAGGTACTTCACAGCTGCGTCGTACAGAAACTCAAACTGAACCTACAACCGAAGAAGTTACAGATTAGCTGCATTGTCAGATCAGTCATTTCATTTAATTATATTTTCTCGTATATTTTACCAATTTCGTAATAAATTGAGCCCTGTTTTTCCGGACAACTTGGACTGCCTCAAACACGTCACACAACTGTTCTAATTTCATTTTTTCGATTACGTAAGACAACGCTACAAACAAACCACACCCTGTAGCTCCATCACTGAAAGATATGTAAGTTACAAGATAATTTAGAGCACGCGAAATATCAACTTGGAACTCTCTTTGTACTTACTGGCACGTTACGACGATGGGTGCAGATCCGGCTTTCACTTTCTCTACTTGATCAATTAGATGCAGCAGCGTTTCAACGAGATTTGTGAAAACTGTTGGAAGTAATTTACCAGGGAGCCATCCTTTGAGCTGAACGACACTAATGTATCTGCTGGAATCATCCTCACTCTGTTGGATAAATACAAAAAAAAAGTTTTTTCTTTTTATAAACGAGAATCAATACATGCCAAGGCTTGTGAATTATTTTTTTAATACTGACTTTCCCATTATCAGTCAGTCTTAGAACAGTAGTGCTACAGAATTCGATGTCCGTGTCAGAGTGGTGATCCAGAGTTATATAAGGAAATGGATTCATTGTGTTAATTTCAGAGGTAGGCCAAAACTGACATGTTGACTGTAATGCATATATTAGATATTAGTTAAGTATCTAGTTACGTGAAGATATATTAGAATGAATATCTATTGTGGTAATGAAGTTTATAATAATTGCGACAATGTTATATTTTCATAATTTTCTGGTTCTGCTTAAGCAAATGAAATTTGCAGGATAAAAGAATAGTTATTTTACCAGATCATGCGCAGATATTTCATTTAGTGATACAACAGTATTGACTTCGTATTCAGAAATCATTCTCCAAAATTGTTCCAATGTGTCTGCCAGCGGTAGTTGTGTGATGATGTACCGGTTCTGCATGTTGTAGCCATCACAGTGCACTGCGTTGATGTAGCTACTTCCATCATCAATGTAGTTGGAGAACCGTCCTATGCAGTTGTAATGCGATGTCACTGTAAGATGAACACGACCTCTTTCATCTGCAAAGAAATTTAAAAGTTGATTTAATTTATTGCTGAATAATCATGCATTACAACATATCATAGAACCTGGAATAATATCTTGGAATCTGTTTCTCTTCCTGTTTTCATCCAGACTGGACACGCTGATTACTTCATTCTTAGAAGCATTATCCTTCCAAGAATTCAAATCAATCTGTGCTAATTGTTGTGCAAGTTTCTTCGATTGTTTCATGTTTAGCACAGCCTCTTTAAGTTTAACGCATTCAATGGCTGTGTTCTTGTGGTGTAAATATTCTGCTAGAACCAAGTGGATGAACTTGTAGGTATCCTATACAAGAACGTTTACTGTGTGTATATTTTTTTGCAAGGTTGATATTAATACGTAGACAAATTGAGCTTACCAAATTTCTTACGAAGTTCGGATGTTGCTTTCGAATCTATTGAAGATGTTTTAAAATATCAACAGCATTTTCCTTGCAAGCCATATTAGCACATATGTCTATCAAAATTATGGCCCCAGTTTTCTCAGTTCCATCACTAAATATTGTTATTAATTTTATTGATATAGCATTTGTATACCGGTGCATATTATGTCATTACCTGCAGTGGATCAATAAAGGGCCTGACCTATGACCTTTTGAACGAATTTGTTTCATAAACGAAGCCACTGAATTAGGGTAGAACGGCGTACCAGCAACTGGCCAAGCAGTAAATTGATAATGGCGGATCTAAATATGAAGCATGCGTTTGTTAACCGTTGGTAATGGTATTTTATAAAACATTTGCTGTAAGTCATGTGTCCTTATGAAAAATCTTAAAGTAACTGGCACAGATGCCAACGTGAGTTTAGCATTTGTCTATGGTAAAATATCAAAAACGCGTTAAAGCAGTACTAAAACGATCTACGATCTGTTAACATTATCCAGACTACCTCTAATTACCTTTCTCGCTGGTTCATCCTGGAGTTTAAGTCGCAGGGTACGTATTGAGTAGAACGCATTGATTTTAAAGGAAAATAATTCCACCGAAAAGGGGCCGTAACACTTAATGTCAAGTTGACTGTCTGGCCAATATTTTACCTCTTGGACCTATACAGAATTCTTTATTATTCAATGTGTACATACATACATAACAAATGGCCTAAACGCGGAAAAGGTCTCGTTTGAGATTTCTTTTTTTAACTTCTATGCATTGAAGTCAGCCGTGAAAAATTAATTTTTCCAAATTTTCTCTGTCTTTCATGATCTTGAGAAAACTTTCTCCAGCCTAAAGACCACGATATTTTTGGAATTTTGAAAACGTTTATGAACAAACCTTTAAAAAGTTTCTCCTTCACAATTTATCTAACTAAATCCAATAAAAAGTTCACTGTAGCACTAAAAAAAATCTCTTACTAGACGGTTTTGTGCGTTTAGGCTATTCTGTATGGTCATACTTAAATGATAATTATATTTAGCAGGATATATCAATACTATTGTAACGTTTATTAAAAATTTTAAAATACCTTTTGTGATGGTTTTATTTCCACTGTCGTTCACAGCATCACCACAACGGTCACACCCTCCTGCCAAATCATACTCCAGAATGCGTTGACAGCGTCCACACGTGGGGACCGCGTAGCTATATACTCTCCAGTTTTCTCGTAACCCTATCGAATAAGTATCGTCTGTTAAGATGTACTAAAATATTTTTTTTAGAAATACAATTCCCATATCATTGCTAGTACTGTAGGTTCTGCAGAAATTTAATTATAAATACTCATTATGAAGGGCTTAGAATTAAAAGCGGTAAGCGGTAAAAAATGATGTAAGGGTCACGCAATGAGAGAGAAACGGGTCACAAAGTGTGACAGGATCCAAGAAGATATGAAATTTGTGTGACGTATATAGTCGAGAAAGAATTTAACTGCTGGAGATTAAAGTAACTCATAATAAACAAAACCAAGATTGACTATTTAAAATCCCGAAATCCCGGGTTCTTAAATATGGTTTGGGATTATATTTCTAAAGGGCTAAACACATAAATAGATGATGATAATATTAAAAACCATTAGCACTCTATTCTCCAAAACATTCTTACATTTATGAAATTGCAATCTAAGCACTCTATATATGGACCACAGTTTGTAAGATGGATCCTTGTGTGTTCATTGGCA
Source organism: Panorpa germanica (assembly GCA_963678705.1). Taxonomy (NCBI): domain Eukaryota; kingdom Metazoa; phylum Arthropoda; class Insecta; order Mecoptera; family Panorpidae; genus Panorpa; species Panorpa germanica. The sequence continues at coordinate 1,115,870 of OY783219.1, read as the reverse complement.
CTTTCGGCAGTGGTGTTTTTTGAAATCATCTATAAATATAATTCTTTAAAATAATTTAAATTGAGAGCGAATAAGTGCATTTGTAGGTAATAACTGACCATGAATTGTTTACGCAGTTTGTCATATTTGATGAGGAATTTCACAACATCATCCAATTCATCTGCACATATTATATTTCCTGGTGTCAAGTTATTAGCGAAGGGATCTTTATCTTCTGTTGCTATTTCAGACGTTGCGGTGCTAGTTCTCTTTAGTGGTGCGCATAAGAGTTCCAAAGAATCGGGGTCACTTAATACCTTACATTGTGAGTATGACACATCATCGTAAATAACAGTTGAATCGGTTAACGGTTTCTTTTGAATATGTAACCTGAATCATAGATGAAGTTACCAATTATCGAGAGAAGTATCGATTGTATTCAAAAGTATAAACCTTGAATTGTTTATCATTTGTTATTGTGTTATATAATTATAACACAAGATCCTTAGTGAGAAAAGTTCAAATTTAAGATATATACCAGTATACCCGTATATACCTGTTCCATATAAAATAAAGCACAACTGGTATAATCAGCAGCAGAAGAAGGAGAATCCACAGTTCAGCTCTGGATTGGTCTACTACCTCTACATCGTCAACTGGCTCATAAGTGTAAACTCTCTGCGGCTTTCCTTTCGATTTAATCTCATTGAACATTAACACTACGAAGTAGTAATTTCTGTCAGCATCCAACGGTTTGTTCCAGAACAAATCGGAACTGCCATCTCCTATTGTAACAGTTTTGTCTTCGGTGGGTATCTGAGTGAACGAATTTTATAATCAGATCAGAACTAAGCTTTAGAAGAAAAACAGCTCGATGTTTTACCTGATGTAGCTCGACTGCAATCCACGCAAATTCATCCGTTTCTATCTTAGCTTTTTCAAATTCTTCTTCATAACCAGTTATATGCCGAGTAATAAGCCTAGGATTGTGTTGGCCGGTATTTTTAGATCCAACTTCTACGACAAGAATGTATACGCCACTGAAATAAATGCATGGAATTATCATTGCATATATGTTGTTCCAACAAGATTTGAGCTCTGGTTAGTAAACTGGTAAAATAACGAGATTTTTATTTTTACAACCGCTTGCAGAACTATTGTCGAGAACTGTATACGAGTAGTTTTCCAGAACTACCATCAGTGAAACTACCGTGCCTACTCGTACAACAACAACATTTTACAATCTACATTCTATAATACAGAGAAATACCTGCTCTTTGTGATGTCTACATTTCCTGAAGATATTTTAATTTCGCGCCGTGTGTCTGATATTTTTCTAACTTTCAAATTTCCAGTGATATTCGGTGCTGACATTTCTGTCTCTATCAATAGTGTTGCCGGTTCACCCAGCAAGTTATTAACTGCACTAACAGTTACATGGAATCTTGATGCACTCGGTAAAGCAGGAGTCTACCAGAGAAGAGTTTATTTTTATTATTTTAAAAACATATTACAAGTTCTTGAACATGAAGTGAAAATATTAATAGTCATAGACTTATTGATCTTATGCAGTATTTGTTATGATAAGAAAATATGACAGAATATGATGAATCTCTCTAAGAAAAAATGTATAAAAAAAGATGAAAAAGAATTATACTTGCAATTAAAATAATTAATTAAGAGGTATGCTTGGATAGTTGATATATTTACCTGAAAATAATAATTTTTCCTAATTTCGTTTATCTCTACGTCCTGGTGAAAGTGTACTTCATTTGGGCTAAGCTGGCGTCGCAGTTGTGTGCTTGTGACATAAATGTCAATTAGGAACTTCTCCAGTTTTCCATTTGGGAGAAAAGGGTATTCCCATGTCCAATTAAAAACCAAATTATTATCTGTCGAGACGTGCTTAAAATGCGGCGGTGCGTTTGAAGCTGTGAATTTACATTCATTACTTTTAGTGTTGAATACTTTTAAATAATAACACATAATGTGTTAATTACGAATTTAGGGAATTCGTTGTGATAATTGTTTTCTTCTTTGCTGTAATCTATGTTTTCATCTCTCTAAGAGATGATAGATGTTAAATACCAGCAGGTGATATAAACGGGACTAATAGGCACACCAAATGAAGAAATTGTTTCGAGTGACTATCTTAAACGCGTTAGTTATAATTATTAAATTCTAAGTAAGACATTACCTTTATGTTGCCATGTGAATGTGAAATTTACTATTTCACCGTTTAAAGCTGCAACTTTATTCCTGGCGTAAACCTGCAACAGGATTTACAAATTACGTTAGTTGTAAGCTATCTTACTTATAATGCAATGGATATGCCTTACTTGAACACTTTTACGATTTCAGTTAATAATGAGTACTCAATTAGAATCTTAGCGAGGGGAAAGCGAAATTGGCCTTCGCCAAGGTCATAGGCAAAGAAGGGCCACGAAAATAATTTTTCAAGTTCACAGGCTAACCTAGTTACGGTACTGAGAAGTGAATATTCAACAAAAGAAGAGGATGAGGAAGCTTGACAAAGGAAGATACAATACAAGGCACAGAAGGTTATGGACTAAGGGATTCCCACGGTACCTGGAAAACAAAGTGGGAAAGGATGTGAAAATGGTTGCTAGATTTAGGCTGGGGAATGAAGAGAGAGGAAATATGTATTGTAATCGGACGGACTTCATTTTTTGTTTCAATGTAATTCCTCAAACTTCTAGTATTAGATATATTAAATCTCGAGGTCCATTATTTATGTTATCAAGTCGACACCACTAGCAATTGCATAATGATAAGACATTAAGACATACATGCGTTGATGATTTGCAAATTCTGAGAATTAATATAAGGGGTTCTATATTTTAGCGGGTGTCTAATTTTGCGGTGCATCAACCGAGATACATCTTCGAGAGAAGCTTAACCGTTATCAGGTTCCGAAATCCAGAGCGTCACGCGGCTTCACAAAGCACTTCAAATACTAATAGACATTCAAATACCGAGATTTTTCGTTAAACAACTACTTCCAACTCTTGACTTTTACATAGTATATTAATACATAGTAATATTACTGTACAACGTATTAAGTTTATTGTGTGAAAATTTGAAGTCGATTAGAATAAAACTGTCGCAGATATAGAGTTTTACTTCCCCTCTCTGGTTGTTTAAACGCGTTTTTCTCACACTTAGCTTTTACATAAATGCCGAGGTAGTGTTGCCAAGTTTTTTTTTTATATTAACGTATCTTAAAATAACATAGTTTCTGATTTTCTTCATGAAAAATCGGTATTTTGACTTCTAAGTGCTGTAAAAAATTGAAAAATCAATAAATAAAAAAACTCGACAGCTCTACCTGCATAAACTTATCAACTAATGAAAACATTTTGTTCTTTTCATTTCAGATAATTCAGTGATGTTTGCGGAGATTCGCTGTCAATGCCTCAATTCTTGATATTTATTTATGAAAATTTCACAAAGAATTCCTTTAATTATATTTTATCAAGTAGTAATTACAGAAATAAATATATACTAACTGCGTCGTCAAAAAATATAATCGAAAATATCCTTCTTTTATCCTTTTGACCATAACCTCCCTCCTTAACTTTTGTTACCCATTTAAATATTTAATCATTTAAATTTCCCGTGGATGCCTTTTTGCCTCGTTACACGTAAGAAATCCTAAAGATTTATATTCTTATGATTACGATGTAGATTCACGCCGGTTACAGTTGGTGACAGTTGTGGGGTTAATTTAAATTTCGCGCTGGGCTGGCTTTTTGGTAACAGCAACATCGGCAAAAATGGTTTGAAAGAGGGTAGAATTTAACGAAATCTACGACAAAGCGCAGTTTAATTGAAGAAAGATCTTAATATGCCTGCTCGTAGCATGGGGCGCATATTAAAAAATGAACTACGATTGAAGCCCTACAATATACAAATAGTACTAGATCTAACACCTGTACAAAACGCAGTTTACCTAGCAAGAACGAAGGTGTTAAAACATTTGCACGTTGATGGCGAGATTGAAAATTTGGTCTTTTCTAATGAAAATTTTTTTATCGTTCAATAATATGTAAACAAAGAAAACGATCGTGTATGGCTAGAGTGCTAATCAAAAGACAATTTAAACCAGCGAATTGCTCTGCGAAAGCAAGCGTCTGCATCAGTGACAGATTGGGCTGCGATAACTGTTTGAGAATGCTCACTACTCGTTTTCATTGAACTGAACGTAAAGGTCAATCAACAAACCTACCGTGAAAAGATTTTACAAAATACTTTGTTACCTTTGGCACGTAAACAACTTGGTAGAAACCATTGAACATTTCAACAACTCTCGGCACTACCCCATAAGCCCGTTATACACAACGTTTCTTAAATTTCTTCACAACAACGGCTACCATATTACCCAGACTTAAACCCAATGGATTTTTCCATATGGTTCATTCTGGAGGACGAAGTATCAACTAAAAAATATGAAAGGGTGGACACCTTAAAGATTGCTCTTCGCCGAGAATGGGACAAAATATGACCAAAAAACATTCGTGCAGCTTTCTCGGACAGACTCAATGCTTTTATTCGCGCTAAAGGTGGTAACGTCGAACAATAATAATTTTTTTTAAACTTGAAATAAAAGTTTTAAATAAAAAATCAAAATTGACAAAATTACAGTATTTTTAATCGATAACACTTCGAGTATTGTCGTTTAATAAAGTCTGTAAAAAGTGTAAATCCGTGTTCTCATTTTAATTTTGGCTATTCTCTACTTATTTAGTTACAACGCGAGCATATAGCATAAATAATTACTTCCGCTTGGTAATTAAAAGATCCCAAGTCACGCGTGTGGTACAGCCTACGAAGTTGTAACATTTGGCGTCACAAAAGGTTCAGGAATTAGACTTCCTTTATCCCCTCTAGTCGCCTTAACAAGTTTGTAACCATTGGTATTAGAAGCTGGAGATGATAGTTGCACCTCACCAAATTTGTAAATATATATATATATATATATATATATATATATATATATATATATATATATATACTAGCAAACCCGGCGAACTCCGTTTCGCCATCAGATGGCTTCGTTTTATGTAACATTTCGTTTGGTGATTAAAAGATGAAGAAATTTTTTTTTTTTGTTTTTTATTTGTAAAGGAAAAATTTTATTTCATTTTACAACAGTAATGAATTCATTTCGATTAGTGTTATTTAGTTGAACTTCTCTAAGTAAATGAAAGTGAATCCAAAGTAAATTCTGAATCGAAGCGTTATACGTGTCCGCAAATTATCCGTTTCATTGAAGTGCTCTTTGGTAAACCATATTTTTTGTTTTTTGGTCTGACGTTAACACAAACAAAGCGGATGGTTTCCCAACTCGTGAACACGCAACGTATAAATGCCCATGTGAAAAACAATGATTTTCTAAATTTATCCCGCAAACACTAAGCGATTGACCTTGCGACTTGTTAATTGTCATTGCGAACGCAAGGCGAACTGGAAGTTGCAATCGTTTGAAGTCAAACGGAAGATCAGTCGGAATCATTGGTATTCGAGGAATACATACATTTTCACCTGCGTACTTTCCGTTAATAATGGTTGCCTCAATAAAATTCGGCATAAGTCTTTTTATCGAAAGTCGAGTACCGTTGCAAAGTTGCGGTGGATTCAAATACGCAATATCATAATAACTGTACCAACTTTGAGTTGCAAGTTATGTGGTGGAAATCCTGGTAACTCCAGAGAGTTCAAAAACTCCGTTGGATAATTTACTACATCATCGGGATTTGTTATGGAATCAACGGATTTGTATGTCACCAAATCGCCAGCAATTTTTTATTGAATGGTGAAATTCAGTGCGTGTACATCATTATTCTTTGCGGCAAGAATTGCTCGTTGACTTAACCAAGCATAATTCTGATAATTCTCACTAATGTTTGGGAAAACATTTTCAATAAGAGCTAATTTAGAGTCTACAAATCGGCAAAAGTCGTTGGTAAGAGTAATTAATCCAGATGTCGCATCAACTGGGACTTTTTTATTTCCAACAGCTAACAATTGTTTGGAAAATTGTGCAGCACTTTGATCATTTTGAAGTTGAACTCTCATATTAGTGGTTAGCGATAATGTTTTTACGTTATTCCATAAAGGTGATGCCTTCAGGCAAGCATTTAATTCATCTGCAGGCGTTCCACGGGGAATTACTGGCCACGTCTGCCTGAAATCGCCTGCCAACAATATCATCAAGCCGCCAAAGATGTTGTTATTTCGCCGAAGATCCTTCAGTGTGAAGTTAAGTGCTTCAAGTGATTTCTTATGTACCATTGTGCACTCATCCCAAACATGTCTCAATCGGGCATTTTCTCTTATTATATTTTGTCTATCTTCGCTTAAGTTCTGTGAATACACTTGTTGCTGGCTTGCATGTCTTGTGCGGCGGCCGATGTTCGCACGTCGTCCTCTAGGCATTTTGGACTATGGACAGAGTGGTGAATGTAACCTGAAATGCACGATCCACATAATTTACACAATTCAACTTACCACCTTAAAGACAAATGCCTGCTGTTGAAATTGAATAAAAATTTGCACAATACACGTGATTGATTTGATGGTTTCCAATTTAAATGTTAGGAAATGAATAACTTATTTTTTTAACTTTTTTTTCACAATTTCACAATGAACACAATACCGGTTTGTCACATGTAATTAATTAACTGAGCAGAGAACAATGAGTAGCTGTCAAACAATGTATCACGCACCGTCGCCAACTACTTAAAATATTGGTTTGAATCTATACTATGTATCAGAGATGGCGCTGTATGTGAAAAAAGATTTTCCCGCTTTTCTGTTGAAATTTTTCCTGAATTCCTGAATTTTCTTTGCTATAAACCTCACGGAGCCCGAGACCTTTCCAACGAATGCAAAACCGTGGAAATCGGTTCGTGCGTTCTGGAGTTATAACGTCAGGAAGGAAAACCCGACTTATTTTTATATAGTAGATTTATAAAATAATACAATATAACAAAAGTTCAGCCAACAAAAATTCATGCTAAAGTGAAATTTGTATTTATTGTTCCTGAGCAACTATTTATTATCGATGCGCATTTTGAGAAAAGTTTTAATATTCTTTTGAGCTGAGGTTAATTTATCACACTAAACCTACCCTTCGCAGATGCAATGTGATGGAATTTTTTGTGCTGGATGCCGTAATTTCGCTGGACTCTGAAATGTAACCATATTGATATTATAATTCAAGAGAAAGATATGACAAATTAATAACATTGTCACCTTCATGTGTATTTTATTAGACATGTATTATTGAAAACAAATTGGCTTGTATAGCAGGTCTTATTTTTTATATAATGATAAAGTTGTCTATCAGAATCTTATATGTTCAATTATTTTTTAATAACTGACTATATTTTAGGAGGTATTAACAATTGTAATAGCCAGGAGAAGAGAAAAAAGAGTGAATATAGTGATTAGAGATATGAATACAAGTAAAGTGAGGGAAGAATTCGAAGTAGAGGAATGGTTAGTTAGAGAGCTGAAAGAGGAAGGAAAGATAGCACAGGCGGGCGCAGTAGAGAAAGAAAAAGAGATAATAATAGTAAAGTGTGAATCAAAGGATCAAAAAAGGTAAACAATGGTTGCGAAGAAGTTACTCAAACAGACGGAGGGATATATAGAAGATAACCGAACGTTTAAAGAAAGGGAGGTGAGGCAGTGGGCAAAGAAGCAAAGGCAGGAGGGAGAAAGGGAAGTGAAGGTGGGCTCTAGAAAAATAATGTAATGAAGGGATATTATTTATATGGAATGATAAGAAGAAGGAATTGGAGAAGAGGAGATTTCGAAGGTGGGAAGAATAAGATGGAGGTAGAAGAAGGAAGAAGTAGCCAGAGAGCAGCCGAAGAGAGCAGAAGAGAAAAAAGAGGGAGAAGAAACAAAGTGGAAGAAAAAGAAAGCGTGAGGGTGGGTTTTTGGAATGTAGCAGGGAAGTAGCTCAAAGAAAAAGGATAAGGAGTTCTAAAGATAAGTTGAAAGCTGGGATGTGATTAAATTAGTTGAATCGTGGATAGAAAGCAAGAAATGCGAACAGTATCAGAGAGAAAGGGCATATAGGTAAGGAGGACGATAAGACTGCAAGAAGATATATAAGATATAATGACAGTATACAGTAAGGTAAACATAAGAGAGACCATGAAAGAAATCAATGCGGTACAGGTATTACCAGTAATATCTGTTAATTGGGGAAACTTCAACGCCAGAATTGAAGAGTTGTGAGAGATGGACTAGGAATGGGGTGAAACCCAAAGGGAAAAGATCTGATGGAAAGACTAGAAGAAGATAGATGGATTGTGGGATAGTTAAATGGGAACAAGGAAGGAGATGGCCAGAGAAGGAAGTAGCCAGAATGAAAGTGTCGGGGGGAGTGGATTTGGATCACTGATTATGGAGTGGCGACGAGAAGAAAAAGAAAGGAACGTGAATGGAGAGACGGAAGAAGTTTAAAGTGGAGCTGGAGCGGAGCTACTAGAAAAAAGGAGGAACAGAAGGAATAGAGAATAGAGCAAGTCAAGGAAAGAGGTGGCGAGTGACTGCAAGAACTAGAGGAAACATGTGATGGGATAAAGAATGTAAAGAAAGGAAAAAAGAGCTAAGAAGAGAACTAAAAAGATGGAAGAGGGGAGAGTTAAGCAAAAAAGAATTCATGAGGAAGCAGAAAGAATTTAAGGAAAAGATGAGGTAAAGGAAAAGGAGTTCAAAACAAAGGTAGAAAACGAGGTAAAAAAAATAAAGAAAGGCAGTCATGGGAATATTTAAATTGAGAGAGGAGTAAAAGAAAGAAACCTAGTAAGGAGATAATATCGGAGGATTGTGTTAAGCACAGTTTCATGGAAGTGCTGGAGCGAAAGAAAAGAAATAATATTATAAGGAATGGGAATAAAAAGAAAGATAAAGAAGATGAGTTATACTTGAATGAATTGAGAACACATATACAAAAACTGAAGGAAAATAAAGCCGCAGGTAGAGATGGATTAAAAAATTAAGCGTGGAAAGTAGGACGGGAACTAATTGAGAAAGGATTGCTGAAGGCTTTAACCAAGATATAAAAAGGAGGAGGCAGGAAAGGGCTGGAGCTGAATAAGGAAAAACAAAAAAATATGGTGTTCCAAAAAAGGGGTAGGAAAATAGATAAGGAGAACGTGGCAATTTAAGGTAGATGACATTGAGGAGGTAAAGGAATTTAGGTATATATGGTACACGTTTAAAAAACAACGGAGAAGAGGCGCAGATAAGTGAGTTAGCAAAGAGGGCGGATTTAGTGTTGAGAAGGGTGTGGAGAGTAGAGAAAAATGTGTTTGGTGTGGATATGCAAAAGAGGATGGATGTTTGATAGACTCGTAATGAGTAAAATGATGTACAGAGAAAAATATGGGATTGGAAAAACAAACGAAATTGTTAATTCGTCTTTCGAAGATAGAGATAAGGAACGAGAAAAGAGAAGGAAACGCAGGGTAGAAACAGGATGGAGAGTAGCAGGAAGAGAGAAGCAGTGGATCAGCTGTTGATGTGACAGATCATAAGAGTACAACATTTTATATTTTAATAAACCTTGTAAATCTCTGGTGTACAATAAACCTGTCGTCAAGACCGGTGCTTCGCTTAGAATCATATCAAAATTCAATACTGAAATAGCAATATTTGTCCTGTTTATATCTCATAAACTAAACGTGATACTATAGTGATTTACATTTTGTTGGATTTAGGAGGTTTATGTCTGTAATAGAGTGATAGAGGTAAAAGGCAAAAGTAGTGAAAATACAGTGTAGAGATAGTGAAAAGATAATAGATGGTTTGTCAAAAGGAGACAAGGAAGGCAAGATGTGAGAGACGGAAGTACAGGAAAGAAGGAAAAAGAAGCAGGAAACGATGAGAACGAAGGAGGATTAGGAAACATGAAGAAAGGGGGTCAATAGAAGAAAAAGCAGAAAATACTTTTGGAAGTAGTAAAAGTCTAGAATAATTTATTGCCTGGTCAATATAGACATTTAAAATAACAAAAATTCCCGGAGAGCCAAATATTGGTGGAGAGCTGGGGTATATCATTACAAATAAAGTTTTAATAATCCTCATCGATTCTATGTGTGCTTCAAAAGTTATTCGGGGTCAATAGTCAAAATTTGAGGTTTTTTGGATTTTTTCCGAAAACGGTAAGTTTTATCAAAAAAAAAACTTTAAATTAAAGTTGTAGATCTTAAAATTCTCTACAAAAATGGTCCTTATGATGTTTTCCCTAAGAGTTACCATTCCTGAGATGTCGCGATTCTAAGAGTCACATTATACATGATATGCACACATTTTCACGCCACCTGTGAGGTAGTGTACTCGGCGCGTTTTTTTTACCGTGGTTTTCCTTTTAGTCCACTAACTGTCATGACAATTTTAGGATAATTTAAGGGAACAATACCCGTCAAGTTACCTTATTGATATTGATCAAGATCTACAACTTTGCATTGAGGTTTTCTTTTCATAAAGCTTACCGTTTTTGAGAAAAATTAAAAAAAATCTCAAATTTTGACCTTTGACACCGAATAATTTTTGAAGCACACATAGAATCGATGGGGATTTATTAAATTTTATTTTTAATAGTAAACCCCAGCTCTCCACCAATATTTGGCTTTCCGGGAATTTTTGTTATTTGACCACTATTTTTATGTTTAAATTGACCGGGTTGTTAAGTTTAGTTTTAAGTTAAAATTTATATAAGAATAAAATGAATTAGGAAATATAATACTGTAGATTCTAAAGCCGAAAGGCACAGAATTATTATAATTTATCCGTTATTTGGTCAACTTTTTTCCAAAATTGTGATTTTTTTTTGATTTGTAAATTAGACACCAAAGTTAGCCGATATATAAAATTTGAAATTTCTAGCTCAATTATTACCTCGGCCCCATGCCCCCAAAAAAAATTTTTAAATTGTTTTTTTTTTAATAACATATTTCATTATTAAATAATCCAAAATTTGAGTGTTCTCCAAAGTTTCCTACCGGGCCCCCTAATATTCTACAACGCCCCCTTTTCCAATGTTTCAATTTCTAATGTTTAACAAAATTTAGCATTGAACACCGTAAATCACATGCCAAATTTCAACTTTCTATCTTTTATAAATAATATTTTTCACAGCAAAAAAAGAAGAAAGTTTTTAGAATAGCGTAAACATATAAACAAATAAACATATAAACAAATAAATTTGCACTTGGAACATTATAGTATAGAATTGTAACTTAACCTATGTCAGTGCAAGTCGTTGTGAATTTGGCAATTAGTGAGTTTGTGTAGAATCCTGTTGGATCCCCGTCGATGTACAGCAGCGCTTGGAGTTCGTATTCGATATTCAGTTTGAGTTCCGGTAACTCAACAGCCTTATTGTAAGCCTCGTCGATAGATACAGGTTGAGAAATTTTCTCCCAGCGTGAACTATCTACTGGCTTAATCTGATAATGAATCTTCATGAACGGAGCCGTTGTTCCATCAAATGATCCACTTGGCAATTTGACTTGCGTGTTTCTGCATGAACTGTTTACTACATCAATCGATTTATTGATGTGTGTTAAGTCTAAAAAGAGATAGAGTTTCGTTTAGCTTCAAGATATTCAACAAATTTCTACACATCTGTACTCACAAGTTATAACAGTTTATAGCTTCTTTACATTATAGACATACACATTTAAAACTGCAGTCTTACAAAGAAAATAAATGCAAATGAATAAAATCCGATGCCATATTTTGTTGATATTGTCTCAAATAACAAATCTTCCTGAAAATATATGTAATCACAACGATATTACGCCTTCTAGTGTATACAAAGGGCAATTTAATTTCAAAATGATTTTTGTAAACAATATCCTGTAAATACATGTCAAATTTTAATTTTATTTTAGCAAGAGATATTCACAAATATTTAATACTTTTGCATAACTTTGTTAACATTGTCATTACGTACATGCAAAATTCTCTTAAAACTTTAACTAAAAGTTACTTTAATAAATAAGATTATACAGTGTGCAGTGCGGAAACTTCCTTAGTTTAAAAAATAATTAAACAAAAAGTATCAGAGATATCATTTTTATTCGATTCCATTGGTATACCAAGGATTTAAGATATTCCCATAAAAATATTCAAAGAGTGGTAACTCCAGTGCGAGTCATGAGGCAGATCGATAAAGGCTTCACATACCTTTTTTTCGAGAAACAAAATGGCGTGGACTTACTTTTTGCACCACTGCCAATTTGTAATGATAAAATTTCAGATCTTTACTATAAGAATTAGTCTAACTGTGCGATCAGAAATTATAAGAGCAAGATCCTAAGATCACTTAGAGGATTTCAAAACCATGTGCCTGTTTCTAGACGTTTTTTCGCTGTAGTTCTTTAAAGTTCTGGTTATTTTTTCTACATACTACCATTATCCACAAACGTTTCTACCCACTGAACAATCGATTTTTGATCAGGAACACAACCATTGCATTTACTTTAATTGAAAGTTGTATTTTCGATCAATTTTCCTCATCCCTGATGTTACAGGGTGCGATTCATTTCTATGGAATGCATTCATTTCTTTTTGATATAATAAAGTGGTGGATCGTGTAGTTTATCAGTGAGATAGTATAAAAATAAAAAATACTGTTTTATGTTAAATTGGCTTGAAGTTTTTGCACTTCTCTCCTACCTAGCCCTGCACCACTGAAAGAAACTACAAAATATTTTACGATTTTTAACTTACCATTGCAATCACCGTTATATCCTGGAAAGCAATGACATTGGTTTGTACTAGACCTCGCTACATTACAAAACCTGAAACCTTTGCAGGAGAATTTCTCATAAGACAACTGTTTCGACCAGTCCTTACAAGTCTTATTTGTTGTAAACTCTGCGGAAATAATATAGCTGTTAAATAATTATCTTAAACTATTTACACATTTAGTAAGTGTTTTACTACTAACAAAGATGTTTACCTCTATTTCCATTAACATGTTTTCTTCCTACCGCTGTGTAGTTCAGATGGTCCAATACCTGACACGTGGCTGGATGAGGAAGTATACCATTGTACCTTAGAATCCTCTGTTCGTCTGTAATAAGGAGGTCATGTTTTAGTATATATTTAGCTCTTTTGTTTAATTACAGTGTAATGTTAATATGAATCATATTGTAATAATTATAGAAATTTAAAAATCATTATAGAAATTGAATCGTATATTTAAGAATCCCCATAAGTTACTGTGAGAAATGTGTTCCAATGAGGTACCCCGTAAACACTTTGGTGATATATCCTCTTTTATGACCTTTATATCACTATTGCACTTCAATTATAGTTTGCATCTACTTTATCTTGATTTGCATTCCGACATGTGGAGTGGTTTCGCCATTTGTAGCCGGTAAAATAGTCATTTCATATAAACGACTTAACATCTGAAGGGAATGAAGGATGAAGAGTGTACAACCGCTTTTTGTGACCCCTGGGAATGGTCCTATTTCCATTAACAATAGGGCCCTTCGCACACTGCAACCCTATTTTAGCGACGGCGATTTCGGTCGTAAATCGGCGGATTACTTGACGGTTATGTCGGCAAAATACGTCATTGGACGTTAAGTTTTCGAGGACGCAAGAGGCAGAACAGTTACTGTAAATTTGGCGTGTTTTGTGGACATGATCCGCAAGTTCCTCCATCCTGAGCTTCAAGAATGCTTACATTACAACCGGATACAACTAAAACCCTGATGGAAGCACTACACGAATTGTTCCAAGGAAAGGTAATTTCAAGAAGGGGGAAAATTGCATGATATTCTTTTCTTGCGGTTCATTTTAAGTCAAACACCCAAGTCAATAAAGTTCACAAAGTTTAGCGTCGCAAAGAACGGAACGAACGAAACTTCAACGATGTTATTAAAAAAAATATATGCGAATTAATATTCTTATCAATAAACAATTTTAAATTGTTTCTCTGTTTCATGTTTAAATGTTTTCTCTGTTTCTTCGTACTTTGAAATAGTTGGGTCTTTATGAGACACCATTAGTTTTTATATGTTTTAAGGTGTACAATAAAAGTAGTTGCAAAATTGAAGAAGTTATGTGTCATTTATGTGAGAAAACCTATATATATAAGTTCGACAGTTTCGTGTTTTTTTTTGCAATATATTGACAAATTGGCTACCACGACCTCAAATGTGTAATTCTTTTTTAATACCTCACTATATTTTAGAAGATATTAACAATTAAAACAGTCATTTTTTCCTTTTATTATTAAAAGAATCCAACGTTATAGAACATTCCAAGACATGTAACGTTACGTCCGGTATGTTGACATCTCTTTTATACAATAGAGCTTAAAGAGCATACTTAACACTCTTAACATACTTAACACTCTTATACATATATCAAATAACTGACCTATCCCTTAATGGTGTGACATGTTACGTCATACATAAATATGACCGACATCTGCAACGCTAAAACTACAATTCAAATTTTGAATTGCTATATCGCTGTCAACATTTAGATATTTAATAAAATAAAAATGGTTATATATATATATATATATATATATATATATATATATATAAATATATATATATATATATATATATATATATATATATATATATATTTATTATAAATACTTCACGGGCTTCTTAGGACCACGGTTCTTACTATATATATTTAATAACAACAATTTCAATCATGCACTAGAAAATGAGTTCACAAATCCATTCTTAATTGAACTCTTGGAAGAGTCATTGTTATCCTATATGTTATACATGTTATTCTCATGCAATACATGAGTGTTAAGATTTATTTCTAATAACTTACTATTTATTTCTTATTTACTTATCTAATAAAATATATATTTTATTTATTATGACGCAAAAAGGGATATAACAAACAGGTTCTAAATTGTAATATAAAAAGTAAGAAAATGGAAGTATTTTGAACAACAATTTATCATATTTCCATCACCAACTTTTGTCTAGTAGACATTAAACTTATAAATCCCAATAAATTCGCAGCACATTAATCTGTGTGTAAACATCTTAATATATAAAAGAAAGACGGGTTTGTTACAACACTTATAACTCGAGATCTGCTGAACCAATATTCATGGTTATTGATTCGTTGGATTTGTCTCCGCCCCGAATAGCATAATACATCTTAAAAACAATGAAAACTCGATATGTGTAATGAATACCTAATCATTTCAATAAATGCTGATTTCATGTCAAACATTTGTTGTCCAATCCTGTCAAATACTGTAACAACTATTCATGTGTGCGTTCAGAAATTTATTTTTTGTAAAATGTCTCGAAAGTTTAGGTACTGTTATATTTGTTTGTTTTAGACATTAATTTGTGTAGATTATTTATTAATTATTTAATTTTTAATTTCAGAAAATAATACCTAAGATTTATTGTACAGGTTAACAAAAGTGTAAATGTCTTTTTATAGGTTATCTATAACTTTTCTTGATAAGCTATTCATATGTAGTGGTTATATACTCTTTGAGCTATTGTCTATGTCTCGAAAGTGGTTTTTTGTGGTTTTATGCGAGTGCACATTCAGTATTAATATTAATAACAATGCCGCGTCCTAGAAGATCTAATCTTTCCCAGCGGAGCCTAATGCAATTAGGCAACGGAATATCGCGAGTCAATTATCTGATGAAGAACGAGAAATTGCACGAGAAGAGCGCCACGTTAGTATGCTCAAGAAATTCCGATCTTGAGGTGAATGAGGAGATGCATAACCAGACTTTGCTCTTGATCGATGATATGTGTTACCTCATGTGCGGCAGTTTGTTAGTTAGGTTAGGAATGCCAGCGACAGATCGCGGAATGAATGACGCATTTAATAGAGAATTGGAACGTGAACGTGAATATGATCCACATGAACTAATCCAATCAGTCCAAACGAATGTACCTCTGTTGAATCCTAAGCAGAGGGAAGTGTATGATACACTGATTAATGCAATTGATGATGGAAATGGCGGCTTATTTTTTTTGGATGCCCCCGGTGGAACTGGGAAGACATTCCTCATGTCATTGATTTTGGCCACTGTACGTGCGAGATCCGAAATTGCGGTAGCAATTGCTTCTTCTGGAATAGCGGCCACATTGTTAGACGGATGCCGTACGGCTCACTCAGCGTTAAAATTGCCATTAAACCTTCAAACTACTGAACAACCGACATGTAACATTTCGAAACACTCCGCAATGGCCAAAGTTTTAGTAGCATCAAAAATCATCATATGGGACGAATGCACAATGGCGCACAAACGCGCATTGGAAGCACTAGACCGAACATTAAAAGATCTGCGCAATGACTCGAGATGTTTTGGTGGTGCAATGATTTTATTATCTGGCGATTTCCGACAAACACTACCAGTCATTCCAAGATCTACTGCTGCCGACGAAATAAACGCTTGCCTCAAAGCATCAAATCTGTGGCGATATGTAAAGAAACTTCAACTGTCTGTAAATATGAGAGCATTGTTGAACGATCTATCTGCTGATGATTTCTCGAAGCAATTGCTGACTATCGGTAATGGCCGTGTTCTTGTTGACAAATCGAGCGGTTTGATTTCATTTCCTCCAAATGTTTGCAATTTTGTATCATCAAAAGACGAGCTTATCAACAAAGTATTCCCGGATATCATTGCTAACCACAAAAATACTAAATGGTTAAGTGAGCGAGCAATTTTGGCAGCTAAAAATAAAGATGTAGATGACCTCAATTTTATAATTCAAAATCAAATCGTAGGTACTCTGTATTCATTCAAATCTATCGACTGTGTAACAAACGAAGAAGAAGCCACTAATTATCCAAGTGAATTTTTAAACTCCTTGGATGTGCCTGGTTTACCACCGCACAATTTAAAACTTAAGGTTGGCTCGGTAGTCATCATGCTTAGAAATTTAAACCAACCAAAACTGTGCAATGGAACGCGTTTGGTGATAAAAAAACTGATGAGCAATGTGATTCACGCGTCGATACTTAAAGGAAAATTTAAAGATGAGGAAGTTCTTATTCCAAGGATTCCGATGATCCCAACGGATATGCCATTTGAGTTTAAACGAATTCAATTCCCGATTCGTCTTGCCTTCGCCATGACGATCAACAAATCACAGATCCAATCCTTGACTATTTGTGGCCTCAATCTAGAAAATGCATGTTTTTCTCATGGTCAATTGTACGTGGCATGCTCACGTGTCGGCAAACCATCCGCTTTATTTGTTCTTGCGCCTGACCAAAAAACAAAGAATGTCGTTTACCACAAGGTGCTTGAATGAAAATCCCATTAATGAATTAATCCGAGTGTATTCCAATCTGCACAACATAGTTTTCAATCATTTTTTCCTGACATGAGTTTGAATTACTTAATTATTATTATTTTTTTAATTTTTATTCTCATTCTGTATGTTTTCATCATCATTCATGATAATAAAATACTTTTATGTTTCTATCTATATTAAAAAATATTATTTTGTATCATTGTATTACGTTCATCAAAGCCTAAAAGGTAACACGACATTCATTGACTGTTAGGCGGTACGAAGTTCGCCGGGTCAGCTAGTAGTTATATAAATAATATATATATACAGTTACCGTTTTGACATTCTCTGATGTCATCTACAGCCCAAAATAGGTTGTCAACCGATTTTGTAGCTGTTGTACTGTACAACAATTCAGCTGAAACATCTTCGTTTGGATAGATGGTAAATTCAAACCTCTCTACTTTCCAGTACAACGGAACATCACTGGAACCCATAACTCGCTAGAACAGGAATTTAACTATTTTTATAAAGTTCAAAGAGGATCATTTTTAAAGCTACATTATATGACAAACCTCACTTCCTTCGAGAATTCTCGATGAGAACAGTTGTCTATCAGACAGGCGCAGGTGAAGTTGAATCTTGCATCCATCACACAGAGCCACACCGCCATGGATAAACAAAATGTCTGTTTTATAATGATGGCTTCCTTGAAAAATGCAGTTTGTGAAGATAACGTTGTGGTTTTAATGAATGCGTCTGTAAAATGTGATATTTAGTTAAACATGTTTTAATTTATGATTTAAAAGTTATGACGCATTTGCGTAAAACGAGTGAAATGATTTATATCTAAGTGAGCAAACACTTTTATCGAAGTCAGGTCAGCGCGATTGCAATGCATACAAACCGTTTATAAGCGTTTGTTCTTGTTCTTGTTTAATGAAATATTCACATTCAGATTGTCTTATAAATAACGAAACAGTAAATAATATTTACTTTCATATCTCCCTCTTTCAGCTAATTTCATTAGACAATCCATCGTTTTGTTATTCTATGAAAAATAAAGAAAAATTACACGTATTTGCCTCTCGTTTACTCTCATACACCTCTCATGATTCGAACTTTGACCAAATTTATCTCGAGTACGAAACGGTCAATCGAGGAATTCACTATAATTATATAATGATATCTTTTGTAATTGATAAAAATTTTATGATATTGTATCGAAGAGACATATTGCACGACAATGTTCTTAAACGATTTATCAAAAATGTCAAATTTAATAATATTTTGCTAATTAACTCGGTCTGCAGAAGTGCTATATCCTATATTATAATGTTCCAAGTGCAAATTTATTTGTTAATATGTTTGCGCGATTCGTATGGTAGCTTGAAAACGGTTCAATTTGAACATTGAATTTTATGGGAACGCGTAATATTTTTTTACTTTTTGCTCTATAACTTTTAATGCATAAAAGATAGAAAGTTTAAATTTAGCATGTGTATTACGGTGTTCAATGCTAAAAAATTTTTAAAATTAGAAATTGGAAAAGGGGGCGTTAAGAATAATATTGAGCCTGGTATGAAACTTTGGAGAACACTCAAATTTTGGATTATTTATTAATGAAATATGATTAAAAAAAAATAATTCAAAATTCAAAAATGTTATTTGG
Source organism: Panorpa germanica (assembly GCA_963678705.1). NCBI lineage: Eukaryota > Metazoa > Arthropoda > Insecta > Mecoptera > Panorpidae > Panorpa > Panorpa germanica. The sequence continues at coordinate 1,096,898 of OY783219.1, read as the reverse complement.
GTGCACGGGGACAGTTTTTACCGAGGTTAAAAATTGAGCTAGAAAGTTGAAATTTTATATATGGGCTAACTTTGGTGCCTAAGTTACAAATCGAAAAAAAAAATCGCCAATCGTTGGTCAAATAACGAATAAATTGAAAATAATTTATATTTTGTTGAAAAAATTATATTATTTCTTTTGTCAATTTATATGAAAAATTATTTTATTATTGAACAAGTTAACAAGTTAAATATTTCAATTTGAAAATAGAATTAAATTTTTAAATGAAATTGGAATTATTTTATTGGATTCAAATCATACATATCAAAAAGACGTCGGAGGTAATCTCTAATTTCTGTATATTTTCTGGGCTTGGTTGTTATCAAATTAAACTGATTATGTGTAAGCATAATGGCAATTATGCAATGGTAATTGTGGCAAAGGAGGTATCGTACACATATATGAGACCACGACCCCATAAATACTGTTAACATAGTAGGAGGTTGAACCTATTTTGTAACTTATATAAAGGATTTCAGTATTTATTTAGGATAATAGTATTGCATATAAACGTCTAATCTTAAAGAATATCGGAAATCAGTTAGAACAAATGATCTTTGATACACAAATCCATTTTGCTTGTGTACTTACAATCGTGCAATTTCCATCGAGAAGTACCGTGGACGTCTTTTAATCGAAAATATGCAACATTAATTGGATCAACATCATTGAAAGACAAAATCTTCTCATAGCGATGGTGATTGGGGTTAGCATTCAGAATCCCGTACACAGATAACTCTGTTCCGTTGAAGGCCACCAGGAAGTGCCGCCAGGCTTCTTCTGTGAAGATGGGCTGTAATTGTATCACGATTGTTTAAATTGAAAATGTATAAAGCATAGAATGTGAAAGAGCATCCTGTACCTGGTCCGTCTTAGACACAATATGTGATGGACAGTTTTGTGACGGGTACCAATATACGCCAGTAGTACATTTAAATATTTCTATATGGTGTCGAGTTTTAAAGTTGTTGAATAATACTGTGTAACATGGAAAATTTTCGTTCGGACATAAAGCAAAGCGTCTACCGCCATTGATTTTCATTGACATCCACAAAAAATACTTCTGCTTTGTATTTAGCTTAACCTTTTTATAGACATATTTAAAATCACTTCCATAGTTTACAGAAAAATCTGAAAATATATAACATTTGATAATAAAATAAGTTCAATAAAGTGAACGCATCTACATTTGTAAAATGTAAACGGTACATTAATGTTGCGACCATAAAATAAACCAATGAGCAACTCAAAATGTATTTTCGTTTCTTTATACCTTCCCAGGCTGCATCTGTTCGCGGAAAGAAAGGATAGTAATAACTCCATTCTAGAGTCCATTTCTTACTAATCACTTGCACGTCACAAGTTGTTTCATCGAAGGAGCAATTCAGTTTGCTGTCATTGCGTGGAAAAATACTGGAAGTTTGTTCTAGAAACAGTTTTATCTTTTTATTGTCAGTTCTAGACTACATATTCAGTCTGAACTTATTCTACACATACCTATATATTGAAAATCCTGGTAAGTGTTACTGGAAATCCACGCCAGAGCCGAATCCACATTAGGGCTGCCTGACGCCACGCAATAATTTTCTTTATTGTCCGGGCTTTTTACGAAAGTGATATTGAAATCAGTGAATGAATTAGCCATTAGTCCCTGGCACAGTGCAACCACTACAACCCTGACAAACGTATGAATTCAAAACGTATTATAGGCGAGATCATTCTTCTATCTCATAATAATTGTTTCTAATGGTTTTGTTCGTTTTTCTGGTTTGATTAATAATCAATACAAACAAAATAACAAAGAAACAAATATAATAAGCCATGTAAAATATTATGGAAATCATAATATATGGAATATTATAGAAATAGTTTGTAATATTAAGCAAACGAAATTGCTGTAATAAATTAGTATGAGGTTTCAGAATGATTTCGACCAGGGCTGTGGAGTTGGAATCGAGGAGTCGGAGTCGAAAACAATTTGTGGTCAAAGGAAGCAAAAGGTCAAAATAAATATAATTAATCAAGATGTGTAGTATAAGGATGTTTCAAGGCAAAAATATTCTTTTAACATTTTAGAGAGTTTTGCCTTAGTTATTTTTTTAATTGTTTGTATCTTCAATACCATAATATTGAGACTATTTAAAAAAATTAAATTTGAGATCCTGATAAATAACTATATCAGTACATATAATATTCATTTCTGGGATTTAAGATATGGTTCAGAGCCCAAATTAAAGTGTCTAAGTGTAAATTGCATGTAGCTCCCTTCAGAATGGCGACCACAACCCAATCTTTACCAAATTTATACTGGACTACCTATTGCAGATTTAAACTGTATTGAACCTGAGATAAATTTAGACTGGAGAAAATAAAATGTAAAATAAATAAAATTTATAATATATAATAGTTTATAGTAAATGTAAAATTTAGATTCATTTCAATTTTAATTTTTTTCTAAAATATAACCTAGTAATACTTAATCTAAAATTAGTGTTATTTTATAGCTTATTTAAAAACTTTTAATCCTTGATAGGGTGTTATTAATATGTTATAACCTTTAAAGAATCTTCATAAATAGTTTTATGATAATGTTAATGAGCAAAACTGTAGACTTTTTCTTAAATACGAAAAATAGGTCAGAGAGTGTTGTAAAATACGTAAAATTATTTACATTATGTCATAAAGAAGTTTTATAAGTATAGTAATACGCAAAATGGTAGATTTAAGGTAGGTTCTCAAAAGCAGTGAAAATAAGTTATAAAACATTGCATATCAGGTAGAATCGTTTACGTAACCGAAAGCATTTATAGATAGGTGTTAGATAAACCTGAAATAACAAGGCTGTATTTTCCGGGTATATTACATATATATTTCGTTCTTATATACACTCCAATACCCCAAAATGTCTTAGTATTTTATTTGGTCGGAGTCGGAAGAATAAAATTATACGAGTGTAAGTCGTATGTTTTTTTTAACGACGCATGTTCTTTTTCATGTATGTTTTTTTCAGCCCTGGTATCGACTAATTTTACTAGACTATAATGCGTTTGGAACCAGCTACAAGAATGATTAAGAAAATAATCAAAACAATGGCAATTGATGTTTCTAAAAGTACACCAGTCTGTGCATGATTAAAGTAATGGCTGATAACTTTAAAGTTAAATGGAAAAACGTAAGGTATAAATAACGAAATGACCCACCACATATATTAGCATAGGTCCTCTCAACTTAATAAGGCTTTGTCTAAAAAACACAAAAAACTACTAGAATGTAGAACCATTTATTAAGAAAAGCCACATTTTAACTAATGTCATACACTGTTTGTGAAATGAAATAATTCGTTATATTAAATACACTTACATTAAAACGGAGCTTAACATGGCGCACACTATACTAACACAATTTTATTTTGGCAGGAAATTAGGTCAAAACTCCTAATAAATTAAATGCCTGTTTACAGTAAGTTGCTACTTTACTAACTGTTTTAATAAAATATCGATTAACTTTCTTTGCATCAACGTTCGTATCAAACGGTCGTTATCTTCTTACCTATGCCGACCGGCCAACTTTAGTAGTAATTGCGATTCGATTTCCTCCTGAAGAACAAAGGCGCCTTGATAAACGAACGCCATTTATCTCTAACTTTTTTAAAATGATAAGCTCAAGAACTTCCGATCCGATTTTAATTTGCCGGAACAAAACTATTTTTATATTGACATTTATCATTTAGAATATGGTATGCTAAAACAAGAAATTCAAAGATGGTATTTATATTTAAATTATGTTGTATCCTCAACCGAAGGAAATAGGTTACCATTTTTATTAATAATTTACTGGCCTTCCTAAGACCATCGTCCTTTTTTCGCTTTTGTTAATATATTTCATTTACATTTTACATATCCGCATTTTATTTATTATTACACCTAAACTTTTAAACCCGCTATATTCCATATACTGTCTATCACTAAGCACACCGGACACCTCGAATATCTCAGTAGTTTCTGTATACTCGTTGGCAACACCACTTCATTTTCTATCATAACTCTATATCAATTATTTCTGCAGCCCTCCGTTTTTGAATGTTGGAAGATGAAATACTCTTGATCTGCTACCCCTTCTCCATAATTACACATATCTTCCTGCACCAAATGATTTCTTCTAAGATGTGCTAATGCCCCTATATCGTCCACCCTTAGTCTCGAGATAAGTGGCAACACTCCGAAGACTGTAAATTAATAAATTTTCTTCCTTTGTCTGAATTGTCCCACATACCCCGCTACTTCCCTTTTACTTCAGTTTTTATTTTTGCCAATAAGTCCACATCATATTGAATTTCTCCACTTGCTACTGTTCTAGCTCCTTGTTGTGTGGCGTCGTTTGCTTTTTCATTTCTTGCGATTCCTTTGTGAGCAGGAATCCACACTAACGGTACATCATTTCATCTTTATTCTATTTAGATTTCTTCTTCCTAAAATATGTTTCCCGCTTTTCTGATAATCCCATTCTTCCCCAATGCTTTTGAATCTTTGCATATTACATTTTTTGACCATCTATCGTTCTCAATTATTGAAACAGCTTCTTTGCAGCTACCTGCTTTGCATCAACAATTGAAATTTCTGCTGGTAAAGTTATTATCTGTTTAGTAGACTTCGTCACTACTCCCGCCCCGGACCACGTTGCCATCTTTGAGCCGTCTGTGAATACTCTAATGTGCTCCGGCCAAATGTCACTCATCTTACTTTTAAATATCCCATTTATTATTTCCGCACCTCCTTTACAGCAGGCCACCTCTTTCCCAATCTCAAAATTACATTTTGCCCTTCGCAATATTCAAAATTACTAACTTCTTATGCTTTGACCCTTCCTCCCATTTCCCTCATGTTCACACATTGTTGCCATAATATCGTCATTTTTCTGCTATTGTTACTATCATTTCTTTCGAATTCTTCGAAAAGCATTCTTCTTAAAGCACACTCTGTTGTCAACGATTTTATCATCAAAGCTTTTACACTTAATTCCCACCTTAAACTGAGTAGTGCAACTCCCGCTTCCACATTGGTTGATAGTGTGTGTGGTACACATTACTCCCAACACTACTCTTAATGCCTTTGTTTGTAGCCTTTCTAACGCCTCTTGCCACTTTTATTGCATCCTCAATGAGTTAATTGCGAGTTCTCTTTTAGTTCTTAAGTCCCTATAGATCTCTCTGTCGTTCTTTCTCGCAGTGAATCTAAATCCCATGTATATAATTGACTTATTGTACGGTAAATTTGTATTTAAAAAGAAAATATCGCTTAGCCCTTCTTCCTCTACCTTACCGATTCCTAATAATTCTGTCGTATTAGGATTAGCCTCTAGTTTTACCGAACGCAACCATTTTTCTAAGATAAGATTTAAGCTTCGAAAGTAGTCAAAATCAGTATGTTTGCTAACAAGTTTTATAAGATGCATTAATGTGCTACTTATGCTATGAATGCATATGTGAAAAACGTGTGATTATTATTCTTCGGCTACTCCCTGTAAAGAAGAATTTATATGGTCGCATCCTACCCTTCCTATTTATAATATTGCGCCATAATCAATACAACTTCGTTTTGTTTAATTGCTTTGTTTCATTTTGTTCGGGTAAATTGAATAATTCAAAATATACATTAAGCTTATTTGTGTCTTCAAAGTTCTCCAGTAAGTTTTGTACACTACTATAATTCCCTTAGATTTGTTTCACAGGTGGTTTATTGTTGTTATAATACAACTCTTAGGTGCTAAGGTTTCTTTACCGGCAGTTTCGAATTTGACAAAGAGACATATTAATAAAATTTCCTGCAATTGTATTGCATGAGATTCTGACATACTTAAATAAATATAACAAGTAGTTAAAAAATAACTTTTTGTTTGCAAATGGTAAGCTAACATTTATTTGTAGTAATTCTTAAAAATTCATACATTTTTCAAAACCACAATGTAATTATATTTATTATTTCTTTTTATTGACATTCTAGAAAATTACAAACTATCTATTAGGATATTTAGTAAGTCACATAACATAATAACATCATGAAAGGAATGTATCCTTATAAGATTTTATTCCTTCCAAGTGCACATGAGAATGTACACTTGAATATTTTGGTCTGCTGGGTACTCAGTATATTTTAGTTGCCAACTAAATCAGTTGGTAGTTTACTTTTTAGCATACGCTCTCTTCTTGCTTTCAACAGGTTCCCCGTAAGGGTGTTTGGGTGGACATCCAGTCGGATGACTTGATGCTGTACTTTATAATTTCGTCTTTGACCCTGTGCGCTTGTAGATCTTGCTGAATATCTACGTTGGTAATATTTCGTGGAGCAATTATAACGTAGCATGTACGTAGGTAGCTTGGATTGGAAGCAATGTAAAATCTCAATATTCGAATGTTCGAGTTTGCAGTTTATCTCCAGAGTTGTATATCATAAGTCCATATAGGTTTCAATATAGTCTTATATAGCAATAGTTTACATTCGACAGATAATTTAGATTTATATTCTATAGCCAGTACCTTCTTTGTAGCTTGAGCCCAAGTTGTTTATGTTTTGTGAAAATGTGCTTCCGCCAAGTCAGAAGTCGATCTAAGTGAATTCCTAGATATTTAACAGTATTCACTTATGGTATGCTTTTGTTATTGAGTGGCACTGATGGACATGTTTCTTTTTTTACCGTAAATGTTATGTGTTCGCATTTAGATTCGTTGACTCTGATGCGCCACTTCATCTTTCATTTTTATACTACGGTTATATATAGCTAAAGGTTTTGCGAAGTAATTACAAGATATTGGCTAACAGCTAATACAGCAGTATCGTCTGCAAACGTAGCTGTGTTACTTAGTAAGAGTAGGCAAAGAAGTGGGTCAAGTACACTTCCTTGGGGTGTCGTTGTATTTTACCAGGAAGTGTCTGTTCTAAAGGTATAATTTGAATACCGTGTAATAGTGTATCGGTAGGTATCTCTTGATTTTATAAAAAAGCCCGGTATGCCAAAGTTTGTCATAAGCCTGCATTATATCTAGGAACGCTACCGAATAAAACTGTTTGTTCTCAAGACTACCGAGGATTATCCGGAATATGCGAGGTTTTGCCAGAAACCAAACTGGTGGTCTGGTATCCGTTTTTCACTTAGAACAATTGGTGTAATCTCAAGAGGAGCAATTTCTCGAGGACTTCGGAGGTAATCAGGAATCTTTGCTGGCTTAGGAATCATTGTGCTACCTTTCATTGGAGAGGGTAGAAGCTAGTTCTTATAATAGTGTTATATAACTATGTCAAGTATTTGTATGCTATGGTAGGTAGTTTTTTCGGAATTTTACTTAGCTTAATTTTAATTAGCTTCTTTGTAGCTTTCTAGAGTGAGTATAGTCAATGGTTTCAGTTGCGTTCAATTTTATTAATTTGTTCTCCATGATTTGTTCTCTTTCACTATCCTGCAACTTTTTTATTTCCTTGGTAGCTTTATTTAGCATTCTTTTGTGCTCAGGTAATCTTGTCAATTGAAACAGCCTTCTTATTTTACGTTTGGCTACAATTTTTTCCCTCAACGTCATAGAGCCATATAGTGTCATATGTTAAACACATTAGTGTTGAATTCCAAGCTGCTTGTTGTTTACATGTGTTGACATTCTCGACGGCTTCCGTGATATCAGCTTCTATCTTTAAGGGTATTTTGATGTTGAGAGAGTCATCTAACAATACCGGAATTTATTCCGTCATTCTTTGATAATTGGCTACTCATTGTCATACTGAAAGGAGAATGATCCAATGAGAGGTCTAGACAGGTTGAGACGTTAAAGTATTTTCTTGACATACCCTTGATAATAAAGAAGTCTATGACATCTGGAATTTTGCTTCTGTCGTTGTGTGTAGTTGGCCAGTAGGTCAAAAGTAAACTAAGCAGTTATTTTTAATAATATTAACATAAATTTAGAATGCAACAAGAGAAAATGAACATTTGTTGCCATATATTAGTATATATACCTGAAGACCTATTTTGAAGAATTCAATTGAAGTATTCAAAAGGTATATATAATTTGCAAGAAGAAAATTTTCCCTATATTTTCGATATATTAATTTTTATGTTCAATATTATGTCCTTATTTTCTCAGCAAAGTTTCGTTTCGAAAAAGATGGGGAATTTTCTTTTGTTTTTTTTTTTGAAAATGATGAATACTCTGTAAATTTGCTTTTGGGTATGAAATATTCCAGAACTTCAGATGGATGTCACGAAAATTTTAATTTTATTTATCATTGCGATATATTGTCTCTGCAAAGTTTTGTTTCAAAAAGGATATTTGTTTTATTTGATTTCTATAGATTATTACAATCTGTCCTGTTTAAAGGACATTCAGTGATATGTATGTAAAAATAAAGTGTTTTGCGCGGGGCGTGTCCATCGACTCATCCCTCAATTTCAATTGATCCTAGATTCTGTTTAGTTGGTTAATAGGTCCTGAGGTACATTATTCTTAGTCTGCGTACTACCTAATTATTGGACATTAGACAGCTGGCCAAATTGTTTGGATGTTCAAGAATTCTGTCTTTGTATGCTTTGATTCAAAGCATTATTTCTTCGTTTACTATATATCCAGATCAAGATGTATTATGTTATTAGAGATTGCCGTATCGTTCTATTGTTCATTATATCACAATTAACAATAGTAATTTAAATTTATTAAATGTAAATATTTAATTGGAAAACGAAAAAAAGATGTCGCAAAAAATAAGGCAAATTTACTTTTTTTCAAAATGATGTATACCCTATGTTTGGGCGATTGTGGTACCCGGGTATTTCACCAAAAGTAGTCAGCAAGTCTTCCAAGTTCGTGAACTCAATATGAATTTAAAAGTATATTTATTTCATACAAAATTACACATTGGGGTCGTAAATCCCAACAGAATTACACAATTAAACACTTATCCTAATAATTAATAATAATGAATGTTATAAATGTATGTGAATGTCTTAATGTATATATTTTAATATTAAATTGTAATGTTATTTAAAATACGTGTTGTCTCGTTGAGAGCTGGTTCAAAAAGGGTAGATTTCAGTACAATACATTTCACACTTAAAATAGAAAAGGGTGGGGATGAACCCATATTACAATTTGCGGCCATATTGAACGGAAATAGGTAATAAAATTATTGGTAACTACAAGAAAAGTAAGTCTGGATTTACACATCACACATCAAAATGTACAGGCGGCACTCAATAATGTGCATTTACACTTTTGCCTTAAAAACATGTAAAATGAAGTTATATTATAATTGTATTTTGATGCATGTTTTTGTCCATACTCCCCCCCTTGATAAATTGGGTTTATCAAAATGAATTCACTGGTAAAAAGGGCTGAACGTCTGACAGCACGTTTGATCTCTCCTGGTTGAGTTTTCAAGGTGGCGACTCTCGGAGTGTTGTCGTTGCCTGAAGTGTGTTATGCGTCCCATTATCCATTGAGTAGGAGGCATGTCGTCTTCTTGTACTATTACAAGAGATCCGATTTCTAGATCCAGGGTGCTTGAAGTTTTCCATGTTTCGCGCTGTTGACAGAAGTGGATGTAGTCTGTAGACCATCGTCGTACCTGCTGGAATCTTCTCATGTTGTTGAGTTTCACTGGTGCTCCTGGAGTAGGCATAACACTGCTGATTTGTCGACCTATGATTAAGTGTCTGGGAGTAAAGGGAATAAGGTCATCTGGATTGGGTGACATGGGGTACATTGCTTGGGAGTTCAATATTGCTTTATTCTGAGTTAATTTATAGAAAGTATTATTAGTTCCGCTGAAATGTATTGATTGGACATTGAACTCTGTAACTAAGTTTCTTTTGTAGCAAAGACAATTAAAAAGGCGCATATAATATTTAATGATAGAACCGTCATGTTTACTTTTTATTAGTAATGGCCCTGCGCAGTCAACTCCAGTAGTTCTAAATGGATAGTTGAGTTTGACTTTTAATATGCGGTAAATTGCATTGCATTTATTGGTTATAATAATTTTTTCCTTAGGAATTTCTGGTAAATTGAAATTATGTATAGGCCAGTGATAAGACGGTTGCTTTAGCCAGGATGGATCTGACCACCATAATTAGTTGTTTAAAAGAAAGTCTAATAAGATACTTTGTGATATAAAATCTGCCTGGTGCGAGTTTATAGGAACACAACGCCAGTGATAGTTGTCTGTCATGTCTGAATGAATGTCTGTAATACGGTTAGCAATAAAAAGTTTTAAGTTATGAAGAGACAGTTTAATCCATGATAGCATAATTGTGGAATCTGCCCATAAAATAATTATTTTTAATTTAACTGGAAACAAGTTTATTGCTTTTTTGACCATTCTTACAATGATTAAGGCGGCACATAGCTCTAACAATGGTGTGGTCAAAGTTTTTAATGGCGCGATCTTCGATTTACAATGTATAAAGAGTATTTTTGCGTTTACCAAATCATTAATGTTTGTTAAATAATTGCAACTTACATACGCCTTTGCGAATCGATCATAAAGGCCATGTAATTCAATAGTTACAGAATTATTTATTAGAACGTCGCGTTTTATCGTCATATCGGAATTAATACAAGGTGAAAAAGAGCATGGCGGGTCCAAAATATTTGTAACGAACGACGGTATGGTTCGCCTGGTAAGTTTCACGGGTTGTTTAATAAGAATAAATTTATATTCGAATAAGTCCCGTTCAGAATCCCACATAACGCATAGTGATTTTGCACATACTATGTCACCTGGATCAAAATAAAAATGCCTAGTTGAATGGTAACTTTTTAACTCAGACAGCAATGATGGTGCATTGAAAATCCATTTATGTAATTGAAAACTTCTTTCCGACAATATTAAACTGAATTGATTGCAATGATCAGACAGTTCAATATGGTCATTGGAATCTGTTATGAGGCCGTACGTTACCGTATTTAATTGATAAGAACGCAATGGTTTTCGTGGCTTGAACCGCCAAATAATAGTGTGACCATTTGCTTGAAGAGCGTTTAATGAAACACCAGTAGTGGTATTCATAGAACTATTGAAAACATCTCTTATTTTGCTGTTAGTGCTAATTGGTTTTAACGCACCACTACGTGGTGAGAAATATGAATTTCTTAAATGCCTTGGTTCTGTATTTAGGAAGTTATGATTTAAATAAATGCTGTCCCTTATAAATTTATTGTACATAATCTTTAATACCGGGTTGTCGTTTGGTTTTCTCCCGAATTTAAGAAAAGGTTTTATGACAATGTTCTTTATACCTCCTAACAACGCTGGTGGCTTTTTGATTGGTAATGTAACACCGAATGTACCGTTAACATCAAATTGTGTGCTATTAATAATTTGTTCCTTACAAACTGTTTGTTTGTCAATTTGCGAAATAGAATTTGAAACTTTAATTAATGTAAGTGAATCTTTGACTCGCGTTATCACAACTGATGTGTCGGTAGCATCACTTGTTGTGGTGTTATTTATTTGTTTCTCGCAAACTACCTCTTCGGTAATCTGGGGAATGAATAATGAATCTCCTATTGTAGGTGATTCTGTTAGTGGAACAGTGACAACTGACGTGTCATGAACATCACGTGTTGTGTTATTAATTATTTGTTTTGCGCAGACTACCTCATCGGCTTTATTTGCTGTGATTGATGCTTTTTTAGTGTTTGTTTTGCAAGTGTACCAATTACAATCATTCAACATTCTATGTTCAGAAATGATTGGGACGATACTAAAGTGTTTGTTAAACATATCGTTTATAGTTGAATCTATTTTATCGCAAGTCCTACATAAGTAAGCACGTAATTCAACTAAAGCTTCTAATTTAACTAAATCTGTGTTATCTAAAAAGGCTTTAATGTCAAGACAAGCTTGTTGAATTTTATTGGTCCATTTAATTTTCATCTTGGCGTCGTATGTGGTTGAATTATTTATGTCCTTGCTTTCCATATAGGAAACATGATCATTGAAAAATTGACAATAGACCTCTAATTGTGCATATGCCCTCTTTAGTGCATATGGCAACGTTTGGTTAACCATTTTTAAATCTTTGTAATTAGCTCAAATAGAAATTAAAATTATTGTCTGATGCGAGTATCAAATGATTTAAGCAATATGGTGTTAATAGATACTCTTTTAAAAATAACAATAAAATATTTTTAAAAATATAATGTAAAAATGTGAATAAGTAATATAAAATGTGATCTGATCAATATTGTAGAAAGTACCCAGAACCACATGTAAATATAATGCAGTATAATTAAAATGTTCTGGTCTCAGACTAATAAAACCTTATGGGTACGTAGTATACGGATCAATCAGGTATATGAAACACAACTCAATACCGCATGGCCATAGGAAAAGGTCTAGACAGGACCGTAATTGTGCTGAAGTTTTAAATGCAATACCGCTTAACAACAAATAGGCAGAACAAATATTACCACGTGTTTAAAAGTTGTCGTAATTTAGAAACAATCCCGGTGGCTTTTAATATGTAATATTTTACCAACTCAAAAGATATATTTTGCTCAATAAAATAATCCCGGTGGCTTTTAATATTGATTATTTACCAACGCATAAGAAATATTTACTAAATATGAACATTAGCTGTGCCCTCCTAAACCAACAATTTGTAAGACTAACAAATCAAACAATATACACAAAATAACAATCTTTGCTACAATTTTATAGTATAAAAAAATGCACAAAGATATTTTAGAAGTAAAACAAAGCAATATTGAAATAGGAAATGGAGAATTTTTTAAGGAATAGACACTAACCGTTGTTGCACGTGTTTGCTCAGGGGTGCCTCCTTGACCAATTTTCCAGTGTTTGTATAACTCAAAACTTCAAATTCTTCACTGTAGATAATTGCAGGTATTCCATGCACGATTGCTTCTCGCGACTGTAGGAGATCCGGCTCGAAGGACCAAATGTTTGGGCGATTGTGGTGCCCGGGTATTTCACCAAAAGTAGCCAGCAAGTCTTCGAAGTTCGTGAACTCAATATGAATTTAAAAGTATATTTATTTCATACAAAATTACACATTGGGGTCGTAAATCCCAACAGAATTACACAATTAAACACTTATCCTAATAATTAATAATAATGAATGTATATAAATGTATGTGAATGTCTTAATGTATATATTTTAATATTAAATTGTAATGTTATTTAAAATACGTGTTGTCTCGTTGAGAGCTGGTTCAAAAAGGGTAGATTTGAGTACAATACATTTCACACTTAAAATAGAAAAGGGTGGGGATGAACCCATATTACAATTTGCGGCCATATTGAACGGAAATAGGTAATAAAATTATTGGTAACTACAAGACAAGTAAGTCTGGATTTACACATCACACATCAAAATGTACAGGCGGCACTCAATAATGTGCATTTACACTTTTGCCTTAAAAACATGTAAAATGAAGTTATATTATAATTGTATTTTGATGCATGTTTTTGTCTACCCTATATTATAGGGTAAAATATATAGGGCCTATAAATTTGCATTTACCTATGAAATATTGTAGAACTGTATTGTATTGTAGAAGATGATGTCACAAAAAAATATATTTCATTTGTCCTTTCAATAAATTAATTTTTAAGTTGAATACTATTTTCTTAATGTCTCTGAAAAGTTTCGTTTCGAAAAAGATAGGGTAAATTTACTTCTTTTGCAAATTATACATACCTTGTGAATACTTCAATTGAAGTCTTCCAAATAGGTGTTTATAGGTCCATAGTAATATATGTGGGATTATTTTTTAAGATAGATTAATTTTAAGTTAAATTATATTTAGTTTTAAGAGACAGTAATAGTAAGTAATCTGTAAGTTAGGTTAAGATCTTGGATAAGAACGGGGTAAATGTGTAAATAAGCCAGAGACAGACAGTACAGCCGTTCACAGAAATATACTTAGCAGTTCGCTTACAGCAAAAGCAGCCGAACGGCGTATGCTGATGAGTCATCAAAGGCGTTGGCTGATATACGTACGAGGTGTCGTGTGCAAAAGCAGTCTGAAGTAAAAAATGGCGATTGAAGAATGCTAGTTGCATTTGGTTGTTATTTTTGTGTGTATAGAATCATAGTAAAAATTATTACTAGGTGTAATATTTTTTGTTAAAGTGATCAGCGTAAAATTAGAGTTATACAGCAGATGTAATGTTAATTGCTAGGGTGTATTTTTCATTATAATATCAGTGTGTTGTAAGCTATGGACAATTGTAATACGCAGTACGAAGCGAAACGCAAAACATAAAAGGGACACTAAAATATAAGCATTGTATTTTAACTGAGTGATGTTTATTCGTTGTGAATTTAATTACAATTAAATCGTTATGTTCAGTTGTAATTGTAAGATTTTGTGAAATTATTAAATGAACTATTAATATCCAAATTATGTGTTTTCTAGTATAAAAAGACTATATTGTTATTTGTACTACAACTTGGAGACTTATGTTAATCGTAACTTATAATTGTAGAAATTACCTACAAATTATGATCTCAACAGATTGTAGAAATAAACCTACAAATTGTGAGCTATCAACAGTGATTGAATAGTTATAGGCTGCATAATAGAATCGCAACACGTGGTTGTAAATTCTAACCTGCAAAGCGGAGTCTGTACCGAGATGGGAATGGATTCAAAAACTACTAATGTAGATAATTAAAAAAGTCTACATATATGACAAATATACATTTTCTTTGTAACAAATTATATAAATTTGTTGAATCTCCTGTTCAAATTTTAATTAAATTCTCGTTTTATGTAATACCAATACACTCGAATGTAAAATCCGATATTTATATTTATGAACCGAGGAAAAAAATTATTTTAAAGCAATTGAAAATAAAGGAACTACTTATGAAGCAGAACAAAATACAGCACGCCTAGTTAAGGAAATCAGCGCATGGCGTCGTCATTAAAGCTATGAATTGGCTATGAAAGAGTATATTGATATGTATATGCAGGAAACTGTTTAAGGGAAACAGATATAAGGAAACCTGTTGCTATGTCTTTATTGCCTAACTTTTTAAGCAGTTAAGGAAAATGCGCCAGCGTATATAGCTTCGTCATTTTTGGCTATGAAAGTATATATTGATGAAGCTATATCTACCAATAAGTGTACGCTGGAAATAGAGGAAACTGTTGTTATGCTTTCAATGCTTATCGCAATCGACGCAGAGACTATGTAATTAAATAAATTGGGTTGTGAACCATAACTTAACATAATTTATATAAAACTGTACTGTATATTAATAGGGCTGCCTATCAAACCTTTCAAATATTAAATTATTTTTATTCAATTCGCAGAATAAATAAAGGGGTAAAAATTTACAAAACATGAATTCAGTCTACGATGTCATTGCTTCTTCACGATTTTTAAGTTGTTAATCGAAATAGATGTTAATAAATCTATATTGGCGTTTTTATTTTATTAAATATCTAAATGTTTACAAGATATTCCAATTAAAAATTTGAATTGTAGTTTTAGCGCTACAGATACCTGCCAGAATTATGGCATAACATGTCGCACAATTAAGAGATAGTTCAGTTATTTCCTATACTTTTAAGGCTAAAACTTCTGTGTTGTAGCCCAGTTTCCAGAGAAAAAAAGGGCCTTTCCTCACATGAGGGCTGGTAAATCTAATTCTTGGATATTAGCTCAGTTCCCCGAGCCAAAAAAAGCACTTACCTGACATGAGGGCCGGTAGTTCTAATTTTTGGATATGTTTTAAAGTTCAAAAGTTTGGATATGTTTTAAATTCAACACGGGTGACGTCGGCGCGCACCGCCATCTTGAAAAAATGACGGGTAAGAACGGTTTATTAGCAATATCTCGTTACTTGAACGTCCTACGATAAATATAGTTAAAATAAAACTTATAGACGACTCAATTCCCTACAAGTTTTGTATACAATATATTTTTTGTATATGTTACAGGGACGGAGCTACGTCACTGCAAACTAGGGCACTTCAATGAAAATTTTATAAAAGAAACAAATATGTTTTCAATAGTTAACAAATAGGCATTTGGCAACTTCATCTCGATACAGTACAGAGAATGCTGCCCTACTTTCATGCTGGTGGTCACATATTTTATGCAAATTGTGGACATTTATATTTAGAGGATTTGTTGACTTTAAAGAAGAAGATGAATCTTACAGAATTCCACAAATTTACAACAGAAGGGTATTTTACTATTAGGCGAACAGATAAGTTTTGGTCAGGAATATGGTCTGATATGACTATCGAACAGACATTAATGCGTACTATGAAAAGCTCCGAAGGGCTTACTCATGGGCGCAGAATCGCAGATAACGTGCTCTAGAAAGGATATATTTATACAATGTATGTGACGAAATTGAAAAATTTTGTGGTATTAATCTTGTAACATCTGAGCAACATGTTGATATGAGGCCTTCTCGTGTTATTCGAGACGATCAAGATCTAAAGAAACTAATGGACTGGTTTTCACAGCGTCAACCTTTTCCAAAGCTGGATGCGTTAATGTCAATAAGTAGAGGAGTTGTTGAAGATGAACAAGTTTTAAGCGTTTAATTGCACTTAAAGTTTTTTTATTAAATCACTTAAAATGTGTATGAAATGTGTATGAAAAATTGCAAAAGATCGTCATAGATTTTATTTATATTATTTTCGCTGGGGTATATATTTTTGCACGGTTTGTTTGAGCGCAGTGCCAGTGGCATGGCGGTGTGTACGGAGTGGGGTGGTGGGGGTCAGTGTGTACGCTGGGGTTCGATGTGGTCGGTACGGGTGGTGGTGGGGGTCGCAGCAGTTTTTTTTAGTTTATATGGATCCGCCGAGATACGATCGTAGACCCGACGGTTACGAGAGGGAAACTATCAGAAAACTTGCCCCCCCCGGGGGGGGCAAGTTCACCAATATGTGTACGGTCGGTATGGGCGGATCATCATTTAGAGCCCCTACCCTGCCAAAGAAGTTAAGCCCATTTTATGTAATAGATGCAGTGCCGGTTACGAGGCAACGACGTTAGCCACTGAGCCACGGGGCTTTATATTAGAATATAGTTTCTTTAACATAAGTATTTATATATATATTATAGAAATATATATATATAATATTGTCAGACTAGCTATGTATATATATATAGTAAAAATTTACTATATTTTTTACTATATAAATGTCGTAAATCAATATTGTTATACGAGATAAATATTGTTCCTTTCATTGATAATTTGAAGAACCTTATGATGAACGACGACGTCAGAGAAAATATCAATAATCTGTTCTGTTGATTCTTTATCTCGGATGATTGAAACTTTTAAAATATGTTTCAATTTATTATATCCTGATAGATGTATTCCTAAACTTCACTATTTATAAAGCATATTGCGTATTATATAAGATTATTTGGACCTGCTCGACAGCAGTGGTGCTTTCGATTTGAAGCAGCACATGCTTATTTTAAAGGACTTGTGGCAATTATACGTAATTTTAAAAATATGCCGGCTACTATGAGCTATCGTTATCAAGCTCGCATTTGTACTCGACTTTTCTCCGGACCCGGACAATCATCAAAAACATTTTTATATGACGGTGATTATATTAGTCCTGGTCCAACTGTACCTGTAGTAAACTTACCATATGCTCATTTGTTTGATGGATTAATTAATAATACAGAAAGGGACACATGTAATATCATGAGATCTACAAAAATAATTATTCACGGCACAAGTTATTGCTTTAAAAGCATAATTTTATTTGAGTGTGATGAAGAATCAATGCCTGTATTTGCAGAAATTGATGACATTTGCATATTAAATGGCAAAATTTTGCTTGTTAGTATAGTAACTCTCCTTGAAACAATTTTTTATGACTGTCGAGTTAATGGTTATTCATACCAAAAAACTCAAAATCGACAACAAAAAATAGTTAATATTGAAGATTTAATTTTTCCGCATCCTGTCACATCTTTCAAACTCAATAATCAACAATACATTCCTTTAATTAATCATGAACGGTGTGAATTTATCGGTTAAAATAGGGTAAAAATATCCATGTAATATAGAACTTATAATCTTTTTTTTTAATCATCTTCCAAAACAATTACACATCTACAAACTTATGTATTTATATTGAACTTGTGTAAAGTATACCTGTATACACCATTCGAATTTTTAATGATATATTTTACATTTATGTTAAGTATTCTGTTTAATAAGTGTTTTACAATAAAAATGTTTTACAGATAACCGTTTTTTTTAACTAACTGAGTAGTTTCAAAACATTTGACTGTATACTAAACGTTTCACAAATTAAAAATGTTTTATTATAAAGCAGTTAATAAAGTGTATTTATTGGTAACACAGATGAAATGTTTTAAAACTAAAGCGTTTGAAGTGTATTTATTGGTAAAACAGATGAAATGTTTTAAAACTAAATACCAAAGTGTTTAAGATAATTTTATTAATCACTTAAAACGTTTTGATACAAAACATTTAGACTTAAAAAACACCTCAGTGTTTTACTTTAAAACATGAAATAAAACACTTGAGTTTGAGTTGAGTTTGCAGTGAAGGCGCGTGATGCTCAGGAGTTCAGGACCTGAGAATCGACAAGCTTCTATATCGGTTGAAGAACATAATTTGACTGATAGTATAACTCTCGCGAATCAAAATTATTGGTGAATACGTGGTGTGAAGCCGCGTGATGCTCAGGAGTTCGGGACCTGAGAATCGACAAACATATTTATTGGTTGAAGAACAAAGTTGGACTCCCGCTAAAATCTAAATTAGCAACATATTTCGTTCTTAATTAGTCTGAGCAAGCCAGCAAGAGACGTCAAAAGTGCTGAAACAATATAACAAAAGAATGATAGGACGCCATTTAACTGGATAGCTGATCACATAAATATTTTTAACCAGTTAAAACATGACTTGGCAGAGACTTCTTGCGCACCCACTTCCTGACGCATCGCTAGCACTCATGGTGGACGCCTCGGATACTTGTGTAGGGGAAGCATTTTATCAAGTTGTGGACAACTCACTACAACCTTTGGCCTTCTTTTCAAAGAAACTTACACCAACTGAACAAAAATACAGCACCTATGACAGAGAATTATTGGCTGCATATAATGCAGTAAAATTATTTCGGTTTATGCTGGAGGCTAAACATTTTACAATCTACACGGATCACAAGTCTTTGACATTTGCATTTCGTCAAAAACGGAAAACAGCTTCACCACGACAGCTTCGTCACTTGGATTTTATTAGTCAGTCTGTGGTAACACAGACATAAAATTCATTCCCGGTGAAGAAAATGTAGCAGCAGATGCGTGTTCTAGAATTTCACTCATAATACCATCAGTAAAGAAGAACTGGCCGAAGCTCAAAATCAAGATGAAGAGTTGAAAATACTTCTAGATAATCCACAATCATTAAAACTACATAAAATAATACTACAAAATGATAAAGAACTGATGTGTGATACTTCCACTGGCAACCTTTGCCCATACGTTCCACGAATGCTCAGGAAAAACATTTTCAATAGTTTCACACAGTACTCATCCAGGCATTAAAGCTACAGTATAATTAAAAAAAGAAAGATACATATGGCCCAGTCTGAACAAGGATGTCACACAGTGGGCATGAACATTATACCATGCCAACGTGTGAAAGTCAACATGCACATGAGCAGCCCACACCACCATACTCAGAGGGACAGCATCGATTCCAGCATATTAACCTAGACATTATTGGCCCTCTACCACCATCTGAAGGGTATACTCACCTGGTCATTATGATAAATCGATTTTCGAGATGGCTTGAAGCAGTCCCAGTCAAGGACTCTACAGCAGAAACTATTGCAAGAGTCGTTATGTCAACATGGATAAGTCGTTTTGGCATTCCAACTCGTATTACAACGGCTAGAGGTTCACAATTCGAATCCTCATTTTTTCAACATCTTACTCACGTACTTGCTATTCATCACATTAAAACTACAGCTTACTATTCCGCAGGTAACGGAAAAATTGAGAGATGGCACCATGACCTAAAGTTTGGACTAAATGCACAGCTAACCAACATTTAGGGTACCTCAACTACCACTGGTACTACTCGGACTTCGTTCCATAGTCATTCTAGAATTTGACGTAAGTCCAGCTGAAGTAATGTATGGAGCTTACATTCATTTACCAGGTGATTAACTAGCAGAAAAACATTGATACGACAGAACTATGTGAAGTAATGATATTAATTAAATCCGTGATCGCAAAACATTATGCAAATCCAAAAATATTTATCCACAAGGCTTGCACACAAACACTCACGTTTTCATTACACATGATGCCGTCATTGGAATCTTACAACCTACTTATGATGGTCCATTTAAAGTAATCAGTAGAACAGCTAAGTATTATACGATACAACTGTCCGTGGTTCGCGGACCATATTTATAGACAGACTAAAACCGGTCTACATACTTCAATCAGCCTACATACTTCAACCTCCAGTGACCCCGGAGATAAATCAGAAAGGACCGGAACCACAGTCAACATCAAGAGAAAAACAGCATCAACAACCTGAAGGGAAGAATAAAGGAACCACCTCAGGTCGTACTGTCCGTTTTCTATTTCTGGACACTTTCACTGGAAGGGAGTACATGTGGTGGATCACATTACCTTATATGACGCTCAATTGATCGTACTGACCAAGAAGGATGAGCACATCTACAGACGCCATTCCGCCATGATTAGACATACCAAGCGTACACGCTTTAGTCATACAGTACAATTTGCCATGTGTATAAAACAATTAATATCATTTATATTCTTTATATTATCAGTTTGTGTATCTATTGTTAATCATCTGTTTAAAATAATAAATAACATCTTATTCTCAAATTAAAGTGTATTTTTTGAAAGTATTTTTACCTTGTTATAAATAAAATAAAATGAACACATAAATACAATTACTACAATACCATGTACATAACCTCAACTCATATTTAAGTGTATGCATCTGACATACACAATATGAATGTGTTATGAAAGTGAAACATCCAGAGGATTGATTACCTATACTAGATGAGAATAAAAATGTCAAATTTTCAAAATCATTTCCTGCAATTCCTGTATTTTGACAAGCGCCCAATTTACAATTTCTTAACAAATGATGCGATCGAACCGGCTGAATCCCATCACTGCATACAATACGGTCAATACTGCAGCAATAACGTAACGAACCAACTAATCAGTTATTAGAAGCCCATCATCTCCGGTTTATGAGAATAGTCCTTCCACTAATAAATTGTTGTTTATTTACCCTAAAATACGCTAGTTGCGATTCGTCTGTAAATATTGAAAACAGTTTTCAGTTATCGTTACAGTAACTCTCATTTGAAACGTCATCAAATCTGTCAGCATCATTAGTTAAAAAAACACATTGCATGTGACTACTACTCGTAATACCAATGCCCAGCAGCATTAAGAAACCAATGGTTTTAACAACGATAAAATACATGTCAGTGATTTAGATACATTTTTAACTCAGTTGACTTACCTTCAGACACGAATTAGTGCCTACTGTGTGATACTATTCTGTGTAACACTGACATAGATCCATTAATTATAGATACATTGTTACCTACTATTTAGGAAAACCATGTAAGTCTTTATATTTACAGTCAGCACAACATTTAGATTAAGTATTTCTTTAGCAATAGAACTATGAAGCATATTTTTATAATTTGTCTAAGTCTTCAAACTGGCGCTATAGTATTTACATTAACTTTTATATGATATATTCAATAACTAAAACCTCTTGTTCAAAGCACGTTTAAATAATATTTATATTAGATCCAAATAACAAAATTCAAACAAGTGTTGACAAAGCGATATATGGATTTAAGATGAGCATACCTAGAGTTTAATTGAGAGTATATAGTTTAACAAAGACATTTAGAATTATATAAACCTACGAAAATAGGGAGTCTAGGAAGTCGGTCCTGGTAGTTGAAAGACCACGTCACTATGACGCTTTGATTAAGAATTAGAGAAAATGGGTGGTCGCGGGCTAATAGTTAAACGACCACGTCACTATGACGGTTTGGTTAAGAATAACCTTTGGTACACGAGACATAAAGTTACTAAAGAAATAGTATAAATATAAACTATCAATTATCCAATATATATATATATATATATATATATATATATATATATATATATATATATATAAATATATATATATATATATATATATATATATATATATATATATATATATATATATATACTAGCTGTCCCGGCCACGCGTTGCTGTGGCTAACGTTTTTGTCATATTACATTACATAGCGCCATCTATTGAATATTTACTCAATCTAGTCAACAGATGTCGCCATCTTTTAAAATCGTTTGGAGCTAACAGATAATTAATAGACAAATAATTTGCAATAAGATAATATTGCCATCATAAATTGAGATGTAAGCTATTCTATCTTTCCAGTTGGATCAAACTGCACAAGGTGTACAAATTTGATTAAAATCGGTTAAGTAGTTTAGGAGTCCATCGCGGACACACAACGTGACACGTAATTTATATATATTAGATATATATATATATATAATATTGAATAAAGTGTTAATGTATACATTGTTTCAATTGTAAAGTCCCTAGAATTAAGGGTCTCGTTGTGTTAAGATAAAGTGATAGTTCGTTGCAAAGATTGCAGAGCCTGCAGAGCACAAAAAGTAAGTAAACCTAATATATATTGATAATATTATTAAATGAATTAGTAAGTCCTGATGGTATATAAAACATCCACAATAAGCTCGATCATCCGAATCAAGGTGAGACAATTCACCATAAAGAACCTCGCGCAAGAGAGGATTGTAGGATAGTATAATCGCTCTCTTAAAATAAAGTAAACTACTATAAGAGGTAGGGTTACATCTGGAAGGGTCATGTAACCTCTCTTTATAATTATATTTCACACAAGATGTATGTATTTTATCATCTATTTTGCTTAACTTCGCAATTAATATACTACTCATAACAGTTACAATATGTAGATCAGTGATTTATTGAACAGTCGTACATTTATGATTAGAACAGAAATTCATTCTGTTTTGCATACACAAAATGATTAAAGTCACGGTCACTATTTGGCGGTATCTAAAGAACCATCGTGCACAGGTATATCTATCAGAGCTTTAACTCTACTTGAACCTAGGCGAGTACCAGTTTTATCAATCTGTCGGCCCAAGTATCTGTTAAGCAAATGGAAAAGCAATGGCACTCTATAGTGTATTCAAAATCATTTTAATAGTGCGCTGAAAGACCGGTGAAGCGTCAGCTAGTCCGACAGAAATTTGCACCCATTGAAGTTGACTATCCCGTGTTACAAATTCTGTTTTCTGAATTAAATCAGCAGCATTGGTATTTGGTAATACCCTGAAGTTGCCTGAACTCGTATCTACGCCAGTGAGATATTTCTGACCACCTAATAAATCTAAGTGATCATCGATTAGTGGAAGCGGTAACGATCGAGAATCGTAATCGCATTTAATTTACGGTAGTCAATTCATAATCAGCTGTTACATGTATTCATTTTTACCAGTAAAATTTGACTAACATACGGTTCATTTAAACACCATTTTCAATTACTTTTAATTATTTACTAAACACAACTAAAAAAAACCTCAACGCACAATGAGATTATACTGAAGATTGAGGTGGTTCGATCCTCTTGATCAAGATCACATTCAAAATCGTAATTTCTTTAGATGTTTTGACTTAGGATTGAAACATTTTTGCTTCATAAAAATATTATCTAGAATTTTTTAAAATAGCATAAGTGACGGTTTTATTAGTGTCGCATGTTTATGTCACACTCGTCTGTACGTTAAAAGTACAACACATTTAGTACACTCATCTCTAAATAATGTCAACTTATGAATGAAGATATATAAATGTTGGATGGCGCATGTTTATATCGCACCAGTCTGTACGGTATATTAGAGCTCAATATCGCTAACAGTACATAAAATTACCAATTGGTAAAATATAAGAGAAAAGAAATCTGAAATAGTCTTTTACCGCAATTTAATTTAGTTCGTGATACCGAAACTATGATAAAGAAACGATCTACTTCATAGCAAAATTTGGTATTAATTTTGTTTACATTTCTTCAATTTCCATGTTTCGTACTTGATACGCAACATTATTGAACTCTAGTTAATGAATTGCACAACTTTCTTGTCAAAATTTTTAATAAGCATAATTTTTTTTCGTAGTTCTCCATATACTAGAACTTGAAATATAGATTTTTGAATAGCTGTAATAGAATAATTATAATAAATAAGTTTATGTATTGTATTACGTTTAATATCGTATTCCTATTTCTTTATTTTAGAAAGCATTCAGATTTATTTATTTTAATATTTAAAAAACTTTTTATTGAAATAAATATATTTCACTGAACTGTCAATGCAAAGCATTATTTCTTCCAAATTTAACGATAGCTAAAATAGGAAGATATTTCACACAAAATAGTGACATTTTTATAATGTTATTACAAATATATCTAATTGCAATAAATTTAAACAATTGTTGTACTAATAATGATCCAAATAGAAGCCGTAGCTGCATCATTATTGACAATTTCCTAAACTCACAACTGTTAGATTGACATTTGTTATCCTGGTTTACAACCGCTTTGAAATTATTATGAACTTGAAAGCATTCGTAGCCTTTCAAACCGATCAATGAGCGTGTTACGTACAACATTCTCTTCGGATTAAGCGCTCCATTAACAGCAGTCATCGCTTCCAGGAATGCATTCTGCATTTTAAAAGCTTCTGGAATGTCTATTGAATAATTGTTTCGGATATGACCTTCTAAGTAGGTAAAGCAGATCGCCTTTGTGACTTCTAATTTTTCTCGGCATATATTGAATCTGTAATGGATAGGTTGAAGTATTTGATTTCATATGGTTCAAAATTATTTGTCGTTTTACCTGTCTTTTACGCCGAACATATATCCTATAGTTCTCCAGAAGTGAACAAATGCATCCATCTCACGTTTATTGGAGTCATGGATGCCAATCTGTTTTGATCTGCTTAAGACAAAGCTCATTAATGCGAATTGGGTCTCTACCATGTCCTTTTGCGTGAAGAAACCTAAACCATGTTTGTTAGTTAATCCGCTATAATAGAGATGTCGCTTACGTATATTTTCAATTGAGTTCCAGGATCTAAATAAAAGGTTAATTTTAATGTATCGTTTTCAAAAGAATAAAGTACATTCTATGGTCAAAACGATGCTAGATTTTTCATAAAGTGTTCTTACTCTGAGCCAGGGGTAAGGTCTGCAGTGTACCACGTGATTGTGTGAAGCATTGTCGAACTGTACCTCTTGTAGGCCGTGCAGGGTGTTGAGGAGTTCTTAGTGAAGTGTAGGATGCGCACCAGCTTTTGACAAACCCCGCCCATAGCTAACAACCCACAGAACTGTGCCAATGATACGGAGAAGAGATTGTCCAGGCAGAACTGCTGACCCCTGCCAAAAAAATGGAAAACTCGTGTAAATATTAGAGGTTCGAAGGGTTGTGTGGTTGGCTTTGGCGCATTATTCATTATCAAGAAAGTCAATGCCAGGCGTAAACAAATGTAACTTCATTAAATTCATAAGTACATAATGTATCAGACAGCTGTCACACTGCGTCCTTATCTGATGGACAGTGTGGCAAGTTAACTCTTTCTCACTCTTATGTATCTTGTAACAGCCCAGTAAACATTTTGGAGTCACTTTGATACATATTGAAGATGCGTCATGATTTTTTTGTCATAAAAGAGTTCATTTATAGTTCAGTTTCTCACATTTTTTCATATAAAATGTCTACTTTATCGGCTACAGATGGTGAAATTACTCCACCTGTCGGAATACAAATGAAGATAAAGTTGATGCGAACTATAATTGAAGTAAAATAGTGATAGAAACGTCTCTAAATAGGGCACTTCACCAAATTGTTTACTGGGAGTTACCAACCCCTATTTGCTGCCAGTTTTATTACATAAGCAACCACATCCCATAATATAGAGTTAAAAATTAGCTTTAATTGGATATATAATTTATAAAGATACGTTATTAAGTTATAAATTTAACGAATTTACTATATACCTGTTTACAGCTGGTTATCAAGAAGTTGCGGCAAAGTGAGAAACGGCAACTCAAATTTCTTCATATTGTGAATGAAATTGTTAAAAAAAATTAATTAATTAAATTTTAGTTAAATATACTTGCGGCCATATTTTATAGGCAAGCCGGTGGAACTGTATTACTCTATTAATTATTATCCATAAAAATTATTTTTTGATTATAAAACAAATGGATCAAATGAACAAATCACGCAAAGGGATCTCGTACTATAATATTCTAACACTGTTCCGGCTGCATGCCAATAACCTGGTCTAGGCTATTCAAATATTTAAGTGCGTAATTTTAATTTATGTATATAAGACATAACCCATTTATTTAATTTATTATTTTTATGGTGATAAAGTAATTTAAAATAAGTAAACTAAAATCCATAAAATATTGTGAGTTTAAAATATTTTCGCCGGCCTTTGTCGGTAGTGGCTTAAATGTATTTTTATTAAGGTCCGATAACCATTGTTATCTATAGCCATTTAATGGATTTTCAACAGACTAGTGTTACGTGCTATTTTGAGGACCTTCACTACTTTTATATTTGTTAACGCCTACATATCCGTTCCCCTACTCCTAGTTTTTATTAATTTTACAATTTAGTAAAAGGTATAAGTTTTAAGTCATCAACTATCACTGTTATTTCTTAAGCTGTATTTATTCTTAGTTTTAGCAGCATTGTTACATGCTGCTACAACATGAAATGAATAAAAACCAACAATAACTCACGTGGACTCATTTTTTATATACATCATAATATATGTAAGTACATTTTGGTAATGTCAACCAGCACAATACGCATTTACACAATGTAGCTGCGGTAAACTAACCGTGGCTCAAACAAATACGGAAAAGATATTTTTACATTTTACGAAGTACTATTATTATTATTTATTATTAATTGTGTGCCTTTCGGCTTTACAATTTACCGTATTCTATTTCTTAATACATTTCATTCCTATCTTAATAATTCAAACTTAATTAATTTTATTTAAAACTAATTATTTACTTAAAACTAAACTCTATTTATTTATTAAAATTTAAAAAAATATTCTAGACTTTTACTACTTCCAAAAGTGCTTTCTGTTTCTTCTTCTCTTGACCCTCTCTCTTCATGTTCCCCATGCAGACCAGATAACGAGATTATTTATTGTAATGTTTTTCGTTCCTTTTTTCTATTTCCGCCATCAACCTCTTTCCTTCACTTCGTCCCTTTAATAGCTGCACAATATTCTTCTCACCCTTCGCATTGCTAAATCCGCCTTCTTTGCTACCTCCCTTATCTGCGCCTCTCATTGTTCTTTTTGAATGTGTACCCCAGATATCTAAATTCTTCTACTTCCTCAATGTCGTCTGTTTTATATTTCCACATTTTCTGTATTCTTTTTCCTCCTCCTTTTTGGAATACCATTATTTTTGTTTTTTCTGTCATTTAGTTGTAGCCCTTTCTTGTCTATGTATCTCCCTAGTCGATGTACCATCTCCTGTAGTTCTCCCTCCCTTTTTGCCAACAGGACTATATCGTCTGCGTAGGCTAATCTTGCTGTTTCTTCCTATTACCACCCCTCTATCTTGTCCTCTTTCCATTACTCCCTCTATATCTGCTATGTATATTGAAAATGAAATAGGACTCAGAGGGCAACCTTGTCTCACACCCTTGTCTGTCCAGAATTCTTCTGACTCTTCACCCCCAACTCTTACTCCCATCTTTGTCTCTTTGAAGATTTCTTCAATTCTTTCAACTATGTTCTCATCTATTTTTTTCTGTCTCACATATTTCCACAACTTCTTCCTGTTTACCATATCGAATGCTGCTTTCAGGTCAATAAACATTGCCTAAATCTTTCACCCTCTTTCCTTTAGTTCTCTTTCCACTATATAGTTCAGTGCGTATATGTTCTATATGTTCTATATATGTTGTCCAATGTTTCTCTCCCCTTTCTGAACCCTGCTTTCGTTTTTGAAATTATTTCTTTTAGTTTTATCTCTTCTTCCAGCGCTTCTCGCACTATTCCTGCACAGATCCTATACGCCGTATTCCATAGTGTAATTCTCCAATAATTCTTTGCTTCGTGTCTGTTTCTCTTTTTTGCGTGTCATCTTTGCGCAGGGGTCATGCTAATCTTCTCTGTATCGTTCCAATTATAGTATATGTTCTGCCGAAGCAAGAAATACATAGTAAAATATGTCATGAAACGTTCTGTTTAGCAAAACTAAAAAAATTATGAATTTCAAAAATAATACAGCAGCAATTTAGGTTGCCGATACAAAAAAAAAATCAGAATTATTTGAAAAATTGTGGTCATGGTAGTTAATAACTTCTTGAGGTGTTTCAATTTTCGAAAAAAACATATTTTTTTTCTAATTCCTAAACAAAATGAGATAATTTTTTTTTTCTTTTTCTCTTGTGTTGTCATGAGCAGGACCACCCTCTGGTGCCCGCTTATCGTTAATTATTGGGACACCCTGTATATAAAGCTAGTTAGAACTAGAACTGTTGATTCATGACTTGACTTGCCAAATTTTACCATCGTAGTCACTGCACATAGTCTCTGCTGCACGTGCAAAATATACATGCCATTACAGCCATAATATTTTCCTTGACAACAATTGCTACAACACAAGACTCCATTTTAATTGAAATAAAACCGTAATATGACAGACAAAATATAAGACTGCTAGCTTTAAATGCTTTAAGTGCATATATAGCTATGTGGAATCGAAGATTTTGGTAAGTGCTTCCAGTAGCTAAATATCTTAATGTGGCACTTAATCTTTCATGAGGAGTTATTGCCTCCCTCATGTTAGGGCGTCCCCACATGAGGCGACTGATTGCAAACCTTAGCTCAGAACCTGCCCAAACCGAATGAGAATGAAACTGTGTTGTTAGTGAGAGAGCGAACGTGTATACGAGTGAGAGAAAACACACGGCACGAACTAAACTAAACTGGTTTTGAGCACATTTTGAGGGATTATGTTTCTCGGTCGCAGGAATGCTTGGTTGCATGTGGTTGCATGCTTTTGATGGTGATATCATGAACAGAGATGTGCACAAACACTATTCAATAGTATTTAGATACATACATACATACAAATACGACACAACAAAATCTCCTATTATGCTATTGTTAAAAATTCTACAGAGTCACGAAACACGGCTCGACTAGTTTGCAATCAGTTGTCTCATGTGCGGAGGGCCTTAGTGTCATTTTTTTGTATTAGAGGAGCCACAAGTCGTAATAGTTTCAGATACAGCTCCTCATTTATTCTTAAAAAAGTTTTGACTATAGAACAAACGTTTATAGAATAAATTAAACAAATAAAAAGCACTAGCATCTTCATAACTTTCAATACAAAAAGTTAACCTAAATAACTATTTTAAGAAATTTAACCAGTCGCATGGTTCTAATCTCATTTCTTTCATTAGATTTACATGTGATAAAGATTTTCTTTTACAATACCATGATTTAATCCATTTATTTCTTGTCTTATTTAGCATCAAAGCTAAACCTAGGGCAATTAGAGAGTCGTTGTCCTTATCTACAATGTACACTTAATATCAAACAAAAATAAATGTCAAAGATACTTAATGTCAAACACCAGAACTCCTTTGACATTGAATCTCTTATCAACAAGCCAGACAGGGATCTTATGTGTAATGTGAAACACAAAACAAGTAATATTCAACTTTTCTTAAACAGACTATTTATCGGAATCGAAAACAAAGTCATAAATGACCGTGTAAAATCCCCTAAAAACACTACACCAACTGTCAAATGCATTCAAATGAAGTAGCAAATGCCGGGAATCCCATGAGAGTTGAACGATAAGTTTGACTGACTTTTGTGGAACCGTTCAATAGTTGATCCATCCGACTGAATGGAAGGTTCTCACGGTTCGATACTGACAAACGATTTTATTCGGTCAAGTAAAATCGCTCCGTAAAAACGTGCTATAGAAAACACTTCAAATAAAATATTGATAACGCCAGTTCGGTGCGACACAGTATTTGTTGCTGAGTCAAGACAATAACACTTCTAGGAATAGCCAAATACAATGGACCACTGTTTCGGACCTACCAGGGAGATGGATTACGCATAATACTTATGACCTAATAAGATTGCAGACCTTATGAAGGGATATCGGGGAGAGGGTGACAACGGCACGTGTGGATAATGCAAGCAAAGCCTGGACCTCTGGATTTGGGCTCGGATTTGGATCTCTGGTTCACGGCTTCTGACAGCGATGTTGATTTGACCACATTTATAATACTACATATTTGATTCGGATTGATTATTAATAAATATATTCTTGTTGGATTGATTGTAATGTTTTAATTAAACAACCATAACATATCAGAAGTGAATACATGAAAATTCTTATTTTCTAAACCACGCGGAAAGTGCAGAAATAGTGAAATAGAAAAAAAAGTATTTTTTCTTTGTTTGTCCGGTAACAAGGGCGTGTCAAATACATATATAATTTGTGTTTGAGCAGCGGCATGGCTAATTCACTGACATGGTTATAAATACATGTGGATAATATTGTGGATATGTGTTTTGAAGAAAATACATAAAGGAATTTTTAAGAAATTTAATTTTTGTGTTGATTGAGTATGCAGAGTAATATTTATTGTGCAAGTGATAATGAATAATGAGAACGGTGAAAGCGTTATACAGCTTTAATTGGAGTGACATTGGTGGAGTGAAATAATACGGGCATTGTTTAGTTGAAGTTAATAAGTAACAGGAGTAAAGATTGGAATTCTTGGAACAGGAGTAAATATTGGAACCTGTAAAAGTTGACATTGGAGAGATAATTATTGTTGTAAAGAAGTTCACGGATGATTACTTAGTGATATTAAAGTGTGATGAAAAGTTTGAGGACATGTGATAATAGAATTTAAAAGGACATTGCTTTAAACATTAAAGTGTGATGAAAGTTAGAGAGCAAGTGATAGTACAATTCAAGAGGATATTGTTTTACGCATTTGAGTATGGTGAAAAGTTTAAGAGCCAGTCGGTGGTGTGATTTAAGAGGGCATTGCCATAGAAAATTATTTAGAGACACTTGTTTGTATGAGACACCTTGCAGAGTACCATATGGAGAAGTTAGAAAAGCGGATAAAATTCGATATGAGAGAGGAACATATGGTTGACGTAGTTATAAGTTGAATACCAATTTTGAGTATTTAGAGGAATGACAAATCGGCGAGATGTTCAATATTGAATTAAACGGCTACAAGAGTTCACATACGACACAGTAGGCGAGAGCATTGATGCTTGATTCTGACTACTATGTCCAGATATTATCTGAGTTTGGTTAAAATAAAATTTAATTGGTTATGTGCAAGCACAATCATGTATATGAAAAGGAAAACTTGATCACAAAAAAGAAAATTCGATAAAGAAAATAGACAGAGGAAAAATGAAAAAAAGAAGAAAAACAGTTTTATAAGTAGGAAAATATAGTTAACAGAATAGATGTTATGGACTGGGAGGACTTCATTAGCAGTATACCATTGGCAGACAGGTGGAAAAGTGATACAGAGTAATGAAGAAAACGGTAATAAAATAAAAGAATCAGGGAAGGCAAGGCAATGAGTGACATCATAGTGGAGGCGATGTATCAGCTGGAAAAAGGAAGTTATTAGAGAAGCAACGGACAGAAAATAATTTGGAATAGAATAGTGAAATGTAATAGATTATCTATTGTAAAATGTAGATAAAATGTGATATATTGGTTTAAAGTGCTAATAACTTCAATAGTTGATGCACTAAAAAAAATAAAATATGGAAGAAAGGTCACATGGCCGTCTACCGTCAGAACGAGTAATGTTAAAATGTCATCACAGCAGTAAAGAGGCACAAAATAATGTTCATGGCGATCGTAAGCGGAGCAAGTCTGGTGAAAATAGTACTGGACATAATTCGAGGGATAATCGACACAACGGAAAAAATCGGAAAGTTGTAACAACTATGGAGATACGTTACATTTTATAGTAGAGCGCCCCAAGAGGAATAAAGTACAGTGTTTTAAGTATAAGCAGTATGAGCATGTGCAGAGACAGTACCCAAGTGCACCGTCAACAAAAGTGTGTAAGAGTACCGTGGATAATGCAGTACCTAATCCATATATTTCTACAATCATATATTAAAAATAAAAGTTTAATTGGTTAACTGACACGGGAAGTTCATGAACTTTAATAAAAAGAAACAATCGTTAATATTAAAGATATGTGAACATAATGTAATACGTGTTTTACATTGTTTTAATGGCGCCACAGTATCTAGTAAGAACATAACCAAAATACTGATCTACGTAAGTGAAACTGAAGTGAAGGCTGAAGTTAATACATTTGTGTTAGACGATAAGTGGATGATTTATACCCTTAATAGTTGGATGTGACTTTTTAAACAAACCCTACATAGCATTGAGCAGTGGTAACGGGCATGGGTGTGGTAATACGATCCATGAGACTAGTTAAAGAACAGTGCATGAATATCAGTGACGTTGAGTCAGGTCATGGAATAAACATTTACAATAAGACATTTGGGACATAGACAGACATAAAATATAAAGTTAAGTGCGTTAATTTATTAAAGGAATGTAAAAAATGTGTTGCGATTACGCTGAGTAACATAAGAAAACGCAGGCTGCACAATTATAAATTAAATGTGTAACAGATGAACCGGTAACATGTTGAGCGTATAGGCTACCTGTAATAGAGAGAGAAGCAGTAAAAAGTGATAAAAGCAACAGATAATAATATTAAAAGACATTATATTCATCGTATGCAAGTACAGTGTGTGTATAGACTTTGGCAGATTAAATGCAATAATAATAACAATGATTTTAAAATAATAATAATAAATTGGGAAATAAAATATATTTTACGGAGCTCGGGCTAGCTTTGGACTTTTACCAAATACCAGTGAATGAAAATTTAATTGCAAAATAGTTTTGTCGTGCCTGATGGGCAATATGAACTTTTGGGTATATCAATGAGAATTTATATTACGCTGGTGTGTATCCAAGATTTGTAAATAGACTTGACTAAGATTTATGTTAGTGCCGTGAAAAGATACAATAGCTTTTCTATACATTGAAGTCATAATACTTCCGTCTAAATCAGTTCCTGAAGGTTTTGAGCGGTTGAAGCAGGTGTTGCGGGAGAATGAATTAACACTGGAATTGTCAATGTGTTCGTTTTTTGAACAAGAATTGACTGTTTGGGACGTGAAATTGGTGCTGAGGGTGTGCGACCGAGGAAAAGAAAGATTGAAGCAGTGCAAAAATGTTAAAACCAAAAACTGTAAAGGGTGTAAAACAATTCTTAGGACTTACTGGGTATTTTCGTAAATTTGTGTATAAATAAGGAATCTGACAACTGACAAAGAAATCATGTAAAGTGGAGTTGAGGGCAGACGCAACAAGAAGCATTTAATACGTTAAAAACAGTATTGAGTACAAGAGTATATATTGGGTGTGTTTGGTTCTGCACACGAGACAGAACTACATACGGACGCTGGTTCATTGGGGGTGGGAGCTGTGTTGCTACAGTTGGTAGAAAGGGAGTGGAAGCTCGTTGCATGTTTGGCAGGCAAACACCAGCGGATGTGTTGGAATTGGAATGTTTACCATACAAGCCGCACTCCGATATGATGTGTTTTGGCATATTTTGTTGAAGTGGATGTTTGTGATATTCCAATGGCGGTTTTCTTGCGATTGTTTTAAGAAGCTTGGAGTCATTGGTTGGGAATTGGGAAGGTGAACTACTTTTGATCGTTTGAGCAACGTTGTTGTGATTTCTACGAATCCTTAAAGCACTGGAGAGTGTATTTACTATGGTTGAAATTTAAGGCTGTAGCGGTTGTAAGGGACAGGCTGTAACGCCTTGAGAACTACATTTACAAAGAAGGATTTAATACCGAGAACAGGGCTGTGGTGGCTGAAGATTTAAGATTTGAATTTTGAGATTGATTTGAATTGAGTTTAACAGAAGTTGACTGGATGTAGCAGCAGAACCAAAAGTTGAACAATTATTACAAACTTATACGTAAAGTGTAAGGAGGGAAGAGTACGGTTGAGGAATTTTAAGGAAACTGGAAAATAGAGTTCAGCTATGGATTGTACCTAAAATTGCGCAATGGCAGATTGCAGATTATACCATGATGAAACAGATTATTTCAGTACTGAAAAAGCATTGCATAAAATACGTGAGAATTATTGAATTGCTGGTATAAAAAGTTTGTTACGTACGTAACTACATGGTAACAGTCCTACAGAACGATATTGTGCTGTTCTTAAAATACGTAGACACGTGAGAATAAGCATCGTATTGGTAGTGATCAGGTGACCATGTGTTTGAAATCAATTCAGGTTGTGTTATAGGTGAGATGGTTGTATGTCTAGCTACAATCATATATAACACAACGTATCACGGGAATTGATTGTGAATGAGGCGTGGGCCGAAATTCATGTAGCTAATCGTTTGTGTTATATTGTAGACCTAGGATGACGGTAAATGTCGGTCTATGGAGAATATAACATGAGCTAGTAATTATGTCTAAAGGCCGCTGCGCCGATATTCATAATTAAGAGGGATACAGATCGGGACAGGGGTGGAGGACCTGTATTCATGTGATGTTGACATGTTGTATTTTGGGTGGGCCATTCTGGTGCCTATGTAAAATGGAACGTGAGTGTTGGTTATTTTTGAGTGAAGGCTTCTGCAGGGCCGGAAATTCATAAACTCCAATGCGAAATTTTTAAACGATATGTAGAGATAATGAATAGTTGGACACAACTGCTTCATTTTTTTTTTACATGCGTTTGCATTTCTGTTTTCTATCGTTTATTTTGTTATTACAGTAACCACTCAGGTCGAGGTCAACCTAGCGTCAGGTTGGCCGAGTGATAACGCCAGTTCGGTGCGACACAGTATTTGTTGCTGAGTCAAGACAATAACACTTCTAGGAATAGCCAAATACAATGGACCACTGTTTCGGACCTACCAGGGAGATGGATTACGCATAATACTTATGACCTAATAAGATTGCAGACCTTATGAAGGGATATCGGGGAGTGGGTGACAACGGCACGTGTGGATATTGCAAGCAAAGACTGGACCTCTGGATTTGGGCTCGGATTTAGGCTCGGATTTGGTCACTCTGGTTCACGGCTTCTGACAGCGATGTTGATTTGACCACATTTATAATACTACATATTTGATTCGGATTGATTATTAATAAATATATTCTTGTTGGATTGTTTGTAATTAAACAACCCTAACAATATGATTGTTATAATACTGATAGCGCCTCTGTAACCGTTATCCCTTCCCTTCCACCCTTCTCTTTATATCTGATTATCATTGAAGTCATATCAGGTGTTGTTATCTGAAACAGCGACCTTGAATTCTTGGAATGACTGCATTGGTCTTATCAGACGAGAGGCGACAATCAGTTGTTGTTTTAGCACCATTTTTTATAATTTGGTAGATACACTTAAGACAGGTCAAGAACACTCTATTCAAATTTTATATCACAGGTACAGTAGTTTGTACGTAGCGACGTCTAATTATAGGTTATGTCGAAATAACATAACATATTTTGTTGATAGAATCTTTCTCTATGAGGCACAGCGTTGAACTTTGCGTTTACTGCACTTGTATTCTAATGGTATTTTATCCATTTTTGGTTGTTGGACTGACATCAAAATGTTAGTATTTATTTTAAACTTTATGTGTAAAATCATCATTATAACCTTGTAGTTAGTTCACACTTATCTCTGCGTTATTCTGGGACTTTTAAGGAACAGTTGCAATTTCAAATTCCTATTTCTCTCTCATATGACTACAGATTGCGCTTCACCTATGCCCCCTAAAAAATCTAGGTAGTGAGAGAGACTTCAGATTCCAGCAGCGTCCGGATCTGGTAGTTTACCGGCAAAGGCGAGCCAGTGAAACTTGCCTCTGTTCCCTAAAAAAGTCAGTGTATAAACGACGTTAGTATTTTCCAATGTTAGTAAATGCACTTTTTTTGCTTTTCTCATTGTTTTACAGTTTTTTCATGGTTTTAACATAAATGTATTATGTAATTTAATATACTATTCCTTAGATTATAAATATAGATTATTTTTTTATTAGTTCTTCTTTTAACTACAATTACTTTTTGAAGATGGGTGAACATTCAACGGGTAAACTAGAAAAGTAAAAACGATGTTTTCTTTACACTTGGAAGGAAAACAAAAAAACAATGTTGGGTATCGTGCGGTGTGCCGGTTTGCGATAATCATTGTAGTCACTTTTGTCCCAGTTGCGCACCGTAAGTTATCTTTTTAACACTAATTATTATTAACTATTATTAATTATTATTTCATAACTTTTGTATTTTCAACAATAAAAACTTATTTTGTGTCGAATAGTCACCGTTCCGTTTATTATGACATGCCTGAATCCGTAAAATATTTCCTACTTTCAGGTGCATAAATAATTCAACTTTTTGCAGCCTACGCCAAAGATACTATATTTTGAAAGCTAATAGTCTGAGAAAAAAAATGTACAACCGTTTCTCATAATATTTATTTGTTATAAAGTTACGAATTTTTTAATAATATTCCGTTTTTTACGCGTTTTTTACTGTTCGTCCATTTTTATTAATAACGGTTTTAAACTTTCTGGACCATGTAGTAAACATTTCAAGAAGTAATCCAGAATTTTTTCTTTTTCAGAAAAGAGCATATATTAAATAGCTGTCAAGATATACACACAGGAAAGAACTTTTCAACTTTACTTTCAACTTTGGCAGTTTTATCTATTGAAACAGATATAGCATCTAAGCTGGATTACGATATCGTTTTTAAGGACTACAGTAAGGCCAAAAGTAGAAAATGTATGTTTCTTTAATTCTTTACTGTTAGTTTTTATTTAATAATGTTATTTAATGTAATGACATTTGCAATTTTATAAATAAAAAGTGTATCTTACACAGATCAAATTTAGATTTTGCGTTGACGAGTGTGACATTAAAACATAGCCTAGTATGTTCAGTATGATGTTACATACATGTTGAAATTTTTGTTAGAGTAAAAATAAGTAGCTCAAAAGTTTAGACGAATGTTAGGATGCTGAATATTTGTATTATTTTAAAAATAGCTGTGAACAAGTGTTCCACACTTGGTCCAAACTGTTTTCATACCGCTTAAATTTCTCCTCGTCAAACCATACCGGAAGTTCCAAACGGATTTCACAAGGAGTTCCGGTGTCACACGGAGTAGTGTCACCATCTCCGTACAAATCGTTCAAATAGTCCTGTACAACTTGCGCTAAGAATAAAAAAGAGGTGATACAATCAAATATTCAAGATGTGGAGGGGGTTATTAACGTTGGAGGTCACTTTGGTACGTAAGAACCATAGCAACAAGCATATAAAAATACGCTTACTTTAACATTATTAGAAAATATTATAAATGATAGAGATATAAGGTTTGCCGGGAGGCCCGTCAATGGTTGCCATCGTACAATCGTACCATCGTCAGAAGTAAAAGTTATACTTATCGAGTAGCGTAGGAAAATTTTTGACGGTTATTTGAAAAAAAAACTTGATTTTTTGTTTGAATTTCTAGTTAAATAATTAAATAAAACATAAACTATCGAATTGCAAAATTATTCGATAGTTAATTTTATAAAGAAGATATTTTGTAATTTTTATTAAAATTGGAAGAGGCGTTCTTGAGATATCGTGGCTACCAGTTCAAGAAAAATAGTTTCGAGATAAATGCAAAAGAAA
Organism: Panorpa germanica; assembly: GCA_963678705.1. Classification (NCBI taxonomy): domain Eukaryota; kingdom Metazoa; phylum Arthropoda; class Insecta; order Mecoptera; family Panorpidae; genus Panorpa; species Panorpa germanica. The sequence continues at coordinate 1,058,859 of OY783219.1, read as the reverse complement.
AAAAAAATGGTATAAGTACGAGTATATATTTTATTGCACTCATTTTAAATTGAAATAACTCGAGTAATATTCGGAATATTAGAAAGAGTAAACTTTTAAAACATTCGTAAAATTATAGTTACCAATTTAAGAAATTTTTTTAAGATGTTAGGGTGAGTTAACCCTTTAACTCATGAAAAAATCGTCAATAATGGTTTAAATAGTCTTACCTTGATTTGTGTCGTTCATTATCTTGATATTTCAAATTGTTACACTTAACACTTTATGTTCAACTACAAAATAAATTCAATTTAATCCAGATGCAATATATGAAACGCATAAGTCTTAGATATTCATTATCTCAGCTTTTAACGAGCCTTTATTGTGTTTGAACTGATAACGCTTTCGTAGCCGACCTCTTTATTACTCAAGTGCATGTTTCTGAAGCACCTGTACTTCAGAAACATGCAATAATGTAAGCAATAATTAATAAACTGATACTTTCTTACCGCAAATTTTAGATTAGAGATAGAATATCAAACACTGTGTATAAATAAAGTAGCTTAACATTTTGTAATGTAGTTAGTATAGTACAAATTTTCTTTTAAGAAGTCATAAAAATGTAACTTTGTTTAATAATTATTTTTTTTAATATTTATTTTTAATATCTTCGCCAATAAGAACTACATTCTTCCGCCTTAAATCATTAAATTACATATCATTGTGATTAATTACATTTCATTTGTGTTCCTTATTCTATCTACTCATTCTCTCTTCTACCAAAAAAAAAAAAAAATATCATAAACTTAAACTTATTCTGCTTCTATTTTCGAGCTACCTCCCTCCTGTTTCTACTCTGCCATTCCTTCTCTTTCCTCGCTTCTTCTCTCTATCTCCGCCAACCACCTTTTTACTTTTTTTTCACATTAATACTTGCACTAGCATTTGTATCTCTCCCCCGCACACCTTGCGCATCCTTTGCTCTCTATTTTCCCATTATCTACTACCTTTCTCTTTGTTTCGCATTCTAAATCTTGCGATTCTTCTTATGTCTCTTGTGTTTTTTTGTTGTATGTATTCCGGTATCTCTTTCCCAAATCCTCTCTTATCTTTCATTATATTTGCTGTTTTCAATTTCATTTGCTGTCAATTTTATCCATTCTTTCTTGCAGCTGAATCTCTCCGTGTCTGCTCCTTAGCTCTCTTCCACCCTTCTCTGTCTTTGCTGCTTAGCTTCTTTCTGTCTCTCCTGTCATTATTGCGTTCCTTTCATTCAAAGTACTCCTTTCATTCAAATTCAAGAAAGGTATGTCAAATGGGTGTAAGGACTGAACAGCACGCCGGAATATATAGTAATGTAGGAAGAAAAAGAGACAAAATAAGAATCGAAGTAGGACGGAGGGTAATTAGATTCAGGGGGAAAATGAGTAACGTTGAATGAAAATAAGGAAGGAGAGTAAAAAGGAGGGTGGAAGAGGGGGAACGAAAAAGAGTACTTTATTTAATAGTTATTTTTATTAAATAGTAATAATAATATAACTTAAAATTTCAAGTTAAAAATATAGGAGTTTACGAACAAGCATTGCGCCTGAATTTACAGCAACACAACTAACACATAAAATTTACATCAACATATTAAATACGAGTATCGTAAATATTTTATTTTGGTGTTTAGCTAAAGGTTCTTCTAAGCTACTTCGTAAAAGCACTGACAAGTACCACCTGGACCCGATTGTTGTGACCTTTTAATTAAAAATGATTTATTACTTTTATTTAATAAAATTATGAGTATTCTTAAGTGTTTCGATTTTCTTGATTTTATTTCATCACTTGCCAGATGTATGTTTTATGTATATATATATATATATATATATATATATATATATATATATATATATATATATGTATATATATATATATATATATATATATATATATATATATATATATATATATATATATATGTATGTATAACTAAATTACCATACAAAAAGTATTTAATACAAAATAGATTTAATATTAATGAATTATTTAAAATAATCTCGTAACATTACGTGATTTAAAGTAGCTTAATATTTAAATTAATTAAAAATAGCGTCTTAGGTAGTGTAGTGGTTAGTGTGGGCCTTTATAACTTGGAGTCTTAAAATTACCTTCTCTTAGTAACCGTTATTATTCCACATATATTTAAAATGTCTAAATTTTCGCAAAACTCGTTCCAAGTATTTCATCACATGAACTACATAGCTTCAACGACGTACAGGACTCTACGTCCCTTCGAGTCAGGTCTAATTCTATTTTTTCAATTTTTTTATTGACATCGCAGAATTTTACAATCTATCCCTTAGGATATTTAATAAATGACATAATAAAATAATGAACGGAATATATCCAAAGATACATAAGGTTTTTCTGCTTCCAAGTGCACATGACGATGTACACGTGAATATTTACGTCGCCTAAATCGCTTGATAGTTTTCTTTCTTCTTTGTGTGTGGATGGTCATCCAGTTGATCTCTGTACTTGATTCTGTACTTTATAATTTTGTCTTTGACCCTGGGTAGTTGTAGGTTGTGGTGAATATCTTTATCAGTCACAAATCATAGAGTATTTACAATAGTACGCAGTACCTTGGATTGGAAGCGTTAGATAATCTCCACGTTGGAGTTTGCGGGTGATCGCAGAGTTGTATACGGTAGGTTCATACTGGTTCAGTGGCGGCTGCTGGCTTCGAGAACTGGTAGTGCACTAATCCGACGACTTCTATCCGAAAAAAGGGTCCACAAAGATCAAGAAAGAAATAGTTTAGGAGAGGAAAAGGACACCCATTAAAATTGGAGAAGAAAGAAATCAACAAATGAATAAACCGAAACAAAAAGAAAGCAAAGGTATTAAGCGTTCTTTTAAAATCTGGTAATAAAGCTATCTGAGCGAACCGTGGGGTAATTTTCAATTTAGATCCGCTCACTCCTTAAAGCACTAGGAGGTCACAAAGTTTAATATCACAGTCAACAATATGGACTTCTTTCAAAATCGTATTTATTAAAATATGTGAATTTTGTCAGGAAAGATGATAGTTTCTTATAGTGGTTCATATAAAATGTCATTGTCATGGGCTGATAATGGCGAAATAACGAACCTATTAGAATCCATGCCGCAAAGCAGTTGATGTGCACACTAGTCTTTGATGCGCACTATAATTGAAGTGCAAAAATGACAAGGAATTAGGTTATTTAACCTCAAATGTAGCTATATTATGGTAAAAAAGTCATACTTTGTGACTACCTGTTAGCTACTCGGCGTTCGAAAGAATCACACAAAAGAACAATGTTTGGTGTACATGGCACAATAAAAACATCTACAAACTCAGAAGCGCAAATATCCCCAAGTATCAGGCTGAAAGCAAACGACAAGGATATGGAAATTCGTTCAACTCTGACGAAGACCACCATTCCAGCAATGGCAATGATGAAGAACAAGAGATTTTAGCCAAGTTCATAGAAGAAAGTCACATAGAAATGAAAGTGATTAACTCCGCCACCGAAAACAAGTTACGAGCTTATTATAGCAACAACCGTGTATACAAAAGTGAATATAATAGGCAAAAATATATTTAGAACAACCACAAAGACAACAGGGAGACAGCAGATTTTCCATCGAACTCATGCAGAAAATATTATGTAAATGCCAATGTAGCGGATTACTAAATTTCCAACGGAATTAAGAAATCCAGTTTATTCTAAAAGGTACAATACAAGCAGTAAACAAATCCAAAAAAGAAATTCTACATTCAACTAAAGGAATGGGCGACAGAAGACCTACTACTTTTCCTTAGCTCTAGAAAAACTAAAATAATTGTTTAGAAAGGGTTAGGCTAGAAAATTAGAACGTCCTAGATTGAACTTTAGATTTACATTTACATTTTAGCTTACATTTCACCAAATACCAAATCTTAATCATACGATTTATTTATAATTATTGGTGAAAGACCAATATATTTAAGATGTATATATAGCTTTTTGGCAAGAACTATTAAATCTTTCATTATAGTACTTTTTTTCTCAAGTCAGACTGAGGAATAATGCTGCGCAGTTTTTTCCTCGCGGTTTTAATAATATTAACACGCGCGGAATTAAAATTGCCGTGTAAATATGTTCATATGATTCCTTTTGCTACAGAATTCGCATTTTTCCCCGTTTATGTAACCCGACTTGTTCGCACGCAAATTATACGAACGTATGCAGTTCTCCTTGTGTGTACGAGATCATAGCCGAAGGTACGGAGAGAGCGGAAAACGACACAGATGTATACTATTTATTATTTTCAACACAATTGTGTTTGTCATGACTGTATTAATCATGTCGCAGGATATAGATGACAATGTCGAAGGAAATTGTTACTATAGTATATATATATATATGTGGAAAGAACAAATAAATCAAGCAAACAAAGAACTCATAACTATTCCCGTTCTAGGAAACTCATAAAGAATGTGATTAATGAGGGTATGTTTTAAATAGAAACCAAGTGAAAGGTCGAAGCAATTATATTGTGTGAAACTTTAAACCAGTGACTGAATACGTAAGGGATGTGTTTACTGAAATTAACCAAGCGTATTCTTGGAAGTAATAAAAACAAACCTTTTTAAGTCAAGCTGAAAACTAATGTAGGACTGACTATATATTTACTAGAACTTAAGGTTGTGCATGCATTCATTGTTCTGTATTTGTAAAGTAAACACCAACGTTTATATTGTAACCTTATTGTATTATTAGCATTATTATTAGCATTATTATTATCATTATTATTATCATCGTTATTATTTTATTCAATAAATGTATTAAACCAATTATGTGATTCTTTATCATCCTGACAAACCAACTAAGATATTACATAGTTGAATATTAATTGAATTGACATTTGCCCTAAATTAAATAAGAGTACCTTGATTCCACATCAGATTAGTGGATTGGTTATTGTTTTCCACATAAGAAGTTGGATAGTTCTTGTTTTCCACATCAGGATTGGCATGGTACTCTCGTTTCCACATCAGAAGTGCGGATTAGTAACTTATAGCGAATTGAACTAAGTGCGGATTAGTTATCTACGAGTTATACACAAGTGAATAATACAGAGAAGAATAATACAAGATAGTTTTCTACAAACAGTGCTTTCAAGTGATAGTTCATTAGCGGAATAGTCGAGAATTTATAAGACGGACTTTATAATAGGACTAGCAAGTGAATTGTATCAGAAAAGTGTGTAAACTGTTTTACGAGGAGAAAATTGAAAATGGCATATAACGTAAACATCGCTCAGGTAACTCAACATCTAATGAAGATAGTTGGTTGGGAGTACAAGCAGAGCTGACGAGGCTTAGAACAGAACTATTGCAGTTGAGTATCAGGAACAGTACAATACAGGAACAGAAAATGAATCACCATGGATTTATGCCGACACAGAACCTGGAATGCATACCTGTGTTTAATCCAGCAACCACGGTATTGACAACTACAGCTTGGGTGCGAAAATTGGAGGAAGTAGCAGACATTTATGGATGGAGTGATAAAGTGAAGCTTCACCAAGGTGTCAACAAGCTGCAGTGTGCCGCGAAAAACTGGTTCGATGCTAGTTTGAACGTAGTCAAGGATTGGACGACGTTCAAATACGAGTTAATCAGAAATTTCCCAGTGGAGTACGATGAATCTGACGTACACATGGAACTAATGAAGAGACAACGAGAAAAAAACGAAGCAATAGAAGATTATGTATACTCGGTGAAAGCGATCGCTAGTAAGAGTGATAATATTAGTGAAAAGGCCGTGATAAAGTACATAATAGCCGAACTAAACAACAAAGACTTGATAAGTGTGTTATCAATGTGTGACTTTAAAACAGTGCCTGATTTGTTGTTAAAAGTAAAACGGTATGATTCGACACTATTGCAAGTGCAAGAAAGGAATAATTTTAGTGTACGTAAAGACAGACCAAAAGACTTAAACGCGATAAAATGTTTTAATTTTAATAAAACCGGACACAAGGCAAACGTGAGCCGAAAAAGCAACCAAGACAGTAGGACTAAAAGATTCGAACCAAGTGAGAAAAACATTAAAAGTGAAAGTAAAATAAGGTGTTTCAAATGTCATGAAGAGGGACATATTTCGAGAAATTGTACCGCGAATAAAACGGGTGATACTTTGTTAGTGAACACAAATAAAACATGCGATATGACAAAAGACATGAGTATAGACAGTATCAGTTTTAAATGTCTGATTGACACCGGAAGTGATCAGAATTTGATTAGAGCTGACGACTACTTTAAATTAAACAGCAGTGTGGTTGTGCGTGAAAACAATACTGTATTGACTGGAATCGGAGGATTTCAAATCAAAGTTTTGGGTGAATTTAGTGCTCAAGTAAAAGTAGACAATGAACAGTACTATACTAACTTTTTAATAGTTCCATCAAGTACAACTAGACATAGTGTCTTAATCGGTAAACCTCTGCTAGACCAAGTAGAAACCACAATAAGTGTAGACGGTATTACCATGCGAAAAAAGTACGAGGAAAGTGAACAGAATAAAATATTATGTGTAGTCGACGACGAAATCGTCATGGGTAATAATATTAGTCCAGATGTCAGGGCTAAAATTAAGGAACTTGTTGAAACCTATGAACCAAAAGTAACAAGGGTTACTGAAGTAGAAGCGAAAATATACATGACCGAAGAGGTTCCTGTTTATCAAAATCCGCGACGTATGGCTTACTGCGAACAGGAAGAAGTTGAGAAGCATGTACAAACCTGGTTGAACGACGGTATTATCGAACAACGAGCATCGGAGTACGCGAGTCCAGTCGTGCTAGTGAAAAAGAAAGATGGTAGCAGTCGACTTTGTATAGACTACCGCAAGTTAAACAAGAGGGTAGTAAAAGACCGTTATCCTTTGCCTGTGATACAGGAACAACTCGACAAGCTACGAGACGCCAAGCTTTTCACCACACTAGATTTAGAAAATGGATTTTTCCACGTTCCGATACATCAAGACAGTCAAAAGTACACTGCATTCGTCACGGGAAAATCACAATATGTCTTCAAGAGACTTCCGTTTGGATTTTGTAACAGTCCAGCGATTTTCCAAAGATTTATAAACACCGTGTTTAATAAATTAATAAGTGGAGGTATTTTGTTGGTTTATATAGACGATTTAATTCTACCGGCAAAAGACGAACTGGAAGCAGTAAATAATTTAACTTTAGTTTTTAAACAAGCAAGTGAGTTTGGTTTAAAATTAAAATGGAAAAAGTGTCAATTTTTGCAAGAAAGTGTAGAGTATTTAGGGCATATAATTACAAACAATATGATTATGCCATCGCCAACAAAAATAAAAAGTGTAATGAAGTATCCTGAACCGAAAACAGTGACGGACATACAAAGTTTTTTGGGGCTCACAGGTTATTTCAGAAAGTTTATAAAAGACTATAGTAACATCGCAAAACCACTAAGTGACTTATTACGTAAAGAGAGTAATTTTGTGTTCAGTGATCAACAGCGTATATCGTTTAACATGTTAAAGCAAAAACTGTGTGAAAACCCGGTGTTATCGATATACAGACATGAAGCCGAAACAGAACTTCATTGTGATGCTAGCAAGTGGTTACGGCGGAATTTTGTTGCAAAAAGACTCTGACAATAAATTACATCCAGTTTATTATATGAGTAGAAAAACCAATCAGCATGAACAGAATTATAGTAGCTACGAATTGGAAATTCTAGCAGTAATCGAATCATTAAAAAAGTTTAGAGTATACCTGTTAGGTTTAAAATTTAAAATAATTACGGACTGTGCCGCTTTTCAAATGACTATAAATAAACGTGATTTATCGACGAGAGTGGCAAGGTGGATATTGTTGTTAAGTGAGTATAATTACACAATCGAACACCGTCCAGGAAAGTTAATGACGCACGTCGATGCATTAAGTAGGAACGCCGTAATGACGGTAGACAGCAATCTACTAAACCGAATGATAGCAGCTCAGCAACAGGACGAGAAATTACAATAAGTTAAGACCCTGTTAAAAACGCAAAAGTATGACAACTACGTTATGGTAAATGAATTAGTTTATTATGAAGATCCAGGTACAGACAGAAGACGAATCGTGATACCGAAGTCTATGGAAGGTGAAATCATAAGAAAAGCTCATGATATTGGACATTATAAGCTAAAGAAAACAAAAGAATCAATTGATGCCGATTATTACATTCCAAACGTGGACAAGAAAATAACTAGGCATATTGAAAACTGCATAACGTGCATAGTAGCAGACCGAAAAATGGGAAAGCAGAAAGGGTTGTTACATCCTATTGAAAAATATGAAGTACCATTCCAAACATACCACGTAGACCATGTAGGACCTCTACAAGCTACAAGTAAGCAGTATAAACACATACTGGTAGTGGTGGACGCCTTTACGAAGTTTGTATGGCTCTATCTGGTCAAGTCATTGACCAGTACTGAAGTTATTACAAAGTTGAAAACCCAGTTTGAAGTATTTGGCGACCCGTATCGTATTGTAAGTGACCGAGGAACATCATTTACTTCAGAAGAATTTGAAGATTACTGCAAGATTAGAAATATTGAACATGTCAAGATTACTACAGGCGTACCTCGAGGAAATGGACAGGTGGAACGCGTAATCGGGGCTATTATACCAGTGTTGGCCAAGCTTTCTATAAATAAACCACTCGAATGGTATAAATACGTGGGACGAGTACAGCAAGCATTAAACAAAACTTATCAGCGCAGCATAAATACTACACCTTTCAAGTTGTTAACAGGTGTCACAATGAAAACAGAAGATGAGATGCATATCTATCAGCTGTTAGAAGAAGTTAATCGAGAAATGCGAGAGGATGACTTGCAAGAGTTACGTGTTAACGCCAAGAAACAAATATTAAAAACACAGGAAGAGAATCGCAAGAATTTCAATAGAAATAGGAAACCAGCTAGGACATACAAAATCGGAGACGTTGTAGCTGTAAAAAGAACTCAGTTTGGTACTGGGTTGAAATTGCATAATAAATACTTAGGACCGTATCAAATTACAGGAGTTGACCCAAATGAACGCTATAGGGTAAGACGTATCGGTGAAGGGGAAGGTTCTTCTAATACACACTCCAGTGCCGATCACATGAAGCCATGGGGCATGTTCTCAGACGACAGCGATTCTGAAACTGTAGATGTTGTGTCAGGTGCCGAACCGCAACCAGATGACCGCAGTGACGTATCGTCTTTAGGGGCCAAAGAGAAGTCGGACGGCCGTGTGGAAAGAACAAATAAATCAAGCAAACAAAGAACTCATAACTATGACACCCGTTCTAGGAAACTCATAAAGAATGTGATTAATGAGGGTATGTTTTAAATAGAAACCAAGTGAAAGGTCGAAGCAATTATATTGTGTGAAACTTTAAACCAGTGACTGAATACGTAAGGGATGTGTTTACTGAAATTAACCAAGCGTATTCTTGGAAGTAATAAAAACAAACCTTTTTAAGTCAAGCTGAAAACTAATGTAGGACTGAGTATATATTAACTAGAACTTAAGGTTGTGCATGCATTCATTGTTCTGTATTTGTAAAGTAAACACCAACGTTTATATTGTAACCTTATTGTATTATTAGCATTATTATTAGCATTATTATTATCATTATTATTATCATCGTTATTATTTTAATCAATAAATGTATTAAACCAATTATGTGATTCTTTATCATCCTGACAAACCAACTAAGATATTACATAGTTGAATATTAATTGAATTGACATTTGCCCTAAATTAAATAAGAGTACCTTGATTCCACATCAGATTAGTGGATTGGTTATTGTTTTCCACATAAGAAGTTGGATAGTTCTTGTTTTCCACATCAGGATTGGCATGGTACTCTCGTTTCCACATCAGAAGTGCGGATTAGTAACTTATAGCGAATTGAACTAAGTGCGGATTAGTTATCTACGAGTTATACACAAGTGAATAATACAGAGAAGAATAATACAAGATAGTTTTCTACAAACAGTGCTTTCAAGTGATAGTTCATTAGCGGAATAGTCGAGAATTTATAAGACGGACTTTATAATAGGACTAGCAAGTGAATTGTATCAGAAAAGTGTGTAAACTGTTTTACGAGGAGAAAATTGAAAATGGCATATAACGTAAACATCGCTCAGGTAACTCAACATCTAATGAAGATAGTTGGTTGGGAGTACAAGCAGAGCTGACGAGGCTTAGAACAGAACTATTGCAGTTGAGTATCAGGAACAGTACAATACAGGAACAGAAAATGAATCACCATGGATTTATGCCGACACAGAACCTGGAATGCATACCTGTGTTTAATCCAGCAACCACGGTATTGACGGCTACAGCTTGGGTGCGAAAATTGGAGGAAGTAGCAGACATTTATGGATGGAGTGATAAAGTGAAGCTTCATCAAGGTGTCAACAAGCTGCAGTGTGCCGCGAAAAACTGGTTCGATGCTAGTTTGAACGTAGTCAAGGATTGGACGACGTTCAAATACGAGTTAATCAGAAATTTTCCAGTGGAGTACGATGAATCTGACGTACACATGGAACTAATGAAGAGACAACGAGAAAAAAACGAAGCAATAGAAGATTATGTATACTCGGTGAAAGCGATCGCTAGTAAGAGTGATAATATTAGTGAAAAGGCCGTGATAAAGTACATAATAGCCGAACTAAACAACAAAGACTTGATAAGTGTGTTATCAATGTGTGACTTTAAAACAGTGCCTGATTTGTTGTTAAAAGTAAAACGGTATGATTCGACACTATTGCAAGTGCAAGAAAGGAATAATTTTAGTGTACGTAAAGACAGACCAAAAGACTTAAACGCGATAAAATGTTTTAATTGTAATAAAACCGGACACAAGGCAAACGTGAGCCGAAAAAGCAACCAAGACAGTAGGACTAAAAGATTCGAACCAAGTGAGAAAAACATTAAAAGTGAAAGTAAAATAAGGTGTTTCAAATGTCATGAAGAGGGACATATTTCGAGAAATTGTACCGCGAATAAAACGGGTGATACTTTGTTAGTGAACACAAATAAAACATGCGATATGACAAAAGACATGAGTATAGACAGTATCAGTTTTAAATGTCTGATTGACACCGGAAGTGATCAGAATTTGATTAGAGCTGACGACTACTTTAAATTAAACAGCAGTGTGGTTGTGCGTGAAAACAATACTGTATTGACTGGAATCGGAGGATTTCAAATCAAAGTTTTGGGTGAATTTAGTGCTCAAGTAAAAGTAGACAATGAACAGTACTATACTAACTTTTTAATAGTTCCATCAAGTACAACTAGACATAGTGTCTTAATCGGTAAACCTCTGCTAGACCAAGTAGAAACCACAATAAGTGTAGACGGTATTACCATGCGAAAAAAGTACGAGGAAAGTGAACAGAATAAAATATTATGTGTAGTCGACGACGAAATCGTCATGGGTAATAATATTAGTCCAGATGTCAGGGCTAAAATTAAGGAACTTGTTGAAACCTATGAACCAAAAGTAACAAGGGTTACTGAAGTAGAAGCGAAAATATACATGACCGAAGAGGTTCCTGTTTATCAAAATCCGCGACGTATGGCTTACTGCGAACAGGAAGAAGTTGAGAAGCATGTACAAACCTGGTTGAACGACGGTATTATCGAACAACGAGCATCGGAGTACGCGAGTCCAGTCGTGCTAGTGAAAAAGAAAGATGGTAGCAGTCGACTTTGTATAGACTACCGCAAGTTAAACAAGAGGGTAGTAAAAGACCGTTATCCTTTGCCTGTGATACAGGAACAACTCGACAAGCTACGAGACGCCAAGCTTTTCACCACACTAGATTTAGAAAATGGATTTTTCCACGTTCCGATACATCAAGACAGTCAAAAGTACACTGCATTCGTCACGGGAAAATCACAATATGTCTTCAAGAGACTTCCGTTTGAATTTTGTAACAGTCCAGCGATTTTCCAAAGATTTATAAACACCGTGTTTAATAAATTAATAAGTGGAGGTATTTTGTTGGTTTATATAGACGATTTAATTCTACCGGCAAAAGACGAACTGGAAGCAGTAAATAATTTAACTTTAGTTTTTAAACAAGCAAGTGAGTTTGGTTTAAAATTAAAATGGAAAAAGTGTCAATTTTTGCAAGAAAGTGTAGAGTATTTAGGGCATATAATTACAAACAATATGATTATGCCATCGCCAACAAAAATAAAAAGTGTAATGAAGTATCCTGAACCGAAAACAGTGACGGACATACAAAGTTTTTTGGGGCTCACAGGTTATTTCAGAAAGTTTATAAAAGACTATAGTAACATCGCAAAACCACTAAGTGACTTATTACGTAAAGAGAGTAATTTTGTGTTCAGTGATCAACAGCGTATATCGTTTAACATGTTAAAGCAAAAACTGTGTGAAAACCCGGTGTTATCGATATACAGACATGAAGATGAAACAGAACTTCATTGTGATGCTAGCAAGTGGTTACGGCGGAATTTTGTTGCAAAAAGACTCTGACAATAAATTACATCCAGTTTATTATATGAGTAGAAAAACCAATCAGCATGAACAGAATTATAGTAGCTACGAATTGGAAATTCTAGCAGTAATCGAATCATTAAAAAAGTTTAGAGTATACCTGTTAGGTTTAAAATTTAAAATAATTACGGACTGTGCCGCTTTTCAAATGACTATAAATAAACGTGATTTATCGACGAGAGTGGCAAGGTGGATATTGTTGTTAAGTGAGTATAATTACACAATCGAACACCGTCCAGGAAAGTTAATGACGCACGTCGATGCATTAAGTAGGAACGCCGTAATGACGGTAGACAGCAATCTACTAAACCGAATGATAGCAGCTCAGCAACAGGACGAGAAATTACAATAAGTTAAGACCCTGTTAAAAACGCAAAAGTATGACAACTACGTTATGGTAAATGAATTAGTTTATTATGAAGATCCAGGTACAGACAGAAGACGAATCGTGATACCGAAGTCTATGGAAGGTGAAATCATAAGAAAAGCTCATGATATTGGACATTATAAGCTAAAGAAAACAAAAGAATCAATTGATGCCGATTATTACATTCCAAACGTGGACAAGAAAATAACTAGGCATATTGAAAACTGCATAACGTGCATAGTAGCAGACCGAAAAATGGGAAAGCAGAAAGGGTTGTTACATCCTATTGAAAAATATGAAGTACCATTCCAAACATACCACGTAGACCATGTAGGACCTCTACAAGCTACAAGTAAGCAGTATAAACACATACTGGTAGTGGTGGACGCCTTTACGAAGTTTGTATGGCTCTATCTGGTCAAGTCATTGACCAGTACTGAAGTTATTACAAAGTTGAAAACCCAGTTTGAAGTATTTGGCGACCCGTATCGTATTGTAAGTGACCGAGGAACATCATTTACTTCAGAAGAATTTGAAGATTACTGCAAGATTAGAAATATTGAACATGTCAAGATTACTACAGGCGTACCTCGAGGAAATGGACAGGTGGAACGCGTAATCGGGGCTATTATACCAGTGTTGGCCAAGCTTTCTATAAATAAACCACTCGAATGGTATAAATACGTGGGACGAGTACAGCAAGCATTAAACAAAACTTATCAGCGCAGCATAAATACTACACCTTTCAAGTTGTTAACAGGTGTCACAATGAAAACAGAAGATGAGATGCATATCTATCAGCTGTTAGAAGAAGTTAATCGAGAAATGCGAGAGGATGACTTGCAAGAGTTACGTGTTAACGCCAAGAAACAAATATTAAAAACACAGGAAGAGAATCGCAAGAATTTCAATAGAAATAGGAAACCAGCTAGGACATACAAAATCGGAGACGTTGTAGCTGTAAAAAGAACTCAGTTTGGTACTGGGTTGAAATTGCATAATAAATACTTAGGACCGTATCAAATTACAGGAGTTGACCCAAATGAACGCTATAGGGTAAGACGTATCGGTGAAGGGGAAGGTTCTTCTAATACACACTCCAGTGCCGATCACATGAAGCCATGGGGCATGTTCTCAGACGACAGCGATTCTGAAACTGTAGATGTTGTGTCAGGTGCCGAACCGCAACCAGATGACCGCAGTGACGTATCGTCTTTAGGGGCCAAAGAGAAGTCGGACGGCCGTGTGGAAAGAACAAATAAATCAAGCAAACAAAGAACTCATAACTATGACACCCGTTCTAGGAAACTCATAAAGAATGTGATTAATGAGGGTATGTTTTAAATAGAAACCAAGTGAAAGGTCGAAGCAATTATATTGTGTGAAACTTTAAACCAGTGACTGAATACGTAAGGGATGTGTTTACTGAAATTAACCAAGCGTATTCTTGGAAGTAATAAAAACAAACCTTTTTAAGTCAAGCTGAAAACTAATGTAGGACTGAGTATATATTAACTAGAACTTAAGGTTGTGCATGCATTCATTGTTCTGTATTTGTAAAGTAAACACCAACGTTTATATTGTAACCTTATTGTATTATTAGCATTATTATTAGCATTATTATTATCATTATTATTATCATCGTTATTATTTTAATCAATAAATGTATTAAACCAATTATGTGATTCTTTATCATCCTGACAAACCAACTAAGATATTACATAGTTGAATATTAATTGAATTGACATTTGCCCTAAATTAAATAAGAGTACCTTGATTCCACATCAGATTAGTGGATTGGTTATTGTTTTCCACATAAGAAGTTGGATAGTTCTTGTTTTCCACATCAGGATTGGCATGGTACTCTCGTTTCCACATATATATATATATATATATATATATATATATATATATATATATATATATATATATATATATATATATATATATAAATATAAATATATATGTGGTGTAGAATCTAAAACCATCCCGGTTTAGACTCCAATTTGTAGTGTAATTTCTACAATTTTAGTGTAATATTATCAATCCCGGACGAGCCTCCAAGTTGTAGTTTTGCAAGTAACAATTAAAGTTGAATCCTCAAATGTGGTGCAAAATAACAATATAGTTTATTTTAGACGAGTAAACACATATCTTGAATAATAGTAGTTCATTTAATAATTTCACGCAGTTATACAATACATTTCAATAAAGCGAATTAATCAAAATAAAGTTCACAAAGATAATAACACTTGATTAAAATACAATACTTAGATTTAGAGTCCTTTTACAATGTTTTGCGTGTTATCACGTAATACGCAGTTTCGATAGTTCATAGTTAACAAACACAATGATTTTACAATGATAAATACACCCTAGTAATTAACATTACATTTGTATGCTTAACTCTAACTATTTACGCTGACAACAATAACAAATATTACACACAATAATAAAGTTAAACTGGATTTAATTCACAAATAATAATAACACTCGTTAATATTACTTAAACTCACAAAAATAACATCGCCGTACAAACTATGTACATCTCATCTCTTGTCGCCATTTTTAGAATCAATCTCTGTCTGAGCCGCGCCCTACGTGTCAGCTCTTTTAGCCAGCGAACGCATTCTGATGCGTTCCCCTTGGCGTTCGCTATGCATGCTGCCAGCGAACGACTTAGAGGGGTCTACAAGTCATTCTTTTAAAGCATTCAAATATATCCCGATCTTAGCAAAGATTTTAACCTATTCTACAGTGTTCCTTAAAATTATTTTTTCTTAAAACTAATTATATTTAAACTTAAAACTAATCTTAAAAAATATCCCACATATATACAATTGATTTTGCGAGATGCCAATTGCAACGAAGTGAATAGATACTTACAATTTAACCTGATATTTATAATTACCGTTTACACTAGGCCTCCAAAAAGTTAATCCGGCTTTGTGTACTAATATTGACGTCACATTAATTCTGTCGCAATGCGAGACCAGTTAACAAAAAAATTCCTTAAATCGAGTTTCTCACTTTTCCACTAGCGCCAAGATCTGCATTAATTGTGGCTCCAGCGAGTCTTATGATCACTTGCGTAATCTTCTCCGTATAACATCGTCACCCTCCTACTCATTGCGGCTTTATAAGAATTACAAACAAATTAAGAGTTTAAAAAAATCTGATTTGGTTTGACTCCCCATAATGTCCCGAATTTCACTTGTTAATATAATCACATTTATCATTTAACTGCTTAAATAAAACATTTTAAGCAAATAATAAGTTAATAAAAAGGTATACAAAGAGATTGATTTATTACACCAACCAGACAATGTCAAAGTTTATCGTTTTAGTTTTGTTAAAAAGTTAATTCTTTTATCTATTATCATATATTCTTCTTCCTTAACAGTTGTTGTGCGATATTAGAGACACATTACGCGTACAGTATTTGAAATACTCCAGTAATATCGTATAGTAAATGTGAATTAAAGATTTTGCGTGTTCAAACTTAGTGCATTTAGAAAAATGAACATAGTTAAAAATCAGTACATTGCAGCAATTATTGGTAAACATCTTAATGCAAATATTTTTTGAAATTTTTATTTTACGTGCATCGAAAATGTGTTTGTAATTTATCTATTTTATAAAGAAGAAATTATAACATTATTGATATCCTTGGGTTCTTGCTGAAATATCGGTGCGGTATGAAAAGTTAAAGAAAGTTCACTTTTTTAACTGTAAATAATAATTTTCTATGCTAGTGATTTAATATTATTATATATGAATAGAGAGTGACCCTTACTTACTCTAGGTGATTTTTTTTTGCGAATTTTTATTGCAATATCTTCCCATTTGGTGTTATTGGATAAAAATAGTTTTAACAGATAGCCCATCCCCAAGAACCTTGAAAATCAAAAAAATTCGGGAAAAAATATTTGATTTATTCATCTTGCGAAATATTAATTTTATGCAAAAGTTGTAGATCTCTTAAAAATACATATATTATCACCTATGACTTTTCCTCGTACGGCTAAACGTTTTCGAGAAATACATGACAATCACAAAACCATGAGAAAATTTCACTTTTTTCTCGGAAACTGTTAGCCGTACAAATAAAAGTGATAGATGATAATATGTGCATTTTTTATAGATCTATAAATTTTGTACAACACTTTTTTGTATATAATAATTTGTGATTCTTCGTTTCGCATGGATTTCTTTCTTGTGCAAAAATTTTCACAATTGAAAACTTTTCTAGTAAAATATAAGTTTCTAGCTTAATAGATCTAGTTTATTCGCTTGAGTTGACACCATGCGACTGTTATCTATTCTCAAAGATAAAATCTGCATTAAAAAGAATTAGAGTTCGGACCATTGCAGCTGTAAAGAAAAAACGATACGCGTTATGAAGGAGTCCACAGAAGAAGACATCCAGCACAGTTTCTAACCAAGGAACATGCATGGCAAATGCATGTCGTTCCGCCCCTATTGGAAAACCCTATATAAGCTGTATTTCTATATCATTCCTATTTCTTCCTATATAAGCTATAGTTGTAAATGGACTAATTATAAGAGTCTACATTAATTTAAAATTTATAATATAGCGTATGTGTTTTGAGGACTGAGTAAAGTGAAGAAATTACGATAAAACTCTAATTTATTTTTCAAAGTATAGCATACCTATCAGAGAATGTGTTTCCTAAAAATTTTCCAACTTCAACCAACTCCTAAACAACAGGAATTGAGTTGTTGGAGCACTGATTTCAGTTTGAGGTAGTGTTTATTTCAAATAGAAATGATCTATGTTTTCATTATTTTTTAAATAAGAATGTTGCTATAAAAAATGTAGCTCAGGAAAATAAGTGCCGCTTATCGTATAGAGAGAAAGGAAGTTGATGAAAGGAGTTGAAACAAGTGGAAAAAGTGAGGTGCGCAATTTTATGTACATTTTCACCTTGAAAATTTAATTTAAATTTTGTTGCAGTTAATTTAAGCACAATAACGTATGGCACTGTAGCTGGATGGCCTTCGCCTAGCCTACCGGTTCTTCAATCTCCTACGAAATCCCCATTGCAGATCCCGTTGACATCAGAAGATGGATCTTTAGTTGGTGCTCTTCTCTGCTTGGGAGCAATTTTGGGCTGCTTTATTTTCAAGTATCTAGTTGATAAAATTGGCAGAAAAATAACGGCTTGCCTACTTGCAATTCCTTATTTGGTAAATATCAGATATAAATAGAATATAAAGACTGCAAAATTCTACTATGTAAATTCTTGAATTATTGAATTCTTTCATAGATAAACAGGATATGTATAATAACGGCAAGAAACTCCATCCAAATATTCGTCGCTAGAGTTTTTGCTGGTATAGGATCAGGAGGAACATTTCTAATTGTACCATTATATGTAGCGGAAATTGCCGAAGACAGGTACAGTGCATATAAAGTTTTTAGATTTTATGTACTTAATAATCGAGTAACTAATCGAAATTAATATGAAATATTTTGAACACTTGTGAAATATGCACTGTTGCTGTTGACTCATTTTTTTACGTAAAAAAATCACGCACCCCATATTTAGCGGGATTATCTATTCTACAGTCATTTTTTGGGGTTATTAAGATCATTCGCTCGGAAATACAATGCACACTCTTATTTGCACAGCTGGATTCTTATTCTTAAATATCAGTTAATAGCTTATTAAATTTAAATAAAATAAATATAAAAATTAAATAAATAAGAAATAACATTAGTATACACAAAAAAGAAAATTCGGTAGTATATGGCGCAATTTTCTGCCAATCCCTTGAAGTTTTACGGTATAATTTATCCTATTACAATTTTTAATCTAGTTTTTGCGATCCTGATAATTATAATTTACTATTTGTTTTCTATAATATATAGCCACCGCTGACGCAGATAGAGATAAAAAAAATACAATCGAATTTCATAATTAATGAAATCGTGATCCTTTCCGTTGAACGTCGGAGCGTTATCTTAGAGCTATTAATCGAACTAACATCCTTCATCCTGATACCTAACATATATCATTCTATCTAACCTACTTAATCCAACTACCTACAATGGTTTATATTTCTTACAAATCCAAACAATACTAAACCACATTCCTGACAGGACTACCTCCTCTCAAACATTTGTCCATTACCAACTTATATTCATATATTCTTATTGATTATTATATACAAATACAAGGCGAAATAAAGTATTAAATTAAATAAGTGTTTTGTTTTTATAAAACGGTTCAAACTTATTTACGACCCGTCGACTCTTGACTTCGTTCCAGTCTCTATCTGCCGGTCTGACAATAAGTAAATACCAGTATAAATAAACGATCATGAACTTTTTGTACATGAATATATATATATAATAATAGAATAAATATGCTTTTGAAATATATTTCTTATTTCTCTGCTATAAAAAATAAAAATGTGCTATTTTACAAACAAGAAATGTTTCTTTACAACAAGGTTCGAGGACGCCTTGGGTCCATCCTTATATTGTCTATGAATGCAGGAATTGTCTTCGTGTACGCATTGGTATCTTATTGTCGTATGTTATGATCACAGTTCCGGTTGTCTACTTGGTGTCGATGTTATTCTTACCGGAAACGCCTAGATATTTAGCTCGCTGTGGGAAAGTTGATGTAATATCTCTAGTGATTTTTAAACAGAGGTGTTCTTTTAGACGTTATTGCATAGTTTCCGCATTGCAAGTAGTGGCTACTAAATGTTAATACCCATACCAAAGTGTGCTACTTACGAGTATGTGAAGGGTAATATTTTTTAATTATGACGATAATTAAAATATGTATTATGTTTTTTTTTATTTGACTTCCAGAGATTATTGCAATCTGTCCTGTTTAGAGAACATTCATTGATGAGTATATAAAGTGGAAGTGTCTTGATCGAGTTGTGCTCATCGCCTCATTCCTCCATTGCAATAGACCGTAGAATCTGATTAGTTAATACGTCCTGAGGTAAATTCTTTTTAGTCTGTATACTACCGAACTATTGGACATTTGACAGCTGGCCAAAGTGTTTGGATGTTCAAATATTCTCTCCTTTTAGGCTTTAGCTCTAAGCAGAATTTCTTCATTAATTCCTCAGTATTTCCCGATCCCGATGTATTGTATTATTAGGTACAAACTGTGGTCTATTCGTGGCAATCCTTAGTATTTTAGATTGGAATCTTTAGATTATTTCAATATTAGAGGAGAATTTGACGGATGTTTGTTATTTCATCCTCATGTCTAACCATAAAGTATCTTTTTCTAATATATGACTTAATATACTATATGAGGTGGGAAGTTTGTGTTTGATTTTACAAATAAGTTTTTCATGCCACACACGGTCATACGCCTGTGAAAAATCTATGAAGACTGCCGAGCAAAACAAATTTCTTTTTTAAAATCTGATGAATTTTAATAACTATCCTGTAAACCTGCTCAATAGTTTATACCTGAAGTTAAACTGATGATCTAGAATTATGTTGTTTTCTCAATCTTCGAAAGCATCCTCGAAAGCTACAGCGATTCGAACATCTTGGCGGTTATCGGAAGGAGACTGATATGAAGGCCTATTAGAACTTTATCTAAAGGCCCGTATGATTTCGTTTCTTCTGCCATTTTTTTCGGTTTAAGAATCATCATGACTTGCGCCACCTTCCAATGAGGGGGAATAAAATTAATTCTCATGATTGCAATTATAAGTTGTATAAGAAAGTTGATGCGAATCTCAGGTAGCTCCTTCAGTTTACCATTCGGAAACTTAATTGCTTCAGCAACCCCGGAAATTCTTAGTAATATAGATGTGACTGCACAATTTGTTTGCATTCAGTAGTACAGCGTGTTTCATTGTGCGCTTGTTTCATTGCAAAATGAAAGCGCTGTTGCCACATCATTCGATCCCTTCATCTCTCGAGTTAATTGAAATTAAATAACGACGTGGTCAATAATTTTCATATGTCACTACGATTTTTATATTAAATTTTCATGAAGGAATTACGTTCGGCATATAAACAAAATCTTATAAAAATTTATATCTTCCTTGTATTGTCTACCGTAATTTATATGCCCGTGCCAATATTACAAAGTTTTGCTTTTGTTTTTTACACAAGAAGTGATTTCAATTTTAAAATAATTAGGTTCATATGATTTTTATTTTTTTCAAGAAAAATTAAGCCAAGTTTTGTTAAAATTATGTATTAATGCATTCAGTGAACAACTACTTTAAAAGCATTTAACTGTGTTTAGTAGGTACTATTTGCAATGCAATATGTTCTGAAAATGATAGCTATTCTTTAAATCGTGTGTCTTGTTGTTTCAACTTAAAGAATTCATTAATAAAACTGCAAATACCTATAATATGATAGATATTGTACAAATTCTGGGTACTGGTTTATTTAAAATAAAACTATTCCACTATCCCATTCATTGATAAAAATCAGTGTACGCAACTTTGTTAGACTTGTACATTTAATGATTCATTTCCTATTCATTATTAGGTTTATTTACAAAATATAGCTCAATTCAATTGAGTTGATGAATTACTAATTGAAGACTACTTTTCAATAAAGCACAGTCAAACTTTTCTATAGAGCCGCATGTGATATTCATTATTTGCTAACTTCATTTCACAGTGGTTTCGATGTTGTTGAAACGTATAAACACCAACATGTTCAAATTATATTCTTTTTTTTTTTCATAATTGATCGTTCATCTCAACCCTCCTTGTGAGAACGCAATTTAATAAAGATCCAGATCATTTTGGAATGTGGATTATAATATTTTTACTTTATTCTAACAAGATGAAAAATAAAATCCAAACTTATAAACAACACTTAAACTAGCTCTTCTCCTTTGAATCCTTCCCTAAGTCTCCTCTGTCTTCTTCACATTTCGCCACTTCCATCATCCTTTCTTCTCAGAGTTTCTCTCCCCTGTTCTTCTCCTTCTCTTTTCTCTTTTTTCTTACTCCCACCATCCATATTCTTAATTTATTCTTACCTTGCAAGATTTCTTCTACACTTTAGCTACTTTTGTTTAATTAATGTTTCTGAAATTTTTTTATGTAAGAAGTAAACTGTTTTATGTTAAATAATCCCTTAATATACATATCTGTGTTTAGCGGGTAGATTGATTTTGCTTCAAAATACTGTAATATATTCACACACACTTCAGGAAGCCGTTACTTCTTTAAAGTGGTTACGAGGAGCCGGAAATAACGTCGAATTAATAAATGAAGAAATCAGAAGAAATATCGCAGAGTTAACTTTACTATCTGAGAGCACCACGGAGAACAAAACAAGAGATAAGAGAGAACATTTAACATTGTCTGATTTTAGTGAGTGAAATCTATTACAAAACTTTGACATGGAATGACCAAATTAAATTATAAAATGTAAAAGTAAATATTTACTTATTTTTAGCAAATGGAGTTGCCCTTAAAGGATTTCTTATAGGGTTATCACTACTGAGCTTTCAAGCTTTAAGCGGACAGTTCGGTGTACTAAATTATGCAGCCTTTATATTTGAAGAATCTGGAAGTTCCTTCGACCCAAACGTGTCTGCTATCATTATTGGGGTGATACTAACACTTGGAGCTTGCGTAGCAACTGTGTGCGTTGAAAGGTATGGCAGAAAAGTAAGTTGGAACTAAACATCGTTACAAACAAACATTCTTTTTAATTAATATGTTCTTTGAGCTTCTATTTCCGTCTCCTTCATCTTTCCTCCACCCATCTTCTTCATTCCTTCTCTTTTAGTACCAGTCCCTCCATAATTCATCCAGTTTTCAACTTCCCTTACACCTATTTCCTCGTCTTCCCATATCCTGCATGTCCTCTCTTTCTAATACCTCCAATACTTTCTCTTTCCTCTAACTCCTCTTCTCTCCTTAGACTTCCCTTACAGATTTCTATAAAATAGTTCTCTTTAGGTTCTTCTAATAACATCCTTCAGTGGGACAAGTACCGCACTCCAGATTCTAGGAGCATACAGCTTCATAAAATCTAAAGATATTGACGTCTTGTCCTTTAGATGGATACCAGTTACTGCACTGTCTCTTTTTGAATTCACAATCGCTTTAGGAATTGGACCTATACCATTTGTTTTAATTTCAGAAATATTTTCACCAAAGGTAAATACAAGGTTTACCAGATAAAATGTAAATATACAACAGAAGTCTATAATTCATCACGGTCAGAACCTTGTATTAGTTTCGGAATAGCAATTTTACAAGATTATCGATTATCGATGTTAGTATAGTTTTTATGGGAATACCAAAGATAATCATTCTAGATAATATAGTTATGTACTTTCATCACTTTGAGAATTCGTGTTGGGCTTGGATAATATTTTATAGTACAGTTTTAGCTCGATAAACGTAAAACATGGAAATATTATGAAAATGAAAATTTCATGTTTCAGAATATTGCACTCATGGTTTTGATTTTTAAAGATCATTTTTTTTATTATTTACCGAAATTTAAAATAAATTGAAGCTTAATGTGCAATAATATATAATCTAGCCTAAAGAGTTTAATTTACATGAGAAAACATTTTTTATATTAAAAATTTCCCAGTAAACATTTTGGAGTAAATTCTACTTAATTTCTATTACATATCATGAGTTTTTTGTCTGGAACGTGTTCGTTTTCTATTCAGTCGTTCATAAGAAATGCCCTTTTTATGACCTACAGAGATCGCAACGACGGTTCACTGCTGAATTAAAAGCGGAGTCGGTTTATGATTTATGACTGGAGTTATAAACTTGACACTAGCAGGGGTATAAAACTTAATGGAATTCTACTTTTTAGAGTCTGCAAAATATAAATATTTAAATGAAAAAATAAATAGATGTAATCTTTAGTACGGATCGTGATTTTTTTAATGAATATTATTCATCTTGAACAATACTCGTTATATTAGTTTTTTACATTGTTTTGGTGATTCAAAAATCCACGATCGGCAGGTCTGCGTTAGGTTTAAAACCTCTGTCTTACCATCGCTAGATACTATCTTCGTTTATATACATTATATTCGGGGATTGAGGGAGATAGCGTCTGTCTATTACCATTAAAGAAATATTTGTTGAAAAAGGATAGCATATACTTTAAACATACTGTACTGAACAAAATACTATACAAGTATACAAGTGTAACGGTGAAAAATATATTTTACTTGTCTAACCGCATCTCGTTTCTCTCTCACTATGGAATAAATGAGATGAAAGTGAACTTAAAAAAAATATATCCATGTGGGAAAGAAACAGAAATACTTAATGAATGATGTTGGAAAAAGAAAGATTAAAAAAATTGTTGGAAAAAATTCTAACAACTAACACAAAATCTGTGACAGGTAGAGAACTTGTAAAGCGTTAGAATAGAATTGTACGAGTGACTCGAACTTCACCAAATAGGGCACTTCACCAAATTGTTTACTGGGTTATATCAAAGTAAATCATATTTTTTTTGTACAATATACAACAAGTAAACTTTCTTATGTTAAATAAACGTTAAATACATTTTATTCTGTTTTACGGATGCATCTAGTACATCACTCAATAAGTTCGTAGGGTAACATCCTAGAGCATATATATGTGGAGAGAGAATGCTGGACCTTAAAGTGTGTACAAAATGTGTGCGAGAGAGATAGGTATATATTCCTATTTGTTCTCTATGAGCATGCATCGAAAATGACATTTGTCAAGTCAAAGCTGTCTAGATATAATACGTGATAATTGATAAATATGACATTATATTGATGTAGAATATTGTAGATATGTATAAATATAAACAAACTATATATAAATATAACTAAAAACGTGTGTTCTGTCTACTCCAAATATCAAATGTGTTAAACGTTATCCTTACAGCAACATCTATGACTCATGAGTATATGTTTTCAATGAACGGTCACTGTTTTACCGACAGACGAACTTTGTACCAACTAAAGAAATATAATTTCTTTACACATTTAATATTTATGATATCTTAATAGGATATTAATATTTATTATATCTAGACAGCTGTCACTTTCGACGCATGCGCATAGAGAACAAATAGGAACATATACCTTTCTCTCTCGCACACATTTTGGACACACTTTTAATCTTTTGGAAACATAGGCTATTCACACTCCATATCTATATGCTTTAAGGATGACATATCAAAAATATTAAAATAAATGATAAGCAAAATAATAAATAAATAATATGCTGCTATCATATAATAATAATAAAATACAACGGACATATTGAGCGATGTGTTATGTACGTACACAGTTGTGATGATACGTATGCAATACGTATTGTGCAAACGTGATATGTATGTATGTAACCAATAGAAAACACAAAACACTCTGTACTGAAGAAAAAACAGACTGAAACTATACATTGAACAGAGTGAGAACAAAGTAACGTTCGAACCCATTCGAACAAAACCGAAAACGAATAACGTGACCGCTGCCGAAGTTAGATATGCGATCACAGATCTGCATGGAAAACATATTAAGAATTCTTTAATAGTCATACAAGTGTGTAAGTGAATTGCGTTAGCGTATCGAATCTGTTGATACTCATGCGTTCATTTACAGGGTGTCCCAGAAGTCGACGTCAAGCCGGAAGTGGGTCATAAGAAAAATATTTAAAAGTTATCAGAAAAATATTTAAAAAAATCTAAGTTGAATATTTTAAATATTATTGGCATTTTAAAAAAATCGAGAAAATCTGCACCCTGTGACAGTCTTTTCAGTCCTGTTGCTACAAATATTAATTTTTTTTTTAATTATACGTGCCACTCGTTTTAGTTATGCATATTAATGTAACTATCTTTTATGACTCTTTGAATGTCGACTCATCCGATCATAAAACTATCTGTCTCGCTCACACTTCGTAAAATGACTCTTTGCGCCTATGTTACGTTAGCGTTACTATCTGTCTCGCTCACACTTCGTAAAATGACTCTCTCGGTCTCACTCAAACTAGAATCATAAAGTTACGGAATTGAGGAAAGCCTTGCGTACACTATAATCATTTTTAAGTTAGTAAGAAAAATTTGTTCAAGACTGAGTTACTTTGCAAAGGAAGAAATAGTCTATAATTTAAAAAATATTCTAGCAAGTGTCATACCATTTTGGAATCCTTATTAAATGCGCCATCTTTTAATGTTACTTGCCAAACTTGTATAGTACATTTTTTTCAGTATAGTCACTCAAAGTTGGACAAAGAATTAATCTTGAATATTTGGTTGGACAAAATGTGACAATTTATTCCAAGCTGGAGCCGTTGGCTTTACATTTTAGGCAAGAGTTTACAGAAACATTATTCAGGATTACATAACAAATTTTTTTTAAAAAAAGTTAAGATTTTTAGCAACAGGAGTGAAAAAATGTCACAGGGTACAGATTTTCTCGATTTTTTAAATGCCAATAATTTTTAAGAGAACTATATTGGCTCCTTGGCTGGAAATCGCAAGTGTCTCTGGAAAATAAACTGCTAATATACAAGACAATAATTCGGCCAATATGGACTTATGGTATACAACTATGGGGCTGCGCTAGCATGTCAAACATAGAAATTCTCCAGCGTTTCCAAAACAAAATATTGAAACAAATACTAAATGTCCCAAGATATGTCCCTAACTGGCTAGTACATAAAGATCTTCGAATGCCCCTGGTCAAAGAGGAAATCCAAAGCTACAGTAGGAAGTACCACCTTCGATTGCAGAATCATCCCAATGAAGCAGCAGTGAAGTTGTTCCATCATAGGCCAATAAGACGACTGAAAAGAGCAGATCCCAAGGACTTAGCGAATTTAAACCCAAATGAAAACTAAAATTAAAATGTCATCGTACTAATAAAATATCAGTTAAACTCAGTTATTGTACATAGTATAAAGGGGTAAGGTGTAAGGGGGAGTCATCAATGGATGGCAACCTCACATGTCATTTATGTCATACAATTTTACTTAATGTCCTCGGACAGATTGTAAATTAATTAAAAGGGAAAATAAAAAAAAAAAAAAATAATAATAATTTTTAAAATATTCAAATGAAATTTTTTTTTAATATTTTTCTGATAAATGTTATTACCTGGCCTATGACAACTTCCGGCTTGACGTCGACTTCTGGGACACCCTATAGTACAGTATTTGGCGGTTTGTTTCAAATAAATTCATTAAAAGCGTAATGCACACAGTGCGTAATAGTGGATAATCGTTTGACTTTAGCATTCAGCAGACGAGCAATAGAAAGGAACGAAAACCGTGTTGTGCTTACTGTATGTTACCAGAAGAGGAAAGTAATAGTAAAAAATAGACAAGCTTCTAAAAGTTGCTGGTCGATACAACTCTATCGAATGTTCTGATAACATAGTACATACCCTTGCTGCGGTACTGATAAGTTAACACAGTTGTATAACTCACAGAAATACAACGAATTCGATACTTGCGATACTGGTCAATGCATGTATACGTTAAATGCCCCGTCAAATAACTTCTTTGCTGGTCTGTGTACACATAACTTTATAGAGCGTGCTGAATTTAAAAAAAATTGTTTACTAACATTTGTTTAAAGATATTCTTGCAGAGGCGGCCTTTATGGATGGCAAGCAGGGCAACCGCCCGGGGCCTCTCTCTTGTAGGAGTCTCGCATTTTCGCGCAACAACCTAAGTAGAAAAATTAATTACTATATATGAATTTGAATCTTACACCTCGCACTTTAGAAATCGCACTAGAATCACTGCGGTATATCTTTTAAGGCATTCATGCACCTTAGTTTATCATCATTAATATTTGTCGTCTTTGTGCTTTTTAACTATTATAAAACCTCCAATATAAAATCTTATTTCTTGTCAATTATCATCAAAAATTCTTACTTACAATTTACATAAATTATACAAAGAACAAGTGCCTCGCAAAGTTCTGCCGCCCGAGGCCTCGCAAAGATCTGCTGCCGGGGCCTCGGAATGGCTAAGGCCGCCCCTGTATTCTTGTCAACATACTTTAAATTTATATTCACATTCATACTCGTATCTCCATTTTAGATAAGACCTATGGCAACATCTATATGCGTTATCTTTTCATGGTCATGTACTTTCGTAACGATTTTGGTAACCGTTTAATTTAAACAGATATTTTAAAATACATTGTATCGAGTATATTTGTATTTGTTATGTTTCAGTTTTTCAATGATCTGGTTAAAACATTTGGTCTTCACGGATGTTTTTGGTTCTTCGGATTATTCATGGTTGTTGGATTAATATTCACAATATTTTATTTATCAGAAACTAAAGGGCGCAGTTTGGATAGTATTTTGCAAGAAATGGGCCGAAAAAGAAGAATGGAATCATTATAATTATTCTCATGGCTTTTTAAGCACGCTTTGAGATTTTCCTAAAAATTTTTAATAATTTATTTTTCTTAAATTAATTAGAAAGTATATTTTTTAGAATATTTAAAAGTTTACCCAATTCGAAAGTTTGAATACTGCCTGAGTTATAGCAAATTGAATTAAGCGCAGCAGTATAGACTTTCTTTTGTTTTGTGTTTATCTCGAAACTAGTTCTTTGAATTGAATCACCACTATATCTCGAGTACACCTCATCCGATTTTTAAAACAATTACGCCATATCTTCTTTATAATAGTATGTATACCTATCGAGTAGCATAGGGTTATTACGATTATGTGTCTCGTTCATTTGTTATTTAAATTTTTACCTTAAATTGGTTAATGGTTTTAAACAACCATTATGTATAACGAGTCTACAACAAGATGCAAGAATATAAAAGTAATGAAGAATTTATTAAATAAAATATGTATAATTTAATATAACCATTTTTGTTTTATTTTTATGTTTTTATATTATAACATTGAAAATCTGAATAAAGTCATTTATAGAAAGTAGGCTTTTCAGAGATCAATTCTCTTCTCAAGTACTAAAAATATAAACGCTGGAGTTCCACAGGGAAGTGTACTAGGCCTCATCCTATATACACTATACACCAGTGACATTACAACAAACAGTGACACTATAATGGCAACGTGTGCAGATGATACGGCTATAATGGCGATAGCTAATGATGTGCAAGAAGCAACCAAAAAAGTGCAAGAAGCCATGAACAACGTAAGTGCATGGTCAAGGAAATGGAGGATTGCATTAAACGAAACGAAATTGGTGTGTGTTAATTTCACCAACAAAAGGACTAATTACATTCCGGTACTAATAAATGACCAAGCTATTCCGTATGCGAATACAGCAAAGTATCTAGGAATGACATTAGATGATAAACTTCGTTGGAAGGCTCAAGTAAAGAAAAAGAGAAATGAACTGGGAATAAGATATAAGAAAATGTACTGGCTAATGGGACGCAAATCCACATTATCCATACATAACAAGCTAATGCTGTATAAGCAAATATTGAATCCAGTTTGGATATATGGAATCCAGCTATGGGGCTGTACTAAGAAATGCAACATCATATGCATTCACACCTTCCAAAATGAAGTTCTGAGGAACATTCAGTGAATGCACCATGGTATGTCCGGAATAGCGATATATATATATATATAGGGATCTCAAAGTAACTACAGTAGCTGAAGAAATTAACGTGGAAGCGCTTCACCTGCTGCACACTGATGAACTGACAAGAAGATTAAAGAGAACTAAGCCATTTGAGCTAGTATGATGACCGATAAAAAAAGAGTATTAACAATGGTTAATACTCTGACTTCAAAATATTACCATTATTAAATTAACTAGAAAAAATTGTTTATATAAATTAGTTATAACAATATAATATTAGGTATAATAACAATCTTTTTCGACTCTTCGAATATCGACTCATTTGACCATAAAACTATCTGTCTCGCTCAACCTTCGTAAAACGACTCTCCCGCCTCTGTTATGTTAGCGGCACTATCTGCCTCGCTCACACTTCGTAAAACGACTCTCCCGCCTCTGTTATGTTAGCGGCACTATCTGCCTCGCTCACACTTCGTAAAACGACTCTCCCGCCTCTGTTATGTTAGCGGCACTATCTGCCTCGCTCACACTTCGTAAAACGACTCTCCCGCCTCTGTTATGTTAGCGGCACTATCTGCCTCGCTCACACTTCGTAAAACGACTCTCCCGCCTCTGTTATGTTAGCGGCACTATCTGCCTCGCTCACACTTCGTAAAACGACTCTCCCGCCTCTGTTATGTTAGCGGCACTATCTGCCTCGCTCACACTTCGTAAAACGACTCTCCCGCCTCTGTTATGTTAGCGGCACTATCTGCCTCGCTCACACTTCGTAAAACGACTCTCCCGCCTCTGTTATGTTAGCGTCACTATCTGCCTCGCTCACACTTCGTAAAACGACTCTCTCGGTCTCACTCAAACTAGAAAGCTTTGGCTACACTATAATCATTTTTAAGTTAGTAAGAAAAATTGGTTCAAATCTGGTTTACTTTGCAAAAGACGAAATTGTCCAAAATTTAAGAAATATTCTAGCAAGTGTCATACCATTTTGGAATCCTTATTAAATGCATTTTAATCCAAATTTTAATGTTACTTGCAAAACTCGCATAGTACTTTTTTTTTCAGTAGAGCCACTCAAAGTTGGACAAAGAATTAATCTTGAATATTTGGTTAGACAAAAAGTGGCAATTTCTTCCAAGCTGGAGAAGTTGGCTTTACATTTTAGGGAAGAGTTTACAGAAACATTATTCAGGATTACATAACAACATTTAAAAAAAAAAGTTAGGATTTGTAGCAATAGGAGTGAAAGGACTGTCACAGAGTTGCAGATTTTCTAGATTTTTTTAATATGCCAATAATTTTTAAAATAATCAACTTAGATTTTTTTAAATATTTTTCTAATAACTGTTATGACTTGACCCACTTCCGGATTCAAGTCGACTTCTGGGACACCCCGTATACAATTATGCATTATACTAAATTTATAAATTACTAGCTTTTACCCCCGTCGCAAGCGACGTGTCTTTTATGTGTGGCTTGAACTTCATGTAAAAATTTAAAATCCAGTAACGTTTACCCCCGTCGCAAAGCGAAGTCTTTTTGGCTTGTATGATTTGAAACCAATAAAATAATTCGTAATTACATTTCATATTTAATTCTATGTTTAAATTGAAATAATAAATAAACTCGCGCACATATACATGATATATAAATTGACTAAAAAAAAATATTTTTTTTAACAAAATAAAAAATATTTTCAATTTATGCAATATTTTACCAACTTTTTTTCAAAATTTGGGATTTTTTTTTTCAATTCGTAAATAAGTTACCAAGATTAGCCTATATACAAAATTTCAACTTTCTGGCACAATTTTCTCGGCAAATACTGCCCCCGTGCCCCCAAATAAAATTTTGGAATTTTGAATTTTTTTTTATTAATAATATACATAATTATTCTAGAATCCAGAATATGAACTTTCTCCAAAGTTCCCTACCGGGCCCCCGAATTTCTTCAACCCCCCCTTTTTCACTTTTTGAATTTCTAATTTTTGAGAAATGTCAGAATTGAATACCTTAATACACATGCAAAATTTCAACTTTCTATCTTTTACGAATTAAAAGTAATACAGCAAAAAAGGGTTCACTTTTTTTCCAGTTTTTCCAAAATTACGGGTTTCCAGGAAATTCAGGGAAAAATTCGGGGACGCCAAAAGTCTTAGAATTTTTTTCTCTACGAAATAGGAAATTTTTAAAAACTTCCCTGGAGCCGTTTTCGAGATGCCATACAAAATTCGAACCAAACATATAAACATATAAGAATATAAATAAACACTTGGAACATTATAATATAGGATAACACACATGTAAAAAATATTTAATAAATAATTTTAATTTTAGTATTATGTCTCTGAATAAAATAAAAACTAAAATAATCATGTTTTTTATTAATTGATTTAATTTTAATTTTGTTTATATTTTGTAATCTATTGATTTTAGAATAATTCAAAATCATAGCGGCCAACATTTCAATAAATAAAAGTCTAAGAGAAATATAGAGTTATTCCATTCTTTAAATGTAATTTCATGTCTATGCCAAAGTTACGGAAGTGATGCACTCTCTGACCTGAGCACTATAGACACAGACATTGCTAAGAAGTTCTTTAGAAGGATATATAAACTGATGTTCAACTGCGTCAATTATTATTTTTAAAAATATTTGCCTGATAAACTCTTAAGGTACGTAACCAAAAATTAATAGAAAATCAAAAATAATACAAAACGACTAATTTCAATAAATAAAAAAATATTGATCAATTCTATTACTAATACACAGTGTTCAAATAACAATAAGTGCACAAATAGTAATAAAGCTTATTTACTTCGTTTTTACATATTTTTGTTATACATTTTAATTTATTGGTTTCATTTTCACAATACGTTTCGGTTGTATATGCGGACTACAATGCGTGACGTCATAAATTCGTTGTTAGGCCTTGCATCTATGTGGTGTTGACTTAATGCAATTTGGATAAATGAAAAAAGAAAATGGACAGAAAGATAAACCCCAATAGAAATACAAATTTTCGAATTAGATTATTATTACTCAGCTAGAGGAACTTCTGCAAATATAATTATTAGCAAGGAGTTAAATATGAGTAACATATTTACCTGAGCTAATAACGATAGACTTACAATAAAAATTGGATTAACAATTCCCGAATTATACAAAATTATATACTGATGGCTCAAAAGAAGCAGATGTGTGGGTGCAGCAGTAGTAGATATTTACAATAGCAGCTTCATAATCAATCAACAATATATACAGCTGAGTTATGTGCCACGGATATAGCTGTGGATCTAATCATGACTGATGACAGAGACAACACTATAATATTATCCGACTCGTTATCAGTCATACAGTTGTTAAGCAGTAAGGGAATTAATACAAAATTAGACAACAAAATTTATTGTCAAAAAATAAATAAATAGGGAAATAGATAAGGGCCGAAATATTAACCTAATTTGGATACCGTCACATAAGGGAATTAAGGGAAATGAAAAAGCTGACCAAGTAGCCAAGCAAGCTGCTTCCTGTGATAGCTATATTTCATATTTAATAAAATCAGATATGAAAGCTGAATTACAAAAAAATGAAATGAAAACTTGGCAACACTTGGATAATTCTGATAAAGGTAGAGAATTTTAAAAAATACAACCAATACTGAAACGAAAGCAATGGTTTGCCAAACTAAAATGGAAAAGAAGATTAATAACAATGACTGGAGCTCCGAAACATCTAGCAAGAAATAAAATCATTCCAAAGCCTAAATGCGAATGTGGTGAAGAGGAGGCAGATCCTGACCACATTCTGTGGCAATGTAAAAATACAGCAATGGCAAGAAATGGACTTCAAAGGGCGGTGCTACAGACTTCGCAGACGCTTCCTGTTAACACCGCCTTTTTGATTCATAAACCGAAATTCATAACAGCAGTAGCCAGTAATAAATCATTCTTGTTGTCTGGATATAAAGTATAAGAAGAAGCAGAACAATATTAGGGGCGATAAAATGCTACGTGCCTAGGAAGCCCGAGAAAATATGTATAAAAAAAGGATATGACAGCAATGACATTAAACGTAACTACAATCTCCCTGGTACTTGCGAATATGTATATTGCCTCAGCGCATCTACAGCCGACCTTAAACTAGGTCTGGCAGGATGTTACGCACATCGAAATGGTTTAGCAAGTTGGGAAACATCTTTAAATAGTGGCCCAATAACATATAAACACATTAGATTTTGTACTACAACGTAATTTTAGCACATTTTTTTAAACTTTGAAATGGAATGGCAGGGGCTTTCCACCCATCCACTGGTCTGTTATTAATGTACGTGCTTTCTAAAAGTCCCCCGTAGAAAATATTAAAAAATAAGCCTTAATAATAATAATAATTATACTATGACGTAATTTTACACCATCTTATGCACCTTTGCTACCTGTTACCTGGCAAAGCAACCACAAGTCAAAATGCACAGTAGATAATTGTTGTTACTTCCTGTAGTGTCTTTTCGCTTAAAAATTTACAGCCTTTATAAATGACATAGATCTGGCGGGTCCTGGCTCTTAAGCTATAGTAAAGTAGATTTAAAAATAGTGTTATTAATTCCTATACATCCGCTAAAAAACCAATCTGCATTTGCATCGAACAGTGCAGTATAAACCACGCAAGACCTAAGAACATATGTAGTCGGTTCAGGTCGTAATAGTAGATCGGCTTCTGCTTCTGTAATTATAGTTGATCTTTGGTGATATGCAAAACTCCAATAACATCTACTACTAATTGGTAATTTAATTTGAAATTATCCTCGCATTTTAGTGGTTTATTTGTGAAGTTAGCAGCCGTCACACCAGCAGTCTGTAATTCGAACAATTAAGTTACCGGTAAACATATTTTCATCAGCAAAGGACTCATGGTTTAGGCCTATTTATCACACGTTAGACATGTTTTCAGGCCCTTGAGGTTATTGCAGCATAGAAATATGAATTGACAGCCAATTTTCAGTTGCCATAGTTACCATTTTAAAAACAAAGAGAACGGTCAACTTACATGAATAAGAAATTATTTGTTTCAAAATACAGTTTAATAAATA
The DNA here is from genome assembly GCA_963678705.1 of Panorpa germanica. Lineage (NCBI taxonomy): Eukaryota > Metazoa > Arthropoda > Insecta > Mecoptera > Panorpidae > Panorpa > Panorpa germanica. Next base: position 1,024,280 of record OY783219.1, on the reverse strand, counting down.
ATAAATTGAATATTTCAATATTACATTCTAATCTATTACCATCAGTGCGGAACTAGGCAATGTAGAACGTTATTAAATTATGGATTTTGAATTATTTGTCGAAATGACACAATACGAAATATACATAATTTCTCTAAAAATTGTTTCCAAAGTTTTGCAAATAGCTTGTGATCTCATTGAAATATGGGTTAAAATATCTACATTGGCATCTCAATTTTTTAATAATCTAAATTTCAATATTTTCTTTGTCGCTTTTTGTATATCGTCATAGAAGAATTAAATAATCAACAATAATTTTTATTTTACACAACAATCGTAATATAAAATTTGATCGGATGCACGACCCAGTTTTTAGTAGTAACTGCCGTGTCACTCACACACCCTTATGTTTTTTTTTACACTCTGTTGTTTGTAGAGTTCAGAAATTTATTAGAACATCACTTTCAATATTTTTCGGGTCGTCATCGGTTTTCTCCAGATTCTTACAAATGCCGACAGATGTTTGTAGAAGTGCCATTAGTTATGGTAATTTTAAATTTTGAAATTTAGTGTTTCTTATTTAAGATGTACCTACCTAGCACCCATCCTGTCCTTATATTGGGGTCGTTCAGTTTGGGTTAGCTGGAATAGTTCATAAAATAAACAATAATTTAACATATGTGCTCTATACTACTCGACCCATTCGACTCTGAGCTCAAGTATTACAGTCACTAAAGAAATATAAAAACATTACAAATGTAATACATACTGCATAAGTAAAACTTGAGCAACTGTCGGCGCTTATTCAGTAACCATTAAGAAAACAAGAAATACCCAAGTCATGAATATCCTCGTGTTAAGTCTGTTAATAGTCCTAAACATTGTGAATGGAAATGAAATTAAGGAAAGTTGTTGTTTTCCTGATGTTAATGCTGTGGTAAACGTGGTACAAAATATCTGTGAAGGTAAAAATACGGTTCTTTTGTTTCTGGAGAGAAGTTTGTCTAATGAAGATATTCAATATGTGAATATTTTAACGAAAACATTAATGCGGGAAATGTTTTCAGTTGAATTTCATAAAAGTTATCGGCAAAAATCAGATGAAAGTAAATGTAGCGTTGTTGTCATTAAATATTGGGAAGAATACATCAACCTTGCTTCCATCTTAATGTACCACTCTGATAATGTAATTGCAGTGTTAAAAGCCAAAGCAAATTCTTCTGAGGTCCTAAATGAAGTAGAAAAAGCAGCTGATTCGTTTGGAGTTCATTTTGTAACATTATTTGAGGATAACAAGGACGATCTTCCTAAAGTGTGTCACATGAATGCGGTTCTATATAAAGGGTCTTGTGTCGTCCATTCAGTGGAGAATAATTACAAAATCGAGCTGATCGTTAATCGTAAAATCGACTTAAGCTGGTATAACACCTTCAAATTAGAGATCCCAGTGAATAAAACAAAGCTATTAACATTTTTAATAAATCACCTTAATTTATCGGTTGTTAATAACCCATCGAACAAAGTTATTATAGGTCCAGTTTTTTTGAATCAATTTGTAATATGTCCATTTACTTCAATGACGTATCAGTGGTGGGTTCCTGTCGCTAAACTGTCCCCTCAGTGGAAGAGTCTCACTATAGTGTTCACGCCTTCTGCTTGGGTGATGATTCTTTGTGTGTTTTTTCTGTCTGCAGGGATTTGGATTGGTTTCACCGTCCATCCTCGTGAAGATACAGCAGAGGCATCCCTAATTATTTCATTAATAAACGTGTTGTGTGTTCTTCTTGGTGCTTCTGTAAACCACCAGCCTCGCACAATGTTTTCCCGGGCGTTTTTCATTATTTTAGTGGTATACAGTTTACATATGTCCACTGCGTATCTTTCCAATTGGATTAATATTTTAACAACTCCAATTTACGAGAAACAGATTCATACTATTGAGGGAATGGTGAACTCCGGTTTAACGTTGCATTCTGATGGATATGCTCTTGGTTTTCACTGGTACAAGGATTCTCCAATTAAATTTGAAAGCGAAGTTTACAAGAGATCTGACTTTTATGGTGGTTTATATTCTGTCACCAATGCCTTAGATTATTTAAAAAAGAAAGGGGCAACAGATAATGTTGCCATATTAGCAAACAAAGAGGTTTTAGAGAGTTCCGGACAAATGGACATGTTTTACCCTGTGCAAGATGGAAAACACAGGATGCATATAATGTTTTTTGCTAATCACAGACAGTTGAGCGCTATTATTCAGAAAACTTTGGAACGCCTCAAACCAAATGGAATTCTTTTACATTTTAAGAATGAGAAAGTCTCTAGGATGACAAACATCAACAACAATTATGATGATGATGGCCATGTTAGACTTACCGTAGACCATCTGCAAGCTGCATTCTACATACTGGTCATTGGGTGGCTTTTAGCATTTATTGTTTTTGTGTGTGAAATTGCTCTTATCGGTGATTTATACCGTCTGATCAGATTTAGATTTAGAGAAACTTTCCGTTTATTGTATGGTTAAAAAATAAAATCTGAGCGTAGGTTGCGACTAAATGGAAGTATTGTTTTTGCTTCTCACATTTAAGCAATAAAAATATATTTTTTAATAAAGATTAAATTCACCGATTTATGGTTATCTTTCTTTACCGTTTTCTCTTCTGACACATGGTAGACGAAATATAAATCTAAAAATTGCTGCGGTTACTTTTACAATTGATTATAATAATAATTGTTTTCTAATTTGATATAGAATTCATATTTACGCTGGAGGAAAATATAGACAAACAGATTAAAAGTCGATATTGCTACGATGACATATATCACGATGACGTATATATAAAAATATGTAATATAAAAAACATAATAACAAAACCCATAATGTAATAGAAAAACAAATCTCAGTTAAGATGATTTATGAAAATCAAGGATTGTATGGTCCATTACCAATTTCTACAACAATTCTTCATGCAATTCCAACTAAAATTCTTTCTGAAAATAATTCACCTATTCTTTTCTGTGCATATTCTGTTGTGTGTAATGTACAAAATTATAGATATACTTTTAATTATTTAATTAAATTGGCTTTTTGCAATCGTTTTTAGATGTTCACAGTATAAAATCTGTGTTCTGGTGAATCTGAGTTCTAGAACCATATATATACATGTGTATATAATATACTATATATATATATATACACATTATATATATATATATATATATATATATATATTTATATATATACTCATTATATATATATATATATATATAAATTACTCATTCAACTTGAATTTAAGACATTTATTTTATATTTTCTTTTTTATTATACTCGTATTTACAAATGATATTAAAATAAAAATACTGTACCGAATTCATGAATTTTGTTATTAATTGTTGTATTTGTAAGCTAAAAAGGTTATGATGTAATAATGTTAAAAAATAGTGTTTTCTTTTTGTTGATAGTTTTTTGGGCTCCCTAGTAGCTTAAGACCCCAGGCCCAAATTAATAAATTAATTTAATATTTATATAGATTTAATAAATTGTGTAACTGAGAAATAGCAATTATAATTAAGAAAATAAATAGTATACATTAGCCTATGTCACAAATTACTGAAAATCCTTGAAATTAGAATTATGCACTAATCCTGAACAATTGTCGAGAAATGATATGATAGCAATGACATTAAACGTAACTAACTATCTCCCTCACACTCGCGAATAAGTATATTGCCTCGCATCTACAGCCAACCTTCACTAGATCTGGCAGGATGGTTTGGCAATTTGGGAAACATCTTTAAATAGTAGCCCAAATAACATGTAAAAAATTAGATTTCATACTACAGTGTAATTTTAACACATTTTATTAAACTTTGAAGTGGTATAAAGGGGGTTTCCACCCACCCACTGGTCTGGTATTGATGTACGTCATGTCTAAAATTCCCCGTAGAAAATATAAAAATTAAAGCCTTTATTCCACCAATTTATGCACCTTTGCTACCTGTTACCTGGCAAAGCAACCACAAGTCAAGATTCACAGTAGATAATTTTTGTTACATCCTGTAGTGTACTTTCGCTTAAAAATTTACAGCCTTTATAAAATGACATAGATCTGGCGGGTCCTGGCTCTTAAGCTATAGGTAAGTAGACTCAAAAATAGTGTTATTAATTCCTTTACATCCGCTAAAAAAACCAATCTGCATTTGCATCGAACAGTGCAGTATATACCACGCAAGACCTAAGACTTGAAGTAGTCGGTTCAGGCGGTGACAGTAGATCGGCTTCTGCTTCTGTGAATCTTAATAAGAAAACAGAACTGTAGTCTGAAATTAATGTTGATGTTTGGTGATATGCAACATTAACATCTACTGCAATATAAATTATTAAACTGGTAATTTAAATTAAAAATATCCACGCATCACACCGGCCGTCACACCAGCAGTCTGTAATTCGAACAATTATGGAATTTAATATTTAGGCATATTTACCACACATTAGACATATTTGAGGGCTTAGAGGTTATTGCTTAGAAATATGAATGACAGCCAATTTTCAGTTGCCATGGTTACCATTTTTAAAAACAAAGAAAACGGTCAACTTACATGAGTAAAATATTATTTGTTTCAATAATAAATAATAAATTTATTATTTTAATATTACATTCTAATCTACTTTACCATCAGTGCGGATCTAGGCAATTTAGAACGTTATTAAATTATGGATTTTGAAGTATTTGTCGAAATGACACAATACGAAATATACATAATTTCTCTTAAAAATGTTTCCAAAGGTTTGCAAATAGCTTGTGATCTCATTTATGGGTCGTTTTTTAAATTTTTTATTGAAATATGGGTTAAAATCTCAATTTTTTAATAATCTAAATTTCAATATTTTCATTGTCGCTTTTGTTTTGAAGAAATAAATAATCAAGACTAATTTTTATTTTACACAACAATCGTAATATAAAATTTGATCGGATGCACGATTCAGTTTTTAGTAGTAACTGGCGTGCCACTCACACACCCTTATGTTTTATTTACACTCTGTTGTTTAAAGAGTTCAGAAATTCATTAGAACATCGATTTCAATATTTTTCGGGTCGTCATCGGTTTTCTCCAGATTCTTACAAATGCCGACAGATGTTCGTAGAAAAGCCATTAGTTATGGTAATTTTAAATTTTGAAATTTAGTATTTCCCATTTAAGATGTACCTATCCAGCACTTATCCTGTCCTTATATTGGGGTCGTTCAGTTTGGGTTAGCTAGAATAAATCATAAAATAAGTTTTTCATTGTTTTAGTGATATACAGTTTACATATTTCCACCGCGTATTACCGCGTACCTTTCCAATTGGATTAATATTTTAACAACTCCAATTTACGAGAAACAAATTTATACTATTGAGGGAATGGTGAACTCCAATTTAATGTTCCACATAGATCAATGGGCTATTAGTGAAAAGTGGTACAAGAACTCTGAAATTAAATTTGAAATGGAAATATTAAACAGATCTGACTCTTATGATAATACGTATACTCTTAGAGAGGGTTTAGATCTTTTAAAAGAGAAGGAGCTAGCAAATAAAGTTGCTATAATGACAAACAATGAGGTTTTAAGTAGTTCAGGATACATGGACATGTTTTACCCTGTGGAAGATGGAAAACATAGAATGCTAATCATTTTCTTTTCCAATCACAGACAATTGTGCGCTGCTATTCAGGATATTTTGGAACGCCTCAAATCAAATGGAATTCTTTTATATTTCAAGAACGATGAAGTTTTCATGGTGACAAACATCGACAACAATTACGATGAGGATGGCCATATTAGCCTTACTGTGCACCATCTGCAAGCTGCATTCTACATACTGGTCATTGGCTAGCTGTTCTCATTTATTGTTTTCGTGTGTGAAGTTACTCTTATAGGCATTTTACATGATCTGATGAGATTAAGATTTAGAGTAACTATTCGGTTGTACGAATAAACATTAAAATATGAGCGAAATCGAAGATGTAAGATAGAACATTCAACTCCCGAACAAGAAGATACGGACTTAATTGACATTAATTTTACAACCCTAAAATAATTATATTATTATCCTAAATATATTTCATAAAATCATAAAAATAAATAAATTAGAACATAAGTTTGATATTCAAGTAACCAAAAAAACGAAAAGCAACTATGTGTTTCACCACGACTTTATTTATTGTATATTCATTGGACCTTCACATTTCAAGAAGGACGTACTTAGTTGTGCGATCGAAATCGAATTATTGTACGCGATCTGACAATTATAATCCATTGTGAAATCTCTAGTTGTACAATTAAGTGGACCATAGTAGTCCGTAGTCAACAGTCGCACATAGTCTGTTCCAGTGAAGTAAATTTCATTACTCTGGCATCAAACATTTGGGACCTACTTCTAACGCGTTATTTGCAGGTAAAAGTATATTTATTTATAACAGCTTTATACGTTCAGTGTTCGTTTTGTTGTTGTGTTACTTTAACTTTCAGAATGTTTTTCTACTTAAGTTCCGTTTCCGGTTGCCGTTTTATTTGTCACGTTAGCACCCTTCCGGCGTTTTGCGTTTTGGTTTAAATAACTTATTTGCCTCTAGGTATAAGTTAACATACGATTACGTAATACATTATATCTTTGTTATATTTACTTAATATAAAGGAAATGAACTCATTATTTATATTTACTATGAATAGTGAATTGAAATATTAAATAATTCTAATATTATGCTGACTCAAATGATAAATAACTTTCAACGCATTTGAACATAAACAAAATAGGACCATTAAAAATAACTATAAATTAGAACCTTAAGTGTTTCTCAGAAATATAAACATTTTTTCGCGACTATTGTGACCTATTTAAAAAATTAATACCTAAACAAAAAAGCCAGCATAAATACATTTGTTTGAGACCATTCCAGTTAATCTCTAGAATAACACCACAATAGCTGTACGTGTTATTTTGATTCAGTAATAGTCAATTTTTCTCGCATACTATTGACATTGCCACTAATTAGATTTAAGAAACAAAAGTCGAAAAAGACACAAAAGCACAAAGTGCAAAAGAAACAAACAAAAGTGTAAATTCACAAAACAAGAAAGATTCAAAAACGAATCAAAAGCAAACAAACAAGTAAATATAAAGATTAACAAATAAATTAGAAATTAGTGTATTAAAATAATCAACCAACTAACAATTAATATTAACGTCATACATAAATATATAATAATCAAAACTAACAAGAAACAAGTGTAACTTAGCATTTGAATTTTATTAAATAAAATACAGTTTTTTAAATATATGTTTTAATTCTAATATTAATGTCAACAAATACTAACAATCTATAAACAACGACGACCACGATATATGAACTAGCACAACGTTCTTAAAAATACGAATGAATAAATTTATAAAGTAAATTAATCTACTAAAATATAAATTTGTTAATATTTTCGCAGTGGCGTAGCGTGTCTTGTCGGGGCCCCGTATAAAAAATTTGCTTGGAGGCTCTTATATGGGGGTAAAGATTTTTCACAAAAGAAAAAAAATATTGTGAAAAGAAATATTTATTTATCATAACATAATTTAACCATTTTACAAATAAAAATCAAATTTTAAATATTCACTCTTCTTGCCCTTTTTTCGGCAAACTGATTTATTAAATCATTTATGGCTGATGATGATTTTAGTTTTTCTAAAGTTTCTGCCTCTATGGACAATAGTGAGAGGTCTGACAGCCGTTCTTGTCCCATCGAAGTTCTTAAGTAATTTTTTATCAGTTTTAATTTTGAAAAACTTCTTTCAGCTGTTGCGGTTGTAACTGGAAGGGTCAAGAATAAAAAGCATGCTGTGATTACCTCGGGAAAACTGGATGCAAGACTATTGAATTTTACAAGCAATAATTCAATGAGTTCTTTAATGGAATAAATTTTTTTAATTTCAGATCTTAAGCATGTTTTTAGAGCCTTTAATTGGTCACAAAGATTAAGTGAGATGTCTTTACTGTATTTAGCAGACAGTTTTCCGGAAGCGTTTAATATCTCTTCGCTTGAAGAAGATAGGAGATTCTCCGGTTGTAATATTTCGAACATACTACTCAGGTCGCAAAGGCTCTGAAATCTTTCTTTAGTTTGAGAAATTAATATATCTAAACAGCAATAGTATACATTGACTTTGAAATAGGATTCCGGGTCGCAAATTCTCTTATCTTGTGATAACTCATCAAAAAAACGCTTCGTTGTCTTTGGCCTACTGTTTTTAAAAACAGTTGTTACCCCCCACTCTTTTGCTAAATCTTTGGATTCATTTAGCAAACTATTAAATGAATTCTGATTTCTTAATTGGCACAGTCTATTTAAAAGATTACTTAATAAAATACTAGATTTCTGTAAGTCATTATTTTCATTCTGTAGAGCTTTAGAAACAGGATTAATAATTTCAAATAGTGAAGAAAAAAATGTAACGAGCACTAAGAAATCATAACTCTCTAAAATATTATTTATACTTTTACATTCTTCACGTTCATCTTTTTTATTTGAAATTAAATTTAGTTGGTAAAAGTTTTCATGATTAGTAAAAAATTTTTCTTTGCCGCTAATAAAGCGTCGTTCCTAGAAGACCATCTGGTAGGACATACCTTTTTAAGGGTAATCAAATATTTTTCAGATGAATCGTCACTTAGCATTGCCCAGCGTTTTATACTATTGCCAAAAAAAGTATATATTTTTTCTGAATTATCGAAAAAAGTCGATACTTCACGAACATGTCTCGCAGCATCGTTTAAAACTAAGTTTAAAGCGTGCGCAGCACAATGAACATAATGGGCATTTGGAGCATGCTCTTTTATTAGGGTTTGTAATCCTCCATAAACACCCGACATAACATTTGCTCCATCGTAACCCTGTCCTCTACATTTAGTCAAATCAATTCCATATTCTTTAGTCAAATTTAAAATGTCAGTTTTCAGACCTGCAGCACTGCAATCGGTTACTGCTACAATTCCTAAAAAGGACTCACAGATTTTTATTTCTTTAGGCACATTATCATCATTTTCTGTAACCGAGATATATCGAAAAACTACAGATAGTTGGTCAATTTTTGACAAATCTTGTGTTGTATCCAGAATTATTGTCAGAAATGGAGCTTTTTTAATTTCTGAGATAATATTGTTCCAAACGGTGGTACCAAGCAAACTAATAATTTCGTTTTGAATCGTAGGGCTTAAATAATTTATTTCACCTTTCGGTTTTAGAAGAAGTTCTTTCAAAGTTGCAACATAGTTAGATAGCAGACGTGAAATTGCCATAAAATTGCCAGAATCAGAATCATGCCCCTTCAAAGGTAGATTACAAGATATTTAGTATCTTAACATTATAACATTAATTATACGATGCAGTACATCTCTCCAGAATGTAATTTTACTATTGATTTCACTTTTCAATAGAGTATCGATGGTATTTCCTTGCAACCAATTATTATAAGAGAGTGAGGCATTAATATGTTGCTGTGACTTTTCATGGTCAAGTATAGATTGCGTAAAATTGCTTCTAACCGAAACACCGTTAACCCAAGCACAGGAGTACGACTTGTTTTGACGATCTGCTAATAACCAACAGAAGTGACAGTACGGTTTGTTTAAAACGTTAGAATAACGTAACCATGGTCTTATAATTTTTATGCCTGCCTGATTGAAATATGAATAATAATAACGATGTAGAGTGTTGCCAACTTTTGAACGCACGCTTAAGGCGGGAAAAAAAGTAATTGCTTTATAGAATTTTGTCATTTGTAAAATAAAATAAATTAGAAAGTTTTTATTTTTTTTCCTTACACACTTTGGGGGCCCCCGTGGCCCGGGGGCCCCGTATAATTGATACGGCTGATACGGCGGTAGCTACGCCCCTGTATTTTCGGCTCTCAGAAAATATATAACTGGCGCAGTCGGTAGGATAATTTGCTTTTTGAAAAAAAGTAGAACCAAGTTCTTGAAAAAATTAAAAAAAGAACCTGCAAAAGTGAAAAATAAATATCTACAAAAGTGTATTGAAATTATAATTGTTTAAAAAGTGTATTAAAAAGAAAGTGAACAGTGTACAAAAGGGCATTTAAAAAAAAGTGTAGAAAGTTTTTTTTTAAAGAAAAAGAAGTGTACTAAAAGTTTTTAAATAATTAAAAGAAGTGTACAAATGGGCAATTAAAAAAATACAAAAAGTGTTTTATAAAAATAAAAAAAAGGTGTATTTTTTGTTAAAAGTGCAAAAGCAGTCGTGACCATCGCACAACCCCATGGAGCTGATATTCTCTGAACCTAAATAAGCTAACCTCTGAACAACTAGAAATCCTTTACAGCTTGAAAACAGAGATCATAAAATCTACATTAATGATATTTGTAATCCAACTGTAAGTAGTATATATTTCTGAAATTCTGTTTCACAAATTCCAAAAATCCAATTATTACATTTTCAAAAAAAAATAAATAAATAATAATAAACAATATGGGTCATAACGAACTAAAACAAATAACAAAAATAATAATAATGAAATAATAAGCTTAGTTCATTCATAAGCGAAATTGTAAATAACACAAATTTAAAAATGGAAAACGTAATATTACAATTACGAGATCAATTAGAATCGCAGGGAAGACAACTCATACAACTCAGGCAAGACATAGCAGAATCACAACAACTCCAAAATGAAGACAATATCACTTATAGCAATTCTTATTTTGAAACTGTTAAAACATTTTACGGAGAACCAACAAAATTAAATGCTTTTATAAGACAAGTAGACAATATAGTTTACATGTTTAGAAATGCAGTTAATGAAATCAAAACATGGATAGTTGAAGTAATTTTATCCAAGTTAGAGGGATCCGCCGAAAGAGTAACGTTAGCTAGACGGATTGATACATGGGACGAACTTAAAAAAATATTAATTTCTAACTTCTCTGATCAAAGGGATGAAGCAACGCTTATCGTAGAAATTAGTGAACTGATGCAGAAATCGCAAGAAAGTACGCAAGACTTTTTTAACAGATGCTCAGATCATCTAGCAGCTCGATTAGCCAACAGCAGTCAAAAAGATTGTAAAACTCTCTTTAATGGTAAGTCAAACCTATATACAACGGAAATACTTTATTACTTATGCTTTTACCAGAGGTTTGAGAGGAAAAATGGGAGAGAGTATAAGAGCGAAAACGCCAAATTCAATGGAACAGGCATGGGCTTATGTGTTAGACGAAGAAAACGTGCAACACATGCAGTGGAAAAACTACTCATACACCCGATAGACAAATACAAAGTTTAAAAACACCCCAATATAAACCACAAAATATACCCTTCCAATAAAAACAATTGTTTATTCCAAATCAACAAAATTTCTCATCAATATCATCATTTATACCTTACCAACAAAATTTCCAACAAAAATAATCATTTACGCCATTTTCAGAAGATATTCAAAGACAATCATTTATACCATTTCCACCACAATTTATTCCAAAACCACAATATCAACCTATTAACCAAGATATCCGAAACTTTGAGCCCATGGAAACTTCAGAAGTGACACGTCTGAATTACCTGAGAAAAGAAAAACAAAAACCCGATATTGACAAAGAAAATATATCTAAAGAACATTATGAATATTTTCAACAACAAAAAGAAGAGGACAAAAAAGATGCAGAAGAATATTTTGAATACATAGAACAACAACCAAAAATAAAATATGTATCAGAAAATAAATGTACTTATATTCCATACAGACTACAAGCTGGAATAAAAAATACTAAAATTAAACAAGAGTATGTTTATTCGAATCACAAATAACCTGGTATTATAACGTCGAGAAAAATTGAGAAAATACCTGCCGTATATTATAAATATTACGAACAACCTGGTGAAACTCAACAATGCAAAGACTATGATTTTTAACATCCATCAGACATAAATAATTAGAGTAAAAACCAACATCCAAAACCTTACTCAAATAATATCTAGATAACAGTGTATAGATATATACTCACTCGAATATAGAAAATTTAATAAACTAAATAAAGTTTACTTTATCTAGAATTAAATTAAAATTATGACAACAAATGAGCTATGACACTGACCTCCTAAACAACTACTATATACTTACCGTACTATTTAAATAAAACAAAAAAGAAAAACTTTGAACTAAATAATCAATACAACTCATTATTAAACAAACAATTAAATATATTCAAAATTATATCAACACGTTTCATACGCTTAAGTCTTAGTATACAGAAATACGCTGTACTTAAAATACAGAAGTAAAAAACCTTTTGATCTTATAATCAACTTAAATTTAAAACATTCAATCTAAATTTAAAATATTTAACCTAAATAAAAATTAATCGAAAAAAAATTTAAAATAATATACGAATATAGTATTGGGATTCGAAACATTATAAAGAAATATAAACCTTATAAAGAATTGAACTATTAAACATATAAATGATATGATCAACTATGAAATAGAGAGTGACGCATTGTATAACAACCCTGCTTACACAATGAATCTCTATCGAACGAAGAAATGAATGTTGTTTACATCAACTCTACAATACATTCTCAAGAAGAAGATGCTACAGGGATACCCATAAGCGAAAGACCTTTTGAAACTCATAACCAACAAATTCAAATTAAAATACTATTATACCGATTTAATAAAAAGATTAAAAGAAAAATATTATTGGTATAATACGTAAAAAGATATTGAAGCTTATGTAAATTCTTGTACTCTTTGTAAAACTAACAAATACAACAGAAAGCCACTAGATACTATTATGAATATAACTGAAACACTCAGTAGGCCGTTTCAAGTATTACATATAGATACGTTTACAATCGATAAACAAGATTTTCTAACAATGCTAGATCCATTAACAAAGTTTACGATTGCAGAACCCATCAAAGCAAAGAATAACTTAGAAATAACTGAAGGAATTCTGAAACTATTTAAACACCACGGAATACCGCAAACAATAATTATGGATAATAGATTAGAATTCAAAAACCATCTAGTACAACAACTACTAGGAACACACAAAATAAATTGGTGTCGTAAAACCAATTGGACACACAGGAAACAGTCCCGTCGAAAGGCTACATAGCACACTTATTGAAAACTATCGAATTTTAAAAACACAAAGTAAAGAAGATCCTACTAAAATAATGTTGATTTGTATTATGCCTATAACAATACAATTCATTCTGTGACGAAACTAACTCCTATGGAAGCATTGTATGGCAATCAACATCGAAGAAATATATTTTACTTAAATATCAACACTGAAATTGTTCAAGACAAAATAAAAGATTACCATAGTAATATGAAAATATTGCATGATAAAATACAAAACAAAATTATCAAAAAAAAGAATGATACTATAAACAGAATAAACAACACTAAAAACTTAACCAAAATTAAAATAAGTGACTTAGTATATATAAAATTAAACAACAGATCGAAAAGTCAACCACAAATTGGATGACAAGCAAAGAGCTTATATAAAAATACAGCTACAAACAAAACACTAATTAGACACATTCGAGACTTAGAAAAAACTAAAACAAATCTTACTACTACAGAAGATAATGAATCTACGATTTAACAATAAATCCTATTTAAATAAAAGATATCCTATATCAAACTTGTAGAACACCTTTCCCTTCATCAAACAATAATCCTTTCTAAGAAATATTTATTATTGTCTAATGAAAACTATTTACAGAACAACGAATTATATAAAAAAATAAAAAATCTAGAATTTAACATCAAACTAGACGAATTCAATGATATTCAAAAAAAAAAAAACAATGTCATGAATTAACATCTCGAAAAGAATATAACATAGAAATATAAAACTATTATATAAATACTAACTATTATTGTACTATGTTTAATTATAGCTATAATCATTATAACATGTTAAAAAATAAGAAAAAAAAAATAATAATAAGAAAAAATTTACAATTATTAATAAACTAAACTCAGCCAATAAATTAGGAAGAAAATCAATTTCAATAAATTAAAATACGATTTTCATTCTAAGGGTGGAGAAGTTAATATACGATTACGTAATACATTATATCTTTGTTACATTTACTTAATATAAAGGAAATGAACTCAGTATTTACATCTACTATGAATGGTGAATTGAAATATTAAATAATTCTAATATTATGTTGACTCAAATAACTTTTAACGCATTTGAACATAAACAAAATAGGACCATTAAAAATAACTATAAATTAGAACCTTAAGTGTTTCTCAGAAATATAAACATTTTTTCGCGACTATTGTGACCTATTTAAAAAATTAATACCTAAACAAAAAAGCCAGCATAAATACATTTGTTTGAGACCATTCCAGTTAATCTCTAGAATAACACCACAATAGCTGTACGTGTTATTTTGATTCAGTAATAGTCAATTTTTCTCGCATACTATTGACATTGCCACAAATTAGATTTAAGAAACAAAAGTCGAAAAAGACACAAAAGCACAAAGTGCAAAAGAAACAAACAAAAGTGTAAATTCACAAAACAAGAAAGATTCAAAAACGAATCAAAAACAAACAAACAAGTAAATATAAAGATTAACAAATAAATTAGAAATTAGTGTATTAAAATAATCAACCAACTAACAATTAATATTAACGTCATACATAAATATATAATAATCAAAACTAACAAGAAACAAGTGTAACTAGCATTTGAATTTATTAAATAAAATACAGTTTTTTAAATATATGTTTTAATTCTAATATTAATGTCAACAAATACTAACAACCTATAAACAACGACGACCACGATATATGAACTAGCACAACGTTCTTAAAAATACGAATGAATAAATTTATAAAGTAAATTAATCTACTAAAATATAAATTTTTAATATTTTCGGCTCTCAGAAAATATATAACTTATATATAGAAGATGATTGGTTACCAATCGAAAGATCTTGCTACAAAAATATAGTTTCTAGTAGTAGTAGTTTCTTATAGTAGTTAAAAGTTTCTATTTTAATTTTAATTGTGTATTCTTTATCGGCGTTATAGTCTCCATGGACATGGTATGACATGAATATATCATGGTATATATCATAAATAGCTAGTTCAATCCTCTCGTCGCAATACAATAAATACAGTTAGTAGAACCATCGTTGTCGTAGAACATAGTATATATATATCATTATTACCTAGCTCAAACATCTTGTCGCAATACAATAGATATAGTTATTAGCAGAGATCTGCACAAATGCTTTTCAAAAGCATTTAAATATATTATTTTCCTATTTCAAATACAAAATAAAAAATAAATTTCATGTTAGCATTTAAATACAAAGTACAAAGTACGTATTTTAAAAATACATTTGAGAAAATAGAATACGCTTTATGTTACTAACACAATTTTTTTTTTTTTTAATAATTATGAGAATTTACATAAAATATATATGTTATTTATGTCATGGATTTTAATACCACTATTTGTTCAAATAAATTATCTTTCAATTTTCGTCGATGAGGTCTCATTATCATTTCACTAAACGAAAAGAGACGTTCTACTGGGTCAGCACTGGGGTGTTGTATTTTAAAAATATCGTCCAATCGTCGAAATTTTCGCGACCTTTGAGTTTTTGCACATTCGTAAGAAATTGAGAACTCATTTTCATAATATCACAAGACGAAAAGCTAGCAATAAACTGTTACTTTTAGTAAAAATATGGGACAGGGCCCATAACCTAATAAAACTCGTTAGTTGCCAGTCAAGAAATAATCTTTTATTATCGATAGATAAAAGTTAAATAACAATAGCATATAAACAATAGATATACAAATTATATAGTAGATGTTGGTAGTGATCTAATTTTGATATCTATTTTTAACAGTAATGTACACTTAACATATTTGCCGTGTGACCCATCTGATTGCGATTGTAACATTTTATCTGTGTTTACAAATGTTCCTCACCGTTTTAATTTTTTGTATTATCTATCTCTTGCGCACTCTCGTCCATAAACATCTCTTCCAGTTTTTTCATTATATTTAATAATTGCTCTGGTTCCATGTAGTCCGTCACCGTGAGAGCTGTAGTCATCTGCTTGTTCTGCAACCAAAAATAAAGTATTTTATCAACGCTTGGTTACCCATTTCATCAACAGACACTGCTCAGCAATAGTTCATCTTCGTCTATCTTGTAGACTTCAGCTACTGCTTTAATCTTTTTGATCCTTTGTACAGCAAGTAGACTTCCCTGTTTAGACGGATTGAATTCCGGGAAGATCTCATTGAGATTTCTAGGATGAGACTTCATAACCGATCTCTCTGCTGGAGCGGATTCCAACGTTCTATTCCTTTTCGCCTGCCTCTCCAAGTCTTCTTGGTTTATTCGCGATTTTTGTTCTTGCAACTGTAGCTTTAATGCAAATGCATGATAAAATCTGGTTATTATTTATTTTTTTAATCACACTGTCCTTAAAGTTATTATTTCTACACTTCAGAAGTTTTTTTTAGCTTTCATCAATAATCTTTCAAATTATTATTACTATTATTTTTTTTTTATTTTGTAATAATATACCACGTTACAATCTGTTACAATAAGTACCTATGCTAACAATGAAAATTAACCTGGATAAGAAATAATCGTCCAGTGACGGCTATATCTATGAATGACAATTAAAAACGTTGTGGTAGCTTTAACACACTATGTTTATTTAGTCTTTTACAGTCAGACGTATATTTAGCACGTATATTAGACGTTTATATAGCAAATTCAAAATTCGAATTTGTCAATATTTTCTTTCACAGTTTTAATGCTGAAGTCATGGTTTATGCATTTGTTGTTTATGTACCACGGGACATCCATAATGATTTTTACTGTTATTGACTGAAATCTTTCTAGTACTACTATGTTTGAAACACTAGATCTTACCCAGAGTTCAATGCCATCGGTTTAAACAGGTTTCAGTATCGTTATACAAATCATTAGTTTGGATAAATGCGATTTGCGTCCAATAAGCCAGTGTAACTTTATGCACTTAAGATGTAGTTCCTTACGTTTTTCCGTGATATGCTTTTTCCAGGTTCGGCGCCGATCTAATTGCATGCCAAACTTAGACTCTTCACATTGTGGTATAAAAATTATTTATTAAATTTTTCCGATTAATAATTTGCACTTTCGTAAACTTTCTGTTACTCAAAATTATTATTTACTTTGATTCGTAATAATTTTTTTTAATGAATTATTTGTTTACTTATCTAGGTAACAACTAATTTTCTTCTTTTTCAAATTATTCTATTAAGGATGTATGAGCGAGGGCGTGGTGTAATAGTGAATTTTGAAGGGTGGGGATAGGCTTGAGCATTTGCGGGGAAAAGGGAAGAAAATTATCACGTGACGCGAATTTTACAATTGGCAACACAAATTTTTTTTAATTATTTTTTTCCATGTGACATTTGAATAAATTTAAATTTTTGACATTTAAAAATGGATATACCTCAAAAGCTTGACAAGAAAGGATTATTTTGTAAAGAACGACCACTAGAAATAGATAATAATTCATTAAATATGTGTTTGGATCTACGGTATGTATAATGATTGTATTTGATATTAGATTTTATATTATTCATTTATACATGTAAATTGTTTACAATTTTTTTTAGAAATTGTCGGATGTTTAGTACTTTCACAATCATCAAACATACGCATTGAATCTTTCATAAAACCTCAGTATGCAGTTTAACATTTTAGGATCAATTGTTGAAGGCCGACGAATTATTGACATAAATAAAATAGCCAATGATATGTGGTGTGATTCGTGTACTGATGCCCTGTCTTTGCGATTTGTCAAAAAAGTAGATGTCAGAAGATGTAAAAAAATGTCCGAGATTAAAACATCACAACAAACCACCACTGGTAAATGAGTTATTAATGGAGAAACTGCTATGGGTAAATATTTCTATAAAAAGAAGATAGTAATATTCAATTTATTTTGTTTTCTATTCTTTAATTATGACTAATAATTTCTACGCACAACTTTATAAATATTATTTTTCATTAAGCCGTCCGATTAATGAATAATACGATTATTAACTTGCTATAGACTCAATTGATAATTTTATATGTGTTATTATGTGATTTTGAATTTAGTTAAAAGATAATTTTAAATCAGCAAAACAAATATTTTTATATAAATCAAATTTAGATATACAAAAATAATATATAATTGTTGTTTGCATTTTACTTTCATTTTAATGTTACTAAACTACACCCTAGAACTTATATTTCACTCATGAAAACGCAAGATGGTAAATAGGCTAGAATCAACAGTGAGAAAGCCACAATTTTCGCTGATTACTTTGAACAAGTTTTCAAACCATTTCCTCCAACCTGCTGTGAAAATGAAGAACAATACATACATGGGTTTCTAAGAGTCCCATCGCAGCCAGGAACCTATAAAAGGCATAAGAGTCAAAGAAATAGAAAACCAGGTATTGACAAGATAAACGGAAAAATTCTGAAGGAGTTATTCAGCTCACTATTTTATTTAACGCAATCCTAAGACTGAGGACATTTCCGCTTAAATGGAAAACAGCAGAAATAATATTAATTCCAAAACCAGATAAATACGCAAAAGAGGTGTCATCATACTGGCTCATCAGTTTTCTCCCGGTAGTGTCAACACTGTTTGAAAAGTTAATTCTAAAAAGACTTAAGATCATTTTCGAAAATAGTAAATTAATTCCCACACATCAGTTTGGTTTAGACAACAGCATGCTACAACTGAACTAGTACATAGAGTAGCCTGCACCAAAAATTCTGCACTACAGGAGAAGAAATATTGCTCAGCAGCTTTTCTAGATATCAGCCAAGCGTTTGACAAGGTATGGCATCCAGGACTATTGTTTAAACTAAAAACTGCACTGCCAGCCAAATGACTTTTTCCAAATCCTTAAGCCTTATCTCACAAACAGAAAGTTTATGATAAAATATCAGAACGAAAAATCAACGATACGTGACATTGAATCGGGCGTACCTCAAGGTAGTGTTCTTAAACCAGTACTATATTTATTATTTACTTCTGATCATCCTACCATGCGTGAAACAACAGTAGCAACCTACGCTGGTGATACCGCAATTCTGGCACTTCATGAAGACTCCGTCATTGCTTCCGCAAAACTGCAGAAATATCTACTACAGATTCAGAATTGGTTAAAAGATTGGATGATAAAAGTAAACGAAACTAAATCAGTTCACGTAACGTTCACACTAAGGAGGAATTCCTGAACATTTGATATAATCGATAATTATTATTTTTATACACAACTTGTCTAAATTAAATATTTAAAAACTATGTACGGTGAAAATTTCATGTCTCTGTTAAAAAAGCGGCGGCAATAAATGGCGTAATAACTATTCGATGAAGCACCAAGGAAGTCTAACTGTCATTTCAATAATTAGATTAGATAGAACGATATTTATCCGGTACAAAAATCTTATATGGTATCTTCTAAACGGCGCCTACAAAGTTTTTCAAATTTTGATATTTTCTAGAGGACAAATTTCTATGACTTTCTACGTCCCAGAAAATATATCTGAATTTCGCTGGAAGAAGTAAATGTGGAAAAACAGGAAATTTTCAAAAAACACTTTTGCAAATATCTCATGAACAAGAAATGATAGAAAACTGAAAATTGGGGTGTGTATTGAGATAATAATTTTACACATTTTCCAATAATTAAAAATCCGAAATTTGAGTACAGTAGTGGCGCGAATTTCAGGGGGCAATGTTACGATGGTGTTAGAACGTTGAAATTTGGTATCGAAAGTGCAAGTACGGGAACGACAAGGGCTAGAGATAAGATGATAGAAGGAGCGAGGGGCTAAGCTTTCTTAAAAACAGAAATTAACTAATGTAATTGGTAGGTTTACAATGAAACGAATGAAAATAAACAATAATAATATTTAACATTTATCTTATCGAATAATTATTCAAAAATAATGTATAATGTAAAAGTAATGGTAATTGATAAGAGATTGATGCGCAGAGGGGTTGAAGCGAAGGATTTTTTAATTATAGCGCTAAAGCGGGGCGCTGGGAAAGTGCTCTTAGGACCGACGATGCTCAGAGAAGGAGCGATACAGAGCTGCTGAGCGTGTGCGGTGGTGCAGGAAGGAGGGGCGCTCTGTGGTGGAGGTTTACAGGAATCATATTAAAAGTTCGGAAGCGTTAGAGAGCATGGAGCCAAAAGGTGATGATTGGGGCTTAGGGGCGGGGCACTGGAGATTGGTGAATACAGTGCTTAATTAGTGTAAATAAAGAGATTAAAATAAAATGAAAGAACATACATTTATAAAAGATATATTTTAGCGAAAATTACCTGAAAATTATATTTGACATTTCGTTAAATTTAGCAAATAACTTTTATTTAACCATAAATATTATATACACGTCGCTTTGCGACGGAACAAAGCGCTAGTCCTATATTATAATGTTCCAACTGAAAGTTTATATGTTTATTTGTTTATATGAGACCGCGATTTGTATGGTGGCTCGAAAACAGCTCCGCGCATTTTCTTGAAAATTGCCTATTTCGTAGAGAAAATAATTCTAAGACTATTGCCGTCCTCGGATTTTTCCCTGAATTTCCTGGAAACCCGTAGTTTTGGAAAAACTAAAAAAAAAATTTACTTTTTGCTCTATAACTTTTAATTCGTAAAAGATATAAAGTTTAAATTTGGCATGAGTATTACAGTGTTGAATGCTAACTTTTTTTGAAAATTAGAAATTGAAAAATTGGAAAAGGGAGCCTTGAGAAAATTAAGGGGCGCGGTAAGAAACTTTAAAGAAAACTCAAATTTTGGATTACATAATAATGAAATATGTTATTAAAAAAAAAAAATTCAAAAATTTTATTTGAGGGCAACAGGAACGGTTTTTGCCGAGGATAGAAATAGGGCTAGAAAGTTGAAATTTTTTATATGGACTAACTTTGGTACCTAATTTACAAATCGAAAAAAAAAATCCCAAATTTAAAAAAAAAGTTGGTCAAATAATGAACAAATTGAAAAAAAAAAATTTTTTTAGTCAGTTTATTTGAAAAATATTTAGTTGTTATATGTAAAATAAATATGGAACGAGTTTTATATTTCAATTTAAAAATGGAATTAAAATTTGAAATGAAATTCAATTCACACACAAAAGACAATCGTCGCTTGCGACGGGTGTAAACACTAGTTTTTCATAGTCTAATTTTTTCGGTACCCCTTTTATAAAATTTTGAATTTCTAAATTCTGAAATATGCGCGCATTCAATATCGTAATACACATACAAATTTCATCAATCTTTAACGAATACAAAGTTATACAGCAGAAAGGGCCCACTTTTTTTCAGTTTTTCCAATATTACAGGTTTCCAGGAAATTCAAGGAAAGATCCGGGGGAGCCAAAAGTCTTAGAATTTTTTGCTCTACAAAATAGACGGTTTTGGATTACATAATCGTTTTCCCCTGAATTAAATAATTTTTATTTTTCTCTCTATAATTTTTAATTTATAAAAGATAGAAAGTTTAAATTTGCCATGTGTATTACGGTGTTCAATACATTTTTTTTAAATTAGAAATTGAAAAATTTAAAAAGCGTTGAGAAAACTAGAAAACCCAGTAGAAAACTTTGATGAAAACTCAAATTTTGGATTATTTATTAATGAAATATGTTATTTAAAAAAATATATTCAAAATTCAAATTTTTACTGAGAGTAAAAATTGTGCTAGAAAGTTTATATATGGGAAAGAGAGAAATTTTATATATGGGCTAACTTTGGTACCTAATTTACAAATTTTGAAAAAAGTTGGTCAAATAACGAATAAATTGAAAATATTTTATATTTTGTTGAAAAAAATATATTTTTTTTAGTCAATTTATATGAAAAATTATTTGTATGTTATAGTGCAGGCGCTATGAGTAGTTGAGTATGCAAAATGTGAGGACCGCCAACTATGGTCGGATTCTTATACCTGAGACCCCAAATAATAACAAAACACATCTTGCCACCAGCTGTGATGGTCCATTCTCGCTCCCTTCACATCCCCTCTCCGAGCTAACTGTAAGCCTAGCGCGTTTAGGTATTCAGTGTGTTTCGGCAGGATACTATCAGTTAGTGTAAAATTCATCACTGTATTCAACATGGTTGCTTGAGGTGTCATCAGTCTCCATTTTTGGAATAGTGAACTAAAATGCTCGGCGACTCAACATTTGAAGGGAATGACGGGTGAAGGGAGTGCACTGAGCTAAAGTTCAGTGCAGTTCAGTGATACCACATATTAAAACATAATATTAAATAAGTTCAATACTTTTGGTGATTTTGCCGAGGCTTTCTTCAAAAAAATTATGCAATTTTTTACGTTGCCTGACGTGAAGAGAATAGACATAATATTCGACAGATATGACGATATTTCTATAAAGTTTTTGGAGTCAAAGTTACGGAGTAAAGGCCAAATTATTAAAAAAGTCATAATTTCAAGTCATTTAACAAAAATTCCTGCTGATTGTAAAGCTTTTCTGGCAAACATTCAAAATAAATTACAACTTGTTCGATTTCTTTGCACTAATGCTCCAAAATATGCACAAGTTAAAGAAGACTGCGAGATGTACATTTGTGGAGGATTCGACGATCCAACTAAATGTTTCAAGTTACAAGGGTCGTTATTTTGTGAGGTACTTGAATTACAATCAAACCACTTAGAAGTTGATTCAAGAATGTTTTGCCATATGTCCCATGCAGTAAGGATTCAATCTGCTCATATTATTATAATCAGCGCTGATACAGATGTATTCATATTGGGAATTTATTTCTGGAAATACTTAGCAAATATCGGGTGCCTTGGTCTATTCGATGGTTCTCATACAAAGAAACATTTTCTAGGATGCCATTTAGCTGATGAATCACTGAGTGAAAGGATATGCGATATTTTGCCAGCATTACATGCTATAAGTGGTTGCGAGACTACTAGCAGATTTGGCAGTAAAATGCAATGTTTGAAAGCTGCGTCTGAAGATTTTGTACAAACAGCCCTTATATCTTTGGGAAACCTTGACCTAAATAATGAACAATTGAAACAGTTAGAAATAGTTTTTGCACTTATTTCTTTTCAAAAAAAAAATTTTTTGCTGATGAACTCGAACTTGCTGATATAAACTGATTTCACAAAACATAGGTTTCGGTTTTAATTTGATGAAAGTGATATGCACATCAGATGCTTTGCATTTGCATTTATTAAGAGCTACAGTACAAAAATTTATTTGGAAAAATTCTTATCAAACACAATTTCACCCCATCGATTATTGTTTGTACGGTTATGAAAAGTTGAATGGTGACTTACGTCCACGACAAATGACTAAGCCGCCTTTACCAGAGTTATTAATTCAACCTTGTAAATGTACTACAAATTGTCGCACAATGTCTTGCAGTTGCAAAAAATCAAAATTATTTTGTATTTCTCTATGTAAATGTATTAATAACAATTGTCTAAATATAAATGAGTAATTGTTTGCCTACTTTATGTATATTTTTATTTAAATTTACTGTTTTTTTTAATATATAATCTTTTTTATTGATAAAAAAGATTTTATTACTATGATTTCTATTTTACTTTTTTCATTTAACAATCCATCCTCACTGAAATAATCAATCAAAATGATTTTATAGATTGTACTCAATACATTTTCTTTACAAATAAGAGTAGAGGGGTAAAAAAAAATGGACCAAATATTTGACCGGCAAGATCCGCATTATTAATTTTTGACCTTTTCTTAACTTAAATCTATTGGTGGAATTCGGTCCTCACATTTTGCATACTCACTTACCTCTAGCGCCTCTACTATTATGTTTTTTTTTTTTTTTTTAAGTAGGCAATATGCGTTGTTATATGTAAAATAAATATGGAACGTGTTTATTATTTCATTTTAAAAATGGAATTAAAATTTTAAATGAAATTCAATTCATACATAAAAGATAGTCGTCGTAGCGATGGGGGTAAATGCTAGTATATTATAACCTCAAATAAAGTAAGTGAAGTACATTAGAATATCAACCATCGATAATATTTTATGGCACTGATAGATCAAAAGATTAATATATAGAACAGTTTTTTCGCTTAATGACTATTTAAATAAAGAATGAAGTTAATTTAAAAAATGTGGGGAAAATGGATATGAATGTTGAATTATGTGATTAAAACTTTACTTACTATAGTATTTTTTTAATATATTTAATTTAAGTTTAGGATATTTTAATTACACATATCATTTATCTTTTACAATTTTTTTATATTAATTACTGGTGTGTTTTATTGTGGTTTGTCATCAATAATGCGTTCGTTTTTCAGAAGCTCTTACTAATCTGATGAATTGCGTCTATTATATTATAATAGACGCAATTATATTATAATTATTATTATATATATTATATTAAGAAAATAACAAATAGTATTGAAAAAGAAATAATAAACTCAAATGTATTTCTACCAACAGAAATTGTAAAAGTAAAAAATATTGTATTTTAATATGTGGTATCACTGAACTGCACTGAACATTAGCTCACCCTTCACCCTTCATTCCTTTCAAATGTTGAGTCGCCGAGCATTTTAGTTCATGGGAGATAAATTATTCCAAAAAGGGCGCCTAAAGCGGTTTATTCCATGTTGAATAATTTTACACTAAGTGATGGCGCATACTGGATGGCGCTAAACCGTTATGCTTATTCTCAGCCGTGACAAGTGAAGTATTTATAACTTTTGTTATAATTATTATAAAGCCTCAATGAGTAGGAGGATCGCAGTGGTATGCGCAGAAGCGTCTGATCGTGAGACTGCCTGCAGCCACCATCGATGCGGATCTTGGTGGTCGTAGCAAATACTAGTAGTGGGTGGCAAGCAGGACAACCAGCTCGCTCTTGTAGAGGCTTCGCACCCCCGCGGAACAACCCAAGTAGAAAAATTCATTACTATATATCTATTTGAATCTCGCGCCTCGCGCTTTAGAAACCCCACCTTAGCTTTTCATTATTAGTATTTGTCGTCTTTGTGCTTGTTAACTTTTATATCTTCCAATATATAATTTCAAAACTCTACATTTAGTTATTTATAAATTTTGCATTTCTAGTCAATCATCATCAAAAATACTTACTTTCAATTTACATAAATTAAGCAAAGAACAAGAGCCTCGTAAAGATCTGCCACCCTGGTACTTCGCAAAGTTCTGCCACCCGGAGCATCGCAAAGTTCTGCCGCCCGAGGCCTCGTAAAGATCTGCCACCCGGGGCATTTGCTGGTTGGCTGGTTTTGAATTAGTTCTATCTCGCAGGTGGTTTCCTCGATGTTGAGTGGTTCGCTAAGCTTGCATAGGAATTGATTGTTATACATTTCTTTGCAGGGTGCATTAAAATCTACATGTTTATACTCATTCACAATGGTGTATTGGGTTCTGGGAATAATCATTTGGAATTTATTGTTATAAGGTATGGGGATTGGATATAGTTTATAATACGTAAATATATTAGGGTTTACTAGTGGTATATTTATTACAAAAACGATTAAGTTTTTATTGGTGTATGCTTTGACTTTGCTAATAGTTTCATATTGTTGAATGTTCTCTGATGTAATATCGTAAGGCAGTTTGATATGTTTGGTTGTATCAACATGTTCCTTTATTGCTTGTAATTCTGCTAATAGGTGATCAGGTTCCAGGATTGAACCACTAAGCGTGTTCAGTTTAGCGAATGTTATGTCAGTTTCAATGGTTCTTAGTAGGTGCAAAAGTAATTGCATTGATTGACTGACAAGTACGATCGATTCTGTTATAAAGATGTTAAATACTTGGTGTTGGAGTTTATCGACATCGTTCATTAGGAATTTGGTACGTTTATCTAGTTCTTCTTGATTAGAATCAATGGTGTGTAGGGCCGATTTAAATTGATCGAGTATATCGTTTGTTAATTTTATTTGTTTAGATATAGCTTTATTTAGAGTTTCTTGTTTATTATCAAGTTCGATTGAAGTTGGGTTTTTCATTTTAGTTTTCACTAGGTTATCTACATGTGTTTCTCTTGATTTTTTATTTTTCAGATCTTCAATTTTATATAATTCTTGTAATTCTTTGATGAGATTATTTGAGAATTCAGTTATATTTGTATATTTTTTAATATTATTTGTAATATGATTGGGTATGCCGTGGTGTGAGAAATACGTTATTAGTTTATCGGCAATTTCTGTGGATGACCTATTGGCGATTTTGTATGCCTGTGTGTATTTTGAAAATACATCTATTATAGTAAGGAGTTGGGTATTGTCTATACCAAACGTATCTATATGTAATTTCTCAAATGGTCTCTCAGGTGTTTCGGTGTTATTTAGCGGTGCTCTAATTGGTTTTTTGTTATATTTGCACTGTTTGCATGTGCTGCAGTTATTGATGAAATTTTCGACATCTTTTCGTAGACTAGACCACGTATATCTTTCGCAAATTAATTTATATGTGGCGTCTATTACTTCATTACTTGCTGATTCTGATTATTACTCTGGTGGTTCTTTTACTCAAAAAAAAAGGTTCTATGTTTTTATTTCGCTATTGCCATGTTTTTTGTTAGTGTTCATGTATACTGTGTCTACATTTGGATTTTTAACAGTAGCTTTAATCATGATAATAAATTGTACTGTCTGTATTTATTTCCTTAACTTTATGCACATAACATTGCTATTTTATTTTTGTGTTTTTCAATGTGTTAGTCCATGGGTTATCATAGTAGCTAAATTAGAAATGCTGACTTAGTTTGTTAATGTAGCATTATCTTTTGTACTAGAGTATGGGGTTTCATTAAATCTTATAATAGCACATTGACTTTGATAGGTCATGTTTATGTTTCATGATACGGTGTACTCTGGTATTGTGGAATGCGCTTATTTTATGATCTCACAGTTGTTTTTGTGTAATTTAGCGGCGTTCAAATCATGGTATTTGCATTGCTTGCATGTGTCGTAATTGATAATGAGAGTTTCCACGTATTTTATTAGATTACACGAGTATATCTTTCGTAAATTACCTTGTGCGTTGCGTTTCTTTCTTGATGTCTGATATATTTATATCATTTTTTATTTTATGCTCATTTTTATATTTGCCGATGGTGTTTATCATTTAAATTATTGTACATTTAACACGTGTTATCATTACAATGCGTTTAATGAGTTTTATTTTTAAATGTAGTTTTTGTTAATGTAGATATTAATTGGTCATGTTTCTTTATTTTAATTTAAATAATTTTGTCTTTTCATTAATTTTAATAATTTTAACTGCGTTGGTGTTTGTATCGAAATAGTTATTTTATTATTATTTGATGTCGCTTAATTTGTATGTTTTTATGTTTGTTGTATTGTTTATAGGTTTTACTGCTGGTTATAACCGGTGTTTAAGCGATTTTCTGCATTAAGGTGGTTGTTTCTGATTCTCAATTCGTTTCATCATTTTCTTTTTCTTTTTGTCTGTTGTGTTTTGAAAAATTATTGTTTATCGTAATATTTGTAGTAATTTATTTAAATGGTTGTTCTGTATAATTATTTCAATAGTTCATACAATTTTCATTATTAAGGTGGTTGTCCGTTTTAGGGTTTCATTTTTTTTAGTTTTTAAATTTCGTGGTTAAATATATTATATAGTCAGGTTGGTTTGGTTGCTTGCGGTTGCGTATTTGAATTGTTAAGGTTCGGGTAGAAATTTTAATTTTTTCGGGAAGTATTGAAGACTTTTTAAAGTTAATCTTATCAGGAAGTTCTTTAAAGTAAAGTCAATATATGTTTTATTATTTTTATTCGTCATAATATTCGTCAAATATTCATCTATATAGTTATTATTTTTATTTCGTTTGGTTCCATATAGTTGCTTTTAGTTGTGCCGAATTTCTAATCTTCTGTCCACGAATTATTTCTTTTCTGTGATCATTTATCCACAAAGTGTGTGCCTCGTTTTCTGAATCTTTTTGTTTTTCTGGTATGCATTTAGCTTTGTTTCTTTTTTTCTTTTCAATTTTATCTTTTATTTTAAAATTTTGATTTTTATTATTTCCTGCTTTTCCTTGCTTTATATTGTGTAATTTTTTTACTTCAGAATATTGCATATTTTGTTTTTCTGGTTTTTCTTGGTTGATGTTTTGTTGCTTCACTATATCAAGTTCTTGTATAGTTTGCTTTTCTGCTACTTGTCTGATTTTTTGTTGATTTTTTACTTTAAAATCTAGAAAGTTTGGATTTTTTGATTGTTGCTTAACATTTTGTTGATTTGGTATTTCAAAATGTTGTGTATTTTGATTCTCTGATACTTGTTTCATATTTTGCTGATTTTCTACTTTGAAATCTTGCATGTTCTGATCTTCTGTGTTTTGTTTGACGCTTATTTTTCCTTGCTTCATTTTTACTTCAACAATTGTCTTTTTCTTTACTTCTGTTTTGGTAAACTCTTCAAGTTCTTTTTCCTTTTCATCTGTATTCAGAACTTCTTCTGAATTATTCTGGCTTTGTATTTTAATATTTGTGGGCACATTGATCGCCATTTCTTTATGTAATTTGATATCGTTTTTATTTTCATTTATTTCTGTGTCCCGTTTTTCTTCTGAATTTTGTTTTTGTATTTTGATTTCTGTACTCTCGTTGTTTATGATTACTTCTTGTAGTTCCGTCCGTACATTGTCTATTCCTTTATTCTCAATGGTTTGTTCGATTATTGTTTCACACGGTTTTTGTGTTGACGGCTCTGTTTGAAAATCTTGTGTGTTCTTCACTTGTTGTTGATGAGGGTGGTTATATTCCTCGTTAGTATAGATTTCGTGGTTCGTCATATCTTCTATTATTAATTCTAGAAGTTCATCCATTGTGATAGGATTTTGGCGTCTTAATTTACATCCAAGGGGATCGTTTAGCTCCTCTATGAAATTTCTCACCATCAGGGAATCGTGATGTTTTGCCAGTGCTCTCATATTTAAAGATGTTTTATTGTGAAGTGTGTTTAAAACATTAAAGTTGTTAACTGATTCTAAACATCTAAAGTAATAAGTAATAACTTTCTCATTAGGCTTTCGTTTAAGTGTTGTTGTATCCGGGATATGGCTGCGGTTTTTAGTATAACTATTTATTAAAATAGTTTTTAATTTCTTCCATGTATTAATATGTTTATTCTTTATTAAACTTGCTGCGTCTCCAATAATCTTGCTTTTTATAGCTGAGAGCAATAGACCGTTATTCCTAATAGCTTCTTTTTTATCTTAATTTTTACCGGGGAATATGGCAAAATTATCTATGATCACTTCGCAATCTTCTATAAAATTCGTCAGCGAATTGTTTCCATTATATTCCTTTACATAATTTAGATAAGTATGGAATGTCTCCATTTCGATTTATAGTGTAACTTTTATTTAAGAAAAGTTATTTTGTAAACATTTTATTTTAAAAATTATTATTATTATTTAGTTAATTTGCAAGTATTTTATTATATTACATTATAGTATTTATTACGTTATGTAATTAATATTTTATTTTAATATTACTTTTGTTGAAGCAGATATTAAATGCGCAGTTTTATATAAAATATTTTATTAATTAATAAGTCCTCAGACTAAAATTATACATAATGTCCTCAGACAAAAATTACTTAAAGACTAACATTTCTCTCCTAATTCAAATACAAGTTATTTCAGTTATATTCAAATAGGCAAAAACAAAATAAAACCAGTTCACTGCAGCTACAATGAAACAACAACCTTGAATGTCTTAAAAGAAATATAACAATAGGCTATTATTTTATATAAACAAAAACAAAACAAGTTTTAAGTAATTTAATTTAAGAATGAATGTCTTGTAATTCCAACACACCCCCTCAAGACATTCATTTCAACAATTTAAATAATTTGAAGTCCCAATCCTTCAGTGAATTTTTAATTTACAAACATCACCTCCTTCTTCAATACATTTTAACATTTTTGTAGCTTTATTTTTTAATTCTTCAGACACCTGACTATCATCAATTATCCACATCAAAATTTCATGTAGCATATCCGGTATTTCCATATAAACATTTTCTTCTAATATTCCATTTAAATAGGCAGTTACAACATCAAATTGTCTTATTACAAGTTTTAATTCCACAGACAATGCAATTAAAAGTCTCATTGATTCCATTCTTGCAACTGGAGCAAAAGTTTGATCATAATCAATACCATATTTCTGACTATAACCTTTTGCAACAATACGAGCTTTTCTTTTTTCAATAAGCCCATCTGATCCAAATTTATTTGTTAAAATCATTCGACTTCCCACAACACTTTGACCTTCAGGTAATTTTACAATATTCCAAGTATCATTTTTTAATAAACTTATGACTTCTGATTTAATTGCTCTCTTCCACTCAGCACACTCTTGAAAATTAATAGCATCTTCCAATTTAACTTCAGCTACTCCAACAAATATATTATCATTATCATTATCATCTTCATTAGAATCAGATTCAATCCTTTCTTTAACTTCACAATTATTAACTTTTGAAAATAATTTTCTGGGACGTCCTTTCAAACCTGTTTTAATTAATTTTGGTCTTCCTGGTCCTCTTCTTTCTTCTCTAGTATATTCTCTTGAGTTTCTTCTAGTAGTTTCTTGAATAGATGATTGAATACCAGATGAATTTTCATTTTCTTCATTATCTTCTAAATTTTCTTCTGGGATTCCATCTAAAATTTCTGTCTCATTACTATTTTTAAATCCTGTTATCAATTCAATCCATGGTTTATCCTTGTTTTCAAAATCATTAATAATCAGCTGTTTAATCTCTTGGTTCTTTAAAACTGTATTAACATTATCTTCAATAAATTTCACATCACGAGCAACAATAAATTTTCTCTTTTCTGGTAACCAAATTCTGTATCCTTTTGATTCACGTGGATAACCTACAAAAATTCCTTTCATTGATCTATCAGATAATTTGCCTTTTGTTGGATCTTTATCTAAGACATATACAGTTGATCCAAATGCTCGTAAATAATTTAAATGAACTTTATCCCTGTTGAACCATCTCTGATAAGGAGTATCTCCATTAATACTTCTTGAAGGACATCTGTTTCTCAAATGACATGCTGTAGCTACAGCATCAGTCCAAAACATATCTGATAAATTTGATTGAAGTAATAAACATCGTCCCATTTCAACAAATGTTCTATTTAAACGTTCAGCAACACCATTTTGCTGAGGTGTTCTTACAACACTTAATCGACGTTGAATACCTTGATTACGCAGGAAAGAATCCATCTCAGTATTACAATACTCTTTACCATTATTACTTTGAAGATACTTAATCTTCTTCCCTGTCATACGTTCAGCTTGATTTTGATACATTTTGAAAGCTTCTAGTGCACCACTCTTCTGTTTAAGAAAGTATACTTCACACCATCGAGAATAATCATCAATAAATGTAATAAAATATTTTGCTCCATTCACTGATTGTGTCCTAAACGGTCCAACAATATCTGTATGAACTATTTCAAGAAGTTCTTCACTCTGTCGTTCACTTCCTGAAAACGGTAACCCTGTCATCTTACCTCGTAGACACACTTCACATCTTGACAAACATTTCAATTGTTCAGAGGTTACTTTACTTGTAGTATTCTGATTAATCACCCGAAATAAATCCTTAGCATTTAAATGACCCATACGACAATGCCACATCAATAACTCAGAATTAGCTTTATCTTCTCCAATACAAGCTTCTTCATTACCTTCTTGTAAATAATAGAGATCACCACGCCTTTCAGCAACAAATTTAACATTTCCAGTCATATCCATAATTACAGCTGAATCTTTTTTAAATAGAATTTCATGATCCTTATTAGTAATTTTAGCAACTGATACTAGATTTGACCTTAAATCTGGTACAAATAATGTGTTTGAAAAATCTACTGACCTCAGCTGTTTACCATTACTAATCGACAAATTAACAGTACCTTTTCCTTTGATTTCACTACTTGCTTGATTAGCCAAATTTATTTTCCCACTAATTTCTTCATTTAAAGACTTAAATAATTGTTTATCACCACATAAATGTGTTGTACAGCCACTATCAAGAATCCAAGGTCGACAACTTGGAACACTACCAGCAAATTCAACATTAAATACTGCAAAAGTATCATCATCCGCTTGAGAACATTGGTTTTCTTGTGTGTATCTATTCTGTCTATCTGGTCCATTTCTTCTGAAATTTGGTTTCAATTGAGTTGGACATTCAGGAGACTTATGTCCTTGTTTTCCACATTTAAAACAATATCCTTTAAAAATATTGTTGTAACTCGGTTGATTTTCAGCCCTTACATTTCCAGCTAACTCAACAACTGAATTTGAACCAATTTCACTCTTCTCAAGTATCTTAACCTTAAGAGCTTCAACCTCCAAGAGTTCATCACGTGATTCCATAGCACATTTAAAACCTTCATAGCTATCTGGTAGACTATATAATAACATTACAGACAATAAATCTTTATTCACTTCAATATCCATAGCTCCAAGTCGATCAACTATATCCGAAAACTTGTTTACATGGTCCCTGACATCACCACCTTCAGACATCTTGTGAAGCATGAGTTGCTTAAGTAATAAAGCTTTTCTTGCAGGTCCTTTGGAAGCATAAACTGAGGCAAGTTTTTGCCAAACTTCATGAGAAGTATTACAACCTCGGACATGCTGCAATTCCGTTGAACTAATTGCTAATATTACTTCTGACTTAGCTTTACGATCAATTTTTATCCATCCATTTCTTTCTTCTTGATTCTTTTCCGCAGCAAAAGGAATCGGTTTTTCACCACTGACATATTCCCACAAATCATTTTTGATCAATAGCGCCTCAACATGAATTTTCCAGGCTTCATAATTGTCCTTACTCAACAGCTCAAATCTTGTAGCACTCACTGATGTCATCATATTAATTTTTTTAATTAAAGCCTAATAAAGCCATATAATATCTGGGCCCATAACCTGTTGAAGCAGATATTAAATGCGCAGTTTTATATAAAATATTTTATTAATTAATAAGTCCTCAGACTAAAATTATACATAATGTCCTCAGACAAAAATTACTTAAAGACTAACATTTCTCTCCTAATTCAAATACAAGTTATTTCAGTTATATTCAAATAGGCAAAAACAAAATAAAACCAGTTCACTGCAGCTACAATGAAACAACAACCTTGAATGTCTTAAAAGAAATATAACAATAGGCTATTATTTTATATAAACAAAGACAAAACAAGTTTTAAGTAATTTAATTTAAGAATGAATGTCTTGTAATTCCAACAACTTTTAGTATTATTATAATTTTCGTTAGGCCTATATAAGCGATTTATATTCCTTTTTAGAAAATTATTATTTAATTATTGTGTATTACGTTGCGTAATTTATATTTTATTTTAATATTTGGTAGGCCTGTATAAGCGATTTATACTCCTTTTTAAATTTAATATCTGTTTAGGACTGTATAAGCGATTTATACTCCTTTTTAACAGAAAATATTATTGTAAAAATAATAATAATTTTGTTTTTGGGAAGTGTGAATATAGAAAGGAAATATGAATGAGTACTCACATTACGATTATCACCGCGATGCCTTGCGAGATCTTCATGTCCATATGCTGCTGCTAGTGGGTCGATGAGTCTCGGAGCACTTCAACTTCTGTTTCTTTTTCACTCCACTATTTATTAAGTTTACTTTATTCTTTAACTTTATTTTTGTAGGTTTCGAAATATTAAGTTAACCATAAAAATGGAAAAATTTACAGCGATTGTAATTCCTTAATATCCTACCGACTGCGCCAATTAAAGTTTGAGTAATTTAGACTTTAATAAAAAAAACAATTTATTTTAGTTTTACTTAAATAATATTTATTTGAGCTAATAATCACTGCGCGATGCAGATTATGCCTAGTCTCAAATAGTGAGCCAGCCAATTACTATCTGCGCGATGCAGATTATACATGAACTTGAACTCTAAAAGTGGTGAGCCAATTACTAACTGCGCGATGCAGTTTATACATGAACTAATTAGATTAAGATTAACATATTACTTATATACTATTTTATTATCTCTAGAGTGCATGGTCAGCAAAGATACTGAAGAGACATTGTTAGTTTGTGTCGTATGGAATGTGTGTTATAACAATATGTAGCATAGATGGAATGGTTGATGTAACGTTAAATTTTGTAATAGTTTTTGTTAACAAATTATCAGATCTTAGGAAAATTAAAATCAACTTGGCCGCAATCTGTTTTCCAAGTTACATCTGAAGAACAATATTATAGAGAATCTTGATCAACACTTAAACGATTTCAAGAACATGAACTGCACAAGAAAGATAGAGTTCTGTAGAATTTCATGATTATCTTCGAAATCTAGTATTGTTAATTTCAAATGTTCATTCATAGTTATTATTGTTCTATTACATATATATTGAGTATCACTTTTCGTTACTAAAATATAGCCTTTAAAAATATCAAGGTCAGGAAATTGACCTAACAACGGATTATTCAATATATAATCTGGGGACCAATTTTTGCTACATAATTTTGCTTGAAATTAAGAGGTGATTTTTGTTTAATAGAGCAGTGTATTTGTTTGTTTTTTCTGTTTTCTTTAGAACATCTGGTAACTTCAGAGCTTGGTCATATTTGCAATAAATATTTTGTTTTACATTTCACCATGTTTGTTACATTATTTCTTATTTGCAAGCATGCCTTAGGTTGTTGTTCTGCTATTGTTTTTGATACTTTGGTTTGTTGTGCTTGGTGTCGTAATTAGATTATCTTACACTGAGAAGCTTTTCTATTCTATGAGTCTTTTTTTTTAAACTGTCTTTTACATTAATTGAAGGTTTCCCAGTTTTTTGCATTTTGTATTTAATTTTAAATATCGATTTACTTAGACGCATAATTAAATATATGGTGGTTGGAACCTTGTTTTTTTTATGTAGGTACACTAAATTATAGAACTATGGCTACATCGGATTTAGTCAGAGCTATAGATCGATTAGTAAAATTATACAGTTTGCAGTTCGGGAATTTTCTTATTTTAAAACAATTTAGGATGGGAAATGTAGAGAAAGGCAGGTATTGTGAAAATTGAGAGGAAAGGGTATGTAGATTGTACAGGAAAGAGATAGAAACGTTGAAGTACATAAAAGATACACGCAAATGCAAAATAAAGAGTGAAAAGTATATAGAGGAAGTAATGGGAAGATGCAACGTAGGAAAGAGGTGGACGATGGAAGTAGACAGAAAAAGAAAGGATGTATATGAAATGGAAGAGAAGAAGTACTGCGGAGCAGTAAAGAAAATAAGTTGGCAAGAGAAATAACTGCAGAGAAGAGATCAGGAAGGAAAGAGATGGATGGCAGAGCATTTTGAGATTTAGCCTGAAACCAGATTCAATGTTTTTCATTTTGGTAACACTGATATCACTATAGCTTATAAAAACAAAAGAAGGTTACATTATTATTAATAAATCTTATTTCATAGAAGAAATGTAGCTTTTGTTTATTTAAATTTCATTTTATATTCTCTGCAAAAAATAAAACAGCAGATATGGAGAATGTTTTGTCTGATAAGAAAAAGAGAATAGAGAAGCCGACGAGAAGAAAGAAGGTAGATGGAGAAGTTACAGAGAAAGGAAAAATAGAGAGCGAGGAAAAGGGGCAGAAACGTGGGGAGTTCAGAATCGTGAAGTAGAGGAACAGAACAGAGAAAGTGAAGAGATATAATTAGTGTTTAGTTTAATCTAGAAGTCATGAATGGTAAATAATGATTATATGGAAGAATGTAAAATCATAGCGGCATACTTACTATATCCAGAAACTGGAAAAAAATTATAGTAGCCTGAAAAAAGCTAAAAAATGCACTACTGTGTCGTTTAAATGATCTTTTTCGAAAAAGTAATTAAGATTAAACATTCATTTACTTAAATATAATTTTGACTGCGGTACTACTTTAACCTTCATTTAACCTTCATCTTACGAATACAAAACATCTATCAATAAGTTTATTTAATTCTTTACGTGTCATTTATTTTTCATTTTCATTGTTATTTATTTTTACATTGATATGGCATCCTACGAACTACTTATTGAGTAGTGTGTTATCCACATAGTAATGAATATTTACTTGCTGGTATTTTATATAGTTAAAGGTTTACTTTAATAATTGCTTTAATAAATTATTTATTGTAATCAAAAAACCATTTACTTGATTACATTTCACTGATAGAATTAATTGCAAAAATGATCAATAAATGAATTCAATCAAGGAAACACTGATGTTATTTTAAGCTGTACTTATTTAGTGAAACGTGATGGGTTTAGTGAAACGCGTAAGAGAGTCCAAATTATTTAATCCAATTGATATCTACGATGTCTACATACCCACCTTAATAGTCACCAAAACTCTTGGTCTGGCGCCCTTTACTTTGTTTGGTGAAGTTGGTGATCGCAAATTTCGCATCAGTAATATTGGCTTACTATTTTCACTTTTCTTGTGCGTGCTGTACCTGACTTCCTTCACTTTTACGTGCACATTTTCAATTACAAAGACGTTCCAAGAGTCCATGTCAGTGGTATCTTTAGTGGGACACAATATTCAAACATTTCTTGGATTTTTGATGATGGCTATTATGTTCTTCTCTTCGTTTTTTAAAGCTAGAACTCTTCTACAAATTTTTGAGAAATTTTCTGACATTGATAGCAAATTTATTAAAGTAGGAATATTTATCAGTTATAAGAATCTGAATATGTTATCGCTTAGTATATTTTCCTGTGGATATGTCATAACAACGGCTGCTATTTTACATAATACGTACTTCTTGTATGATGTATATGGGTTCTATTCTGTGGCTATTACAGCGACTAACATTTTGCCACTTATAACAATTGGAGTAACTTTGTATCAATTTGGAACGTTTATATTTGCAGTGTACCAACGATTTTCTTTACTAAATCGTCATCTTGAGAGAATAATTACCGATAACTTTTACAAGACCTTTCAGATTGGTAAAAGAAAGGTTATCACTATTAATACAATACACAAAATTACAAATAACAAAAATAATAATCAATCTTTAAGTGATTCCCAAAAGAGAGCGCTAAAAATGAAAATCAGGATGCTGTTGCGTCTCCATGACCATCTCTGTGATTTGGTTCTATTCTGTAATACCGTGTATTCCTTTTCCGTTTTGACCTGCATTTTCATTATGTTTATCACTGGAGTATTTAGCCTGTTCATGTGTCTAAGTGAAATTAACCGATCAAGCTATAGTGATTCAACTCCACATGTTGTGTTTGTTTATATCTTTTGGGGAGAATCGCTTCAAATACTTTCTGCTTTCGTTATGTATTCTTGCATGAAATCAATTAAAGAGGTAAGTATCTATAATTATATTTAATATTTACTAGCAGGAGTAACAATTTTCTTACTAAGGTTACTAAACTATTCTACCACAAAACATTTGTTGCAATAAACGAATTAAATATTTATTTAATAACATCACAATATTTAGTTCCTTACTAAAAACTTCGTTCATCTACAACAGTAAAACTTACAACTTATTCCTTGCTCATAAATCATTTTTATTCTATACCAGGTGAATTTTCTACTTAACATAGTTTCCAAAGAAAAACATATAATCTAACTCTAATTCAATATCCTTAAACAAATAAATCTAATCGTTATTTTTGTCAATACTTGCAATTTTTATTAAGTTTCAATATTTACTTAAATATTGCATGCAAACTAAAAATACAGAACAATCAACTAAAGAATAATAATGAAAATTTTAAAACTCATAATAATTTGATTATTAATAAATAAATAATTCACATTTACAAAAGCCTAATCTACATGAAAGGATATGTAAACAAAAAACCTCTGGTTGATTTATAAATGACGTCTTAACCTCTTAATTTATTGTTTGGGCACTTCGCAACATAAATACTATTTTCTACAAATAATCTGGTTATGGTACGTTACAGATGGAACCAACAATGGCCCAGTCATTTAAGCTTAAATTAGGTAAGAATCTCGGAATCCGAGATACCCAGCTGTAAGTCTGTAAATACTTGTATATTGACACCCTAAAGTTGTCTCAAAACCTACATATGGTTTATACATCCTACCATATGTAGGTTTTGAGACAACTTTAGGGTGTCAATATACAAGTATTTACAGACTTACAGCTGGGTATCTCGAATTCCGAGGTGAACTTACTATAATTACTGGACTACAACGCTTAAATGGCGATGTGCAAAAACCAAATGAAAAAAGTCATAGAGAACTTTCGGATTTATATCATAAATTCGAAAGTTACGAAACGTGGCATGATTGTAAGTACAAACATAAGATAATCATAAACAAGGAAATACTTTATACAACTTGGCAAATAATAAAACAGATGTTTAAAGTTACATATAGAGATCAGGTATTCAAGACATGTACAATTTATTTACAATCAATTGGATCTTAGGAGATGATGTTTCAACCCACATAGCAAAACTTAGAAGTTAGAGGAATGAGCTCAGTAACAAATTTAAGACAAACAAACTACAAACAACACATGATTGGTGGAAACAAACTACATGATTAAATGTTACTTTGCTACTAGGTAAGAATGAGGAAACAAAGTTTGTTAAAGAAAGTGCAGTTGTGTATGTTTAAGGACGTAATCGTGGACACGTGACGATTGATGCCGTACCGTACAATAATGTGACAAATGTATCAGTAACGTTTAATGATGACAGTAGTGCGTTGACGCCCGCTGCGATGAAACGTGCAGTCCTGTACGCACACATCAGTACCGACACGTGACGATCAATGCCGTGCCGTTCCGTGTCAATGAAGAATGATATTGTTTCATACATTTTGTATGGCGCTATGCCTACGTACTTCTCAGTGCCAGAATATTTAGAGATGACAGTATTGTTTTGACGTTTGCCGTGAGTAGACACACATTTCTAACTAGGAATATTTTTACTGACACTGCAAATACGTACGATTTCAAACTGGATGACGGGAAATTGATAGAATTGGTTCGTTCACATTTCTGTACTGTAGACCTTGAATATAGAAAATACATAGACAGCAATACATATCCACACATTTATACGAAGTTCCTTTGGAAAGGAAAATAATAATGTATCAAACCATATCCTAAACGGAACCCTATATTTGGAAGCAATCACTCAATAGGTACCAGCGCTATATATAATGGAATAAAATGAAGGAAGAAATGAAGAATAGAATGAACGGGAAAAGCAAACTATGGTTAAAGTAAGCAGAATACTCATGTACTCAAACACTAAAGCAAGTTCTCCTGGGCTGAATTAGGCATCTCTGCTTTGTATATTGTGAATAACTTCTATTCTGATCAAAGTAAAGTTTTCTATTTGTTTGACATGAACTAAAGCAGCAAAATTATTTACCATTAAAAACATAGAGTCTTTTATTTCCAGTCAAATTTGAAGTGAGTAATAAATATCAACTCACAGTGTACCGAGTTAAATGTCCCCTAAACTTGCGAGTGCCGAAACTGCTCCGCTCCCTCTAAGAATATTATCTGATACATATCTTAATCTTTTATCTAAACTAAAAATAATATTAGTTCAATGTTATATTGAATATTTCTGCTGAAAGAAGTACTATTTCTTAGACTTGTATGAATT
The DNA here is from genome assembly GCA_963678705.1 of Panorpa germanica. Lineage (NCBI taxonomy): Eukaryota > Metazoa > Arthropoda > Insecta > Mecoptera > Panorpidae > Panorpa > Panorpa germanica. The sequence goes on along the minus strand of OY783219.1, from coordinate 984,474 downwards.
GAATAGTTTTGGTGTGGCGAAGAAGTCTTTCACAAATTAATTATAGACATATTCTTATGTCCTCTATATATATAAATGTGGGTTATTTTTTAAGAGTAATTTTAAGTTAGAATATATTTAGTTTAAGAAATAGTAATAGTAAAGAAAACTGTAAACTAGGTTAAAAACTTTGCTAAGATTATTCAAATGTTTAAAGCAGGACTTGTAGACCCTTGTATGCAGTTCGCTTGCGGTGTCGAGCGTACGCCTCAGAGAACGTGGCATAAAGAACTGTTCGCTAACTATGAACGTGATGAGACATGTGTTTTGGGCGAGGCTGAGAATATCAAGATTGATATAAGTGTTCTGAGTGTTATAAAAGCAAATGGCGATAGAATTATATAAAGTTTATGTATGGTCGTTATTGTGTGATTTTATAATTAAGTTAACTTTATTACGGTGTAATAATTGTTATTTTGGTCAGTGTTTATGTTAGAGTTAGGCAGCAAATGTAATGTTTAGTACTAGGGTGTATTTTCATTGAAATCATTGTGCTGATAACTATGGACAATTGTAACTGCGTATTATGTATTGACACGTAAAACATTGTGAAAAGACATTATAATCTAAGTACTGTATTTAATCAAGTGTATTTTGTTGTGAACTTAATTACGATTAATTCATTTTATTTAGATGTAATTTTATGACTTTGATAAGTGATTAAACAAACTATTAATATCCAAATTATGTGTTTACTCGTTTAAAAAGAAACTATATTGTTGTATTGTACATCAACCTTAGGCTGATGTTAATTGTAACTTATAATTGTAGATAAATCACCTACAAATTGGAGTCTGAACCGGGATGGTGTTAGATTCAAAAACTACTAATGTAGATTAAATACCTACAAATTGGGGGCTCTCAACCGGGATAAGACAAAACCAAAAATATTTAGTTAAGATTATTTTTAACCTTAGAACCAGACTTATTGATCAACCGGGATAAGACAAAACCAAAAATATTCAAACCAGACTTATTGATCAGCGGAATCAAGAGGAAAACTTAGTGTACAGTTTGCTCATTAAAGTAATTGTACAGCAGTGAAAATTATAACAATGACACATGAATTAGACAATTTGTCAGTGGCAGAGCTACGACAGGAACTTAATTTTGTTGGACTTAGTCAACGTGGGAATCGTGCAGAATTATTGTCAAGAATGAACTCATTTAATAGCCGCGTAGGTGAACAGAATAATAGGTCTGTAAACAATGAAGCAGTCAATAAAACTAATTATACATTTTTAGATTTAGAATTGGCTTTACCTAAATATGATGGGCTTAAAAATGTCAGATTGTGGATTAAACAATTTGATGATTTCTGTGACCAGGCAGAAATAGATGCAAAATACAGATATTTGTATGCCAGGAGATTGTTGACTGACACAGCAAAACAATTTGTTAATTTCGAAACCAGGATAATAAATTGGGATACATTTAAATCGTATTTGATTGATGAATTCGATACGAGTTTAAATAGCGCACAGGTTCACAAAATGCTTCAACAAAGGGTGAAGAAAGCTGGTGAAACTATTCATCAATATGTGTATGATATTTTAGATATAGCTAGACAAGCAGACGTCGAAGAAGCAGCTATTATGGATTATATCATAGCAGGAATTCGCGATAGTGCAGTTAATAAAGTAATACTTTATGGAGCTGAGAATATTGGACAACTTAGACGTAAGCTGGAACAATATGAAAAAATGAAAATGGATACCCAGGACTATGATAGGAGATCTAGGCTAGGTACAAAAACTAAAATTGAGACAACAGGTGAGAAGATTAAATGTTTTAATTGTGGTTCGTTATCACACTCATCTAAAGTGTGTCCTGATAAAGACAAGGGTTATAAATGTTTTAATTGTGGTAATTATGGACATGTTAGCCGAAACTGTAATACTAAAATAAAAACTGTTAAAGCGGAGCATAATGTTATGAAAGTAGAAATGATAAAATCAATTTGTGTTAATAGTAGGAGTAATGTAAATGCTTTAATAGATACTGGCAGTGATTTGTCAGCAGTGCGGGAAGATTATTTTAAAACATTAAAGAATGTTAAATTATATGACTCTGAAATAACAATACGTGGTTTGTCAAATTCTAGAGTAAATTCTTTAGGTAGAATTGAATTGGACATTGAAATTGATTCAGAACTTTACGTGGGTTATTTTGAAGTGTTACCATCTCATGCAATGCATATGAACATGGTGATAGGATTGGACATTATAGCTAAAGCTAAAGTAGTTATTGATAAAACCGGTGTTAAATTTCATAAACTTTATAGCGATAAAGATGTAGATGAAAGTGAGGTTAAACAATTAATGACAATGAAAATAGACTATGGTGATAAAGAAAGTGAATTAGATTTATCTCATATAAACGATAAAAATGTTGTTAATAAAATACACGAGTTGGTGAACAACTATAAACCAAAAGAGTATTATAACTCTGAAATTCAAATGACAATTACGTTGAAAGATGATACTTCCATATTTTCCAGACCGCGTAGACTACCACCTGTGGATCGACTAGATGTTCAAAAACAGCTGGATGACTGGTTAGAAAAGGATATCATTCGAGCAAGTAATTCGGATTACGCAAGTCAGATAGTGTTGGTCTCCAAGAAGGACGGAACAAAACGCATTTGCTGTGATTATCGTCGTTTGAATGAACAAGCAATGAAGAATAGGTATCCACTACCTATTATTGAGCAACAAATCGACAAACTTCAGGGTAGCAGCATATTCACTACATTGGATTTGGAGAACGGGTTCTTTCATGTACCAATACGTGAGGATTGCAAGAAGTATACCTCGTTTGTTGTAGAAAATGCACAGTATGAATTCAACAGGGCACCATTCGGGTTTTGTAACTCCCCTGCTGTATTTCAAAGACATGTAAATATTATTTTTAGGGAATTAATGCAAAAGGGTATAGTAGTGTTGTATTTAGATGATATTGTGATACTTGCCACGAGTTTGCAGGAAGCTCTGATTAATTTTGAAAAGGTGTCACAGACAGCTTCGGAGCATGGATTAAAAATAAAATGGAAAAAATGTCAATTTTTGAAACAGGAAATTAATTACTTAGGATATGTAATTGAACAAGGTACTGTTCGTCCCTCTAAGGATAAAGTCAAAGCAGTCAAGCATTTTCCGATGCCGAAGACCACGAAACAAGTACAAAGCTTCTTAGGTTTGGTGGGCTATTTCCGAAAATTTATACCACAATTTGCTAAGTTAGCGAGGCCTTTGAGTGAGTTACTCAAAAAGGACAGTCATTTCAAGTTTGAATATGAACAAGTAAGTGCATTTAACAATTTAAAAGATTTGTTATTAAAAGACCCTATACTCAAAATATTTAGATATGGAGTATACACAGAATTGCATACAGATGCCAGCAAGGATGGATATGGCGCTATGTTACTACAAAAATGCAATATTTATGACAGTATGCATCCAGTTAGTTACATGAGTAGAAAAACCACTGCAGCGGAACGGAATTATCATTCTTACGAATTGGAGGTACTAGCGATAGTAGAAGCTCTTCACTTTCTTTATCACCATAGTCTATTTTCATTGTCATTAATTGTTTAACCTCACTTTCATCTACATCTTTATCGCTATAAAGTTTATGAAATTTAACACCGGTTTTATCAATAACTACTTTAGCTTTAGCTATAATGTCCAATCCTATCACCATGTTCATATGCATTGCATGAGATGGTAACACTTCAAAATAACCCACGTAAAGTTCTGAATCAATTTCAATGTCCAATTCAATTCTACCTAAAGAATTTACTCTAGAATTTGACAAACCACGTATTGTTATTTCAGAGTCATATAATTTAACATTCTTTAATGTTTTAAAATAATCTTCCCGCACTGCTGACAAATCACTGCCAGTATCTATTAAAGCATTTACATTACTTCTGCTATTAACACAAATTGATTTTATCATTTCTACTTTCATAACATTATGCTCCGCTTTAACAGTTTTTATTTTAGTATTACAGTTTCGGCTAACATGTCCATAATTACCACAATTAAAACATTTATAACCCTTGTCTTTATCAGGACACACTTTAGATGAGTGTGATAACGAACCACAATTAAAACATTTAATCTTCTCACCTGTTGTCTCAATTTTAGTTTTTGTACCTAGCCTAGATCTCCTATCATAGTCCTGGGTATCCATTTTCATTTTTTCATATTGTTCCAGCTTACGTCTAAGTTGTCCAATATTCTCAGCTCCATAAAGTATTACTTTATTAACTGTTAAGAAGATAGAGACAATACAAGCAAAAAATTATGCAGGAAAGTATTTAATAGAAAATGAATTATTATACAGGTTGAAAGACGATCAAAAGCTGTTAGTAGTACCGAGTAATATGCAATCAGAAATAGTACGTAAAGCACACGATTTAGGACATTGTGGATTGCATAAATGTCAAGAAATAATTAACAGAGAATTTTGGATCAATGATTTAGCTGGAAAAGTTAAAAACTGTATAGATAATTGTATAAACTGTATATTAGCAAGCAGAAAAGTAGGTAAAGTAGAAGGATACTTAAACTCTATACCTAAGGTAGGTTTACCTTTAGATACATGGCATATGGATCATTTAGGACCTTTACAAACAACAAACAAAAAGTATAAACATATTCTCGTTATAGTAGATGCTTTTACAAAATTTGTTTGGTTGTTTCCTACTAAGTCAACAGGCACCGATGAAGTAATACAGAAATTGAAAGTAATAGCAGAAGTATTCGGAAACCCAAGAAGGATAATTTCTGACAGGGGTACAGCTTTTACTTCAACAGATTTCAAAGATTATTGTACTGTAGAAAAAATTGAACATGCGTTAATAACTACGGTAGTACCAAGGGGCAATGGCCAGGTGGAACGAATAAATGGAATTATTGTACCTGTGTTAGCGAAGTTAGCTCTAACGGATCCAAGTAAGTGGTATTTACATGTAAGTAAACTACAGTTAATGCTAAACAGTACTTTTCAAAGAGGTATTAAAATGACACCATTTGAATTGATGATTGGGGTTAAAATGAAAACCAAACAAGACATGAAAATAATAGAATTGATTACAGAAGAAATACAAAATGAGTTTGTAAAGAAACGTGAGAAGCTGAGAGAAGAGGCTAAAGGAAATATACTAAAAATTCAGCAGGAAAACAGGACTAGCTACAATAGAAAATGTAAAGCACCAAGAAAGTATACACTGAACAGTTTAGTGGCCATACAACGTACACAATTTGCAACGGGAGCTAAAGTTAAAGCTAAATTTTTGGGACCATACAAAATAACGAAAATTAAAGGAAATGATCGTTATGACGTGGAGAAGGCAGAAGAGTGTGAAGGACCAATAAGAACTTCTACATCAGCGGACATGATGAAACCATGGGCAGGATGATTTAGCAACTGAGGACAGTTACTAGTCAGGAAGGGCCGAGATGTGGGTTATTTTTTAAGAGTAATTTTAAGTTAGAATATATTTAGTTTAAGAAATAGTAATAGTAAAGAAAACTGTAAACTAGGTTAAAAACTTTGCTAAGATTATTCAAATGTTTAAAGCAGGACTTGTAGACCCTTGTATGCAGTTCGCTTGCGGTGTCGAGCGTACGCCTCAGAGAACGTGGCATAAAGAACTGTTCGCTAACTATGAACGTGATGAGACATGTGTTTTGGGCGAGGCTGAGAATATCAAGATTGATATAAGTGTTCTGAGTGTTATAAAAGCAAATGGCGATAGAATTATATAAAGTTTATGTATGGTCGTTATTGTGTGATTTTATAATTAAGTTAACTTTATTACGGTGTAATAATTGTTATTTTGGTCAGTGTTTATGTTAGAGTTAGGCAGCAAATGTAATGTTTAGTACTAGGGTGTATTTTCATTGAAATCATTGTGCTGATAACTATGGACAATTGTAACTGCGTATTATGTATTGACACGTAAAACATTGTGAAAAGACATTATAATCTAAGTACTGTATTTAATCAAGTGTATTTTGTTGTGAACTTAATTACGATTAATTCATTTTATTTAGATGTAATTTTATGACTTTGATAAGTGATTAAACAAACTATTAATATCCAAATTATGTGTTTACTCGTTTAAAAAGAAACTATATTGTTGTATTGTACATCAACCTTAGGCTGATGTTAATTGTAACTTATAATTGTAGATAAATCACCTACAAATTGGAGTCTGAACCGGGATGGTGTTAGATTCAAAAACTACTAATGTAGATTAAATACCTACATAAATATATATATATAGTCTATATATATATAAATAAAAGACTTTTATTTTAGTAATTTACATAGACATTATAATAATTACATTGTATAACTCAAATCATACTATCTTACCTGAAATCAAAGAAACAATACTTAAAATTTATTATTTAAATTGTTAATTCCTTTTATTCTAATTTCATAATAACTTAATATTATGTACAGTGAGTGTTGTCGACTCCAAATATCAACTGTGTTGGCCATTGGCACGTACTACAATGAGAGTAGCTATAACTAATATATACTGTTGGCTCATCTGACCAGAATGCAGTTGTAATATCTCTGGTCAGTGTTACCAACTAAAGAAATATAATTTCTTTACATCTTTCACTTCAACGAAGAAAATTTTCACCAAAATTTTCACTTACTACACTTAAATAATTAAAAATAAATCTAAATTGTACAATATTATATTAAAGTAAATACAATTTTGTCAATCTTATTTCTATTTTTATGTATAGGTATTGATATAAATTTTGTAATAAGAAAGGGATTTGACTTTATTTTTTTAAGTCCTGTATTAATTTTATATATTAAATTAGATATCTTTTTAATAATTTTAAATGGACCAATCTTCAGTTCACCTAATTTATTTCTATTTGGTTTGTTTCCATTCTCTACATAGACAATGTATTGAAATTAAATTTAGTTCTAATTGTATCAAATTTGAAATTTCAAATGCTATTTTTCTATCTCTAATCCATTCAACTTCTGTTTTATTTCTTTTTAATTCATTTGGAAAAAAGTGAACCTCTGTACCATCCAACAAGTATTTTTATTCAAAGCCAGTAACTATCTGTATGGTATTATTATATTTATCTACAGAGTTATCGTCCATGCCATTTTATTACTTTTTTCGTTTATTTTGTTTACTAGTATTTGATTTGCCGCATGTTTATGTTTTTCATTTTTATTGTAGAGGCCTGCGGTTGATTTTACAGTTTCTTTACCGATTTTATTCATTACATTTTCTGGAAATCCCATCACAATATGATTTATCATTGTTTGGGTGTCGCCATGCTTGTTGACCTCTAATAAGAGTCTTTCCTTTTTTGTGGCATAATCCAGTAATGATCTAGCTTGAAATTTAAATGAAAATGCATATTTTACTTGTGACCAACCTTTATTTCAATATGTTTCACAAAAGTTGTCGTTCCATACTGCCCATTCGAAATTCATCATCAATTTTATCAACATACTACTATACCGATCTAGGAACTGCTTTTCTAGGAGATGTTTTAATGTCTCAATTTTCTCTATATCCTGTAGAATCTTGAATCTTCCACATTCACTCTCAAATTAACTAATCCATTGGTTGAATTTTTTCGTATTAAAAATCTTTCAGCAAGTTTTCCTATATTTTCTCTCTCTGGCGCATTGCTCTTAGAGTTATTGTGTAAAGGCATTGACTCTTCTGTAATCTCATCTACATAAAGGGCACTAAACTGTACATTTTCATCTTCACCTAGATATATTTCTCTTAAACCCGTATTTAGAGAGATCCATACTCCGCGTGTTTGGTGTCTTTTTTAAAGAGAATTTTTTATTTTTAAACGTGTAAACACGTTAAAAGACAATATAGCAGTGTGCTTACTTGTGAGCTTTAACTCATCTGGGACCTCAAAAATACGCCCGTCTGGTGTCTCAATAGAGGTTATGCATATCACATTTGTTTTTCCGTCTGTTGACCACAAGACCACAAATTTAAATCGTAGTTTTTCCATTTTTCTTGATCTTAAGTAGAAATGTCGTTTTATAAGATGTTTTATTGGGAATTGCAAATTTTTAATCAAACTTATGTGTTGCTTGCTTCTGAAATCAAAGAATTGTATTTTAGTAATTTTTATACACAATATAATAATTACACTGTTTAACTTAAAGTTCATTATCTTACCTGAAATCATAAAAAGAACATTAAAGTTTATTATTTAAATTGTCAATTCCTTTTTATATATTTTTATAATAACTTAACATTATGCTCAATGAGTTCTGTCAGCTCTAAATATCAACTGCGTTGGTCGTTATTCCTTAAAACGTTACGTTGCACTACCGTCATTGATACCGTTAGCTCACCTGGCCAGAATGCAATTGCAATATTTCTGGTCAGTGTTACCAACTAAAGAAATATAATTTTTTTACTATATAATAAAAATTTCAAATTAGACACACGCAACAATTTTTCCGAATCATATGCTACAAAAAAAAGTTTACAAGATATCACAACAACTAACAATAAAAGAAATATACTAATTTTATTTTACTCACTGAGTGCCCTATTGACTATTAAAATCCTTTGTACCAACAATCCAATAGTTTTCAAATCATTCACCGTCTAATACACAATAAGCAAATAGAATCCACATTTTTACGAATTTTCTTCCACACCGGTGGGTTCCATGGGTTGATAATTATGCAAGAGAAGCAATACATTCAGTGCGCATTTCGGAAGAAACAACTATTATAACATGCTCAGACTTAAAAAAACAAAGTTAAAAATGTAATAGATTGTTCATGATAGGAAGAATGGAAGGAAGAAACTGATAACAAACTAATGGAAGTCATTAATTTGCAAACTAGACCTACCGATCGGACTAAATAGAAGGTTGGAAATAGTAATATGTAGACTCATGCTGGGTCGTACAAATCTTACTCATACCTACTTATTCCGAAGAGAAACACAATCATTCTGTAAACAATGTAATACTCCACTAACAGTAAAACTTTCAACAGTAAAAAACAGTAAATTTTCAATGTTTAAAGTACTCATCACACAGATAAAACTTTAATGTGCCTGAAGACTATATGCCGATATTTCAAAGCAGAGAAAGTCTAAAAAACCTTATTGACTAGTATTTATAAATTATGTATTCTAAATATTTATATTTTTTTTAACTATCTAAAGTTGGTGCATTCAAAAAAAAGGAATATTTAAATTAAATATAAATAGTATTAATACATTCAACGTAAACATCCGGTAGTAGAATTAAAGTAATGGTATTTTAAAACTAAATTTTAGCAGTGGTGTCTAAAAAAATTATCATAACAATATGAATAGGCTATCGCTTTGTGGAACAAGCCATAAAAATTAATAAAAGAAAAGAAAAAAGTAAAACCTTTTTTTGCAGTAAGCTAGCTAAGTCTGAGGCATATAAAGAGACATACGAATATCTAATAAACAGTGAAGAAAGGTACAGAAGTTGCTGAGGAGGCAACAAAGGGAAGAAGTAGAAGGAAAGCAGTAATGAAAATAAGGTTGTTAGTAAAAAGTGCTGCGGCTACAAGAAAGGAGGTGGATGTACAGATAAGAAGGATGGAGATAGAAAAAGTGAAAGAATAGCATGGAGTTCAATATGTAGCAAACTTAACATTACAGTGGTCGACATATGGTCGAAGAATAAACATATTTGAAATATTAAATTGAAATTGATAAATATTGATTGATTTTATAAAGGCATTGGCATGAAAGAATGTAACGGCAAAAACGTTAAATAAATAAATAGAAGTAGATAAACATCAATATTTTTTTTAAATATTTTTTATCGTAATTCATTTTCAATTATTACAGTAAATAAAAGTGTAGTTTTACTATTAATAGGTCATGTATCTCTTTAATAAGCTACTTTTTGAGTGTTTTTTGGCTCTTACGTATGATTCAATACGCAGATATGTTCTATTACTGCAAAAAAAGTGAAATAGCCGCTATTCGGAGTGAATTAACCCTACTTTCCTTACTTAAAATATTATAACTCTAATACTAATAAAAAACACCGTGTATATTTATTACATGATAGAAATCTAAGAATGAAAAACAATATCATAAATTGAATTGGAAACGAGTAACAAAAATTGTCCAAAGCAATTTGCTTAATTAATTTAATTACATTTATTACAAAGATAATGTATAGAATATGAAAGTTACTAAACAAAAATATTCAATCTACTCTTAAAACACGGTGTGAAAGTACTCGTAAGTGAAAATGGTGTTGAGACGGGCTCTACCAAATCTAAGAAATATATACGATGTGTATCGCATACCACTAACCGTAACGAAAGTAATTGGAATGACACCGTATATATTCGTAGTGGAAAAAGGTCAACAGAAATGCGTTTTGTCAAAAGTTGGTTTAGTTATAACTCTCTTCACAACGATCATGTACTTTACTTCGTTAGTGGCAACACTGATGTTACCATTTGATGTTAAATTTACAGAAGTTTCACCAGTTATACCGATTCTTGGACACTATCTGTCGATGTTTATGGGAACCATTGTGATCATGTCGTTTTTTACTGCGACTTGTTTGAAAGTTCGTAAATATTTGAATGTCTTGGATGATGTTACGCACATCAACAACAAGTTCTTCAAAATAGGCATTTCAATATGCTACAAGAATTTGTTTACAGTGTCTATGTTAATACATAGTTATGTTTCTCTATTTACGATTATGAGTAGTTCATTCCAACTGTACCTAAATTCCGTTCCTTTTGGGTTAAAAACAATTTTCTCTTCCACAATCCATATGTTTCCATTTGCAGTAAGGGGAGGAACTCTTTATTCACGCAGCACAGCTATTTTCATGTTGTACCAACGTTTTTATTTAACTAATCGTCATCTCACGACAGTTTTAAACAATTTATTGCGAGAAGAACTGATAAGAATGAAAAAAACTAACGAAAGTGACCAGCGCATTCGGCATTTACATAAATTATTTGATTTGAAAATTATTTGTAAAAGCGATAAGAATAAAGAAGGAAAAAAAATAATAACGTTATTAGAAATCCACGATGAGATATATGCATTGGTTCAAAGTATAAACGACATACATAACCTGCCGATGCTAGCTTGTCTGTTCATTCTTCTAATTCTTGGAACTTTTACGCTTTATAATCTTCTTACAACCTCATATAGTACGAACATGGAGTCCTATACTATAAATCTATTAATAGGATACTTCTTTTGGGGATTTTCTTTCCAGTCAGTTTATATATTCAGCCTTTATATCAGCATGAAGTGTATTGATCAGGTAATTATTGAATTATTACCAGAAAAATTAAACACCGTAAAATATTGATAATTATAGGGGCCGTTACTGGAAGTGATTTCAACTAAAAATGATGTAGTTTCGTTAATTTTTAAATTGTAGTTAAAGATAGCGTTAAAAATACATTAAATGTCATGAAATACATATTGCAAAAAGCATAAAACTTCTGCCGTCGATGATGGCTTAATATCTTGCGAAGATGCCATTCCCGATGATGCAATATTTCCACACTTGAATTTTATTTCTTGACACCTTAGCCTCCAAAATAGAAAATATAAAGAAATTTATTGGATTCAAGTATTCAAACAAACTTCAAATTGAACAGGTGATGTTGACTGAAGATAAAGTAGAGATATTAACAAGATTACTGAAACATCTCGTACTCCGTTGTACTTGAAAAAATATATTACTGCACTAAAATATGACTTTTCATCGGAAGTCTTGATGCCGTAGTATGCGCTAGCAGTAGCTATATCGAATTCTTCTTGATTCAGGAAATCGTGATCAATTAATTTTCACTGCGAGTGGAAATTCAAGTATATATTCCACATTTTGTCGCAAAATTCCACCAATGTTAAAGCTTAATTGAATTCAACTTATGTTAATTATGTTCTTAGCAAGGAACAGTACTGTACAGATTCTTCAAATATTACTTTATACAGGTTTGTCCAAATGCACAAGTGGACTGTAATCCAAATAACTTTCCCGGGTTCAGAGTACGATTTAGTTTTAGTTACAGAAAAATATGAATAATATATATATGACTCAGTAGTCTGACCCATTTCTTATTAATGTATCCTTACAACTCATTTCCAACTTTGAGTTCACTTTCTATATCCAAAATTAAATCTTATTTTCTTTAAAACATTTTTTTAACTTTTATAATTCTACAATTATAATCAAACTGTCGTGCTAGCATTAAGCAACTCTTACTCTTCATCTCCTCCCTATTATGCTTTTGTCACCATTATCCTCCTTCTACCATGCCTAGTATTCTCCTTTTCACAACTCTTCTTTTTAGTTGAAATCCTTTTAAAATATCCTCGATACTCCGTTCGCTTTCTAATTTCTCTACGAACTTCCTTTTTATGCGCCTCATCGTCTCTTCTACCGTCCCTCAGAGGTTACCTGCTCTATTTCCTCCTATATTGTGGAGCGATCCCAATCTGCACCTATGTATATATATATATATATATATATTTATATACATATATATATATATATATATATATATATATATATATATCATCATATATTATAATGTCCCAGGTGTTTGAATCTATTCTTATATTCTTATATGTTTATATTCTTATATGTTTATATGTTTGGTACTGAATTTTGTATGGCAGCGCGAAAACGGCTCCGGCGATCTTTTTAAAAATTTCCTATTTCGTAGAGAAAAAAATTCTAAGACTTTTGGCGTCCCCGGATTTTTCCCTGAATTTCCTGGAAACCCGTAATTTTGGAAAAACTGGAAAATTCGAAAAAATACTTTTGCAAATATCTGACGAACTAGAAAAGATAGAAAACTGAAATTTGGTATGTGTATTGAGATTATAATTGTGCACATTTTCCAATAGTTGGACATTTGAAATTTGAGTTCAGTAGCGGCGCGAATTTTTGGGGGCAATGTTAGAATAGAGTTAGGACGTTCAAATTTAATATGTAGGCTCGCTGTAGACAGTAATTAATGAAAAAAAATAAACAGCCCCAAATTTCCAGTGGCGGCGGGAGTTGAGACAGTAAAAGCCAAAAATATTGAAAATGTAGTATTATAACTTAGGGTATGTATTGAGACACTAATTGCGCATGTTTGCCAATAATTGGATTACTAAAATTTCAATTCAGTAGCGGCGTGATTTTTTGGAGGCAATGTTGCAACAGAGCTAGAACGTTGATATTTGGAACGTGAGCCCTATGTAGAGTGTCATTAAAGACAAACTATAGAAAACTGCAACTTTCCAGAGGCGGCGGGCGCTGCGGGCCAAAAACCAGAAATATGAAATATATAGAGATGAAAGGCTATAGTTTAGAATATATGTTCTTAGATATAAATAAAATAGATCCCTGTGTTAAAATTTGATAAACTTGTTCAGTAGGGCAGGTATGTGGGGGGTACTAATGCTAAAATATTAATACAAAGCTAAAATTTAGTATGCAGATATAGATTGACATATTAATAACGAAAATATAAAAAAAACTACATTTTCTTAAGTGTAACACTAGAGTGGGGTGTGATAAACCGAGTATAAGAACAAAATAGAGGTACAACGATAATATTTTCAAATTACATTCAATAGTAGAATTGAATTAATTTTTGGTACGTTTGTTGTGCTGTGAAATCGAACAGTAGTGAGAGGTATAGAGGGGAAATAGTTAACAGCCCCAAATATCAAATTAAAAAAATAGAAACTACGCATGTGGATATTTGCGAAAAATAAATTTAACCTTAGTAGCGGCGTGAAATTGGGGAAGTGAGGGCGGGAAAGGCTTTGCCAAAGAGCTAAATTTTGAAATTTCGATCATTTATAAAAGTAGAGGTAGATAAAAGTTATAAAGGTAGAGAGAATTGTTACGAGCAAAATAGATTGTTATGCCTAAAATTTGACAAATATAAAATATTTCTTATTTTGATAAAGAAATATATTTTTTTAGTCAATTTGTATGTGTTAATGTATGTGTGCGAGTTTATTTATTATTTCATTTTAAAAATAGAATTAAATATAAAATGTAATTACGAATTATTTTATTGGATTTAAATCATACACGCCAAAAAGACGTCGCTTTGCGACGGGGGTAAACTCTGCTGGCATCTAAATTTTTGCATGAAGTTCAAGCCACACGCAAAAGACAGACGTCGCTTGCGACGGGGGTAAAAGCTAGTATATTATAATGTCCCAGGTGTTTGAATCTATTCTTATATTCTTATATGTTTATATTCTTATATGTTTATATGTTTGGTACTGAATTTTGTATGGCAGCGCGAAAACGGCTCCGGCGATCTTTTTAAAAATTTCCTATTTCGTAGAGAAAAAAATTCTAAGACTTTTGGCGTCCCCGGATTTTTCCCTGAATTTCCTGGAAACCCGTAATTTTGGAAAAACTGGAAAATTCGAAAAAATACTTTTGCAAATATCTGACGAACTAGAAAAGATAGAAAACTGAAATTTGGTATGTGTATTGAGATTATAATTGTGCACATTTTCCAATAGTTGGACATTTGAAATTTGAGTTCAGTAGCGGCGCGAATTTTTGGGGGCAATGTTAGAATAGAGTTAGGACGTTCAAATTTAATATGTAGGCTCGCTGTAGACAGTAATTAATGAAAAAAAATAAACAGCCCCAAATTTCCAGTGGCGGCGGGAGTTGAGACAGTAAAAGCCAAAAATATTGAAAATGTAGTATTATAACTTAGGGTATGTATTGAGACACTAATTGCGCATGTTTGCCAATAATTGGATTACTAAAATTTCAATTCAGTAGCGGCGTGATTTTTTGGAGGCAATGTTGCAACAGAGCTAGAACGTTGATATTTGGAACGTGAGCCCTATGTAGAGTGTCATTAAAGACAAACTATAGAAAACTGCAACTTTCCAGAGGCGGCGGGCGCTGCGGGCCAAAAACCAGAAATATGAAATATATAGAGATGAAAGGCTATAGTTTAGAATATATGTTCTTAGATATAAATAAAATAGATCCCTGTGTTAAAATTTGATAAACTTGTTCAGTAGGGCAGGTATGTGGGGGGTACTAATGCTAAAATATTAATACAAAGCTAAAATTTAGTATGCAGATATAGATTGACATATTAATAACGAAAATATAAAAAAAACTACATTTTCTTAAGTGTAACACTAGAGTGGGGTGTGATAAACCGAGTATAAGAACAAAATAGAGGTACAACGATAATATTTTCAAATTACATTCAATAGTAGAATTGAATTAATTTTTGGTACGTTTGTTGTGCTGTGAAATCGAACAGTAGTGAGAGGTATAGAGGGGAAATAGTTAACAGCCCCAAATATCAAATTAAAAAAATAGAAACTACGCATGTGGATATTTGCGAAAAATAAATTTAACCTTAGTAGCGGCGTGAAATTGGGGAAGTGAGGGCGGGAAAGGCTTTGCCAAAGAGCTAAATTTTGAAATTTCGATCATTTATAAAAGTAGAGGTAGATAAAAGTTATAAAGGTAGAGAGAATTGTTACGAGCAAAATAGATTGTTATGCCTAAAATTTGACAAATATAAAATATTTCTTATTTTGATAAAGAAATATATTTTTTTAGTCAATTTGTATGTGTTAATGTATGTGTGCGAGTTTATTTATTATTTCATTTTAAAAATAGAATTAAATATAAAATGTAATTACGAATTATTTTATTGGATTTAAATCATACACGCCAAAAAGACGTCGCTTTGCGACGGGGGTAAACTCTGCTGGCATCTAAATTTTTGCATGAAGTTCAAGCCACACGCAAAAGACAGACGTCGCTTGCGACGGGGGTAAAAGCTAGTATATATATATATATCTATATATATATATATATGTAGGATCGTAAAAATATATCAAGCATACAAAGTAGGCGTAACTATAACAGCCGAGCTAGAAAAGTCGTAAAATAGTGTGATTAATGAGGGTATATATTTAAACAGAAACCAAGTGACAGGTTAAAGCAATTATAATGTGTGAAACTTTAAACCACTGATTGAATACGTGAGGGGATGTGCTTATTGAAATTAACTAAGCGTATTCTTAGAAGTAATAAAAACAAACCTTTTAAGTCAAGCTGAAAACTAATGTAGGACTGAGTATATATTAGCTAGAATTTAAGGTTGTGGGTGCATTCATTGTTCTGTATTTGTAAAGTAAACACCAACGTTTATATTGTAACCTTATTGTATTATTATCATTATTATTATCATCGTTATTATTTTATTCAATAAATGTATTAAACCAATTATGTGATTCTTTATCATCCTGACAAACCAACTAAGATATTACATATTTGAATATTAATTGAATTGACATTGCCCTAAATTAAATAAGAGTACCTTGATTCCACATCAGATTAGCGGATTGGTTATTGTTTTCCACATAAGAAGTGCGGATTAGTAACTCATAGCGAATTGAACAAAGTGCGGATTAGTAACTCATAGCGAATTGAACTAAGTGCGGATTAGTTATCTACGAGTTATCCACAAGTGAATAATACAGAGAAGAATAATACAAGATAGTTTTCTACAAACAGTGCTTTCAAGTGATAGTTCATTAGCGGAATAGTCGAGAATTTATAAGACGGACTTTATAATAGGACTAGCAAGTGAATTGTATCCGAAAAGTGTGTAAACTGTTTTACGAGGAGAAAATTGAAAATGGCATATAACGTAAACATGAACGATACTACTGTTGAAGATAGTTTGTTAGCTGGACGCTCAGGTAACTCAACATCTAGTGAAGATAGTTGGTTGGGAGTACAAGCAGAGCTGACGAGGCTTAGGAAGGAACTATTGCAGATGAGTATCAGGAACAGTACAATACAGGAACAGAGGATGAATCACCATGGGTTTATGCCGACACAGAACCTGGAATGCATACCTGTGTTTAACCCAGCAACCACGGTATTGACGGCTACAGCTTGGGTGCGAAAATTGGAGGAAGTAGCACACATTTATGGATGGAGTGATAAAGTGAAGCTTCATCAAGTTGTCAACAAGCTGCAGTGTGCCGCGAAAAACTGGTTCGATGCTAGTTTGAACGTACTCAAGGATTGGACGACGTTCAAATACGAGTTAATCAGGAATTTCCCAGTGGAGTACGATGAATCTGACGTACACATGGAACTAATAAAGATACAACGAGAAAAAAACGAAGCAATAGAAGATTATGTATACTCGGTGAAAGCGATCGCTAGTAAGAGTGATAATATTAGTGAAAAGGCCGTGATAAAGTACATAATAGCCGGACTAAACAACAAAGACATGATAAGTGTGTTATCAATGTGCGACTTTAAAACAGTGCCTGATTTGTTGTTAAAAGTAAAACGGTATGATTCGACACTATTGCAAGTGCAAGAAAGGAATAATTTTAGTGTACGTAAGGACAGACCAAAAGACTTAAACGCGATAAAATGTTTTAATTGTAATCAACTCGGACACAAGGCAAACGTGTGCCGAAAAAGCAACAAAGACAGTGAGAATAAAAGAGATAAACTAAGTGAGAAAAACATTAAAAGTGAAAGTAAAATAAAGTGTTTCAAATGTCACGAAGAGGGACATATTTCGAGAAATTGTACCGCGAATAAAACGAGTGATGCTTTGTTAGTGAACGTTATGTGATATGACAAAAGACATGAGCCTACAGTATCATAGTGGAATGTAATGAATTATGTTATTTAACAAATATAATGTATATGGTAACTGAGTTTTCCTTTTAAATAGATTAAATGCTATAGTAGATTGCCATTAGTTGAATAATAGATTAGATAGATCTTATAAAAGATAAAATACCATTTACTAATTGTCAACTACATATACTAAAAAACATTTATAAAAATATAGTTTCTTGATTGAATTGAAACTGCCAACAGCAATGTTCAATTTTAAAACATTAATAATGAATAAATATTTTAAACCAAAAGATTTATACGACGCCATGTGGCCAGTCTTCTTAATATTCCGGAACAGTGGAATGGGCGCCTATAACATAACCGGCCCGGTCGAGCACCGCAGATTTCAGATATCAACGAGTGGTGTTACAACAATCATTTCGTTCATAATAATGTTCATTATCAGTACATCATTTACGTATGTATTAACAAACACTGAATTATTTCAAGAACAAATGTCGAGAATTACATTTTTCGGTCATTGCTTACAAATTTTAAAAGGAGTCTTTACAGTAATTTGTTTGTATATCTCCAGTTACCTAATTGTTAATTCAGAGCTAATCATTTTACAAACAATAACGAGAATTGATGAAAAGTTTCAGAACATTGGTGTTAGAATTTCATATAGGAATTTAAATATCTATTTCTCCGCATTGTGTGCTTCTTGTACGGTAGTATGTTGTTTTAATTCCATCTATGATCATTTCCTGTACTTCCAAATGTTCGGGTATTTTGGTTTTTTCTTGTCTGTATCTTATGTCTTACCTCTAAATCTAATTTCGGTAATTATCTTTAAATGTTGTGTTGGAATGTTCATAATTTGGCAAAGATTGAATCTAGTAAATCGTCACGCGAAAACTATTCTTCGCGACTTAATGAATAAGCATAAAGTTTTAAATACCTCTTATACTTTTAGTGAAAAGAAAGTTAATGGTAAAATGTTAACGATGATTTCTCTTGAACCATCTTTAACTACATTAATGACAGATAACACGCTTACGTGCGTACTGAATTCTAGACTAAATCGTCTGGCGACCACATCTGACCTAGAGCAAAAGGTCTCAGAACTATGTACCCTCCACGGGGAACTATGTGAGCTTGCTCAATCTGTAATATCTCTGCTGTCAACACAGTTACTGATTTGCTTGTTTACTTTGTATTGCGCATCTATCTTCATTCCATACGCCTGCATTTATATCATTTTCCATGATACAACTTTCGAAAACATTCACATTCTCATTACGAACGTAGTCTGGATGGTTTTTTTCTTTATACTATTCATTCTTTTGAGCTACATGTGCCAGAGAATCGTTTTCGAGGTAATGTTCTAAACAAAGGTTGCTTTAACAATGTATTCAGTAGTATAGTTACGTAACATTTACGGATTATATATGTTTATCTTGTTATATGTTACCCTTTAATTTAAAATAAATATTGAAGTTTTTTAACTCTTAAGGTCACATTTGTGGAAACATATGTAAACGAATATTTTGCAGAATAAGATCTGAACTACTATTCGGCCAGATTAAAAGATAGAAGCATCGCTGTGAAAAGTGTAGCATCACAAGGAGACTATTTTGATAAATAAAAATTAATTTGTCAAAAACTATTTGTTTCTGTATTAGCCTGGAAACTTTTCAGAATACTAATGCATGCACAGATCAGGCAAGTGACGAAACGTTGTTGGTGATAAAAGTGACGCCGTCGAGCCGTTTGCTGCTCTTGACGTAAGATTCTACCTCCGATGAAGGTATTAATTATCTGCATTCATAGATACTTATAATATTCTTAGAATATATGTATATATCTAGTATCAAAATCGTACATGCTATCGAAATAGTGGCGATAGTGGATAGAGGCTCTAGGAGGTAGCCGCACTGTAGAATATGTGCTGTGGAGCTGTAATTGCAGGCGGCGATGAACGGGAATTAAATCGAAAGTACAAGAACGGGAACGACAAGTGCTAGGAGATAAGATGATTAGGAGCGAGGAGCTAAGCATTCCAAAAAAACAGAAATTATTTGATGTAATTGGTAGGAAACAGAGAAGTGAGTGAAAATAAATAGCGGTAAATTTAGCGGTTCAGTTATATATAAATATACAAAATGATCGTGTATAGTTAGAGTGCGGCCCAAACTATCGCTGATCACACGCTTGCTTTCGCAGAGCAATTCGCTGGTCTAAATTGTCTTTTGATTTAATTGTGTATGTGGTATGAAGTACAGTTTTGAGAATTTCAAGAGCAATGATTATAAAAAGAACAAATAACAGTAACTTATTATATCATATGTGTGCTGTTTTTCTTTTTAAACTTCTACTTCATTTTCAACGTAAGTAATCTTACTTGTTTTGTAAAGGTTCAGTTGTTTTTTTTTTTTTTTGAAAATCAGTGGACTTTTTTATTGAAATCTATCTATTAATAATGTACGATAAATGAATCAAATAAAAAAAGTGATATCACTAACAGAGCTGTTGAAAGAAATTAAAAACGAAAATGTTGCTATGTATCTGGGCGGACTCTGCAGAAAAAGATACAGACTACTCATTTTGCAAACCAGCAAAAGCAATGAAGAGGCTAGAAAACAAAGCAAGTCCCAAAAAGCCGACCTATTCGTTGAATAGGAAAGAACATTCAATCCTTATCCGGGTTTTACAACTGAGGAAGACACACGGGATAGAAGAGTAGACAACCTAAAAGTCTTTCAGTCATCGTCGAGGAGCTCAAAAATCTAATAAAGACAGATTTGAACGCTTAAAAGTCATCTGGATTGGCCTTATAACCGGTAAGGTAAAGAAAGAGCTATCAGATATAGTATTTACATGCAGCCATTAGACTACTATACGTTTCCAGTCAATGGAAAGTATCTGAAGTGATAATAATACTTAAACGCTGTAAACCTTTAAATAAAGCTGCAAGCCTATAACGTTTTTACAATTGATTTGAAAAATGATTAAAAAACTACTATTAAAGAATAAAGCCAATAATCTCCGAAAGGAAAGTAATCGCAGATAACCAATTTCTTCCTAACAAGTTCATCGCAATGCAGATGTTATTCAAAAACACTTGAAAGGCAGTAAATATGTTCAAGTGTGTTCCTAGATATTACCATCGTACTCTGCTATATTAGGAATAAAAGTCTGCATCGAGATTTAAAGATGTCCACCGTATAAGAAGAAGTTATGAAGACAGCCAGTAAGCATTTTATAGCCGACAGAACCACTAAAATTTAAGCATTCTGCAACTACTTAATACCAGAGGAGATCTGCGCAGATTGTATACAATTTTCCATAACGAAATGTAAATAACTAGATAATCGATAGCCAGGCCCGGATTTGAGGGAGGGCAGGCGGGGCCACTGCCCCGGCGCCTCCACAAGAGTGGGGCCTCCAGAATTTAGAGATAAAAACAATACATTTTTGAAAGAGTTCACGGAAATAAATTGTGATCTTTTATTCGGAAAATAATTACGGCCCTTCATTGTCCCAGGGCTTCCACACCTCTAAGTCCCTGTCGATAGCTTAATTATAGGTAGTTGTCATACAAATAAAAAAAATTAATATGCAAAAAGATTAAGCGCAGTAAGTGATAAACGAATTATGTGTAAAATGTTTTCAAATATCACATTTTTTGGTCAACTTTAACCCTTAATATCTTCTATTTCTTAATAAAAAGTGGTATAATAAATATTACGTAGTGATTTTGACATGTTTTGAGAATACAATAAGCATAATAAAACATACATAAATGCAGTAGTTTTTTTACAAAGTGAAAAACAAAAGTGGCAGCTATATCGAATAATTACCATAGTTTGTAATAATAAGTGTGTCTCTTGCAGGCAAAATCTACAGCAAGGATAATGCACAGGATATTTCATTATAAAGCCTCCAAGCATCTTAAATGCGTTATTCAAGGATTTTCGCTTAGAAACATACATGTTGATTTTGTACTGACAATTCGGGATTTGTTTCCATTAGGCTTAGTACATTTGTTCTCAGTAAGTATTTAGTAAAATAGAAAGTAAAACTCACAAACTGTTAAAGTGTATCTTCTTAGGCTCTAGGGAAAAATATTTAAGGATACTATTTTTTAATAAAGCACAATTCGTAACGGATTTAACTACAGAAACAAAAGCCGCGCGTCACCAAATTCTCGAGTTTCACACAGCCTAATAATATACACTTATTATTAATATTAACTCATTGATTACTTTATCTATAGTTAATTGTAACTGAAAAATTAGTTAAATTACGTAGCGAATTACTTCTAGATCCAACCTTTTCCCCTTTTTTTAATTTATATTTTTAAATTTAGAATCTGAGCCGATTCTAACATCAAGATCATATTCGGTCAAGGTCATGAAGTTGTTTTGTTTTCGTTAAATTTATTTCAATAAGGTAATCTTGTCACTTTTTTCCTTTTCGAACAAGAAGCAAACGAATAAGTGTACCGTGTAAGCAAACTTTCCGAAGAAAATAAACAATCTACAACACCCGTGTATGGAACTGTATTTTTACTTATCAAGTAACCCTCGTATTTCAGTATGATACAATAAAACGTTGAACTCAAAATAAAAAACCTTCTTTGAATATATTTACTGTTGAAGAAACAAAAGATATATTATAATTCAAATCAATACATTTGCGCACACAGTAAGTGCGTTGGATACCTTTACCTCGTATTGTGTATATTGTATACTTCATTGAATTTTATTTCCTTGTTTTTTAGAAAAGGATTCGTGACCTCTGCTTTTGTCTATTGCAGGTCTATTTATTTTAATATCGTGGAATCAATACTAGAAATATTATTAAAAGTAAAATATTTATCGTGTTACACATAGGAAAAGATTTATGTTCCTGAAAAACCATTCACATGTCTTATTATTTCAGACTGTATCTGCGATTGCTTACAACATACTCATCTTACTTCAGTTCGAGCAAAATTTGAAGTAGATACAAAAAAATCAATACTACAACAGAAGGAAAACCATCTGCATGACAATTTATGAGCTATTCTTCTTCTACTATTTCTTTTACTTTTTTTATTGCTTCATATTATTTAAAAATCGATAAGATACAAGACTTTACGACACTCGCTTCCTGATAAAAAAAAACTATCTCTAAAAGACTGACACAACTTTTAGACCATCTTTAAATATTTCTTACAACATAGATTAAAGCCCACGTCGCTTCCTGTTAGCACCGACTTTTTGGTTGCGATACCGAGATTTGAAATAGCAGTGACCATGGATAGATTTTCTTTTGTCGGATTAAAAAGTTTAAAAAGAAAGAGAAAATATTATTGGGTGCGATAAAAGGCTACTTGTCTACGAAGCTCGAGAAACCATCAACAAAAAAAAACTCATGTCATTATTGACGAATATAGAATTTTATTTGCCGGGTTAACGAATAGCCAAGTTAGACAATTATTTAAGTCTATAATTATGAGTAGAACAGATTAGGAGTAATGTGCTGCAACTACGTTGAAGAAAGGTAACAATTTGATCTCAGAAGACCTATTGCGAAATCTGGCAATACCAAGCACGATGAACTAGTAAAAACCACATCAAAATCTGAATCGCATTAAAAAAGGTAATGTTGTTAATTTGGTGAGATTATAAACGGGTTTTATATTTTGAGTTTTTAAGAAACCAAATGATGAGATTCAGATGTTTACTATCTTGAGTATGCTATCGGAGGAAAACGGCCAGATCAGAAAGGAATCGTGTTCCTCTAATACAATGCAAAGACTCACATCTTTGGTAACTCGGGAACTTAGTTGGGGTTTTTGTCGCATATTTCATATAAGCCTGACTTTACATCTTTACCATTTCTTTAAAGATTTTTTTAACAACATCCAGTTCATTAGAGATGTAACTCTGAGAAAAATCCATAATTCCTCAATATCTCAAAACTCAAAATTTGGACTTGAGCTCTTAATGAACCGATCGATATATACATATTCAAAAATAGTTCGTAATATTATATTATAAAAAGAACTGGAAAAAATGAAACGCATATCTCTGAATGCATGTCTCTATATGTCCCTATATGTCTCTAAATAATTAATATACTAATTAATTATCTATTTATAAACAAAGCTTGAACATTTATCTGACTCCTAAAGTTTGTATGCTTTAAATAGCTCAATCGTGTGCAAAGTTATTAACGTTTTTATATTTGAAAACATTGAGTGCTAGTACAAATTTGTAAATCGATTGTCAGTTTAGTACACATCTATATCTAACTGTATAACAATGAAGTAATGATTTACCTTAAGGAGATCCTTGTGAAATAGTAAAGAATGCAGAACTTGCTGATACTTAGTAAATTTATTCTACTATATAGACCAGGGTAGATAATTTTAGAAACATAAGAAAATTAAAGTAGAAACCTATTAATATGGAAGGAAATACTACTAAAATGAAAGGAAAAATAAATTACAGTCGATCTGAGGTTGGGAAGGGGTAGGGGGTGAGGTTTTAAGGGTAAAAATCGGTAAATCTCGATTTCCGGCAAAACTACAAGTCCTATCGAAAAAAAGTTAAATGGCAAAGTTGTAGATAATAAAAAGATCTACAACTTTTGTATCTACACTTTTACTCCATAACCTCAAAATTCATGTAAAAAATCCAAAAAACCACATTTTTGATTTTTTATTTATATCTTTTAGAAAAAAATTTTTTTTTTCATGATATTTGGTGAAAACTTACCTCTTTATGTCCCAAACACACTAGAATTTTGAAGATTTAAAATATTAATTTTTTCTCCCTATTTTGACTCGATATCGAAAAAAAACCCCTAATTTTCAATCGAAAATTCTCACATCAAAATATCTGATTTTTCAAAAAAGTCGGTGGGCTTTTTGTTCGTTGAAATCTCTATTTTCTGATGGTGTAAAAAAAAATATACATTACTATGGAAAATTTTTTCAGAAAATGCAAAAAAACGAAAAATACTAAAATTCGAAATTTTTTTTTTAATCTTTATGTACAATTTTGAGGTATTCATTAAAATTTTTACTTTAATTACTCGAAAAACGTTAGGTTCCATGATAGATTAATAAACAAAAAAATTACAAACCAATTAAACATAAATATCGCAAAAAACATAGTTGTTGTAAATATTAAAAATACGATTTAAAAGGGGATTTTATTAAAAAAATGTGACTACTGATATTTTTTTCAGTAATAAAAGTTGATTTAATAAATTTTCATTACATTTATGTATTAGAAAATCTCATTAGATAGAAATATACACGTAAATCGTACTATTGAGTAGAGATTTTTTTTAATGATTACACTATACATTCTATTATTTCTAAAAGCATTAATCTTTGTATTTATCAAAACATAGTATTCAATTCGAATCACTTATTCATCAGTTTCTGTCTTTTTGATGGTATTTCTTTATCGTTAGATTCGACAGGCCTTTCTGATTCTAGTAGATCTTCGACATCTTCAAGACCATCACCGTCTTCGTCTCTGACATTATTTTCGGTCTGCATTGGTTCTTCATCCGCAATTTCATCTGAATCATTAACTTCCTCGTAGATTTTTTTCTCCACATTGGCGCATTGTTCAGAACCATCACAATTTGAGCATAAATTTGTGCATTTTAAACCATGTTTTCGGCAGCCACATTTTAAACTATTACATCCAGTTTCACAGTTGCAGCAAATAGTTTTCAGCAATTTTTCCGGAATTAATTCCATTTCTGTAAATTTGGGCATAATTCCATGTTGATGTTGCTTCCAGCCCCAATCTGTTGCTGTCAATTCATTACCCAGCCACGTTTGAAGCTGATAATATGCCCTGTAACAATGTTTTTCTGCTGCACCTTCTGTGGGTGGGAGATTTGCCAATATGAAAGATGATTTAATTTTTGCCAATTGAAATTTTTGAAATCTTAATTGATTCAGTGATATATTATCCTTTTTACATTTATAAATAGATTTAATTAATTTCAATCCATTTTTTTTATATCTTCTTTGTTTACATCTTTTTTAAAAAAAATATTAGCCAAATTTGACAAATTTTGATTGTCTAATAATGAATTTACGATAGTTTTCTTTCCCTTTCCGGCAAATCCAGATGTTGTGTCGCAACCAGAAAAACAATGCAGAAATGCAACGATGTTTTTGACGGATTCACACTTGAAACTATTAGACGTGAAAAAAAGATCTTTTATATTTCCAGAACCGGGCTTGTGGAAATAAATTTTATGATTATTAGAATTTAATTGATTCAAAAGGACCAAAAGATCAATATCTTGTCCTACAACAATGACAGTTTTATTAGTATCTTTGGCAATTTCTATCGAGGTCTTAATAATGTCAGCATCAGCATCTTCTTTAGCTTGTTTACAGGAAAATCCTTTTGACTGTAATACTTGCATTAACGATTTTATTATTTTGTCTTTGTTTTTCTCATTAGATAAAAATTTTTCTTGCAAAAATGATATTTTTGTATGGTTTTGATAATTCAACTCTGGAATATTGTCTGACGTCTTTCTACGACTACGTTCTCCTTTTTTAGTTGAATGAACTGCTGGTACTGTTGACACAGTAATTGATTTTTCAATTTCAGGGTACCCATCAAAAACTATACAGCTGTCTGCTGCGTGATGTTTTTCTACATTGCGTAAATATATATTCATGATCTATTCCAACGTTTCATTTTTTTGCCAAATTACTTTGTGTAGTAAAAATCCACCGTCGACGACATGCACAATGCCGTCAAAATGCGTTGGTCTATTCGTACTCACAAATAATTCGTAGAGCTGAGATTTAACGTTTTTTCTGTAGCCATTTTCGGTAAAAAGAGATAATGGAAAAGGTGCAAGCTCGTATTGTAAATAAGTTTCCATATATTTTTTACTGTCGATCGTTAGAGATATTCTTTGAAATATCAATAACGGATCAATTGCTATAATATCTCCGTTTACTTTAACAGAAGATTGGACCGTTTTTAGAGACAAGTCTTCTCTCAGGTATATATGTATAATTTTAAAATAGCAATAAATAGGCATCTACGCATATAATTTAAAGAAAATTCGACAATTTTCTCAAAATTTTGTAGATGTCATATTAAATATTAACTTTATTAACTTATTTAGTTGTTAATTATAGTAGTACATTTGGACTTGCAATTTTTTGTTTATTAATCTAACATGGTCTCTAACGTTTTTCAAGTAATTAAAGTAAAAATTTTAATGAATACCTCAAAATTGTACAAAAAGATTAAAAAAAGAATTTCGAATTTTAGTATTTTTCGTTTTTTTGCATTTTCTGAAAAATTTTACACCATCAGAAAATAGAGATTTCAACGAACAAAAAGCCCACCGACTTTTTTGAAAAATCAGATATTTTGACGTGAAAATTTTCGATTGAAAATTAGGGTTTTTTTTTTGATATCGAGTCAAAATAGGGTGAAAAAATTAATATTTTAAATCTTCAAAATTCCAGTGTGTTTGGGACATAAAGAGGTATGTTTTCACCAAATATCATGAAAAAAAAAAATTTTTTCTAAAAGATATAAATAAAAAATAAAAAATGAGGTTTTTTGGATTTTTTACATGAATTTTGAGGTTATAGGGTAAAAGTGTAGATACAAAAGTTGTAGATCTTTTTATTATCTACAACTTTGCCATTTAACTTTTTTCGATAGGACTTGTAGTTTTGCCGGAAATCGAGATTTACCGATTTTTACCCTTAAAACCTCACCCCCTACCCCTTCCCAACCACAGATCGACTGTAATTTATTTTTCCTTTTATTTTAGTAGTATTCCCTTCCATTTCCAATAGGTTTCATTCTACTTTAATTTTTTTATGTTTTTAATTATTTTTGACGGCTTCTACCCTGGTCTAATAGTCAATAATTAAAAGAAAAAATTAAGTAAGGGTAAGTTTCCAAAACTTTTAAGGAAATAATTAAAAAATTAGATTAAATAATTCAAAAAATGATAATTTCACGTACTTGTGCATTTTATTGAAAATTTCATGTAAGTATTGTTACAAATTTACTGGCGTCTGAGCATACAAAACTTGCAGTTGTGAAATATTATTCGGAATTAGCAGAAAAGGTTGTACTACACCCCTGTACAAATGCCTCGACATGAGATAAACAAAAGTTACTTGTACTTGTTATTACTTTTTTCTAGAAATTTGTAGATAGCCCCAGTTATTCTAAGCCTTGTTTTATTTCATTTATGTCTGTGGAATAGTAGGTCTCACAAACTACATAATAAATAGACGGTTCACTTTGAACAAATCATTTTATCGATTTTAAGGGGTATGAACCCATTACCAAGGGCAAGTGGAAATCTATCTCATTCTAATAGCTGTATACCATTACGAATGACCTCTGTGTTTCAAAACTTGAATTTTTTACTTTAAATTATTTTACACTATCCATAAATGTATTAATTTATTTGTTTACTGTCTAATAATATTAATTTGTAGTAAGAATTATTTATATTATATATAAAGATATTTATACATTTGGTTATTAATATTATATAGTGTGATAGGTTTTAGGCGCGAGATTTTTCTAACAGAAATGTATTATAAATATTTGTAAGTTCTATTATGTTTATTATTGCAGTATAATAAAACAGTTATATAATTAATATTTCACTATAAATTTATTAAACTATTAAAGTTAAATATTCAGAAAATTTATCTTTAATATTTTTTTTATTATGTCCGTCTAAGATTAGTTATTTGATCAGCGGATCTAAGAATTTTATAGTAATTACAGATGTTAGTGTAAATTATGATTGACCAGTTGTCAAAATTATTCATGACTTGTTTTCTTTCTTAAAAGGAAGTTTTATTGACTTGTTTCCAGTGGGTTCAAGAAATTAGCCCATTATTCCAGCGGGGAATTTGTAACAATATTATTTAAATATAAAAATAATTTTTATTCATATAATTTAAATTATATTATATATTTTATTTATTATAAACAATAGTATACTACTAGTAGTAATATTTTATAAGTATTAAGACTAGAATATTTAATAATGATGGAATTGAATTATCTAAATATAAGTTGACACCTAATATCTAATAAATTAAAGTATGCTATTTTTCTGCTTAAATGAATGATATATGTGTATATTTATTTTAAATAATCTAAAAATAAGGATCGTATACATTTTGACACATTAAGATACAATAAGCGTTTACTATGGGTTTGCTTGGTTAGAGAAAAGATTAAATATTGCTGGTATCTTAAGTACTCTACATCCAACACCTGTACAAGTACAGTATATTTAGATGTTGACTCAGCTGCATATGACTACAAGTGATGCTGTCACGTACCCTTGACTGAAACGCTGTTAGGCCTTGTATATTTAGGAGGTGTGGCACATTTATTTATTATCCGTATATTAAGCAAAATTCCAAATGAGGGTTACATATGCAATATAAATACTAGGTCAACGCTCAGTATTTATGTTTTAATTTTATTTTATATTTACTAGAACTATAAGAATAGTTAACCTGAACAGTTAATTATTATAGGAGAATCAAATCACAATACTAAATATAAATAAGGATTAAGATACGATAAGAGAATAAATGTTGATACATTTGCAACAGATTTTTACTTTATAAATTTAAAGTTATTTTTATTGGTTTTAATTATATCACTTTCACTATGTTAGATACTAACATTGTCTTTAGGATATATCTCAACTAGTTTATATGGTCCTGTAAATCTACAACAACTGTTATTGGTTCTTTCTTTACCTTTCAAATAAACTGTTTGCCCTACATAGAATTCAATAATTTTAGTGTTTTTGTCATAATATTCTATTGACTTTTTTTCTTAATTATCTCTTGCTTTAATTTAATTTAATTATAAATGTAATAAATTTTGTCTCTGTGATCTTTCGTAAATGCTGTATATAGAGTTTTTTAATAATCTAATTCATCTGCACTTTTAAGATTGGTACGCCCAAATAATAGATCTATTGGTGTACTCAGTGGCTGTGCTAATAAAATTATTATATGTGATCATAGCTTGTCTAAGGTAACTAGTTAAACGGATTACCTGTACACACAACACCTATCCTTATTATGTAATCTTTCTAACGATCCGTTAGATTGTGGATGTGCCACAGAGCTATTTGTAGCTTTAAATTGTACATAACAGCTTAATCATAAAAATGTTCGTTATTGAACTCATTACCTTTATCACAATAATTACTTTCTGGAATCCCGTAATGTTGGAAAATATCATCAACTTTTTACAAACTTCTAAAGCTGTTTTCTTTGGTAGAATATCGGCTTGTGCTAATTTACTAAACTCGTCTATAATAGTTAGGATTAGAGTATCCTTAATAGTTAATAAATCTATATTATTGCGAGAAAATGTCCTATTTAAAGTTTCTGTGATTGCTTCTGTCTACTAGTTTTATTCCGTTGACAAATATCACATTTAGTTATTACTACTTCGATATCTTTTTTCATACTTAGCCAATAGTTATGCCTGCGGAGTTTCGATTAGGTCTCAATATGTTCAATGATAATTTAAGATAATTAGGGATTTATCTTAAATTAGAGGTTGTATAATATAATTATGGCAAATGACAAAATTGAATTTATTTCTATGTTCACTGGTTAATATTTTAGGGAGTGACAATTGTCTAATATTTGATATGTATTGAACTTCAGTATGGTTTGTAATATCTGTATAATCCAGTGATAAATTATACAGTTCTAACTCGTTAAATATATATATATATATATATGGAAGAAGAATTCAAGACATTCATCGAAGAATCGCGCAAGGAAAGGGAAGATCTTATGAGGAGGTTGGAAAAAGAGAAGGAAGAGGAAAAAGAAGAAAGGAAAGAAGAAGAAAAGAAAAAGGAAGAAACAGAGAAAGAAGTTAGAGAAAAGGTGGAGGAGCTGGAAAAAGAACAGGAAATAACCAGGAAGCGCGAGAAGAGGGAGAACATAGTCATAAGGGGTGTAAAAACAAGCAAAATGGGCGCGGAACTGAGGAAAGAAGTGGAAGAATGGATACTAAAAGAATTGAAGGAAGAAGTAAAAATAACTCAAGCGTTTACGGTCGGAAAAGAAAAGGGAATAGTGATAGCGAGGTGTGAGGGAGAAGAAAAGAAGAGAAAGATAATGGAAAAAAAAGTACACTGAGGGGCACGGAGGTATACATAGAGGACGATTTGACGTACAAGCAGAGAGAGGTGCAGTGGCAATTGAGACAGTGGGCAAAAAAGAAAAGAGAGGAGGGGAAAAAGGATGTGAAGGTCGGATATAAAAAAGTATGGTGTGAAGGAACGCAGTATATATGGAATGAAAAAAACAAAGAACTGGAAAAGGGGGAATTTCGAAAAAATGGTGAAGGAGTTGGGGGAAAGTAAAGAGAGGGGTAAAAGTAAGAGAGAGGAAAGAAGAGAAATAAAAAAGAGTATAAAGATAGGTTTCTGGAACGTGGCGGGTATAAAAAGAAAAGATAAGGATTTCTGGAGATACATCAAAGGTTGGGATGTGATTGGGATGGTGGAAACATGGCTGGAAAGCAAAGAATGGGAAGACAAACTACCGAAAAACTACAGATGGGTGTGCCAAGGTGCTGTTAGGGAGCATAAGAAAGGGAGAGCAAGAGGTGGAATTATAATGGGGGTACGTAGGGAGCTAAAAGAGAAGAAGGTACCAGACAGAAGAGAAACAGCAGTAAGGAGGACGATAAAACTGGAAGAAGAGACATGGGAAATAGTAACAATATACAGTAAAGGTAATATAAAAGAAACAATGAAAGAAATAAAAGAAATAATTAAGGATGAGAAACAGGAAAACCTATTAATTGGAGGGGATTTCAACGCGAGAATTGGGGAGTTGGGAGAGGTGGACGAAATATGGGGGAATAGAAAAAAGAAAAGAACAACGAAAGACAAAACAATAAACGCCGAGGGAAAAGAACTAATGGAAATGCTAGAAGAACAAGGATGGATAGTACTAAATGGGAACAAGGAAGGAGATGAAGAAGGAGAATATACCTATGTGGGAAGCAGAGGGGATACAGTAATCGACTACGTGGTGACAACGCTGGGAGGAGGACAGAAGGTAGAAAGAATGAAAGTGGAAGAGAGGGTAGACTCGGATCACCTACCGCTGGTGGTGGAGTTGGAGGCGAGGAGAGGTGAAAGAAAAGGAAACGAATGGAAAGAGGGCAGCGATTGGACGGAGGAAAAAAGGAAGAAGTTTATGGAGGAATTGGAACGGAAATACGAGGAAGAAGGAGAAACGGAGGAGATGGAGGAAATTGAAGAGAGGATGAAGGAAGCCACCCAAGGTAAAAGGTGGAGAATATCTGATAGAACGGGGGAAAACAAATGGTGGGATAAAGAATGTAAAGAATGGAAAAAAGAGGTAAAAAGGGAACTAAAGAGATGGAAGAAAGGAGAATCAAGTAAAGGAGACTTCAAGAGGAAGCAAAGGGAGTATAACGAAATAATATAAGATAAAAAAAAAGAGTTCAAAAGAGGAATAGAAAAAGAAATTAGAGAGATAACAACGGAGAGGCAGGCATGGGATTACATAAATAGGGAGAAAAAGCGAAGGAAAGAGCCAAGCAAGGAAATAAAAATGGAAGAGTGGACGAAACACTTTATGGGAGTACTAGGAGGAAAGAAAAGAAACGAGAAAACAAAGGAGGGGATAAAAGAGAAGGAGAAAGTAAACGAAATTGAATTAGGTGAAATAAAAACACAGATTCAAAAACTCAAGGAAAAGAAAGCACCAGGTAGAGATGGACTAAAGAACGAGGCGTGGAAAGCTGGGCAAGAAAGGATAGAGAAAGGATTACTGACAGCGATGAACAAGATATAAAAAGGAGGAAACCTGCCAGACAGCTGGAGAGAAGGGGTAATAACGCCGATATATAAAAAGAGAAATAGACATGAAGCCAAAAATTACAGGGGTATCACACTACTGAACACAGGGTACAGGATTTATGCAAGGATTGTGAGAGAAAGACTGGAAGAAGAGGTAAAAGTAAAAGAAATACTTCCCGAGACACAAGCAGGCTTTAAAAAGGGACGAGGGACTTTAGACAATATATACGCACTGAACCATGTAGTTGAAAAAGAGCTAAGGGAAAAAGGGGGACAGATATATGCAATGTTCATCGACCTTAAAGCGGCGTTTGACATGGTCGACAGACAGAAATTGTGGAAGTACATGAGAAACAAAAAAATAGATGAGGACATAATGGAATGTATTGAAGAAATTTACGAAGAAACAAGAATGAGAATAAGAGTTGGGGGTGAAGAATCAGAAGAATTCTGGACAGACAAGGGGTTGAGGCAAGGTTGTCCTCTGAGCCCCATTTTATTTGCGATATATACAGCAGACTTGGAGGGGGTAATGGAAAGAGGACAAGATGGGGGGGTGCTAATAGGAAGGCACTACAAGATATGGACTTTAGCATACGCTGACGATATAGTCCTGTTGGCAAAAAGGGAAGGAGAGCTGCAGGAGATGGCACACCGGCTAGGGAGGTATATAGACAGGAAAGGACTAGAGTTAAACGTGGAAAAGACAAAAATTATGGTATTTAAAAAAGGGGGTGGAAAAAGGAGACATAAAAGGTGGAAATACAAGACGGAGGACATTGAGGAAGTAGAAGAATTTAAATATCTGGGCTACACTTTTAAAAAGAATAATGGAGAAGAGGCGCAGATAAGGGAGGTGGCAAAGAAGGCAGTGCAAGCAATGCGACAAGTATGGGGACTAGGGGAAAAGGTATTTGGGGGGGACATACAAAAAAGAATATGGATATTTGATAGACTGATAGCCAGTATGATGTTATATGGAGCAGAGGTTTGGGGGTGGATGGAACAAGAAAAGTTGGAAAGAATACAGGTGAGATATATGAAATGGGTACTAGGGCTGGACAGGTGCACGCCAGGATACATGGTGATGGAGGACCTAAAAAGAGACAAGATACGAATTAAAACAGGGGAAAGAGCAGTAAAATACGAGGAGAAATTGAACAGAGCGGAAAGCAAAATTTTAAAGAAAATAAGAGAGGATAACATAAAGAATGGGGGGGGAGGAGGTCCAAAAAAGAGAAAGGAGTACTTTGAAAGGAATGGAATGGCGATCGAGGAGGCAGAGAGGAGAAGAGAAGGTGGCGCAAGTGTGGAAGAGGAGCTAAGGAGAAGGGATAAGGAGACACAACAGCAGGAGAGAATGGGAAAAATAGAAAAAAGTAACTACAATAAAAGATATAAAAGGTTATGGGAAAATAATGTACCTCAGTACCTTATAGAAAAAGACATAAAACACATAAGAAGAACAGCAAGGTTTAGATTGGGAAATGAGGAAAAAGGAAACAGATACTGGGAAAAGAGTGAGGAAAGAAAGTGTAGAATGTGTGGAGCGGAGGACGAAACACTGGAGCACATTAAGTTTGAGTGTAAGGAAAAAGTAGCGAGCGAAAGGAATATTAGCCAGCTATTAAAGGGAGGCAGTGAAGGAAAGAGGTGGATGGCGGAAATAGTAAGAAGGAAAGGAAAAACAGGAGAATAAATAAGCTGGTGGCTGGGTTGCACAAGGAACAGGAAGCAGGAGAAAGAAAGAAGTAGCGAGGAAACAGTTAAACTTCAGCCCAGAAAAATAGACTAGGGAATAGACCAGTACAGAAGGAAGACTAGGGAAAATGAATAAAGAGGGTCAAGAGAAGAAGAAGCAGAAAGTACTTTTGGAAATAAAAAGGTTTAGAATAATGTAAATTTAATTGTAAGTTGAAGTATATGAAATTTATTTAAGAATGTAGATTGTAAAGCCGAAAGGCGAACAATAAACAATTAATAATAATATATATATATATATATATGTGGGGTTATTTTTTAAAGGAGTAATTTTAAGTTAAATTATATTTAGTTTTAAGAAATAGAAATAAGTTATCTGTAATATAGGTTAGGATCTTTGATAATATTAGTTATATTATATTGTACTCTTGACAACAGATGCTTGCCATTACATGTAAAGCGACATGTAGACCCCGAAAACTCTTGGTACCAGCGTTTACTCGCTAAAGTATATGCTGATGAGTCATCAAAGGCGTTGTCTCATGAACATACGTACAGCGTGTCGTGTGCAAAAGTAAATAGAAGTAAAAAATGGCGATAGAAGAATGCTAGTTGCATTTGGTTGTTATTTTTGTGTGTTAAAATCATAGTTGAATTAATTACTAGGTGTAATATAATTGATATTGTGATTATCGTAAACAATAGAGTTAGCAAATTTAATATTTAGTACTAAGGTGTATTTTCATTAAGAATATTGTGTTGTTAACTATGGACAATTGTACTGCGTATTACGGGTGTAACGCATAAACATTGTAAAGAACTATATTGTATTTAATCTAGTGTATTTCGTTGTGAATATAATTAAGATTGATTAACTTTATTTAGATATAATTTTATGACTTTGATAAGTGATTAAACTTTTAATAGCCAAATTATGTGTTTATTCGTTTATAAGAAACTATATTGTTGTATTGTACATTAACCTTAGACTGATGTTAATTGTAATTTATAATTGTGGAAAGTACCTACAATTAGGATCTCAACAGATGGTTAGAGATAAAGTCTACAAATTGTGAGCTATCAACAGTGATTGAATAGTTATAGGCTGCATAATAGAATCGCAACACGTGGTTGTAAATTCTAACCTGCAAAGCGGAGTCTGTATCGGGATGGTAATAGATTCAAAAACTACTAATGTAGATTAAAAACCTACACATATATATATATATATATATATATATATATATATATATATATATATATATATATATATATATATATATATATATATATTCTATATCTACTTATTATAATGTTCGTAATGTTCCAATTTAACATGGAAAACTCATAAGAACTCATAGAGTGTCATTAAAGACACACTATAGAAATTTGCAACTTTCCAGAGGCGGCGGGCGCTGGGGGCCAAAAACCAGATATTTGAAATATATGGAGATGAAAGGCTATAGTTTAGAATATATATTCTTAGATACAAATAAAATAGATCCTTGTGCTAAAATTTGACAAACTTGTTCAGTAGCGGTGGTATGTGGGGGGTACTTATGCTAAAATTTAAATACAAAGCTGAAATTTAGTATGCAGATATAGATTGACAATAATAATAAAAATATAAAGAAACTACATTTTCTTTAGTGTAACATTAGGGCAGAGGTAATAAACTGATGATAAGTACGATAAAGAGGTACATATTTGGACTTTAATTCAGTAGCGGAGATATGTGAGAGGCTCTAATGCTAAAATTAACAAAACTGGAAAATTCGAAAAAATACTGTTGTAAATATCTGACGAACTAGAAAAGATAGAAAACTGAAATTTGGTATGTGTATTGAGATCATAAATGTGCACATTTGCAAATAGTTGGAAATTTGAAATTTAAGTTCAGTATCGGCGCGAGTTTCAGGGGGCAATGTTAGAAAAGAGTTAGGACGTTCAAATTTAATATGTAAGCTCGCTGTAGACAGTAATTAAAGAAAAAAAAATAAAAAGCCCCCAATTTCCAGTGGCGGCGGGAGGTGACACAGTAAAAGCCAGAAATATTGAAAAAGTAGTATTAAAACTTAGGGTATGTATTGAGACACTAATTGCGCATGTTTGCCAATAATTGGATTACCAAAATTTTAATTCAGTAGCGGCGTGATTTTTTGGGAGCAATGTCGCAACAGAGCTAGAACGTTGATATTTGGAACGTGGGCCTTATATAGAGTATCATTAAAGAAAAACTAAAGAAAACTTTCCAGAGGCGGCGGACGCTGGGGGCTAAAAACCAGAAATATGAAATATATAGAGATGAAGGGCTATAGTTTAAAAAATATGTTCTTAGATACAAATAAAATAGATCCCTGTGCTAAAATTTAACAAACTTGTTCAGTAGCGGAGGTTTGTGGGGGGTACTAATGCTAAAATATAAATACAAAGCTGAAATTTAATATGCAGATATAGATTGACATATTTATTACAAAAATATAAAAAAAACTACATTTTCTTAAGTGCAACATTAGAGTGGGGAGTGATATACCGAGTATAAAAACAATATAGAGGTACAACGATGATATTTAGCATGTAGAATATTAAATAGAAGCTTAATAGTTCTCTATAAGTCAAATATTCAAATTACATTCAGTAGTAGAATTGGATTGATTTTTGGAGCGTTTGTTGTGCTGTGAAATCGAACAGGAGTGAGAGGTATAGAGGGGAAATAGTTAACAGCCCCAAATATCAAAAAAATAAAAAAAGTTAAAAAATAGAAACTATGCATGTGCATATTTGCGAAAATGAATTTAACCTTAGTAGCGACGTAAAATTGGGGAAGTTGGGGCGGGAAAAAGCTTTGCCAAAAAACTCAATTTTGAAATTTCGGTCATTTATAAAAGTAGGGGTAGATAAAGGTAGAGAGCTAAAAATATGACAAAAATTTGACAAATTTAATTCAGTAGCGGAGATATGTGAGGGGCTCTAATGCTAAAATGTAAATACAAAGCTAAAATTTTGTTTGCAGGTTTACATTAAAATATTACTAACGAAAATAAATTAAAGAATATTTTTCATAGCGGGGTAGTGGGGCAGAGTAATAAACCGAATATATGGATACAAAGATAAAAGGTAATATTAGATATACTAACACAAAAAAAAAATTCTGTACTATATCTCCTTTAATTAAGCACCCCACAGGAACATGGATTTAATTTTACATATTTAAATATAATATTACAAAATTGGTATTTACAAAATTGTTCTGTCAAACCGTGTTTCTTACACAACAACTTTAATAGCATTGCAGACAAGTTAGCTACTTAACAAATAAAATTGATAACCCGTAAAGACATATTTATTTCGGATTTCTCGGCAGTGCCAAATTTGTTTGGGGGCCCTAATGATGGGTAAAGATTTTTCACAAGATACACATTTGGGGCACTTGTAGCCCGGGGCCCCATATTATTGATAAGGTTGATACGGTGGTAGCTACGTCACTGTTTCCCGGAAATTCAGGGAAAATCTTAGGATGCATAAGATATAAAGTTGAAAACATATTCAAATATTTAGAAATTAAAAATGTTATATAGGAAGCGCTGAGAAAATTGGTGCGCTCGGTAAGAAACTTTGGAGAAAGCTCAAATTTTGGATTGCGTAATAATGGAGCATTTGACGGCAAGAGGTGGTTTTTGATGAAGGTTAAAATGTGATAAAAAGCTGAATTTTTGTATATAGATTAACTTTGGTAACCAATTCAAAGAATGTCCAAATTTTGAAAAAAACTTGGTCAAATAACGCATAAATTTAAAAAATTGAACATATTTTATATTTTTGAAAAACGTATTTTTTTCAACATGCACTGTTTTACACCATAAACAACATAAAACTTATAATAGGATAATCAAAGTTGAATTTAAAATTTGTGAATCGTTAGATAATAGATGTAAAATGTTATAATCCGTTTTTAAATAAAGGTTTGACAGTACGATTTTGTAAATATATTTAAATATTAAGCAGCCATCTACATTCAACTGTTGTGCTAAGGAAGTACTGTTTCCCCTTAATGGAATTTCCATTTTAAAATGTCATGTAACTTATCATTATTACCTATATTACTTATCATTCATTAACTATCGGTATTAACTTTACTTATATTTTAGGTATAATATAATAGATAATAAAGAAATAATAGCGTACTTATTTTATTAAATATCTAAATGTTGACGGAGATATAGAAATTAAAAATTTAAATTGAAGTTTCAGTCCTACGGATGTCGGCTATATTTATGATGTAACATGTCCCACTATTAAGGAATAGATCAGTTATTTGTTATATGTATAAAATATATGTGTTAAGTATTATATCTCTTTATAGCGGACATGACGTTACCTGTATTGGAATTTTCTATAACAATGGATCCCTTTAATAATTAAAGTAAAAAAAATATTTTAATTGTTAATATCTCCTAAAATATAGCGAGTTATTTAAAAATATTTTGACCTTTATGGTCCCGGATGCCAACCTTATTAATATATTGCACAATTTGTAACATTAACACAACTATTTTAACATAAACATTCTCAAGGCAGATATTTAAATCATTATAAATTCATTTATTTTATATTCTAACCTTTCTATTCTAAATTTATAATTGGTTTGAATCTTGATAAGTTAATAAAACCTTGATTAGTAATGTTAGCACTATTATCTCTGGTTAGCAGCTGTCAAAAAACATTTGTTGATAAATTTTAGCCATAATTCATATTCTCTATTTATTAATAAAAAGTGATGTAATAACTATTAAGTAGCTATTTGTTTGGATGTGTTTTGGAGTATAGAACAAGCATCATACAATATACGAAAATGAACTAGTTTCTATTTTTACAAGTTTCAAACAAAAGAGGTTAGAAAAGTTCAATAATGTATTTAGTAATTAATTGTTTTGTTTTGTAATTTGCATTTTGTGAATATGGATTTTGTTTTAATTTTTCATATAAATACTAATATGTACAATATTCATTCAACCTTATATTTCTTTTAAATATAATTTCTTTTTCAGATTGAAAGGACAAGGCAGAGAATATGAAGCGAATGGAATGATTTTATTCATGTCATAAATAGGCAATTGTAAATATTTACAGATATTACTTGAATTTGGGCTGTGTTAAAAATGGAGTATTTCATCATTATTGTTTTCACAAGGAATATTAACACAATCCTTAAAACAAAATTGTATTTTTGTTAGAACGAGACAAATTAACAACATAAATACATGGATAGAAATACTAAATTTTTATCAATGTTCTGTAAGTGTATTATTAATGGAATGACAACCTTTTGATTAGAATTTACATTTAACTAAAATGGACATTAAATTATA
This sequence comes from Panorpa germanica, assembly GCA_963678705.1. Classification (NCBI taxonomy): domain Eukaryota; kingdom Metazoa; phylum Arthropoda; class Insecta; order Mecoptera; family Panorpidae; genus Panorpa; species Panorpa germanica. Next base: position 944,762 of record OY783219.1, on the reverse strand, counting down.
TTTAAATTCAATATTAAACGAAGCCTGTTTTAATATTCATGTAAGTCAAAATTCATTCGCATTTCAAAGGTTTAGTCTAAATAAATTTACATAGTTTTATACTTCATACTTTACTGAGTTTTGATATAACTATGATAACAATATTCGAGTTGTATGATTGCAGCAGTATTCAACAAGTTATACTTATCAATGATATTTGTGATTCTAACTTTTCTGAGAAGAATCACTTCACTAATGAATTGAATGATCGATATTCAGTTTCAGAAAAGAGAATAATATCTTCAAAATTAAATTAAAAAAACTATATTTAAACACTGTTATAATGAAGATGAATTTGTTTGAATTGTTAAATTACTACTGCTACTAATTTACAGATGTATATTGATGTATTGATACACAAATGTATATATTTAATAAATTCAAACTCATATTTTATAAATTCATGTTGTTACATTACTTATTAATATTATTAATGATTCAGAATAAGTTACTAAATAGTTTATAAGGAATACTTGTATTTAATTCATCTTATAGTTTCACAAAAAAATTTATAGATATAGTTCTTATTAGATTTTTCCAACATGTTTTGTTTGAATTGTTACTTAATAATGAAATTTATATTATTTATTTAGTAAATGAAGATGTATGTATTAGATGATTTTAATAATTTAACAGAACCTTCTAACATTTTAATTATTTATATGGAAAATTAGAATTTTGTAATATATGTTTAGTTATTTCAAGTGTGTTATTTTATGTTATCCAAATATATATAATGATTCACTGCATTTGTTTTTAAAATAAAACTATCGTTAAAAATTATTTAAAAATACGCGGCATTTTTAATATGTCAAAAGTATATTTTTGTCAGTTTGCATTAAGAGCTCACTTCTGAGAATTGAACTCAACTATACAGTTTGTTAAACAGTGATCGTTGATAGAATTGTAATTGTTTATTTACTTATATGAAAAATACTTTTAATAAATTTATTTGAAAGTATATACATAATAATTTAAGTGAAAACTTGTGCTTATGATACATTTCAAAAGAGGTATTTTCTTTTATTTAATTAAATATATATTATTTAATGTGAAAATGTATTATATTGTTCATTTTTTAACATATTAACCGACATTTGAATTTCCTTTTGATAAAATATTGTTGATTATATGGATATAGATGTAATGCTATGTAAATATAATTTAAATATATATATATCTCATAGTTAAAATATCTGTCCCAAATTACATGTAACATTTAAATATTTTTGGAAAGATATTTGATACAGTTTATTCAACTCGATAATGTGTTTTGAATCAACTATAAAAATATTAAGTAAGAGTAAATAAATTACTTAATAGCTGTTTTAAGAAATTTATAATTTGACATTTTCCAGAAATTTGAATGTTGAATCTAAAAGCTAATGTTATGTTGAATGTTAAAATAAATTAATAACAACTGTATAACATGCGAATTGTTATGCAGTTGTAAAAGTGAAAAACTGTAATATGAATATTAATTTCCAAATTGTATATTATGTGTGTAAACCTGAAATACTCAATGACTGCTGACGTGACCATTCAGCTGATGAAATCCATTAAATTTTTTGTATATTTTGGTTTCTTTTACATTTACTTAAAAAATCATTTGTTGGTTTCATTAACCCTTCCTCGGATACATGAACTACTCACAAATTAGAGGATCAGTATAATCAGAACTGCATATTAGTTTCTCCGTTTCTCTAAGCATGAAGGCGATATACCTTGACAGATTCTCTAAACCTTTTGACTCACTATTACTGAATTAATTTATCAAAATATCATGGTCATATTCAATTACACAGTAAAGAGGTTGGATCTTTTGTTGTGGTTGCTTTTTCATCATGGCAACTTTTAATAATGGCAACCCATTACTTGATTATAGGTATATTCAGATATTACCTGTACATAATTAAACTTTTTAATGTTATGATGCTATTTATTAAAACACAAGATATAATAGATATAGTCAAAATTACGATAGTTCGGCGGTGACGTATGGCTAAGGAATCCCTGCTTTAAAATTTGATGTAAGTCATTTCACTTATTAAACAGCAAAATATATTTTATAAAAGCTTCATCTTCATCTGATGCATACATCTAAATATATTCTTACATGGAAAATGCTTCTCATAAATGAACTGCTTATTATGGCATTATTACTGTATCTTTAACAAATCCATATACATTCTCTGACTTAGCTTTGACACGATTACGAATTTTACACGAACCAGCATCAAGTAAACGCTTTTTGATACTCACAGTGATTTTTATCCTGTACCATACTACATATTTCTGCTGTTCTCTACGTGTATAAAAAAAGTTTGTAATAAAGTACTCTAATTATCCAGACTAATTGGGATCATGTCAATCGGGAATTGTAGTTCTATTGCAACTTTAAGTAATATTTAAATTATTATCCAATATTTATGTTAAACTTCACCAGCATTATAAATGTTAATGGCAATGTTCGTCCATTATTTTTCAAATAATATATTTCAAAAATATTTCAATGCTTTTCATTTTAAAGACCTAAACATTTCCACACTTTATGCTCAAAATATTATAAAATTTGACAATATACTTGACAGTTCAATCTATTATAATAAATATATGTGACAAATTTGAATTTGTTTACAACATAAACACAGACATACGTTTATGCATCAGTCTATACCTAACACAGCAGATAACTGTTAAATTTTTTATCGATTTCACTCCTATATATTTTTATAGTAATAAGAGTGAGACAGTGCATTATTAATGTGTCGTAGCTTTATACAGCTGAACCTTTAAAAGCATGACTCATCGCCTAACTATTGTAATTTAGACTATATGTAATACTATTTTAAACTAATAATTAACGTTGTTGTTTCAGGAATCATCTCATTTTATTAAAATTAAGTTTTAATTCTGTTGGTGTATGGTTCGTTATTTTAAATAATTTTTTTATTGTAATATATTATTATTTAATAATATAGAATAATTTTTATTTACTTTGTTTATATATATATATAAATATATAATTATTTTAAAATGTCTTTTCAAGTAGTTCTAGGATATGGGCGAAAGAAGAATACAACTTTAAATCGTTTAAAAAATTTACATAAAACTAAAACTGAGATAGTTTTAAGTACACCGCTATCTGTTATTCGTGGAGATTTTAATCAATTCAGCGAAAGATATTCTTCTGTGTCTAGGGGTGTTCAATGTACCCCAAATGCGTTAGTTAGTATATGCATTAGTACTTCCATTCCGTTACATGAATGGACTTCACTTGTTATAAACTATATTTTAGATGCAGGTGATAATTGCTATTTGGCTAACTATCAAAAAGCTGCATATCGATTGTTGACGGTTGACGATATTAATGTTGAATTATCCGTTGGAAATGTCAAATATTCCATTAGACATAACTTGTTAGATAATATAAATGCCATGATTACCAAAAACGATTGTAAAGAACATTGTTACAAATTTACCTGCAATATATTAGAAAACTATTTTAACAAATTTAATAATGGCCTAATTACAACATGTCAGCAGACATTTGCAATTTTCAAGCAGAATAATTACTTTTGGCTTTTTGATTCTCATGCCAGAGGTTTAAAAGGAGAATCCGTAACTCCACAAACAGGACGAGCCGTATTGTTATGCTTTGAATGTTTGAAGGATTTATTTAATTTGATTTATTATAATTTTTGTGATGACGGTGAAAATCTATGTGTTATTATTCCAATAATTATAGCTAAAACTGAAGGTGATATAGGTATTGTTGAAATAACAGGTAAATCATTAAATAATTCTGTTAATAAAAATATTGCTACAACTACTTCTACAACTGTTGAAGTAATAAATACAGAAGAAGAAGAACTAGTTATATCAGAAGACAAGGAAGAAATCGATTTATGCAAAGTTAATAGAAGAAGCAGTGAACGGCAAAAAAGTAAGAATGTAAGTTGCAAGAAACAGAGTCGATTACAACAGGTAAAATTAAGTAAAAAGAAGAGGTTACTTAAGGAATCTAAAAATGAAGGACAAATAAGAAAGAAAATAGAATATTTGTTAAAAAGAAATGCATTCTTAAAACAAAACAAGATCGTAAAACAAAGGAGATTGAACAAACTAAAATATAATCAAAAAAACAGATTGGTTAGCGAAAAACAAATCGATAGACAGAAAAGGTTAGAAAAACTAAAATTTAATCAAAATAAAAGATTGCTAAGCGAAAAACAAATCGACAAACAGAAAAGGATAGAAAAAGTAAAATTTAATCAAAATAAAAGATTGCTAAGCGAAAAACAAATCGACAAACAGAAAAGGATAGAAAAAGTAAAATTTAGTCAAAATAAAAGATTGCTAAGCGAAAAACAAATCGACAAACAGAAAAGGATAGAAAAAGTAAAATTTAGTCAAAATAAAAGATTGCTAAACGAAAAACAAATCGACAGACAGAAAAGGTTAGAAAAACTAAAATTTAATCAAAATAAAAGATTGCTAAGCGAAAAACAAATCGACAAACAGAAAAGGATAGAAAAAGTAAAATTTAGTCAAAATAAAAGATTGCTAAACGAAAAACAAATCGACAGACAGAAAAGGTTAGAAAAACTAAAATTTAATCAAAATAAAAGATTGCTAAGCGAAAAACAAATCGACAAACAGAAAAGGATAGAAAAAGTAAAATTTAGTAAAAATAAAAGATTGCTAAACGAAAAACAAATCGACAGACAGAAAAGGATAGAAAAAGTAAAATTTAATCAAAATAAAAGATTGCTAAGCGAAAAACAAATCGACAAACAGAAAAGGATAGAAAAAGTAAAATTTAGTCAAAATAAAAGATTGCTAAACGAAAAACAAATCGACAGACAGAAAAGGTTAGAAAAACTAAAATTTAATCAAAATAAAAGATTGCTAAGCGAAAAACAAATCGACAAACAGAAAAGGATAGAAAAAGTAAAATTTAGTAAAAATAAAAGATTGCTAAACGAAAAACAAATCGACAGACAGAAAAGGTTAGAAAAAGTAAAATTTAGTCGAAATAAAAGATTGCTAAACGAAAAACAAATCGACAGACAGAAAAGGTTAGAAAAACTAAAATTTAGTCGAAATAAAAGATTGCTGAACGAAAAACAAATCGCTAGACAGGAAAGGTTACGAAAACTTATCTATAATCAAAAAAAAAGATTGTTAACGGAAAATCAAATAGACAAGCAAAGAAGGTTGGCGAATATAATTGTCAATCAAAGAAATAGAATACAAAATGAAAATAAAGTTGAGCGACAACAAAGATTGAAAAACGCTTAAATAGAAACTGTATGCAACAAAAAAATTTACTTTTGTGGAACATTTTAAAAAATAATATAAAACTATCTAAAGAGATCGAGTTAGATAAACAAAAACAGTTAAAAGAAAAAATTTTAAAGGATAAAAGGAAATTATCTACAGAAAATAAACGCCTAGAGGACAGAAGAATTAAAATAAAATTATTACGAAGAAAAATAAAAGATGCTGAAAATGTTATAATCAATACTGAAGAAAGACGTAATTGTCACACCAATACAACAGCTGCACCTGTATTAGGTGTGGCTTATCAAAATTTCAAAGCTGCAGATATATCGCAACACACATGTGGATTAATGGACCAGTTATGCCAATTTTGCAAATCATTTAATTTTAAAGATGAACGACCATCAGATAAGAAATTTTCTATGTGCTGCTCTAAAGGAAAGGTATCTTTACCTACTTCTAATGATTTTCCAACGCTACTGGAAACATTAATGTCTGGCGTACACTCTAAAAATTTTATGAATAACATTAGAAAATACAATAGCGCATTTGCATTTGCTTCGCTAGAAGCCAATATTGATTATCCTCCAGGACGCGGACCTTATTGTTTTAGGATATGTGGGCAAATTTATCATCGAACATCAGCAGCAAGACCGGCAGATGGAAAACGGCCGCAAAATTCACAACTTTATATATTAGATCCGGAAGAAGCTTTTATCAATAGAATGGCTGTAGATGCAAATAAAGAATGCAATGAACAATTATTTAAGGATATAGATACACTTTTAAGAAATGTTAATCCTTATGCTAATGCGTATAAAATGATGAGGGAAGTGGAAGAAGCAGAACAACAAAAGGCCACTTTAGAGAATAGAAATACATTAAATATCGAAATGAGAATTGTGCAAAACTTATCTAATGATCCACGGCGTTATAACTTGCCTACAACAAATGAAGTGGCATTAATTTATACCAGTCTTGATGGATTACCCCCATGTAATAGAGATATCTGTGTCTATCCTAGAGGCAGTAATCTGTATACAATCAATATTTTAAATGAAAACTGCGATCCAATGATCTATCCTCTTCTGTGTCCAACTGGTGAAAAAGGTTGTTTGGAGAACCTATTAAATGTTACTAAACTTAAAAGAGTAACACATAGGCAATTTTATAGTTTTCGGCTAAGATGCACAAATTTATTTAATCCATATTTAAGTGCTGGTAAATTAACTCAGCAATATATCGTTGATGCTTATTCAAAAGTAGAAAGCAATCGGTTAAATTTTATTAGAAATAGTAATAGTCAGAAAAAATTACGTTTAGAACTATACAGTGGCTTAATGGATTACGTACAAAATAGGGCAAGTAATGAGGGCATGACTGTAGGTCGTATGGTTATTTTACCATCTTCTTACGTTGGAAGTCCTCGCTCATTAACACAAAATTACTTAGACTCAATGTCTATAGTTCAAAAATTCGGTTCTCCTGATTTATTTATTACAATGACTTGTAATCCAGAATGGCCTGAAATTAAAAGTAATTTAAACGAAAATCAACGTGTGGAACATCGTCCTGATTTAGTTGCTCGAGTGTTTAATTTAAAAATAAAAGAATTAATAAACGATTTATTAAAAGTCAACATTTTTGGAAAAGTAGCAGCAATGATGTCTGTAGTCGAATTTCAAAAACGTGGGTTGCCCCATATTCATATTTTAATTATTTTAAACAGTGAGCATAAAATTAGAAATTCCGAAGCTATTGATAAAATAGTATGTGCCGAAATACCAGATATTGAAACGGAACCAGAATTATATAGTATTATTAAAAAGTGTAATGTCCATGGGCCCTGCGGAACAGTTAATCCTAAATCGCCATGTATGATAAATTTCGAATGTACTAAGCGCTTTCCAAAAGAATTTGAACCAGAAACATTAAATAATGTAAACGGCTATCCGTTATACAGGCGTCGCGACAATAAATCTAAAATTGCATTTTTTGATAGAGGCGGTAAATTTAAATACGCTGTTGATAATCGCTGGATAGTTCCATATAATAAATATTTATCGTATAAATATAATTGCCATATTAATGTGGAAATATGCGCTTCGGTTAAAAGCGTTAAATATCTATTTAAATATATTTATAAAGGACATGATTGCGCCAATGTTAAAGTGTCTACGGAAGGACAAACACAACTAAATTGGGACGAAGTTTCTTTTTATTTGGATGCACGTTACGTTAGTCCGCCAGAAGCCATATGGCGCATATTTGCATTCGATATGCAATTTAAAACACACTCTATCTATCGTTTAGCAGTGCATTTGGAAAACCATCAAAGCATACTTTTCACACCTGGCGAGGAAGAATTGGCTATATTAAACCATATTGACACCACGTTAACTGCATGGTTTAAATTAAATTTGCATTCGTTAGATTCTAGACAATATTTTTACACCGAAATTCCGGAACATTTTGTATTTAATCGTAAGAAAATTTGGACACAGCGGAAACGATCTGGATCTAAAATTATTGCTCGGCTCTATAGTGTTAGCCCCAAAGAAGGGGAACGTTTTTATTTGCGTTTAGTTTTATTGCATATTCGAGGTGCTACATGTTATGCTGATCTACGAACTGTTAATGGCACTGTTTATTCCTATTAAACCTATTACTATTAAAAGATGATTCTCAATGGGACCGTTGCTTAGAGGAAGCATCGTTATGTAAAATGCCTAAACAATTACGTCAACTTTTTGCGTTTATTTGTATCTTCTGTGAACCTACAGACGTGAAGAAATTGTGGGAAACTCATATAGATTGTTTATGTGAAGATTATAATTTAAAGTATGATAAAGAAAATGCAGAGCAACTAGCTATTAATAATATTATTGACATTTTAATAACTCACAATTGTAATTATTTACATTTTGGTTTACCGGAGAAACGAACTGTTAGTATTGAAGATACTAATGACTACTCAGTCAATCAGCAAAAAGAATATGAGCAGGGCCTTAACTACAGTAGTCAATTAAATTTAGAACAGCGTAATGTTTTCGACAATATTATGTTATGTATTAATAATGACAATGAAACGCAAAAATGTTATTTTATTGACGGCCCAGGTGGTAGTGGTAAAACTTTTTTGTACACTACTTTATTACATGTGGTACGTGGTTTGGGATTAACAGCTGTATCAGTAGCATATACTGGGATATCAGCTACATTATTACAAGGGGGCCGCACAGTTCACTCTTTATTTAAATTACCAGTTCCTTTAAATGCCGACTCAACTTCATCAATAAGGCACAATTCAGTTGATGGTAAATTACTAAAAGAAGCCAAATTAATTATATGGGATGAGGTTACAATGGCGCCTTATTTTGCTTTAGATATAATCGATATGTGCCTCCGCGATCTAATGAATAATAACAAACCATTTGGCAATAAAATTATGTTAATTGGGGGAGACTTTCGACAATGTCTACCTGTCGTAAAACGTGGTTCAGTTCAAGATGTAATTGCATCTTGTATTCAAAATAGTAGACTATGGTCTGTTTTTAGCGTGCAACACTTAACAATTAATATGAGGGTTTCAGAAAAGGAAAATGAATTTACTACATGGTTACTTAAAATTGGCGATGGATTAGTATCAGATCTTCCAGATAGTGTTACAAGTGTGATTAAGATTCCATCAAATTTTATTGCTAAAAAGTCATTAGTAGACGAAATATATGAAGATATTAATTTAATTGACATTATTGATCTAAAATCGCGCATTATTTTATGTCCATTAAATGAACATACATTAGAAATAAATGAGGAAGTTTTAAATATGTTAAATGGCGAGACCATGAGTTATCTTAGTAATGATTCTGTTTCAGCTGATTCCGAAGCTGAGCAAAATAATTTTCCTATAGAATTTTTGAATAGTTTAACGCCAGCTGGAATGCCACCTCATAAACTTAATTTAAAAATCGGAGCAATAATAATGCTTTTGAGAAACATGAGTCCTAAGAATGGTCTCTGTAACGGAACGAGACTAATAGAAAAGGAACTTCATTCTTCAGTTATAGTCGCTGAAATAATTAGTGGAAGTCATTCAGGTAACCGCGCTTTTATACCAAAAATTATTTTAGCTCCTTCAGATATAAATCTTCCATTTACTCTTAAAAGAATTCAGTTTCCTATTCGTTTAGCTTTTGCTATGACCATCAACAAATCACAAGGACAAACATTTGAAAAGGTTGGCGTTTTATTAAGAGAACCAGTCTTTGCACATGGTCAATTATATGTAGCCCTTTCGCGAGTAAAATCATCCAATAATCTTAAAATAGAAATATCTGATCCAAAAGGTAAAAAATCTAACAACAACGCATTTACATCCAATGTAGTTTATAAAAGAGTTCTGTTATAAAAATAATTTTGTTTAGTTTCACTTTCTTATTGCCGTCAATTATAAAAAGTTTTGAAATATACAGGTATATTCCAATCAAGACAAGAGAGCATATAAATTATATATTCTTTATATTCTGCACAGAGCACACAACTAATCACAAAGGCTGTTTCTCGTGGGAAATGTTGGGATTTGTTGATGATTTGTGTTGCTTATAATGATCAATATATTTTTTAGCTTTTCCTAAGTAACAAGTTTTGTATCTATTAATGCCCAATTTGTGTAGCCCTACATTATTTAAATTTGAATATAATCCCATAATTAATCAATACATAGGAGAATCTAAATTGTTTATTCTTTATATTCTGCACTTAGTACTCAAACAATCACAAAGGCCGTTTCTCGTGGGAAATGTTGGGATTTGTTGATGCTTTGTGTTGCTTATAATGATCAATATATTTTTTAGCTTTTCCTAAGTAACAAGTTTTGTATCTATTAATGCCCAATTTGTGTAGCCCTACATTATTAAAATTTGAATATAATTCCATATCTAATCAATACATAGGAGAATCTAAATTGTTTATTCTTTATATTCTGCACTTAGTATTTAAACAATCACAAAGGCCGTTTCTCGTAGGAAATGTTGGGATTTGTTGATGCTTTGTGTTGCTTATAATGTTAATATATTTTTAGCTTTTCCTAAGTAACAAGTTTTGTATCTATTAATGCCCAATTTGTGTAGCCCTACATTATTAAAATTTGAATATAATTCCATATCTAATCAATACATAGGAGAATCTAAATTGTTTATTCTTTATATTCTGCACAGAGCACACAACTAATCACAAAGGCTGTTTCTCGTGGGAAATGTTGGGATTTGTTGATGCTTTGTGTTGCTTATAATGATCAATATATTTTTTAGCTTTTCCTAAGTAACAAGTTTTGTATCTATTAATGCCCATTAATGTATTCTTACATTATTAAAATTTGAATATAATCCCATATCTAATCAATACATAGGAGAATCTAAATTGTTTATTCTTTATATTCTGCACAGAGCACACAACTAATCACAAAGGCCGTTTCTCGTGGGAAATGTTGGGATTTGTTGATGCTTTGTGTTGCTTATAATGTTGATATATTTTTTAGCGTTTTCTAAGTAAATAATAATATGCTCATTTAAAAAACTTGAGTTATTAAAATTTGAATATTGTGTAATATATTTTTTGACATTTTAAGTATCATTATTTCCTTCGTTTGTTAATATTTTTTAACTGTTATGCATTTTATTGTTATAATAATTGTAATTTTTAACTTGTTAATTTTATTATTTAAATTGTTTTCAGAGTCATATTTCCTACCATAAAATCATTCCACTTTAACATCCCTTTAATTCTACTCCTCCTTCCCGGCAACTGAAATTTGATTTTTCAAGTTTCTTATTTATTTTTAAAGCAATAAGCAAAAATTTGAAGAATCAAATTTTATGTTTCAACCTTCACGTGGTGTTGCTGAACGACTTATTTGTAATTAACTTTATAATATTTTTGTTTACTTATTACAATAGAAAGATTACTTGATACTTATAAACTCATGTCACTACATTAAAAAAGCAATTACAGATAAGTTGACTGATTGGAACAATTATATTATACTAATATTGTATTTTAAAGTTATTAAAAGATTTATGATTTAAATCATTTGTGAAAAAAAATTAATCACCTAATTAATATGGTATATTTTATTTATATACAATTATTCATATATATATTATTTATTTACAGATCATTCTGCCATACAAAGTTGACGACCGTGATCGTTTTGACTGCTTAGTGAAACGCGCCCTCACAGTGACATTTGCAAATTATTGTTATATTTAAACGGTTTTCAACTTTGATTAATAAATATGGTATGTACATAAATTTAAAATATTAATACATTTTATTTTATTACAACTATGTTTTCATTTAAACTAACATTCTAAAAACATATTTTCTTGTATTAATTTAATGCATTTTTACAGAACAATAACCTGATTGTGCTTGGAGCCAGTTTTATGGTAAGATACGGAGATAAAATATTAAAAAAAAGAGTCTTTTTTAAAGATGGTAAAAGATGTGTAGATATGGCAAAAGGCGGACGCACATCGCGACAACTAAAAAATCTTATCGTATCAACAAATTTCACATCGATGTCTAAAAATAATACGTATATAATATTAATTGGCGTTAATGACATTTTATTGGTATGTATAAATTATTTATATAAAATACTTTATATCATAATATATATATATATATCATATTTAATAACATAATTAAGATTATAAAAAATATTTAAATTGTATTTTTCTTTATAGAATAAGAGTCCTAAACAGTTTAATTTAAACACCAAAAAAATTAGTCAGATTTTAAGACGAGCAAATGCAAAAGTTATTTGGCTAACTATCCCACAGCCACCTAAATTTAAAAATGAAGCACAGTCTAGGCTGTTACGTTTATACAATAACATTTTACTGAAACTAAAAAAACGTGATTATGATTGTTTTAATACTAACTTAACATTGTGTACATTTATTAATTAGTTTATTTATAATATTTCAGAACCAAACCAGAAAGTCATCGATGTCAGAGACTTATTTATTTTAAATAATGAAGTCAATAAAGACCTCTTTGAGAAGTATGTATAATTTGTATAATATTATAAAATATGTGCGTTATTATTTAGTAATTAATAAACAATGTTTTGTTTTAGATTTTGTGGACGTAACAACAGAATTGATGAACTACACTGGAATAAACGAGGCATGGAATTAGTTGAAGAAAAAATCAAATTATTTATTAAGTAATCATTTAGTAACAAGTGTTGCTTTATAATTTAAATTGTATTTCTTTAATTGATTTTAAAGTATTTTCTATTTCCTTTATTTTCTTTCTATAAATTCATTTCCCTATAATATCCCTTCAATTCTAGCTACTTCTGGTAACCCAAAATTTGTTTTGTTAAGTTTCTGTGTATTTTTATATTAATAAACAAACATTTTACAAATGAGATATTATTTTGTAACTGTTAAAATATATGAAGTAAACAGCTAAATTGTATAAAATACAATTATAGAAAAAACATACGACTGCGTATATGAGATGTATACCGGAAAGGTGAATGTATAGTTCAATTGCTTCATATTATTATAGTGTTAATTTGGATATATTTAGTATGCCTAACCTTCACGGGATGTTGATTTACGGGATATTTAGTTATTTATTTATTTATTATTTTTATCGATAGGCACTACATTCTTATAGTATATACCTTACATAATATAAATTTACATAAATTAATTTCTTCTCTTATGACTAAAAATGTGAAACCTAACTAAAGAACAAGAACTTAAAATCTAATTTGACTACATTATAAACATACTTTTACAGATAAATTGACTGATTTAGAAAAATTATCTTACACAACTATTTAACAACTTTTCCAAATATGATTCACCTCCAAACTATCGCAACTTGAACTAAAAAAACGTTTAATTTCTTTATGCAAGCAAAATTATTTTTTTTAGGATTCAAAATATTAACCAAATTATATAGTATTTTTGATTTTAATGGAAACAAACATATTTTCAAATTAAGTATTTACAGTTTTAAATTGAATACATTTAAAAACAATATTAGGATTATTCTATTAACTTTAAATCAAACTAATAATATACACGTCGCTTTGCGACGGGGCGAAGCGCTAGTCCTATATTATAATGTTCCAACTGTTTGAATCTATTCTTATATTCTTATATGTTTATATGTTTGATACTGAATTTTGTATGGTAGCGCGAAAACGGCTCCATCAATGTTTTTGAAAATTTCCTATTTCGTAGAGAAAAAAATTCTAAGACTTTTGGCGTCCCCGGATTTTTCCCTGAATTTCCTGGAAACCCGTACTTTTGGAAAAACTGGAAAATTCGAAAAAATACTTTTGCAAATATCTGACGAACTAGAAAAGATAGAAAACTGAAATTTGGTATGTGCATTGAGATTATAATTGTGCACATTTTCCAATAGTTGGAAATTTGAAATTTGAGTTCAGTAGCGGCGCGAATTTTTGGGGGCAATGTTAGAATAGAGTTAGGACGTTCAAATTTAATATGTAGGCTCGCTGTAGACAGTAATTAATGAAAAAAAATAAACATCTCCAAATTTCCAGTGGCGGCGGGAGTTGAGACAGTAAAAGCCAAAAATATTTAAAATGTAGTATTATAACTTAGGGTATGTATTAAGACACTAATTGCGCATGTTTGCCAATAATTGGATTACCAAAATTTTAATTCAGTAGCGGCGTGATTTTTTGGGGGCAATGTCGCAACAGAGCTAGAACGTTGATATTTGGAACGTGGGCCCTATATAGAGTGTCATTAAAGGCACACTATAGAAAATTGCAACTTTCCAGAGGCGGCGGGCGCTGGGGGCCAAAGACCAGAAATATGAAATATATAGAGATAGGGCTATAGTTTAAAAAATATGTTCTTAGATACAAATAAAATAGATCCCCGTTCTAAAATTTAACAAACTTGTTCAGTAGCGGAGGTTTGTAAGGGGTACTAATGCTAAAATATAAATGAAAAGCTGAAACTTAGTATGCAGATATAGATTGACATATTTATTACGAAAATATAAAAAAAACTACATTTTCTTAAGTGCAACATTAGAGTGGGGGGGGGGGGGTGGTGATAAACCGAGTATAAGAACAATAGAGAGGTACAACGATGATATCCTATATTATAATGTTCCAACTGTTTGAATCTATTCTTATCATCTACTTATTATAATGTTCGTAATGTTCCAATTTAACATGGAAAACTCATAAGAACTCATAGATATTTATATATATAGAGCGTTATATATTTATATATTTATTTATATATATATCCGGTAACAAAATCGTATATGGTATCTTCTAAACGGCGCCTACAAAGTTCTTCAAATTTTGGTATGATGTAAAGGACGAATTTCTAAGACTTTCTACGTCCCTGAATTTTCCCCTGAATTTCCGTGGAAAAACTTATACTGGAAAAACTGAAAAATTCGAAAAAATAATTTTGCTAATATCTGACGAACTAGAAAATATAGAAAACTGAAATTTGGTATGTGTATTGAGATCATAATTGTGCACATTTTCCGATAGTTGGAAATTTGAAATTTGAGTTCAGTAGCGGCGCGAATTTCTGGGGGCAATGTTAGAATAGAGTTAGGACGTTCAAATTTAATATGTAGGCTCGCTGTAGACAGTAATTAATGAAAAAAATAAACAGCCCCAAATTTCCAGTGGCGGCGGGAGTTGAGACAATAAAAGCCAGAAATATTGAAAAAGAAGTATTAAAACTTTGGGTATGTATTAAGACACTAATTGTGCATGTTTGCCAATAATTGGATTACCAAAATTTTAATTCAGTAGCGGCGTGATTTTTTGGGGGCAATGTCGCAACAGAGCTAGAACGTTAAAATTTGGAACGGGGGCCATATATAGAGTGTCATTAAAGACACACTATAGAAATTTGCAACTTTCCAGAGGCGGCGGGCGCTGGGGGCCAAAAACCAGATATTTGAAATATATGGCGATGAAAGGCTATAGTTTAGAATATATATTCTTAGATACAAATAAAATAGATCCTCGTGCTAAAATTTGACAAACTTGTTCAGTAGCGGAGGTTTGTGGGGGGTACTAATGCTAAAATATATATACAAAACTGAAATTTAGTATGCAGATATAGATTGACATTATTATTACGAAAATATAAAAAAAACTACATTTTCTTAAGTGCAACATTAGAGTGGCGGGTGATAAACCGAATATAAGAACAATTTAGAGGTACAACGATGATATTTTGCATGTAGAATATTAAATAGAAGCTAAATAGTTCTTTATAAGTCAGATATTCAAATTACATTCAGTAGTAGAATTGGATTGATTTTTGGTGCGTTTGTTGAGCTGTGAAATCGAACAGGAGCGAGAGGTATAGGGGGGAAATAGTTAACAGCCCCAAATATCAAAAAATAGAAAAAGTGAAAAAATAGAAACTATGCACGTGCATATTTGCGAAAATAAATTTAACCTTAGTAGCGGCGTGAAATTGGGGAAGTGGGGGCGGGAAAACGCTTTGACAAAGAACTTAATTTTGAAATTTCGATCATTTATAAAAGTAGAGGTAGATAAAGGTAGTGAGAGTTGTAACGAGCAAAATACATTGCTATGCCTAAAATTTGACAATTTTATTTCAGGAGCGGGGATTAATGGGGAGACTAATATTATAACGTAAATATAAATACGAAATATAGAGTGTAAGATTACAGTACAGTTTTAATCATGTAAATGAATTGCTGTTATAGCGAATTGGTAGTGTCTGATTGGAGAAGAGTGTGGCGCTGGCGATCAGTTCTAAGTAACACTGGTGTTACAAGTAGTGGCGATAGATTATAATGGCTCTGGGAGGTAACCGTATTGCAGAATATGTGCTTTGGTGCTGAAAACGAGGGTGGCGGGGTATTGGGATTGAATCGAAAGTGCAATAACGGTAAGGAAAAGGCCTAGAGATGAGATTATTAGGAGCGAACTGCTAGGCTTTCTTAAAAACATAAATGAATTGATGTAATTTGTAGGTTTACATTGAAGTTAGTGAAAATTTTATCAAAGATTTATCTTATCGAATAATTATTAAAAAATAATGTACCAGTGCCAGTAAAGTATTAATTTGGAAAACTAATTGTTAAGAGATTAGTACGCAGGGGGTGGAAGCGCAGGATTATTTAATGATTGCGCTAAACGGGGGGTATAGGAAAGTGCCCTAATAAGCGATGATGTTCAGTTAAGCTGTAGTGTTGCAAGTGGGCGCATTATGGCAAAGGTGCAGATGATTACATTTAAAAGTGCGAGAACGATACAGAGCATGGAGCCAAGAGGTGATTGATGTTTAGGGGCGGGGCAGTGGACATTGTTCAATACTGTGCTTCATTATGGTAAATGATAATTTTACGCAGCGGGGGCGCTGTGAAAGTACTCTAAGGACCGACGATGCTCAGGAAAAAGCGATGCAGAGTGCTAAAAGTAGGAGGCGCTTTATGGCAGAAGTTTAGAGGAATCAAATTAAAAGTTCGGAAACGTAAGAGAGCATGGAGCCAAGAGGTGACGATTGGGGCTTATGGGCGTGGGCACTGGAGACTGGTCAATACAGTGCTTTATTACTGTAAATAAAGGAATTATAACAAAATAATATTTTGCATTTTATTTGCGATATATACAGCAGACTTGGAGGGGGTAATGGAAAGAGAACAAGATGGGGGGGTGCTAATAGGAAGACACTACAAGATATGGACTTTAGCATACGCTAACGATATAGTCCTGTTGGCAAAAAGGGAAGGAGAGCTGCAGGAGATGGCTCACCGGCTAGGGAGATATATAGACAGGAAACGACTAGAGTTAAATGTGGAAAAGACAAAAATTATGGTATTTAAAATAGGGGGTGGAAAAAGAAGACATAAAAGGTGGAAATACAAGACAAAGGACATTGAGGAAGAAGAAGAATTCAAATATCTGGGCTACACTTTTAAAAAGAACAATGGAAAAGAGGCTCAGATAAGGGAGGTAGCAAAGAAGGCGGAGCTAGCAATGCGACGGGTATGAGGACTAAGGGAAAAGGTATTTGGGGGGGACATACAAAAGAGAATATGGATGTTTGATAGACTGATAGCCAGTATGATGTTGTATGGAGCAGAGGTTTGGGGGTGGAAGGAGCAAGAAACGTTGGCAAGAATACAGGTGAGATATATTAAATGGTTACTATGGCTGGACAGGTGCTCGCCAGGATACAAGGCTATGGAGGAGCTAAAAAGGGATAAGATACGAATTAAAACAGGGGAAAGAGCAGTAAAATACGGGGAGAAATTCCACAGAGCGGAAAGCAAAATTTTAAAGAAAATAAGAGAGGATAGCATAAAGAATGGGGAAAGGAGGAGGTACAAAAAAGAGAAAATAGTACTTTGAAAGGAATGGAATGGCGATCGAGAAGGCAGAGAGGAGAAGAGAAGGAGGTGGAAGAGGAGCTAAGGAGAAGGGATAAGGAGATACAAAAGCAGGAGAGAATGGGAAAAATAGAAAAAAGTAACTACAATAAAAGATATAAGAGGTTATAAGAAAATACTGTGCCTCAGTACCTTATAGAAAAAGACATAAAACACATAAGAAGAACAGCAAGGTTTAGATTGGGAAATGAGGAAAAAGGAAACAGATACTTGGAAAAGAGTGAGGAAAGGAAGTGTAGAGTGTGCGGAGCGGAGGACGAAACACTTAAGCACATTAAGTTTGAGTGTAAGGAAAAAGTAGCTAGCGAAACGAATATTGGCCAGCTATTAAAGGGAGGCAGTGAAGGAAAGAGGTGGATGGCGGAAATAGTAAGAAGGAAAGGAAAAACAGAAGAATAAATAAGTTGGTGGAGAATAATGTAAATTTAATTGTAAGTTGAAGTATATGAAATGTATTAAGAATGTAGATTGTAAAGCCGAAAGGCGAACAATAAACAATATTTCAGGATTATTTTCAATTTATCAAATAACTTTTATTTATTCACAAATATTAAATACACGTCGCTTTGCGACGGGGCGAAGCGCTAGTCTTATTTATAATGTCCCAGGTGTATATTTATGATCTTATATTCTTTTATTCTTATATGTTTGGTAGTGAATTTTGTATAGCAGCGCGAAAACGGCTCCGTCAATGTTTTTGAAAATTGCCTATTTCGTAAAGAAAAAAATTCTAACACTTTTGGTGTCCCCGGATTTTTCCCTGAATTTCCTGGAAACCCGTAATTTTGGAAAAACTGGAAAAAAAAGTGAGCCCTTTTTTGCTGTATTACTTTTAATTCGTAAAAGATAGAAAGTTGAAATTTTGCATGTGTATTAAGGTATTTAATGCTGAAATTTCTCATACATTGGAAATTCAAAATTGGAAAAGGGAGGGTTGAAGAAATTCGGGGGCCCGGTATGGAACTTTGTAGAAAGTTCATATTCTGGATTCTAAAATAATTAAGTATATTATTAATAAGAAAAAATTCAAAATTTTATTTGGGGCACGGGGGGCAGTATTTGCCGAGAGTAAAAATTGTGCTAGAAAGTTGAAATTTTGTATATAGGCTAACCTTGGTAATTTATTTACGAATCGAAAAAAAAAAACCAAATTTTGAAAAAAAAAGTTGGTCAAATAACAATTTATTCAAATAACAAGTTAGTCAATTTATTATTGTGCGAGTTTATTATTTCAATTTAAAAATAGAATTAATAGACCAGGGGGTAGAAGCCGTCAAAAATAATTAAAAACATAAAAAAATTAAAGTAGAATGAAACCTATTGGAAATGGAAGGGAATACTACTAAAATGAAAGGAAAAATAAATTACGGTCGATCTGAGGTTGGGAAGTGGTAGGGGGTGAGGTTTTAAGGGTAAAAATCGGTAAATCTCGATTTCCGGTAGATAATAAAAAGATCTACAACTTTTGTATCTACAGTTTTTCTCCATAACCTCAAAATTCATATAAAAAATCCAGAAAACCACATTTTTGATTTTTTATTTTTATCTTTTACAAAAAAATTTTTTTTTTCATGATATTTGGTGAAAACTTACCTCTTTATGTCCCTTCCATTTCCAATAGGTTTCATTCTACTTTAATTTTTTTATGTTTCTAAAATTATCTACCCTGGTCTATAAATATGAAATGTAATTACGAATTATTTTATTGGATTCAAATCATACACGACAAAAAGACGGGGGTAAACGTTACTGGAATTTAAATTTTTACATGAAGTTTAAGCCACACACAAATGACAGACGTCGCTTGCGACGGAGGTAAAAGCTAGTAAATATATATATATATATATATATATATATATATATATATATATATATAAATATATATATATATATATATATATATATTTATATATATATATATATATATAATATATATGTATACAGGGTGTCCCAAAATTCAACGATAAGCCGGCACCAGAAGATGGTCCTGCTCATGATTACACAAGAAAAGAAGAAAAAAAATTTTTATCTCATTTTGTTTAGGAATTAAAAAAAAAATAATTTTTTTTTCGAAAATTGAAACACCTTAAGATGTTTTTAACTACCATGACCACAATTTTTTAAATATTTCTGATTTTTTTTTTGCATCGGCAACCTAAATAGCACTGCTATCCATCCCAATCATTAAAACTCCCAGAATGCTAGTAGTTTTTACACAACAATCAATCGAAATTATTTTTTTCCCTAAAATTTTTAAAGATTTTTACTTTCAGTTAACTTTAACTCATCGTGGTGTAAAAAAAAAGTATGAACACTACTATGGCAAGTTTTTTTAAAAATTGGCGCAACTCTTCAGGATTCCAAAATGGTATAATACTCCAGAAAAACTAGCAATAAAAAAAAATGATGCATACTATTTCTAAAAGAGAACCATATTTCATAAATTGTTGTTGTTGATAGTTATCATTTTTACAATACACAAAAGAAATTTTTTATTGTTGTATGAATTAAAACAAATGGTACAAACAATTTTTCATTTAATCAGAAAATCAGAAATATTTGAAAAATTGTGGTCATGGTAGTTAAAAACATCTTACGGTGTTTCAATTTTCGAAAAAAAAATTATTTTTTTTTTAATTCCTAAACAAAATGAGATGAAAATTTTTTTTCTTCTTTTCTTGTGTAGTCATGAGCAGGACCATCTTCTGGTGCCGGCTTATCGTTGAATTTTGGGACACCCTGTATATTTAGGAGATTTGATAATTATTACATTTCTATCATAATTTTTACTACATTGATTAATTTCTAATTCTTTTAATACTTCCTTTGTTATTTCACTTTTATCATCGAAATAATCTATTATGATAAGGTCTTTATATTTTTTGAAACTAACATAGTTATTAGGAGTTTTAAAAATAACATAATCAATTTTCTATTTTTGAAGTTCTGTATCAGTGTATCTCTTGTATTCTCACTTTCTACCAATAAATCGTCTGATATTACTTCAATTTGCTTATTGGCTTTACTTAAACTTTCAGATTTCGTATCTAAGTGTTGACCGGTAATTTGCTTAGACCGTCGGCATTTGTATTTGTACAGTTTTAATTATTTTTGTCTACATCAGAATCAGTTTTATTCCTTGAATTTAAGATTTCAAACAATCCATTATTCAGTGTACTCAAATTATCGGTAGCTGGTATGGTCATATTTCTACATATTCCTTAACTTTAAAAATTTCAAATGAATCACACGGCACTAATGATAATCTCATAATTCTCAGGTTTCAAATATATAGGTATGTCTTTTGACTTATTAACTTAGTTCTGAATTGATTATTTTTAATTTTTAGTAAAGCATTACGTATATTTGTACCGTTAATATTATAGCGCTCCATATGATAGTCACCATTTACTTTATCTACATGAAAAGTTACCATCAGTTCTCTTCTGGGATTTAAAATAATATCGACTTATTCTTTAGTAATTAATTTTACTGGATTATGTAGATCTGTAGACAAATTAAAAATTTTACCTTTAGCTTTCAATATACTAATTGGTAAGTTTAATTTTGCTTGGATTTTATTAAAAAAGTCCATAACTAATAAACCATCATACTTATAAGTTCATTAAAATCCGATAAAAAGAGATCGATTGATTAACTAACTGTGCTCAAAAATTGATTTACTGCAATTGCGCAGTCACTGTCAATATCTACATCAAGTGTGTATTCTCGTGAGTGTATAAGTGCAATATTCAGTGCATAGCATATATAGCATAGCATAGTACCAAGCATATTATATACAAACAATTATACAAGTAACAAATGAGCATTTGTAAAATCATTACCATAGTACCTTTCTTCATTCAAACTTTAAATCATTAAATCGTCTTACTGTGGAGACATATCACAACATTAGCGCTGGATTATTGCGTATCCAGTCAACTATTCGCAATACATCGACCGTGGTCACGTAAGTTAGTTGATTCATCAATAATCCTTGTGATTCCTTTAATTCATACCAATTACTCCTCTTATAACCCAATTCACAATTAAGTTAACTAGTATTTGTTCCTGTACTTATTTTTAATTTAAACAAAATTTCCTTTAAGTAACAATGGCCGAAGGGCAAGTTAAAATTTTAATGATCAGACGCAGCATTGCGAACCGTGCTCTAACTTCATACTTGAATTTTCTCTGTAATTATTCGGAAGAGTATTTTTGTATGTTAAAATATAAGTATGACGACAAAAAACAAACGCTTGAAAAATTCTTAGGTCATCAAGACGAGCTAGACTTATTCGTAGGAGTTTCAGAGGGAAATGTTCTGGAGAAACATGTTCAACATACACTTGAGTTAGAGGATCAGTATTTCAAGGCATACGTTAAACCCACTAAACTTTTAGATTCGTAAAAAATAAATCCTCCCAAATCATCGGATTATAGGGCATTAACTGCAAGTAGTATTGTGGAAACACCGGTATTATCAGCTTATAATCTCGGGCTAGAATCCTTGGGCTACAGTCCTCAAATCCAAAATGGCAGCCCGTGGATATTAATAAATTATCCGGGCACATTGATAAACCTACATCACCGGCTAATGATATTGCAATGGGACGCATCGTGTCGCCGATACTGGAACTAAGTGTGTCCAATGCCATATGCTTTACGTTCATGTTGGAAGAAGTTCGTGCTGTTCGGTATTTTGAACCGCGTCAAAAGGGGTTTTTCTACCCACACCACATACTTGCATTACTGCACAAATCGTTCAAATTTCGGAAGGTTTTATATTTGACGGTTTCTTTATTTAGTTGAAAGTTTTTGTTAAACAGTGTTAGTGTTATAATATCAACACACATTAATAAAATAAATAAATTATTCGGATCAAACATTCGTTCCACCGTGTAGCAGGAAACTAGCCCTGTCAATCTTCCCTATCAGAACTCAAAAGTGAAATAAAATGTAACTTGAGTAACAAAAAAATACCAGGGTACGACCTCATTACTGGGCAGGTACTTAAAAAAAAAACCAACAAAGGGCTTGTAAAACTGTTGCATATCGTAAACGCTTCTCTTCGTCTGAAGTAATCGAGATACTGAAACCGGGTAAGGATCCAAATGACCTAAAATGTTACCGGCCTATATCACTGCTGCCAGTAATATCCAAGGTCTTTGAAAAACTATTACTAAAGCGCTTGAAGCCTATAATAAAAGAGAAAGGAGAGCTACTCCGAAATCACCAATTTGGTTTTAGAGACAATCGACCAGATGCACAGTATAGTTGACATAATTGAAAATAACTTAGCAAGAAAGAAAATATGTTCAAGCGTCTTCCTTGATGCCGTCTGCCGGTTGATAAAGTATGGACAGAGGGATTGTTTTTTAGGCTGCATCGAGATCTCCCTTCTGTGAAATACTAAAATTCTATCTGGCCACCTTTGCGGATGATACTGCTATCTTTGCCGGGAACACTATCGATAAAGCTACAATAAAACTTCAAAAAGCAGTGGACAAGGTCAGCTCTTGGACAAAAGTGTGGCGAAGTAAACTCAATGAGTCTAAATCCCAGGTAGGAAAAAATAACAGGGCCAGCCCTGGTCCAAGCTTGTGCCAAGTCTTGTGTAGCCTGGCCCTAGCTTGGCTTAAATCTGGGTTGATGTCCTCGGGCCAAGCCTGGCGAACAGGCTTGAGCCAGGCATGGTAGTCAAGTTAAATTTTAAATTTTAATTAATAATTAATAGTTAATTTGTTAAATTTTTTCATCAATAAATCCTTAAATGTATTACCTCACAATTATTCTGATTTTGTTTATTTAATAATAAAGTGCATACACTTATTCATAACACTGCAAACTCAAGTGTTTTACTTTTAAACACATAAAGTGTTTAAAAGCTTGTAGTCACTTTTTAAACATTTTATGGTGTTTTATTCAATGGAAACGTTTTAAGCGATTAATTTTAATGCACTTAAAGTGTTTTTATTAAATTACTTAAAATGTGTTATGATCTAAAAACATTTAAAGCGTTTTATAAATTTTTAATTAATACATATAAAATTAAAAATCATTAAATTTTTTTGTAGGATTATTTATTTATTTATTCAAAGTAAAAATTAAGTCCAATACATTACTTATTTTTTTTTTTTCTTCTCGTTTTTGAATGAACTTCAATAAAACTTGATTTTTTTTAATTATAGTTCCCAACACTTCACTGTCGATGTACTCTAACATGTTTAAGTACTGTAAATACCGTGTCCCAAACATAGTAAGCTGCTAATAAAGTAGCTACCACCTTTGGTACTGTAGGATTGGAAACTTGAACTTTGACATTGGTATCAGCAACAATAAAAGCAGCACTGATTTCTTTATTATCAGAGTATATAGCTCGAGGAGGCTCGTTCTCTTCAGTCACAAGACAATCAGTAGATGAACGTGCCTGTAATAAAATAAGTTTTGAGTAAGGTAAAAGATCCAGTTATTGACACTGGCCTAGTTATTTACACTTGCAATTTTATTTTAATTAAAAAAACAAATCAACTCTAATAAACTAGTAAGTATATTTTTTAAATCATAAATTTTAAGATAATTTATTTTTTAAGAATATTTTATTTTTTTAGTTAGAACATAATTGCAAGTGTCAAACAACCATGCCTGTGTCAATAACTGGGTTCTTTACTTTAATATTTATTTGTTTAAGTACATATTAAAAGCACATTAAAAAATGATCTAGCTTTTTAAAGTCTTAGTTTCTATACAACGAGAGTATTAATAAACTCACTTCATAATAATAGAAAATATAATATACCTTACTTGTTTAAAAGTAAACAAAGGCTTAACTTCCTTCTTTACTTTTCTGGTCACAGCATCATTCAATTTCAAAATTTTCACCTTCATCTTTGACTTGAAAATAATTTTTCAATCGAAAAAACATCAATTGTATGTTTTTAAATATCGAATCCTCAGTAGTATTTTTTAAATTATAAAATTAAAAGAGTATCTGTTTAAAATGAATTTTAAGGAGTAATTACTTTTTTTAGAGTATAAAAAAATTAAAAAACTAAAAAAATTACTTACCGAATCACAATCATTCAAATGGGGATATTTTTTTACCACTTCCAAAATTGACTTAGCTTCATTTTTTATCCAATTGAGACGCTCATTTAATGTTAACTTAATAAGACGTTGGACATGAGGCGTATTACCTTCTTTTCCTTGTTTTTTCTCTAATTCCAATAAAGCTCGGCTAACATTTAATGTAGAAACCTCAGATCTATAAAATTTAATTCATTTATTACAAATAATTTTAATAAATAATCATATTGAGAGAAAAAAATATTTTTATAAAGAAAATATGTTTGGCTAAAAAGATTTATGCTTAATAAATTCTTATCAACAGAAATTTGTCAGCTGTTTTCAAAATCAAAATACATTTCAAAATAAAAATTTCCAATAAAAAAATCTCTCAAATGAAAAAAATATAATATCTATAAAAAAACATATTCTTTCTTAATCTAATAAATAATTATGATATGTAAAATTATTTAAAACATACGTTTCATTTGATACTTCCACTTTAGACATTTTGGGGACATGATTGATATTTTCTTCTGCATTTCTTTTTTTTCCTTGCTTTTTTAATGTGGTTCTGTGATTCCTTATCCAGGTACTTAATTGAGTCCTCACTATATCCTTTAATAAGAAAAAGTTTTTATTTTAACTGTAAGTCTAGTAAATTTACTATTATTTTTATTAGATTATTGTAATTGAATTATTGACTAATAAAAAAAAATACTTACGTAACCTTTCGGACCACCTTTTAGTAATGCATAAGCTGATACAATGGTGCTAGCAAGATTCTGGTAGTCAATTTTCATCGGCTGTCCATCAGTTGTTTCCCATAAAAATGATGCCCAATGATAAATCAAATCTTTTTGTGATGCTAGAACTCCCAAATCTTCAACTTTTTTTTTCAAATCATAAGTTAAAGAAGGTAATATTGCTGGCATCTTGGTAGAACCTGGTCCGGTTTTAACGATACTTATCATTTTCTTTGACTGATCAATTTTTTTTTCGTCAACACTAACTTCACTATCTAGTGGGATTTGCGACTAAAAAAAATAAAGTTAAATAAATACATAATACTTAAAAATAATCAAATTACATATTAGTTTTAATTGATGATGAAAATTCAACTTAACAATTAATTCAATTTACTAACCTCAGAATTTTCTTTAGTTGATGATGCATCATCATTTTTATTTTCGATTAATTTTTCTGATTCTAAATCATTCAACGGTTCTGTATATAGAATTTTATAGGGAAAATTTCCATCATTTCCTTCTAAAACATCAGGTGCAGACTCAAGTGTTGGCAGTAAAAGAATATTCAACTTCTCTTCGAAAACACATGTCAAAAAGAAAAAGGAAAAACTGAACATAAAATACAGGAATATGTATTGGCTAATTGAACGACACTCTGAACAAACATTGAAAACTAGCTGCTTATATACGAGTATAAACAAGTGTTTAAAGCCAGTGTAGACGTATAGAGTGCAACTCTGGGGTTGCACCAAGAAATCTAACATTAAAAAAACACAAACGTTCCAAAATAAAGTTCTGCGAGGAATAGTTTTTGCACCGTTGTGTATCTGCAATGGCGACATACATAGAGAGTTGAAGATTAACACAGTCAGAGAAGAAATCAAAACTATAGCAGCGAAGCAAGAATTGAGAATTCGTAACCACGAAAACATCGCCGTGACGCAAATGTTGCTGAATAGTAATCATGTTCGAAGACTTAACAGGGCTAAAGCCTCGGACCTAGTAATCTAATCATGTAGAATTGTTCATTGGAACAATCTCTACCACACCGTATAATTATAGAAATGATAAGTATAACTATACTTGGTTGTAGTATTATAGTTAATAAAAAAAATGTAACGAATATCTTTTTCATTTCTTTTGGCCATTTAAGCTCAATACACATTAAGTTTTACACGATAATACATTTTAAATATGTGGCGTAGTACAATATGATTCAAAAGTTGAGTTACGTCTGCGCATTACGTATATGAACGATTTCTACCACCAACAAACCATGTTTACGTACTATGTATACGTAAATATTATAACTAAATATTCTCTTCGTGTCGCAGTTCAAAAAGAAAAGTTTTGACTTGCGCTTCCGAATAATATAACATTCAAGGTTGCATTTTCTTATCTAAATAAGTTAGTCATTTTCTTTTAATTATTTTATAGTTAGGCTTATTAGAAAATTAATATATTTAATTTTACCTCTTTGCTAACTTTATTTTCTGATTTTTTTCATTCCCTATTCTATTCTCTTTTTCTTTTTCATTTCTTTTATCATCACAAATCAATTTCGCTATTTCCATCCGCTGTACCATATTTATCCCATTCTCTCATTCTCTTGCTCGCAGTTATTTATTCTTCTGTTCGAATACTGTTTCTGTTTTAACGTCCAATCATCATCTACCGTAATGTGGTATATTTCGCAAAAGTTTAGTTTTTATTCAGCTTTCATTCAGTTCAACGCTTTAAACTTCTTATTTTTCATCTTAAATTCCCCGGGTTAGTTAAGTTAATTAAATATTTACCCTTACTCCTTAAACAAAATTAAAGATTGAACAATGATACTCATTATTCAAATTATTTTTAAATTATTATCGTTAATGGAGTACTGTAGAACTATATTAATGTTTTGTTTGAAAAAATATCGCTTATATACGAAACCAAAGTCGTCTGAGTTATTACTCGACTCCAGAAGATAACTTTTACTGTGAATTATACAGGGTATCTTTATTACCTTATGTTTTGCATTTCCATTACATTTGCATGCATATTTTTAATTAATATATTTTGGTTCTAAGTAATATGTCAACTTAAAGAAAGAGAGCTTAGTGTAACAAAAAAGAAGTGTGAATGGAAAAAAATGTATCTGCAACTCGGAAGCGAGTTAACAAGTTGGCGCAGTGGGGAGCTAGATGCAAATGAATTTCCTCTTTACAGAAGTTTACAAAAAGTGTTATAGTACATGACCTCATTGCTTCCTCACCTACTTTCCCAATACCACTTGCCTACCTTTACCATTGCAGTAAAACAAGAGAAGTGCAAAAGAGATGCAATATTAGACTGTCAAAGCTATAGCAACTGTTGAGTCAACCCATAATGTGTATATAAATATTTATATACACATTATGGGTTGACTCATCATGGGTGTGCTACGCACACTCGCAGTCGCCTAGTGAAATTGTAACAATATCTATTTATCATTTCACTTTTGTTTTACTGCGTAGTATTCCGGTTGTTATCTTAGTAGTTGATGACGTCAAGAATTGAAAAGAACATCATAAGCAATGTAAATTATTTTTTGTTTTATATCACGACGTTATATACATATATAACGTCGTGATATAAAACAAAAAATATTCCTTCTCAATATTATTCCTTCTCGATATTTCTTTTCAATTCTTGACGTCATCAACTACTAAGATAACAACCGGAATACTACGCAGTAAAACAAAAGTGAAATGATAAATAGATATTGTTACAATTTCACTAGGCGACTGCGAGTGTGCGTAGCACACCCATGATGAGTCAACCCAAGAAAGTCAACAAAATGCATTTTAATTGACATCACTTAGACTGACGGTCTTGTATAAAAAGAGCCTATTTAATCATTTATTTTCTTTGGTTACAGAATATATTCATATTTCATCTAGCTCACCACTGCGCCAACTTCTTAACTCGGTTCCCACTTGCATTTACATTTCTTCCATTCACACTTCTCTTTAAGTTACACTAAACTCTTTCTTTTGTTGAACAATTACTTTAGAATCACAATATATTAATTAAAAATATGCAAAATGTAATGGAAATGCAAAACATAAGGTAATAAAGATATAATTCACAGTAAAAGTTATCTTCTAGAGTCGAGTAATAACTCAGACGACTTTGGTTTTGTATATAAGCGATATTTTTTCAAACAAAACAATAATATAGTTCTACAGTACTATCCATTGACTATAATAATTTAAAAATAATTTTAATAATGAGTGTCATTGTTCAATTTTGCCTTTTGTTACTGGTTCTTGCTGCTGTACTGGCAAGTATCAATGCAGAGGAATGCTTGAAAAAAGGAGCTAAGGTAAATAGTCCAATATTTAATTACACTTAAGGTGAAACGATACTTGGCCATATTTGATCGCGAAATATAGATGAACTATACAGCAGGTTAAATATTATTAAAATAAACATGTTTTTTATGTTTAAATCGTTTTATGTAAGTAACTATAAACGCGAATCAAAATCTAAAGCTACAAACAGTTAGATGAATAACGTATCTACATTTTACTTTCTTTCACTGATTTTTAATGAGTTGGATCCGTAAAAAAAAGTTTTGAAAATAAATATTGCTATATTTTCTAGTTAAATTCCAGTTTTTATATGACTGGTAACATTTCTAAAGGTTTGTCATAAATTTTATAACATTTATTTTGTTTAGATGGTTTAGTTTTTGGACGAATTGCATTTTATAGAGATGAAGTTTTTATTTTTTTTTCAAAATCATATGCACTGTTGACTTCTTAATGCCTGTAGAGGTGGCAATCTTTCTCACTAATTTTCTTGAATTTCTAATGATTTCTTGATGCACCTGCAGTACCACACGTTCTAGCGTTTCGGCTGACGAGGAAGGTCCAGGGTCAGTGGCGTAGCTAGGTAACCAAGTGCCCCGGTGCAAAAAATAAATATGGGCCCCTAACTAAACTGTCTAGGTTTTTCAAGTCAGATATAAATATATATAAATATTTTATTAACAAAGCGTTAAATGGCACAGCAAAACTACTTACTACATGTATATGTATGTGTGTCTTGTGTGAGCTTTAGTGATCGCCTAGGTTCTACAGGTGAAAGAGTTTAGGAACGTATACTTGGATTTATAATATTGGTATTAATCAATAAAACGAACTAAATCAAAAGATTTATGCACGTATGTATGTAAAACAGTTTATAGTGCGTAAAACATTAATAGTATATTACACACCGAGGGAAGAAAGTAGGGCATTTCAACCCGCGTGTAAAATTGACTCCCTATCCGAAGACAAGGTTAACCTACTTATTATACTGATGTGTATACTGATAACAAAATAACAATTTACTTTATAATCTTTTTCTAGCCTTAGTTTTCGCAAAAGTATCAATGACTTCGGTTAAATCTAAGCTTGATGCGGCTTTGTTTTCGACTGCTATTAGCGATAAATGTCGGAGTCGAGCTTGGCCCATAGTATTCATTAAATAATTTTTAATTATTTTTAATTTGCTAAATGATTTTTCAGCTTCTGCCGAAGTGACAGGGATTGTATGGAACAATAACATAGCTGTAAATACTTCTGTTAGGTCGCATTCTAGAACTCCATATTTTCTCATTATTTCTTTACAGATATGGTGAATAGTCCATTCCTTAGTTAATTCAGGTAGAAGTAGGTGGTAAATATTAAAAAATTGAATGGAAAATTTAAGGATTATATCAGAATATGTACTTTGGAATTAGTCACACATTTGTAATAAAATTGTTTCATCTGCATCCAGTAAAAATGTTAGTGTTAGAAAATTAAATATTTGACTAACTGCACTCATACCACTAAAACGTGCTTTTAATTGACCTATTATTGTGCCTAGTACATTATTGAAAATAGTAATTTTAAATATTTCTTCCCTGCTTAGAAATCGGTAATCAGAAACTAATTCATCAAAATGTTTTTTAATTTTCTTTTGCCTTTTTTCTTTAAAATGGGGATCTATACCATATATTCTTGCAGATTCACTGACTTTGTACTTGAACGATTCGAAGTCATTCCTATAAATTTGCATCTTTGCATTTGTCTCCGCTAAAGCTCTACTTGCCTCGTCCAAATTGATACCGTTTTTTTTGTAAAGTTATAGATGCATAATTGATATCATTGAATACACGGTGTATGAATTCGCAAAGGAACACGAACTCGAAATTTAGCATTTTAGTTTTAATACTTTCTGCTTAACTACGCTCGTCTTTACTCGAACTCTTGAGAACTATTTCTGATAACGCTTTGATAATATCAAAAAAACAAAGTTTTATTGCAGATATTGTACTGACCCTACTAGACCATCTAGTTGGATTTAGTTTTTTAGAGTCGTGTCCGATTCGTTTGATGCTATTTCCAAACAAATTATACAAATCTTGCAACGTTGCGAAAAACATCTGTAATTCGATACAAGGGCTAACAGCATCATTTACTATCAAATTTAAATTATGAGTGGCGCAATGTATGTACTCCGCGTTAGGTTGGATATCCTTAATCTGTTTTTGTACACCATTATATACACCACTCATTACACTGGCTCCATCCTAACCTTGACCGACACATTTTTTTAAATCTTGTCTCCCTCTAAATATCTTTACCTACGGTTATTATTAATACTCTTGGTTTTTTCAACTTAAGATATGAGATATCCTTTCAAAAAGTACAAGAATATGAATGATAAATGCTTTTTGTTTGATTCTCATTGATTTACTGCTCCGATCTCATAACGAGCGATCTCCATTCCAGCAGTTCCTTATTATTGATATGTATGAGTATAAGTATCGACCTGTTGGAAAATAATCATCTGGTTAAGTAAATTCTATTTTAGCCACATTTAAGAGTAAAAATTTAATGAATAAACAATTTATGTATCTGCAATTATCTCATTTCATTATTATTAATAACTTTAAAATAAGGATAACATTTATGTGGTAAGACCTTTTCTTTAACTTTATAATATTTGGCGTTAATAGTAGGCTAGGATGTAGACCAAATGAATGTGCCTTCTCAAACACTAAAAAAGTTATCGCCATTTTTATGAATAGGAATATGTCCTATTTCTTATGATATTTTTATTATTACCATTATAAGTAAGATATGCTGCTCTTTCTTGTTCGACAATATTCTAAACTATATGTCTAAAATGTTCAATATCGTACTTATATGCGCATCGTACATACAATGTTTATATCTGATTAATCCTACTAACATTTCAGTGCCTTTCGTCCGACCAATGCTGCAGTAACTTAATGTGTAACTTTTATGTGCGTAGATGCTTATCGTAAATGATGTACAATATGCAATGGAACATTTAATAAAATAGGTAAGTAATGGAAAAATTATTCATTATTTTGTTATGCTGAAATCATTAGTAATGAAATTTTGAATATTAACAATATTATATCTAATGTAGTATTATTTGTCTGGTGAATGAATGGTGATTTCGCCATTGCTGTTTTGTAAACAATTGTTATTTATATTGTGAAGGCTGTCACTATATGGTTTCCCACTAAACACAATCAATTTTTTTTTATTTATTAATATTTCATGGGCTTCTTAGGACCACGGTCCCTTTTTCGCTTTTCTTATTTTATTTTATTTACATTTTATCTATTTACATTTCATTATTATTATTACTACCTAAACTTTTAACCCCGCTTTATGCCATAACCGGTCTAAACACATTAATTTGTCAACATTTTTTATGTCGACTATGTGAAGTAAATTACCTTAAATTGAGTAAAAGGGGAATATATTGAAAATGATACCGTTCGTGATAAATATTATAACACCTTAGCCTTGAGGCGAATAATTCTTTAATATTCCTAGTATTTGACTAGCAACATACACATTTAACTTTTGTAGCGTAAGATTTAACTCGATATCGTATTTGAAGAATGAACTTTAATCACTTATATTATCTTTCTGGCAACATCATGATTCCGTTCTCATGCGATTATGGTTCTTAACAGTAGAAAACTAAACCAAGAGCAATTTTAGGAAATTATCATTAGTATATTGAAGTTTTGCAGTTTAAAGAGTTTTATTAACTTTAACATAGTAGTCTGATTTTCATATGTCAGGCTTCATTTCCTAATCAAATTCCAGTAATTTTTCGCGAGTTACTAAAGAGGTGTGAAACTCTGCACATTCTCTTTTCCTAGATTGCATCCTCCTATGCAGTTCCACTAGTTTGTTTCCTTCGACAGTTCAAGATACACAATATTTTTTTAATTACACCAACAAATCGAAAAGTCATTTAATACGTGATTTAATCTGTTTCGCTAAAACAAATCAATTAATTATCAAAAATCAATCAATTAATTTTATTAAAAAAATATATAAAATAATTAAAAATTAAATTTAAATTTAAAGTAAAATTGCATTATTCATAGTATTATTATTCTATTATTAAAATTTTATTTTCTGAATTTTTAAATGATTTTGAATTTTGAAGGGAAAGTGGGAGTCGACCCCAATATAAATTTATATAATGAAGATACAAAAAGAAGATATACCAAATGAGAAATACATTGTCATTTATTAAAACTACTAAACAGTGCTATAAATGCTTAAGATCATACGGCTAACCAGTGTAAAGGAAAAAGTAGATGTAGCAAATGTGGATCAAATGAACATACGCTAAATTTATGATATTATGAAATATAAAATGTGTAAATTGTGATGAGGAACACGCTGCGACTAATAAAAATTGTAAAGAAAGTAAAAGACAACAAGAAATAAATTTTTTAATGGGAAACAGAAATCTTAGTTACCAAGAAGTCGCTATTGATATTCTTCAAATTTGGAAAAATAAAAATTCGTAAGTTGTTACTACAAAAAACAGATTTGATATATTATCTAATTATGATAAGGACTTTCCCCAAAATTTAACAAGTTCTAAATATTGCATACCTACTTATAAGCCGGCACCCATTAGGAAAGAACATATTTAGATAGGAACTGTGAAATGAGAAATATTAGAAAACAAAATAATATAAATGATTATAAAATAGAAACTAAACAGAATGAGAAGGAATAAAGTTTCATTAATTATATAACAAATGCTGTACCCAAAATTTGTACAACAAGAAATAATTAAAGAAAAAAATTGTTCTAAATTTATTCAAAATTAATTAGTGAATTATTTAAATATTTAGAAAATTGTAAAATAGAATTATAAATTTTATGTTAATATATGTGAAAAGTGTTTGATGGTGGCTATAACAAATTGTTTTGGCCTGCTGTTCTCATCGACGGAGTCCCAATTTTCATCTCCAGTGATAATTCATTGAAAAATCTTTTATATTTATGACTTGTTGTATTGTCCATACAAACAGTTTAAAAAAACTATAATGTTTTTAATTAAAAATGTTTTTAATTTCGAATTCTGTTAAATTGAAGAATTTCTCATCATTCTTTTAATTATACAATATTCTATATTATTGAATGAAAGAGAGATTTCAGTTACTTTAAAACTAATTCACAAAATTCTGTTTTTGTTACAGTCTACCTCGGGGACTACCGATTCTCCTTCTTCTTTAATTGCAGCAAAACCTGTTTCTGCGGACCAACTTATCAACTACCTAAACCATTACCTATACCAATTTTTTGATGTGCCACATTCCACTAAAATATCAGTTTAATTTTTATAAATATCGAATTTAATAAATTATTTACTGCTGAAACAAATATTTAAGAAGGCTTTTTTAATTGCGTTTGTACTTATTCCTACCATCTCCCTATTATAATGTTCGTAGTTGTCAAAATGTTCCACCATTTATATGACAAACTCATAAGAATATATATTGTTACTATTTTACTCGTGCGTGTGTGCGTAATAGCTATCCTTCTGTGCATGTGCCGTAGTACGCCTGCGACTTTGGGTTCGTATAATTACCGAGTGGTGTAATGGTTTTCACTATTTAGTCGCGTTGTAACTTATAAAATAATGAATTAAAAATAAACACAATTAAAAATAAAAAGAACAGAATTTATTTATTAACACAAAAACAATTACAACTATTTTATAACTATTTGAAATTACTGTTTATTATTTCACTTTTCAATTGTTAACTGTTTATTGTGGAGTGAAGTATTCTTGTGGACTGACTGTTGTTACTGACTTATTTACTATTGCTGACTGACTGATTATCACACTCTGGACTGCGACTTCTTTTATACCCTGGCGTGGCGTAGTAGCATACCCCTTCTCTTGACATCTTTGACTTTCCAGAACTTCGTATTCGTAGTTATTCTAATACGATGTTGACATTCTGCATATTTCTATGACGTTCTATTTGTTTTGCCATATAATTAAGAAGGATCGCGCGAATACGTAAATACAGATATCCGCGGTATACTATTGTTTACGCATTGTTTATTGTGTTATATTCAAGAACTGTGCGTAACAAGTTATGACGCATCACGTATACAGCTTTTGTTTATTTCATGTCGCCGAGATATTTATGCAAATTCGTAACAATATAAAGTTACAATTTAGTGGTATGTGGGCGTACCAATTATCCTCTTCATCATCTAACACCAAAGGATACAAACTTGTAAGGGCGTGAAAAGGGATGAAGCAGGAATAAGGGAATTCTCGAACCTTCTCTATATGTGCCGTATCACGCCTGCGACTTGTGTTCTTTTAATTACCGTGTGGAGTAATGTTTTCACTATTTAGTCCCGTTGTAACTTAATACATAAAGAATAGCCACAATTAAAATCAGAAGAAGGATTACAGACTATTTACAGACTTTACTTATTCACACAAAACAATTACCACTATGTACAACTATTTACAATTATTGCTTATTATTTCATTTCACTTGTTGATTTTGATATTGCTAACTACTTGTAACTAACTGACTGTCGCGGACTGACTGTCTGTCGAGGGCTGGACTATGACGCAGTGCCCTGGTTCCTTTAACACCATCCGCTGACGTAGCAAAATACCCCTTCTCTCGAAATCCATGACTTTCTAGAATAAATGTAAGACATGGCCTTTAGAAGTTCGCAGTATAAATTTTCCACGCGTGAATAACGCATATGCGCAATATGCATTTGTTTACGAATTGTTTATATTTTTATATTCAAGGACTACGCGTTATAAAACTATGACGCCTCAAGTAAACTACTTTGTTTATCACATCGCCGAGGTATTTGTACAGGTATTTTACAACTCAATTTTTGTATGCTCAGACGCCCACAAATTCGTAACTATATGTTAGATATTTATCGGGTGTCAAAATCCTATATTTTATCTTGAAAACGTCGCTTACAAAGTTTTTTAAATTTTTATATTTCAGTAGTGGACAAATTTTTAAAACTTTCTGCGTTCCTTTCCCTGAAAAAAGTTTTCACTCTAAAAAACTGGAAAATTCAAAAAAATACTTTTGCAAATATCTCATGAACTAGAAAAGATAAAAATCTGAAAATAGAGGTCTATGTTGAGATCATAATTGTACACATTTTCCAATAAAAATAAAATAAAAAATATGTAATAAGAAAATAGTTCTATATTTTTAAGATATCAAATTACATCCAGTATAAAATTGAATTGTTAGCGAGTGCGTTTGGAGGCAGAGCACTACGGATCCGGATGACGAGGGATGGGGGAAGGGGTGGTTAATAACCCCAAATATCGAATAAAATAAAATAAAAACTACGTATTGAGACATTAATTGTGCATTTTTTCTATTAATGAGAAAACAATAATTTTAATTCAGTAGTAATGCAAACTCGGAAAAGATGGGCAGGGGAGGAGGGCCTGTGTGATGCTTTGCAAAAGAACTACATTTTTTAAATTCAGTATGTGGGTATGTAAATGGTAATTTAAAAAAGGTAGAGTAAATATTGGGTACAATCAAAATAAATTGCTTTGATTAAAATTTGACAATTTTACGTCAGTGACACAGGTAAATAAGAAGACTAATATTATATTGTAGATATAAACATGAAATTTAGTATGTAAGTTTACAGACCAATATTATTTACTTTAATATTTATTTATTTTTATTTTGTAATAATATACTACGTTATAATCTGTTACAATAAGTATTAACAATGCTATGCTAAAACTGAAAATTAACCTAGATAAGAAATAGTCGTCCAGTGATGGCTATAGGATTCTTGGTTTCAGTATCGTTTTACAAATCATTAGTTTGCTGCTACTGGATAAATGCGATTTGCGTCCAATAAGCCAGTGTAACTTTCTGCACTAAAGATGTAGCTGCCTACATTTTTTCGTGATGTGCTTTTTCCAGGTTAGGCGCCGATCTAAATGCATGCTTAGATACGTAGCCTCTTCACATTGTGGTATAATTTGTTCATTTAAACGTACATAAAGAAATGTGTTTCTACACAAGGTAAATGTAACATGAATAGATTTCCGTTTGCTTTAATTCACCACTTTATTAACCAGTCTTGAATCTCGTCTAGGAGAGCTTGTTCTTGCTGTGATGCAACATCTGGGGTTTCAGGCACAGCCAAAATTGTTGTGTCATCTGCAAAAGTTGCTGTTGTTGTCTGGCTATTAGTGGGTAGGTCTGCAGTATACAATGTTGAGCCAAGAACACTGCTTTGTGGAACTCCAGCCATTATTGGATAATGATGACTAGCTTTGTCTTGAAACTGAACCCTGAAGCATCTTGGAGGTAAGAATAAAGTATCCTGTATAGTGAAGGGGAGCTATGTCTCCTTCATTTTATTAAGCAGTCCGGCGTGCCATACTTTGTCAAACGCTTGACTAATATCTAAAAAGACTGCTTAACAGTATTACTTTTTGTCAAGTGCCTCATTTATTACATTTACTTCTCTATGAACTTGTTAAATTGTAGCGTGCTGTTCTCGAAAACCAAACTGGTGGTTTGGTATCTCGTCGGCCATAAAATATTTTATTCTTTTTAGTAACAGCCTTTTGAATAACTTGGAATTGATGGGTAGAACGCTAATAGGTCTGTATGATAGAACTTCATTAGGAGGTTTATATCTGGTTTCTAAATTAAAATAATATCAGCTATTTTCCATTGTCCCCGAAAGTGTCCAACTCTCAGTATTGCATTAAATATGATATTTATCAGTATTATTGCTCTTAGGTGAAGTTCTTTAAGAATGAGACTTGTAACCAATTCACAACTGGGGGCTTTTTTGTATGCAGTTCATATTTAAGAGCTTTTTGAATTTCTACTAATGAAAAGGTCTTTACCGTAACCGATGTTTGTAGAGGAGTAACCAGATTCATTCATTGTATGCGGTTGAAAAACTTGTTGCAGGTGAACTTTGGCACTAGCACAGCTGTTATCTTCTTTGCGAATTGGTGGCACTGATTGCTTTGGATGTTTCAGCCGTTTTATATCCTTCCACAATCAATAGTCGGCACATTCAGATGGCGTAAGTCCTTCAAGATACTGTGGGAGAGCTTTATCCTTGTGTGCTTGAATAAGAATAACTATTTTTATCCGCTGGGTTATGCGTCATTTGCCATGTTCTCCTCAACCTTCGTCTTTCTTTTACCATTTATCTAATGTGTAGCGGGTACAGGTTGAGACTTGGAGGTTTGTACTTAGTTTGAGGAGTAGATTTTCATGCTGCCATTTGAATTATTTTGACGAGTTCTTCCAGAGTTTCTTGTAAGTCTTCAGATGTCTTGCGTCGCATATTAAGGCAAATATTCAAATATAAGCTGGCGAATATAGTCGAAGTCAGTATGTTTGCTAAAAAGTAGTATAGGGCGATGCATGAAAACTATTTTTGTACAAATTGTTACAATTATCGGGGAATGATCGGATGACAAGTCAGACACCTGGAATCAACGTGTAAATAGTTTTCAGAAACACCTTTCATTATAAATAAATCTAACAAGTCTGTTATTTTTTTCGAATCTGTTGACCAATACGTAGGTTCTTCAGTTGAGAGACTTACCAGGTTTATTATTTACATGTACATTCTTTTGCCTTAAACCATTAAATTACATATCATTGTGCTTAATTACATTTGTGATCCTTATTATATCTAAATATTTTCACTCCTTCCAAAAGAAAAAAGAAAAATAAAGTCCTACTGCTTCACTCTTCCTGCTACTCAACCTGCTGCTTCTACTCTGCTACTGTTTATTGCTGACTGACTGTTGTGGACTGACTTATCCCTGCGGACTGACTTGCGACGTAGTGCTCTGGCTCCTTTTATTCCAACGGGTTACGTTGCAGAATACCTCTTCTCTCGACATCTTTGAGTTTCCAGAATTACGTATTCGTAGTTATGCTAATACGATGTTGACCTTTTGAATATTTCTATGACGTGACCTTTAAATATTCGCAGTATAATTAAATCTAGAAAGATCGCGCGTAAACAAATAACAGATATGCGCGATATACATTTGTTTACGTTTATATCCAAGAACTATGCTTAATAAATTATGAAGCGTCAAATAAAAAACTTTTCTTTATCTCATGTCGAGGCATTTGTACAGGGGTCTACAACCTTTTCTGCTAATTCCGAATAATATTTCACAACTGTAATTTTTGTATGCATAGACGCGCGCGAATTCGTAACAGTTCCTTCTTCACCACAATGACATCTATCTTCGGACTTATTATTAATTTTGTATAGGTGAGCTGGAGTTTTACAATGAATACTTTTGATTCGATGTTGATATGATTTTGCTGGACTCATTTCTAAATTATCTTTTCTTACTTAAATTTGGATGTAACATAATAATCTCTTCTTTTTAACTGACTTTATAGATATAGATTAATATATTAATAATGAAAATAAATATAAAACTACATTTTCTTTACATAGAGCTTTTATTTACTTATGGCAGGGGGAGTTGAATTGAATATAAGAACAATATACAGATACATCGACTATATTTTGAATGTAGAATATTAAAAAGAAGCAAAATATTTCTCTGTTTCTAATCATATGCGAATTTTAATAAATATGAAAATAATAATGGTTTAAACTAGGTATTATTTTCCTTTGTACATTCCTTTCTCTTTAGTTTGTGATATCCAGATTTAATCCGTAGTTCCTACTACTATAACCTATTATAGCTTTTGTTATTTAGTTATTTTTCACTTATGCATTAATTGTTTTATGCAATTTTAATAAATGAGAACTTATATTATAAAAAAACGTATTTTATTACCTTTTATTTTTAAGTTCATTTTCTTGAGAACACTTTTACAGTGGTTAATTTCTTAATTCTCAAAAGTTAAAAATACTAAATAAAATTCTTCTTTGAGTAGTAATTAGTAGCACATTAGTATCTAAACTGTATATTATGCAAATGTTTGGTGAAATTGCATTAGAATCAGCAAAAAATAAACACTCCCAGATAACGTCTGAAAATAAAAATATGTATTAGGGATAATATTACGAAAATCGTTTTTCTTGTACACTTACTTTTTGGATCTGTAGTAATTGCATTTTTGTGTTAACTTTATTTTATTTATAACAAGGTACAGAAACTTTCACAAAATACACTTTAACTTGTGAATAAAATGTTATTTATTATATTAAACTGATTATTAACAATATATGTACACAAACTGCTAATATAAAGAATGTAATCTAAAGTTATTGTTTCTCCACATGGCAAACTGAACTATATGATTATGAATTGAACTTATATGCGGGTACGCTTGGGGTTGTAATAATGGCCGAATGGCGTCTCTAGTGTCCTCGTCCTCTGTGATCAAGACGACCAAACAGAATCAGTGATATCAGGTCATGTTGTTTTGTCTTACCGCCTCTGATTGGTTAAGGATGATCAATCAGAACGTCATATCAGATCATGTGATCCACCACATGTACTCCC
Organism: Panorpa germanica; assembly: GCA_963678705.1. Lineage (NCBI taxonomy): Eukaryota > Metazoa > Arthropoda > Insecta > Mecoptera > Panorpidae > Panorpa > Panorpa germanica. The sequence continues at coordinate 904,293 of OY783219.1, read as the reverse complement.
CTTCTAGTGAAAGTGTCCAGGAATCTCTGTGGAAAACAGGCCGAACGACCTGAGGTGGTTTTTCTATTTTTTCTTTCAGGTTTCTGGTGTTGCGTTTCTCTTGATGTTGACGGTCGCTCCGGTCTCTCAATGGTTGTGCAGGCGATGAGTCCTAATTTATCACTGGAGGTTGAAGTATGCAGGCTGGTTTTAGGCCGCAAGGCACGAACAGTTTGTATCGTATAATACTTAGCAGTTCTGATGATTACTTTAAATGAACCATCATAAGTAGATTGTAAGGTTCCACGCATTGCATCATGTGTAATGAAAACGTAAGTGATTGTGTGCAAGTATATATAGTATGGATGAATATTTTTGGGTTTGCATGATGTTTTGCGATCATGGGTCTAATCAATCTCATTGCTTCACATAGTGTAAACAGAAAAGTAGGTAATTCTGTTGTATCAATGTTTTTCTGCTTATTAATAAAATCACCTTGTAAACGAATGTGTGTTCCATGCATGCTTCAGCTGGACTTGTGTCAAATTCTAGAACTACAGTGGAACGAAGTCCGATGAGTACCAGTGGTAGTTGAGGTATCCAATTGTTGGTTAGCTGTGTTTTTAGTCCACACTTTAGGTCACGGTGCCATCTCTCAATTTTTACTTTTCCTGCGAGATGATAAGCCGTAGTTTTAATGTGATGAATACCGAGTAAGTAAGTAAGCTGCCGAAAAAATGAGGATTCGAACTGGGAACCTCTACCCGTGGTAATACAAGGTGGAATGCCAAAGCGACTTACCCATGTTGACATAATGACTCTTGCAATTGTTTCTGCAGTAGTGTCATTGATTGGAATTGCTTCAGGCCATATGGAAAATCGATCTATCATATTGACCAGGCAGGTATATCCATCAGATTTGTGGTAGAGGGCCAACAATGTCCAGATTAATATGCTGGAAGAGATGCCGTACCTCTAAGATTGGTGCTAGTGGGCTGCTGGTGTGCTGATACAAGCTGGAGTTCATCATTCTTCTCAGCATAACACATTAGTTTCATGACTAGCGTAAAGCAAATGAAACTAAATCTGCACAAGTGACGTTTACTACCAAACGAGACACATACCCACAGTCAATCTAAATAGCGTACAAATACCTCATGTAAATAAAGCAAATTATTTGTGAATATACTTGGTTAGATGACTCACATGGTGAAAACAGATTTACAAAACTTAAGGCTTAAAACTATAGTGGCTAATGAACAAGAGTTTACCTTATTGATAACTGAACGTTATGGATAACTAACTAACTGCAACATTGAGATCTTACAAAGATTCCAATCTAAGACATTACATATGATTGTAGAAGCACTATGGTATATTACAACCGAAAGACTGCACCACGATACCTGAGTTAACTTTGAATATGCATTTATATTATTACAATATGAAATACAATACTATGAATAAATAAATAATAAGCAAATACTACAACTACTATTTGCAAGCTCTTTCATTACATTATAAGATTAAAGCTTGACCATTACATGCATAACCATATAAGAAATGCCAGCTTTGCATAAAGATAAGGCATACAGTATAAGTACTGCGTGAAACTATCAAACGAGGATGAGTCTCTAACAGAGCTCTGACCACCTTACTTGCGACTCTGTTATACCAAACAATTATATATCATAATAATCAATAAAATTAACAGTATTTAAAAAAAATAAATAATGTTGTGTTAAATACGTTCCGCAAATTTAATTGCCGTGAGACAAGAAATTAAAACTCGGATGGTGAAATACAAAAACCGAGTTGTGAACCATCCAAATACATTACTGATGAACCTAAGGACTATCTTCAGCAGACTGAAGAGGAGAGCCGTTCAGAACTTAATTAAATGAAATAAAAAATAGATACAGATGTGTCACTGGGCACATACGTAGTATACGTATATTGGGTAACGGCTATGTGACAGATCGAAATATAAATATATTTAATAAATAAAAATTATATCTCAAGAATATTTAGTTAAAGCTTTAGGCCGAAATATAAAACATATTTGTTTCATATTCTTGGATTCGATTTATTTATTATGATTTATACACTAATTTATTTTTGCTAATCAATAATAAAATAATAGCTATCTCATTGAAAACTTTTGGTAAAATAATTAAGTACCGCTGGATTGTGAAAATAGCACACCATACGACAGTGAAAGTTGTCAGAAATAAAAAAGTATAACATTCTTTTCTAAAAAAAAGAAACATAGAAAAGTACCATAGTGAAAATGTAGCTGCACTAATTGTTCATTTTCCAATTTGATGGTGATTTTAATATATTAGGTACCAAACATTTATCAATGAGTAAATGAGGAGTACTTATTTATGTGTAGTATGATAAAGACAGATATATATTTTTAATTTTTTTAAGTTTTTGAATGATAATTTTTAAATTTTCTGAGAGATCTTCAGAGACTTGTAAAGATTTAATTTTAATATTTTAAATTAACAACATTTTAAAAAATCATCGAAATTGAGGAGAAGGATTTGATTCCCAAAAAAAACTTACGTTTGGCTCCTTATTATTTTTTTTAACTTAATTTATTTATCGTCGGTATAATTTTAATACTGAGTTATTTAAGTACTCGTAGTTTCAAATAATCGTATGTGATTTGTGTTTGATCTATACCTTGAGATGCCAGATTTCAAACCAGCTCAAGCCAAAATGAAAAATTGTTTGCTAATCATTTTGCTAATTCCTATGTTATGCATCTTTTTACTAAGCGTAGAAAATGTTTAGACATAAAAAAAGAAGTAAATATTTAACCTTATACGACTATACGAATAAAACGGAAATAGACACAGCGGGACATTGAAAATACCTAAAAATTCGAAAATTTTAAAACATTTTAAAACAAAATTTTAGAACAGGGTCTAAAGCATATTTGTACGTGTATTAATTTTCATAACATATACAGTGCAATTTCAAAGAATACTTTAACAAAATCAGACCAAAATATATCTTAAAATAAATTAATTTCTGCTTCTTAATTTAAGATGCATTTGTCTATTAAAAGTATAACAGTGTAAGTTATATTATTTTAATTCTTTAATTTCTTACTTGTAGGATAACCCCGCTCATTCTGGACCGCTTGGTATCTCTGACAACACATCATAATGTATGATTATGAGAGCACACAATCAAATAAATTTGGAATACAAAACCCATAAAATATAGCTCTGGTTCAGTGATCGAGCCTGAATACATAGTAGTCTAACATCAAACATAAATGCTTTCATAAAAAAATTTCATGCGCAAAATACAGTTTACAATAACCTACAGTGAATATCAGTGAATTGTCGATTGGACACATTCCACACAAGACGATTTGCAGTTCTCGGTGTAGAACTTCCATGGTGAATGATTCCAGCCTTGCAGAAGTTGAAGATCGTCCATTGTCGTATAGAAGAATTCTGTTGGAAATACAGGCTGAACGTTTAGCCTAAAAATTGAATAATTATTGTTTAATATAAATAATTATCGTTAAATGTAAAAATTACTGTAAAGCTCATAGGACATAGTCTTCACTGAAACCTTACTATATTGACCTTAACACCTTTTGTAGAAGAGATCGGGAGAATCACGCCACCTTAATAAAAAATTATATGTTATGATATTTTAAAATAAAAACGCTTTATATAAGAAGACATTTTTGTAACTTTGTTAGGCATTCTATAATTACGTTAACAAAATTGGGAGTTTTAACGTTATTTAAATAAGAATTATTAGAAGTTTACGAAGTGGCGTGATTACACTATAGTCTCAATGTTATGACGCCAATCTATAAAAAAATATAAAAATGAACTTGAGATAATCTTGGAGGTCATGAACAGTAGTCGCATTTATACAAATTTATTAATTGTTTGTTAAATATATTAACTAGAAACTAAGTATTGTACAGATTTTGAGGGTTATTGAAATATTTCAGACTCCAGCGACAGATATTAGAAGGAAACAGTAAATAACAAATGCACGACTTTTGTCAGAAACAGACGCAGCCAAGACATTTAAGATGGTAGAAGTGGTAAATCACGGAACGAAACGTAATAAGCTAAAAACTGGAATGAATCTTTGTTTCGATATTTGACAAGTGTTTAAATATCTCATAGTGTGTCATGTACGAAAGTTGTATTTTTCAAAGGTCAAAGCTCACAGTAATATCGGTTTTTTGTCGATAACTTTTTTTTTGTTTGAAATGACATTTAGAAATGTTAGTAAAGTTGTAGAACATAGAGTTCTTTACAAATTTGAATTCACGCATTTTTTCGTCTGATGAACTCTTCCCGAGATATAATACGGAGAGTGGGAGGCATGATCCGTATATAGAATAATGTTAACTCTGGATTTATTAGTAGAGAGAGAATGCACTGAGGAACAGTGCACTTTCTTATAGAAATGTGAAATTTGGTACATTGAAAATGTTTAATCAGTAGATCATTTTTAGATATTAAGCTAATAATGCTTTTCCTCCTTTATTGACGATTTAAAATAACGGCGCCCTGATCTTATTGCATGTTAAATGCGATATCTAAGGAACCCATTAACATATTTTAATTATTTTTACGATAAATAAAAATTAAATTAGGTAAAAAACTTTTTCTGTATAAGTTAAAATCGGTTTTATAAAACAAACAAAAATTGAACAAATTTAGACCATATGCTTTATAAAATGGAGCATGCGTAGTTTGACTGTAACGGTTTACAAGTATGGCGGTATAACTCCAAAAATGATATTCTCCAAGTCGAGCATGGAGTCACAAAACCAGTACATATATTGATTTATTATAATATGTTTATGAATAACTACTCAGGTAATTTTGGTGTGCTTTTAGTAAAAATTGAACATTTTACAGAACATGCGCCACACAATGTGCGGGAGCATTGATAATTTAGGCTAATTGCTATAACATACCTTCGGCTTCTATCACAGCTGAGATTTATATTTTCTAGGTTTGGTTGTTATTAAGTTAAATTGATTATGTGCACATATAATCACTTATTAAGTAGCGGAGTAGTTTACATATAGAACTCAGCATCGGAAATAGCCCGACTTTAAAAAAATTATATAAAATATAAAAAAATACGAAAGTTTATATTACATAAATTACATGTATAACAGAAAGTTTTTTATAAACAAAGTACAGTACCATTTATTATTACCTCTTTAGTGATGTTGTGACAACTAAATACAATGAAATAATACAGAGCAGCAAAGAAGATATCCAAAACTATATTGGTAATGACCCCTTTAAATATCGGACTGCCATAGAAACTGGGAATTGAAAATACTAACAGAGATAAAAATGTTTTGAATATAGTCTTCACAAAGATTAGTACATCCACTGCAACCAAACTGTAACAGTATAGATCCGTGACTTTATTGGATAATTCACACAGCTCTCCATGAGTGGACAGCAGAATTTTTATCTTCATCTTCTCATAACTGTTGGTAGTTTCATTTTCATTCACATACATATTCGTTGCTTTATTAGTATTGGTGTTATAGTTATTTTCACTGTTGCGTTTATCTCTTAATGATTCACTTAAATATTTGTTGATCAAATAAAGTCTTTGATAAATTAGAAACATGACTGCACCGAATTGCATATAGGTAACTGTAACGACCAAGTACGGCACAAAGTAGCAAACACATAACATTATTCCGAATTCAATGTTTTCATATAAAGGCGTGAACGCGTAATTAGAATACGCTACGGATAGAACTATTACACTGACATAAGTAAAAGCAATTGCCACAAAAACATAAGTTACTCTAAAATAAGAAACATTAACACCAACTGATTTAAAACAGGTATCAATGTATACTAAGTCTTCAAGCACTGAATTATATTTAAACCTTTTTATAAAATAGTTTAAGGTAAAAATGATTACAGTCGAAATTCCAAAAATAACCTGGGCTAAGTGGCCGACGTATATCAGAACAGGAGCTCTAAAATATTGAAATTCTTTCAAAGCTGTATAACTCGTATGCCATATTGCTATCTTAAAAAGCCATAGAAGGCTTAAACTGATTGCTAAGTCAAATTTCGATACCGCTAATGTTCGTTTTCCATTTCTTTGCGTAATATTCACTGGACATAATCCAAACAATTTTGAAGCTATTATAATCGGTTTAATAGTGTCATATATATCAACTAGTTTTTGTAATTTGGGTGGATATTCTCTTGTGAACGACATGGTAAGAATTCTTAAGGTGTGTTCTTGATGTATGTATTTATATTGTGTAAAACAATTGAAATAATTTAAATGAAATTAAATTAATGGGTTCCTAATTCGATTATAATTAGGGTATAGTGATTAGGAGGGACTGATCGTAAATTAGCTATTAGCCCGGTCAAATTAAACCAAAAAATAAGAGTAAAATTACATAAATTCCCACCAAGCTGAAAATCGGTAAGATTGTTTAAAATATCATTAAAAACAAAATTTGAAAACTCCCCATCTTTCCCCTGTACGGAAAAATTTTTATTCAAGGTCAAAGAAATGAGTTTTTCGCGATTTTCAGCAAAACGGTAAGTTTTATCATAAAAATACCTTAGACAAAAATTGTAGATCATAAAATTATCTACAAAAAATTTATTTATACTTTTTTCTCTACGAGCTACCGTTTTTGAGATATAACGATTCAAAAAGTTGTAATCGTCATAATATGCATGAGTACGCCACATATACATCGCTATAGTTGTAATATATGTTAAAATATTTTTCTATCGGTCATTGTAACTTACACTACTAATATAAAATATACATAAGTTATAACTATAAGAATACAGGTAAATTGAAACCCAGTCCCGAGTTCCCGAGTTACTGTCGTATTTGATGGCTATAATGATTGCACGAGAAATACCAAAGCTGCAGAACAGCGTCGTCGAATTTTAGCAACATCTTCATCAATTGATATTTTATTTGATGAAAATATGACAGTTTTAACCAGCCAACAAAAATTTCTTTCTAATACTCACAACAAGTCTCGGTTCATTTCAATGTTGAAAGAAAGATTTACTACGGAAAATGTATTGGTAAGACAAGCTAATAATGATGCTGATGTATAGATAATTGAAACAGCAATTGAGCAATTCAATTTGAGAAATACAACTATTGTTGTTGGTGAAGATATAGACTTACTCGTATTACTGACTGCTCGAACTCCAACTGAAAAAACTATTTTCTTCTTAAAACCAGGAAAAGCTCAACATCAATCGGAAATGTATTCATCAAAAAGTTTATCTACTTTTGCAAAGTGTCAAAATCATGTACTATTTTTACACGCAATAACTGGCTGTGATACGACATCTGCATTTTACAGGAGGGGTAAAATAACAGTTTTCAAACTATTTGAGAAACAAAATTTAATTGAATGTGCTGAAGTTTTTAAAAATAGTAATTCTACTCGACAAGAAATTATTACTAACGGCATTCGCTTTCTTCTTTCTATGTACGGAGCTCTTAAAAAAACTACCTGCTTAGATAAGTATAGATATGCATGTTTCGTTAAAAACACCAAAAGTAAAAAACAAGTACAATTAGCTTGTCTTCCTCCAACCTCAGTTGCTGGTCATCAACATCTTTTTAGGGTATATTACCAAGTTCAAGTGTGGCTTGGTTATCAGCTAGACCCTACAGACTGGGGTTGGAAGTTGGTCAACAATTCATTAGAACCAGTGCACACTTTACTTCCACCTGCGCCGGAAAAACTGCTGAACTCGATTATTTGCAACTGCAAAAAGGGATGCAGTGCTAAATGTGGTTGCAAAAAAGTCGGACTATTCTGTTCTCCGGCATGTACACATTGTCAAGGCCGGTTGTGCTCCAATATTGAATCACCAACAGTAGAGGATCCGTTTGATTCCAACGAGGCAACATGCGATACATCGCTATTAACGCAGTTTACATGCACTCAGGATGAAGATGAAGAAGAACAAGAAGAACAAGAACAAGAAGAACAAGAACAAGACGAACAAGAACAAGAAGATCAAGAAGAAGAACCAGAAGAAGATTTTGAAAGTTACGACTCGGACGATTAAATTTCACTACTTTTTTTTAACTTAAATTGCTTTTATCTTTTCAATCTCTGCTAATATCCATTATTTTTCAATAGTTTCAAATTAAACAGGATCAAAACTGACCCGTGGAATAGGCCTACTGGGAAACCACGTTAAAAAAACGCGCTAAGTACACTACCTCATAGGTGGCGACGAAACGTGTGCATATTATGACGATTACAACTTTTACAACTTTTTGAATCGTTATATCTCAGAAACGGTGGCTCGTAGAGAAAAAAGTATTAATAAATTTTTTGTAGATAATTTTATGATCTACAATTTTTGTTTAAGGTATCTTTATGATAAAACTTACCGGTTTGCTGAAAATCGCGAAAAACTCATTTCTTTGACCTTTAACCTTGAATAAAATTTTTTCCGTACAGGGGAGAGATGGGGAGTTTTCAAATTTTGTTTTTAATGATATTTTAAACAATCTTACCGATTTTCAGCTTGGTGGGAATTTATGTAATTTCGAATGTCTAACTTGACCGGGCTATATATTTTATACATTATTTGTGCTATTGATAGCATATATTTAATACTGATTAATATATAAAAGACAGAGTGGCTTAGAAGCCGACGTTAAGCCGGAATTGGGTCTTTGGCCAAGTCGTAATAGTTAACACAAAAAAAAATTAAAATTGCGTTAAGTGTCTGACATGAGTCGTGTATTTGTTATTGTTGTTTACTGTTTCCTTCAAATATCTGTCACTGGAGTCTGAAATATTTCAATAACCACCACACCACACAAAAAATTCACCACTTGTCTGCCATGTTAGGTACAGTCTGATGTATAAACGTATATCTGTGTTACTTATGTGAACAAATTCAAATTTGTCAAATATATTTTTTGTAATAGAATGAACTGTCAAATATATGGACCAACATCGCTGTTACCATTTATAATTCTGGAAACTTTTTAATAAATATTTGTTTATTATTTAACTATTAATTAAAGACTCAATAGAACTACAATTCGGCATGGACTTGAACCCCGTTTAGTCTCGATAATTAAAGTCCTACAGCACCAACATTTTGAATACGTAGAGGACAGCAGAAGCATGTAGTATAGGAGAAAAATCGCTGTCAGTGTCAAAGAGAGTGTAGTTTTGAATTGGCAATTTATCCACAGAAAATACCTAATCGTGTCATAGCTTAGTCAGAGAATGTAGATGTAGTTTTCTTAAAGATGCCGTAATTATTCCCTAATAAGCGATTAATTTAAGAGAAGCATTTTTAATATAAGAATATATTTAGATGTATGCACATAAAAAGTATTTTGAAATGTTAATTATTTGCAACCTAATTGCTTTGAAAAATGCGTTTTTTATTTGTTCATACATACATTTATTTTCCTACGTTCTATTTTGCTATACGTACAAAAATAAAAACGAGAGACCCCTTAGAGTTATGGCAAGAGGACTACATAAAATATGAGCAAAAGAAGACATTCTGGAAGACCAAGACAGAAGAGGATTCAGAATACTCGATGCTGTCATAATTCTATGAAAAGATAAGCACATAAATGAACAAGTACTATCTTAGTGAAAAAAGTACTATCAGGCGTGACTACCTCTATTCATGCTCACATTTGACAATAAAGAAAATGTGTAAAAAATATTTCTAATCAAGACAATTCTGAAAACAGTTGTTAAAATTGAACCAATGAGAATTAATTCAAGCGTGATACCCCAATGCTAAAGATGCCAAGGCTAAAATCGCACGCAAGGCTACTGTAAATAAGAGCCAATTTGTGTGAAATGTGCGGAAAAACATCTAACCAAAGATTGCAAATTAAGCAGACAAAGTACCCCAAAATTTAAATCAAAGGACAATATCCTGCAAGTTATACAGACTGTGAAGCAGTCAAAGAGCTACAGAAAAGACGAAATAGAACGTAATAAAATAACTGAACAAGTTACAAGTGTCGTAACAGGCAGAGAAAAAACACAAGCATTGTCAGGTACGACAAGTTACGTATGCGCAAGCAACTAAGATCGTAAGAGCAGTGAAGCTCATTCAACGGCAGAAATACTGGCACTCATTTTTAGCAAGACGGACTAGCAAAATGCAGCGAATAAATTGTTGTCCGATGGACAAAGAAAACTAGAGGATAACATGAAAATCTTATACGCGTACAAGGCATGGAATGTAAACGGATTCCAAGAAAAGATTTAAGTACTGGAACTATTCCTGAGAAATGAGAAAAGTGACATCTGTCTCATAGCAGAAGCACACTTCACAAATCAGTCATTCTTAAAATTAAAAAGATACTCTATATATCATACTGTGCAAGTGTGCACCCTGCCAATAAAGCTATAGGAGGCTTGGCTGTTATAATCAAGGAATCAATCAAACATTATAAAAACCAATGCATTGAACTTGACTCAATGCAAATTACCACAGTGTTTGTACACGCCAAAACAAATAGATTAATATCTCAGCAATCTATTGCCCCTCACGATACGTACTACAAATGCATGACTACATGCTTGGAACAACCTTTGTCCTTGGTGAAGATTACAACGCGAAACATAACCATTGTGGGTAGATTACTTTATAACACAGATTTGGAGGCTAGATGTAAGTTTTGTTCGACAGGGAAACCGACTTACTGGCCTACTTACTGATCCTAATAATTTACCAGATCTTGTTGACTTCTTCACCACCAAAGGTCTATGCAACAGCGGCATGAAAACTGAAGACAGTAATGACTTGAGCTCAAACCACACACCTATTATCTTGACAGTAAGTGAAAACTTAGTGCAGAAGGAAGTACCACCCAGGCTAACCGAATGTAATACAAATTGGGAAGGATTCAGGAAGTCTCTTGGAAATCTTATAGAACAAAACGTGCCCCTGAAATTTACCAAACAACTGGAAAAAGAAGTAGAGCTCTTTACTACTAATATACAGCAAGAAAGTTTGGGAAAATAAACCGGCAAAAATGGGACTAAATAACAAAAACAACATCAGCTATCACTCAGAGATATGAGAACTAGTAATTGTAAAACGGAGAGCATGGCAAAAATGCTGAAATAGCCGCTCTTGCATACATACTTTAACTTACTTCTCATTATTTCGCCGCACTTCTATGACAACATCATCTGCGTATAAAAATTAACTGGATCAATAAAGTTGTCTATTTTTCTTGTCCTCAAATTAAATAGCCAAGGACTCAGAGGGGCTTCTTGTGGTAAACCTTTTTCTCTTATAAAGTTCTCTCCTTTCTTTTCACCGTACCAAAAATGTATCACAAATCTATTAAAATGTTTAATTATATCATTTCAAAAATCAGATTTAATTGTGTATATTAAATTGTTTCCAGTACAAATGTGTTAGAAATTCCATTTTACTTAATATATATTTGTAAAATATACAGACGTTGACCTTTTTACAAACTCTCAGACTCCAATTTAAAATAGTAAAGAAGTGATTGACAAAATCTAGGGACAAAATATAGAAAATGTAATTTACTGAAGAATGGGAGATAAAGCCATTCACAAATTATTGCACTCATATTACTGAATAACATTTGATTTAAAACGTATCATGTATATTGTTTCTGCAACAGTAAATTACATTTAAAGAAATGGACTTGGATCAGTAGTTTAAATGTTTTAAAAAAAATAATGAGGATAATTTGATGAGTCGATGATTTAAAAAACATTTTTTTTTTTAATTTATTTTTCATCATGCTGTCTTTGAAGTTCAATTCACTTAATCGGTTGATATCTTTTATTTGTCTTCATAAAAGTATGACTAGTCAAACTCCTCAGGTCGTTGGTCGCAATGATTTTAACATTTCATTTACGAGGGGCTAAAGGTAGAGAATAGAGTAAATCTAGAAGTAGTTCATAGAGTAATTTAACAAATTTTGTAGTTATCTAGAGTTTTATTTTTGTAGCCTCTACATGTGACGTGAAACTACGAAACAGACACATGGATCCTTGGATTAATTCCCTCATTTACTTTCACTCATTGTACATATTTTCTGTTTTATTTGTTCTACTATTTCGCTATATATAATTAATGTACGGAAGAGGTAGTACAGAATATTTTTGAACATTGTTTTTGGAAACCGGAAGAGATGAAAAAAGTGAATATGTTTTAAGATTTGGGAGACATGCTTAAGAAGAATAAAGAGAGATGGAACAGACAAAGGACGTAATAGATAATTGATGCTATAAGAGAAGGATGTAGATCAATATAAAGAATAGGGATAGAAAAAGAGAGACACATAAAAGAGAATTATTAGATATGATCAGCCAGGATTAAGCCTTCACCAGAATCTGGACAAAATGTAAAATTCGAACTCCCTTAATATAGATATGCAAAGAACTGTTTTTAATATTTTAAAATTTAAAGATTATATTTTCTTTTTAATTTTTTTTAATTTCTGTACATACCACGCAGAGTCAATGCCATCTACAGAGCTTGATTAACCATTTGTAGTTCTGAAATTTGCGGCAGGAAATTCACTTGTATGTAGGCACAATTGCTTCGTCAGAATCAATTTTATATAGTGACAATTGGATTTCACGAAAATCAATTGTATTTAGTCATAAGTGCTTATCAATCTGTGTGGAGGATATAGAACAAAGAAAGAAAGAGCAGAGACAGAAAAGTAAAGTAACAAAAATTGAAAAACGGAAGTGAGCTGATGGATAGAAGAAGAAAGTAAGAGTGAAAGAAGACAAAATCAAAGAAGGGAAGATCCAAAAAATACAGATCTGGATAAATAAAAGAAAACAACCATTAGGGTATATGATCATGAACTTGATGTAATTTGAATAAGTAACCTTATATTGATAAAAAGTTATTCTGGTTTCTAAGTTATTATAATTTTAGTTTGCTACTTAACAAATTAATTGTGAAATAAGTGTAAAGAAGTTATAAAAGCGAGAACACAAGAAAAGTTCTTAGTGAAAACTTTCAATATTTGTCAAAGAGATTCTTTTAATCTATTGTAGAATCACTTGTGAAGATCCGCCTATTTCATATTTTGTTCGAACTGAAGTAAGATCAGTATATTGTAGGCAATAGCAGATACAGTCTGAAAGAATAAAAAATTAAATAATTATACAGGTACATTTTCTGAACAAATTTTAAAGCTCAATATTTCAATGTTCCAATTGTTCAATATTTTCACACAAAAAATTTAAGTTACATTGTATTTAAGTTAAAATATATTGAACCTATTTTGTAGTAAAAGTTCTTATCGTTTTTTTGTTATAAAAGTTTTTTGTTTTGAAACAGAAATTACGATAATACGAAAAGTGAAGAATGTGCTTTTTTTCACTTTGTAAAAAAATATGCATGACACATATTCTTTCGAACTTTTCATCTACTTCTTTAGAACATTGAAATCCATGACAATAAATTATTTTTTGGTATCAGTGTGTGCCTCGGCTAATTGTACTGAATTATTTCTTTTACTAAATAATCCAGTAATGCGAAATTGTTTGCCAAATTAGAAGATATTTTTACTGTGCCGAATTCCATTGTTCCGAAATATAAGGAAAACAGGCCACATAGTGCCGTATAAATTTACACCTAGTTCAAAACTGGAACAACAATTAGTAAATAGTATTTTATCTTTTTACCTAATCTTTTAATAATACAATTTAATAATGATACTTTATTATTTAACTGATGGTAATCTAATATAGCGCTTAATCTATTTAAAAGGAAAAACTAAATGAAAACTACGCTAAACGTTGTTACGTGTATTAAAGAATAAATTAATAAAAAAAAATTCTTTTATGTAAAATATATTTTCTGAGATCTTCTTTGGATTAATAAAATTATAAAATACTATTTTGGATAAATAATTTGATTATTCGACTGTTCTTATATTAGTTTAGATGGGATTGGTAGCAAACTGATTGGGAGAAAAGACTTTACTGCATCAACACTTTCACCTGGTTTAATAATAATTATTATTTGCGCCACTTTTCATTGTAGTGGGATAAAACTTCTTTGTAGAATGGCATTATATAATTCCGTTATAAGGTGAAACCTTCTTCAGACAATTCTTTGAATATTTCAGCAGTAATTTGGTCTTAGCCGAGAGCTTTATGAAGTTCCAAACTATTAATGAATAATGAATGAATTTCGTTCCTAATTAATTTCTTAAAGAAGAATAAAATTGTTGTGTTTGATATTCTTTGTAGTCTAAAGAATCTTTCACTGGGACTCGGTACAAATCTATTGCATTTTTCGCATCGTTTAAATATAGGAGACTGTGATAGAACCGATCGTTTTCGTCTACAACTTTGTAGGTGTAGCAATAAAGTTTTTTTTTATTTAATTCATAATTAACAATCTGTCCCGAGAGACATCCATCAAATTTTGTTGATACATAGAAATGACACGTGAGCCTGCAATCCACCGATGACGTACTGATTAGCTTAACCTAGTATATTATTATGAGTATTATGCAACTAAGCAAATAACTTCTATGCTGTTTTTGATAAGTCCATTGGATTTTTACGTTTCAGCCGTCTTATTGGTTTTTGGTGGTAGATTTGTACACTTGATTAATTTGGATGTTTCGTAATCTTTGCAGATATTTCTTGCTGATGATTTTAATTTCGTCCTTTGCAAGGTGTACTTGGTCTTGGTGTATAAGCCAGTTTGGAACATATCCTGGAAGATTAGCGATTTGCTTAAGTAGTTTATTTTGGAAGCGTTGAAGTATTTCTATGTTGGAAGTGATAGGCTCCATGCCATATGACCATATAGGTTTTAGTATTGGGTTGTATAAAAGTAGTTTGTTATAGGTGGATAGCTGCGACTTCCAGCCGAGTACCCAATACATGTAGCATTCAAGTTAATTAGATATTTTTCTACTCCTAAATTTCTTTCAATGATTACAATTGCTTGAGTTGTGTCGTAATATTATTGAAACGTGCCTTATCGCGCGGGTATATTGTTTTTTTTCCATTGTTTCCATCCATCCGTTTCCATTCCATCTTACTTATTACTTACTTATTTGGGTTTCTGGTGTAGTATCTAAACCAGATTGTTTCTTTTCTATATGTCTTTTTGCTTCATTTCATAAAGCATAATTTTTATAATTTTCCTAATTCTTAGATTCTCTTATTTTCCGCATTATATTCTAAACTCTTAACTACTTTATCATCTATATTTTAACAGCCCATTCTTTGTATCTCTATGGGTTCATTCGTTTTCACTTAAACAACAACTGAACTCGCCCCCACTGCGATGTCTCCCATTGAATTCCTTACCCTTTTTGAAATGTATATTGCATCCATCTACTAATTAAGTACTTCCAGTGCACAACTTCCATTCTTTCAACCAAATTTATCTGCAAAGCTGTTTTATTTTTCTTTTCCGTTGCTCTTGTAATTCTTTCTGATTTTTTGTATTTGATTTGTTCGTATTTTTGTATGTGATCATATTTTCATATTTTTGATTATCAGATCTGATCGTCGATTCGTCTGTTTATGCGATTGTTGAAACTTTAGGAATTAGCAAAGAATGCGTAAGGCAAAGATTTTATAATACATAAGAATTTTAACATGCAAGAAGTGCGAAAGTTGTGCCGAAAATTCTCACAATCGAAGACGTTTTTAGCAAAGTGTCCCGGTGTCAGAACATCCGCCTTATTCGTTTTAGCTGACACCATATGACTTTTATCTATTCCCAAAAATCAAACTGTAGTAAAAAATATTGGAGTTCAGTTCATTGCAGCTGTAAACGACACGACACGGTCATGAACGAGCTTACAGAAGAAGTTCAGCACAGTTTCTAACCAAGTAAAATGCACATGGAGCAATGTATGGATAGACGTGGAATGTATATTCAAGGGGATAGTAATTAAATATGTATTAATTAAAAATAAAGTTTTACATAATCAGTTTCATTACTTTATACTCACACATTTTATGTAATACCACCAAAATGACCAAAATATATAAATCAAGACAAGACAATAATAAAGAAACGACTGCATTTGTGATAGTAAATTTAAATATCAAAGTAGTTTTACTTCATAAGTATTATTTTAAAAAAATTAGGAAAAATATTTTTTGTGGACCTAAATTGGGTTTATAGAATGTGCATCTTTTGGCGTCAATCTTAAATATGTGAGGATACCAACAGATTGAGAGCAACAATGTTGGTACATGTCTGTTCTCATTCCTCTGTGTGCGTTGTTGATTCGTTCTCTATTCGTTGGCAGAAGTTTGTAGAACCATTATTCGCAATTTTTTTTATGGATTTGGTCTCCCGCCAATGGTTGCATTTACAATTACCAATGTGGTGGTCGTCTGTCTCCTAGTTCTAATCCTGTCAGAATTTTTTGACTTTTTGTTTTCCGACTCCTCTAATTCTTCTAGTAGTTTTTCTTTGAGGTTTTTATATGGCGTATCTGACAATTGTTTGTCTATTAGGTCTCTAATCAAGTTTGCTATTTCGCTGTCGAGTGATTTTCAAATACATATAGTCAAAATACAAATACAAAATACCTATTTTCTATTTTGTATTTAAATACCTTTTAAGACTATAGAATTTTATATTTTATATGCAAACTTTTACAAACCTATTTCCTATTTGGAAAATGCAAAATCCTTTTTTTATTTTTCTTACCGTGGAGATCCGTACTTTACTTTAAAAATACAAACTTAAAACCTCATAAATTATCTACATAATTGTCGTGATAATTCTAATTGAAAATAATAGAGCCTGTTCTTTCCATATCCTCCCTATTATCTCCACCTTAAGATATAAGATAAGACAAGTGGGTTGAGAACTTATTTTTAAGGGGTCGATTTTTTAAATCTATATTGAAATATTGGTTAACGTCTGTAGCCCGGTCAAGATAGACTTTTGAAATAACAAAAATTGCCGGAGAGCCAAATATTGGTGGTGAGCTGGGGTTTACCATAACAAATAAAGTTTTAAAAATCCCTATCGATTCTATGTGTGCTTCAAAAGTTATTTGGGGTCAAAGGTCAAAATTTGAGGTTTTTTGGATTTTTCTCGAAAACAGTAAGTTTTATCAAAAAAAAAAACCTCAAACCATAGTTGTAGATCTTAAAATTCTCTACAAAAATAGTCCTTATGATTTTTTTCCTAAGAGTTACCATTCCTGAGATATCGCGATTCTAAGAGTCACATTATACATGATAAGCACACACTTCCACGCCACCTGTGAGGTAGTGTACTAAAAAAAATTTCTTGCATTGATAAATACCTATACTTAACTTTTGTAAAAAATCGCGAAACAAGAAACAAGTACAACTATCATGTCTTCCTCCAACATCATTATGAAGTATTCAAAAATTGACAAATCTATTTATAGTTTCACTTTTGTTTTACTGCGTAATATTCCGGTTGTTATCTTAATAGTTAATGACGTTATGAATTGAAAACAACATTATAAGCAACATAATTTATTTTTAGATTTGCATCACGACATTATATCGAAACATCAACAGGTCGACTCAACAGTTGCTATAGCTTTGACAGTCTTTACACCTTGAATTATTAAAGTGAAAAAATGACTATTTCAATCGTTATAACTTCTATACTATTGCGAATTGAATAAAAATAATTGGATATTATTTTGAAGTTTTTAAATTGTTTGTTTTTTAAATATTACTTGTTATGTCAAACTGAATACCCTTAGAAAAATATCTGGTAGAGGCTGGTACATTTTTGTTGGCAAATACCAAATTGTTTATGTGTGAAATTAAAAAATCTGAAATCACTACCCATAATGTTTCAATATCATGTTATGATGTACCACCAAAAATAAATATACCATTACTTATTATATCCTTTTAGTATGTGACGACATCAACTACTAGGATAACGATAAGTTTTCAGAGCAAAACTGATTATTATATTCAATGTTTAAAATTTGTTTGTTATTTGAAGTTTACTTTTTAAGTTTACTATTTTGGGATTATTGATTTTATAATGAAACGAAAAGACATGAAAACTGTATGTGGTACAACTAATAAAAAAAAAACGAATATTACTATATGTTTGTGGAAGACTTAGAATCTTCGACAGACAGTAACTATGCTAATACAACCACAGAGCTAGAAACGTTAAAGATAATACTAATTTAGATTCTTTAAATAAATATCCATACATAGAAATTATTTTAAAAATATAACACTTGTTTTCCAAGTTCTGCCTAAGTAGAACGTCTTTTTTCGTTTGGTGAAATGATAATATGACCTCATCGACGAAAATGAAGGATACATTGTTTGAACAAATAGTGGTATTCAAATCCGTGACTTAAGTATCATTTATATCATTTTATGTAAATTCTCAATATTAATAAAAAAAATAACATTTATATTAGAAACATAAAGAGTATTCTATTTTCTCAAAAATATTTTTAAAATACGTTTACTAGCTCATGTCGGCGTCACCAACGTGGCTCATTTTATTAATGACTAAAACTGTTTGTTTATAATTTATATTTTATTATAATTATATGTGTCTTGTTCAGTCTTGATCGACTCGGTATATAAAAAAAAATATTATTATATATGGCAATCATTTGACTTCCTAGAAAATAATACCCTTCTGTGCACGTCACCGCGACCCTCCTACTCATTTATAATAATTATAACGCAAGTTATAAATACTTCACTTGTCGCTTTACATTTCAAAATTATAAATACGCAAATATAGAGTAATAAAATAAATACAGACGTACATAAAAAAGAAACGAAGGATGCAGATCCACCACACCCCAAATAGATATTCTATAATTCCGATGAAGAGAATCCAAGGAGAAGCCTATTAGCCTTGTCGTCAACGACTTATTCCTTATATGCTGAAGTACGATATGCGCCATCTGAGCTGTTCGTTTACTCTGTCAAAATAAACATATATTATTTATAAGTAGTAGTCTGAGTCTGAGACATCAAAAGTTAAATCGTTAAATGTGCTGTAGCATGAACCTAAAATAGGTCCTTTGCGGATATTATAGATTAATAGCTCGCGGGTCTGTACTGCATAGTTATTTACACCCAGTTATTTTGTGATTTTGAATGGTTATACTAACATATAAAATAGTCCGTACCTTTGTACCTCAGATGTCACACGAAATCGTGTTACTAGATGAATTTTTATTAAATCTGAACTATACTATCTACACCTCAACTAAGCTAGACACCACCATCACCAATAGACTGTCAGAAAGCTTAGACGAACCCAAAGATTTTCACTTTAGATGGCAACTTAGTATAAACACAACAAAAGTAGCTGCAATTTCTTTACATACCAACGGAAACCTCAAAACGCAATGATAAAAATTGATAACAATATTAATAAATGATGAAACACAACCGCTAAAACAAATCAAGCTTTTGGAGCACTATACGGACTTCTAAAAACGACAGTGGACACATTCAACGCCAACAAAAAAGAAACGACAAAAGAAACTGCAGATCATACGGAACAAGTATTTAAAAGTAGCACACGACTTACCTTATGACTACAGCACAACACGACTACATGAAGAAGCTGGCTCAATATTCATCAAAACAATCATTAAGCAGCAAACAGTAAAGAAAATTTCAACTTTATAAATAAGGTCCCCCCTACAGTTCATACATGACCATGTATGCGTTATGACTGAGCATTAATGAGCCATACATGAATTATTTATGATCAAGCATGACTATGCATGCCGATTTCACCCTGGGTTTAATATTGAGCACCAGTATCAACGGACGTCACAGAGATTCAGTAGTTTAAGTTTTTAATAATTTGTAAAAAATTTGTGTAATATGATAACAATGATAAAATTGTTGAAAATTTCACAGCGTTACCGTTATTTTAAAGTTATTTTCTGGAGTATTTAAGGAGGTACAGGACCTTTAAGTAAATTATGAAAATGTCGTGAAATATGGAGGATCGATAAAATAGTTAAAATAAGTGCTATCTCAAAATAAAAAAAATTAAATGTAACATAAAATTTTAGTGAGCTAATTTTTGAGCTCAATTTCACCACATAATATAACTTTTAACTATGAAATAATGGTGACATGGTTTTCAAAAACTACGTGTCGGTAAAATTCTTTTTGAAACTATTGAAAAAATAAAATTAGAAGAAGTAAGAAACAATAAATATGTGTTATGAGCTGGTAACGTTGCAAATGGCAAATAGAGAGAAAAATTCACATAATAAATAAGTCATACATTTCTTTTGACACGTTGTCAAATTTCTTATTACATTTTTACAAATACTTAATTTTAATTTGAATTGAATAATATAAATTTGACATTAATTAAAAGTAATATTAAACTATTATATGCATAAAAAAATCAATTTAACAGCAAAAAACCATTTAATTAGAAATTGAAATTTTTTTTTTTTTAATATTTGTTCGTTACTCATATACGAGGTCTGTTCAAAAAATAAGGTGAGGCAAAAATTTCGCGGGCTACGTATATTCGATTATCGATTTTTTTATTTTGTTATGTTGGTACACTCGTCTCGAACATATGTTCACAGTTTTAGCTATATAGCACATTTAGCTTGTTTGTGAGAGGCATAAAAGTTAGAAGTGTTTTGCGTGTTCAGCGATTTTCTGCTGTCGAAAAACATGAATGAAAGAGTTTGCATTAAATTTTGTGTGAAAAATGGAATTAAGTGCTCCAAAACACTTGAAATGTTGAAAGTGGCATACGGTGAGCCTACTTTAAGCCAAAAAAATGTTTACAAGTGGTACAAGCTTTTCACAGAAGGTCGAGAAGATGTGAATGACGACGCTCGCCCTGGACGCCCTAGCACATCAACAACCGATGAAAATGTTGAGGAAGTGAAGAAAATTGTTATGGAGAATCGTCGAATCACTATTAGAGAAGTTGCTGAGGATGTCGGCATATCGGTTGGCTCATGCCATGCAATTTTTTCGGAAATTTTGGGCATGAAGCGTGTGGCCTCAGCCACCGTATTCACCAGATTTGGCCCCCTGCGACTTTTTCCTGTTCCCAAGATTGAAGAGACCCATGAAAGGACGGCGTTTTGAAACGATTGAGGAGATACAAACCGAATCGCTGAGAGAGCTCAAGAGCATACCAAAAAGTGCATATCAGAACTGCTTCGAGGATTGGAAAAAACGCTGGCACAAGTGTATTATATTTGAGGGGGACTACTTTAAAGGGGACAAAATAAAAATTGATGAATAAATAAATATTTTTTGAGAAAAATGAAAATTCTCCTTATTTTTTGAACAGGCAGCGTATATGTAATTTCGTATTTCGTAGTAGCCAGAGATAAACTTTTTGCATTACCATTTGCATTTTGTACATTCTTTACCTTATTAAGAATTTCTTTAGAACTACGACATATAGGCGTTATATTCCGTAACTCTAAACAACATAATTGTCGCCATGGATATCGTTCTTTTCGTCGGCATATAAAGTTTGAAGAAATAATAGCAGAACATTATTAGAGCAGTAAAAGACTACTTGCCTAGGAAGCCCGAGAAACCATTAACAAAATACATAATTCTAAAACACTATCTTTTAGTAATTATTTGAATTATAACGATTCAATATTTATTATTTTTATATCCTGTATATTTGATTAGTTATTTTCCGGGTCGCTGATTTTAAACCATCTTTAGTTCGCGTTAAAATCGTAAAATAAATGACTGAATTCTTAAATAAAATATGTAACGATAAATGTATGAAAATATAAAAAATTCTTCCCACATTTTATTATCGAAACTTGTTCTTGAAGATGATCAGGCAGTAAAAATTTGTCTAAGGTAAAAGCTTTTAAATAAACTAAAATAAGTGAAGGTAATAAAAATTAAAAATTAATTTCCATTCCAATACATAATCATATATTTAAAAAAAAACATAGAAATTCTATTTAAAATAAATGATTATTTGAATAGAAAATGTATGAAAATGAAACACGCAACAGAAATTTATTGCAAGAATATATTCTGAATTGTAATTCCCAGTACCGGATAATAAAGGTAATAAATGTTTATTTGAAACAAGAGGAATACAATTCAGCGATCCCAACTGTTTTAGTAAAGAATTTCAGAACACATCATCACTAGCACCGGGATTACTAAAAAGGCCCAGTACCTTAAATCAAAATAAAAATCTCTTGACTTAGAATAATATGCCTTAGTAAAATATAATAAATGATTATTACAACTCAATATCAGATATCTAGCTTCTGTGAACAAAAACGAATAGAAGAACATCTCAGACTCACCTCTCGGTAACACTGGTAGCAAATGTAGTACAACAAGGCTGTGTACATGAGAAAAAAGACTCCCCAAAAAGCAATGTAGATAAGAATATGAATCATGGGAAAAGTTGGATGGTTTATAATATAGATTGACATATATGCATTGAAAACCGCCACGTAGGACACCCCGCTAAGACATACGAATATTGAAGGCACAAGCATGTTAAGCAAGGAGTCCTTAAAGCAAGATATAGCTGTGTGAAGGGACATCAGAACTTTTAGTTTCATTTCCAATTTCATAATATTATTTAAGTTGTCATTATGTGGAAATACTTGATGCCTTGGGGGGACTTGCTGCCGAATTTGTTCCGTAGATCTTAAAATGTTAACACTATTCTGATTCTCTTTATTGTCAACATGAAATTCTTCATAATCTGAAGTACTATTCTTTTTTTTCTTAATCTGTTCTATAATAATGTTTATGTGGCGATTTATTAAGTTATATCGTTGTAATACGAAGAACAGTCCTACACAAAATTTTTGAATTTCGTGAACAACTTGCACACTAGGATACATATAAGAAATAGTGATTGCGAATCCTTGCCATCCATAAATAAGACTGTACAGGTAATGATTATAAAATCCACTTACAATATTAAATGTTACACATGACACAAATATCATCAAATTCAAATAATTTAAGTTTCGGTAGGATATCTTTATTCCAACTTCTTCAAACTTTTTGTCGATAATAACAACACTCTATAATAAAGTATTCAACTTAATAATATTACGATAATTTGTTGAAATATTGATAAAAACAATAATGATTTCCACTGTCACTTGAAGGTAATGACCAAATAATGCAATTGGTGGTAACTTTTCTTCGAAAAATCCCGAAAGTGTAAAAATAATAGTTGCTGTTGTACAAGCAAAGAAAGTTAGAAGGAATAAAAGGAGGCGGATCAAATAATATTTATTGAAACGGAATTCTCGATGTCCGACTTCACCAACTAGTTGGAAAGGAAACAACCCAACACTCTGCGAGGAATGAATCGAAGGCCATAATGCGTCGTACACGTCTTTATGGTCTTGTTTGAATAACTTGTAAGAAATGTTAGAAAATACCTTCCACATTGCTCAAGGTAAATGAGGTAATTTTGACGCGTTACCATACATTTCAAGTTATGTATAATTAAGTATCCAAAAGCAATTTGGTTATTGATATTAGGAATAGTATGTAGATAATATTATTATAAATATACAATGAGTAATAAATAGTTGATTCATATCAGACATTAGATACGGTGTTATTTTTTCGACTTTTCTATTTCCGAGGAATATAAAAAAGTTAAATTAGGGCATTTCTAATTTAACAAATTATATAAAGACACTAGCGCTTCGCCCCGTCGCAGAGCGACGTGTATATAATTTTTGTGAATAAATAAATTTATTTGCTACATTGAAAATAATGCAAAATATTATTTTTAAGTAATTTTCGTTAAAATATATCATTTTTTTAAATTTATGTTTCCTTATTTTGTTATAATTCTTTCAATTACAGTAATAAAGCACTGTATTGACCAGTCTCCAGTGCCCCCGCCCATAAGCCTCAATCATGACCTCTTGGCTCCATGGTATCTTACATTTCCGAACTTCTAATCTGATTCCTCTAAACTTCCGCCATGGAGCGCCTTCTTCATTCAGCACTCTGTATCGCTTCTTTTCTGAGCATCGTCGGTCCTTAAAGTACTTTCACAGCGCCCCCGCTTTAGCACTATAATTAAATAATCCTTCGTTTCCTCCTCTCTGTGTAAAATTATCATTTACCCTAATGATGCACAGTATTGAACAATGTCCACTGCCCCGCCCCTAAATACCAATCATCACCTCTTGGCTAAATGCTCTGTATCGTTCTCGCACTTTCAATTGTATTCCTGTGCACCTCTGCCACAATGCGCCCACTTGCAACACCACAGCCCACCTGAGCATCATGGCTCATTACGGCACTTTCCTATCGCCCCCGTTTTACCGCAATCATTAAATAATCTTGGCACTTGACACTCTATATAGGGCCCACGTTCCAAATATCAACGTTCTAGCTCTGTTGCAACATTGCCCCCAAAAAATCACGCCGCTACTGAATTAAAATTTTGGTAATCCAATTATTTGCAAACATGCGCAATTAGTGTCTCAATACATACCCTATGTTTTAATACTACTTTTTCAATATTTCTGGCTTTTACTGTCTCAACTCCCGCCGCCACTGGAAATTTGGGGCTGTTTATTTTTTTTATCAATAACTGTCTACAGCGAGCCCACATATTAAATTTGAACGTCCTAACTCTATTCTAACATTGCCCCCGGAAATTCGCGCCGCTACTGAACTCAAATTTCAAATGTCCAACTATTGGCAAATGTGCACAATTATGATCTCAACACACATACCAAATTTCAGTTTCCTATCTTTTCTAGTTCGTCAGATATTTGCAAAAGTATTTTTTCAAATTTTCCAGTTTTTCCAGAATAATTTTTTCCAGGGAAATTCAGGGAAAAATTCAGAGACGTAGAAAGTCTTAGAAATTCGTCCTTTACATAATATCAAAATTTAAAAAACTTTGTAGGCGCCGTTTAGAAGATACCATATAGATTTTGTTAACGGAAATATATATAAACTAGCGCTTCGCCCCGTCGCAAAGCGACGTGTATTTAATATTTGTGAATAAATAAAAGTTATTTGATAAATAGAAAATAATCCTGAAATATTGTTTATTGTTTGCCTTTCGGCTTTACAATCTACATTCTTAATACATTTCATATACTTCAACTTACAATTAAATTTACATTATTCTCCACTAACTTATTTATTCTTCGGTTTTTCCTTTCCTTCTTACTATTTCCGCCATCCACCTCTTTCCTTCACTGCCTCCCTTTATTAGCTGGCCAATATTCGTTTCGCTAGCTACTTTTTCCTTACACTCAAACTTAATGTGCTCCAGTGTTTCGTCCTCCGCTCCGCACACTCTACACTTTCTTTCCTCACTCTTTTCCCAGTATCTGTTTCCTTTTTCCTCATTTCCCAATCTAAACCTTGCTGTTCTTCTTATGTGTTTTATGTCTTTTTCTATTAGATACTGAGGCACAGTATTTTCTTATAACCTTTTATATCTTTTATTGTAGTTACTTTTTTCTATTTTTCCCATTCTCTCCTGCTGTTGTATCTTCTTATCCCTTCTCCTTAGCTCCTCTTCCACACTTGCGCCTCCTTCTCTTCTTTTCTCTGCCTCCTCGATCGCCATTCCATTGCTTTCAAAGTACTATTTTGTTTTTTTGTACCTCCTCCTCCCCCATTCTTTATGCTATCCTCTCTTATTTTCTTTAAGATTTTGCTTTCCGCTCTGTTCAATTTCTCCTCGTATTTTACTGCTCTTTCCCCTGTTTTAATTCGTATCTTATCCCATTTTAGCTCCTCCATAGCCATGTATCCTGGCGTGCACCTGTCCAGCCCTATAGGGTAACCATTTAATATATCTCACCTGTATTCTTTCCAACTTTTCTTGCTCCTACTATATACTATATAACAGGACTATATCGTCAGCGTGTGCTTAGGTCCATATCTTGTAGTGTCTTCCTTTTAGCACCCCCCCATCTTGTCCTCTTTCTATTACCCTCTCCACGTCTGCTGTATATATCGCAAATAAAATGCAAAATATTATTTTGTTATAATTCCTTTATTTACAGTAATAAAGCACTGTATTGACCAGTCTCCAGTGCCCCCATTTATAAGCCCCAATCGTCACCTCTTAGCTCCATGCTCAGTAGAAACGTAAAAACGTTTCCGAACTTTTAATTTGATTCCTCTAAACTTCTGCCATGAAGCGCCTCCTACTTTTAGCACTCTGCATCGCTTCTTCCCTGAGCATCGTCGGTCCTTAGAGTACTTCACAGCGCCCCCGCTGCGTAAAATTATCATTTACCATAATGAAGCACAGTATTGAACAATGTCCACTGCCCCGCCCCTAAACATCAATCACCTCTTGGCTCCATGCTCTGTATCGTTCTTGCACTTTTAATTGTATTCATCTGCATCTTTGCCACAATGCGAACACTTGCAACACTACAGGCTACCTGAGCATCATCGCTCATTAGGGTACTTTCCTATCCCCCCCGTTTAGCACAATCATTAAATAATCCTGCGCTTCCATTCCCTGCGTACTAATCTCTTAACAATTAGTTTTCAAAATTAATACTATACTGGCAACCTGCATACTAAATTTCATCTTTAGAAGTACATTATTTTTTAATAATTATTCGATAAGATAAATCTTAGATAAAATTTTCACTAATTTCAATGTAAACCTACTAATTACATCAATTCATTTATGTTTTTAAGAAAGCCTAGCAGTTCGCTCCTAATAATCTCATCTCTAGGCCTTTTCCTTACCGTTATTGCACTTTCGATTTAATCCCCATACCCCGCCACCCACACTTTCAGCACCAAAGCACATATTCTGCAACACGGTTACCTCTCAAGGCCATTAAAATCTATCGCCACTACTTCTAACACCCCGTTACTTAGTACAGAAACCCCAGCGCCACACTCTCTTCCAATCAGGCACTATTAATTCGATAATATAGCAATTCATTTACATGAATAAAACTGTACTGTAATCTTACACTCTATATTTCGTCTTTATATTTACGTTATAATATTAGTCACCCCATTAATCCCCGCTCCTGAAATAAAATTGTCAAATTTTAGGCATAGCAATCTATTTTGCTCGTAGCAACTCTCTCTACCTTTATCTACCCCTACTTTTATAAATGATCGAAATTTCAAAATTGAGTTCTTTGGCAAAGCTTTTTCCCGCCCCCACTTCCCCAATTTCACGCCGCTACTAAGGTTAAATTTATTTTCGCAAATATGCACATGCATAGTTTCTATTTTTTCACTTTTTCTATTTTTTGATATTTGGGGCTGTTAACTATTTCCCCCCTATACCTCTCACTCCTGTTCGATTTCACAGCACAACAAATGTACCAAAAATCAATCCAATTCTACTACTGAATGTAATTTGAATAGCTGACTTATAGAGAACTATTTAGCTTCTATTTAATATTCTACATGCAAAATATCATCGTTGTACCTCTATATTGTTCTTATACTCGGTTTATCACCTCCTTCCCCCCTCACTCTGATGTTGCACTTAAGAAAATATAGTTTTTTTTTATATTTTCGTAATAAATATGTCAATCTATATCTGCATACTAAATTTCAGCTTTGTATTTAAATTTTAGCATTAGTACCCCCCACATACCACCGCCACTGAACTAGTTTGTTAAATTTTAGCACAAGGATCTATTTTATAGACCAGGGTAGAAGCCGTCAAAAATAATTAAAAACATAAAAAAATTAAAGTAGAATGAAACCTATTGGAAATGGAAGGGAATACTACTAAAATGAAAGGAAAAATAAATTACAGTCGATCTGAGGTTGGGAAGGGGTAGGGGGAGAGGTTTTAAGGGTAAAAATCGGTAAATCTCGATTTCCGGCAAAACTACAAGTTCTATCGAAAAAAGTTAAACTACAAAGTTGTAGATAATAAAAAGATCTACAACTTTTGTATCTACACTTTTACTCCATAACCTCAAAATTCATGTAAAAAATCCAAAAAACCACATTTTTGATTTTTTATTTATATCTTTTACAAAAAAATTTTTTTTTTCATGATATTTGGTGAAAACTTACCTCTTTATGTCCCAAACACACTGGAATTTTGAAGATTTAGAATATTAATTTTTTCACCCTATTTTGACTCGATATCGAAAAAAAAACCCTAATTTTCAATCGAAAATTCTCACGTCAAAATATCTGATTTTTCAAAAAAGTCGGTGGGCTTTTTGTTTGTTGAAATCTCTATTTTCTGATGGTGTAAAAAAAAATATACATTACTATGGAAAAAAATTTCAGAAAATGCAAAAAAACGAAAAATACTAAAATTCGAATTTTTTTTTTTAATTTTTATGTACAATTTTGAGGTATTCATTAAAATTTTTACTTTAATTACTCGAAAAACGTTAGGTTCCATGTTAGATTAATAAACAAAGAAATTACAAACCAATTAAACATAAATATCGCAAAAAACATAGTTGTTGTAAATATTGAAAATACGATTTAAAGGGGATTTTATTAAAAAAATGTGACTACTGCTATTTTTTTCAGTAATAAAAGTTGATTTATTAAATTTTCATTACATTTATGTATTAGAAAATCTCATTAGATAGAAATATACACGTAAATTGTACTATTGAGTAGAGATTTTTTTTAATGATTACACTATACATTATATTATTTCTAAAAGCATTAGTCTTTGTATTTATCAAAACATAGTATTCAATTCGAATCACTTATTCATCAGTTTCTGTCTTTTTGATGGTATTTCTTGATCGTTAGATTCGACAGGCCTTTCTAAATCTAGTAGATCTTCGACATCTTCAAAACCATCACCGTCTTCGTCTCTAACATTATTTTCGGTCTGCATTGGTTCTTCATCCGCAATTTCATCTGAATCATTAACTTCCTCGTAGATTTTTTTCTTCACATTGGCGCATTGTTCAGAACCATCACAATTTGAGCATAAATTTGTGCATTTTAAACCATGTTTTCGGCAGCCACATATTAAACTATTACATCCAGTTTCACAGCTGCAGCAAATAGTTTTCAGCAATTTTTCCGGAATTAATTCCATTTCTGTAAATTTGGGCATAATTCCATGTTGATGTTTCTTCCAGCCCCAATCTGTTGCTGTCAATTCATTACCCAGCCACGTTTGAAGCTGATAATATGCCCTGTAACAATGTTGTTCTGCTGCACCTTCTGTGGGTGGGAGATTTTCCAATATGAAAGATGATTTAATTTTTGCCAATTGATATTTTTGAAATCTTAATTGATTCAGTGATATATTATCCTTTTTACATTTATAAATAGATTTAATTAATTTCAATCCATTTTTTTTTATATCTTCTTTGTTTACATCTTTTTTAAAAAAAATATTAGCCAAAATTGACAAATTTTGATTGTCTAATAATGAATTTACGATAGTTTTCTTTCCTTTTCCGGCAAATCCAGATGTTGTGTCGCAACCAGAAAAACAATGCAGAAATGCAACGATGTTTTTGACGGATTCACACTTGAAACTATTAGACGTGAAAAAAAGATCTTTTATATTTCCAGAACCGGGCTTGAGAAAATAAATTTTATGATTATTAGAATTTAATTGATTCAAAAGGACCAAAAGATCAATATCTTGTCCTACAACAATGACAGTTTTATTAGTATCTTTGGCAATTTCTATCGAGGTCTTAATAATGTCAGCATCAGCATCTTCTTTAGCTTGTTTACAGGAAAATCCTTTTGACTGTAATACTTGCATTAACGATTTTATTATTTTGTCTTTGTTTTTCTCATTAGATAAAAATTTTTCTTGCAAAAATTATATTTTTGTATGGTTTTGATAATTCAACTCTGGAATATTGTCTGACGTCTTTCTACGACTACGTTCTCCTTTTTTAGTTGAATGAACTGCTGGTACTGTTGACACAGTAATTGATTTTTCAATTTCAGGGTACCCATCAAAAACTATACAGCTGTCTGCTGCGTAATGTTTTTCTACATAGCGTAAATATATATTCATGATCTCTTCCAACGTTTCATTTTTCTGCCAAATTACTTTGTGTAGTAAAAATCCACCGTCGACGACATGCACAATGCCGTCAAAATGCGTTGGTCTATTCGTACTCACAAATAATTCGTAGAGCTGAGATTTAACGTTTTTTCTGAAGCCATTTTCGGTAAAAAGAGATAATGGAAAAGGTGCAAGCTTGTATTGTAAATAAGTTTCCATATCTTTTTACTGTCGATCGTTAGAGATATTCTTTGAAATAGCAATAACGGATCAATTGCTATAATATCTCCGTTTACTTTAACAGAAGATTGGACCGTTTTTAGAGACAAGACTTCACTCAGGTCACTCAGGTATATAGGTATAATTTTAAAATAGCAATAAATAGGCATCTACGCATATAATTTAAAGAAAATTCGACAATTTTCTCAAAATTTTGTAGATGTCATATTAAATATTAACTTATTTAGTTGTTAATTATAGTAGTACATTTCGACTTGCAATCTTTTGTTTATTAATCTAACATGGAACCTAACGTTTTTCGAGTAATTAAAGTAAAATTTTTAATGAATACCTCAAAATTGTACATAAAGATTAAAAAAAAAAATTTCGAATTTTAGTATTTTTCGTTTTTTTGCATTTTCTGAAAATTTTTTCCATAGTAATATATATATTTTTTTACACCATCAGAAAATAGAGATTTCAACGAACAAAAAGCCCACCGACTTTTTTGAAAAATCAGATATTTTGACGTGAGAATTTTCGATTGAAAATTAGGGTTTTTTTTCGATATCGAGTCAAAATAGGGTGAAAAAATTAATATTTTAAATCTTCAAAATTCCAGTGTGTTTGGGACATAAAGAGGTAAGTTTTCACCAAATATCATGAAAAAAAAAATTTTTTTGTAAAAGATATAAATAAAAAATCAAAAATGTGGTTTTTTGGATTTTTTACATGAATTTTGAGGTTATGGAGTAAAAGTGTAGATACAAAAGTTGTAGATCTTTTTATTATCTACAACTTTTCCATTTAACTTTTTTCGATAGGACTTGTAGTTTTGCCGGAAATCGAGATTTACCGATTTTTACCCTTAAAACCTCACCCCCTACCCCTTCCCAACCTCAGATCGACTGTAATTTATTTTTCCTTTCATTTTAGTAGTATTCCCTTCCATTTCCAATAGGTTTCATTCTACTTGAATTTTTTTATGTTTCTAAAATTATCTACCCTGGTCTATTATTTGTATCTAAGAATATATATTCTAAACTATAGCCTTTCATCTCCATATATTTTAAATATCTGGTTCTTGGCCCCCAGCGCCCGCCGCCTCTGGAAAGTTGCAAATTTCTATAGTGTGTCTTTAATGACACTCTATATATGGCCCTTGTTCCAAATTTTAACGTTTTAGCTCTGTTGCGACATTGCCCCCAAAAAATCACGCCGCTACTGAATTAAAATTTTGGTAATCCAATTATTGGCAAACATGCACAATTAGTGTCTTAATACATACCCAAAGTTTTA
Source organism: Panorpa germanica (assembly GCA_963678705.1). Lineage (NCBI taxonomy): Eukaryota > Metazoa > Arthropoda > Insecta > Mecoptera > Panorpidae > Panorpa > Panorpa germanica. Next base: position 872,773 of record OY783219.1, on the reverse strand, counting down.
ATACTTCTTTTTCAATATTTCTGGCTTTTATTGATTTAACTCCCGCCGCCACTGGAAATTTGGGGCTGTTTATTTTTTTTCATTAATTACTGTCTACAGCGAGCCTACATATTAAATTTGAACGTCCTAACTCTATTCTAACATTGCCCCCAGAAATTCGCGCCGCTACTGAACTCAAATTTCAAATTTCCAACTATCGGAAAATGTGCACAATTATGATCTCAATACACATACCAAATTTCAGTTTTCTATCTTTTCTAGTTCGTCAGATATTAGCAAAATTATTTTTTCGAATTTTTCAGTTTTTCCAGTATAAGTTTTTCCACGGAAATTCAGGGACGTAGAAAGTCTTAAAAATTCGTCCTTTACATCATACCAGAATTTGAAGAACTTTGTAGGCGCCGTTTAGAAGATACCATATACGATTTTGTTACCGGATATATATATAAATATCGCTCTATATAAATATCGCTCTATATATATATATATATATATATAAACATCTATGAGTTCTTATGGGTTTTCCATGTTAAATTGGAACATTACGAACATTATAATAGTAAGATATATATATATATATATATATATATATATATATATATATATATATATGTGGGGTTATTTTTTAAGATAGATTAATTTTAAGTTAAGTTATATTTAGTTTTAAGAAATAGCAATAAGAAAACTGTAAACTAGGTTAAGATCTTGGATAAGAACGGGGGTTATATTTAAATGTGTAAATAAACCAGGGACAGAGAGTATAAACGTTCACTTTTGATGTCGAGCGTACGTCTCAGAGAACGGGGCATATACAACTGTTCGCTAGCCGTTCAAGATGACGACATCAAGGCGTTGGCTAACATACGTAGAGTGTCGTGTGCAAAAGCATAGAAGTAAAGATGGCTACCAGTTGAATACATAGGTTGTATCAGGGTCCATACTTTTGTGTTAAAATCATAGTTAAATTAATTACTAGGTGTAATATAATTGTTATTGTGATTATTGTGAACAATGTTAGTTAGACAGCAAATGTAATGTTTAGTACTAAGGTGTATTTTCATTAAGGAATATTGTGCTGATAACTATGGACAATTGTACTACGTATTACGGGAGTAATGCATAGAGAATTACAAGATGGCGATAGAAGTATAATGAGTATTATATGGTCGTTATTATTGTGTGTTAAATCATAGTTAATTAATTACTAGGTGTAATATAATTGATATTGTGATTATTGTGAACAATAGAGTTGGACAGCAAATTTAATGTTTAGTACTAAGGTGTATTTTCATTAGGAATATTGTGTTGTTAACTATTGGACAATTGTACTGCGTATTACGCGTGTAATGCAAAGACAAGTAAAACATTGTAAAGAACTATATCGTATTTAATCTAGTGTATTTTGTTGTAAATATAATTAAGATTAATTAACTTTATGTAGATGTAATATTGTGACTTTGATAAGTGATTAAACTAGTAATAGCCAAATTATGTGTTTATTCGTTCATAAGAAACTATATTGTTGTATTGTACATCAACTGGAGGCTGATGTTATTTGTAACTTATAATTGTGGGAAAGTACCTACAAATTGGGACTCGAACCGGGATGTGTGCAGAGTCAAAACCTACAGATTATGATCTCAACAGATGGTTAGAGATAATGTCTACAAATTGTGAGCTATCAATAGTGATTGAATAGTTATAGGCAGCATAATAGAATCGCAACACGTGGTTGTTAATTCTAACCTGCAAAGCGGAGTCTGTACCGAGATGGGAATGGATTCAAAAACTACTAATGTAGATTAAAAACCTACATATATATATATATATATATATATATATATATATATATATATATATATATATATATATATATATATATATATATAAATATCTATGAGTTCTTATGAGTTTTCCATGTTAAATTGGAACATTACGAACATTATAATAGTAAGATGTCAAATTTATAGAATATAAACATATTTTTAATAAATAAGTGTAAGTAGTCTAAAGAGTATTTAACTCTATCCTCACGATTCAGTTTTAAAATATGTTTTATCTATTTTAATCTTATACTATAATCTTTTTATCAGCAATCAAGCGACTTGATGAAATCTCATATAAATAAAAAAAATTTTAATTTGAGGCGATTTCAACGACATGAAGATTCCGTTAAAATTTTAGGTGTTATTTTTGAAAAATCACTAGAAACCACTAGAAATCACAGAAAAAAGCAACTAGACAGAAATATGTAATAATATTAAACACTTAATGGAACGATTCAAATCTAGAAACCTTGATTTAATACAGACAGTATGGATTATTAACACCTTTATTTAGCAAAAGTGTGGTATTTAAGTCAAATTCTCCCAATGTCACTTAAATTTAGTCAACAATTGGAAGTCCACATCGGTAAATTTTTATGGTATGGACACATCTATAGAGTCAAGAGCTAGTACCAACTATACTTACCAAAAGATGACAAACTTGATTGTCTACTGGCTTGATTTCTACTAAATTAAAAGCTAAAGCATTATTGAAGAAAAATCTATTGAAGAGCATTTCAGGGCGATTTAACAAAATTGAACAGCAATTTGTTTTGAACCTCATAAATCATATGAACGACTTCAAAATTTCAAAGGAGTTAAGAAATACTATACAAGGAATTAACTTAAATGACCGGACAGATGATACCTTTATTAAGAAATCATCTGCTATTTACAAAGAGGAATTATCAGCATTGCAAATAAGTCCTTATATTGTTGAAAAATATCTTGCTAGAAAACACTCTCAAATATGGAAAAATATACATCATAAATTTTTGAATTCTAAATGGATATCTTTTTTATATCGCTTCACCAACGAAGTTTATGCCACAGGAGATAAAAGATCAAGACATAATATAGCGGATAATAACTTATGTGAGGAATGCTCAAATGTGGATACGCTCGATCATCGTATTTATTCGTGTGTGAAGTCAAGATTAATTTAGGAAAAGACACTTAATAATTTGCGCCTGAAGTAACAACTACCTAGGAGTATCACCACCGCTATAAATATTCTTGAAATGGTACCGACAAGCAAATATGACCCCGTGCACTTTGCTAAAATATGGCTGACATCTGCAGCCATATATGAAGCACTTCACGGGGAAGACAAATTTGAATCTTTTTTAAGGTCAGAAAGACATAAAATGTTTACCACATCAAACCCCATACAGGATCAAACCATCGGCCCAGTCTTGGTACAGGCCTGGTTCAGTACTGTAAAGATCTGGGCCAAGTATGCACACCAGTCTTGGCCCAGCTTTGGGAATAGCCTGGAATGATAACATCGTGCCAGGCTTGGTTGTCAAGATTGGGCCAAGCTAGATCGTCAAGGCTGGCCCCATACAGGATCAAACCATCGGCCCAGTCTTGGTACAGGCGTGGTTCAGTACTGTAAAGATCTGGGCCAAGTATGCACACCAGTCTTGGCCCAGCTTTGGGAATAGCCTGGAATGATAAGATCGTGCCAGGCTTGGTTGTCAAGATTGGGCCAAGCTAGATCGTCAAGGCTAGGCCAAGCTTGATCACCAATACTGGGCCAGATTTGTATACCAGTTTTGGATTAAAAAAATTTAATAAAAGCGTAAGCTAATTATAATTAGCGCATGCTTTAAGACACAAATAATTACATCCATATACTTGAATTAAATTTATTTAATTATTTAAATTATGAGATAACATTCATATGACATTAATTTTCAAAACATACTAAGATTTATATTTTAGTCGACATCTTTGTTTATAATAATATACCCAACATCACAAATATCATTATTAACTGTACTGATAAGAACATAAAAACTAACAAGATCAAAATATATTTTTAAAGTAATGCTTATTTATTATAATTGATGTGATTAGTAATATTTAATTAATAAATATTACTGTATCTAATAAAAAAACAGGTACACTGATACTTGCTTTTCAATTAGCACTTTGTTATAGATATATATCACAAATATTATTACTGATCGTACTGATAAGAACTTAAAAACTAACAAGATCAAAATATATTTTTTAACGTTATGCATAGTTAGAATAATAGATGTAATTATTAATATTTAATTAATAAATATTACTATATCTAAAAACAAGGCCGGTACACTGAGATTTACTTCTTAATCAACGCTTTTTTCCCATACTATAAGGTAAAAGGCCCAGTTTCTGATAGTATATCATTTTGTAGGACATCTTTTCCTCGCTGTGCTCGTCCACCGTCCCTGTCGCCTGCACCAGATAAAAATTTACTGACGATAGTCAATATTTTTATTTTATCCTTTGCATCATGATATTTTGCCTGGATAAATTCTGAAAAAAATGAAATCGCAATCAGTAAATCACAATTACTTTTCAACTCGAATGTTGCAACTTACCTTCCATCAGTTTGTACGACTCAGTTTGATTGAAAGCTTTCTTACCAACTCCTTTCATTATTCTTCCACATCCACTGTACTCTAATTGCACATTTTTTTTCAGCAGCTTTGTCATTATCGCTGAAATATCATCTTTATATTTCGTGTGTCCAGCAGCTACCATCTTGAATATCTCTTTCTACAAATATACGTGTATAATTAATTAACAAGTTATTAATAATCAATAAATAATGATGAATAGTAAACGTAATGCGTACCACGGCATCTTGTATGTCTTCTTTTGTATTAAGATCCTCTTCAAACTTGAGAAAACCTTCAATACTGTCAAACGGTAAATCTTTACCTATTTCTTTCGAAGCTTGAGTTTTCTCTGGTAATTCCGCTTTGTATTCTGCAGCTCGCAAAATCTTGTCGTACCTGTTCGATACCGTTAATAAAAGGCTTCGTTTCATTTTATCACATTCTCTTACCACGCATTTTTCAAGGAATTTTGCGAGACCATCATAGTCGGTTATCCCTAGAAATTGTACGATAACTATAATAGATTTTCAATTAACAAAAATAATTATAATTACACTATATTTTATAATATTGAATGTTTTTTCATCATATAAATACAATATTAATTACGAAAAGGCTGAAAAGTTAAACTTTGATCAAATTGTAATTATTTACTTATCTACTTATTAATTAGAACCAAAATTTGAATTATTTTTTTCATACTCTATCAATATGTTATTATCTTAATATATATAAATTACGTGTCACTGTGTTGTCCGCGATGGACTCCTAAACTACTTAACCGATTTTAATGAAATTTGTACACCGTGTGCAGTTTGACCCAACTTGAAAGATAGGATAGCTTACATCTCAATTTATTTATCTTATTGCTAATTATTTGTCTATTAATTATCTGTATATGACATATGACATCGGGCGACGATGATGGCGACATCTGTTGACTAGATTGAGTAAATATTCTGTTGAGCAAATCGAAATCTTTTGACTAGATTGAGTAAATATTCAATAGATGGCGCTATGTAATGTAATATTACAAAAACGTTAGTCACAGCAACGCGTGGCCGGGACAGCTAGTCTTAATATATATAAATTACGTGTCACTGTGTTGTCCGCGATGGACTCCTAAACTACTTAACCGATTTTAATCAAATTTGTACACCGTGTCCAGTTTGATCCAACTTGAAAGATAGGATACTTTACATCTCAATTTATTTATCTTATTGCTAATTATTTGTCTATTAATTATCTGTATATGACATATGACATCGGGCGACGATGATGGCGACATCTGTTGACTAGATTGAGTAAATATTCAATAGATGGCGCTACGTTAGGCACAGCAACGCGTGGCCGGGACAGCTAGTATCTGTATAATTTAAAGTGATATTGTTTATTACTGATAGAATTCTTGTTAATTTTTATTAAAATATAACAATTATACCTGAAGCAGTTTCACCAGATTCAAAAACGTTTAGCCTATCATCGTTGCTTTGATTTCCTTCGATCGTGTCATCTAAAGATCGACTGCGTCGTGTACGTTTGCGTCTACTCTTTCTATCATCTAAAGGACGCTGCAGAGCCAATTCATCAGCCACACGAGATTCTTTCATTACTTGAGGTTGATCACCATGTACGACCTGTGATTCACTCTCAGAGCTAACCCCATCAGGCTTTTTTAACCATCTTTCTAATCTTCGTAGACCTTGCTTATGGTCCTCTGAAATAACAATCAAATGTTGTGAATATTGTTGATAATAAAATAGAATACACAAAATAACAGTAATTCTGAATTTAAAAGATATTAATTAATTTTTATAAATTAAAATATTACAAAAAAAAAGTAACCTAAAAATGAAAAATGCCCAGTTAGGAAAATTAAAAAAAATTTGTACATGCATTTATTTATTATTAATTTATCTATTTAAATCTATTTTATCTATTTATTTATTTAAAATTGAAAAATTATTGTGTCGACTAAATTTACGCTTGTAAAATAACAGGTGAAACCTGATTTTTTTAAGTATTTAAATGATTTTTCTTGTTAAAAACTAATTATTTTTATGAGAAAGAAAAAAGTTATAAAAAATATTATAGTTTATAGAATTATATATAGATAAAATATAAAATTAAACAATCGATAAATAATTGTACTTACTAGCTCTGGAGAGAATAATCACAGGAAAAGCTTCCCATGTATGTCCTGGTGAACATCTGTCCTTGACCAACTTTTGTACCATATATTCTTGGTTCTTTGATGGCCAAAAACACATTTCTTCATTATTTGTTAACCACGAAACGTGCACTAACTCAATCACTTTTTGTCCATTTACAAATTCATTAAATTGTACAATTATAAATGGTTTTTCAATATTGTCGGACATTTTGTTTTAAATAAAGTTTATAAACTTAAAACACAATTCACAATAAAGAAGGTAATATGTTTCTCTTGAATTTAGAACCACAGTACGGAATAACACAATCTAACGAATACACAACTAAACTTGCCGATATAGACTTGCTGTTTTACTGAAAACGCACAAGTGAGATGTTAGGTTAGGTACGCACTAGATATACGTTAGACACCAACGCCGCACTATTGTCAAGTCAGGAGCCCGTGTTGTGAAGCGAGGAAGAGGAGTCACCGAAGTAAATCGGCGGATTTGATAACTACAAAGCAAACCGCCTATGTGTGTCACAGATGTCTGTAGTCGTGTATTAGGGGGTGTATTGGAGTTCTTTAGCACTTATATAATTTATCATGAGAGCACACTTTAACTTTAATTTTTATCGATACACTACTGGTATTAAAGGGACTTTAGAATTTATTATATATCTGAGTTCTGGTGGGCGTGAGTTTAAATTTAGTTCTATCGTATCGGTATCGGTATCGGTGTCCATGATTCACTGAAATACAAACATAACCTGCATGCAGAACATAGCCATGTCGCCAATAGATTTCATTTGTACCGTATTGCAGCGTAACGAAAAGCGATCTTAGGTATCCCCTCCAGTCTGAGGCGGCTGTTTGCATTTACAAAGGTTCGGATAGGATATCGTTGTAGTAGTGGTCTCGCTATCTTTCTTTCTATGAATAGTTATTAAATATTTTACAGTTTTAGCTCTCAATAGAAAAATATGGAGATATAACAAAAATATAATACAAGACAAAAGAAAAGAAATACAATCTAGTCAATATAATGAGAAATAGTATTTTTTACTTTTAATTTCTAATTCTAAATTTCAATTAACCAAAATTTCGATGAAAATAAAAGATTTTTTTATAAATGAAAAAAAAAATTGACAAATGAAAAACAATTTTACGTAAAATTTTTAGTAAATAAAAAATAACAGTTATGTATTAATTTTATACCTAGTATGGATTAAATTTTAAATTTAAATAATGCCTTTAAATGAAATATGTAATCATTACTTGTTTTAAATAATAAGTTAAATTATTATAGTGAATTTCTTTGATTACGACTAGTTATTTCACTCTTAATCATGTAGCTATTTTTTATAGATTTAATAATGTCATTATAAACTTTGAATTATTCATATTCATTAGAATGCATTTTCGTTTTACGTAAGCCATTTTAAAAATCATTTTTTCTTTTTTCCAAGAAATTATTTCCATAACACCCACATCGATTGATGATGTAGTATAATCAAATATTTCTCTCCTTTTTTCTTCTATTATTCCGTGTACATATTAATGAATTATATCTTGTTTTACTGAGCAAACACTTTTAACACTTAAAATACTATCAATAACAAATATTTTATTATTTTTTAACTGCACTACATTGTTTGGATGATGACACAAAAGAGTAAACCCACGTAATTTAACTTTTTTCAACTTAAAATATTTTTTTTGATCAAACTCAATAAAATCTTGTACTAATCCATAAGTACACTCACATAAATTTGTTTTCTTTATAATTTTTACACAATCACCAGATTGCACCAGATTGTAACTCGTCTAAGCGATTCACTATTTGAGTAAGTGGTTTGTAGGGTGATTTTACTAAATTTTTAAATAAACCAATAAAATTTTCTCCCCAAAATGCCGAAACTTCACTTAAAGGAACTTGAAAATGTCGCACATCGTCTGATATGTGGATCAAATTATGCATATTCAAAACCTGTGAATCGTCACCATACTCTGATGGCAACAATTTAAAAAATAGTCTCAATTGATCTTCTGCGTAGTCTACATATTTTACAGCGTTTTCATCATCATTTAAAATTCTGCACGCTACATACAGTAATAAAAAATGTTGATATTTATTTTTAGATAACACATTTTGTAATGCAAAAGGTCCTATATAGAGTAAGAAGAATCGAAACTGAGTAGCTTTCCACGTGGAGATTTGATCTATATCGTAGACTTTCCGTTCAAATTCCATTGGTATATCTGCTGAAATACATTCCATATTTTTTTTTTAAATTTCAACTTTACTTTTTTTTAATCTAGCAGTATGTTTTTTAATTACTAGTAATTTTGCCAAAATACTTTTTGTGACACCAAGATACAATAAGTGCATTGAATCTGAAGCAACATCATGCACTGGATCAAATTTTTTCAATTTTCTTAATTTAGTTTCAACGTTTTTTAAATGATGATTTATTTGTTGTTTATTTATGAATGACTCTTTTGTTCTTAAATTGCAATTCATACTAGGATATACACGTTTGTGTTGTTTAGTGACTCCTTCTACTTCACACCTTTCACAAGTAAAAAAACCACCTGGATGCTTGATACTTTTCAAAAAAGCTCTAGCAGGTGAATCTGCAACGATACAAAAAATTTCAAAAGAGTATTTAATTTCATTTAAAATTATTCCACGTGAAATATATTTGTTTGCTTCTTTAACCAGGTCTTTAAGATAATCTGCTGCTGAATTAGGCTTCGAATCGCCACAGTACAAAGCAATGACAACTGGCTTACTGTCATAATTCCTATGATAAACTTTTAAAACAATTGGCCAGACTTGAATTCGAGAATTATTGTAAATTGATACTCCATCAATATGTAATTGAACTGAGATCGATTTTTCCGAGTAAGTGTTAGGATATTTAATTTTTTCTAATACATTTTTTATTCCAAGGTATACATAGCTACCATTGGTCTCTCGCTTGCTTTGTACTGATTGCATCGGTCTGCAGTGCTTAGTCTTTAATAACTGTTGAGCCGTTTTAGGTGGTAAATTCTCATGTCCTTCTTCGTGAAGTATACCCAACAATTGTGTTACCACATTCAGCGTCAAAACATTTAAATTATCTAAAGCCCAGCAACGAAGTTTTTCACTAAATGTCTTTTTTGTCACAAGCTCTTCATTTTGGTCTGCAACTGGATCACTTGACTGTTGGTCATCATTGTCATGAGTATCATTACCTTCAATGGAATTAAAATCACCATCAGAATTTTCATTTTGTTCATGAGACAAATGAGTTGTTGGTCATGAGATGTTGAGAAGTGAATCCAAATATAATTATTTAATATAATTACAAAAAATACTTTATTTACGATAATTATATAATATCTTAATCCATTAAAAGATACTCAAAAAAAAATTTCATAGAATTGTTGGTTATTTCTTATTTCTAAATTTTCTTAAATCTGAATCCTGAATCCAGTATATATGTGTGGTAAATCCGTTTGAACATAAATTATACGTAAATGCTACGTAACTGTACTTAGTGCGAATCAATTTACCGAAATCAGTCCAGTTGCCTATATTCTATATTGCTTTAAATATAATTTCAAATGTTGTGTGAAACTACCTAAATAGTGAACAACAAGAACGCAAAACTGGTACAAAAATAACCTTATTCATTTTTTATAGATTACCACTTTTGTAAACTATTGTATTAAATGCATTTATAGAACATTACTTATAAAAAATTTCGCTAGATAAAATAAATATTTTAGAAAAATTCTTTAAAACAACGTCCTTTCAAATTACATTTATCGTTTGTTTGTTTTTTTTTTACTTCTCCTACATCACATATTAGCTTGTTCTTGAAGAATGTTAATGTGTGTTTAGAATGTATACTAATTTCAGTATTTAAGTTCTTTCGTTACGTAATTCTTACGTTATTCACCTGTCTAAACAACTTCAATGCTTCATCAAGATTACCTTGTTCTTGCAGTTATTTAGCTATACTTACTTCAGTATTTAAAATATCTGGATGATTGGCATCCATACCTTGTTTTCTTATGTTATTCACCTGTCTAAACAACTTTAATGCTTCATCAAGATTACCTTGTTCTTGCAGTAATTTAGCTATACTTACTTCAGTATTTAAAATATCTGGATGATTGACATCCATAACTTGTTTTCTTACATTATTCACCTGTCTAAACAACTTCAATGCTTCATCAAGATTACCTTGTTCTTGCAGTAATTTAGCTATACTTACTTCAGTATTTAAAATATCTGGATGATTTTCATCCATAACTTGTTTTCTTACATTATTCACCTGTCTAAACAACTTCAATGCTTCATCAAGATTACCTTGTTCTTGCAGTAATTTAGCTATACTTACTTCAGTATTTAAAATATCTGGATGATTGACATCCATAACTTGTTTTCTTACATTATTCACCTGTCTAAACAACTTTAATGCTTCATCAAGATTACCTTGTTCTTGCAGTAATTTAGCTATACTTACTTCAGTATTTAAAATATCTGGATGATTTTCATCCATAACTTGTTTTCTTACATTATTCACCTGTCTAAACAACTTCAATGCTTCATCAAGATTACCTTGTTTTTGCAGTAATTTAGCTATACTTACTTCAGTATTTAAAATATCTGGATGATTGACATCCATAACTTGTTTTCTTACATTATTCACTTGTCTAAACAACTTCAATGCTTCATCAAGATTACCTTGTTCTTGCAGTAATTTAGCTATACTTACTTCAGTATTTAAAATATCTGGATGATTGACATCCATAACTTGTTTTCTTACATTATTCACCTGTCTAAACAACTTCAATGCTTCATCAAGATTACCTTGTTCTTGCAGTAATTTAGCTATACTTACTTCAGTATTTAAAATATCTGGATGATTGACATCCATAACTTGTTTTCTTACATTATTCACTTGTCTAAACAACTTCAATGCTTCATCAAGATTACCTTGTTCTTGCAGTAATTTAGCTATACTTACTTCAGTATTTAAAATATCTGGATGATTGACATCCATAACTTGTTTTCTTACATTATTCACCTGTCTAAACAACTTCAATGCTTCATCAAGATTACCTTGTTCTTGCAGTAATTTAGCTATACTTACTTCAGTATTTAAAATATCTGGATGATTTTCATCCATAACTTGTTTTCTCACATTATTCACCTGTCTAAACAACTTCAATGCTTCATCAAGATTACCTTGTTCTTGCAGTAATTTAGCTATACTTACTTCAGTATTTAAAATATCTGAATGATTGACATCCATAACTTGTTTTCTTACATTATTCACTTGTCTAAACAACTTCAATGCTTCATCAAGATTACCTTGTTCTTGCAGTAATTTAGCTATACTTACTTCAGTATTTAAAATATCTGGATGATTGACATCCATAACTTGTTTTCTTACATTATTCACCTGTCTAAACAACTTCAATGCTTCATCAAGATTACCTTGTTCTTGCAGTAATTTAGCTATACTTACTTCAGTATTTAAAATATCTGGATGATTGACATCCATAACTTGTTTTCTTACATTATTCACTTGTCTAAACAACTTCAATGCTTCATCAAGATTACCTTGTTCTTGCAGTAATTTAGCTATACTTACTTCAGTATTTAAAATATCTGGATGATTGACATCCATAACTTGTTTTCTTACATTATTCACCTGTCTAAACAACTTCAATGCTTCATCAAGATTACCTTGTTCTTGCAGTAATTTAGCTATACTTACTTCAGTATTTAAAATATCTGGATGATTGACATCCATAACTTGTTTTCTTACATTATTCACCTGTCTAAACAACTTCAATGCTTCATCAAGATTACCTTGTTCTTGCAGTAATTTAGCTATACTTACTTCAGTATTTAAAATATCTGGATGATTTTCATCCATAACTTGTTTTCTTACATTATTCACCTGTCTAAACAACTTCAATGCTTTATCAAGATTACCTTGTTCTTGCAGTAATTTAGCTATACTTACTTCAGTATTTAAAATATCTGGATGATTGACATCCATAACTTGTTTTCTTACATTATTCACCTGTCTAAACAACTTCAATGCTTCATCAAGATTACCTTGTTCTTGCAGTAATTTAGCTATACTTACTTCAGTATTTAAAATATCTGGATGATTGACATCCATAACTTGTTTTCTTACATTATTCACCTGTCTAAACAACTTCAAGGCATCATCAAGATTTCCTTGTTCTTGCAGTATTTCAGCTATACAATTTTGAGTACTTAGAGTAGAACTGTCATGAGCTCCCATTAGTTTCATAGATTTAGCATATACCTTATTTAACAACTGTAACGCTTCATTCAGTTTTCCTTGTTTGTGCAGGATAACAGCTATATTATGCTCATAACCAAGGATGTATATCTGATTGAAATATAAACCTTGCTTAGTCAATTCACATATGTCCTTAAACTATTTCAGTGCATCATCAAGGTTACCTAGATCCTGTAACACTAATGCCATATCATAATGCTTGACAGTCAAGATGTCCTTATGATTTAAATCCTTGGTTTTACTTTCTTCTATGTGAACTTCTTCAAATAAAGCTAACGCCTGATTAAGGTGTCCCTGGTCTTGAAGAACTTTGCCTTTGCAGCGTTTAACGTCTAATATTTTCTGTATATCGTTTAACAACATTAACGCATCTTTTAGCCTCCCTTGTTCGCGAAGAACTATCGCTCTAAATATTTAAGTTTTTAACGTACTGGGATGATTAGGACCTCTTGTTGACTTCCTTCTGTAGTACACTTCGGTGAACGTATTAAATGCATCATTAAGTTTCCCTTGATCTTAAAATAATGCAGCCATAGTCTGTTGAGTATTAATAGTGGCAGGATAACTGGATCCCATGAACTCTCTGAGCGATCCAGTAACATCTGAACATAATTCTATTGCCTTATTGAATTTGTACTGATGTCGAAATACTAAAGCAATATCCATTTTAATCGATAGAGTACTGTAGTGATAAATTCCTACAACCTGTTGCCTTTTGTCATACACTTCATTTAGTATTTTAAGAGCTTCATCAAGTTTGTTTTGGTTTAGTAATATCCTCCCCATACTGTGTCTAGTGGTTAAAGTATCCAGATTATTAGCACCAAATATTTTCATTCTGACGTCGTATATTTCAGTAAATAGCTCTAATGACTTATCACGGTTACCTTGTAGGTCTAATACAATGGCTATATTCTGTTTAGTATTTAAAGTAGCAGGGTCATCAGGACCTTTACATTCTGTACTTACACCATGCACATAATTAAACTTCTCTAATGCTTCTATAAGTTTACCTTGTTTACTTAGAACTGTAGCTATGTTCTGTAAAGCATTTATAGTACGCAAATCTTTATTACCAAACAAATTAATTTTAGCGTCGAACACTTTATTAAACACAGTCAGTGCGTCATCATAGTTCCCTTGTTTTTGAAGTATGAATGCCATACTTTCACGGGCACTTAGAGTGCCTGAGTAATGGGGACCCTTTATACAGTTCCGATGATTGTACACCTTAGTAAAGGATTTTAAAGCTTCATCAAAGTTTCCTTGTTTTCTAAGAACGACAGCAATATCATAGAGACTGTTAACAGTTCTTAAATCATTGTCCCCTAATTTATTCATTTTATCATTATAAATACTTCTATAATTTTGTAAAGCTTCATCAAGCCTATATTCCTTTTCTAACTCCTTCGCCTTTTCATACAAATTGTTGCCCGACATATTTCTTTTAATTTTTAATATTTGTCGATATTATTAAATTAATAAATTATCGAATAAGTTTTTCCTCTTACTGTTTGCTTTTATATTCGAATTTACATCTGCATTAGCTGAAAAAAAAAATATTGTTTGTATTAATATTGTGCTTTTAATATTACAATGTTGGCAGTTGTTTTAATATATGTGGTCCATACAGGTGCCTTATAAGTTTACTAGCATTTACCCCGTCGAAAAATTTGAATTCAAGAAAATTATTAGTATTTTAGTTTCCAATTTTAATTCCATTTTTAACATGGACAGTGATTTCAAAAACATGTTTAACAATTGACTAAATACAGTTTTGGAGCCGTATTTATTATAGCGTCCACTAATAAAAGAAAATAAGAAAAGCTATTACATACGGTTGTTTTTTTTTAAATAATTTTAAATATTTCCTGTTCGGTCGATGTCTATGAAAAATGCGCTAAAACTGATACACTGTCATTTCAAGCAAAAAACTATATCTATATTACGTTATAGATAAAATTTCCACCGGACAAGACCACCGCCTTTATCATATTATAATTGACATCAAACACTAAAGATGACCCTACACAGGTTGCAACATTATGGCTGACATCCTATGCTTTTTATAAAGCTCTACTAGATGTTACAACTCATTACAGCATAGTATAAAGTACGGAGGGACATAAAATGTTCAAAAGCTCACATCCCGGAAAAATAATATTATATCCTATATTATTATATTTTAAATTTACATTAGATTTAAATCAGATACGAACAAAATTATTTCGATGTTGAGTTCTTGATTCAAAGAGACGGTTAAAGCGCCAAATTATAAAATAACCTCAATAAATTATATTGATTAACAAATAAAAGATTTATAAAAATATCTAATAAAGATAATGAAAATCCATCTAATTTATTGAAAATTAAAACCGAGTGCCGTTTAGTGTCGTTTTTCACTAACCTGATAGTAGATCCTCCGTATTTTAATTGAAATATCCAATTGAAATATACAATTGTTGAAATATCTTGATGATCAGGTACGTAGAGGGTCCATTTTGCAAGTGCATCACTGTGGGTTCCAGCAAGTGATTTTATTGTCACTCTTGTATCTATGTTATCAACATGACGGCAATTCAATTTCAATTTCTTAAACAATTTTCCTTAAACCTTCCTAGAAATCTAATCTATTTATTAATTTATTTTAAGTATTCTATTGTTCTTGAAATGCATCCAACAATTAGTACTTGACAGTAAAACAATACACTTTGATTAAAGCCACTCATACTGCTGTATTTTTATCTAAATTCTTAACAATTAGTCCAGCCGCACAATTTGGAGAATGTAAATAAATTTGCCTAAATACAGTCTTTTCAACTTTAATTTTACGATCCGATGGACTAACAGGTTGGAGGAGACAAGGATTTAATTTTGCTTTTTTTTAATTTTAATTATAGTGTATCAATATTTTGGAACTTATTAGTTATACCTATACTTTACATAATAAATGTCATTTTAGATATAGTAAACTAAAAATAACGTTATTAATTTTGTTTGTTTGATGAATTTAATTACATTTTCTAAATTTGTTTTATTTCATTACAGCCACAGGTATTATTTATACCAGTACAAACAAACTTACACAAGCTGGAATGGAATATGGGATAAGTTTATATAAAATAGAATGGAATCTGACACATGCAATGCATGCATCTGCTCCTATCTCTTAAATAATATTATTTAACGTTATTATTTAACATAATCGTTAAAAATAGATAACAATATCCAGTTATTTTAGTATTAGTAAATATTATTATAAATAAATCAAGTGTATTTAACCAAAAGTAATGTTTATTAAAATTAACTGAATTATTATTACAATAGGATACAGAACTTATGTAAGTGTTATGTTATTAACGTATTGTTGAGTGTCTTACAGTGTGTGCTGGTTAAGGGTGTGCGTCCTAGTTGAGAGCTGGTAACAGAATGAAGGAGTAAAACTGTTGTTGGTTAAATCTTTATTTCGCCTGTAGAGGCGGGACGGATGGAGTTGCAGTGCCACCACATATACTCCCCCTGAGTGGCTTTCAAAGAGACTTTTGTAAGGCATTTTACGTTGATATGATCGTATGGGTCTGTCAAGTGTTGAAGTCCATTGATGTCTCTGCATTGGCTGCAATATTGGATCATCTTGGTGATCTTCATCAGTCTTATTAGTGTAACACGGTTAGAGTATTTCGATTAAGATTTCTTCACATTCAACAAAAATTTTGTAGAATCTGTCCGTGATTCTGTTAGGGACTTTATATGGGCCTTGATAAGGTTCTACCGAGGTCACAGTGTAACCAGACGCGGAATTCTTTAGGATGGAAATCCTTGGTTTTGAGTGATGAGCCGTAGTTGTAGGGCGAATTCTGTGCATGAATTCACGATATTTTTTGACAAATATTTGGGGATCTGATGGTAAATCTTCGAAGACAAAAAAATCGCCTAGTATGTGTAGTTGCGTTCCGTACAGCTTTCCAGCAGGATTAGTTTAAGATCTTCCTTGAAAGAGGTCCTAAGTCCAAATAAGACAGTTGATAATATGTTTTAGATGAGCACATGAGAGCTGCTTTGAGTGTTCTGTGTAAGCGATCGACTATTCCGTTGGATTGTGAGTGGTACGGTAAGGTTCGTGTTTTTTTAGTTCCTACAAGTTCAATGAGAGCGTGAAATAATGCGGACTCAAATTGAGTGTCCTGGTCCGTTGTATTGGGATAGGCAAGCCATAATGAGATATCCAGCTATCGAATAGTGTTGTGCTGCTACTGGCCATCTTGAGAAACGATCAATGATCGTATGACAGTATGAGTAACCACAGACTTTTGGCAGGAAGATGATGTCTAGATGTACGTGATTGAATCTCATGTCTGAAACATTAATATGGTTTGGCTGTAACCTTGTGTGACGATGAACTTTCGATTGTTGGCACGCTAGACATTCTCGGGACCATTGTTCAGCATCTTTTCAGATACCTTACCAAATAAATTTTTCGTTTAGTAGTTTAGAGGTGGTTCGACCGCTGGGATGGGCTGTGTTGTGTATAGTGTCGAATGCTGCCTTGAAAAGATTGGCTGAGAGAAAAGATTTTACAATACCAGATGAAATATCACAGTGTATTCTAATATCAGGTTCAACTTCGAATTCGTGCAGCTTCAGTGAGGAAGAATTTTGTGCGATGTTACTTAGTTCTTCGTCGTTGTGTAAAGCTTCTCGTATGCTACCTGGGCTTAGCATATTTGGCATTTTGTTGACGGTAATTCGTGAAAATGCGTCAGGGATATAAGTGTTGAGTGTTGTTTGTGTGTGTGCTGCCTGTGAAATGCAGCGTCCGTCGTAATTGACAATGCCGAGAAAACGTCTTAATTCTACTACAATTTCGGTTTTTTTGTAATTTAAAATCGCATCGACACGTTTGCTGATGGGCACGTAGCACTTGGAATTTATGTCATGCCCTAGAAATTCTACTTCTGTTTGACCGAATGTGCATTTGCTGATATTGATGCTCAGTGAGTGAGATTTTAGGCGTTTGAAGATAATGTGTAGGTGTTTTTCATGTTCTTGTTCATACTTTAACATGACTAGAATGTCATTAATGTGGTTAAAAACAAAATCTAGGTCTCTCAAGATACATGAACCATGTTGTCCATGAACTGTTGAAATGTCTGAGTTGCGTTCTTGAGACCAAATGGCATTACCAGGTATTCGTAGAGGCCTCATGGAGTGATGATAGCCGTCTTTTGTATATGATTTTTATGCATGGGCAGTGGGCACTTGGTGGCTTTATCCAGATTTAGCTTGGAGTATATGCAGGTGACAGGTAGACGAAGAAAGCAATCTTTAGTCAATTCATTGTTGTTGTTTCTTTGACCATAGGCATGGGGCTGGCATAGAGACTTTTGAATGGTCTCAAAATGCCTTTTTGTATATTTAAGATATTTGTCTTTTTGCTGCTGTGGCCTTTTCTCCTGCGAGTTTGCGAGCGCCTGCTGCTCTTGGAAGGCCTTTTGGTTCGATGCGATATTCCAAATTCGTCAAGTTCGGTTTCACTACGGGTTTTGTTACTTCTATATATTGCTTAAGTATTTCTCCATAAAGTTAAGAAAGAGGGTGGTTTAGTGTGGGACGTTGTATGTTTTGGTGGCAAAGGTTAGTCCCCTTGTTATGAGGTTAGTTAATGGATCGGTAAGTCGTTAATTTTTGAAGTGTGGTAGTAGATTGAAATGAGTGATGAAATCAGCTCCTAATATTACGGTTTGAATGTCGGCAACATTGAAAGTCCAATGAAAGCTTCTGCGAAGATTTAAATTCAAGTTTAGTATCTCGCTTCCGTACGTTTAGATTAAGGAACCGTTTGCTGTGTAGAGTATGAGGTTATGTATCTCTGGTTTGCATCTAAGTATACTAACAGGCATAATTGATACCACGGAGCCTGAATCCACTAGAAATCTGATGTTAGTTGATTTATCGTTACCTAAATTAGTTTAAAATTACAAGTTTTGTTTCATGAAATGCGGCTCTGCTGTTTCTTGGGAAAGCAAGAAACAGAGAACTGATACCTTGAGCATTTGTGATGCTGAATACATAACTTTATTAGAAACCTGTCGTGAAACGATTTATTTAAAGAATTTAGCGTTGAAAATAACAGGTTCTAGTAAAAAGATTATACTGTATAATGACAGTCAGAGTGCATTGAGATTGGCAAATAATCATCAGTCTCATAAACGTTCTAAACATATTGATGTATGATATAACTTCATCAGAAATGCTGTTAATAATGACATGATTGAAATCTAGTATTTGTCAACTGCTACCATGTCGTTGACAAATAGGGATGAAACTTTATAAATTTATTAAAACTCTTGGTATTGTTAAAATAATAAATTCATTGTTGCATAGATACATAAGTTATATAAGTGTAGTCATTTTAAAAGATACTGTTTTGTTTCTTATTTTGATATAGTAGGAGGTTAGAAATAGATATCAAAATCAGGTCACTACCGACATCTATTAAATAATATGTGTACCTATTGTCTATCCCCTCTAATCATTGAACGATTGTCTATGGAAAATAAAGACTTACTTCTAAACTGTTAACCAACGTGTTTTATTGATTATTAATATTATTTTAATTTAATTATTATTTATTATTACTTTATTACATTTTTTTGAAATATTTTGTGGTTATTGTTTATCTTGGTTAACAAAAAATTAGTGAATAATTGAAAACTAAAACGTGATAAACGAAAATTTGAATATTTGATGTGAACAGGCGACTTTTTGAAGTGTGACAGAATATTAATAGTGGTCGAAAACCAACATTAGCACCATCTATAAACCGAAAGCATCTGTACAATTGGCAACATATTTCTAATTCTAAATGATAGATATACCTGTAGTATCCTTCCTACTACCCCTACCTTAAGACATTCTGATTTTATGACTATTAATTATCCTATAGTGTTTTCTGTAAAACGGTCCTTAGAGGTTTACAACCAGTTATCACTACGAGATCAGCAACGCGTCGAATTTTGGCTAAGTTTCACAACACAACACAGTTGCAACACAACTTTTGAATTTTTAAAACCTTTGAATTTCTACATCGTCCAAGAAACCAGTATGGAAAATTATAATCGGTAATATTATGCACTTATTAAGTATATCATCTGTAATATTATGAAAATGGTTTCAATTTAGATACAAATCATTTAATTTTATGATTCCAAAGGTATTTTATAAGTCCTTTAATTCTCAGAAAAGTTTTTTATTTCATTAATTCAAAAGGGTCGATTTTATTAATTTCATTTGTTTTTATGAATATAATATTTGTAATTATAACACATAATTGTAACACAAATATTGTAAAGAAATTTAAGTAATTTTTTAAATAAGTAAATTTTAGTACGATCTGTTAAAAAAATATATTTAATTTGTAAAACTTGATATTTTGAATAACATAAATGATTACATACACTGAGTCAGTCTCTGAAACAAATAAAACACTCTGTAAATGTGTGTTCGTATTCGGTATAGTATCTTTGTATGAAACTCTCTACAAGTTAATTCAAAATGTTCAAGGTTCAAATTTCTACCTCCCATATAGAAAGTTTTAACGCAAAACTACTTTTAAGAAAACTACTTTTACAAAACTACTTTTATTGTAGAAAACTTACCAACATTTACAAATTCCAGATATAAATTATAGCATGAAAATAATTTATATTGTAACAATTAATTTGCACATAATAATTAAACGCTCCAATATTTTATTTTCCGAGTGTGATGTTTTATTTTCCCCGACTCAATATGGGTTGGTGAACCATGTTTTAATTTGTATAAAAATAATAATAATAAATAATAATTTGTATGCAACATTGATAAAGTTGGTTACCAGGACATCAAATCTTCAATTATTGTTTAATAAATCACAATTTTATAGAAAATATTAACAATTAAAATAGTCAATTTATATAACAGACCCTTATATCTGTGTAAAGTGAAACAAAGCTATAAAAAATAAATCTGCGTGTGATGTCACACTCGATAATTTGTCATCTCTTTTTTATAACAAAAACCCATAACGACTATGTGTATGAACATCATTTACTACTAATAACTGAGTTGTGTATTCCATAAAGTTCTATATGACGATGGTTGTGAAAAGGAAAAATAATCTTGATTAATTATTTTGTCTGTGACGTCATACATACAGCTAAAATAAGTTACAAATCAAAAATGAAAGTTAGTAATGTTGATTAATAAGTTTAAACAAAGAGTTTGTTTTTGGTTTGGGTACTATCACTTTTTCATGGATTTGATTTTAGAGGAACGAGAGCAGAGCGAGGCCGAATGAGGATACCTGGTGATTAAAGACAGCCATCTGGAGGCAAATCGTTTAAGCTATAATACTGAGAAGGAGAAATTGATTTCGAATTTTTCGATGGTAATCACCATAATGTAATCACAACATAGACTTGAATTTGAATATTTTATAAATTTATTTAATTTGATTATTAAATTAACATTATTTGTAATAAAGGGGAAAATTGAAATTTTTTTAATATTGCCTCTATTCAAAGGGGAGAGGCAGAGGGGACAGAACAGCCAATGTATACTACGTCGCCAAATTCAATTAAAATAAATTAGAACTAGAAATATTCAAATAATTATAGCCCATTCACCTCCTCTGAAGTTGAAATCTGCTATAACATAAATAAAACTAATGTTTCATATTATTTATTTTATGTAACATATTTTATGTAATTAAAACCAAATTTCATTTTAATTTTATAATTTTTATTAATATTAATTCCTTAGTTTCATAAAATATACATAATTGTGCTTAGTAGTTAGTGATAACAATACATTCTTAACACTTTAAATTCATCCTTTTACAAATTAAATTGCCAATAAAATGTTGTAACCCGTAGTAAAGTTTTGTAATAATTGTAATGTATTTAGTTGAAATTATTTCTATTTATTATTATTTTTAGTTATAAACTGTAACTTTTACATAATTCTTTAAATATTGTTTTCGGAACAGGAGTAATGGTATGCAGCTGTAATCGGTCATCGGCTACTGTTGATTAATAAGTTGGAAAGCGAGCTATATCGTAGAAATAAGCACCTAAAACAATCAGATTTCCAACGGGCAGCCGATTAAATCAAATAGCATTGCACGGGAAATTTAAATATATATATATATATATATATATATATATATATATATATATATATATATATATATATATCACCCTCGCTGGAAGAGCGCCTACTAACTAAAACTCCCCCTCTCTTCATCTATACCACAATCTGGTACCGCAATAGCATTCCTTCAGACTGGATCTTGATATTCGAGTTCCGCTGTGTTGACGTCCACTTCTTTGGTTTTTAGAATTTTCGTGACAAAGACTCGAACCGCACTCCAATACTCTTCCCTTTCCAGCATAATATTAACAATATTATCTACGGTCAGTGTGGTTCCCGTTATCGTCCGTATTTCTTCCCTTTCCATCACCCATCGGCCACAATAGAAGAACGTATGTTCTGGTGTATCTTTTTTTTTTTTTTTTAATATAGTTTCTCGGGCTTCATAGGCACGTAGCCTTTTATCGCCCCTAATATATTCTGCGTTCTGGTGTATCGACATGTTCACAGTTCCAACAATTGTCAGACTCTTTTTTTTTGAATCTCTTCAAGTATCTCCCAAAACATCCATGACCTCCGAGAAATTGTGTTATAAAATAATCAATTTCCCCGTATTTTCGATTTTTCCAAGTACTGTCTTCCGTATTAGCTTTTTAGCCCACACCGCTTTACCGGTATCTTTCTCCCATTCGCACTGCTATTTTTTTTAAATTTCTTTCCTTACTTTCTTGTGTTTTTTTTCTTTTTTAAGATAGACCCTTTTCCGCTCTTTCACCAGTACTGCCAGAGGTACTATTCCGCTAATCACCGCTATTCCGATAAGCATTACTCACTCGCATTGCCATTTTACGTTGCACACGCATTAACATATTTCTATATTTTTTGAGTTTTACAACTTCTACCCCTATTTGGTGCAGCATACAGCATTATTGAGTGAACCACCGACGTTAACACTCTTCTCTTACTTGCCTTCGGTCCCTTCAGTTTTGGCATTAGTCTACTTAACGTCATAAGTTTTTCCTCAGATTTCTTAGCCGCTTGTATAACATGTTGCTTCATGTCTGCATTCCTTCCAATACAGAGCCCCAGGTACTTTAAGTGTTCTTTGGATTTAATTTTCGTTGTGCGTACCTCCAAAGGTATTTCCGTCAGTTTTCTTGCACCATAAAGTACAATTGCCTCCGTTTTTTCCGGAGCAAGCTGTAATTGCTTCCTCTCTAGCATCTGTTCAATCCTGTTCCGCGTCGTGTTAGCGTATGCCTTTACTGTTTCCTCAGTTTTAGCTTCAATAATAAACAAGTGCTTGCTGTGTTATCCACGAATCCAATAACTGGTAGGCGCCTTCTGGTAGCTCAATTTTTGGTACCTCGTCGTACAGAATGTTCCATAGTAGAGGCCCTAATACCGATCCCTGTGGAACTCCGCAGGTTACACTTAAATTCCCCTCGACTTTTATCCAGCGGTCCTCTAGATAGCTGCTTATAATTCTTGTCAGGTACTCACTGACTTCAAACTCTTTCAGCGCTTTCATAATTCCATCCCAAGTTGCTGAATTAAAGGCATTCTTGATGTCTAGCGTTACCAACACTCCATATTTCCTGTTCCGGTGCGCCTTTAGTTTTATGTTCTCTACCGACCTCTTGATCTGGCTCATAGCATCAATAGTTTACCTTTTCTTTCTGAATCCATATTGGTTCTTCAACTTCTCCTGTTAACCTGACTGCTACTAGCTGCTCGAGAACTTTTAGGAGACGAATTCCTAATTCTTCTTCAAAAAATGTTTTAAAAATGCTTCACTTTTTTTTAATTTTAATATTGTTTTGTGGGTTACTGTAGTGTCTAATTCTAGTATATTTATTTCAGTATTTAAAATTGATCTGGATAATTGGCATCCATAACTTGTTTTCTTACATTATTCACTTGTTTAAACAAGTTCAATGCTTCATCAAGATTACCTTGTTCTTGCAGTAATTTAGCTATACTTACTTCAGTATTTAAAATATCTGGATGATTTTCATCCATAACTTGTTTTCTTACATTATTCACCTGTTTGAACAAGTTCAATGCTTCATCAAGATTACCTTGTTCTTGCAGTAATTTAGCTATACTTACTTCAGTATTTAAAATATCTGGATGATTGACATCCATAACTTGTTTTCTTACATTATTCACCTGTTTGAACAAGTTCAATGCTTCATCAAGATAACCTTGTTCTTGCAGTAATTTAGCTATACTTACTTCAGTATTTAAAATATCTGGATGATTGACATCCATAACTTGTTTTCTTACATTATTCACCTGTTTGAACAAGTTCAATGCTTCATCAAGATTACCTTGTTCTTGCAGTAATTTAGCTATACTTACTTCAGTATTTAAAATATCTGGATGATTGACATCCATAACTTGTTTTCTTACATTATTCACCTGCTTGAACAAGTTCAATGCTTCATCAAGATTACCTTGTTCTTGCAGTAATTTAGCTATACTTACTTCAGTATTTAAAATATCTGGATGATTTTCATCCATAACTTGTTTTCTTACTTTATTCACCTGTTTGAACAAGTTCAATGCTTCATCAAGATTACCTTGTTCTTGCAGTAATTTAGCTATACTTACTTCAGTATTTAAAATATCTGGATGATTGACATCCATAACTTGTTTTCTTACATTATTCACCTTTTTAAACAACTTCAATGCTTCATCAAGATTACCTTGTTCTTGCAGTAATTTAGCTATACTTACTTCAGTATTTAAAATATCTGGATGATTGACATCCATAACTTGTTTTCTTACATTATTCACCTGTCTAAACAACTTCAATGCTTCATCAAGATTACCTTGTTCTTGCAATATTTCAGCTATACTATTTTGTATACTTAGGGTAGCACCATCATCACCACCATTTAGATTTAATGACCTATCGTGTACCTTATTTAACAACTCTAGCGCTTCATTTAGTTTTCCTTGTGTGTGCAGGATAACAGCTATATTATGCTCATAACCAAGGATGTATATCTGATTGAAATATAAACCTTGCTTAGTCAATTCACATATTTCCTTAAACAATTTCAGTGCATCATCAAGGTTACCTAGATCCTGTAACACTAATGCCATATCACGCTTGACAGTTAAGATGTCCTTATGATTTAAATCCTTGGTTTTACTTTCTTCTATGTGAACTTCTTCAAATAAAGCCAACGCCTGATTAAGGTGTCCCTGGTCTTGAAGAACTTTGCCTTTGCAGCGTTTAACGTCTAACAAAATGGATTCAACACAGACATCTTGTTTTAATAATTTCTGCATATCGTTTAACAGCATTAACGCATCTTTTAGCCTCCCTTGTTCGCGAAGAACTATCGCTCTAAATATTTAAGTTTTTAACGTACTGGGATGATTAGGACCTCTTGTTGACTTCCTTCTGTAGTACACTTCGGTGAACGTATTAAATGCATCATTAAGTTTCCCTTGATCTTGAAATAATGCAGCCATAGTCTGTTGAGTAGTAATAGTGGCAGGATAACTGGATCCCATGAACTCTCTGAACGATCCAATAACATCTGAACATAATTCTATTGCCTTATTGAATTTGTGCTGATGTCGAAATACTAAAACAATATCCATTTTAATCGATAGAGTACTGTGGTGATAAATTCCTACAATCTGTCGCCTTTTGTCATACACTTCATTTAGTATTTTAAGAGCTTCATCAAGTTTGTTTTGCTGCAGTAATATCTTCCCCATACTGTGTCTAGTGGTTAAAGTAGCCAGATTATTAGCACCAAATATTTTCAATTTAACGTCGTATATTTCAGTAAATAGCTCTAATGCTTTACCATGGTTACCTTGTAGTTCTAATACAATGGCTATATTCTGTTTAGTATTTAAAGTAGCAGGGTCATCAGGACCTTTACATTCTGTACTTACACCATGCACATAATTAAACTTCTCTAATGCTTCTTTAAGTTTACCTTGTTTACTTAGAACTGTAGCTATGTTCTGTAAAGTCTTTATAGTACGCAAATCTTTATTACCAAACAAATTAATTTTAGCGCCGTACACTTTATTAAACACAGTCAGTGCGTCATCATACTTCCCTTGCTTTTCACGTATGAATGCCATACATTCACGGGCACTTAGAGTGCCTGAGTGATGGGGACCCATTATACAGTTCCGATGATTGTACACCTCGGTAAAAGATTTTAAAGCGTCATCAAAGTTTCCTTGTTTTTCAAGAACGGCAGCAATATCATAGAGAATGCCAACAGTTCTTAAATCATTAACCCCTAATTTATTCATTTTATCATTATAAATACTTCTATAATTTTGCAAAGCTTCATCAAACCTATATTCCTTTTCTAGCTCCTTCGCCTTTTCATACAAATTGTTATACGGCATATTTATTTGAATTTATAATATTTGTCGAAATTAGAATTAATAAAGTTATCGAATAAGTTTTTCTTCTTTAGTGTATTGTGTTCGGTATTTGTTTGGGTATTGGATTAAATATCTAACTTATTTTTTCATAAGCTGAAAAGAAAAAACAAATTTGTATAGTATGTTACAAGTTACATACATAATATGTAATGTAATATAATATCATATATTATAATGTCCCAGGTGTATATTTATATTCTTATATTCTTATTTTCTTATCCTATATTATAATGTCCGAGGTGTATGTTTGTTTTTTTATCTTATATTATAATGTCCGAGGTGTATGTTTGTTTTCTTATATTCTTATATTCTTATATGTTTATATGTTTATATTCTTATATGTTTACGCGATTCGTATGGTAGCTCGAAAACGGCTCCGTCAATGTTTCTGAAAACTTCCTATTTCGTAGAGAAAAAAATTCTAAGACTTTTGGCGTCCCCGAATTTTTCACTGAATTTCCTGGAAACCCGTAATTTTGGAAAAACTGGAAATAAAGTGAGCCCTTTTTTGCTGTATTACTTTTAATTCGTAAGAGATAGAAAGTTGAAATTTTGCATGTGTATTAAGGTATTCAATGCTGACATTTCTCAAAAATTAGAAATTCAAAAATGGAAAAAGGGGGCGTTAAAGAAATTCGGGGGCCCGTTAGGGAACTTTGGAGTAAGTTCATATTCTGGATTCTAGAATAATTAAGTATATTATCAATAAAATAAAATTCAAAATTTCAAAATTTTATTGAAGGGCACGGGGGCAGTATTTGCCGATAGTAAAAATTGTGCTAGAAAATTGAAATTTTGTATGTAGGCTAACCTTTGTAACTTATTTACGAAACGAAAAAAAAAATCCCAAATTTTGAAAAAAAGTTGGTCAAATAACGCATAAATTGAAAATATTTTTTATTTTGATAAAAAAAATATATTTTTTTAGTCAATTTATATGTGCGCGAGTTTATTTATTATTTCAATTTAAAAATAGAATTAAACATGAAATGTAATTATGAATTATTTTATTGGATTCAAATCATACACGACAAAAAGACGTCGCGCTGCGACGGGGGTAAACTCTAGACTTTAAAAGAGACTTTAAAGACTTTAAAGAGAAAAAAAATTTAAGACTTTTGGCGTCCCCGGATTTTTCCCTGAATTTCCTATAACCCCTAATTTTGGAAAAACTGGAAAAAAAGTGAGCCCTTTTTTGCTGTATTACTTTTAATTCGTAAAAGATAGAAAGTTGAAATTTTGCATGTGTATTAAGGTGTTCAATGCTGACATATCTCAAAAATTAGATATTCAAAAATTGTAAAGAGGGGGGTTGAAGAAATTCGGGGGCCCGGTAGAGAACGTTAGAGAAAGTTCATATTCTGGGTTCTAGAATAATTAAGTATATTATTAATAAAAGAAAATTCAAAATTTCAAAATTTTATTTGGGGGCACGGGGGCAGTTTTTGCTGAAAGTAAAAATTGTGCAATAAACTTGAAATTTTGTATATATGCTAACCTTGGTAACTTATTTACTAATTGAAAAAAAAATCCCAAATATTGAAAAAAAGTTGGTCAAATAACGCATAATTTGAAAATATTTTTTATTTTGATATAAAAAATATATTTTCTTAGTCAGTTTGTTTAAAAAATTAATTGTTGCTATATGTTAAATTTATATAGAACGAGTTTATTTATTATTTCAATTTAAAAATGGAATTAAATTTTGACATGAAATTCAAGCCACACACAAAAAAAAGACGTCGCTTTCGACGGGGGTAAAAGCTAGTGGAATTAAATTTTGACATGAAATTCAAGGCACACACAAAAAACAGACGTCGCTTGCGACGGGGGTAAAAGCTAGTATGTTTATATGTTTATATTCTTATATTCTTATATTCTTATATTCTTATATTCTTATATGTTTACGCGGTTCGTATGGTAGCTCGAAAACGGCTCCGTCAATGTTTCTGAAACTTTCCTATTTCGTAGAGAAAAAAATTCTAAGACTTTTGGCGTCCCCGGATTTTTCCCTGAATTTCCTGGAAACCCGTTATTTTGGAAAAACTGGAAAAAAAGTGATCCCTTTTTTGCTGTATTACTTTTAAGTCGTAAAAGATAGAAAGTTGAAATTTTGCATGTGTATTAAGCTATTTAATGCTGACATTTCTCAAAAATTAGAAACTCAAAAATTGAAAAAGGAGGGGTTAAAGAAATTCGGGGGCCCGGTAAGGAACTTTGGAAAAAGTTCATATTCTGGATTCTAGAATAATTAAGTAAATTATTATTAAAAAAAAATTCAAAATTTTATTGGGGGGCACGGGGGCAGTATTTGCCGAGAGTAAAAATTGTGCTAGAAAGTTGAAATTTTGTATATAGGCTAACCTTGGTAACTTATTTACGAATCGAAAAAAAAAATCCCAAGTTTTGAAAAAAAGTTGGTCAAATAACGCATAAATTGAAAATATTTTTTATTTTGATAAAAAAATAATATTTTTTTAGTCAATTTATATGTGTGTATATGTGCGCGAGTTTATTTATTATTTCAATTTAAAAATAGAACAGTTAAATATGAAATTTAATTACGAATTATTTTATTGAATTCAAATGATACACGCCAAAAAGACGTCGCATTGCGACGGGGGTAAACTCAAGTATATTATAATGTCCCAAGTGTATATTTATATTCTTATATGTTTATGTGTTTATATGTTTGGTTCGAATTTTGTATGGCATCTCGAAAACGGCTCCAGGGAAGTTTTTAAAAATTTCCTATTTTGTAGAGAAAAATATTCTAAGACTTTTGGCGTGCCCGGATTTTTCCCTGAATTTTCTGGAAACCCGTAATTTTGGAAAAACTGGAAAAAAGTGATCCCTTTTTTGCTGTATTACTTTCAAGTCGTAAAAGATAGAAAGTTGAAATTTTGCATGTGTATTAAGCTATTTAATGCTGACATTTCTGAAAAATTAGAATTTCAAAAATAGAAAAAGGGGGGGTTGAAGAAATTCGGGGGCCCGGTAGGGAACTTTGGAGAAAGTTCATATTCTGGATTGTAGAATAATTAAGTATATTATTAATAAAAAAAAATTCAAAATTTCAAAATTTTATTGGGGGGCACGGGGGCAGTATTTGCCGAGAGTAAAAATTGTGCTAGAAAGTTGAAATTTTGTATATAGGCTAACCTTGGCAACTTATTTACGAATCGAAAAGAAAATCCCAAATTTTGAAAAAAAGTTGTTCAAATATCGCATAAATGCAAAATATTTTTTATTTTGATATAAAAAATGTATTTTCTTAGTCAGTTTGTATGAAAAATTAATTGCTATTAAATGTTAAATCAATATAGTACGAGTTTATTTATTATTTCAATTTAAAAATCAAATTTTGACTTGAAATTCAAGCCACTCACAAAAAACAAACGTCGCTTGCGACGGGGGTAAAAGCTAGTTAAATATGAAATGTAATTACGAATTATTTTATTGGATTCAAATCATACACAACAAAAGGACGTCGCATTGCGACGGGGGTAAACTCTAGGGATCTTATAGTCTTATATGTTTGGTAGTAAATTTTGTATGGCAGCGTGAAAACGGCTTCGTCACTGTTTTTGAAAATTGCCTATTTCGTAGAGAAAAAAAATTCTAAGACTTTTAGCGTCCCCGGCTTTTTAGCTGAATTTCCTGGAAACCCGTAATTTTGGAAAAACTGGAAAAAAAGTGAGCCTTTGATATAAAATTCAAGCTACACACAAAAAACAGACGTCGCTTGCGACGGGGGTAAAAGCTAGTATGTTTATATGTTTGGTTCGAATTTTGTATGGCATCTCAAAAACGGCTCCAGGGAAGTTTTTAACAATTTCCTATTTCGTAGAGAAAAAAATTCTAAGACTTTTGGCGTCCCCGGATTTTTCCCTGAATTTCCTGGAAACCCGTAATTTTGGAAAAACTGGAAAAAAAGTGATCCCTTTTTTGCTGTATTACTTTTAATTCGTATAAGATAGAAAGTTGAAATTTTGCATGTGTATTAAGGTATTCAATGCTGACATTTCTCAAAAATTAGAAATTCAAAAATTGAAAAAAGGGGGGGTTAAAGAAATTCGGGGGCCCGGTAGGGAACTTTGGATAAAATTCATTTTCTGGATTCTAGAATAATTAAGTATATTATTAATAAAAAAAAAATTTAAAATTTTAAAATTTCATTGGGGGGCACGGGGGCAGTATTTGCCGAGAGTAAAAATTGTGCTAGAAAGTTGAAATTTTGTATATAGCCTAACCTTGGCAACTCATTTACGAATCGAAAAAAAAATCCCAAATTTTGAAAAAAAGTTGTTCAAGTATCGCATAAATTCAAAATATTTTTTATTTTGATATAAAAAATGTATTTTCTTAGTCAGTTTGTATGAAAAACTAATTGTTATTAAATGTTAAATCAATATAGGACGAGTTTATTTATTATTTCAATTTAAAAATTAAATTTTGACTTAAAATTCAAGCCACTCACAAAAAACAAACGTCGCTTGCGACGGGGGTAAAAGCTAGTATCATATATTATAATGTCCCAGGTGTTTGAATCTATTCTTATATGTTTATATTCTTATATGTTTGGTACTGAATTTTGTATGGCAGCGCGAAAACGGCTCCGGCGATCTTTTTAAAAATTTACTATTTCGTAGAGAAAAAAATTCTAAGACTTTTGGCGTCCCCGGATTTTTCCCTGAATTTCCTGGAAACCCGTAATTTTGGAAAAACTGGAAAAAAAGTGATCCCTTTTTTGCTGTATTACTTTTAAGTCGTAAACGATAGAAAGTTGAAATTTTGCATGTGTATTAAGGTATTCAATGCTGACATTTCTCAAAAATTAGAAATTCAAAAATTAAAAAAGGGGGGGTTGAAGAAATTCGGGGGCCCGTTAGGGAACTTTGGAGAAAGTTCATATTCTGGATTATAGAATAACTAAGTATATTATCAGTAAAAAAAAAAATCAAAATATAAAAATTTTATGGGGGGGGCACGGGGGCAGTATTTGCCGAAAGTAAAAATTGTGCTAGAAAATTGAAATTTTGTATGTAGGCTATCCTTAGGAACTTATTTACGAATCAAAAAAAAATCGCAAATTTTGAAAAAAAGTTTGTCAAATAACGCATAAATTGAAAATATTTTTTATTTTGATAAAAAAAATATATTTTTTAGTCAATTTATATGTGTGGCGAGTTTATTTATTATTTCAATTTAAAAATAGAATTAAATATGAAAAGTAATTACGAATTATTCTATTGCATTCAAATCATACACGACAAAAGGACGTCGCATTGCGACGGGGGTAAACTCTAGGGATCTTATATTCTTATATGTTTGGTAGTAAATTTTGTATGGCAGCGCGAAAACGGATTCGTCAATGTTTTTGAAAATTGCCTGTTTCGTAGAGAAATTTTTTTTAAGACTTTGGGGTCCCCGGATTTTTCCCTGAATTTCCTGGAAATCCGTAATTTTGGAAAAACTGGAAAAAAGTGAGCCTTTTTTGCTGTATTACTTTTAATTCGTAAAAGATGGAAAGTTGAAATTTTGCATGTGTATTAAGGTATTTTATGCTGACATTTCGCAAAAATTAGAAATTCAAAAATTGAAAAAGGGGGGGGGTTGAAAAAATTCGGGGGCCCGGTAGAAAACTTTGGAGAAAGTTCATATTCTAGATTCTAGAATAATTAAGTGTATTATTAATAAAAGAAAAATTCAAAATTTAATTTGGGGGCACGGGGGGCAGTAATTTCCGAGTGTAAAAATTGTGCTAGAAAGTTGAAATTTTGTATATAGGCTAACCGTGGTAACTTATTTACTAATCGAAAAAAAATCCCAAATTTTGAAAAATAGTTGGTCAAATAACGCATCAATTGAAAATATTTTTTATTTTGATATAAAAAATATATTTCCTTAGTCAGTTTGAATGAAAAATTAATTGTTATAATATGTAAAATTAATATAGGACGAATTTATTTATTATTTCAGTTTAAAAATGGAATTAAATTTTGACATGAAATTCAAGCCACACACAAAAAACAAACGTCGCTTGCGACGGGGGTAAAAGCTAGTATATATATAATCTACTATTATAATGTTCGTAATGTTCCAATTTAACATGGAAAACTCATAAGAACTCATAGATATTTATATATATATATATATATATATATATATATATATTTCCGGTAACAAAATCTGTATGGTATCTTCTAAACGGCGCCTACAAAGTTTTTTAAATTTTGATATTATGTAAAGATCGAATTTCTAAGACTTTCTACGTCCCTGAATTTTTCCCTGAATTTCCCTGGAACAAATTATTCTGGAAAAACTGGAAAATTCGAAAAAAACACTTTTGCAAATATCTGACGAACTAGAAAAGATAGAAAACTGAAATTTGGTGTGTGTATTAAGGTATTCAATGCTGACATTTCTCAAAAATTAGAAATTCAAAAATTGAAAAAGGGGGGGTTAAAGAAATTTGGGGGCCCGTTAGGGAACTTTGGAGAAAGTTCATATTCTGGATTCTAAAATAATTAAGTATATTTATAATAAAAAAAAATTCAAAATTTCAAAATTTTATTGGGGGGCACGGGGGCAGTATTTTTCGAGAGTAAAAATTGTGCTAGAAAATTAAAATTTTGTATATAGGCTAACCTTGGTAACTTATTTACGAATCGAAAAAAAAAATCCCAAATTTTGAAAAAAAGTTGGTCAAATAACGCATAAATTGAAAATATTTTTTATTTTGATAAAAAAAAAATATTTTTTTAATCAATTTATATGTGTGTATATGTGCGCGAGTTTATTTATTATTTCAATTTAAAAATAGAACAGTTAAATATGAGATGTAATTACGAATTATTTTATTGGATTCAAACGATACACGCCTAAAAGACGTCGTTTTGCGACGGGGGTAAACTCAGTCTTATTTATAATGTTCCAAATGTATATTTATGATCTTATGATTTTATATGTTTGGTAGTAAACTTTGTAAGGCAGCGCGAAGACGGCTCCGTCAATGTTTTTGAAAATTGTCTATTTCGTAGAGAAAAAAATTCTAAGACTTTTGGCGTCCCCGGATTTTTCCCTGAATTTCCTAGAAACCCGTTATTTTGGAAAAACTGGAAAAAAAGTGATCCCTTTTTTGCTGTATTACTTTTAAGTCGTAAAAGATAGAAAGTTGAAATTTTGCATGTGTATTAAGCTATTTAATGCTGACATTTCTCAAAAATTAGAAACTCAAAAATTGAAAAAGGAGGGGTTAAAGAAATTCGGGGGCCCGGTAAGGAACTTTGGAAAAAGTTCATATTCTGGATTCTAGAATAATTAAGTAAATTATTATTAAAAAAAAATTCAAAATTTTATTGGGGGGCACGGGGGCAGTATTTGCCGAGAGTAAAAATTGTGCTAGAAAGTTGAAATTTTGTATATAGGCTAACCTTGGTAACTTATTTACGAATCGAAAAAAAAAATCCCAAGTTTTGAAAAAAAGTTGGTCAAATAACGCATAAATTGAAAATATTTTTTATTTTGATAAAAAAATAATATTTTTTTAGTCAATTTATATGTGTGTATATGTGCGCGAGTTTATTTATTATTTCAATTTAAAAATAGAACAGTTAAATATGAAATTTAATTACGAATTATTTTATTGAATTCAAATGATACACGCCAAAAAGACGTCGCATTGCGACGGGGGTAAACTCAAGTATATTATAATGTCCCAAGTGTATATTTATATTCTTATATGTTTATGTGTTTATATGTTTGGTTCGAATTTTGTATGGCATCTCGAAAACGGCTCCAGGGAAGTTTTTAAAAATTTCCTATTTTGTAGAGAAAAATATTCTAAGACTTTTGGCGTGCCCGGATTTTTCCCTGAATTTTCTGGAAACCCGTAATTTTGGAAAAACTGGAAAAAAGTGATCCCTTTTTTGCTGTATTACTTTCAAGTCGTAAAAGATAGAAAGTTGAAATTTTGCATGTGTATTAAGCTATTTAATGCTGACATTTCTGAAAAATTAGAATTTCAAAAATAGAAAAAGGGGGGGTTGAAGAAATTCGGGGGCCCGGTAGGGAACTTTGGAGAAAGTTCATATTCTGGATTGTAGAATAATTAAGTATATTATTAATAAAAAAAAATTCAAAATTTCAAAATTTTATTGGGGGGCACGGGGGCAGTATTTGCCGAGAGTAAAAATTGTGCTAGAAAGTTGAAATTTTGTATATAGGCTAACCTTGGCAACTTATTTACGAATCGAAAAGAAAATCCCAAATTTTGAAAAAAAGTTGTTCAAATATCGCATAAATGCAAAATATTTTTTATTTTGATATAAAAAATGTATTTTCTTAGTCAGTTTGTATGAAAAATTAATTGCTATTAAATGTTAAATCAATATAGTACGAGTTTATTTATTATTTCAATTTAAAAATCAAATTTTGACTTGAAATTCAAGCCACTCACAAAAAACAAACGTCGCTTGCGACGGGGGTAAAAGCTAGTTAAATATGAAATGTAATTACGAATTATTTTATTGGATTCAAATCATACACAACAAAAGGACGTCGCATTGCGACGGGGGTAAACTCTAGGGATCTTATAGTCTTATATGTTTGGTAGTAAATTTTGTATGGCAGCGTGAAAACGGCTTCGTCACTGTTTTTGAAAATTGCCTATTTCGTAGAGAAAAAAAATTCTAAGACTTTTAGCGTCCCCGGCTTTTTAGCTGAATTTCCTGGAAACCCGTAATTTTGGAAAAACTGGAAAAAAAGTGAGCCTTTGATATAAAATTCAAGCTACACACAAAAAACAGACGTCGCTTGCGACGGGGGTAAAAGCTAGTATGTTTATATGTTTGGTTCGAATTTTGTATGGCATCTCAAAAACGGCTCCAGGGAAGTTTTTAACAATTTCCTATTTCGTAGAGAAAAAAATTCTAAGACTTTTGGCGTCCCCGGATTTTTCCCTGAATTTCCTGGAAACCCGTAATTTTGGAAAAACTGGAAAAAAAGTGATCCCTTTTTTGCTGTATTACTTTTAATTCGTATAAGATAGAAAGTTGAAATTTTGCATGTGTATTAAGGTATTCAATGCTGACATTTCTCAAAAATTAGAAATTCAAAAATTGAAAAAAGGGGGGGTTTAAGAAATTCGGGGGCCCGGTAGGGAACTTTGGAGAAAATTCATTTTCTGGATTCTAGAATAATTAAGTATATTATTAATAAAAAAAAAATTTAAAATTTTAAAATTTCATTGGGGGGCACGGGGGCAGTATTTGCCGAGAGTAAAAATTGTGCTAGAAAGTTGAAATTTTGTATATAGCCTAACCTTGGCAACTCATTTACGAATCAAAAAAAAAATCCCAAATTTTGAAAAAAAGTTGTTCAAGTATCGCATAAATTCAAAATATTTTTTATTTTGATATAAAAAATGTATTTTCTTAGTCAGTTTGTATGAAAAACTAATTGTTATTAAATGTTAAATCAATATAGGACGAGTTTATTTATTATTTCAATTTAAAAATTAAATTTTGACTTAAAATTCAAGCCACTCACAAAAAACAAACGTCGCTTGCGACGGGGGTAAAAGCTAGTATCATATATTATAATGTCCCAGGTGTTTGAATCTATTCTTATATGTTTATATTCTTATATGTTTGGTACTGAATTTTGTATGGCAGCGCGAAAACGGCTCCGGCGATCTTTTTAAAAATTTACTATTTCGTAGAGAAAAAAATTCTAAGACTTTTGGCGTCCCCGGATTTTTCCCTGAATTTCCTGGAAACCCGTAATTTTGGAAAAACTGGAAAAAAAGTGATCCCTTTTTTGCTGTATTACTTTTAAGTCGTAAACGATAGAAAGTTGAAATTTTGCATGTGTATTAAGGTATTCAATGCTGACATTTCTCAAAAATTAGAAATTCAAAAATTAAAAAAGGGGGGGTTGAAGAAATTCGGGGGCCCGTTAGGGAACTTTGGAGAAAGTTCATATTCTGGATTATAGAATAACTAAGTATATTATCAGTAAAAAAAAAAATCAAAATATAAAAATTTTATGGGGGGGGGCACGGGGGCAGTATTTGCCGAAAGTAAAAATTGTGCTAGAAAATTGAAATTTTGTATGTAGGCTATCCTTAGGAACTTATTTACGAATCAAAAAAAAATCGCAAATTTTGAAAAAAAGTTTGTCAAATAACGCATAAATTGAAAATATTTTTTATTTTGATAAAAAAAATATATTTTTTAGTCAATTTATATGTGTGGCGAGTTTATTTATTATTTCAATTTAAAAATAGAATTAAATATGAAAAGTAATTACGAATTATTCTATTGCATTCAAATCATACACGACAAAAGGACGTCGCATTGCGACGGGGGTAAACTCTAGGGATCTTATATTCTTATATGTTTGGTAGTAAATTTTGTATGGCAGCGCGAAAACGGATTCGTCAATGTTTTTGAAAATTGCCTGTTTCGTAGAGAAATTTTTTTTAAGACTTTGGGGTCCCCGGATTTTTCCCTGAATTTCCTGGAAATCCGTAATTTTGGAAAAACTGGAAAAAAGTGAGCCTTTTTTGCTGTATTACTTTTAATTCGTAAAAGATGGAAAGTTG
The DNA here is from genome assembly GCA_963678705.1 of Panorpa germanica. Classification (NCBI taxonomy): domain Eukaryota; kingdom Metazoa; phylum Arthropoda; class Insecta; order Mecoptera; family Panorpidae; genus Panorpa; species Panorpa germanica. The sequence continues at coordinate 835,661 of OY783219.1, read as the reverse complement.
AAATTTTGCATGTGTATTAAGGTATTTTATGCTGACATTTCGCAAAAATTAGAAATTCAAAAATTGAAAAAGGGGGGGGGTTGAAAAAATTCGGGGGCCTGGTAGAAAACTTTGGAGAAAGTTCATATTCTAGATTCTAGAATAATTAAGTGTATTATTAATAAAAGAAAAATTCAAAATTTAATTTGGGGGCACGGGGGGCAGTAATTTCCGAGTGTAAAAATTGTGCTAGAAAGTTGAAATTTTGTATATAGGCTAACCGTGGTAACTTATTTACTAATCGAAAAAAAATCCCAAATTTTGAAAAATAGTTGGTCAAATAACGCATCAATTGAAAATATTTTTTATTTTGATATAAAAAATATATTTCCTTAGTCAGTTTGAATGAAAAATTAATTGTTATAATATGTAAAATTAATATAGGACGAATTTATTTATTATTTCAGTTTAAAAATGGAATTAAATTTTGACATGAAATTCAAGCCACACACAAAAAACAAACGTCGCTTGCGACGGGGGTAAAAGCTAGTATATATATAATCTACTATTATAATGTTCGTAATGTTCCAATTTAACATGGAAAACTCATAAGAACTCATAGATATTTATATATATATATATATATATATATATATATTTCCGGTAACAAAATCTGTATGGTATCTTCTAAACGGCGCCTACAAAGTTTTTTAAATTTTGATATTATGTAAAGATCGAATTTCTAAGACTTTCTACGTCCCTGAATTTTTCCCTGAATTTCCCTGGAACAAATTATTCTGGAAAAACTGGAAAATTCGAAAAAAACACTTTTGCAAATATCTGACGAACTAGAAAAGATAGAAAACTGAAATTTGGTGTGTGTATTAAGGTATTCAATGCTGACATTTCTCAAAAATTAGAAATTCAAAAATTGAAAAAGGGGGGGTTAAAGAAATTTGGGGGCCCGTTAGGGAACTTTGGAGAAAGTTCATATTCTGGATTCTAAAATAATTAAGTATATTTATAATAAAAAAAAATTCAAAATTTCAAAATTTTATTGGGGGGCACGGGGGCAGTATTTTTCGAGAGTAAAAATTGTGCTAGAAAATTAAAATTTTGTATATAGGCTAACCTTGGTAACTTATTTACGAATCGAAAAAAAAAATCCCAAATTTTGAAAAAAAGTTGGTCAAATAACGCATAAATTGAAAATATTTTTTATTTTGATAAAAAAAAAATATTTTTTTAATCAATTTATATGTGTGTATATGTGCGCGAGTTTATTTATTATTTCAATTTAAAAATAGAACAGTTAAATATGAGATGTAATTACGAATTATTTTATTGGATTCAAACGATACACGCCTAAAAGACGTCGTTTTGCGACGGGGGTAAACTCAGTCTTATTTATAATGTTCCAAATGTATATTTATGATCTTATGATTTTATATGTTTGGTAGTAAACTTTGTAAGGCAGCGCGAAGACGGCTCCGTCAATGTTTTTGAAAATTGTCTATTTCGTAGAGAAAAAAATTCTAAGACTTTTGGCGTCCCCGGATTTATCCCTGAATTTCCTGGAAACCCGTAATTTTGGAAAAACTGGAAAAAAAGTGATCCCTTTTTTGCTGTATTACTTTTAAGTCGTAAAAGATAGAAAGTTGAAATTTTGCATGTGTATTAAGCTATTTATGGCTAATATTTCTCAAAAATTAGAAATTCAAAAATTGAAAAAGGGGGGGTTAAAAAAATTCGGGTGCCCGGTAGGAAACTTTGGAGAAAGTTCATATTCTGAATTCTAGAATAATTAAGTATATTATTAATGAAAAAATAAACAAAATTTCAAAATTTTTTTTGGGGGCACGGGGGCAGTATTTTCCGAGAGTAAAAATTGTGCTAGAAAGTTGAAATTTTATATATAGCCTAACCTTGGTAAGTTATTTACGAATCGAAATAAAAAATTTCAAATTTTGAAAAAAAGTTGGTCAAATAACGCATAAATTGAAAATATTTTTTATTTTGATAAAAAAAATATATTTTTTAGTCAATTTATATGTGTCAATGTATTTGTGCGAGTTTATTTATTATTTCAATTTAAAAATAGAACAGTCAAATATAAAATTTAATTACGAATTATTTTATTAGATTCAAATGATACACGCCAAAAGACGTCGCATTGCGACGGGGGTAAACTCAAGTATATTATAACGTCCCAGCTGTATATTTATATTCTCATATGTTTATGTCTTTATATATTTGGTTCGAATTTTGTATGGCATCTCGAAAACGGCTCCAGGGAAGTTTTTAAAAATTTCCTATTTTGTAGAGAAAAAAATTCTAAGACTTTTGGCGTCCCCGAATTTTCCCTGAATTTCCTGGAAACCCGTAATTTTGGAAAAACTGGAAAAAAAGTGATCCCTTTTTTGCTGTATTACTTTTAATTCGTATAAGATAGAAAGTTGAAATTTTGCATGTGTATTAAGGTATTCAATGCTGACATTTCTCAAAAATTAGAAATTTAAAAATTAAAAAAGGGGGGGTTAAAGAAATTCGGGGGCCCGGCAAGGAACTTTGGAGAAAATTCATTTTCTGGATTCTAGAATAATTAAGTATATTATTAATAAAAAAAAAATTCAAAATTTTAAAATTTTATTGGGGGGCACGAGGGCAGTATTTGCCGAGAGTAAAAATTGTGCTAGAAAGTTGAAATTTTGTATATAGGCTAACCTTGGTAACTTATATACGAATCGAAAAAAAAATCCCAAATTTTGAAAAAAAGTTGTTCAAATATCGCATAAATTCAAAATATTTTTTATTTTGATATAAAAAATGTATTTTCTTAGTCAGTTTGTATGAAAAATTAATTGTTATTAAATGTTATATCACTATAGGACGAGTTTATTATATCAATTGAAAAATGGAAAAATGGAATTAAATTTAGACTTGAAATTCAAGCCACTCACAAAAAACAAACGTCTCTTGCGACGGGGGTAAAAGCTAGTCCTATATTATAATGTCCCAGGTGTATATATGTGTTCTTATCTACTTATTATAATGTTCGTAATGTTCCAATTTAACATGGAAAACTCATAAGAACTCATAGATATTTATATATATAGAGCGTTATTTATTTATTTATTTATATATATATCCGGTAACAAAATCGTATCTTCTAAACGGCGCCTACAAAGTTCTTCAAATTTTGGTATGATGTAAAGGACGAATTTCTAAGACTTTCTACGTCCCTAAATTTTCCCCTGAATTTCCGTGGAAAAACTTATACTGGAAAAACTGGAAAATTCGAAAAAATACTTTTGCTAATATCTGACGAACTAGAAAAGATAGAAAACTGAAATTTGGTGTGTGTATTGAGATCATAATTGTGCACATTTGCCAATAGTTGGAAATTGGAAATTAAAGTTCAGTAGCGGCGCGAATTTCCGGGGGCAATGTTAGAATAGAGTTAGGACGTTGAAATTTAATATGTAGGCTCGCTGTAGACAGTTATTAATGAAAAAAAAAAAACAGCCCCAAATTTCCAGTGGCGGCGGGAATTGAGACAGTAAATGCCAGAAATATTGAAAATGTAGTATTATAACTTAGGGTATGTATGGAGACACTAATTGCGCATGTTTGCCAATAATTAGATTACCAAAATTTTAATTCAGTAGCGGCGTGATTTTTTGGGAGCAATGTCGCAACAGAGCTAGAACGTTAAAATTTGGAACGGGGGCCATATATAGAGTGTCAATAAAGACACACTATAGAAATTTGCAACTTTCCAGAGGCGGCGGGCGCTGGGGGCCAAAAACCAGATATTTGAAATATATGGAGATGAAAGGCTATAGTTTAGAATATATATTCTTAGATACAAATAAAATAGATCCTCGTGCTAAAATTTGACAAACTTGTTCAGTAGCGGTGGTATGTGGGGGGTACTAATGCTAAAATTTAAATACAAAGCTGAAATTTAGTATGCAGATATAGATTGACATATTTATTACGAAAATTTAAAAAAAAACTTCATTTTCTTAAGTGTAACATTAAAGTGGGGGTGATAAACCGAGTATAAGAATAATATAGAGGTACAACGATAATATTTTGCATGTAGAATATTAAATAGAAGCTAAATAGTTCTCTATAAGTCAGATATTCAAATTACATTCAGTAGTAGAATTGGATTGATTTTTGGTGCGTTTGTTGTGCTGTGAAATCGAACAGAAGTGAGGGGTATAGGGGGGAAATAGTTAACAGCCTAAAATATAAAAAAATAGAAAAAGTGAAAAAATAGAAACTATGCATGTGCATATTTGCGAAAATAAATTTAACCTTAGTAGCGGCGTGAAATTGGGGAAGTGGGGGCGGGAAAACGCTTTGCCAAAGAACTCAATTTTGAAATTTCGATCATTTATAAAAGTAGGGGTAGATAAAGGTAGAGAGAGTTGTTACGAGCAAAATAGATTGCTATGCCTAAAATTTGACAATTTTATTTCAGCAGCGGGGATTAATGGGGAGACTAATATTATAACGTAAATATAAATACGAAATATAGAGTGTAAGATTACAGTACAGTTTTAATCATGTAAATGAATTGCTGTAATATCGAATTGGTAGTGTCTGATTGAAGAAGAGTGTGGCGCTGGGGTTCAGTTCTAAGTAACGGTGGTGTTAGAAGTAGTGGCGATAGATTATAATGGCTCTGGGAGGTAACCGTATTGCAGAATATGTGCTTTTGTGCTGAAAGTGAGGGTGGCGGGGTATGGGGATTGAATCGAAAGTGCAATAACGGGAAGGAAAAGGCCTAGAGATGAGATTATTAGGAGCAAACTGCTAGGCTTTCTTAAAAACATAAATGAATTGATGTAAGTTGTAGGTTTACATTGATATTAGTGAAAATTTTATCAAAGATTTATCTTATCGAATAATTATTAAAAAATAATGTACTTTTATGGATGAAATTTAGTATGCAGGTTGCCAGTAAAGTATTAATTTGGAAAACTAATTCTTTAGAGATTAGTACGCAGGGGGTGGAAGCGCAGGATTATTTAATGATTGCGCTAAACGGGGGGTATAGGAAAGTGCCCTAATAAGCGATGATGTTCAGTTAAGCTGTAGTTTTGCAAGTGGGCGCATTATGGCAAAGGTGCAGATGATTACAATTAAAAGTGCGAGAACGATACAGAGCATGGAGCCAAGAGGTGATTGATGATTAGGGGCGGGGCAGTGGACATTGTTCAATACTGTGCTTTATTATGGTAAATGATAATTTTACGCAGCGGGGGCGCTGTGAAAGTACTCTAAGGACCGACGATGCTCAGGGAAGAAGCGATGCAGAGTGCTAAAAGTAGGAGGCGCTTCATGACAGAAGTTTAGAGGAATCAAATTAAAAGTTCGGAAACGTAAGAGAGCATGGAGCCAAGAGGTGACGATTGGGGCTTATGGGCGGGGGCACTGGAGACTGGTCAATACAGTGCTTTATTACTGTAAATAAAAGAATTATAACAAAATAATATTTTGCATTTAATTTGCGATATATACAGCAGACTTGGAGGGGGTAATGGAAAGAGGACAAGATGGGGGGGGTGCTAATAGGAAGACACTACAAGATATGGACGTTAGCATACGCTGACGATATAGTCCTGTAGGCAAAAAGGGAAGGAGAGCTGCAGGAGATGGCTCACCGGCTAGGGAGATATATAGACAGGAAAGGACTAGAGTTAAATGTGGAAAAGACAAAAATTATGGTATTTAAAAAAGGGGGTAAAAAAAGAAGACATAAAAGGTGGAAATACAAGACAGAGGACATTGAGGAAGTAGAAGAATTTAAATATCTGGGCTACACTTTTAAAAAGAACTTTTTTCTTCTACATCTTAGAAAACTGAAATTTGGTGTGTGTATTAGGATCATAATTGTGCACATTTTCCAATAGTTGGAAATTTGAAATTTGAGTTCAGTAGCGGCGCGAATTTTTGGGGGCAATGTTAGAATAGAGTTAGGACGTTCAAATTTAATATGCAGGCTCGCTGTAGACAGTAATTAATAAAAAAAATAAACAGCCCCAACTTTCCAGTGGCGGCGGGAGTTGAGACAGTAAAAGCCAAAAATATTGAAAATGTAGTGTTATAACTTAGTGTATGTATTAAGACACTAATTGCGCATGTTTGCCAATAATTGGATTACCAAAATTTTAATTCAGTAGCGGCGTGATTTTTTGGGGGCAATGTCGCAACAGAGCTAGAACGTTAATATTTGGAACGTGGGCCCTATATAGAGTGTCATTAAAGACACACTATAGAAAATTGCAACTTTCCAGAGGCGGCGGGCGCTGGGGGCCAAAGACCAGAAATATGAAATATATAGAGATAGGGCTATAGTTTAAAAAATATTCTATATTATAATGTTCCAACTGTTTGAATCTATTCTTATATTCTTATCCTATATTATAATGTTCCAACTGTTATAATCTATTCTTATATTCTTATATTCTTATATGTTTATATGTTTGGTACTGAATTTTGTATGGCAGCGAGAAAACGGCTCCATCAATGTTTTTGAAAATTTCCTATTTCGTAGAGAAAAAAATTCTAAGACTTTTGGCGTCCCCTGATTTTTCCCGGAATTTCCTGCGAACCCGTAATTTTGGAAAAACTGGAAAAAAATTGAGCCCTTTTTTGCTGTATCACTTTTAATTCGTAAAAGATAGAAAGTTGAAATTTTGCATGTGTATTAAGGTATTCAAAGCTGACATTTCTCAAAAATTAAAAAGTCAAAAATTGACAAAGGGGGGGTTTAAGAAATTCGGGGGCCCGGTAGGGAACTTTGGAGAAAGTTCATATTCTGGATTCTAGAATAATTAAGTATATTATTAATAAAAAAAAATTCAAAATTTCAAAATTTTATTTGGGGGCACGGGGGGCAGTATTTGCCGAGAGTAAAAATTGTGCTAGAAAGTTGAAATTTTGTATATAGGCTAACCTTGGTAACTTATTTACGAATCGAAAAAAAAAATCCCAAATTTTGAAAAAAAGTTGGTCAAATAACGCATAATTTGAAAATATTTTTTATTTTGATAAAAAAAATATTTTTTTTTAGTCAATTTATATGTTTGTATATGTTCATATTTGTATGTATTGTGCGCGAGTTTATTTATTATTTCAATTTAAAAATAGAATTAAATATGAAATGTAATTACGAATTATTTTGTTGAATTCAAATCATACACGCCAAAAAGACGGGGGTAAACTCTGGGTTTTCAAAGAAATTTTAAAGAGAAAAAAATTCTAAGACTTTTGGAATCCCCGGATTTTTCCATGAATTTCCTGGAAACCCGTAATTTTAGAAAAACTGGAAAAAAAGTGAGCCTTTTTTGCTGTATTTCTTTTAATTCGTAAAAGATAGAAAGTTGAAATTTTGCATGTGTATTTAATGCTGACATTTCTCAAAAATTAAAAATTCAAAAATTGAAAAAGGGGGAGTTAAAGAAATTCGGGAGCCCGGTGGGGAACGTTGTAGAAAGTTCATATTCTGGATTCTAGAATAATTAAGTATATTATAGTTAAAACAAAATTGGGGGCACGGGGAATATTATTTTCCAAGTGTAGAAATTGTGCTTGAAAGTTTAAATTTTGTATATAGGGTAACCTTGGTAACTTATTTACTAATCAAAAAAAAAATCCCAAATTTTGAAAAAAAGTTGGTCAAATAACATTTTATTTTAATATAAAAAATATATTTTCTTAGTCAGTTTGTATGAAAAATCAATTGTTATTAAATGTAAAATCAATATAGGACGAGTTTTTTTATTATTTCAATTTAAAAATGGAATTAAATTTTGACATGAAATTCAAACCACTCATAAAAAACAAACGTCGCTTGTGACGGGGGTAAAAGCTAGTATTCTTATCATCATCTTACTATTATAATGTTCGTAATGTTCCAATTTAACATGGAAAACTCATAAGAACTCATAGATATTTATATATATATATATATTTCCGGTAACAAAATCTGTATGGTATCTTCTAAACGGCGCCTACAAAGTTTTTTAAATTTTGATATTATGTAAAGGACGAATTTCTAAGACTTTCTACGTCCCTGAATTTTTCCCTGAATTTCCCTGGAACAAATTATTCTGGAAAAACTGGAAAATTCGAAAAAATACTTTTGCAAATATCTGACGAACTAGAAAAGATAGAAAACTGAAATTTGGTGTGTGTATTAAGGTATTCAATGCTGACATTTCTCAAAAATTAGAAATTCAAAAATTGAAAAAGGGGGGGTTGAAGAAATTTGGGGGCCCGTTAGGGAACTTTGGAGAAAGTTCATATTCTGGATTCTAGAATAATTAAGTATATTTATAATAAAAAAAATTTCAAAATTTCAAAATTTTATTGGGGGGCACGGGGGCAGTATTTTTCGAGAGTAAAAATTGTGCTAGAAAGTTAAAATTTTGTATATAGGCTAACCTTGGTAACTTATTTACGAATCGAAAAAAAAAATCCCAAATTTTGAAAAAAAATTGGTCAATTAACGCCTAAATTGAAAATATTTTTTTTTTTGATAAAAAAAATATATTTTTTTAATCAATTTATATGTGTGTATATGTGCGCGAGTTTATTTATTATTTCAATTTAAAAATAGAACAGTTAAATATGAAATTTAATTACGAATTATTTTATTGGATTTAAATGATACACGCCAAAAAGACATCGCTTTGCGACGGGGGTAAACCTTAGACTTTAAAAGAGACTTTAAAGAGAAAAAAATCTAAGACTTCTAGCGTCCCCGGATTTTTCCCTGAATTTCCCTTGGGAAAAAATGTAAAAAAAGTGAGCCCTTTTTTGCTGTATTACTTTTAATTCGTAAATTATAGAAAGATGAAATTTTGCATGTGTTTTAAGGTATTCAATGCTGACATTTCTCAAAAATTAGAAATTCAAAAATTAAAAAAGGGGGGGTTGAAGAAATTCGGGGGCCCGGTAGGAAACGTCAAAGAAAGTTCATATTCTAAATTCTAGAATAATTAAGTATATTATCAATAATAGAAAATTCAAAATTTTATTTGGGGGCACGGGGGACAATATTTTTCGAATGTAAAAATTGTGCTAGAAAGTTGAAATTTTGTATATAGGCTAACCTTGGTAACTTATTTACTAATTAAAAAAAATCCCAAATTTTGAAAAAAAGTTGGTCAAATAACGCATAAATTGAAAATATTTTTTATTTTAATATTAAAAATATATTTTCTTGGTCAGTTTGTATGAAAAATTAATTGTTATTATATGTAAAATTAATATAGGACGAGTTTATTTATTATTTCAATTTAAAAATGGAATTAAATTTTGACATGAAATTCAAGCCACACACAAAAAACAGACGTCGCTTGCGACGGGGGTAAATGCTAGTCCTATATTATAATGTTCCAAGTGTTTATTTATATTCTTATATGTTTATATTTTTCTATGTTTATATGTTTGGTTCGAATTTTGTATGGCATCTTGAAAACGGCTCCAGGGAAGTTTTTGAAAATTTCCTATTTCGTAGAGAAAAAAATTCTAAGACTTTTGGCGTCTCCGGATTTTTCCCTGAATTTCCTGGAAACCCGTAATTTTGGAAAAACTGGAAAAAAGTAAACCCTTTTTTGCTGTTTTACTTTTAATTCGTAAAAGATAGAAAGTTGAAATTTTGCATGTGTATTAAGGTATTCAATGCTGACATTTCTCAAAAATTAAAAATTCAAAAATTGAAAAAGGGGGGGGGGTTCACGAAATTCGGGGGCCCGGTAGGGAACTTTTGGGAAAGTTCATATTCTGGATTCTAGAATAATTAAGTACATTATTAATAATAAAAATTTCAAAATTTCAAAATTTTGTTTGGGGGCACGGGGGGCAGTATTTGCCGAGAGTAAAAATTGTGCTAGAAAGTTGAAATTTTGTATATAGGCTAACCTTGGTAACTTATTTACGAATCGAAAAAAAAATCCCAAATTTTGAAAAAAAGTTGGTCAAATAACGCATAAATTGAAAATATTTTTTATTTTCATAAAAAAATAATATTTTTTTAGTCAATTTATATGTGTGTATAGGTGCGCGAGTTTATTTATTATTTCAATTTAAAAATAGAACAGTTAAATATGAAATTTAATTACGAATTATTTTATTGGATTTAAATGATACACGCCAAAAAGACGTCGCATTGCGACGGGGGCAAACTCTAGTATATTATAATGTTCCAAGTGTTTATTTATATTCTTATACTAGCTTTTACCCCCGTCGCAAGCGACGTTTGTTTTTTGTGAGTGGCTTGAATTTCAAGTCAAAATTTAATTACATTTTTAAATTGAAATAATAAATAAACTCGTCCTATATTGATTTAACATTTAATAACAATTAATTTTTCATACAAACTGACTAAGAAAATACATTTTTTATATCAAAATAAAAAATATTTTGAATTTATGCGATATTTGACCAATTTTTTTCCAAAATTTGGGATTTTTTTTTCGATTCGTAAATAAGTTGCCAAGGTTAGCCTATATACAAAATTTCAACTTTCTAGCACAATTTTTACTCTCGGCAAATACTGCCCCCGTGCATTCCAATAAAATTTTAAAATTTTGAATTTTTTTTTTATTAATAATATACTTAATTATTTTAGAATCCAGAAAATGAATTTTCTCCAAAGTTCCTTGCCGGGCCCCCGAATTTCATTAACCCCCCCCCTTTTCAATTTTTGAATTTCTAATTTTTGAGAAATGTCAGCATTGAATACCTTAATACACATGCAAAATTTCAACTTTCTATCTTATACGAATTAAAAGTAATACAGCAAAAAAGGGATCACTTTTTTTCCAGTTTTTCCAAAATTACGGGATTCCAGGAAATTCAGGGAAAAATCCGGGGACGCCAAAAGTCTTAGAATTTTTCTCTCTACGAAATAAGAAATTTTTAAAAACTTCCCTGGAGCCGTTTTCAAGATGCCATACAAAATTCGAACCAAACATATAAAGACATAAACATATAAGAATATAAATATACAGCTGGGACATTATAATAGACTTGAGTTTACCCCCGTCGGAATGCGACGTCTTTTTGGGGTGTATCATTTGAATCCAATAAAATAATTCGTAATTAAATTTCATATTTCACTGTTCTATTTTTAAATTGAAATAATAAATAAAATCGCACAAATGCATTGACACATATAAATTGACTAAAAAATATATTTTTTTTATCAAAATAAAAAATATTTTCAATTTATGCGTTATTTGACCAATTTTTTTTCAAAATTTGGAATTTTTTTTTTTGATTCGTAAATAAGTTACCAAGGTTAGTCTATATACAAAATTTCAACTTTCTAGCACAATTTTTACTCTCGGCAAATACTGCCCCCCGTGCCCCCAAACAAAATTTGGAAATTTTGAATTTTTTTTTATTAATAATATACTTAATTATTCTAGAATCCAGAATATGAACTTTCTCAAAAGTTCCCTACCGGGCCCCCGAATTTCTTGAACCCACCCTTTTTCAATTTTTGAAATTTTAATTTTTGAGAAATGTCAGCATTAAATAGCTTAATACACATACAAAATTTCAACTTTCTATCTTCTACGAATTAAAAGTAATACAGCAAAAAAGGGATCACTTTTTTTCCAGTTTTTCCAAAATTACGGGTTTCCAGAAAATTCAGGGGAAAATCCGGGGACGCCAAAAGTCTTAGAATTTTTTTCTCTACTAAATAGGAAATTTTCAAAAACTTCCCTGGAGCCGTTTTCGAGATGCCATACAAAATTTGAACCAAACATATAAACATATAAGAATATAAGATCATAAGATCATAAGAATATAAATATACACCTGGGACATTATATATTCTTACTAGCTTTTGCCCCCGTCGCAAGCGACGTCTGTCTCTTGTGTGTGGCTTGAACTTTATATAAAAATTTAATGTCCAGTAACGTTTACCCCCGTCGCAAAGCGAATTCTTTTTGGCGTGTATGATTTGAATCCAATAAAATAATTTGTAATTACATTTCATATTTAACTCTATTTTTAAATTGAAATAATAAATAAACTCGCGCACATATACATTAACACATATAAATTGACTAAAAAAAAATATTTTTTTATCAAAATAAAAAATATTTTCAATTTATGCGTTATTTGACCAACTTTTTTTCAAAATTTAGGATTTTTTTTTCCGATTCGTAAATAAGTTACCAAGGTTAGCCTATATACAAAATTTTAACTTTCTAGCACAATTTTTACTCACGGCAAATACTGCCCCCGTGCCCCCAAATAAAATTTTGAAATTTTGAATTTTTTTTTTTTAATAATATGCTTAATTATTCTAGAATCCAGAATATGAACTTTCTCCAAAGTTCCCTACCGGGCCCCCGAATTTCTTCAACCCCCCCTTTTTCAATTTTTGAATTTCTAATTTTTGAGAAATGTCGGCATTGAATACCTTAATACACATGCAAAATTTCAACTTTCTACCTTTTACGAATTAAAAGTAATACAGCAAAAAAGGGTTCTCTTTTTTTCCAGTTTTTCCAAAATTACGGGTTTCCAGGAAATTCAAGGAAAAATCCGGGGACGCCAAAAGTCTTAGAATTTTTTTCTCTACGAAATAGCAAACTTTCAAAAACATTGACGGAGCCGTTTTCAATCTACCATACGAATTTCAGCAACAAACATATAAACATATAAACATATAAATATACAGTTGGAACATTATAATATAGGACTAGCGCTTCGCCCCGTCGCAAAGCGACGTGTATCTAATATTTGTAATTAAAAAAAGTTATTTGATAAATTGAAAATAATGCAAAATATTATTTTTAAGTAATTTTCGCAAAAACATATCATTTCTTAAATTTATATTTCCTTATTTTGTTATAATTCCTTTATTTACTCTTATAAAGCACTGAATTGACCAGTCTCTAGTGCCCCCGCCCATAAGCCCCAATCGTCACCTCTTGGCTCCATGCTTTCTTACGTTTCCGAACTTTTAATTTGATTCCTCTAAACTTTCGCCATGGAGCGCCTTCTACTTTTAGCACTCTGCATCGCTTCTTTCTTGAGCATCGTCGGTCCTTAAAATACTTTTACAGCGCCCCCGCTGCGTAAAATTATCATTAACCATAATGAAGCACAGTATTGATCAATGTCCACTGCCCCGCTCCTAAGCACCAATCACCTCTTGGCTCCATGCTCTGTATCGTTCTTGCACTTTTAATTGTATTTATCTGCATCTTTGCCACAATGCGCCTACTTGTGGCTACAGGCTACCTGAGCATCATCGCTCATTAGGGTACTTTCCAATCCCCCCCCCCCCCCGTTTAGCGCAATCATTAAATAATTCTGCGCTTCCACCCCCTGCGTATTAATCTCTTAACAATTAGTTTTCAAAATTAATACTTTACTGGCAACCTGCATACTAAATTTCATCCTTAGAAGTACATTATTTTTTAATAATTATTCGATAAGATAAATCTTTAATAAAATTTTCACTAATTTCAATGTAAACCTACTAATTACATCAATTCATTTATGTTTTTAAAAAAGCCTAGCAGTTCGCTCCCAATAATCTCATCTCTAGGCCTTCTCCTTCCCGATATTGCACTTCCCCATACCCCGCTACCCACACTTTCAGCACCAAAGCACATATTCTGCAACACGGTTACTTCTCAGGGCCATTATAATCTATCGCCACTACTTCTAACACCACCGTTACTTAGTACTGAACCCCAGCGCCACACTCTCTTCCAATCAGGCACTATTAATTCGATATTATAGCAATTCATTTACATGAATAAAACTGTACTGTAATCTTACATTCTATATTTCGTATTTATATTTACGTTATAATATTAGTCACCCCATTAATCCCCGCTCCTGAAATAAAATTGTCAAATTTTAGGCATAGCAATCTATTTTGCTCGTAGCAACTCTCTCTACCTTTATCTACCCCTACTTTTATAAATGATCGAAATTTCAAAATTGAGTTCTTTGGCAAAGCTTTTTCCCGCACCCACTTCCTCAATTTCACGCCGCTACTAAAGTTAAATTTATTTTCGCAAATATGCACATGCATAGTTTCTTTTTTTTCACTTTTTATATTTTTTTATATTTGGGGCTGTGAACTATTTCCCCCCTATACCCCTCACTCCTGTTCGATTTCACAGCACAACAAACGCACCAAAACTCAATCCAATTCTACTACTGAATGTAATTTGAATATCTGACTTATAGAGAACTATTTTTTTTATATTTGGGGCTGTTAACTATTTCCCCCCTATACCCCTCACTCCTGTTCGATTTCACAGCACAACAAACGCACCAAAAATCAATTCAATTCTACTATTGAATGTAATTTAACTATCTAACTTATAGAGAACTATTGTGCTTCTATTTAATATTCTACATGCAAAATATCATCGTTGTACCTCTATATTGTTCTTATACTCGGTTTATCACCCCCACTTTAATGTTACACTTAAGAAAATGTAGTTTTTTTTTAATTTTCGTAATAAATATGTCAATCTATATCTGCATACTAAATTTCAGCTTTGTATTTATATTTTAGCATTATTACAACCCCCCCCCCCCGCTACTGAACAAGTTTGTCAAATTTTAGCTCGAGGATCTATTTTATTTGAATCTAAAAATATATATTCTAAACTATAGCCTTTCATCTCCATATATTTCAAATATCTTGTTTTTGGCCCCCAGCGCCCGCCGCCTCTGGAAAGTTGCAAATTTCTATAGTGTGTCTTTAATGACACTCTATATATGGCCCCCGTTTCAAATTTTAACGTTCTAGCTCTGTTGCGACATTGCCCCCAAAAAATCACGCCGCTACTGAATTAAAATTTTGGTAATCTAATTATTGGCAAACATGCGCAATTAGTGTCTCCATACATACCCTAAGTTATAATACTACATTTTCAATATTTCTGGCTTTTACTGTCTCAACTCCCGCCGCCACTGGAAATTTGGGGCTGTTTTTTTTTTTCATTAATAACTGTCTACAGCGAGCCTACATATTAAATTTGAACGTCCTAACTCTATTCTAACATTGCCCCCAGAAATTCGCGCCGCTACTGAACTCAAATTTCAAATTTCCAACTATCGGAAAATGTGCACAATTATGATCTCAATACACATACCAAATTTCAGTTTTCTATCTTTTCTAGTTCGTCAGATATTAGCAAAATTATTTTTTCGAATTTTTCAGTTTTTCCAGTATAAGTTTTTCCACGGAAATTCAGGGGAAAATTCAGGGACGTAGAAAGTCTTAGAAATTCGTCCTTTACATCATACCAAAATTTGAAGAACTTTGTAGGCGCCGTTTAGAAGATACCATATACGATTTTGTTACCGGATATATATATAAATATATAAATATATAAATAAATAACGCTCTATATAAATATCTATGAGTTCTTATGAGTTTTCCATGTTAAATTGGAACATTACGAACATTATAATAGGTAGATAAGAATATAATTATACACCTGGGACATTATAATATACTTGAGTTTACCCCCGTCGCAATGCGACGTCTTTTTGGCGTGTATCATTTAAATCCAATAAAATAATTCGTAATTAAATTTCATATTTAACTGTTCTATTTTTAAATTGAAATAATTAATAAACTCGCGCACATATACACACATATAAATTGACTAAAAAAATATTATTTTTTTATCAAAATAAAAAATATTTTCAATTTATGCGTTATTTGACCAACTTTTTTTCAAAACTTGGGATTTTTTTTTTCGATTCGTAAATAAGTTACCAAGGTTAGCCTATATACAAAATTTCAACTTTCTAGCACAATTTTTACTCTCGGAAAATACTGCCCCCGTGCCCCCAAATAAAATTTGGAAATTTTGAATTTTTTTTTATTAATAATATACTTAATTATTCTACAATCCAGAATATGAACTTTCTCCAAAGTTCCCTACCGGGCCCCCGAATTTCTTCAACCCCCCCTTTTTCTATTTTTGAAATTCTAATTTTTGAGAAATGTCAGCATTGAATACCTTAATACACATGCAAAATTTCAACTTTTTATCTTTTACGAATTAAAAGTAATACAGCAAAAGAGGACTCACTTTTTTTCCAGTTTTTCCAAAATTACGGGTTTCCAGGAAATTCAGGGAAAAATCCGGGGACGCCAAAAGTCTTAGAATTTTTTTCTCTACAAAATAGGAAATTTTTAAAAACTTCCATGGAGCCGTTTTCGAGCTACCATACGAATCGCGTAAACATATAAGAATACTAGCTTTTACCCCCGTCGCAAGCGACGTTTGTTTTTTGTGAGTGGCTTGAATTTTAAGTCAAAATTTAATTTTTAAATTGAAATAATAAATAAACTCGTCCTATATTGATTTAACATTTAATAACAATTAATTTTTCATACAAACTGACTAAGAAAATACATTTTTTATATCAAAATAAAAAATATTTTGAATTTATGCGATATTTGAACAACTTTTTTTCAAAATTTGGGATTTTTTTTTTGATTCATAAATAAGTTGCCAAGGTTAGCCTATATACAAAATTTCAACTTTCTAGCACAATTTTTACTCTCGGCAAATACTGCCCCCGTGCCCCCCAATAAAATTTTAAAATTTTGAATTTCTTTTTATAAATAATATACTTAATTATTCTAGAATCCAGAAAATGAATTTTCTCCAAAGTTCCCTACCGGGCCCCCGAATTTCTTTAACCCCCCCCTTTTTCAATTTTTGAATTTCTAATTTTTGAGAAATGTCAGCATTGAATACCTTAATACACATGCAAAATTTCAACTTTCTATCTTATACGAATTAAATGTAATACAGCAAAAAAGGGATCACTTTTTTTCCAGTTTTTCCAAAATTACGGGTTTCCAGGAAATTCAGGGAAAAATCCGGGGACGCCAAAAGTTTTAGAATTTTTTTCTCTACGAAATAGGAAATTTTTAAAAACTTCCCTGAGGCCGTTTTCGAGATGCCATACAAAATTCGAACCAAACATATAAACACATAAACATATAAGAATATAAATATACACCTGGGACATTATAATATACTTGAGTTTACCCCCGTCGCAATGCGACGTCTTTTTGGCGTGTATCATTTAAATCCAATAAAATAATTCGTAATTAAATTTCATATTTAACTGTTCTATTTTTAAATTGAAATAATTAATAAACTCGCGCACATATACACACATATAAATTGACTAAAAAAATATTATTTTTTTATCAAAATAAAAAATATTTTCAATTTATGCGTTATTTGACCAACTTTCTTTCAAAATTTGGGATTTTTTTTTTCGATTCGTAAATAAGTTACCAAGGTTAGCCTATATACAAAATTTCAACTTTCTAGCACAATTTTTACTCTCGGAAAATACTGCCCCCGTGCCCCCCAAATAAAATTTGGAAATTTTGAATTTTTTTTTATTAATAATATACTTAATTATTCTACAATCCAGAATATGAACTTTCTCCAAAGTTCCCTACCGGGCCCCCGAATTTCTTCAACCCCCCCTTTTTCTATTTTTGAAATTCTAATTTTTGAGAAATGTCAGCATTGGATACCTTAATACACATGCAAAATTTCAACTTTCTATCTTTTACGAATTAAAAGTAATACAGCAAAAGAGGACTCACCTTTTTTCCAGTTTTTCCAAAATTACGGGTTTCCAGGAAATTCAGGGAAAAATCCGGGGACGCCAAAAGTCTTAGAATTTTTTTCTCTACGAAATAGGAAATTTTTAAAAACTTCCATGGAGCCGTTTTCGAGCTACCATATGAATCGCGTAAACATATAAACATATAAGAAAACAAACATACACCTCGGACATTATAATATAGGATAAGAATATAAGAATACTAGCTTTTACCCCCGTCGCAAGCGACGTTTGTTTTTTGTGAGTGGCCTAAATTTCAAGTCAAAATTTAATTTTTAAATTGAAATAATAAATAAACTCGTCCTATATTGATTTAACATTTAATAACAATTAATTTTTCATACAAACTGACTAAGAAAATACATTTTTTATATCAAAATAAAAAATATTTTGAATTTATGCGATATTTGAACAACTTTTTTTCAAAATTTGGGATTTTTTTTTCGATTCGTAAATAAGTTGCCAAGGTTAGCCTATATACAAAATTTCAACTTTCTAGCACAATTTTTACTCTCGGCAAATACTGCCCCGTGCCCCCCAATAAAATTTTTAAATTTTGAATTTTTTTTTTATTAATAATATACTTAATTATTCTAGAATCCAGAAAATGAATTTTCTCCAAAGTTTCCTACCGGGCCCCCGAATTTATTTAACCCCCCCTTTTTCAATTTTTGAATTTCTAGTTTTTGAGAAATGTCAGCATTGAATACCTTAATACACATGCAAAATTTCAACTTTCTATCTTATACGAATTAAAAGTAATACAGCAAAAAAGGGATCACTTTTTTTCCAGTTTTTCCAAAATTACGGGTTTCCAGGAAATTCAGGGAAAAATCCGGGGACGCCAAAAGTCTTAGAATTTTTCTCCCTACGAAATGGGAAATTTTTAAAAACTTCCCTGGAGCCGTTTTCGAGATGCCATACAAAATTCGAACCAAACATATAAACACATAAACATATAAGAATATAAATATACACTTGGGACATTATAATATACTTGAGTTTACCACCGTCGCAATGCGACGTCTTTTTGGCGTGTATCATTTGAATCCAATAAAATAATTCGTAATTAAATTTCATATTTAACTGTTCTATTTTTAAATTGAAATAATAAATAAACTCGCGCACATATAAATTGACTAAAAAAATAATATTTTTTTATCAAAATAAAAAATATTTTTAATTTATGCGTTATTTGACCAACTTTTTTTCAAAATTTGGGATTTTTTTTTTCGATTCGTAAATAAGTTACCAAGGTTAGCCTATATACAAAATTTCAACTTTCTAGCACAATTTTTACTCTCGGAAAATACTGCCCCCGTGCCCCCAAATAAAATTTTTAAATTTTGAATTTTTTTTTATTAATAATATACTTAATTATTCTACAATCCAGAATATGAACTTTCTCCAAAGTTCCCTACCGGGCCCCCGAATTTCTTCAACCACCCCTTTTTCTATTTTTAAAATTCTAATTTTTGAGAAATGTCAGCATTGATTACCTTAATACACATGCAAAATTTCAACTTTCTATCATTTACCAACTCAAAGTAATACAGCAAAAAAGGGATCACTTTTTTTCCAGTTTTTCCAAAATTACGGGTTTCCAGGAAATTCAGGGAAAAATCCGGGGACGCCAAAAGTCTTAGAATTCGTTTCTCTACGAAATAGGCAATTTTCAAAAACTTCCCTGGAGCCGTTTTCGAGATGCCATACAAAATTCGAACCAAACATATAAACATATAAGAATATAAGAATATAAGAATACAAATATACACCTGGGACATTATAATATAAGATAAACATATAAGAATATAAGAATATAAGAAAACAAACATACACCTCGGACATTATAATATAAGATATGTTTCTATGTTTATGTGTTTATATGTTTGGTTCGAATTTTGTATGGCATCTCGAAAACGGCTCCAGGGAAGTTTTTGAAAATTGCCTATTTTGTAGAGAAAAAAATTCTAAGACTTTTGGCGTCCTCGGATTTTTCCCTGAATTTCTTGGAAACCCGTAATTTTGGAAAAACTGGAAAAAAAGTGAACCCTTTTTTGCTGTATTACTTTTAATTCGTAAAAGATAGAAAGTTTAAATTTTGCATGTGTATTAATGTATTCAATGCTGACATTTCTCAAAAATTAGAAATTCAAAAAGTGAAAAAGGGGGGGTTGAAGAAATTCGGGGGCCCGGTAGGGAACTTTGAAGAAAGTTCATATTCTGGATTCTAGAATAATTAAGTATATTATTAATAAAAAAAAATTCAAAATTTCAAAATTTTGTTTGGGGGCACGGGGGGCAGTATTTGCTGAGAGTAAAAATTGTGCTAGAAAGTTGAAATTTTGTATATAGGCTAACCTTGGTAACTTATTTACGAATCGAAAAAAAAAATACCAAATTTTGAAAAAAAGTTGGTCAAATAACGCATAAATTGAAAATATTTTTTACTTTGAAAAAAAAAATATTTTTTTAGTCAATTTATATGTATGTATATGTGCGCGAGTTTATTTATTATTTCAATTTAAAAATAGAACAGTGAAATATGAAATTTAATTACGAATTATTTTATTGGATTCAAATGATACACGCCAAAAAGACGTCGCATTGCGACGGGGGTAAACTCAAGTATATTATAATGTCCCAGGTGTATATTTATATTCTTATATGTTTATGTGTTTATATGTTTGGTTCGAATTTTGTATAGCATCTCGAAAACGGCTCCAGGGAAGTTTTTAAAAATTTCCGATTTCGTAGAGAAAAAAATTCTAAGACTTTTGGCGTACCCGGATTTTTCCCTGAATTTCCGGGAAACCCGTATTTTTGGAAAATCTGGAAAAAAGTGATCCCTTTTTTGGTGTATTACTTTTAATTCGTATAAGATAGAAAGTTGAAATTTGTGATTGTGAATGCTGATATTTCTCAAAAATTAGAAATTCAAAAATTGAAAAAGGGGGGGGGGGTTAAAGAAATTCAGGGACCCGGTAGGGAACTTTGGAGAAAATTCATTTTCTGGATTCTAGAATAATTAAGTATATTATTAATAAAAAAAAATTCAAAATTTTATTGGGGGGCACGGGGGCAGTATTTGTAAAGTTTAGTCTCGATCAGTATCAGTTTTTTTAATTTTGTATATAGGCCTTGGTAACTTATTTACGAATCGAAAAAAAAATCACAAATTTTGAAAAAAAGTTGTCCAAATATCGCATAAATTCAAAATTTTTTTTATTTTGATATAAAAAATGTATTTTCTTAGTCAGTTTGTATGAAAAATTAATTGTTATTAAATTTAAAATCAATATAGGACGAGTTTATTTATTATTTAAATTTAAAAATGGAATTAAATTTTGACATGAAATTCAAGCCACTCATAAAAAACAAACGTCGCTTGCGACGGGGGTAAAAGCTAGTATATTATAATGTCCCAGGTGTATATTTATATTCTTATATTCTTATATTCTTATATGTTTGGTTCGAATTTTGTATGGCATCTCGAAAACGGCTCCAGGGAAGTTTTTAAAAACTTCCTATTTCGTAGAGAAAAGAATTCTAAGACTTTTGGCGTCCCCGGATTTTTCCCTGAATTTCCTGGAAACCCGTAATTTTGGAAAAACTGGAAAAAAAGTGATCCCTTTTTTGCTGTATTACTTTCAAGTCGTAAAAGATAGAAAGTTGAAATTTTGCATGTGTATTAAGCTATTTAATCCTGACATTTCTCAAAAATTAGAATTTTAAAAATTGGAAAAGGGGGGGTTGAAGAAATTCGGGGGCCCGATAGGGAATTTTGGAGAAAGTTCATATTCTGGATTGTAGAATAATTGAGTATATTATTAATAAAAAAAAATTCAAAATTTCAAAATTTTATTTGGGGGCAGTATTTTCCGAGAGTAAAAATTGTGCTAGAAAGTTGAAATTTTGTATATAGGCTAACCTTGGTAACTTATTTACGAATCGAAAAAAAAAATCCCAAATTTTGAAAAAAAGTTGGTCAAATAACGCATAAATTGAAAATATTTTTTATTTTGATAAAGAAATAATATTTTTTTAGTCAATTTATATGTGTGTATATGTGCGCGAGTTTATTTATTATTTCAATTTAAAAATAGAACAGTTAAATATGAAATTTAATTACGAATTATTTTATTGAATTCAAATGATACACGCCAAAAAGACGTCGCATTGCGACGGGGGTAAACTCAATCCTATATTATAATGTTCCAACTGTTTGTTTATATTCTTATATTCTTATATGTTTATATGTTTATATGTTTATATTCTTATATGTTTGGTACTGAATTTTGTATGGCAGCGCGAAAACGGCTCCGGCGATCTTTTTGAAAATTTCCTATTTCGTAGAGAAAAAAATTCTAAGACTTTTGGCGTCCCCGGATTTTTCCCTGAATTTCCTGGAAACCCGTAATTTTGGAAAAACTGGAAAAAAAGTGATCCCTTTTTTGCTGTATTACTTTTAATTCGTAAAAGATAGAAAGTTGAAATTTTGCATGTGTATTAAGGTACTTAATGCTGACATTTCTCAAAAATTAGAAATTCAAAAATTGAAAAAGGGGGGGTTGAAGAAATTCGGGGGCCCGGTACGGAACTTTTGAGAAAATTCATATTCTGGATTTTAGAATAATTAAGTATAGTATTAACAAAAAAAAATTCAAAATTTCCAAATTTTATTGGGGGGCACGGGGGCAGTATTTGCCGAGAGTAAAAATTGTGCTAGAAAGTTGAAATTTTGTATATAGGCTAATCTTGGTAACTTATTTACGAATCGAAAAAAAAAATTCCAAATTTTGAAAAAAAGTTGGTCAAATAACGCATAAATTGAAAATATTTTTTATTTTGATAAAAAAAATATATTTTTTTTAGTCAATTTATATGTGTCAATGTATATGTGCGAGTTTATTTATTATTTCAATTTAAAAATAGAAATAAATATGAAATGTAATTACGAATTATTTTATTGGATTCAAATGATACACGCCAAAAAGACGCTTTACGACGGGAGTAAACTCTGATAGAATTAAAATTTTTACATGAAGTTCAAGCCACACACAAAAGACAGACGTCGCTTGCGACGGGGGTAAAAGCTAGTTATATTATAATGTCCCAAGTGTATATTTATATTCTTATATGTTTATGTGTTTATATGTTTGGTTCGAATTTTGTATGGCATCTCGAAAACGGCTCCAGGGAAGTTTTTAAAAATTTCCTATTTCGTAGAGAAAAAAATTCTAAGACTTTTGGCGTCCTCGGATTTTTCCCTGAATTTCCTGGAAACCCGTAATTTTGGAAAAACTGGAAAAAAGTAATCCCTTCTTTGCTGTATTACTTTTAATTCGTATAAGATAGGAAGTTGAAATTTTGCATGTGTATTAAAGTATTCAATGCTGACATTTCTCAAAAATTAGAAATTCAAAAATTGAAAAAGGGGGGGTTAAAGAAATTCGGGGGCCCGGTAGGGAACTTTGGAGAAAATTCATTTTCTGGATTCTAGAATAATTAAGTATATTATTAAAAAAAAAAAAATTCAAAATTTTAAAATTTTATTGGGGGCACGGGGGCAGTATTTGCCGAGAGTAAAAATTGTGCTAGAAAGTTGAAATTTTGTAAATAGGCTAACCTTGGCAACTTATTTACGAATCGAAAAGAAAATCCCACATTTTGAAAAAAAGTTGTTCAAATATCGCATAAATTCAAAATATTTTTTATTTTGATATAAAAAATGTATTTTCTTAGTCAGTTTGTATGAAAAATTAATTGTTAATAAATGTAAAATCAATATAGGACGAGTTTATTTATTATTTCAATTTAAAAATGGAATTAAATTTTGACATGAAATTTAAGCCAATCACAAAAAACAGACGTCGCTTGCGACGGGGGTAATAGCTAGTATTCTTATATATTTATATGTTTGGTTCGAATTTTGTATGGCATCTCGAAAACGGCTCCAGGGAAGTTTTTGAAAATTGCCTATTTCGTGGAGAAAAAAATTCTAAGACTTTTGGCGTCCCCGGATTTTTCCCTGAATTTCCTGAAAACCCGTTATTTTGAAAAAAATGGAAAAAAGGTGAGCCCTTTTTTGCTGTATTACTTTGAGTTGGTAAAAGATAAAAAGTTGAAATTTTGCATGTGTATTAAGGTAATCAATGTTGACATTTCTCATAAATTAGAAATTCAAAAATTGAAATAGGGGGGGTTGAAGAAATTCGGGGGCCCGGAAGGGAACTTTGGAGAAAGTTCATATTCTGGATTCTAGAATAATTAAGTATATTATTATTAAAAAAAAATTCAAAATTTCAAAATTTTATTTGGGGGCACGGGGGCAGTATTTGCCGAGAGTAAAAATTGTGCTAGAAAGTTGAAATTTTGTATATAGGCTAACCTTGGTAACTTATTTACAAATCGAAAAAAAAAATCCCAAGTTTTGAAAAATAGTTGGTCAAATAACGCATAAATTGAAAATATTTTTTATTTTGATAAAAAAATAATATTTTTTTAGTCAATTTATATGTGTGTATATGTGCGCGAGTTTATTTATTATTTCAATTTAAAAATAGAACAGTTAAATATGAAATGTAATTACGAATTATTTTATTGGATTCAAATAAAACACGCCAAAAAGACGTCGCTTTGCGACGGGGGTAAATTATAGTAGAGTTAAATATAAATTGTAATTACGAATTATATTATTGGATTCAAATATACACGCCAAAAAGACGCTTTACGACGAGGGTAAACTCTGGTGGAATTAAAATTTTTACATGAAGTTCAAGCCACACACAAAAGACAGACGTCGCTTGCGACGGGGGTAAAAGCTAGTATATATATATATATATATAATATATTATATATATATACATATATATTATATATACAGGGTGTCCCAAAATTCAACGATAAGCCGGCACCAGAAGGTGGTCCTGCTCATGACTACACAAGAAAAAAAAAATTTATCTCATTTTGCTTAGGAATTAAAAAAAAAATATTTTTTTTTTCGAAAATTGAAACACCTTAAGATGTTTTTAACTACCATGACCACAATTTTTCAAATATTTCTGATTTTTTTTTTGTATCGGCAACCTAAATCTAGTACTGCTATCCATCACAACCATTAAAACTCCCAGAATGCTAGTAGTTTTTACGCAAAATTCAATCAAAATTATTTTTTTCCCTAAAATTTTTAAAGATTTTTACTTTCAGTCAACTTTACCTCATCGTGGTGTAAAAAAAAAGTATGAACACTACTATGGCAAGTTTTTTTAAAAATTGGCGCAACTCTTCAGGATTCTTCTAATTCAGGATTTTTCTAATTCTTAAACAAAATGAGATAAATTTTTTTTTTCTTGTGTAGTCATGAGCAGGACCACCTTCTGGTGCTGGCTTATCGTTAAATTTTGGAACACCCTGTATATATATATATACATATAAATAATATATTATATATTTATATATATATATATATATATATATATATATATATATATATATATATATATTTAAACTATAATATATTATAATATATAATATATATTAACTATAAAGTTAAACAATAGTATACCACTAACCTGGTAATATACCTCTTTGCACTTTTACTAATTGAAATAGACTAAAGATCAATTGAGAGTCTAATTTGCAAATGTATCATTGTGTATTTTAACAAAGAACTTTTATGTCTTTTTATCTATGCTATCAACGAGATGGATCAGCATTCCTACTAATTTATTTTATTGCAACGAAGATTGCTGGGCTAATTGATTACAATAACTGTTTTGATATAATGTCAAATATAAAATGATCAATATAGATTAACAGCGTCTGGATTAACAAAAAAGGATGTTTGACAGAGTTTAGATATAATAAGATATAATATTCTGTTATATTGCGAATAAATAAAATGCTTGAACCTTTATAATAAATAAAAAGTGTCGTAGTGGGAGCAAAAAAATTAACTTTTGCAGTGTGAAATTAATCCCATTAATTTACACAAGCAATACATTTTAACCAATTATATATTTTCCATTTTGTTCGATTACTTTTTGCCATCCATATGAAACTTCATGATTTCGTTTTGATAACTTCAAAATAAATGGTAAAACTTATATTACAAGGTCAGTACTATATAGTGGATTCGCACTCAAACTCCAATAATGTTCCATAGTTAATCAAAATGTTTGAAGATTTGCACGGTCTTGATGCAGCACGCTTCTGATGAAGGACGCTTCTTTTTGATTGCTTTTTCTATTATGTTGGTGCATCACGTTTGAATCATATTTGGTTTTCATTGAAGTTTTCGTAGATTCATTTTTCATCATCAAATGCTCAATCAAGTATCTGTAAATTGATAACTCTCATTTCTAGCAGTGCTTCAAATACGCATATATATATATATATATATATATATATATATATATATATATATATATATATATATATATATATATATATATATATATATAATGATAATACTTTAGGGTAAAACTACAAGAAGCATACTCACACCTTAAAAAATATAAACAGGGGTTCCACAGGTAAGTGTATTGGATCTGATGCTATACCTGTACATACTCGGATATTCCCACATTCGACAATAGTTTCGTACTAATAGTGCAATTAGCAGTTGAAGAAATTAATGAGCAATCTTCAAGAAGTTACAAACAGCTGTTGTATAAATAAATAATAGTTTAAATAAATAATTGAATGGAAAGATTGAAAATTAAATCAAATGAATCGAAATCAGTTCATATAAACTTTACAAACAGAAAGATGGAGTACATTCAAATATTTATTGGAAAGACCATGTAAAATAAAAAGGAAGAACTTTACATAGAATATAGAGAACTGGCTGATTGAAAAGAATACCTCTGAGAACTCGTTCGACACATAATATGTAACAAGGATTTAATTCAAAGATTTCAGTATAAAGTGCTAAACGTACTATTGTATCAAATAGTGCGACATGTTTCAGTCATAAATGTGGCCGAAATTTGTAGCGCTAAAACTACAATTTATTTTCGTTCAAATTCACAAGGTTGTCTGCTTTCAAAAACAAACAAAATGACGCAGCTTGCTCAAATTAAGACAGTAGTTTATTAATAATGCTGTTGACGGGAGTCACTGTAAAACTCACTGACTTATAAAACTGCCCTCATACATTCTTTATACTTTTTATTTTTAAATAAATAACCTTACCTAATTTCTTCCTCCTCATCAATATAAACTTCCATCAAATATTTTTTTTTTGCATATGCGATTGTTAGGGTATATTTGAGCGTGTACAGTATATATATTGTGCGGTTATTACATAACTAGACTGACGCTGTAAAACATGTTATTCAATATACCTTCAATATACACCCCTCCTCTATCTCTACAACGGTCCATGCAAATCTACCATTGTTCCAAACAGTGCGTATTTTTCCAAGTATTTTTCTGTCAGCTCCTTCAGGACGCTTTCTTTTTTACAGCTTCAAATCAAATCTTATTCCTTTTTAATGCAGATTTCACCTTAGGAAACAGACAGAAGTCGCACAGCACAAGATCCGGTGAATAAGGCGGATAGTCATATGAAATTTATACGCACTAACCATTTTTCCGGCAAAACAAAAAACAACTCTAATGCGAACGAAGGCTACGGCTGTACAGATTTATTTACAGAAGCGAGAAAGCGTACCAAAAGAGAAGACTTTACGATGAACAGCTGTCGGTATTCTGTAGTAGCGTCAATCTCGTTATTTAATACCCGCACCTGGTATGTATTAAACGTATTTGATAGTGACTATGTTGAATAAATGTCAAGGCTAAATAAATTTAGGCTAAAAATTACTGACCTATCCCTTAATTGTGCGATATTTTACGTAATAAATATGGCCTACATCAGTAACGCTAAAACTACAACTAAAAATTTAATTTTAATCTCCGTCAACATTTAGAAATTTAATAAAATAAAAACGCCAATAGACATTTATTGATGACATCAATTTCAATCAACAATTAAAAAATCAACCCCAAAAAATGAACCCATTGTCAACAATATTAATAATTTCTACATTTTATGCTAATATATGATGCGACAGCAGGAAGTATTAAAGTGCTTAAATGTACGAGGCACTGCTATAGTTGCAAAACACCTAATACATAAAAGTATAAGAAAAAATCTAATAATTCACATTTTGCGTGGTAAGATCATTTATTTGAACCGAAACCCTGTATTATATTTTTTTTATATTCTCATACATTAGTAATTTATTATACACTTTTTAACTTTTTTCAATTAAGTCGATATCCTCCTATAATGTTGACAGTAGCTAAAATGTCGTGGCTACAACGCTCTTCTAACGTTCTATTACTATGAGCCTAATCACCTAATGAAATAAAATCTGAGAATAACCTCACCCAGAATAAAGCGCTGGTTCAGATATTGAACCTGAAGACTCAGCAGTCCGGTGTGAAGCAAAAATGGTCTCGACCACTGTTTCGTATATACATATATATTTACATATATATGTAAAGAAATTATATTTCTTCAATTGGTACAAAGCTCGTCTGTCGGTAAAACAGTGTATATATATTCATGGACTCTATAAGAACGTTGTGAGGAACGACGGTAACACAGTTGATATTTGGAGTTGACAGAACTCGCTGTGTATATTGCGAGATTATTATAAAATTAGATAAAAAGGAATTGGCAATTTAAATAATACACTTTAAATGTCGTTTCTTTGATTTCAGAGCAACACATAAGTTTGATTAAAATTTTACAATTCCTAATAAAATTGGAGATATTGTCTTAAATATTTAATATATTAAATGATACAAAATAAAGACGATATTATATTTAATCTGAATCTCTTTTTAATTTATTTTCAATTTTTCCTTAAGCGATAAATGTAGTTATAACTTTTGTGAGTCATTATTCAGTGATGAAATTCGAAGATCATTGATAATGGCAAACTGATTAAGGCTATATTTCACGTTTCAAAAGTTTTATCAGAACAAAAATTTCAACCTGATATGAAGATAACAACTTAAGTACTTATAGATAAAATTCTTGAGCTTCTATTCATAATCACTGAATTAAATAAAATGCATTCTCTCATAAAAAAAAATTCATAAAACTTAAGTCCCGGTTATTATTTATACAAACAGAGACGGAATAAAACAGGTCGAGACTCCAGACGATAAAGTTTAACGGAACCCCAAAAAAATATATATGCTGCGAATTATAATTTTATAATTTTAATTTAATTTAATAGTAATTTAATAATTACTTTATATACAGAGCGTGTCGCAAAAACTTTTTTATTTTCATAAAATTCATAAAACAAAAAGTATTGGAGATATCATTTTTATTCTTTTTCCTTTACATAAAGGTACATTTATAGTTTTTTTAATTGCTTCTTGAAAATGATACTTAGAAGGTGGCCTCTTTTTTCTACGTTCACCACTAAATTAATCTAGAAATTTCTGGATAGTGGACTCGATATAAAAAATCAGGTGTCGGCTTCGACTCCGATTAGAACACAGTTCAGTTTAGAACATCGTTGGAGACGCATCAATTTGTGATAACAACAGTGTATCAGAGCGGTAAAATAAAAACAGTCTCATTGTTTATTTTAATAAACAAGAACAGGAATTTTAATTTTAAAACATAAATATCTTCTCGGATGTGGATTCTACCCGACGTCTTCTGTTTTGAACATAGTTGCTTTCAATCAGCTATTCCATATCGAAATTTCACACTCAATTTTAATCGAAATATTTGAACTTATTGTCTATGTTATCTTAACAAAGTATGTGTTTTCTATGGCATTTCTAACCACATTCACCGAACTACAACAAAACACTATAGCACCCTTTATCTTTGAAGACAAAACGCATGTATTAAGAATGATGTGATTCTCTGATTAAGGATGTCGTCGAATTAACTTTTCAGTTAAGCGTGGCCAGTAGGCACTTTCCTTTTCGCTGTACGTATATTAGCTATATGGCTATATTCGCTGTTATAAACCGAACGTATAGTTAACTATACGTTGTAATATATACATATAAAGTATACGTTATAACTGTTGGGTACCAATTGGGTTAGAAAACTATGTAAAGAATTCTTTTGTTCAAATAACCTGTTGCAACCTGCAATGAGTTCATAATGTCTTTGATTAAAAATCAGTGTAAAGTGTCTATTCGGAATACTAACCTTCAAAAGACAGCTGCTAAAATTTCATGATATTCTATTCAGTAGTTTGTGAGTTATTGTGCTAAGAGTGACGCTACTTTTGTTATTTTCAAACAATGGATCAAAAACAATTTCGTGTTTTAATTTTACACTGCTTCTTGATGGGAAAAAATAGGAAAAGTGAAGTTGCGTGAGTTAGCTGACGTCGTAAAGATATCAACAGAACGTGTTGGCTTTATATTGCATGAGCATTTGACTATAAGAAAGCTCTGTTCAAAGTGGGTTTGCTTACTGTTGACCAAAATCGAGAACGTGTTGATGATTCTGAGCAGTGTTTGGCCATGTTTAAACGTAACAAACCGGAATTTTTGCGTCGATATGTGACAATGGATGAAACATGGATCCATCACTTCACTCCGGAATCAAAACGATCGTCATCTGAGTGGACAGCAACTGGTAAACCTCGTCCAAAGCGCCCGAAAGCACAACAATCGGCTGGAAAGGTTATGGCCTCGGTATTTTGGGATGTGCGTTGTGTAATATTCATCGACTATCTTGAGAAAGGAAATACCATTAACAGTGAATATTATATAGCGTTATTGGTGCGTTTGAAGGCCGAAATTGCAAAGAAACGACAGCATATGGCAAACAAAAAAAATTTGTTTCATCAAGACAACGCACCGTGTCACAAGTCAATCAAAACAATGGCAAAACTACATGAATTGAACTTCGAATTGCTCCCACATCCACCGTATTCGCCAGATTTGGCTCCCAGCGACTACTGCCTGTTCGCAGACCTGACAAAAATTCCCGCCGGTAAGAAATTTCGCACGAATGAAGAGGTTATCGCTGAAACTGAGGCCTATTTTGAGGCAAAAGATAAATCGTTCTACAAAAGTGGTATTGAAATGTTAGAGCGGCGCTGGAATGATTGCGTTGCTCTTGATGGAGATTACGTTGATGAATAAAGCTAATTTTGAACCAAAAAAACTGTGTTTTCTTTGTTAGGCCCGGGACTTTTCAGCCCATGTGTTAGGTTAGGTTATATAAATTACTTCATTGACCGACATTTCTTATTAACTGACGAACTTTGAGCTGCTGAACACATAAACTCGTTAACGAATTTGACCACCCTCCTTTAGCTTTTTAAATCTTGGATATTTATCTCTATTATAAATAGCATGTGGTACTACATATAAGAAAAGTCCATTTCAAGAGGAATAATTAAAAAGTTACACTCTAGATTTAATAATTTACTTTTCTTACTTTTTCGGATTGTTTATGTTTCGCCAATTTTATGATTAATTTGAATGCACTATTTTTTATTCAAGAAAGACAGTCAGGGCCGGATTTACAGGTGTGCAGGTCCTGTGCCACGAAGGAGCGGTGGCCCCTAATTATTTTCCGAATGAAGGAACATTTTTTTTCCTTGAAGTGTTTCAAAAATTTATTCCTTTTATTATCTCTATTGTGGAGGCCTATCAGTATATTTTGTCTGCCATATTACAGTCATTATTTCAATTTTTTTTAATTTTTTCTATTTTACAACATACATAATTTACAATCTGTCCTCGAAGAATATTAATCAAATTTTGAGAATATATATAAATATGACATGCGAGCTTGCCATCCATCGATGACTCACCCTTTGACTTAACCTATTACATTAATACTAAGTACATATGGAACCTATTCTACATCATATTTGGTAGGTCAATTGGATTTTTACGTTTCAGTCGTCTAACCGGTTTATGCAGGAAAAGTTGTACAGCTGTTTTATTTGGATGAACTTCTAATCTTTGTACGTACTTCTTGCTGATATTCTTAATTTCACTTCTTATGTATGGAACCCCAAGATCTTAATGTGTTAACCAGTTTGGAACGAATCGCGACACGTTAAGGATTTGCTTTAACAGTTTATTTTGAAACCTTTGTAGCATTTCTATATTAGATATGCTGGCACTGCCCCATAGCTCTCTCCCATATGTCCATATTGGCTTCAGTATGACCTTGTATAACAGTAGATTATTGCTGGTTGACAACTGAGACTTCCAGTCTAGGAGCCAGTACATATCTCTCCTTTTACCTTCTAACTGCCACCGTTTCTTCCAGATATGCGTTCTCCATGTTAGGCGTCTGTGCAAGTGGATACCAAAATATTTTACTGTCTCTGCCTGTGGAAGTTGTAAATTATTTAGTGTGACTGGGGGCAAGAATTCTTCCTTAGTGTGAAAGTTACGTGAACTGATTTAGTTTCGTTTACTTTTATTCTCCAATCTTTTAACCAATTCTGAATCTGTAGTAGATGTTTTTGCAGTTTTGCGGAAGCAATGACGGAGTCTTCATGAAGTGCCAGAATTGCGGTATCATCAGCGTAGGTTGCTACTGTTGTTTCACGCATGGTAGGAAGGTCAGAAGTAAATATTAAATATAGTACTGGTCCGAGAACAAATAGTCATTTGTTTTTTCGTGGAATAAACTTCCTTTCCACACATTAAAAAATAAATGTATTTAAAAATTAATTAAATAGTTTATATTATTTAAATAAACTATCATAAATTAATAAAAAGGTGTAAGAATTTGATTTGAATAAAAAAAAATGGAAAATAATAATAGGAAAAATACCTTAAGTGTAGACTTCGTCGAAGTAACTTATAGAGTGACGTTTACAGAATTGCACTTATTTTTAAAAAACGAATTGAAATTATCAGTGGAAGATGTGATGGCTATTCAAGTGAATGGAAACAAGATGATCGTGAAAATTGCAGAACATTTATTAATTGATAACTTTATTGAAATGACAAATGGGAAAATAATTTACAAAGGTACGGATGACAATAATTATAATGTTTATATAGAAAGAGCAGATAAATTCACAATTGTAAGAATGCACAATATAGAATATGAAATTCAAGACATAACGATTCAACACGCACTACAAGGATATGGTACAGTTATTAGCATCAAAAAAGAAACATGGGGTAAAGATATGCCTTTCCCAGTTTATAACGGAACAAGGTCAATAAAGATGATTTTAAAGAAAGAAATCCCATCGTATATACCAATGATTGGTAGAAAGGTTTGGGTTAGCTATGCTACCCAAAAGAAAACTTGTAGGTTTTGTGATAAAGAAGACCATTTAGGACAAGATTGCCCTGCTAAAATAAGCAATAGAATAAATTCAAATGGTTTCGCACGCAGCTATGCAGCCATTGCGGGGAATACAATGAATGACAAAGCGGTAACTGATTGTGTTGTTCCAACTGAATCAAAAAATGAAGAATTAAGTTTTGTCAATAATTCAATTTTTCCACCCTTAATGCCAAAGAATACGCAAAATGAAACAAAAATCATTTCAACAGCTACTAATGATGTTACTATTGCGATTGTAAATAATAATGACAATTTGTCCAAAATTCCTACAGCACACAAGGATATTAAGAGAAAAATTGTAGAATCATCGTCAAATGAAGATACTTTGGCAAATTCTGAAATTGAAGATTGCTCAGATAATTCCGCTGCATCCAAAATGGAAATAGGATTGGAAAAAAAAGATAAGAAAAATAGCAAACGACCAAAGAAACAAAAGAAAGTGACAGGAAAAGCAATAGATGTAAAAGATAAAACAATTGATTAACCTTTATCTATTCAATGTCTTATTAATATGACCACGATTTGGACATAATTTTATTACAAGAAGTTAATATAGAAAATTTAAGTTTCTTCAAACATTATTCCTATATCTCGAACATTGGCATAAATAATAGAGGAACTGCAATTTTGTTGAGGCCTGGAATAGAAGCTACAGATAGTACTACCTGAATGCAGCCTACCTCCTATGAATGAAGACTCCTACCCTAATTTATCGATACTTAATACATCGATATTATCTTTGAAGAAGCACTACTTCAGCTCACCGCTATTAAACTGTACCGATCCAGTTATAGCTTTATGTATAAAAAGAAAAAAAGGGATAAAAAAAATGTAGACTAAAATGTTGAACAAAAAGTAAAAACACAGTGATGAACAACAGTAGAACGTATTGAAACAACTTTCTAGAGATACTGAGGCGAATTATACACAAAAAATGTAATGTGTTGAACTAACGAGATGTTTCAAATGTAGTTGACTTGTAAATTAGTTATCGTGGCGTCGTTTTAAAATATTGAAATATGTATAAATACATTGTTATGTTGTTGAAAATGTATGAATTATATCTGGAATGAATTAAAATTTGAACAATTGTAAAAAAAAAGAACACTACCTTGAGGAACGCCCGATTCAATGTTAAGGTAGTGTTCTCGGACCCACTGTACTGAAAGAGACTATTGCATTCCTTCCAGTCTGCGTTGCGCATCTTTACAAGATGCGGATAGGTTTAGCGTTGTAGCATGTATTCGCTTGATTAAAATTATCTGCAGAATGAGAACTGCTTAATGCTCGTATTCGGACGACATTGTTGCTTGTCAGGGAGGGATCATTACATTTACAAGGTAAATAGCAAAGTGTAGTAGCGCCTTTATGTCCGGTAAACATTCGCTTAAATATGCGATGCTCTATGCGATAGGCCTAAGAAAAAAATAAAATACGTAATAGTCAAAGTTAAGGCTAAAGCAAAAGAGCCAAATGATAATGAAAAAGAAGAAGAGGATGAAGAATAAAATGAGAAAGACGTAGAAAATAAAAAGAAAGATAAAGAAGATATAGATAAAGAGCAGTGTTGCCAACCCCAAAAAACTAAAAAAACAACAGCTCGCAAAAAAAAACAGGAGAAAACAGTAGGTAAAGAAAAAAAAGGCAGATTTCATACTTTTGCTCATATAATTAAAACAATGAACAATTTTCTTAGTTACCAGAACTCACATACATTGTTATATTAATAATCACAACAACAAAAAAATAAAAATCAAAGTAAAATTATTTTCCACTTTCATTCTAAATTGCCTCATCTTCAATATAGTGGTTATCAAAAAAATATTTGCATAGTGTAATAGGTGGCGCTGAACGCTAATCAAAAAACAGTAAAAATTAGGAATGAAACAGAAAACAGGGACATCAATGTGAAAACAGCAAATCTACTGTTAAAACAGTAGGGTTGGTAACACTGATAAAGAGTAAGAAGAGAAATCTGAAGAAGCCGATGATGACAATGAAGAATCATGGATGAGACACAACGAAACAAAAAGAAGGAAAAAGTGTAGGGATGGAAAACAGGGGAAGGATAATTAATGAGGCACATTTTGATACAATATAATAGAGAAATAAAAAATGAGAAAAAGGTAAAAGAAGTAATGATCGAGGTTAACAGAAAAAATCAAGCAAGAAAATGTTTAAAACGATCTTACAAGAACGATACTGTAAATTGATGTAATGTAAATTAATTTTAATGTAATTCACAGGGCAAAAAAGAGCGATGGTCATAAGGACCTGATCAAATTATAATCAAAGAAATTTAAAAAAGATAGACAAATAGAGATACATATTATAACGGTTAAATATTCAAATATATTAAAGTCTTATGAGTATTCTATGAAGAAATAGATTTTACTTAAAAAGATGTCTTTTAATCACAGTTCCGGCCCGCATCTTTCTCTTGTTAGCACTTGACAAATAAAGTTGTCGTAACTCCCTGCTACAACGAGGCATCATCGCGTGATTGGCCGAGGTTCGCTATTTCGTTGAATGATCAATTGTGGGTAATTTTTTCTGACAGTGCCTTTCTTTGAAAAGTACAAGTTAGCAAAATGTAATTTACCATTATGAGACCTCTTCATGGGGTGTAATTTCTCCAGAATTTCTCTTATATATTACTTATCCGATTTTAAAACAAACTTTATGAAATATTTAAGAATATAACCCTAAAACAATAACACCTCGCTCTTGTAGGGGCCTCGCATTCTCGCGAACAATTCATTACTATATATGTATTTCAATCTCGCGCCTCGTGCTTTAGAAACCCAACTTGAATGTATGTGTAACATAAGGGTTCGATTTAGAGGTTTGGAGACCGTGTGGCAACGAAAAAGTGCAAGCCCCTAATTATTATCTGAATAAAAGGAACAATTTTGTTCCGTCAAGTCTTTCAAACATTTAGTGCTTTGATCTCTATTATAGAGGCCCCGGGGCAGTAGCCCCGCCTGCCCTCCCTCAAATCCGGGCCTGTCTAACATTCTTGTTGCCTAACTCATTTATTTACATGTCATTGTGCTTAATTCAATTTTGATCCTTATTAAATCTAATCATTCTCACTCCTTCGAAACGAAAAAAAAAACAAATTATCCTTATAAAAATAAAAAACTGCATCGCACCTCCTGCTACTCTCCCTCCTGTTTCTACTCTTACATTTCTCTCTATCTCCGCCATACACCTCTTCCCTTCACTGCCTCCTTTTAATAACTGCTCAAAATTTTTTTCGTTTATTACATTTTTCTCACATTAAAACTTAAAGTGCTCCAATGTTTCCATCTCCGTGCCGCACACCCTGCACATCCTTTGCTCGCTATTTGTCCTGTATCTGTTTCCTTTCTCCTCGTTTTCCAATCTAAACCTGGCAATCCTTCTCATGTTTTTTGTGTCTTTTTCTCCTAAGTATTGCAGTATCTCTCTCTCCCAAATCCTTTTATATCTTTTGTTGTAATTGCTCTTCTCAATTTTTTCCATTCTTTCCTGTTGTTGTATCTCCCTGTCTCTTCTCCTTAGCTAGTCTTCCACACTTGTGCCTCGGTACAAGTGTAAGTTGTGGTCTTGTGGGTAAACATTATAAAATTTAAAGGACCGATAAAAGTAACGTAACGCTGCGTAAATAACCGTATTATAGCGATTCTAATTCTAATTTTACAATAATTTAATAGTACAAAAATATATTACCGGGGTTCCGGTTCGGAATTACGGAGCCTTTAAATCCGTTATATTAGCATTATATAAAACACCATTAGGTTATTGTCTAATAGGTTTAATAGGTTTAATATCTATTTGAATCGTTATTTTAAAACTATAGGGTATGTCTGCGTTATTTTTCTGATCCCTGTTCTGCTGAAGTTAAGATATTAAAAGCTATGTAAATTAAGTTTAAAGTTTTAAGCTTAGAAAAATATGTGAAATTTTTTAGCACGCAAGGTAAATAAGCCAGTGCCAAACAAATTTCAAATAGAAAACATGCAAAGCTCAAAGTTGAAAATTATTCTTTGTCCGCACTTCTCATTTGCATTACATCTATGTGTTAGAAGAAAGTGACAATATAAGGAAGGGTTCTAAAGGTTACGTAAGTACATGACGTCAATTGTAAAAATTATTTTATGTAATGTTTTATCCCTTTAATTTTCTTAGTTATTTTAATTGCTAATATCTTTAATGACGTTATAACTAATTAAAAAATAATTACAATGTTATTTAACATTCGGATGGTTTCAATTACAGTATAATTAAAATCTTAGTTCCAAGGCCAATTACAAGAAATTAAATGCATTGATACAAGATTATCTTTTAGTTTTAAATATTCATTGTGCACATAGATCGAGGACGGCTTGCATGTCTTGGCTGACATGTTCAATAATTTTGCTGGCACGCCGAAGATTTGAAGTTAATTATGACGAAATACAATTAATTTCTAAAAAATAGTAGTATTCTGGCACGCTAATAGTGTTATTTATCCATTTTGGATAGATACTCATAAAATTGTTTGCAATCCCTGCCATATGTTCTTCAATTTTATTACTTTAACCTTAATTTAAAGCTTGAGCTACCCTCTACTAAGCGAAAATATAATTCCTTTAACACGCAGTGAATGCTGGTAATACAGAAACACCATTATCGAAAGTGGTTGGTATCCCGACTTATAATATTTAAAATACAATTAATAATAGATAACTATATGTTTAGGTGTGTGACTATGATTATAACATGATAAGTCAAAAATTTAAGGAAAATATCTTTAAGTATGTTGGAGAATATGGTAAATGGTAAAAGTAAATATTTTCGTTTCAGTTTACAGTATTTTCACAGAACCTTGTAATATATTGTAATGGTTTGAATATTGGATATAAAAGCAAAGTTGGTGTATTACAAATAGGCTTGTGTCCTATTGTGTCCTTAATTTCTATAAAAGTATACTATATATTGATAAAGTGGGTTACTAGAACATCAAATGTTCAATTATTTTTTAATGACTCCTTATATGTTAGGAGATATTAAAAATTAAGAAAGTCATTTTGTTTTTTTAATTATTAATGGTATTCAAGGTTGTACAACATTCCAAAAGCATGTGACCTCACAACCGCAAAA
This sequence comes from Panorpa germanica, assembly GCA_963678705.1. NCBI lineage: Eukaryota > Metazoa > Arthropoda > Insecta > Mecoptera > Panorpidae > Panorpa > Panorpa germanica. The sequence goes on along the minus strand of OY783219.1, from coordinate 797,533 downwards.
GAGATATATTCTTGACAGAACTCTGACAATATTATGTCTGCCGTAACAGCCCAGTAAACAATTTGGTGAAGTGCCCTATTTGGTGAAGTTCGAGTCACTCGTACAATTTTATTCTAACGCTTTACAAGTTCGAAGCAACAACACAGAAACCAATTTTAGTTAAAATTTATTCCCGACCTGTCAAGATTTTGTGAAATGAAATCTGATGTATGTAGTATTAGCAAGTTCGTTAATAGTTCAAAAGTGGTACACAAAAGTCGCTTTTAGTTAAAATTCATTCTCTACCTGTCACAGATTTTTCATAATAATATTCTTTCTTTTTCCAACATCATTCATTAAGTATTTCTGTTCCTTTCACACATCGATATATTTTTTTTAACTTCACATTCATTTTATTTATTACAAAGTACAATTAAAGTGAGAGAGAAGCGAGATGTGTTAGACAAGCAAAATATAATTTTCACCGTTACACTTGTATACTTGTAAAGTATTTCGTTCAGGACAGTATGTTTAAAGTATGTGCTATCCTTTTTCAACAAATATTTCTTTAATGGTAATAAACAGACGCTGTCTCCTTCAATCCCCGAGGATAAACGAAGATCTATCCAGCGTTGTTAAGACAGAGGTTTTAAACCTAACGCAGGCCTGCCGATCGTAGATTTTTGAATCACCAGAACAATGTAAAAAACTAATATAACTAGAATTGTTAAAGATGAAAAATATTCATTAAAAAAATCACGATCCGTACTAAAGATTACATCAATTTATTTCTTAATTTAAATATTTATATTTTGCAAACTCTAAAAAATGGAATTCATTAAGTTTTATACCCCTGATCATCCCCAACAAGTGGAACAACTGCGCCAACTAGCGATAACAAATGCTCGTCCAAACTATTATCTCTGGTCCTAGTGTCCTGTCAGTTACTAAGTTTCTTTGTGTAATATTTTGATAGTTTTGTGAAATAATATATGTTCTTAATCAGTTTTAATACTGCATTAAAAAAACAATAATATAAAATAGTGTTCAAAGAAATTATAAGTTTCTTAAATTAAATGTTTGGTAAGTTATACATATATATTCAGTCGCCATTTCATGAAGCATCTTATATACGTTTCTTCATCTACATATATTTCAACATTTTTCATTCAGAAATTTGTTTTAATTTTTCTCTTATATTTCAGACACAAAATTAGACGGTACCCAAAAATTGTTGTAAGGAGAAATAAGAAGAACTTAATTACAAATCAAGATTTGATCTACTGATTAGATTTGATTACTGGTAAATAAAATGGTATCCTTACAAGATATTATTTATAAGAGTTATTACTATATAAATATGTAAAGTACATGTAATTTCATTTTCAGAAACTGTCTCCTAGATAAAACTAAAGCTAAAGTTCAAGCCCAGTGTATATTCAAGTATATAGAATAGTTAGTGTATGATTATTTAATGTTTAACAATGTAGACTAATGTTATATTAACAATTGATCAAAAATAATGCTGTAAATAAATTAAATTTAATAAAATATTAATAAAATTCTTACATAAAGTTATTGTTTTTTTTCATTATAAATTTGTTTTCTAATAAAAATCGATTTTATTTTTCAAAATAAATACTCTGTTTAAACTTCCCGCTTAATTTTATTGTAATATCCCTGACCAATCACAGCAGGGCATAAATTATAATTTATAACTCCGGTCATAAATCATAAACCGACTCCGCTTTTAATTCAGCAGTGAACCGTCGTTGCAATGTCTGTATCTCATAAATAGGGCCTTTCCTATGAACGACTGAATAGAAGACGAACACGTTCCAGACAAAAAACTCATGATATGTAATAGAAATTAAGTAGAATTTACTCCAAAATGTTTACTGGGAGGGTGAAATAATATAAAAACTTATTATTCTTTGACTTGACTTGATTATTTCGACAACCAACAGCTACAAAACATTACCACAACACTGAGCTAATCAACAAATAACTGACGGTAAAATGCATTTCACGTCATACAAATGGCCGACCATTTGTAGCGCTAAAACTACATTTCAAATTTTTAATTGCTATATCTTCGTCAACATTTAGATATTTAATAAAATAGACAAGCCAATATACATTTATTAACATAAATTTCAATAAACAATTTAAAAATCGACCACTAAAAAAGGAGGACTCAAACTTATTCAATACACCATTTCTGAAGTTCCCGCCGTGTACACCAGAGTGTCTAGATTACGTGTACTGCATTGTTAAAGTAGCTTAAGTTATCATTGAAGCATGATTGAATTGAATAAGAATTATCACGTAAGTTGTCCAACATCCGACCATCTATAACACAAAAATTAATTTTAAATAAAAACAGCGTAACAAAAAGAATCCTCTCACACATCTTTGTTAATATAAAACAATATCATAAGATCTTACCGCAAAAATAAGTCTGGTATCAATTGTAAACATCTGAAATGCTGTGAAAGTAATATCCTCATGCGCGATGGACATGGACCACAGCTTAAGCTAAAAATGAATCAGTGAAAACCATAACTACGTACAACGATTTAAATTTACAACGTTTCATATTCAAACATTTCTATTTTATTGCAAACTAATTACTGACGATAATAACGACAGAAGATAACGAAGAAGCACATCAAAGCATATAACGAACTTGTTGTGAACCTTGCCTTAATTTCTATAAAGTACAATATATTGATAAAGTTACTGGCTACCAGGATCTCAAATGTCTAATTATTAATAATAACTCGCTATATTTTAGGAGATATTAATAATTAAAATAGTCATTTTTTTACTTTAATTGTTACACTCTATCTAATCTTATACTATATACATATACATAATACATACTATCCAATATGTTTATAGAAAATTTCAATACATGTGACGTATTAAGGTACAAACGTATATATATAATGTGACGTATAAAGTAGAAACGAGGGTGGGGGAGGAGGCTCGAAAAAGAAAAAGGAATATTACGAAAGGAATGGAATGGCGACAGAGGAGGCAGAGAGAAGAAGAGAAGAAGGCACAAGTGTGGAAGAGGAACTAAGGAGAAGAGACAGGGATATGCAACATTAGGAAATAATGGAAAAAATGAGAAGAGCAATTACAACAAAAGATATAAAAGGATTTGCGAAAGAGAAATACCACAAGACTTAAGAGAATAAGACACAAAAAACATGAGAAGGATTGCTAAATTCAGATTGAGAAATGAGGAGAAAGGAAACAGATGCTGGGTAAATAGCGAGAAAAAGATGTGCAGGGTGCGCGGAACGGAGATGGAAACATTGGAGCACATTAAGTTTTCATGTGAGAAAAAGGTAACAAGCGAAAAGAATATTGGGCAGTTATTAAAGGAGGGCAGTGAAGCGAAGAGATGGATGGCGGAGATAAAGTAAAGAAACGAGGAAAGAGAAGGAATGGCAGAGTAGAAACAGGAGGGAGAGTTAGATCAGGTATGTGTTATATGTACAAGAGTTCTGTGTCTCTTTTATACAATACAATGTAAAAGAGTAATAACAAAAAATAACATATAATCTATCCCTTAATAGTAGGACATGTTATGCTCCAGTAAATGTTGTGCAAAGTAAATTAAACAATTTGGTACACTTCAATAATAGTTCGTATCCACTTTATCGGTCAGGTAAAATGGTTCCGACATTTAAAGCCGATAACGTACACACTACATACTGAACTATAGATACCGCCCGTATTCGGACGGCTTTGCTGCTTGCAGTGTGCGAGGTACATTTATAGGGTTCAGATAGGTAAAATGTAGTACCGCGTACACGTTCGGTCGAAATTCGTTAAATTACGGTGCCATACTGAGACAGGCCTTACTAAAACTTAGGAACTGCCTCGGACTAGAAACAAAGCATACGATTGTCATCAGATCGTCAGTTTGAACCTTCCACTTGCCATGCTTTTATGTAACTGAGTATATACAAATATACATTGGATATAAGTGAATTTTGAAAGAGTGGGGCAAAAATTAACAAACTACGGTGATCACGTAAATCCTAATTGTAATTTTTCAAACAATAATTAAATAATAAATAAATTCTGTTAACTTACAGTATATCGTATTTTAAAGTCTTTCCAGTTTAATCGGTGAATCAAAATACGTATTTTCCTTGATTCATTGATGGTCCACTGACACACCAAGCAAATCATGAAGAGACATCCTATGTTGAAAATAGACAAATATAAGATGGTAAACATCTTCATTTTTATAGCGGACGGAAGTATTATCAGGAAGTAATCTTGTGTTACCATTACGTAAAATATGTGAATAATAAATAACAGAATCTGGAAAATTGATTTTTATTATTTCAACATGTATATAGAAAATAGAAAAAGAGTGAAAATATGAGGAAGTAAGAAAGAGTCGATGCGAAGCAATGAAAAGACTAACGGAAAGGAAAGAAATAAAATAATAATTCCAGAGATGTAAACGGGAGGAAGGAGAAAACCAACTATTATTTACGTCGGGATACATGATAATAGAGCAATTACAACAACAGATATAAAAGGATTTTCGAAAGAGAAATACCACAACACTTAAGAGAATAAGACACAAAAAACATGAGAAGGATTGCTAGATTTAGATTGGGAAATGAGGAGAAAGGAAACAGATACTGGGTAAATAGCGAGTAAAGGATGTGCAGGGTGTGCGGAACGGAGATGTAAACATTGGAGCACATTAAGTTTTCATATGAGAAAAAGGTAATAAGCGAAAAGAATATTGGGCAGTTATTAAAGGGAGGCAGTGAAGCGAAGAGATGGATGGCGGAAATAGAGTAAAGGAACGAAGAAAGAGAAGGAATGGCAGAGTAGAAACAGGAGGGAGAGTAGTAGAAAGAGCAAAGCAGTAGCAGTAAGGATAAATTTATATATATATTTTTCGTTTGGAAGGAGTGAGAATGTTTAGATTTAATAAGGATCAAAGTTGAATTAAGCACAATGATATGTAATTTAATGAGTTAAGGCATAAGAATGTAGTAGCAATTGGCAAAAACATTAAAATAAAATAAATACAACTATGTTATTATTCATTTTACTATAGTAAAGTGTCACCTGTAGCCCATACAGCTTATTTATCTCCTGCGTGACTTCGCACAATTTGTTATGAAGACGTCTACAAAGTCGAATGGATTGTAATGCATTACTGTCCTTATAGTGTGCGCCCTTTAAATGAATTCAATTTAGTCACAGTGAAATGCGCAGTTTTATATTTATATTTTATTCAGTATGGTGAAAATATTGAGATAAGGATATTTTAAATTAGAAACTGAACTAACGGACGAAGAAGATTTGTTTTCAAAGTCGTCTCAGGTCTGTCTTGTACATGTATCTTAAATATTATAATAAAACCATTTAGAAGGTAAGAGTACATCTGTTATCTTTGTAGATAAATTTACTAATATATTACGCTTTAAAGAAATAAAAATTCCGGAAACTATCCGACTGTATCGTATTCCACGCCAGACCGCTTTTAAGCATACGTTACATCCCAGAACTCGCACCACAAAGGGAACCGTATCACAAAATAAAAAGTTATAAATCTTACTTACACCTACTTATCAAACCGTATTACATTGTGGAAAACCACAACCAATGTATGAACAATGTAACAGCTCACGAACAGTAAAACATACTATTCTATAATGCTCGAAGTACTCATCTCACAGAGAAAACCATAAGAGCCTTATTGACTTTATCAATGTATCTAATTAATTTCTTTTTTTTTGAATGCCCTTAAGTATCATTGCCACTCACTGCTTTATTTTAATTTGTATTTTGTATTTAATTTAAATTGTTTAGCATATGGCAATAGTCATTCACAGTACCATTTTTAATTTAATAAATTTTTTTAAGTTTTCTTTGTTTTTTAACAACCTTACAAGGTCCAATGTGTTAAATTAAAAATAATAAATTTAGAAAAACTGTACTATATTACAACCACTAAAATATGACAATCTGTCATAATGCAGTAGAATTTACCCAGTAAACAATTTGGTGAAGTGCCCTATTTAGTGACGTTCGAGTCACTCGTACAATTCAATTCTAACGCTTTACAAGTTCTCTACCTGTCACAGATTTTGTGTTAGTTGTTAGAATTTTTTCATAATAATATTCTTTCTTCTTCCAACATCATTCATTAAGTAGCAGTTGTTTCTTTCATACTTGGATATATTTTTTTTTAGTTCATTTTCATTCCAAAGTGAGAGAGAAACGAGATGCGATTAGACAAGTAAAATATATTTTTCACCGTTACTTGTATAGTATTTCGTTCAGTACAGTATGTTTAAAGTATATGCTATCCTTTTTCAACAAATATTTCTTTAATGGTAATAGGCACACGCTGTCTTCCTAAATCTCCGAATGTAATGTGTTTAAACGAATACTCTAACCAGCGATGCTAAGACAGAGGTTTTAAACCTAACGCAGACCTGCCGATCGTGGATTTTTGAATCACCAAAACAATGTGAAAAACTAATATAACGAGTATTGTTGAAGATGATTAATATTTATTAAAAAAATCACGATCCGTACTAAAGATTACATCTATTTATTTCTTCATTTAAATATTTATATTTTGCAGACACTTAAAAGTAGAATTCCATTAAGTTTTATACCCCTGCTATCCCTGCTAGTGTCAAGTTTATAACTCCGGTCATAAATCATAAACCGACTCCGCTTTTAATTCAGCAGTGAACCGTCGTTGCGATCTCTGTAGGTCATAAAAACAGCCTTTCCTATGAATGACTGAATAGAAAACGAACACGTTCCAGACAAAAAACTCATGATATGTAATAGAAATTAAGTAGAATTTACTCCAAAATGTTTACTGAGTATATTTAAAAGAAGTTTAATGTCAGTTTGTCAAAAATAAAGAAATAAAAACAATTTCTATTACTAATTGCCCAGTAAACATTTGGTGAAGTGTCCCTTTTTGTGACTTTTCTACCACTATTTCACTTCAATTATAGTGCGTATCAACTTTATCTTCATTTGTATTCCGACAGGTGGAGTGGTTTCGTCATCTGTAGCCGATAAAATAGACATTTCATATGAACGATTGTGAGAAACTGAACTATAAATGAACTCTTTCATGACAAAAAGATCATACGTATCTCCAATATGATGTCAAAGTGACTCCAAAATGGTCCAAAATGTTTGTTTACTGGGTGTTATAATATAAAGATTATTAAAAACAGCAATTTTAATTAATTTACCTTCAATTTTGTCCAACTGTCGAACTGTCAACATTTATAATACTAAAAACGCATGCGCACCAACTAAATTAACTAAACTCAAATTAAAACACGAATGTGACAAGGAATTCCTATTCTGGAAACCTGAAATCTAGATTAAAATATTAAATAAAAACAGTAAATTAAATATCAAAACATTGAGTGGGAAGAAGGCTTTACTCGTATTTATGAACTATAAATTATGTTTTGTTTTAAATGTTAATATCTTTTGAAAGTTGAGGCAGTCAAATAAATATTACAAAAAAAAAACTGTTCAAAAATTAATTATTTAATTTAATTCATATGTCTCTATGTAAGTTAAGCCTACTGGTAAGCATAAAAGATGTTGATGCAAGTATGTTGTGTGAGCTTATTTGGGATAAGATTCTAGAACGACAAGATGCAACGCTGCAACAAAAAAGTAAGGATTATAATGAAAAAATCCATATGGTACAATACAGACTCAACGTTTTGGCTTTGTTAAGCATCATTGCAAGTTATAGCTATATTAGTATGAAATGTTGGCGCAAATCAGTTAGTCACAAAATTTTCGACATTTTCGTTTTAAATCTGATTGTTTTATAAACTTTTTTATTCTCAACTTTGTATACCTTTCATCATAAAGTTGTTCACAATTATAATAAATCAGGGAGAACACCTTAAAGATTTTAAATTCGTTAAACTTTTATTATTTCATAACTTCATTAACGTTAAATATTTCTTTTTAAGTTTTTGGTTTAGGTGAAAATGATGCTGCAAAATGCGATGTCTCTTTATGACTGGGGGTAGGAGGGCCGCACTACAGGTACATTTAAGAGGGCTAAGGATCTTAAATGAAGCTCAGCACTACGATTAATGAAACTACTTACACTGTCACCTTCTTTGAATTTAGACGTTTTAAAATCAGCTAAAACTTTATTTATCATTGAAAACCTAATCATGATGATATAACAAAGGTATACACTTCTGTAGCCAGGATAACACAGACCATATAGTCTGAATACATAACAAATAAGAATGCTAAATATTCCATAGTTGTTTCCGAATATTCAGCGGGCATTATAAAAATGTAATGTAAAATAAAAGTAGAAATAAGTGAAAGATTAAACACCAATATTATTTTCACAACACTTTTCTTCAAACACCTGTAAATATTTTTTATTTTCAGCAAGTTATAATTTTGAATAATCGTTTTATCTATTTCTTCAAAATATTTCACTAGTTGACAATGGCGTCTGTAATTAAGACATCCTATAAAACTAATAAAAAACGTTACAATAACTGACACGTATAACTGAATCCAACTAGTTAGTTGATTTATATAGTTACTAGCTTGTATAACCTAAATGTTGTTTATTTTTAAGCGAATAAATAGCACATGCAATTTAAAGTGTTAAAAATATAACAGGCTTTATTAATAGTTTATAACTGTTGTCATTATTGTAGGTATTAATTAAGGAAGGAAATATTCCAAATATTGATACTAATGTATTCAGTGGACTAATACACGAGGAAAACGAGTCTGCCATGTTATAAAATTTTCACATAACCCCACAAAATTTCAATTAATTTTGGTACATTTTCTTATTTAATTAGTTGCTAGAATTTTCTGTTGCTGTGTGTTTAACAAATTACTGTAGGATTACTAACTCTATCGGAAATAGCTTCGAACTGTTATTGCAATATTAAACTCATTATCGTAATTAAAAAATAACATAATTAGTTAATTGGATTAACAGTGTACACATATTAAATAATTCAGAATAAGATATTGAATTCATTTGATAATTGACAAACTTAATTTTTTATATATATATATATATATATATATATATATATATATATATATATATATATATATATATGTGGAAAGAACAAATAAACCAAGCAAACAAAGAACTCATAACTATGACACCCGTTCTAAGAAAGTCATAAAGAATGTGATTAATGAGGGTATGTTTTAATTAGAAACCAAGTGACAGGTTAAAAGCAATTATAATGTGTGGAACTTTAAACCACTGATTGAATACATGAGGGGATGTGTTTACTGAAACAAACCAGGCGTATTCTGGGAAGTAATAAAAACAAACCTTTTTAAGTCAAGCTGAAAACTAATGTAGAACTGAGTATATATTAACTAGAACTTAAGGTTGTGCATGCATTCATTGTTCTGTATTTGTAAAGTAAACACCAACGTTTATATTGTAACCTTATTGTAGTATTATCATTATTATTATCATCGTTATTATTTTATTCAATAAATGTATTAAACCAATTATGTGATTCTTTATCATCCTGACAAACTAACTAAGATATTACATAGTTGAATATTAATTGAATTGACATTGCCCTAAATTAAACAAGAGTACCTTGATTCCACACCAGATTTGCGGATTGGTTATTGTTTTCCACATAAGAAGTTGGATAGTTCTCGTTTTCCACATCAGGATTGCCATTGTACTCTCGTTTCCACATCAGAAGTAGGATTAGCAGCTCATAGCGAATTGAACTAAGTGCGCGAAGTGAATAATACAAAGAAGTGCGGATTAGTAACTCATAGCGAATTGAACTAAGTGCGGATTAGTTATCTACGAGTTATCCACAAGTGAATAATACAGAGAAGAATAATACAAGATAGTTTTCTACAAACAGTGCTTTCAAGTGATAGTTCATTAGCGGAATAGTCGAGAATTTATAAGACGGACTTTATAATAGGACTAGCAAGTGAATTGTATCAGAAAAGTGTGTAAACTGTTTTACGAGGAGAAAATTGAAAATGGCATATAACGTAAACATGAACGATACTACTGTTGATGATAGTTTGTTAGCTGGACGCTCAGGTAACTCAACATCTAATGAAGATAGTTGGTTGGGAGTGCAAGCAGAGCTGACGAGGCTTAGAACAGAACTATTGCAGTTGAGTATCGGGAATAGTACAATACAGGAACAGAGAATGAATCATCATGGGTTTATGCCGACACAGAACCTGGAATGTATACCCAGCAAGCACGGTATTAACGGCTACAGCTTGGCTGCGAAAATTGGAGGAAATAGCAGACATTTATGGATGGAGTGATAAAGTGAAGCTTCAGCAAGGTGTCAAAAAGCTGCAGTGTGCCGCGAAAAACTGGTTTGATGCTAGTTTGAACGTAGTCAAGGATTGGACGACGTTCAAATACGAATTAATCAGGAATTTTCCAGTGGAGTACGATGAATCTGACGTACACATGGAACTAATGAAGAGACAACGAGAAAAAAACGAAGCAATAGAAGATTATGTATACTCGGTGAAAGCGATCGCCAGTAAGAGTGATAATATCAGTGAAAAGGCCGTGATAAAATACATAATAGCCGGACTAAACAACAAAGACTTGATAAGTGTGTTATCAATGTGTGACTTTAAAACAGTGCCTGATTTGTTGTTAAAAGTAAAACGGTATGATTCGACACTATTACAAGTGCAAGAAAGGAATAATTTTAGTGTACGTAAAGACAGACCAAAAGACTTAAACGCGATAAAATGTTTTAATTGTAATGAACTCGGACATAAAGCAAACGTGTGCCGAAAAAGTAACTAAGACAGTGAGAATAAAAGAGTCGAACCAAGTGAGAAAAACATTAAAAGTGAAAGTAAAATAAAGTGTTTTAAATGTCATGAAGAGGGACATATTTCGAGAAATTGTACCGCGAATAATACGAGTGATGCTTTGATAGTGAACACAAATAAAACAAGTGATATGACAAAAGACATGAGCATAGACAGTATCAGTTTTAAATGTCTGATTGATACCGGAAGTGATCAGAATTTGATTAGAGCTGACGATTATATTAAATTAAGTAATAAAGCGGTTGTGCGCGAAAACAATATTGTATTGACTGGAATCGGAGGATTTAAAATCAAAGTTTTGGGTGAATTTAGTGCTCAAGTGAAAGTAGACAATGAACAGTACTGTACTAACTTTTTAATAGTTCCATCAAGTACAACTAGACATAGTGTTGTAATCGGTAAACCTCTGCTAGACCAAGTAGAAACCATAATAAGTGTAGACGGTATTACCATGCGAAAAAAGTACGAGAAAAGTGAGCAGAATAAAATATTATGTGCAGCCGACGACGAAATCGTCATGGGTAACAACATTAGTCCAGGTGCCAGGGCTAAAGTTACGGAACTACTTAAAATTTATGAACCAAAAGTAACAAGGGTTACTGAAGCAGCAGAAATATACATGACCGATGAGGTTCCTGTTTTTCAAAATTCGCGACGTATGGCTTACTGCGAACAAGAAGAAGTTGAGAAACATGTAGAAACCTGGTTGAACGACGGCAAGGTCGAAGAGCAAGCATTAAACAAAACTTATCAGCGTAGCATAAATACTACACCGTTCAAGTTGTTAACAGGTGCGACAATGAAAACAGATGAGGAGACGCATATCTCTCAGCTGTTAGAAAAAGGTAATCGAGAAGTGCGTGAGGACGACTTCCACGAGTTACGGGTTAACGCCCAAAAACAAATATTGAAAACACAGGAAGAGAATCCCAGGAATTTCAATAGAAATAGGAAACCAGCTAGGACATACAAAGTCGGAGACATTGTTGCTGTAAAAAGAACTCAGTTTGGTACTGAGTTGAAATTGCATAATAAATATTTAGGACCGTATCAAGTTACCGGAGTTGACCCAAATGAACGCTATAGGGTAAGACGTATCGGTGAAGGGGAAGGTTCTTCTAATACACACTCAAGTGCAGACCACATGAAGCCATGGGGCGTGTTCTCAGACGACAGCGATTCTGAAACTGGAAATGTTGTGTCAGGTGCCGAACAGCAAACAGATGACCGCAGTGACGTATCGTCTTTGGGGGCCAAAGATAAGTTGGACGGCCGTGTGGAAAGAACAAATAAACCAAGCAAACAAAGAACTCATAACTATGACACCCGTTCTAAGAAAGTCATAAAGAATGTGATTAATGAGGGTATGTTTTAAATAGAAACCAAGTGACAGGTTAAAAGCAATTATAATGTGTGGAACTTTAAACCACTGATTGAATACATGAGGGGATGTGTTTACTGAAACAAACCAGGCGTATTCTGGGAAGTAATAAAAACAAACCTTTTTAAGTCAAGCTGAAAACTAATGTAGAACTGAGTATATATTAACTAGAACTTAAGGTTGTGCATGCATTCATTGTTCTGTATTTGTAAAGTAAACACCAACGTTTATATTGTAACCTTATTGTAGTATTATCATTATTATTATCATCGTTATTATTTTATTCAATAAATGTATTAAACCAATTATGTGATTCTTTATCATCCTGACAAACTAACTAAGATATTACATAGTTGAATATTAATTGAATTGACATTGCCCTAAATTAAACAAGAGTACCTTGATTCCACACCAGATTAGCGGATTGGTTATTGTTTTCCACATAAGAAGTTGGATAGTTCTCGTTTTCCACATCAGGATTGCCATTGTACTCTCGTTTCCACATATATATATATTTTTATATAGGGTATTTGGTAGGAAGGTGCAAAGTCTTAAGGGGATGATAGTTGAGACCATTTAGAACATTTTGAGCCTTAGACATTTAGTATATATAGAGTAAAATTTATTGACAAAATTGGATCAATAACAATTCAGCTGCGCAATTTCAAAATTTAAATTGTTTACAAATTCTCCAAAATATTAGCTAAAAACTTGAAAAACAGAAATATCCGAATCGCCCCAATTCATGGGGCGAATGGGATCGTACATAACATATAACTAAATTAAATTTTTTTTAGCACTACAAGCTTTGGAATCATTAACAAAATTATAATAATGTTAATCACTAGCACATAAATCACATATATACGAGCCTTTTAGCCCTCCCATATCAGCACCTTTTTCGTGGCACCATTCTTCGCATGCATGACACTGAATCCAATCCTCTGATGGTGGATGAATGAATTTTTCTGAGCAGTAGATACAATGCCAATTTCTCTGTTTTGCAGATGAACCTTTGATTTTTATTCCAGGCGTTTTTTTATTCTTCTTCTTCATATTTTCTTTGTTATCAGTCTTTTTCTCCCTTTTTCCCAGCTCCTTCCCACGAACCGCCTTGGGTGTAATTCCGAAGCCACGACTCGCTAAATGCAGTAAATGGTTTGCTAAAATCTTTTCAGCATTCTCATCCAAGGCTGGCTGTCCACCACGAGTCTTAATGACACCTCTGGAGAAAGGGACTCTTCTTTGTAAGCTCGTGTATGGTAATTCGTAAATCTCAGCAGCCCGACGTAAGTTATCTCTTTGGCCAGGACTCTATCTGCGGCTTCTTTCATTTTTTCTTTGGACCATTCTCCCTTACTTGTTTTTCTTTTGTACGTGCGAACCATCTTAAATGAAATAAAAATGCATCATTAACCTTAAATATAAATTAATCCATTTTAAAAAAGTGATCCAATGCGCCCCCGATGACGCGATCCGAATCAAAAACTTTTGAAATAAATATTTTACACATTAACCTATAATATTGTGTTTATAATTTAAAATATTTTCTAAAATAGACCCCTTCCCAGTTAATATAAACCATATAATTCAAAGATTTAACACAAATTCTTAGAATGACACAAAGAAATGGTAAGTACTTACCTTAGATGAGCGCCAAAATTGTTACACACACAAACACTCGACTAGATAAAAAGCACCGCTAACACTGATATTATTACACTGGTATTATTTGAATCAAAACACTACCGGTGGCAGGAGGTGCGGGGCGGAAGGTGGTCCTAAGACGCCAGTCGCTAATGTTCTGTGTCAATCCCCATAATGAAAAAAATTAAGTATTTGTTATTTCGATCCGATTCACCCATTGATCCGATTCGCCTCGGTCTACCCTACATGTTTTAGGTAAAGTCTGACTATTTATTATTATTAACCCACTAATGGGACATTCCAAGTTTTGTTGCCCATTAAATTTTCTTTCTACATATGTTCGTGTATTTTAATGGACAATTTGCTCTAAAGGTGTTTAGGTACTGGCCACAATCTCCAACAACACTAAGACATTTTCGTCCAAAGTAACCCACAAAATATAGTATTTGATATTGGCATCTTGAATTAATTCATTGGCAGACTCTTTAATGTTTAAAGCAGAATTATAGAAATCATTTTCTAAATGGCACCACCGTCTAGTATACGCCTGAGTGCTTATTTACCAAACACCGCCATTTTACATCGCGCGCCGTGAGTTGGACAGCTGTGTAAAAGTAAGGACGTGTTTTGTTATAAGAAAATTAAAAATTCGATGAAGATAACCTTAAAGTGATTTATACCAATCAATATCTTTCTAAATGTCAATTATTACCCAAATATTAGTGCATCCTATGGGCTTTCATGAAAGTTCTTACGTTTTTAGTTTAGACCGTTAAAACCATTATCGATTTTTTGGGCAATAGCAGTCATTCTTAGCGGGAAATAGCGACCACTGAATCTGTGCGATTATTGAGAAAGCATAGGAAGAGTTCTTAGGCGTCTTGATCTGTAGGTGATTTTCATAGTCCAAATATAAAAATAATAATAATGTGTTTGGTTTATTATAAAAAAGAGTGGTTTGGTTAATGTTTGTTAAAATATAAAAAATAAAGAACATGTACGAGTATAATTAAAATAAAAAAAAGCTGTGTTAATTTACTACCTAAACATATCTGAACATTTTTCACGGTACTGTACGAGGTGGCATTCGTCATTACGTGTTGGTACGCCCGAGAAGGAAACCTTAAGCACCCACAGCTATTACGTATGGCAAAGCTTCATGACGGTTGACAAGATAAAAGGGGCATATTTTCATTTTTTTACAATATTAGCGGCTACAACAGAGTAATATGAGTAACACAATTGCTCATCATAACACTTTATTCGTAACTTTGACAGCTGTAAATTGTAAACTTGCAGTGAGAGAACAGCGAACAAAATATTACGCACCTTCAGCTAAAATATGCTTTGCTAAATATAATGCTGATTCATCCTCTTTGCATTTTCTGAAAAAGCTCAAAGTTTCTTATTTTAAATTTCCTAACGGTATAATCTTCAAAAATCAGAATGCAGGTCGTTTTTATTTCGAAGCGTTTGGTAAATGTCTTTTTGGAATGGTTGGAGGTTAAAGTTGGATTATCGATAGGTCAAATGTATCCATTTATTTTTCTCTTATTAACAATTATTCATTGATCACACTAAACGTAATAATTCTATACCCATGCCTTTTAAATTAGCGCAATCATATAAGTAACAAACAATTCACAATCAAATTAAACATTTTTTAAAAGAATAATTATTCTTCATAGAGTGTACTGTCGATAGTCATTGAGAGCTTGAAGATAGACATGCTCTACAGTTGATGGTGCTCCTGAAATTATAAGAATGTTATATTACTGTGCTAAAATATTTATAGACATTAATATTGTTGAAATTTGTTACCTAAGTTGATCCATTCTTTGTTGTTAGGTTCAGCATCTGCTCTCGCTGACTTTAGGGCATGGCGAAGTGCAAATATTGCAACTATACTCAAGCATAATGCAGGCTCACCAGTAGCTTTAATTATAAAAATTATATAAAAGGATCGATACATACTCAAATATATTGAGCCCGATTAGATACATTAAATGGATACTAGGGCTGGACAGGTGAGCGCCGGGATACATGAGAATGGAGGAGCTAAAAAGGGACAAGATAAGAATAGAAGCAGGAAGGGAGCAGTCAAGTTCGAGAAGAAAATGATTAACACTGAAGGCGAAATCTTAAATTAGTGAAAAGAGTAGAAAAGGGGGTGGTGGAGAAGGACCGAAAAAGAGAAAAAAGTATTATGAAAGGAATGGAATGGCGACAGAGGAGGCAGAGAGAAGACGAGAGGAATGCACAAGTGTGGAAGAGGAGCTAAGGAGAAGAAACAATGAGATACAACAACAGGAAAAAATGGAAAAGATCGAGAAGAGTAATTATAACAAAAGATATAAAAGAATTTGGGAGAGAGAGAAACCACAATACTTAAGAGACGAGAAGAAGGCACAAAAAACATGAGAAGGATTACCAGATTTAGATTAGAAAACGAGGAGAAAGGAAACAGAAACTGGGCAGTAAAGGGAAGAGGTAGATGGCGGAGATAGAAAAAAAGAACGTGGAAAAAAAAGGAATGGCAGAGTAGAAACAGGAAGGAGAGTAGCAGGAGGAGCGATGCAGTAGCAGTAGCAGTTTTGTTTTTATTTTTATAAGGATAAATTTATATATTTTTTTTTCGTTTGGAAGAAGTGTTAATGGAAGAATGTTTAGATTTAATAAGGATCAAAATTGAATTAAGCACAATGACATGTAAATAAATGAGTTAAGGCACAATATTGTAATGCCAAATGGCAAAATCATTAAAGTAAAATAATAATACTGAGCTCGGTTCTGATGCTGTACTCCTGACTGTCGTTCAAGTAGTAATGTGATGGAAACATTTTCTATTTCAGACAATCGTATGGAAATAGGAGTAAAGAAAGAGGTTTTTGTTACATATCGAGTGAATGAAAGTCAGATATAGGACTCCCGAACTCAATTACACGCGATTTTCAATACATGGCCATTCGTAGCCTACATCAGTTAGCAAGTTATTTACAATAAATATATTAAATATATTATTAAATTCAATACTCGTTTTATACCAACTACATTATATAAATTATCAATGACTAACATTCTTTTCATTTTCTCATACATGTATATGCATTGCTTATTGACATTCGGTTCTTTTTGATGATGGTTGTCAGGCCGAACTTCAAACCGATGTACGCCAACTATCAACTATGTTTCATCACACCCAGCAACGATCAATCATGTCGGTCAAGTCTGTTAACAACTCAACATACTCAAGTATGCATAAGGCTCTTTATTGCTTGAAAATGGGTAACCGATGTCAAGAGATACACAGCTCAAGAATATCACAATAAAATTTTAGATAAAAACTTAAGAAATTAACGAACTTTTGCAGCGAATGTGTAACGAAGTTCAAGTATTAAAAAAGAATACCACATATTATAACCAGATAAACATACCAGAACCATATTATAATGTTTACATAAAAGTATT
Source organism: Panorpa germanica (assembly GCA_963678705.1). Classification (NCBI taxonomy): domain Eukaryota; kingdom Metazoa; phylum Arthropoda; class Insecta; order Mecoptera; family Panorpidae; genus Panorpa; species Panorpa germanica. Next base: position 780,156 of record OY783219.1, on the reverse strand, counting down.
CCATAGAAAACATATCGATCGTCCAGAACCTAATTATTATTTACTTTTTGTTAGAGTAATAAAGGACAATTACCTTTGGATCGTAAAACTCCAACAGGATTTGGTGCATTTCGTAAAAATTGGACTCGGAAATCAATAGGAATATCTTTTGCTCCTGGTGGTTTATAATTCCAGGTCCGGTTAGTTAGTAAAGCACCGGAGTCCTCGTCAAATATAAGACGTTCACTCAGCCAATAACCTAGTCCCATTACAAATGCACCTTCGATCTATAAATATTAAAACTCACTTCACAATTTCATTCTGTAATCAATTATGTTTAATAAATAAGATGCGGCTGCGACTATTAACAAATGTTATACCTGTCCTATATCAATATCAGGACTTAGGCTTTCCCCAGTATCTTCTAATATATCAACACGAAGTATCTGCAGATTTCCAGTCAATAAATCTACTTCTACTTCAGCAGCAGAAATTCCCCAAATTAGATAATTTTTCACATCATCTTTTATCGTAAACCTACGGAAGTATAATACTATATATCAATAAACACCAACATCAGAAGAACGTGCTGCATGAATGCAATACTAACATGTAACTTGCAGAGAGATTAATATCCGCTGCGTCAGCTTCTTGTACTAGCTGCTCCCAAGTTGGATTATTCATTCTACTTTTAGTTTCTTTCAAACGGTCCAGAAGAATTTGGCAGGCTTTCATAACAGCCTAAATATATTTGTCATTAGGAAATGTTAAACTATTTGTGCAACTATGTGTGTACTTACGTAGCAACACTCCTCACTAGCTACGCTGCTATAAGTCACAAAGGAGTTAGGAGCTATTAAGTTATTTGATGGTTTAATTTTAACATAATCCACAGGAATTCCTAGAGTGTACGCACAAACTTGGGCGACCTGTACAATAAGGTGTTATAAGTGACTTGTTAGTTATAAATTAAATGAAAAGATAAACCGTTTCTAAAACCTTGGTGTTAATTCCTTGTCCACATTCAATTCCACCATGAGAAACAGATACTGTACCATCTCCATGATAGACTGAAACTAATGCAATTAATTTTCCCACATACAGGAACTGATATTTCATTGGTGAAAGAGCAATCCCACGTTTTCTCCAACGATTTTTTCTGTTAAATTCTTCTACTTTTGTTTTGCGGATTTCGTAATCTGAGAAGGCCATTACATTCTTTTTCAATTTTATATTTATAAAAAAATTAAAATTGAAATTATTCATAAATTGTATAATGAAAGGAATGGAGTTTTCCGTTACGTCATATTAAATAAGTAAATATTACATTTATGTTCACTGGGGAATATTCAAAATAAATACTAACAATGTAGCATTTCTTAACAACAAACAAACAATTACCTATAGATGGAATAAAACCTTGAATAATTTCGCTAATTCTACGATCTTCTTCAATGTTTTCCAATCTCACTGACAAAGGATCAACTCCTGTTGCATGTGATATATGCTCCATTATATTTTCGATCATGGCAATTCCTTCTGTACTACCTATTTAGTTATTGCAATATTACAAATTATTTACATTTTTTTTCTAGTTGTTGAAAACATACATAATTGACAACAATAATTTACCAGGTGCTCGACACCACGTATTGGAAGCAACATCTGTGAGGACACAATACCCTTGATATTCCCAGGTCTTAGTATCGTAGCAGTTCTTAAATTTTTCTGCAGAGTCCGGCCAAACTGGATCATTCAAGTCACAGCCATAATCTTGATAATATGTGCTTTTTAAATACTGTATTTTCCCTTTAGAGTCAACTCCAACCTGTTAAAACATAATTCGCCCAGACGATACCCAGACAACATTACAATGTTTTTAGTAATAAATGGAGTAGAATAATGATATTTAAATTAGTACTTCGTAGTCATTGGAGCATCCAAATCTCTTTCCAATAGCTTCCATGTTATCTTCCAAAGGCAAGACCATCCTCCTCCTATCCGACGAACATACAAGTTTATCCTGAAATTATTTTAGCGGTGATAGCAAATTGATATACTCGTATGTATTTAGTTCTCATATAAGAGTTTTCTGTTATCTCAGTATATTTTGTTTCGTAACTTTTCTTTAACATAATACAAATCAATGACCTGCTTTGTTGGATATTTAAAGCTTCGGACACGTATACATGAACAGCATCCATCCATTGTGTCGCTGAATAAACGTCCATTCCATCTTCTACTGGAATGCACACGCAGGTCTGTGTTTCCATGGTGTAGTGGTACTGACCTCCCATGTCAAAAGATCCCTTGATCACTTTATAAATATTAGTGCCTTTAAAATGTATAGTAAATGTTATTAACTGAGTTTTCCAGTAGACTAAAAAGTAAAGAATATATAAATACCAGGTGTTACTGTTGGTTTAACATCAACAACCTTAGTGAACCTTTTTTCGTCTCCCTTTGCCAACGCTTGTCTCACGGAAATAACAGGCTTCTGATCAGTATCTTCGTATTTAACTTTTACAAGCTTAGCTCCTTGAATTGCTAGGTTTTGGGAATCTGCTACAATAATTCCACAAGGCTGCCCATTGTACAACACTTTCTTACTTACCAAGATTTCTACATCGTACTGTAACAATGTCAATTTTGTACCAATACTAACATTTTTACCGGGGATATCTTTGGCCGTGATCAATTTTTTAACCCCTGGAATTTTCTGTAAATATACCTCAATATAAGTAATACATACATTAACTTTGGTAGTCATTTTAATATGTTACCATAGCTTCACTGGCGTCTAAGCTAACTAAATTAGCCAATGGACGCGTGGCTAAAACAAACGCTGCAAAAAGTTCTCCAGGTATTGCCGAAAGATCATTGATATATTGAGCTTCTCCTGAACACTAGAGAAAATTTCTTAATATTATAACTCAAAGATTTACTTTTAACAACTTTCTTAAATTACCTGTGCAATTGCTTCTATTTTTCGAAGGGGCTGATTCAGAGGCCACACATTTCTGTTTGTCTCATAACTTTGCTGTCCGCTAGACAGACCTCTTGAGAGAATGTCAGCTCCAGATTTATTAATCGGTGTTATTAGCTTAGGTGGACATGAGCTCAATACAAACTAAATGATCAGAAAAGATGCTAAATACAAATTGATTCGTCATGCGCATATTCTCATCCATGTCATTACCTTATAGAACAAGGATAGAGCCAAATTTCTGCGATATTCTGGAGAAGCATCTGGCAACACCCAATCGGGAATCAATTCAGAGTTCAAGTTATTGAATGTCGATGCCAGCAAAGTGTTATCAAATAAATCTTTACCAATGAGCGAGCTCTCAGTATAGGAAGCATGAATAAACTGTGAAACAATCGATTGACATTATTCTTCGCATTTGTTGATATTACTACTACGCAATTTAGGAACCAACTTGGGGATTAATTCCTCCAAAGACAATGGTAGCTTGCTCAGAGATTCAGAGGAGATAAACCAAAATATTGATACTGACGAAGTAGTTTTAGAAGCAAAAACTATTACTAATAATTTGAACCAAACAATTGTAAATAACCATACTATTCCATCCCCAGATAATCAAAATATTGAAATGTTCTAATACAAATATTAGTTAACAAACATAATAAATAATGTATAAAAATACTTGTATAATGCAATGGAACTGCCGCAGTTTAAAATCCAAATTGATAAATCTAAAACAAATAGTTTTTGAAAATAATATTGAAGTAATCGCGCTCTCGGAAACCTGGCTTGATCCATCTTATAAAATCAAATGGAGAAATATTAAACTAGTAAGAGCAGATAGAAATAACAACGGTGGAGGCGTTGCTCTAGTAATAAACCACAACATTTTTATTGACAAAATTTTAATTCCTCTCTCAGGGGATATTGAAATTATAGGAGCAAAAATTAAATGGGGTAATGAGCATATTAATGTTGTATCTCTTTATGCCCCAGCAACAGCATCTATTACTACAGGAATATTGAATGCAATATTAAGATCTATTCCAGAACCAAGGCTAATTCTAGGTGACTGGAATGCTAAAGCCATTGCTTGGGGAAACACCTATGACTGTCCAAGGGGTAAAATTATATGTCAGGTGATGGACAATAACAATATGATGTTCCTTAATGATGGTTCTCCTACTCGAATCAACATCCATTCAGGAACAGCGTCAGCAATTGATTTATCATGGGCAACCCCATCTCTTGGTAGCCAACTTTCATGGAACGTAATGGAGGATCAACTAGGTTCTGATCACGCCATTATACTTATGAATGGGGCACAAATTAGTCAATCAAGCAGAGGCAAGGAAAGATTTAAATTAAACATTGTACCAAATACAATCGACTGGGACAATTTCTCTAACCAAATAGAAGCAGACTTATTGGCAAACCAAATTCCGTCCAATACTACGCTGGAAATAAAGTATAATTACCTCATTGACTCAATTGAGTCTACAGCTAAAAAATGGGGGAAAAATATTGCAAACAATAAAATCTCAAAATATCCGCCAAATCCTTGGTGGGATGATGAATGCAAAGAGGCTGTGCAAAACAGAAAAAGAGCCTACAGAAGATATTACCGAAATAGTTCTGAAACAAATAAAGTAGCCTTATCTCCCAGGGTAGTCTTGATCTGTTACTTGGTGGTTACCGCTACAAATTGTGCTCCTTGCAGTTGTAACTGTGCATTTTGACACTGTGTGTTCGGAACTTCCACAGTCTCGACATTTAGATATTTGAGAACGGCATTTGGTATGGCCATACGTTAGACACGTGTAGCATTGTACAGTTGGTTGGATGTATGGTTCAACAGCTCGGTGTACTCTCCATAAATAAAACCGTTTAAGAGTTGTCAATGGTTCGTACTTAATAACATTATCAGTAACTACTTTCCTGTTAAGTCTTTGGACTTTAGTAATTTTAAAATTGTTACATTCGATGTTATTTATTAATGTTTCCTCGGTGTAATCTAAATCAACTTGTTTTATAATTGCCGTTTTTGTGGTCCAGAAGTAGGGTATGTATGCTTCAAATTTATTATGCTTTAAAATCGAATCAGTTACAAACTTATTTGCGATTTCTGCTGTTGAACATTATACAATGGCCCTATTTTTCCTACTTTTTAATTTCAGTGATATTATTTTTGTCCGTTATTGTGCAAAGTATTTCAAAGTGCTTTAGTGAGCTAAAGAAATTTTGTTGACCTTGTTGTGATACTATCATGATGACCTTATAGGTGCTATAATTATTGTTGCTATTGTATTTGTTCACATTCACTATAGTGGAGGATCACTATACTGTTACCCTCCGGGGCTCACATCACCTTCCATCACACACAATAAAAAAAGAACACAAAACTAAAAAATAATATTAAGTAATTCATTTTATCAATACGAAAAATAAAACAAACTAAATCGGTATTTCTGAAACGAGAAAAAAATAAAATATATATTTTTTTTTTTTTTTTTGTTTATCAATGACAGTATTTAACAATGCGACCGTACGCTCTAACTCTTACCGCACTCTTCTATTTACGAGATTAAAATCGGTCTAGCAATTGATTTAGCAACTACTGCATATCTGACAAATTATTTTTAGGTTCTTTGATAGCTTCACTATAACATATTAAAATTTCAATAAAAATAAAATGATTTGTAAATATAATTTTTTCAACTACTAAAACAGAGCCTGGTACAGATTTAGAAACGATTCAGGCATCTGGTGCTTTTCAATTTATATTCCTAAAAGAATATAAAAGATTATAAAAAAAAATTATCGCTGCTACTCCTAGATGCCAGACGTAGCGCATTCTTAACGAGCTTGAATAAGAAAAAAAATCATAAAATCAACCATAATAAAATGATTCGCTTTTCGACGTTGCTAGCTATTATACTATAACAGAATAATTAAAATATTATGTTAACATGATAATTAGTTTTTCATAATTATTTCATTCTCAATGCAATGCTGATAATAATAGTTGAGTAATGAGCTGTAAATGTGGTTACGTATTTCAATCAGCCCATCCCGAAAATTAAAATTTAAAACCAGGTTTTCTACCACCAAGATCTGCACCAATGTCGATGGACCAGACCCTTCTGCGCAAACCACCGCGACCCTCCTGCTCATTAGGGTTTTATAATAATGATAACGAAAGTTATAAATACTTCACTTGCCCCAACGCCTGAGAATTAGCATAACGCTTCAACGCCATCCATTTTCACGGCCAGTTAACTTTCCACATGATGAAAAAAGAAAATTATTGCCTACGCTAAATGCAATGATCGATGACGCATTTCCTGACTGATATATTAGTAATATTTATATATTTGCTGAACGATATGAAAAATAAATTTGCAATTTAGATACAGTGTACTACTTTCATTAAATTAACTAAAATGAAGTTTACGTTTTCAAAGTAAATTAATGCTAACATATTATAAGACGCATGATGTCTACAGGTCTCATTTCATCTTGTTTTAAGTTAGAATTTAATTTAAAGCTAATTCGTAATTTGTTTTATAATTGGTATGTTTTGTTATATTTGAAAAGCTGGAGCAAACAATATTAGTATACAGTAATAAAATTGTAGGTAAGTCTTCAAATGAGGATTATTGTAAATAATGAAGTTTAATTCTTGTATACTTTATTTCCACTGTAAAAACAATCCACTTATAATAATATTATAAGCTTAATTTTAGCTTGCTAATATTATAAAATTTTACAAAATACAATTAGACATTATTATTTTATTACCTTCAACTTATCCGGATTTATTATTTTTTTTAGTTTCTAATTGTATCTAGTTCCAATTTCCATCACCCCTATTTTAAACGACATATTTTTTACTCTCTGGCAAGAGATCAATAGTTTTATCTTTCAGCGATACCAATTGCATCTACCACAATTCCTTAGTAATTGATATAACGCCACTAGAATTGACTACTGCTATGCATCTGCTCTGATTGACATCAAACAACAAAGTTCCAAAATAAGTTAACTTGTAAGAAATGAATGTCACATACCACTTGAAAAATCATATGGCCATGATATTTGGTGGTAATTGGCCATCGATTTTCTTACCAAATTATTTTATGTATTTTAAATAAATAAAAGATTTTTTTTTTATTGTTATTTTAAATTTTTCTGTATTACTAATTTTGTCATATATACATAATAATAACATAAATTTAATATAAACAGTTATCAGAAAATGCTAATAACAGCTTTTAAGAAAAGGTGTATTTAACGACACAGATATTTATTTTCAAAATATGAAATATGAAGATTTAATTCAATCGTGTGAGCTCTAGTATTTCCATTAAGTAGAATAATTATAATTCTGAAAGAGTCTTTTATCATCTGAATTCTGGTCTCCAACAGAATCTTCCGGCTTTATTGTAGTAAACGCTTTTTCAAAATTGTTGGTATCCAGCTCGTGTAAAACGATTGGCCTAATGGGAGGAGGATATCCTTTAGCTGCCAGGAGATTCCAATCAAATCCTTTGAAAAAATCGTGTGCCTTCAGTTCTATTGCACCTTTAAGACTTCCCAATCTCTTCTCTTGGTCTTTTTCCAGCAACCTTCTAATAAAATCAGCTGCAATTCCTGTTATATCTTCACTGATATTTGGATTACAATTCATTATTTGGTGTATAGTGTCTTCATCTGTTTTGCCTTGGAAAAGAGTCATCCTCGTGAGGAGTTGATGCATGATAATCCCGGTTGCCCACCAGTCAACCGGCATTCCATGTTCCAATTGAGCTACTGCTTCTTTCTTTGCAGCTAAAGTGTTTGGACGTTTCTTTCATTGCGTATAACTTTCCATTATCTGATCCTCCTCGTTTCCTAACCAACGTAACTTTTCCATACGATCCCATACCTAACGTCTGAAGCCGTTCGAAGTCCTTGTTACCCACCAGGGTGATGGCGCTTTGAACATCTTGTAAAGATGATCTGTTATCTGTCTTCATTTTGTTCTATATTGTTTTAATGATTGGGTATAAATCAATTCCTGAAAATAATTGTAAAATTATAAAAACAGACAAAGTCGAAGCAAAATTGTTTTATAACAACTAACATTAAACATACATACATTTATTAATCACGTGTTAGAATATCTAGTAAAAATAATTCTGACACTTCTGCATAGACTGTAGTTCAAATAATGACTGACATTTTTACGTCATTTTATGTCGAACAGACTTATATGCAATTCTTAAGTTGCAGTTCACTGATATAATACCGTTTCCAGTGGCGCATTCCCGTAATGGTGCATGAAGTGCGCGCCTCAAGACTCTTTAAGTTCAGGGGCCTCAAAATGTTGTCATAAAAGTACATAATGTTGTTTGTGATGTACTAATTTTACAATTATCACAGAGAAGCGCCATTTACGGTAAAATTCTAAATGATTTAGAGTCATTTTTTAATTTTAAAATGACTAACGTCCAATTTAATTGTGAAGAAAACATATGCACAAAATATCAGAGATATTAATTTTATCAATTTTAAAGATGAAGTTGTCCATTTTATTGCCTTCGTAAAAAAATAATCCTGGTGACATATATAAATTATTTTTTCTATAATAATTTACGAGCTTCCTAGGACTAGGGGGACTAGGTCCTTATCTCAAGCTCATTTAGGTCACTTGTCTATGATGTTTTATATTGATCAATTTGCTAAAACTAAAGCAAGAAGTTCCGATTTAATTTGTTATTAATACTTCGAATAAAAAATTGTTATATTCCAATATACTTTTTTATATTTTTATGTTATTATATTCTAATTAATTTGGTTAATCTTTAATAAGGAAACTATATTGATTGATGTATTTTTTCTTAAAGAATCCTATTTTAATTAACAATAAAATTGACCAATATAAAATTACAATTGGCTGGCTATATTCAAAGGTTGTATATAAGGTCATATTGTATCAAATTCATTGGTACAAGTATTAAGTTTAAATAGGTAAAATAAAACAAAAAAAATAAAATTATTTTTCAATATTATACGCGCTTTGAAGCGCGTTCTCACTGTGCGATTTAAGTGGACCGAGTTAAATCGATAGTCAGTATCAAATGTGGAACGGTTCCACAAAAATTTGACCCAGTCTTATCCGTTAACCAAAATCGTTCAACTAAAATCGCCCCGCGAGAACGCGGTTTATTGTCAATAAATTTTGGAGTTGATCTGCAATGCTACCAAATTTGTCTTACTTTTTTTGGTATTGCATGATCTCGAATTTTGTAAATATTATTAATCCCTAATGCAGATCTATCTGCATTATTGTTTAACTAGCAATGTATAACATTTTTCGTTTTGAATGCAATTGTGAAGTCAGTTATATTTAGTTAGTGGCTGTGAAATAGAATGGAAAAAATTTATTTTATAATAATTTTTGAATATTATGTTTTTTAACGTTATGTTGTGAAAATTGTGTATATTGGTGTATAATATTACCTTTGATTGTTAAAACATGTTACAAATTTATATAAAAAGGAAGTCATTGGTAAATGAAACTGTTAATAATAAAATAATAATAATAAAATGATAATTGATAATAACTTGTACAGCATTTCGTACTGCATTTTCGTATGTTTTAGGGTGCTTTTAACATAGTCAAAACATGTACAAAACATTATATAATAGTCATTATAGCACTGATTATTAAAAAATAGACAGTGTTTATGGTTAAAGTTGACAGATAAATGTGAAATATGACTCCACTTATATATGGCACAATGTCATGTTATTTCTAACCTCAAATTGGAAATATTAACTTTATTCGTTATTATTTCTAATTTCTAAATAAAAAGTGGTATAATTAATATTACGAAGTTATTTGTACATGTTTCAGGTAAACAACAAGCGTCATACAACATACAAAAATGAAATAGTTTTTATACAAGTTTAAAAATAAATGGTGTGGCTAATCTAAATAAATATTTGGTATTTACCAATAAAATTGATTGTAAATAATTACCAATAAAATTAATTTGTAGTAATTCCTGAGCTCCTTTTTAGTTCAGAGTTGTGACTTTTTAAAATACAAGTATTCAAATGCAAATACAAATTATAAAATACCTATTTTCCATTTTGTATTTAAAAACCTTTTAAGAAAAAACATTTTATATTTTATTTGAAAACTTTTACAAACCTATTTTCTATTTGAAAATGCAAAATACATTTCTTATCTCAAAATACTTCATTGTAAATTCTGTAAAGTGGTCATGGAATTGATAGTTATTTGAAATATTTGAAAGAAAAAGTGTTAAACAGCTGGTAGGGCATTTTAAGATTAGATTAGATAACGTAGTTGAATTAATAATTAATGATTGATGAATGAACTGATGAATAATAATAGTTATAATAATGAATGAATAATGACTAATGAATAATAATAGAATAATAATATTAATGCTGATAATAACATTTGGTTTAAAATTATCAAAAATTGCGAAGACATTTACTGGCCTAGCATATGGGAAACCTGATTTAGAAATATACTCATTGTGTGTTACAATGGGCTTGTGTCCTATGTCTTAATTTCTATAAAAGTGTACTATATATTGATAAAGTGGGTTACTAGAACTCCTTATATGTTAAGAGATATTAACAATTAAAAAAGTCATTTTTCTCTTTAATTATTGAAGGGATTCAAAGTTGTACACATTCCAAATGCATGTGACATCACAACCGTTAGTAACTATCTCTTTTATACAACAGAGAGTAAAAGAGGTATATTCTAGACATAACTCTAACAAGTTTACAGGTTACCAACCTTACAGATTATAAATCTCTGCTATATGTATTTATATACAAAATATCAAATATTATTTACAGCTATTTCAAGGAACAATAAAATTTTAATATTAGGTCTGCCGTAATAGGGTAATTAAAATAGAAACTTATTATTCTTTGACTTGACTTGATATTTCGACTACCAACAGCTACAAAACATTACCACAGCACTGACCTACTCAACAAATAACTGACGTTAAAATGCATTGCACGGAACACAAATATGGCCGACCATTTCTAGCGCTAAAACTACAATTCATATTTTTAATTACTATATCTCAGTCAATATTCAGATATCCCAGTAAACATTTTGGAGTAAATTCGACTTAATTTTTATTACATATCATGAATTTTTTGTCTGGAACGTGTTCGTTTTCTATTCAGTCGTTCAAAGGAAAGGTCCTTTTTATGAGCTACAGACATTTCAACGACGGTTCACTGCTGAATTAAAAGCGGAGTAGGTTTATGATTTATGACCGGATAATAAAAATATACCCATGTGGGAAAGAAACAGAAATACTTAATGAATAATGTTGGAAAAAGAAAGAATATTATTATGAAAAACTAACACAAAATCTGTGACAGGTAGAGAACTTGTAAAGCGTTAGAATAGAATTGTACGAGTGACTCGAACTTCACCAAATAGGACACTTCACCAAATTGTTTACTGGGATTTGTGACCGGTTTATGACATCCCACAGCTGTCACAAATCCTATGTTACCGGCCTCAGCTTGTATGCTTGCAATTTGACTTCGATTTTACTACCTAATCACTTAGCTGTAAAACCTATATCAAAAACATGCATCTTACTTCGAGCGATATCTTAGAGCTTCCCTGGGAATTCTTATCAAGTTGTTTTTTCTTGTCTGTAAACGTCTGTTATCTACTTAATTGTCAGTTATAACATATGTATGACTAAAACTATGGTTCCTGTAAAACATAAAACTTATAACATATAACATGCGGCGGTTCTCTGTTCTCAGTACGTTGTTCTCGTTAGTCATATATCACGGGGTTTGTCTGTGTAATTCTACTGCGTTCTGTATTCTGCGTACGACCTTGAATTGTGTTAATATCTGAAACTTTGTTAGTTAACTTACTTAGTTTCAATAAGCTCATTTCCAATGCATAGTTTTAAACAAAAGTTTTATTATTTTATTTCTTATTTCTATTTTAATTTTAATTATAATTTTACTGCTTATTTTCTATTCGTGATCTTAAATCTAAACTAGACGTGTAATCTAAACGTGTCTTATAAAAATTCATGAGTTCTTAAACTGTTAAATTACTATTATCTGGATTTAAGGAATCAAAATAAAATTAGATATCAAAATTCATTACTTAATTTACTGACAAACTCTGGTTGTAAAAATAATTGAAAAGTTTTATTACTATTTCATGCTCTTTGGTTCTCTTAAAGCTAAACATGGTTTTTAAATTCCATTACGTCGACAATTAATAAATTAGTATAGTTATTAAAACATTAAATTTATTTTGTTAAAATTATACATATTACAAGGTATGTTAAAATATAAAATGTATATTCTTAAAACTAACTTAACTAATTTCATGGCGCCAGTGTTTCCTGTAACATAAACCAAAATTAATACTTTGTACACAGTAAAAAAATATGATTTAATTATTTTAAAAATGAAGCAATTTTCATTCCGATTTCAACACAGTAATTACAATTTGAACTTTTGCATTTGTTTTATGCGTAACCTCCAGTTAGATATTGAATAAAATAGACACGCCAATACACATTTATTAACATCAATTTCAATCAACAATTGCATAATCGAATCTGACTTAGATATGGCCAGCCATATTTCTCTGCAATTCTTCTTAGTATTGTTGTAAGTACGCATAAGTCGTACTTATCCTTCCTATTTTTAATATAAATGTTATTTATTTTATAAGAATTATATTACGTTATCTTTAATTTTAGTATTAATATTGTAACAAATAATTGTTTAAAGTTAGCGCTTGTAAACATTGACTCTGGTCTGTGGATATTTTATATTGTTATTTAATTTTTGGCAACACTGAACTAGTATTGTATGATGTAAAGTTAACAAATAAATTGTTAATATACCGTTTTGTACTGGAGTCAAAAAGCCAGTCTTCTCCTGAGTCTCAACCAAGTGTTTACTAATTGTACTTCGTTCGTACAATACTCCAATTGTAACATCTAAGTATTCAATAGTGAGCACATTTTAACTATTAATCAAATTATAACACTATAGAATTACATTTTGTTTTATATCTGTCATCTTCGTTAATCTAATAAAATACTATTGTAATTAAGTAAGCAGATATAATATTACAACGAATAAATGATATATTTTAATAAAAGTGTTTGTATTAATAGTAATTAAAAGATACTAATTGTTCAACCGTCGTATGTTGCAACGAGGTTATACTTTAGGCCGCTCAAGTATTCTCAAATTGCAACAATACACCGTCTTAACAAGAATCCTGTTAATCATCTTAAAAGAGTTAATTCTTATCAACGTGAGTAATTCAAGAAGGTGGATGATCGTCAAACTGAAGAATCTACTTCCAGAAACTAGCAACACTGCGTGATGTATTAGCAAGCTGAGTAATCTCCTTCTAGAACGAGCATCAGACCTCTTTTTACAACATTGATGTCAGGTGTAACATCCGCCTTCGAATCTTACTTACAACAGTATATTCATTCATTTTGAATTTGGACACAAAAAGAAACCGAAAATACATAATATTGCGCTGGGTTGGATACCAGTGTGAACAAAGTCGACCAATATGAATAACCTCACCCATTGTTATCTTGCAACGCTCAAGAGGAACTATCAAAATTTAAGGAAATAGCGTATGGTGCGTGCATTTATCCAAAAATCTCAGACGAGTACGGTGCGTCAAAGGTAGTACTTCTTCATTCCAGGTCGAAGGTTAGAGTTATGTGCTTCTTTAATATTACCGAGAATGGCTAATAAACTCCGAAACATTTTACCAATTAAAATCACGAAAATTAGGTTTTGATTAATCTATCTCCTAGTTCGTTAAAAATTCGGTTTGTTGCGAATCGAAATTCAGTCTAATATGACTGTCATATCAGTGTTGCCATGTTACGTAGTTTCGCACGAAGCTAAAGCGGAAACATTAACAAATAATAACCTTTGGTAGTCCGGTTCGTCATGGTTAGGCGAAGTAAAGCAAACAGGGCTTGATAAAACTATGACTTTGCTAATAAATATGTCACAGGCTGAATATTTTGATTCTGAGATTTGATCTTTGCACAAGCATTCATCGATAAGCGGCAAATGTAAATTGTTATCGTTAAACCCATTCTTGTACGATAGTGGTATTTTAAAAGTCGGGGGTCGCTTAAAACGCTCCAAGTACGACTTTGACAAAAGTCACCCAGTTATAACTAAGTTAATTTAATATGTATAACAAATAAACATAAAAAAATTGAGCTTAAAATGGAAATAGTTAAATTTTTTTTATTGAAGTGCCCTAATTTACAGTGACGTAGCTGCGTCCCTGTAAGACACACAAAAAATATATTGTATGCAAAACTTGTAGGGAAATGAGCCCTCTATAAGTTTGATAATAACTATTCTTATTATAGAGCACACAAGCATATTGCCAACTTACTTTACTTACTTTACTTTTCTTACTTTAAAACAAATCCAAAAATTAGAACTACCGGCCCTCATGACAGGTAAATGCCTTTTTTTGGCTCTGGGAACTGGGCTTAATTGTTGAGAACGTCGAGAGATTGACAAATTGGATCTTCTTCAACACTGTGACTCACGACTGCGATGTTTTCACTTGAACGACCTGGTCGAACATGCATCGGTGTTGGCACATTACGTACCGAGCCTTTCGACTCAAATTTGTCTCCAAATTCTTAATAGCGGTCTCAGAAGGACGATTATGTTGACCGAAAATATTACGAAGTTTACGAAATGTAACTTTTACAGATCCACCATTTTCAAAGTGGATTTTTATTATTTTAATGCGATTATCGATCGAAAATGAATTCATTGTAACGATTGCCAAAGCATCCACCACCGATATGTCAAAAAACTAAATGTTAAAAATGTCATATTGTTAGTGTTTCCCTATTGAAAAAACAATTATTATTTCGATTGATTATTTAACTTTTTATGTATAAATTACTAGATAAGCCACGCTTAGTTGTAATATTCTTTGTAAATAAAAAAAAAAAATCGATTGATGCACAAAATAAGATGAAAATAAAACATATATCGTTCCTAATTGGTCGGAGTAAGCAAGCAATAAACGCTATATAGCCATCTTATGTGTATTGTCAGAATATTGTGATAGTGTATTATGCATCTCAGTCCATATTAAGTAATTAGTAGTAGCATCACTTCCACGCATGTATGTTTTAAGATGACTACTTGCTAACTTAAATAATGGACCTCATTTATTTTAATATATTTAATACGAGATAATTTGAGGAATTACATTGAAACAAATAATTGGAAAAAATCCGCGTACTAAAGTCCCTCGGAATACATTAGAATACATGGTCTTCTTCTTAGCATCCATAAAAAATCACAAAACAACCAACTGCTTTATATTCTTTAATACACATTAATTTATATCACAAAAACCATTGAAGCAGCCTGCACTAGCTCATAGCGTTTTATATTAAATTGAAACCGGGTTTTAGTTTATTTATGAAAAAGATGGCAATTTATGTTAATAATGAAATTATCTTTTTAATAATGTTAAACTGTATTTATATTTAAAACTATTTTTAATATTTTCATATTTAATTTCGTTTACGTATTTCAGACAATACTTTTTCTACATTTGCGGCAAGTGAAACCTGGTATATCCAGGCTGTGGTATCCCGGACGCTTTCAATAAATCCTTTATGTGGTACACAACTAGTCCTGTAATGGTGACATAATCCCACGGTCACTGGTAGGACATATTGTCCATATCCTGAAAAATTAAAAATCAATATCACAATTACTTGAAAGGAAGTAACAATAAGTGTGGATGCCAGAAGAGAAGGGTGAGAAAAGGCCAGACAAAGGGAAGATTTAGAAATTATTCTGGACATTTAGTAGTAGAGTCTCGGTACGCACCTGGATAAGATTGCCAAACATGATGAGCTCCTTTCCCTTTGTAAATATATTTGCTACGCTTAGGAGATGGTAATATTTCTTTGGTTCTCATAACTTTGGATTGTGTAAATAAAAAGTTTTTCCCTGCATTGAAATGAAATATTTAATTGTACGAGTGTTATTGATGTAATTGTACAATT
This sequence comes from Panorpa germanica, assembly GCA_963678705.1. Lineage (NCBI taxonomy): Eukaryota > Metazoa > Arthropoda > Insecta > Mecoptera > Panorpidae > Panorpa > Panorpa germanica. The sequence goes on along the minus strand of OY783219.1, from coordinate 764,055 downwards.
AACAATAATTCTTTACCTACTGAGGTTTCATTTTTCCAAAATTTGTAGAAAAACGTATTTCGGAATATGATACTAGACCGAGTAGGTTTAATGCTAATGATGAGCTCTATCAGATCCTTGTGTTGTCTTGGGAAGAGTATTTCATCCAAATCTGCGTTTACTACATATTCATATCCATGCATAAAGGTTGCACGATACAGGCAATCATTAAATGCAGCTAACATTCCATAATGTGTTATATCCTTTATAAAATTTATAACCACTCCAGTTCCATTGTCCAACAGTAATTTGTCCCGTACTTTGGTAATACTCTAAAACCTTAGATACCTTATCTGATATCGATTGATTATAAAAGAAAAACTGAGTAACACCCAGTTATTTGTAGATCTCAACAAATTCAATTAATGATAAATCTGTGTCATAATCAAAAAAGGGTTTTACACACACAGCCAATGTAGGTCTTCCTTCTGATTGGTTAATTTTTAAAGGATATCGCACTGGTACCACAGGTATTTTATGTGAGCCATCTGATAAACCAACAAAATCTGGTAGAATAATTCCACCGGTTGTTAAGTTCATGATCTTGTACACGCTGCATATTATGAATGATGCTGTAAATTGAAATCCCTTATTGTCTCTAATCGCTTGAACTTTAGCAGATAAATTAATTGTAGAAGCTGAAATATGACGAATAATGTTTTTAATTTTATTTTATACTAAAAGGGCAGCTCTGACTGAAATTAACATGTCATCACCTGAATATTTGTACATCAAGAGGAAAGTAAACTTCTTTTTACTAATTTTCTGCTCCGGAATGCCTCTTATCCTAACAACGCCAGCTAAAGAACCCACACTGTGTTTGCTGTATCGTTTCATAATTTCCGGTCTGTCATCATAATAGGCTGAGTATATTTCTTTTCGATTTCTTGCATTTTCTATTGCTTTCCAGATATCTGATTGATAATCATAGCTACTTATTTTGCATTGCATATGGCACGAATCATAGCTACTTATTTTGCATAGCATATGGCACGAATTGAACACGCTCCGTTCCAGGGACACCATATTCGGTCATTGAAACGTAGTTGTCGTTTATATATTTATTATAATCAACAAGAATATATTTAACCAAATATTTATGTTTGTAACACCTTCAATATCTCGTCTACAGTTGACGAGTTCTAATCATACATTAATTTTCTGTAACAGAACGAAACATCGTTCTTGTTGATATAATAAATATATAATATATTCTTGTTGATTATAATAAATATATAAACGACAACTACGTTTCAATGACCGAATATGGTGTCCCTGGAACGGAGCGTGTTCAATTCGTGCCATATGCTATGTGGATAAACACTTAACTAAGTATTGCACAAAGTTGGCTTATACACCACCAAAATGCGTACATTGCGGCGAACGTCATCCAGCAAATTATAGAAGATGTCTGGTAGTCATGCAGATGTAAAACATTAAAAATAAGCAAAATAGGAAACCAAGATTGCTTTACCAGCCACAAAAAAAGAGACAACCGGTAAACCGAAAATCCGAAAATGAAACGGAAAATTTAGCAGAAAATCAACCACATAAAGTTAATAAGGATATGATGTACAGCCAAGCTGTAAAAGACAAACCATATAAAAATAATAAAAATAATTCAAGTGATCAGACTTTGCAATTATGATTAAGCAAACTGAACAGCCAAGAACAATTGTTCTCGAAAATTACCGAGCGACTAACTAAATTAGCACCCAAGCAGAAGATATGAACAGAGAGCTCAGAATTATAGTGTGTAGCTGGAAACCACTCCCAAAGAAGAAAGTGCTATAATAATTAACAAATCACTGTCATAACGCTGAAGAAATCCAAGCTACCACGGTTAGTGTTACGACGAACAAATATCCAGTTAATATAATTGCAATTTATTGTCCATCAAAACATTTTCTTAAAAAAGAATGGTATTTCGAATTCTTAAAAAATCAAAGTAGAAGATATATTATAGGTTGTGACTTTAATGCTAAGAACACTGGGGATCATGACTAACAACAACAAAAAGGAAAGAACTTCTAGTGGCGGTTAGATGACCGACTTACTAGTCAACTGATTTATATAAAGTTCCAGATTTAACTGCTAAATATATACAGATACAAGAGCGGTGGGACATGAATTCAGATCACTCACCAATAGTACTAACCCTTAGCGAAAATATTATTAAGGAAGAGCATAACCCAATCTCAGTATATAAAAAAACTGACTGGGAATTGGGCAGGTATTTCTTAAGAATATTCAACAGGCGGCATGGAAATATACGCAGGAGCTTACACGAAAAAACCAACAAGAAATTACTACCCGAAAGAAGTCAAAGATTTATTCAAAGATAAATGACATGACAAGACAAAACTAAACAACGCCAGTTAACAGATAAGAAGAAACATTCAACAATTGAAAAATGTTTCTTTTAGTGGATTTCTTAGAAACCTAACTGATGATAGTAGCACGGATTATTCTCTATGAAAGGCCACCGAAAAGCTTAAAAGGCCGGTATTGTCGATAACTCTATTAAGACAAGAAAACGGAAAATGGGCCAGAGACAACACAAAAGAACGTATAAATATTCGCAAACCATTTAGAGGAAACATTCCAAGCAAATGAAGTAGAGCAGGATGCACCAGACTGGAGTGCGACATTACAAGAAGAAGAGAATATCAAACCTACTACAGCCAAGGAAGTTAGAGAAAAGCTACAAAAATATTAGTAGTATAAAAGCACCAGGATTTGACTAAGTTACTGGTGTAGTAAAATTAACAAATTTAATAAATGCAGCATTTAGACTTAAGTATGTACCTAGACTATGGAAAGTTGCTGAGGTGATCATGATACCAAAACCAGGGAAACCACCTCATGAAGTAGATTCTTACAGACCAATATCTTTATAATCGGTAATAGCCGAATTAATAAAGAAAAATTACTTAAAAGGATAAAGCCATTCAAGTCCATAGAATTACCAACATGATTGAAGGTACATTAGAAGAAAAAATGGTTTGCTCTACAATTCTTTTGGTGGAAGCGCAAACTTTTTATAAAGTATGGCTTGAAGGCTTAATCTATAAATTGAAAACTTTCCTATCTAAGCAACACTCACAAATATTGTGCTCATATAGAACTAACAGATACTTCCGAGTAAAATAAGAAGAAGTACCATTCAGAGTAACAAGGATTGAATCCAACGAAATTGTTCTAGGTCACCCTGGAATATTAGAAACAATGATCTTAACCGGGACTTAAAGCTGATGGAAGCTGTGGACACTACAATAAGGAACTTTGCCAAACTACTAGGAAAGACTCCAACAACAAGTTAATGACAAGGTAACACACCTAATGGACAACGATGAAGAAGCAAATAGAAGACTGAAAAGGGTTAAACCTTTTAAGTTAGTTTAATTAAATTAAATGTAAAGAATTGTAATCGTGCAAAACGTCATATATATTTATGTCAAATATTTCATACCATACAATAAAGTATGTTAAAGAAGTTACATGTTTTTGTTTTTTTTTTCTTTTAAGTAATGTGGTATCTCTCTCACAAATCCTTTTATATCTTGTGTTGTAATTGCTCTTCTCGATTGTTTTCATTCTTTCCTGTTGCTGTATCTCTTTGTCCCTTCTCCTTAGCTCATCTTCCACAATTGCACCGCCTGCTCTTCTTCTTACTGCCAACTCGATCGCGAAAAAAATTTAAAAATTCTATGTGGAAATTCTACCATAAAAAAGTCAACTTTAATTCAAAGATAATTTCGTTATAAGTAATTGTTAAGACACGTTAAGACATGTTATTTTTAATTTCTTTTTTTTCTTTTTAGTTTGGTTGCGTATATAAGAATTTTAGTTATTCAAGATTTAAAAAAAAAATTAACGCGGATGCTATAGTCAATAGAAAAATGTTGAAAAATAAAAATGTGTACTGCTTAAATATTATTTCAGTCATAATCCAGTTTGAGTTCCTTACCTGATAAATATGATGTAACGTATTATTATGTAATATTAAAAAACATGTTATGTTCAATATTACCAGAAGCAAAATTGTAAATATGGAAAATATGTGAAGAGTTTGATAAAGAATAATCATTTTTGAAAAACTGAAATATTTATAATTGAATTTAGAAAATACTTAAAATTTTAATGTTGGAAATCGTATTTTGATTTCATGATGATGATGATTTGAAAAACTGAAATATTTATAATTGAATTTAGGAAATACTTAAAATCTTAATGTTGGAAATCGTATTTTGATTTCATGATGATGATGATTTGAAAAACTGAAATATTTATAATTGAATTTAGAAAATACTTAAAATTTTAATGTTGGAAATCGTATTTTGATTTCATGATGATAATGATTTGAAAAACTGAAATATTTATAATTGAATTTAGGAAATACTTAAAATTTTATTGTTGAAAGTCGTATTTTGTTTTATGTTGAACATGTGCATAAATGGTAATATGTAGTATTATCTAGTAATGATTTGATCATTTTCTAATTATTTGCTAATTGGGTCGTGCCTCATGCCGTACTATGATGCAAGGAGGCGGCCACATCATACAGCATAAACAGCGAAATCAAAATATAATTTGAATTTGAAACATTTAATGATTTAAAGTAACACGTCGCCGGAGGTAGACCTGCATCAAGACGCATCGAATAACTATATGTTTTTCAAGAAAACTTTTGATGCAACGAGATGATTTGTGCAACCTTCCATTGAACAGGGTAGAAGCTAGTTCCTATACAAGCAAGCCTATATAGCTGCATTTGTATCCTGTGGGAGGTTGTTCTTTCAAAATTTTGAAAACAGCTACTTGCTATCTCTTTTATACAACAGAGCGTAAAAGATATTGTTATAATATATATAATATTATATATATATAAAATGCATTTCACGTCATACAAATGGCCGACCATCTCTAGCGCTAAAACTACAATTCAAATTTTGAATTCTAATATCTCCGTCAACATTTAGATATTTAATAAAATAGAAACGCCAATACACATTTATTAACATCAATTTTAATCAACTATTGAAATATCGACCACTGAAAAATGAAGACGCAAGCAAAACACCCCGAGCCACATGAAAAAACGATATATGTTTTGTCTTAATACAAACCTGTCGCCAGTGTAGGCAAATCCATGCACGTACTGAACAGCCAGACTGGTGTGAACCGATGTAGTATCCGGTTCGAAGGATCAAAATGTTGTGTAGCTATATCAGTCTCAGTTGTAGGGTCAGACTCTTTGTGCTTAAAGTGTTTAGTTTGGACTGGTTCCTAGTAGGTTCCTAAGGTGCATCTAGAGTTTTCTATATGCTTGGAGTTCTTCAAGAGAGGCTAGTAACTTTGTAAATGATAACACTTGTTGATTTCACTTAAAATACATTTATTAATAAACCAACTTCTTGAATTACACACCGCAGGGCTAAACATGAGCGTTAGCCTATATATGTCTTTCTTTAATGTGTTTTTCTATTTTAAAATATTATAATTGAGCTTATAATACATCATTCGAGTAATGATCACAAAAGAGCGTATATTATAGTTGAAAAACGAATTTTATATCAGCGTTGTAGTGATGTACGAATTCTATCTTAGCGTTTTTAGCTAAACCCTTGGAGTGGGGACAGCACAGGACAGACGTGTTCTGACACGTCTTAGCGTGAGCTCGAGCAAGCAGCCCTTGGCGCCTTGTACGGTCGTGACATTATTTGCATGTATAGGTGAATGATATCTTATGACTAACAATATTCAAGAAATCTTAAATATAACAATAAAACTTCAAACTAACAATAGTAAATTAAGATTACACATTTAGAAACTATTTCGTTTCTAACCAGACTCCCCACGGAGAAATCCTCTGGTATTTTTCTATAACGATTTGAACAAAGTCATTTGCTTAAAGCTAATCAGTTCATTTGACACTTTTAAAACTGTAGCTTTTATATCAGCTTGATTGCTGTTAACACAAAACACTTCACTGTCATGGCGGAAGTGCTAAATTTCGGACCGAACGCTTTAAAGATCCTTGGGCGGTCTTTACTTCAGCGACTCTGTGGTCGTTTTTAGCGACGGTTGACAGATGAGTGATCCTTCCGAGCGACCATTGCAAATGCGGAGCGGAATCGTCCTTGATAAGCACCAATTGGCCTACGGCTGGTTGATCACCCACGGAAGTTTTCCATTTGTTCCGTTGTAGTAGCTGAAGTGCTGCATAATCTGTTGAATTGCAAAGAATCTCGGTAGTTTATTTTGATTCACATAATCGGGATCAAAAGCAGGTATGGCAGTCAGTGATCTTCCCACCAGGTAGTGACCAGGGGAAAGGGGGGTAAGGTCTGAGGGGTCATTGGCCATGGAATGGATGGGTCTTGAGTTTAACACAGACTCAATTTGGGCTAATACAGTGTACATGTCTTCGTATGCGAGATTAGTATTCCCTAAAACATTTTTCAAATGAGTTTTCATTGATTTGATATTAGCTTCCCACACACCGCCGTGGTGTGGAGAACGCGCAGGAGAAAATTTCCACGAAATATTGCTCTCTGTCATTACTTTCGCGATTTTCGCCCTTTCATCTTTATCTTTTAAAAATCTAATTAGCGCATTGTTTGCACTCACTCTCATAATTCCATGTTCGTCCAGAAATAGATTCAGAGATAGCAGACTGCTCGATGGAGAAACGGATTTCTCATTCAATAACATTTTTATATCCTGGTTAAATGATTGTCGTTGCGACATTTTGACAAGCACTTGAACTGAATGTTCAAGTTCACTTAGCGAAAATTCACCGACTAATTTATTATTAGACTTTCGGGAATTATTTATAAATCTGAGCATTCACTCGCTTCAATGTTCTGAAGGATGAATATCGGTATCTATTTTGGCAAAGCTAGATATGATTTTACATTTTCTTTGTTCGGGTATATTTTGAATCGTAAATTCATTTGTGGGCCAGTGCTCTTCCACTTCGGAGAGCATCGGTGCCTCATTTATTGTCTCAAGTTAACGGTTTTGCGTTAAAAAAAACACTGCGTTGTGTTTTTGCGAGAGTTGAATGTATTTGGAATTAATATCCAGCCTAATGTTGTTTTTTGTATAGTTGGCAACCCATTACCAAGGTTTGTTCGACCAATGGCTAATAAGCTCCAAGAGATATCTGCCCCGAGCAAAATATTTATTTTACTTGATTTAAAATAGTTTAGATCTACCAAATTCACATTAGTGGGCAGATTCAAATCAATCTGTTCAGTATCGCAGATAGGACCATTATCTGTGATCTTATTTAATATATAGCATCGCAAGTGTTTGTTATATTTACTGTGTACTGATTGTACATTAATTGTGATTTGTTTTGTAACATGAGTGTTACTTGCGCTTAAACCGATTACCGACACCTTTGCATTTTGTGTAGGTAATTTAAACGTTTTGCTAATGTTTGTGTAACGAATGAAGATTCGCTCCCGCTATCTAACAAGGCGCGGGCTAATATTAATTTGCCTTCATTATTCGGAATTTGAACTACCGCGGTTGTATTGTTTTACGAGTACCTAATCGGCTAGTAAGTACAGTCATGGGGGAAGGGGAGGGTTGTAAGTCTTCACCTGAATCCACACTGTGCAATATTGTATTGTGCCTTTCTTTACATTTAAAGCACGAATATTTGGATTTGCATTCTGACACTCGATGTACAGAACGCAAGCAATTAAAACATAATCTTTTTGAAGCAATCAATTTCTTTCTCTCTGGCACAGAGAGTTTTATTATATCTTGACATTTAAAAGCAAAATGCCCTTCCCGCTTACATATGGAACACGCGTTGTCCTTTGTAGCGATTAAGCTTTGTTTAGCCTGTACCTTTACAGGTTGTCTAGATTTTGTATTTAAATTGTCTAACAATAGAGCTCTTCGCGATAAGAAACTCATTAAATCTTTAAATATAACAGGTTATGATGCACCTGCTGCAAATTTGTGGAATTGTCGTTGGCTGTCAATATCCAGCCTATTAACAGTTAGGAAAACAATTACCGTGTCGTACAATTGTTCCTCCTTTACTAATCGTTTTAATGCGCGAACATGTTTTGTTATATCATCGATATAATTACGTAAGCCATTAGCGGTTTCTCCCTTAACAAGGGATGTCTCAGTTAAGCGTTTTAAATGATGTGTGATCATCAATTGCTTATTCTCATATCGATCCTCTAAGAGGCTCCATGCGATAGGATAATTGACGGCACTTGTTTCAAGTCCGTAAATAACCTTTTGTGCATGAGATTGTAGCGCGAATTTCAAATATCTAAATTTATGCGCGTCGTCTATTTCAGGATTCTCATGTATCATCGAAATAAAAGAATCTCTAAATTCGGCCCAGTTATCAACTGAGCCATCGAACGATTTTAAATAAATTTCCGGTAATCTATATTTATTATAATGGTTGCAATTAGAGTTACTTGAGTGTACTGATCGTGGAGGGGAAATATCAAATTCCAGATTTACCGGTGGTTCATGTGCAAACAAAGATAACAATTCAATATGTCTTTTTTTTTAAAAATCACTAAGCTTAATTTTAATCGTTTTATATTCATCGCCATCCTCTGCTAGCGATGATTGTATATCAATAGCTAAATCCTAGATGGATTCTATCAATGGCGTGATTGCCTCTTTTCTATTTTTTATTGTATGCAAACAATAAGAACTTTTGTCATTCGGGTTTAAGTTTTTACATTCTTCATAATGTAAATCAAATTTACCGATAACATTTTCAAATTTAATTTTTAGTTTTTTTCATTGCAGTCGCCATAATTAATTAAATATTACAAAGTTTTAATATTAAAGTATTTTAAGTTTTGATATTTTAATATTTAAAAGTGAATATTTATTCTTACTGGAGTGTACTTTATCTTCTTAAAATACAGTCGTAACAAGTGGTCTCTCAAGTGGTGAAGAACCCCTAGCAAGCCTATGAAAGTAAGATAAGCCTTAACGCTATGCAGCAAAACAGACGCAATATTTCTCAGAATATATGTATATTAACGTGTTTGCTTAAACAAATATAATATTTTAAGCTTATTGTAAACGCGTTTATCAAACCAATGAAAAACCAATAATAACTTTTATTAACAAACTTTGTGATAGAAAATAATATAGAAGTGTAATTTAAGTTAAAATATTTTATTTAGTATGTATTTAATTTTAAGTTTAATTTTTTAAAAGAATCAATTTGTTCTGTATTTATTAGAACAATTATAATTTATATGTAAATTTTTATATAATTTTACAAATAAAAGCAATGGCAAGAAGGCTGAATAAGCCAAAGCCTAAATAAATAAAAAAAAAAATAATAACTTTTAATCCACAACAGAAATAAATGTTTTAAACAATTTAATATAATACGAATCAACGAAACTATTATATAACAATATTACGCACAACTAGTGCGTTCTGCAAATCAGGCAATTAACAATTTTTAATAGCCTGTCTCAATGAGATAAACAAAGACATATACATGCATGTAATTCGGAAAATAATAATAGGAAAGGTCACTAGCTGATATTTTGATGAACTCCGCGACAGCTCTCAGTAGCAGCTTGTAGAACAGTGGAATCGCACGATCTTAATAATCTCGAACACATCTGACGCTTGGGATCAGCTTGTGGTCTCTGGTACAGGAATCGAACCAATTCGGGTAGAATCGTAGTAGGCTCAGGCTTGAAGGACCAAATGGTAAGAACCCATGTAGTATCCGGCTTGCAGGATCTAAATGCCCAGTAAACAATTTGGTGAAGTGTCCTATTTGGTGAAGTTCGAGTCACTCGTACAATTCTATTCTAACGCTTTACAAGTTCTCTACCTGTCACAGATTTTGTATTAGTTTTTCATAATAATATTCTTTCTTTTTCCAACATCATTCATTAAGTATTTCTGTTTCTTTCCCACATGGGTATATTTTTATTATCCGGTCATAAATCATAAACCTACTCCGCTTTTAATTCAGCAGTGAACCGTCGTTGCAATGTCTGTAGCTTATAAAAAGGACCTTTCCTTTGAACGATTGAATAGAAAACGAACACGTTCCAGACAAAAAATTCATGATACGTAATAAAAATTAAGTAGAATTTACTTCAAAATGTTTACTGGGTGGTGTGTAGCTATATCTAGTCTGAGTTGTAAGGTCAGACTTTTTGTGCTTAAAGTGTTTAGTTTGGACTGGTTCCTAGTAAACAGATATTCACTACACATAAAGGTGCATATAGAGTTTTCTATATGCTTGGAGTTCTTTTAAAGATGCTAGTAACTTTGTAAATGATAACACTTGTTGATTTCACTCAAAATACATTTATTAATAAACCAACTTCTTGAATTACACACCGCAGGGCTAAACATGAGCGTTAGCCTATCCCCACTCCAAGGGTTTAGCTAAAACGCATGTAATATTCAGATAGAATTCGTACATCCTAGGAAACACACGTGCTTTATAATATAGATCCAATTATATTATATTTAATTTAGAACCTACAACGCTGATATAAAATTTGTGTTTCAACTAGAATATACGCTCTTTTGTGATCATTACTCGAATGATGTATTATAAACTCAATTATAATATTTTAAATTAGAAAAACACATTCGAGAAAGACATATAAATTCTCGAATGTGTTTTGCTAATTTAAAATATTATAATTGAGTTTATAATACATCATTCGAGTAATGATCACAAAAGAGCGTATATTCTAGTTGAAACACGAATTTTATATCAGCGTTGTAGGTTCTAAATTAAATATAATATAATTGGATCTATATTATAAAGCACGTGTGTTTCCTAGGATGTACGAATTCTATCTGAATATTACATGCGTTTTTAGCTAAACCCTTGGAGTGGGGATAGCACAGGACAGACGTGTTCTGACACGTCTTAGCGTGAGCTCGGACAAGCAGCCCTTGGCGCATTGTGCGGTCGTGACAATATTTGTATATATTGGTGAATAATATCTTATGACTAACAATATTCATAAAATCTTAAATATAACAATAACATTCATAATGTCAATACTTTATCTTAAAACTAACAATAGTAAATTAAGATTACACATTTAGAAACTATTTCGTTTCTAACCAGTGTGATTGTATAGTGATTGTGAAAAGTGTGATTGGATTATTGTTGCTGCATATGAACGTTTCTATGTATCGAATACAAATAGTTTAAAGTTTTCGTATTGACTGTCGGACTATACTTCTGTCTCCATATGTCACGGCAAATCTACCTTAAAAAATAATATTTACTTTCTTTAAATTTAAGTTATTTAACATCGACCTATTTCCGGTGCTAAGTCCTATCACCGACGACTTCCTACAGCAAGGATGTTGTAACAGTTTCTGTGGTGTCGTGGCCTGATATATGTAAACTACGTTTATGATTATGTATGTATTTTACAATGGGCTTGTGTCCTATGTCTTCATTTCTATAAAAGTGTACTATATATTGATAAAGTGGGTTACTAGAACCTCAAATGTCCTATTATTTTTTAATAACTCCTTACGTTAAGAGATATTAACAATTAAAAAAGTCATTTTGTCTCTTTAATTATTAAAGGGATTCAACGTTGTACACATTCCAAGTGCATGTGACATTACAATCCTTGTGTAAGGTTACCAATCATACAGATCATAAATCTCTGCTACATGTATTTATATATCAAAATGTCAAATATTATTAACAGCTATTTCAAGGAACAATCAAATTTCAATATTATGTTTGCCTTAGCAGGGTTAAATAAAATAAAAACTTATTATTCTTTGATTTGATTTGATTATTTGACTACGAACAGCTACAGAACATTACCACAGCACTTACCTACTCAACAAATAAGTGACGTTAAAATGCATTTCACGTCATACAAATATGGCCGACCATTTCTAGCGCTAAAACTACAATTTAAACTTTTAATTGCTATATCTCAGTCAATATTTAGTTATTTAATAAAATAGACACGCTGATACACATTTATTAACATCAATTTCAATCAACAATTGAAAAATCGACCACTATAAAATGAGAACACAAGCCCATTATATTTCCAGGCAAGGCTGCCAGTTGAATTTTAGATACAAACCTCTCCTTGTCTATCATTGATTTTATTGAGCTCGACAAGAAATTATCTATTTCAGTTGTCACGAATATTAACAATTTCAAATAATAAAATGATAAGTGCACATGTTGAAGCACGAATTTAACAGTTAATATTGCTATTTCTAAAAGCAGAGCCGCTTCATCGCACAAACGTATATCTGATAGTTTATTTGACACTGCCTTTAATTAACTAATATTAAGTAATATTTAATACATCTTCATTGATAAACGTTTTTAATTAATTTTATCTATTGAATAGCAATGCTTAGCATTTAGAACGAGGAGGACTTAAAGTGGATTATGCTTGGGGCTCTTTAAGTCCACCACTGACAAAAAAAAATGCAAGTAATAAACTTAAACTTATATATTATAATGGAACTATAAAACAAAACAAAACTACGATGAATTGTTCATACAGAATTTGTAATACTACAATATAAAACTGCAATTGTTTTCTTATAAATCAGAAGTTGTACTTTGCAGAGGTAAGCGCCTTAGATATACCCTTATCTTTCTATATCTTTATAACTGAAATCATATTTCCTCTCGCCTTTTCTAAAACAAATAAATTTTTTAAAAGGTCTTTCTTATATTTTCAGTTTAAAACTTAATTAATAAAGAAATTATAAAATCAATATGCAAAGATATTTTATATATTATATTTTATTCCTGTCATCTTCGTCATAATCGTCATCATCTACAAAGAAAAATTCATTTTCAATAATAAAATGACATTAAATATTTATATTTTTGTATTTAAATTTATATATGACGAGAGTTAATACTAGTATTTTATAAATTTAAACATGATTAAAAAAAATATATGAAATAAAATAATGATATAAAAAGAAAAAAACATTCTATAAAATACGTTATATGTACTTACCATCGATTTCTACAATTTTACAATATTTGTTAGCTTAGGTAAAGTAAAACATGTCTTTTATTTATTATTTAGCACTTAAAGATACATCTTTATTCAATGAAATCTAAATACCAAAGGAAGCAAAATATTAATACAGACTATCTAATAATAATATTAATAACATTATTTATCTCTACCCAACTCATTCATTGTATTTATCTATCACTCTCTAACTCATGATTTCATATTCATCCCTTAACAATAGAATCTATTGCTTACACCCATAACAGGTATTGAGAAATTCCTTTTGACCAACTAAGTTTAAAAATGGTTTACAAAGGTTGAATTACATAAGACGACAGGATTATGATTTTGTTTATGACTAAGTTCATATAAGATCACTAGCTGTCCCGGCCACGCGTTGCTGTGCCTAACGTTTTTGTCATATTACATTACATAGCGCCATCTATTGACTCAATCTAGTCAACAGAATATTTACTCAATCTAGTCAACAGATGTCGCCATCATCGTCGCCAGATATCATATGTCATATACAGATAATTAATTTGCAATAAGATAATATTGCAATTATAAATTGAGATGTAAGCTATCCTATCTTTCAAGTTGGATCAAACTGCACACGGTGTACAAATTTCATTAAAATCGGTTAAGTAGTTTAGGAGTCAATCGCGGACAAACTCGGACAAACATGTGACACGTAATTTATATATATTAAGATATAATAATGTTTATGACGAGACGTGGTTCACATTACGTTATTTAGTATGAAAAGGGGAGTATAGATCCCTTTTAGAATTAGGATAGGTCTAAAATTTCGACTCGAATATAGTTACATATATTTAATCTTTGACAGAAATAATAATTTTCTTCAGAATGGCTTCAGTTACATTTGCAATCAACGGAGAAGGAGTGACTGGTATGTATATAAGATCAGTTCCTACAAGACATTAAAAGATTATACATTTGTAAATAATTCCTGTTTCTTTAGTTCCAAAAAACATCAGTGCCGATACTTCTTTAAACGTCTTCATCAGAGACTACATAAATCTGCGTGGTACTAAATCCATGTGCCATGAAGGAGGATGTGGATCATGCATCGTTTCCGTGAAGTCACGACATCCAGTTACCAAGAAGATGAGGATCTACTCCGTCAATTCCGTTAGTTTGTCATCCTTGTATTTTACTGTTTATTAGGCAAATATAAATAAATGACTACATAAAAAACTCCAATAGTGTCTAGTTTCCGTTTTGTCGTGTCATGAATGGGAAGTTACAACCGTTGAAGGTCTAGGAGATAAAAGCCGAGGCTATAGCAATGTTCAGAAGAGATTAGCACAGTTCAACGGGACCCAGTGTGGATACTGTTCCCCAGGGATAGTTATGAATATGCACAGGTAATGAGGTTCATTGAAATTATAATTAATTAAATAGTTCAGGTGAATCCACTTAAGAAAAGTTGCATTCCTAATTTAGCTTATTGGAAAGTAATAAGAAAATAACCATGAAGGAAGTGGAAAGTTCATTCGGTGGAAATATGTGCCGTTGCACCGGATATCGTCCAATTTTGGACGCTTTTAAATCATTATGTTCCGATGCTAGTGAAAGTCTTTATAAGAAATGTCAGGTAATGTTAGATTATATAAATATATCTCAGATAGTTAGTCGAACTTAATTCTTCAAATATTATTTCCCAGGATATTGAAGATTTGGATAAAAGAAAGGCTTGCCCTAAAACAGAAAGCTCATGTTTGGAATCATGTTCAGCAAATCTTCCAAAGTCGTTCTCTCTGAACGCTAAAAGTTCCGTCTGGCACAAAGTAACTACTGTCGATGAAATTCTTGATATTTTCAATAAAGTTGGAGAAGCTAGCTACATGCTAGTTGCAGGCAATACGGCAAAGGGCGTGTATCGCATTAGGCAGGCGCCTGATGTGTACATTGACGTTAGTTGTGTGTCTGAACTCAAGCAGTGTGAAGTGCTTCATAAGATTGTTCTAGGTGGAGGAGTTACTCTTACTGAAATGATGAAATATCTGACAGAAGCATCAGAACTAGAACAGTTTACTTATGTATCGCCATCGCCAATGTACCAGTTCGTAATGTAAGTTTACATGGCAAGTACCATATTTGATAAAAACCAATAAATAAATAAAAATTCATTTAGATTGGAACACTTGCATGGAATCTTTCTATAAAACATCAAAACAATGCGTTTCCGTCGGACATTTTTCTTATTTTTGAAACAGTTGGTGCTAAAATTTGTATAAGTAAGTTTTATCAAAATTTCGTTATTTATCAAAATACATTTAGAGAAAGTCTAGTTCATCAAATCTTGTAGTTGCTGAGGACGGAACGAATGTTTTTGTAACTCCATCTGAATACCTGAAGATGGACATGAAGAAGAAAGTTATTGTTACTATTACACTACCTCCAATTAGAGGCAACTTCTCTCTTAAAACTTATAAGGTAAGAGTATGACTTGACTGCTGTAAAATAATGCCCAATAAGGTATCTTTCATTGATACACTTTTACAGATTATGCTAAGAGCACAAAATGCACACGCTTACGTGAATGCTGGGTTCTACATACGCTTCTTCGAAAAAGATCCTACAGTTGTACAGCAAGCTACCATTTTTTTTTTTAATATAGATTTTTGGGCTTCGTAGGCACGTAGCCTTTTATCGCCCCTAATACTATTCTGTCTTTTCTTATATATTATACCCAGATAACAAGAATGATCTGTTCATGGCAACTGCAGTTATAAATCTCGGTTTCTCAATCAAAAAAGCGGTGTTAACAGGAAGCGTCTGCGAAGTCTGTAGTACCGCCCTTTGGAGTCCATTTCTTGCCATTGATGTATTTTTACATTGCCACAGAATGTGGTCAGGATCTGCCTCTTCTTCACCACATTCGCATTTAGAGTTTGGAATAATTTTGTTTCTTGCTAGATGTTTCGGAGCTCCAGTATGATTCATTCTTAGCCTTGAGGTCATTGTAATTAATCTTCTTGGCCATTTTAGTTTGGCAAACCATGGCTTACGTCTCAGTATTGGTTGTATTGTATAAAATTCTCTACCTTTATCAGAATTATCCCACTTGTCTTGCCAATTTTTCATTTCATTTTTTTCTAATTCTGCTTTCATGTCTGACTTTATAAAAAATGAAATATATTTATCACAGGAAGTAGCTACCTTGGCCATTTGATCAGCTTTTTCATTTCCCTTAATTCCCTTATGTGACGGTATCCAAATTAGTTTAATATTTCGGCCCTTATCTATTTCCCTATTTATTTTTTCTTTGACATAATAAATTTTGTTGTCTAATTTTGTATTGATTCCCTTACTGCTTAAGGACTGTATGACTGATAACGAGTCGGATAATATTAAAGTGCTGTCTCTGTCATCAGTAATGATTTGATCCACAGCTAGATCTATAGCACATAACTCAGCTGTATATATGGATGCTTGATTATGAAGCTTGTAAATTCTGCTATTGTTAATATCTACTACTGCTGCACCCACTCCATCTGCTTCTTTTGAGCCGTCAGTATATAATTTTGTATAATTCGGGAATTGTTGATCTAATTTTTGTTGTAAGTCTATAGTTATTAGCTCAGGTAATATGTTACTCATATTTAGCTCCTTGCCAATAGTTATATTTGCAGGAGTTCCTCTACCTGAGTAATAATAATCTAATTCGAAAATTGGTATTTCTATTGGGGTTCCTCTTTCTGTCCATTTCCTTTTTTCATTTATCCAAATTGCATTAAGCTCATGACTTCTTGAACCTGTTCTTGATAATTCGTTAAGTTCGTCCCTTATTAATGTGTTATTTGTCATTAAAGCGCTAGCCATAAAGTAAGACGTTTTCTTTATCCATCTTTCTTTTAATGGTGGCATACAAGCCTCTGCTAGTAATGAAAGGGTATGAGTTGTACAGATAGCTCCTAATACTATTCTTAAAGCTTTATATTGCAATTTTTCAAGTGATTCTATTGTATTCTTTTTACACATTATTAGTACCTCTGCACCATACTCCAAATGAGGGCGGACTAATGATTTATATAAATTTATTAGCGAAGATGTATTTAGTCCCCATCTTTGTCCAGCAAACATTTTGAGTATATTGATTGCAGGTTCAGCTCTCTTTTTAACATTGAGTATTATTGATTTTTCGGATTTATTTGTGGAAAATGGAAATCCTAAGTATATATAATTATTTGTGTATTCCAATTTTTGTTTACCTAGAGTTATTATAGGTGGCTGAGATATTTTTAAACTCATGTTAAAAATCATTCGTTTAGATTTTTCGGTTGATGCCTCTAAACAAGCATCATTAAGCCATTTCTCTAAGTTATTTACAGTCTTTTGCATTTGTTTTCCAGTCTCCTCTGTAGTATTTTCTTGTGATAAGAAAACTAAGTCATCCACATATGATATCCATGATATTGTTGGGTTGAGATACGGTTTTATTGATCTAACCATCATATCAAAGAGGAGAGGACTTAGTGCTGAGCCTTGTGGAATGCCTCTGGAACATATTCTCCAGTCCAATAATTATCCATTAAACCATAGTTAAGTTTTCCTGCCACTTAGTAAATTCTTTAGTATATTAATTATTACTCTCGGTACTCCTATTACATATAATTGCCTTAATAAAAAATTTATGTTTACATTATCGAAAGCTACTTTGATATCTACAAAACAGGCCATTGATACGTTGCCTTTGTTTTTTCCTGCTTCAATTCTAGCTGATAATGCAACTATGCCATCCCTGGTACTTCTACCTCTTCTACAGCCTAAAATTTGCTTTGGTATTAACGACTTAGAATCTAACAAATGTTCTAATCTCGTTTTCAATATTTTCTCAAAGACTTTTCTGCAGCAATTAAGGGGATCGTCTCCTAGGTGATATTTAATCTAAATCGTGTGTTCATTAGATCCATTTTCTATCAAATATTTACTGTTTAGAAAATATTTTTTTGGTGAAATGTATTAAATAAAGATGAATAAATGATCTAATAATGAAAAAATTTTAAAAATTCGTATAGAACTAGTATAAATTAATTGCTAAAAAGTACCAATTTTTGCAATGTTTAAGGTGCTTTATTTTGCCCTTAAGGTTAGAATATTAAAAATTTGAACTTATTAACTCTTAGGTTTAACCTTACCCTTTAATATTTTATTATCTTTGATAATTTTCGACTCAGAATACCAAGTAGAATATGTATTTTAGTAAGTCATGTTTTTGAATTATTTTATACAATAAAATTACTCGCCTACATTCAGATGCGGTGAGGAATCGGGCAGAGGGGAAATGGTGGGGGTAATTTCACAGACAGGTTAAAGCTGCTGATTTCTATGCATGTGTGCATACTGGTTGTGCGTATGAAGATTTTGTGTAGTATGCGTGTAGCTTATCTGGAGTATGCTATGCTGTATGTTATCTCTCTAAGATATCAATAACATTTACAGGCTCTAAAGCTGGTGTCGTTCTAAGTTATTTAAGAAATTGAATAGCCCACATCTCTGATTCATTTTAACATACTAGCGTTCACCATGTCGCAAAGCGACGACTGTTCTATATTGTTGAGTTGAATACAATGTAATAACTCGTAATTTCATTTCAAATTTTTATTCCATCGTTAAACTGAAATATTTGGCTTGAATATAATAATGAAGAGGCGTTCAATATTAAAAATATTTTTTCATATAATCTAAATATAAAAAAAAATATTTGTTTCAATTTATTTGTTTCATTTGTTTTATTTTGTTTCAAACTTACGCGTTTTTTGACAAACTTTTTTTTTTTTCAAAATTTAGGAATTTTTCTTTAGATTTCAAATGTAAAACCTTAGTAAAAACTATAATAAAACTTATGTATTATGTATAGAGAATAATAACAATTCTTGTAACATAAATTTGAACATGGTTCGAAGTACAATATGCACAGGTCAAGGATAGCAATTAAAGACGGAAATCTATGAAAGAAGCTGACCAAGAGAAGCTAAACTGGCAATATCTGAAGTTAGTGTGGACACAGACTTTAATAACGGTGGTCGCTGATGGTGCTTGGGCGAAGAGTTCTTACAAACCTAGTTACAACTCTGTTATGAACAAAATACTACTAGTTACAACTCGGTTATAAAACTAGTTACAATCTGTAATGAATCATGATTCGTTTGATATAAAAATTGGGATCAATCTGCTAAGTCTATAAAAGCTGACATTATTGCAGAAGGTTTTAGCCGTAGTGTAGAAATGCATGGACCAAAATATAACAGATTAATTGGTGGCAACGACGTAGTGTCATATACCGAATATTTAAACATAACCTTTTGGTCCTAATCTACTGGTGGAAATGCTGCCGAATATTTTAATCCTATTGTTGCAAAATACATAGGAGATTCAAGTGTTTTGTTGTAGATTTGTAGTTCGTTTAAAAATACTTCTCCGAATTTGGTTGACTTAGATCTAGTATTTTATTTTAACACACTTATATTACCCATATAATTAAGTAACAGAATCTATATGGTACAAAATATGGTTTTTCTTAATGATTTAAAATGGTAATATAAGTAAATTGTCGTTTTTAATTTACCAAACAAGAATAAATAATACACTTCGTGGATCTTATGAAGCGAGGTATAATATAGCTGTTTCATCTTACGACAAAGGAAAAGAGCTGCACTGGTCATTGCATAAGGCACTACTTGATGAAAAACTGTCCAGAAAAGTATACGCAGAAGTGTTCAAGTAGAAAATTTAGAGAAAATAAAAATATAGAACGAAGACGCTTAATATTCGCGGAAAGCAAAATTTTAAAGAAAATAAGAGAGGATAGCATAAAGAATGGGGGGGGGGAGGAGGTCCAAAAAAGAGAAAGGAGTACTTTGAAAGGAATGGAATGGCGATCGAGGAGGCAGAGAGGAGAAGAGAAGGTGGCGCAAGTGTGGAAGAGGAGCTAAGGAGAAGGGATAAGGAGATACAACAGCAGGAGAGAATGGGAAAAGTAGAAAAAAGTAACTACAATAAAAGATATAAAAGGTTATGGGAAAATAATGTGCCTCAGTACCTTATAGAAAAAGACATAAAAACACATAAGAAGAACAGCAAGGTTTAGATTGGGAAATGAGGAAAAAGGAAACAGATACTGGGAAAAGAGTGAGGAAAGAAAGTGTAGAATGTGCGGAGCGGAGGACGAAACACTGGAGCACATTAAGTTTGAGTGTAAGGAAAAAGTAGCGAGCGAAAGGAATATTGGCCAGCTATTAAAGGGAGGCAGTTTTTTTAAGTTTAGTTTTAAGTTTGAATGTATATAGGAATGAAATGTATTAGAAATATAATACTGTAGATTGTAAAGCCGAAAGGCACACACAATCCTATATTATAATGTCCCAGGTGTATATTTATGATCTTATATTCTTATATGTTTGGTAGTGAATTTTGTATGGCATCTCGAAAACGGCTCCAGGGAAGTTTTTAAAAATTTCCTATTTCGTAGAGAAAAAATTTCTAAGACTTTTGGCGTCCCCGGATTTTTCCCTGAATTTCCTGGAAACCCGTAATTTTGGAAAAACTGGAAAAAAAGTGATCCCTTTTTTGCTGTATTACTTTTAATTTGGAAACGATAGAAAGTTGAAATTTTGCATGTGTATTAAGGTATTTAATGCTGACATTTCTCAAAAATTAGAATTTCAAAAATAGAAAAAGGGGGGGTTGAAGAAATTCGGGGGCCCGGTAAGGAACTTTGGAGAAAGTTCATATTCTGGATTGTAGAATAATTAAGTATATTATTAATAAAAAAAAATTCAAAATTTCAAAATTTTATTTGGGGGCAGTATTTTCCGAGAGTAAAAATTGTGCTAGAAAGTTGAAATTTTGTATATAGGCTAACCTTGGTAACTTATTTACGAATCGAAAAAAAAATCCCAAATTTTGAAAAAAAGTTGGTCAAATAGCTTATAAATTGAAAATATTTTTTATTTTGATAAGTTGAAAAATTGTTTTATTATTGTGCGAGTTTATTATTTCAGTTTAAAGTACAATTAAATATGAAATGTAATTACAAATAATTTTATTGGATTCAAATCATACACGCCAAAAGGACGTCGCTTTGCGGCGGGGGTAAATTTTATGGAATTTAAATTTGACATGAAATTAAAGCCACACACAAAAGACAGACGTCGCTTGCGACGGGGGTAAAAGCTAGTATATTATAATGTCCCAGGTGTATATTTATATTCTTATAGTCTTATATTCTTATATGTTTGGTTCGAATTTTGTATGGCATCTCGAAAACGGCTCCAGGGAAGTTTTTAAAAATTTCCTATTTCGTAGAGAAAAAAATTCTAAGACTTTTGGCGTCCCTGGATTTTTCCCTGAATTTCCTGGAAACCCGTAATTTTGGAAAAACTGGAAAAAAAGTGATCCCTTTTTTGCTTCATTACTTTTAAGTCGTAAAAGATATAAAGTTGAAGTTTTGCATGTGTATTAAGGTTAACTTAATGCTGACATTTCTCAAAAAGTAGAAATTCAAAAATTGAAAAAGGGGGGGTTGAAGAAATTCGGGGGCCCGGTAGGGAACTTTGGAGAAAGTTCATATTCTGGATTCTAGAATAATTAAGTATATTATTTATAAAAAAAAAATTCAAAATTTTAAAATTTTATTGGGGGGCACGGGGGCAGTATTTGCCGAGAGTAAAAATTGTGCTAGAAAGTTGAAATTTTGTATATAGCCTAACCTTGGCAACTTATTTACGAATCGAAAAAAAAATCCCAAATTATGAAAAAAAGTTGTTCAAATATCGCATAAATTCAAAATATTTTTTATTTTGATATAAAAAATGTATTTTCTTAGTCAGTTTGTATGAAAATTAATTGTTATTAAATGTTAAATCAATATAGGACGAGTTTATTTATTATTTCAATTTAAAAATTAAATTTTGACTTAAAATTCAAGCCACTCACAAAAAACAAACGTCGCTTGCGACGGGGGTAAAAGCTAGTTAATATATATAATAACAAGAACAATTTAAAAAATACAAAAGAGCAAAGTCGCAATACTTGTGGAAGCAAGAAAGATAGAAGCGACTAACATCATCTTCATTTGGTAAAGTTTGTAAAATGAGAAAGAAGACATCTTGTGCAAATTTAGTCAAAAACCATCTTTATAGCACATTTGCTGGAAATAAAGCAACAAGATATGGTATAGAAAAGGAACCTGTGGCTAAAAATGATGTATCGAAGTTACTAAATTTAGAAATAGCAGATGCAGGTTTATTTATTGACAAAAACTATCCATTTCTTGCAGCTAGTCCTGATGGACTAATAGGAGAAGATGGTTTAATAGAAATTAAATGTCCAGCTTCGGCAAGTATGTTAACACCAATTGCGGCAATTGAATCAAAGAAAGTAACATTTGGAACAATTGCAAATTGCTTGTTTTAATTTAAAAAAAATCATGATTTTTACTATTAAATACAAGGGCAGCTACAAGTTACACAACGCAAATATTGTTTGTTTGTGTTTTGGACTCCTGTTGAAAAACCAAACAATATTCTCTATGAGAGAATTGAAAGAAATGAGAGATTTTGGGAAGAAGAAATGAAATCCAAATTATAATTTTTTTATAACGAATGCTTACTTCCCGAGATAGTAGACTCTCGATACCTTCGAAATATGCCTATTCGAAATCCAGATCGTAATGGATAATTTATAATCAAGAAACCACAGTTTTATGTTTAGTTTTTATCAAATTAATAGGTTATAAAAGTACATATATTTCTATATCGTAATTTTAGAATATTAAAATTATTAAAAACTGTTACATTAAATTTTATTTGTTTTTTTTAATTATATTATAATATAATTTAATTAAATTGTTATATTTTTATTTATTCTTAGTGTAAAATTTTATGGTTCTTTTATTTTAATGTTGTGCAACACTGGAAATCTTAATTACGCTTACAAATAGTTTTTATCCCTGAGATAAGACTTTTTAGCCACGCCTACGCACTCGTCTTTCCCTTCTACACTTCTTAAAATGCTTTGTTTATTTTAACTTACTCTCTGAGGAGACGAGCGCCTTAATGAGAGTTATAGGTCTATATGAGGTGATTGATTTACTGGCTTATCTATTTTTAATATTGGAACAATCTGAGTATTTTTCCAGGACTCAGGAATTAGTTCTTCTTCCAAAATTGTGTTGTATATGTTTAATAATAATTTTTTAGCGATTGATGGGAGATGGCCTAACATTTCATAAGATATTCCATCTGGACCGGGCGTGGTTGTTTTCGTCATTATAAGGTGAGATTGTAGTTCCCACATTTCTACTTCTTTAATCATCATTTTACTAGAGTCGTCTTGAGTGACTCCATATAGTACGCTTTCTTGCTCAGGTACCCAGGGCGGTGCTATTACTTGTGAAAGTTCACATAACAAGTCCTCACTGTTAGGTGAAATTGTTTTCGTGCATTTTCCTGAACCTCTCATCCTATTAATTTTTTCCCATAATTGTTTAGTAGTTAAATTATGGTTTAACTCTTCGGCAAGGTTTCTCCAAGCTTGTCTTTTCTTGAACTTTAGTAAGTTGGTCGTTTCAGATTCTACTTTTTTTACCCATACGAAGTCGCCGATGCTAAAAAAAAAACCATTGATCGGCCAAGGTATGGCTGCTGATGCTTGGCCAAGCATCGGTGCTTTGTAACGGCCGAGGGTTGGTAAACCATCGCCCATACGAAGTCGCCGATGCTAAAAAAAAACCATTGATCGGCCAAGGTATGGCTGCTGATGCTTGGCCAAGCATCGGTGCTTTGTAACGGCCGAGGGTTGGTAAACCATCGACGCCGTACTATGCCTATAATATTGACATGCGATCATCAGCCATTCCTTGGCCGATGATGTGATAAATTTTCTAGAACGCCTGCGCACTAAATATTACGTTAGTTGTTCCATAACCTTTTTGCACTAGCAATAAGTAATAAATTTATTGTTTTCATTACCAGTGTCTGAATCTAGTGAGATACAATCAGCAGAACTTATAAAAAATAAATGCGTATTATTTGATTATGATAGTAAATTATGTGCTATGTCTTTACTACATGAATGATATAATCAAATTTTTAAGTGTAAAACAATTAATATTATATTAAGTGTAAAAAAATTATTATTAGTATTTACTTTCAATAAATTTCGTTTTCGTATTTATTTTTATAAATAAAAACGTTTGTTGAAATACCACAAAAATTAAAAACTTGTGTCGCGTATATCTGTATATATTTATTATGTGTATGTGTGTCATAATATATATTAATTATGGATTTAAAAAAAATTGCAGCGTTGGTGTATTACGTGTATATGTATGTGGAAAACGAGAGTACAATGCCACTACTAACGTGGAAAACGAGAACTATCCAACTTCTTATGTGGAAAACAATAACCAATCCGCTAATCTGGTGTGGAATCAAGGTACTCTTGTTTAATTTAGGGCAAATGTCAATTCAATTAATATTCAACTATGTAATATCTTAGTTGGTTTGTCAGGATGATAAAGAATCACATAATTGGTTTAATACATTTATTGAATAAAATAATAACGATGATAATAATAATGATAATAATAATGCTAATACAATAAGGTTACAATATAAACGTTGATGTTTACTTTACAAATACAGAACAATGAATGCATAAACAACCTTAAATTCTAGCTAATATATACTCGGTCCTACATTAGTTTTTTCAGCTTGGCTTAAAAGATTTGTTATTTTAATTCTAAGAATACGCCTGGTTAATTTCAATAACACATCCCCTCATGTATTCAATCAGTGGTTTAAAGTTCCACACATTATAATTGCTTTTAACTTGTCACTTGGTTTCTACTTAAAATATATACCCTCATTAATCACACTATTTTACGACTTTTCTAGCTCGGGTGTTATAGTTACGCCTACTTTGTACGCTTGATGTATTTTTACGATCCTACACGGCCATATGACCTTGCTTTGGCCTCCAAAGACGATACGTTACTGCTGTCATCTGTTTGCTGTTCGGCACCTGACCCATAACATCTCCGGTTTCAGAATCACTGTCGTCTGAGAATACGTCCCATGGTTTCATGTGATCGGCCTTTGAAAGTGTATTAGAAGAACCTTCCCCTTCACCGATACGTCTTACCCTATACCGCTCATTTCGGTCAACTCCTGTAACCTGATACGGTCCTAAATATTTGTTATATAATTTAAATCCAGTACCAAACTGGGTTCTTTTTACGGCAACAATGTCTCCGACTTTGTATGTCCTAGCTGGTTTCCTATTTCTATTGAAATTCCTGGGATTCTCTTCCTGTGTTTTCAATATTTGTTTCTGGGCGTTAACCCGTAACTCGTGGAAATCGTCCTTACGCATTTCTCGATTACCTTCTTCTAACAGCTGAGAGATATGCGTCTCATCTTCTGTTTTCATTGTCACACCTGTTAACAACTTGAACGGTGTAGTATTTATGCTACGCTGATAAGTTTTGTTTAATGCTTGCTCTTCGACCTTGCCGTCGTTCAACCAGGTTTCTACATGTTTCTCAACTTCTTCTTGTTCGCAGTAAGCCATACGTCGCGAATTTTGAAAAACAGGAACCTCATCGGTCATGTATATTTCTGCTGCTTCAGTAACCCTTGTTACTTTTGGTTCATAAGTTTTAAGTAGTTCCTCAACTTTAGCCCTGGCACCTGGACTATTGTTATTACCCATGACGATTTCGTCGTCGGCTACACCTAATATTTTATTCTGCTCACTTTTCTCGTACCTTTTTCGCATGGTAATACCGTCTACACTTATTGTGGTTTCTACTTGGTCTAGCAGAGGTTTACCAATTACAACACTATGCCTAGTTGTACTTGATGGAACTATTAAAAAGTTAGTACAGTACTGTTCATTGTCTACTTTCACTTGAGCACTAAATTCACCTAAAACTTTGATTTGAAATCCTCCGATTCCAGTCAATACAATTTTGTTTTCACGCACAACCGCATTATTACTTAATTTAATATAGTCGTCAGCTCTAATCAAATTCTGATCACTTCCGGTATCAATCAGACATTTAAAACTGTTACTGTCTATGCTCATGTCTTTTGTCATATCACATGTTTTATTTGTGTCCACTAACAAAGCATCACTCGTTTTATTCGCGGTACAATTTCTCGAAATATGTCCCTCTTTTTGACATTTAAAACACTTTATTTTACTTTCACTTTTAATGTTTTTCTCACTTGGTTCGAATCTTTTAGTCTCACTGTCTTGGTTACTTTTTCGGCACACGTTTGCTTTATGTCCGAGTTCATTACAATTAAAACATTTTATCGCGTTTGTGTCTTTTGGTCTGTCTTTACGTACACTAAAATGATTCCTTTCTTGCACTTGTAATAGTGTCGAATCATACCGTTTTACTTTTAACAACAAATCGGGCACTGTTTTAAAGTCGCACATTGATAACACACTTATCAAGTCTTTGTTGTTTAGTCCGGCTATTATGTATTTTATCACGGCCTTTTCACTGATATTATCACTTTTACTGGCGATCGCTTTCACCGAGTATACATAATCTTCTATTGCTTCGTTTTTTTCTCGTCGTCTCTTCATTAGTTCCATGTGTACGTCAGATTCATCGTACTCCACTGGAAAATTCCTGATTAATTCGTATTTGAACGTCGTCCAATCCTTTACTACGTTCAAACTAGCATCAAACCAGTTTCTCGCGGCACACTGCAACTTGTTGACACCTTGATGAAGCTTCACTTTATCACTCCATCCATAAATGTCCGCTATTTCCTCCAATTTTCGCACCCAAGCTGTAGCCGTCAATACCGTGCTTGCTGGGTTAAACACAGGTATACATTCCAGGTTCTGTGTCGGCATAAACCCATGATGATTCATTCTCTGTTCCTGTATTGTACTGTTCCTGATACTCATCTGCAATAGTTCCTTCCTAAGCCTCGTCAGCTCTGCTTGTACTCCCAACCAACTATCTTCATTAGATGTTGAGTTACCTGAGCGTCCAGCTAACAAACTATCTTCCACAGTAGTATCATTCATGTTTACGTTATATGCCATTTTCAATTTTCTCCTCGTAAAACAGTTTACACACTTTTCTGATACAATTCACTTGCTAGTCCTATTATAAAGTCCGTCTTATAAATTCTCGACTATTCCGCTAATGAACTATCACTTGAAAGCACTGTTTGTAGAAAACTATCTTGTATTATTCTTCTTTGTATTATTCACTTCGCGCACTTAGTTCAATTCACTATGAGTTACTAATCCGCACTTAGTTCAATTCGCTATGAGTTACTAATCCGCACTTCTTTGTATTATTCACTTCGCGCACTTAGTTCAATTCGCTATGAGCTACTAATCCGCACTTCTGATGTGGAAACGAGAGCTCAATCCCACTTCTGATGTGGAAAACGAGAGTACAATGCCACTACTAACGTGGAAAACGAGAACTATCCAACTTCTTATGTGGAAAACAATAACC
The DNA here is from genome assembly GCA_963678705.1 of Panorpa germanica. NCBI lineage: Eukaryota > Metazoa > Arthropoda > Insecta > Mecoptera > Panorpidae > Panorpa > Panorpa germanica. Next base: position 736,458 of record OY783219.1, on the reverse strand, counting down.
AATCCGCTAATCTGGTGTGGAATCAAGGTACTCTTGTTTAATTTAGGGCAAATGTCAATTCAATTAATATTCAACTATGTAATATCTTAGTTGGTTTGTCAGGATGATAAAGAATCACATAATTGGTTTAATACATTTATTGAATAAAATAATAACGATGATAATAATAATGATAATAATAATGCTAATACAATAAGGTTACAATATAAACGTTGATGTTTACTTTACAAATACAGAACAATGAATGCATAAACAACCTTAAATTCTAGCTAATATATACTCGGTCCTACATTAGTTTTTTCAGCTTGGCTTAAAAGGTTTGTTATTTTAATTCTAAGAATACGCCTGGTTAATTTCAATAACACATCCCCTCATGTATTCAATCAGTGGTTTAAAGTTCCACACATTATAATTGCTTTTAACTTGTCACTTGGTTTCTACTTAAAATATATACCCTCATTAATCACACTATTTTACGACTTTTCTAGCTCGGGTGTTATAGTTACGCCTACTTTGTACGCTTGATGTATTTTTACGATCCTACATGTATATACGTGATAGTATAGCAGTATAGCAAACACAATGCAGCGGTGTGCGTATATACATAACAGCACGTTGGATGCTTCCAACAGTCGGCCTTTGTCATGACAAAGGCCGACTGTGTATACTGGTGTATACCATACAGAATCATTTTGAAATACGGTGTCAGTGTGTCGTGACGTGAATTCCCTCGTGTTTTCTTCAAACAAATATACACATAACCTCAAAATTTTGAATGTAAAACTGAATACAACGTAAGTATTTTTCTCTATCATAATTAATTTCGAAGTAATTAATTGCAACATTTCAATATTTTTTTTTTAATTATCGAAAATTTTGTGTGTGAATGTCGCAGAAATTTCTTATTTTGTAGAATTAAAAAATTCTTTTTCAATTTAATTCCTTTATAATTATCATTTATTAATTATTTCGTATTTGACACATTTACATTAATATTTTTTTGAGTGAATAAGCAATTACTTTGCATGTCTTAAGTGTAATTTATATATTACTTATTTATTTCCATCGATTTATTAAACTTTTTCTCAAATATCGGTTTCCGTGATTGATTTTTTTATTACATATTTTATTGATACATTTGTTCTAATGAAAAAATTATTGATTCATGTTCATATATTACTATTAATTTCATTGTATTGATTAAAATTAATTTCTTTAATATTAGATGAGCCTAAATCATTCTGAAGACGATGGGCCAACTCAATACGCAGTTGTGTGTTTTTTACCTAGAAAAGATTATGGCGAGGATGAAATCGATTTGGTTCCATATTCATGGCTAGATTATCAAGATGATAAGCTCTTTTGTTATTATCCAAACACGAAGAAAGATTTAAAAAAACGGGATAAGTATCTAGAAAAATTATCTGGACCAAAAAGCTCATGGACCAAGTGTCAAGTCGAAATTATCTCCAGCACAAGTAAGTTGTAAATAATTAATTATTTTTTTCTTAATTATCACTGAACTGATAACTATATCTGTACTTAAAATATTTCTTTTAATCGTAAAAATTTTAATTAAAAAATGAGAATAAGTTTTCATTATGAATTATTCTTTTTTGTTTTACTTTCATTACAACCATTTGTGGGGACTGTCTTCCAGGACCATCTGCTTTAATCCATATCATCTCACATTATATAAAATAGAAAATTCATTCTCAGGTACATTAGAACAAGGAAAGCGGCATTTGGGACGCGCAGAAGTCACTTTACAAGTCGACACGGACAATGCAGGTCCTTCAAGCCCTCAAAATATTGTCCAACTTTCAAATGATGCTATAAATCATGAATTAAGTGATGTGAGGTCAATGAGTTCAATGAGTTCAATGTCATCTATTGCTCAACAAAGTAGTAATTCAACCACAAAGGTTAGATCTGAGAAATCATCAAAAGCTAAAGGTATTTTAATCATAATTATTACTAAAAATATTTTATTTTATAATTAAAATAATTTTTATACGGCTTATCAAATCTTATTTATTGACTAATTTCTATACTTCGTATTATTTTTATTTAAGATAAAGGTCGATGTCATATACAAATAAAGTCTTATGTAAATTAAGTTAATAAATAATAATATACTTCGCTAAATATTAAGAAAATAATTTGAAAAAAATATTGGACGTGGTCAAGCCATGTATTTTTTCGCAAATTATTTTCTTAATATTTAGCGAAGTATATTATTATTTATTAACTTAATTTACATAAGACTTTATTTGTATATGATAACGACCTTTGTCTTAAATAAAAACAATACGAAGTATAGAAATTAGTCAATAAATAAGATTTGATCGGATAAGCCGTATAAAAATTATTAAAATTCAAAGTTAAACGTGTAGTGATCGTGAAAATGATTAAAAATTAATTCTAAAAATATTAAAATTAATCAAATAATTTCATTTTTTTATGTCTTTTTTGCTTAAGATATTCACACTACAGTAGCTGAAAAACTACCGGTTTCAATCAACGAAGAAACTTATGGTAAGTTTGTCGTTTTCATTTCAGTAAATTGAATCAAATGTGACTATTTTTTACCATTGATGATTATTTTTGACACAAAACAATATTTATTTATTAATTAGTCATAGTACATACAGATATTTTACTATCTGGTACTGTTTCAGATCTATTGAAGAAATATATTGACTCTAAATTCGACGAGGTTTTTAAAAAATTAGACACTATAAAACATAGTCTTGAATACGACATTAAAAAGGAAGCAAAAAATATAAAAACTCAAATCACCATGAATCAATCGACTAGCAGTGTTCCTAACAAAACTTTAACTGCGGCGATGGAAGTTTATAACGGTATATTTCCTATCAATGACCTCGACCGTTTTACAGTGTTTGATGCTGGACTAACAACTCCTGCCAATAATAATCAATTAAAAGATTTGTTCAAAGTAATTACTTATGGTGAAACTGATGTAAGTGTTTGCATAAGGAAAACGCTGTCTGAAGTATTTACCCCGCCCGTACAACAACTCTATTCAGGCACTGGTAGACTTGTACGAGGCGTGGGTAAACTGAATTTTAGTGTGACAAATACCTTTAAATGTTTAGAAGGTTAGTAATATTTATGAATGCTATCAACTTATTAAAATATATGTATTTATAATAAATATTTTTAATTTCAGATATCATCCAAGAAAAATTTGGGGACTCTGAACAATGCAAAAGTTTTATATGCAAAATCGGGACTTTTCTAGCCAATGCGGGTGATAGAGAAGGAAAGAAATAAAGAAGAAAAGAAATATATATTATACTATATATAATATATATAATATTATCACTATTATTTCATGTTTCATTCTTAGTTTAATACATAAATATAATAATTTCATAGTATTTAAAAAATGTTTAAATTTATCGAACGTCATTAATAAATAAATAAACTGATTTTAAATTAGTTTGTTAGGAATTTTGGAAACAGGGATGAAGATGAAATTTCCCTTAAGGGAAGAAACCTTTCCAATAGGGTGTAGATGAATAAAAAAAAAAAAATCAGGTATTTCGGACTGGGACAACGCTTGGTCAGCACTCGGCCACGATGCTTTGGCGATACTTAATAGGCTTGGCCAATGCCTGGCAAACTCTGATGCTCAGGATCATCGTCTCACCCATATAAAAAATGAAGAGCGGTCTATTGATGGGTCAAGACTGGCGGTCGATCCCCGAGAATTGGTTAAGAATCTAAATATATCCTTGGGCCAAGACTGGGCGAGTAACGGATGCTAACGCCATGCCAAGTTTGGCGACTAAGCATCGGCCGATGTTCGGCGACTATGCTCGGCCGACGCTCGGTGACTATGCTCGGCCGACGCTCGGTGACTATGCTCGGCCGATGCTCAGTCGCCAACATCGGCATGGCGTTAACATCCGTTGCTCGCCCAGTCTTGGCACAAGCATATATTCAGATGCTCGGCCGACGCTCGGTGACTATGCTCGGCCGATGCTCAGTCGCCAACATCGGCATGGCGTTAACATCCGATGCTCGCTCAGTCTTGGCCCAAGCACATATTCAGATGTTTGGCCAATGCTCGGAGATCGGCCGCCAGTCTTGGCCCATTAATGGGCCGCTCCTCAATTTTTGTATGGATGATACTGTCTATGCTCATGTCTTTTGTCATATCACATAACGTTCACTAACAAAGCATCACTCATTTTATTCGCGGTACAATTTCTCGAAATATGTCCCTCTTCGTGACATTTGAAACACTTTATTTTACTTTCACTTTTAATGTTTTTCTCACTTAGTTTATCTCTTTTATTCTCACTGTCTTTGTTGCTTTTTCGGCACACGTTTGCCTTGTGTCCGAGTTGATTACAATTAAAACATTTTATCGCGTTTAAGTCTTTTGGTCTGTCCTTACGTACACTAAAATTATTCCTTTCTTGCACTTGCAATAGTGTCGAATCATACCGTTTTACTTTTAACAACAAATCAGGCACTGTTTTAAAGTCGCACATTGATAACACACTTATCATGTCTTTGTTGTTTAGTCCGGCTATTATGTACTTTATCACGGCCTTTTCACTAATATTATCACTCTTACTAGCGATCGCTTTCACCGAGTATACATAATCTTCTATTGCTTCGTTTTTTTCTCGTTGTATCTTCATTAGTTCCATGTGTACGTCAGATTCATCGTACTCCACTGGGAAATTCCTGATTAACTCGTATTTGAACGTCGTCCAATCCTTGACTACGTTCAAACTAGCATCGAACCAGTTTTTCGCGGCACACTGCAGCTTGTTGACACCTTGATGAAGCTTCACTTTATCACTCCATCCATAAATGTGTGCTACTTCCTCCAATTTTCGCACCCAAGCTGTAGCCGTCAATACCGTGGTTGCTGGGTTAAACACAGGTATGCATTCCAGGTTCTGTGTCGGCATAAACCCATGGTGAATCATCCTCTGTTCCTGTATTGTACTGTTCCTGATACTCATCTGCAATAGTTCCTTCCTAAGCCTCGTCAGCTCTGCTTGTACTCCCAACCAACTATCTTCACTAGATGTTGAGTTACCTGAGCGTCCAGCTAACAAACTATCTTCAACAGTAGTATCGTTCATGTTTACGTTATATGCCATTTTCAATTTTCTCCTCGTAAAACAGTTTACACACTTTTCTGATACAATTCACTTGCTAGTCCTATTATAAAGTCCGTCTTATAAATTCTCGACTATTCCGCTAATGAACTATCACTTGAAAGCACTGTTTGTAGAAAACTATCTTGTATTATTCTTCTCTGTATTATTCACTTGTGGATAACTCGTAGATAACTAATCCGCACTTAGTTCAATTCGCTATGAGTTACTAATCCGCACTTTGTTCAATTCGCTATGAGTTACTAATCCGCACTTCTTATGTGGAAAACAATAACCAATCCGCTAATCTGATGTGGAATCAAGGTACTCTTATTTAATTTAGGGCAATGTCAATTCAATTAATATTCAAATATGTAATATCATAGTTGGTTTGTCAGTTTACATCGAGTCTTCTTGGTGAGCGCACGTATTTACAATAAACAAAACAATAAAATAAATAGTGATCTTTTTTTTTTGCAAATTATAATATTTTTTTTCGTGATTTATTTTTATTTAAATTATAATTTATATTATTATTAAGTGTTATTAATAAGAAGTGAAGTAACTTCTATTTAATTATCACTGGTTAATTAACAATATGGATATGGAGGTTGAACCTCCCGATAAAAACCCGAACAATAAAAACAACTCTGTGACTAACAAATCATTTCCTACAGATAAAACATCCAGTGATATAACAGAAAACTTAAATAACAATAGTGACAATGTTAAAAAAATATTTAATAATTTTTACAACACAGAAACAAAATATGACTCGTATAAAGTAATGATAGTTAAAAATAATAGTGATGGAAATACATTTTTTAGTTCTCTTAAATTAGCAGAAATAATTTGTAAAATTAGCAATAAATCTAATATAATAGAAATTAAAAAAGTGGGAAGAAATAGAGTAATCGTTCAATGTGCTAATGCAGTACTTGCTAACGAAATTACCAAATCAACATTGCTGAAAAACAATGGGTATGAAGCGTTTATCCCATTTTACTGGTGCACAAAAGTTGCTATTATAAAAGGTGTTGATATTGAATATTCGGAAGATACAATTTTAAATAATATAGAGTGTCCACCTTTTAAAGTAACGAGAGTGCAAAGGTTAAATCGAAAACTAAGAGTTGACGGAGCTATTAAATATGAACCCAGTACAACAGTGAAATTATTCTTTGAAGGACTTGCTATTCCTGCTTATGTTTACATGTGGAGAGTGAGACGAGCATGTGAACCATTTGTACAACAGACGATACAATGTTATAATTGTTTTAAATTTGGACATGCAGCCACAAAATGTAGAGCAAAAGTAGCAAAATGTAAATTCTGCGGAAGTGAAGATCATTTACGTACTGCATGCACATCTCCTAATCCGACATGCATAAATTGTAAACTTAACCACGAGGCTACAGAAAATGAATGTCCTGAAAAAAAAAGACAAATCAAGATAAAAGATCTCATGGCCCAACACAATCTCAGTTTTTATGAAGCAAAATTAGAATTAACAGAAAAAAATACAGACTATTTATACTCAGTAAGAACTCAAAACTCTTTTGAAGCTCTAAACTACAATGAGACTTTTCCCAATATCACTAATAAATACAATAGTATCAACATAATTCCAACATACAAACCAAACCCTTTAACCAGAAGAACCAATACCAGAGTGAATAAATCAAATACAGGTAACTCATTACAAAGATCTTATAGTCAACCACAACCTACGACATCCACTAAAGAACCACTTCCAAAAAGAAGAAGAGAAGAAAAGAAACCTAACAATGAAGAAAGTGACACATTCCTTAAGAAAACTAATCAAGAAAAAAACAGAAAGCAAATCAACCAAGAGAAACCTGATATTACAATGGAAAATTATGATAATGATACCTGCTATAAATCAATATATAATAAAAATAATGATGACAAAATTAAAGATACAAACAAAGACCCTAATATTACATCCCAATCTCTTAGAAGCTACAAGAAACAAATATCTAGTGTACAATGGCCAAACTCGTAAGAAAACATCAATATATAAATTAAGTTTATTTTTTAATAAAAACTCTATTCACATCACTAAACCAAATCGGTTAATAAATTTACTAAAATATTAAATCAACAACAATTATATAAACATAAAGAAAAAATAAAATATATAAATAAATCGAAAAACAAGACATCAGATATAAAAAATAATCATTAATTAAAACAGTTAAAATGATAAATTTTATTCAATGGAATTGCAGAGGAGTCAGATATATTAAAGAGGAACTACAACATATGTTACAGAAGCATAACATACATATATGCATATTATCAGAAACGTTTTTAACAAAAAATCTCAATTTCAACATCAAAGGTTATTTTATTGAAAGAGAAGATAGGATACAGAATACAAACTATAATCCCCACGGGGGTGTTGCTATCTTGATTCATAAATCTATAAAATATAAACGAGTAATGCTAAATAACCCATTTAATTCGGTCGAAATAGCTGGAATAATTTTAACACATAACGAAACTGATGTAATATGTATTTTATCAATCTATGCTAAACCGAATCATAAACTATCTAATTCTAATTGGTCACAGATAAAACAACAAATAGATGTTCCTGTTATACTTGCTGGAGATTTTAACGCGACTAATCTTGCTTGGGATATAAATTGTCCAGGTAGTCAGTATGAAGGTAACGAATTGTTAGATTTCATAGAAAACGAAAATCTTAATATTATCAACGACGATAAACTAGAACAACTAGAGTAAGCAATCTCAGTACAAGGGACAGTATATTGGATCTCACATTGGTATCAATGACGTTAACACAACAAATTACTTCGTGGCAAGTTCTTGCAGATAGCTTAGGTAGTGATCACTATCCAATTTTTTTCTGTTTGAATGACTATAATAAAGACCGTTACCGTACATCTGAATATTTAACGAGGAGAAATTTCCGAAAAGCAGATTGGGAGAAATATAGCCTTGAAATAGAAAGCAGAATTTCAAACCTTAGCACAAATGGAATCACAAGTAATCCCCAAGATGTTGAAAACAAATACAACCAATTTAGAGATGTTATTAATAATTTGGCAGACATACATATCCCATCTACCAGATTGTATAATATAACTCCTAATAAAATAAAACCGTCTTGGTGGGACACAGAGTGCAATAAAATGATAGCTCAAAGAAAATTAGCACTAACTATTTTTAATAAAAACATGACAATGGCGAATTATTTAAATTATAAAAAACATCAAGCTAAAACCAGACGATATTTTAGAGCCAGAAAAAAAATAGAATGGCAAAATTTCTGCGAGAATTTAAACCCAAACACAACAACCAACATTGTCTGGAATAATATAAGAAAAATTAACAATAAAAGCTATAGTACTAAAAGGATAAGTGATAATGAAAATTTAATAGAAGAATTCATTAAAAAAAAATTTCCACTGAACAACAATTTAAATATTACTACCACCACCATCGTAAAAGATAATTTTCTAGATAATAACATAAATAAAAATGAAGTAAAATTCGCGTTAAATCATAATAAAAACAGTAGCACAGGATTTGATAGAATAAATTACAAAATGATACAAAACTTACCTGACAATGCAATAAATCATCTTACACAAATATATAATCTGTCATTAAACACTGCTGATATACCATTAGACTGGAAAAAACATATCGTTGTTCCTATATTAAAAACAGGAAAAGATCCAAACAAAGAAGAATCATTCAGACCAATTACTTTACTATCATGTATGGGCAAAACTATGGAATCCATCATCAAAAACAGACTGGAGTGGTATCTCGAACATCATAAAAGATTACCTGAGTTACAATTTGCGTTTAGAAAAACAAGAAGTACACAGCATAACTTAAACATATTGAATATCGATATTCAAAGAACATACAGTAAAAATCATTATATGATAGCTGCTTTCATTGACATTGAAGCTGCTTATGACAATGTTAATCTAAAAATATTAAAAGAAAAAGTAGAAAACATAGGTATATCTTTCAAAATATCCAACTGGATTATAAACTACTTCCAAAATAGAGAAATAACAGTTAGATACAATAATAAGTTAACTGGTCCTATACTATGTAATCACGGAATTCCACAAGGCTCAATATTATCTCCCTTATTATTCAACATATACACAGAAAAGTTAACAACATTATCAGATAACAACACAACAGTACTGATGTATGCAGATGACATGGTTATTTATAGTATGGGCCATACACAAGATATAGCTCAAAACAGATTACAATAGAAATTAAGAAAACTAGATATTTTACTAAAGGAAATCAAATTAAATATATCGTCAGAAAAAAGTAAAATAGTTATATTTACAAGGCATAGAATAAACTGCAGTCCAAAAATAACCATCAGAAATAAAAATATAACTGTTAGTTCAAATACCAAATTTCTGGGTATATTCTTTGATACGAAAAGCACTTGGGCGAAAGAAATTGCACATATTATTAACAAATGTCAAAAAGGCTTAAATTTGATGCGATGTATAGCAGGATACAAATGGGGCGCACACCCAACAACCTTAATAAAAATATATAAAGCTATTGTTAGACCGCATATTGACTATTCTAGTACTATGATCTGCACCGCAAATAACTCAAGATTAAAAAAAATTGAAATTATACAAAACAAATGTTTAAGAATAATATTAGGTGCAATGGTTTCAACACCAATCCAAATCCTCAACTATCAAACTAATATTCCTCCGGTAAATATCAGAATACAACAAATATCAGACAGTTTCTTTTGTAAAAACAGACATAACTCATGTGGCCCCTTAAATACAAGATTATCTAAACTATATGTTCTTTATAATAAACCATATTGGACAACTCATAAAAAACCGGCACTTTTAAATAGTTTTGATAGATATAATAACTTGAACTTAGAGGTACACAACATTATACCTTTTTTCAAATTTCCATTAGAAATAAGCATGACAACAATACATACAGAAATAAATTTGTTCAAGAAGAATGACAGTAAGGAAATAACTTATCAAAAATATATGGAATATATAACAAAAGATGATATAAACTGGAGTATATGGTTTACCGATGGTTCATTCGAAAAAAACTCTAAAACTGGAGGAATTGGCATTTTCAATTATAATACAGATCAACAGTATAAATACAAACTTAACAACATCACAAATTCTTATAATACAGAAATAACAGCAATTATGAAATTACTAGAAATAATACAAAAAACTGACAATAAAAATATATTAATCTTCACAGATTCTCGTAGTGTTTGTGTATCTTTAAATAACAATAAATTCAAAAACAATAATAATAACAAAATATGTTCAATTAAAGAATATCTTTTAAAAATGGAAAAAAATGATATCAATGTTAAACTTATTTGGATTCCTGGACATGTAGGCATAAAAGGAAACGAAATGGCTGACAAACTGGCCAAAGAAGCTTGTGTAGATGGGGAAATAATCGAAATAAATTGGTCAATAAATGATTCCAAAAAAATAATTAAAGAAAATTGTATGGCAGAATGGCAGAATATATATAATGAGAAAAGTCAAAGTACTGGAAAATTTTTTTTTGCAGCGAATCAAAAAATTCCAACAACCACATGGTTTAATAAAAACCATTCACGAAGATATATTTCAACAAATTGTCGAATGAAATCTGGGCATTCTAGATGTCCAGCTCATCTATACAAAATAAATATAAAAGACACACCAAATTGTAGATGTGGAGAAGAAGGTTCTTTGGACCATATAATTCTAGGGTGTCATCTTTTAGCATCAAAAATTGATAGACTTTTAAATGATTTATGTAATGTAGCACAGTTCCCAGTTAATATGTCCTGTTTAATGACAAGTGAAGCAACGGCGGAAATAGTAACAAACTTTGTGATAGAAAATAATATAGAAGTGTAATTTAAGTTAAAATATTTTATTTAGTATGTATTTAATTTTAAGTTTAATTTTTTAAAAGAATCAATTTGTTTGTATTTATTAGAATAATTATAATTTATATGTAAATTTTTATATAATTTTACAAATAAAACCAATGGCAAGAAGGCTGAATAAGCCAAAGCCTAAATTAAATTAAAAAAAAATAGTTGGTTTGTCAGGATGATAAAGAATCACATAATTGGTTTAATACATTTATTGAATAAAATAATAACGATGATAATAATAATGATAATAATACAATAAGGTTACAATATAAACGTTGGTGTTTACTTTACAAATACAGAACAATGAATGCACCCACAACCTTAAATTCTAGCTAATATATACTCAGTCCTACATTAGTTTTCAGCTTGACTTAAAAGGTTTGTTTTTATTACTTCTAAGAATACGCTTAGTTAATTTCAATAAGCACATCCCCTCACGTATTCAATCAGTGGTTTAAAGTTTCACACATTATAATTGCTTTAACCTGTCACTTGGTTTCTGTTTAAATATATACCCTCATTAATCACACTATTTTACGACTTTTCTAGCTCGGCTGTTATAGTTACGCCTACTTTGTATGCTTGATATATTTTTACGATCCTACATATTTATATATATATAGATATATATATATATATATATATATATATATATATATATATATATATATGTATATATATATATATATATATATATATATATATACATAGGTGCAGATTGGGATCGCTCCACAATATAGGAGGAAATAGAGCAGGTAACCTCTGAGGGACGGTAGAAGAGACGATGAGGCGCATAAAAAAGAAGTTCGTAGAGAAATTAGAAAGCGAACGGAGTATCGAGGATATTTTAAAAGGATTTCAACTAAAAAGAAGAGTTGTGAAAAGGAGAATACTAGGCATGGTAGAAGGAGGATAATGGTGACAAAAGCATAATAGGGAGGAGATGAAGAGTAAGAGTTGCTTAATGCTAGCACGACAGTTTGATTATAATTGTAGAATTATAAAAGTTAAAAAAATGTTTTAAAGAAAATAAGATTTAATTTTGGATATAGAAAGTGAACTCAAAGTTGGAAATGAGTTGTAAGGATACATTAATAAGAAATGGGTGAGACTACTGAGTCATATATACATTATTCATATTTTTCTGTAACTAAAACTAAATCGTACTCTGAACCCGGGAAAGTTATTTGGATTACAGTCCACTTGTGCATTTGGACAAACCTGTATAAAGTAATATTTGAAGAATCTGTACAGTACTGTTCCCTGCTAAGAACATAATTAACATAAGTTGAATTCAATTAAGCTTTAACATTGGTGGAATTTTGCGACAAAATGTGGAATATATACTTGAATTTCCACTCGCAGTGAAAATTAATTGATCACGATTTCCTGAATCAAGAAGAATTCGATATAGCTACTTCTAGCGCATACTACGGCATCAAGACTTCCGATGAAAAGTCATATTTTAGTGCAGTAATATATTTTTTCAAGTACAACGGAGTACGAGATGTTTCAGTAATCTTGTTAATATCTCTACTTTATCTTCAGTCAACATCACCTGTTCAATTTGAAGTTTGTTTGAATACTTGAATCCAATAAATTTCTTTATATTTTCTATTTTGGAGGCTAAGGTGTCAAGAAATAAAATTCAAGTGTAAAAATATTGCATCATCGGGAATGGCATCTTCGCAAGATATTAAGCCATCATCGACGGCAGAAGTTTTATGCTTTTTGCAATATGTATTTCATGACATTTAATGTATTTTTAACGCTATCTTTAACTACAATTTAAAAATTAACGAAACTACATCATTTTTAGTTGAAATCACTTCCAGTAACGGCCCCTATAATTATCAATATTTTACGGTGTTTAATTTTTCTGGTAATAATTCAATAATTACCTGATCAATACACTTCATGCTGATATAAAGGCTGAATATATAAACTGACTGGAAAGAAAATCCCCAAAAGAAGTATCCTATTAATAGATTTATAGTATAGGACTCCATGTTCGTACTATATGAAGTTGTAAGAAGATTATAAAGCGTAAAAGTTCCAAGAATTAGAAGAATGAACAGACAAGCTAGCATCGGCAGGTTATGTATGTCGTTTATACTTTGAACCAATGCATATATCTCATCGTGGATTTCTAATAACGTTATTATTTTTTTTCCTTCTTTATTCTTATCGCTTTTACAAATAATTTTCAAATCAAATAATTTATGTAAATGCCGAATGCGCTGGTCACTTTCGTTAGTTTTTTTCATTCTTATCAGTTCTTCTCGCAATAAATTATTTAAAACTGTCGTGAGATGACGATTAGTTAAATAAAAACGTTGGTACAACATGAAAATAGCTGTGCTGTATGAATAAAGAGTTCCTCCCGTTACTGCAAATGGAAACATATGGATTGTGGAAGAGAAAATTGTTTTCAGCCCAAAAGGAACGGAATTTAGGTACAGTTGGAATGAACTACTCATAATCGTAAATAGAGAAACATAACTATGTATTAACATAGACACTGTAAACAAATTCTTGTAGCATATTGAAATGCCTATTTTGCAGAACTTGTTATCGATGTGCATAACATCATCCAAGACATTCAAATATTTACGAACTTTCAAACAAGTCGCAGTAAAAAACGACATGATCACAATGGTTCCCATAAACATTGACAGATAGTGTCCAAGAATCGGTATAACTGGTGAAACTTCTGTAAATTTAACATCAAATGGTAACATCAGTGTTGCCACTAACGAAGTAAAGTACATGATCGTTGTGAAGAGAGTTACAACCAAACCAACTTTTGACAAGACGCATTTCTGTTGACCATTTTCCACTACGAATATATACGGTGTCATTCCAATTACTTTTGTTACGGTTAGTGGTATGCGGTACACATCGTATATATTTCTTAGATTTGGTAGAGCCCGCCTCAACACCATTTTCACTTACGAGTACTTTCACACCGTGTTTTAAGAGTAGATTGAATATTTTTGTTTAGTAACTTTCATATTCTATACATTATCTTTGTAATAAATGTAATTAAATTAATTAAGCAAATTGCTTTGGACAATTTTTGTTACTCGTTTCCAATTCAATTTATGATATTGTTTTTCATTCTTAGATTTCTATCATGTAACAAATATACACGGTGTTTTTTATGAGAGTTATAATATTTTAAGTAAGGAAAGTAGGGTTAATTCACTCCGAATAGCGGCTATTTCACTTTTTTTGCAGTAATAGAACATATCTGCGTATTGAATCATACGTAAGAGCCAAAAAACACTAAAAAAGTAGCTTATTAAAGAGATACATGACCTATTAATAGTAAAACTACACTTTTATTTACTGTAATAATTGAAAATGAATTACGATAAAAAATATTTAAAAAAAATATTGATGTTTATCTACTTCTATTTATTTATTTAACGTTTTTGCCGTTACATTCTTTCATGCCAATGCCTTTATAAAATCAATCAATATTTATCAATTTCAATTTAATATTTCAAATATGTTTATTCTTCGACCATATGTCGACCACTGTAATGTTAAGTTTGCTACATATTAAACTCCATGCTATTCTTTCACTTTTTCTATCTCCATCCTTCTTATCTGTACATCCACCTCCTTTCTTGTAGCCGCAGCACTTTTTACTAACAACCTCATTACTGCTTTCCTTCTACTTCTTCCCTTTGTTGCCTCCTCAGCAACTTCTGTACCTTTCTTCACTGTTTATTAGATATTCGTATGTCTCTTTATATGCCTCAGACTTAGCTAGCTTACTGCAAAAAAAGGTTTTACTTTTTTCTTTTCTTTTATTAATTTTTATGGCTTGTTCCACAAAGCGATAGCCTATTCATATTGTTATGATAATTTTTTTAGACACCACTGCTAAAATTTAGTTTTAAAATACCATTACTTTAATTCTACTACCGGATGTTTACGTTGAATGTATTAATACTATTTATATTTAATTTAAATATTCCTTTTTTTTGAATGCACCAACTTTAGATAGTTAAAAAAAATATAAATATTTAGAATACATAATTTATAAATACTAGTCAATAAGGTTTTTTAGACTTTCTCTGCTTTGAAATATCGGCATATAGTCTTCAGGCACATTAAAGTTTTATCTGTGTGATGAGTACTTTAAACATTGAAAATTTACTGTTTTTTACTGTTGAAAGTTTTACTGTTAGTGGAGTATTACATTGTTTACAGAATGATTGTGTTTCTCTTCGGAATAAGTAGGTATGAGTAAGATTTGTACGACCCAGCATGAGTCTACATATTACTATTTCCAACCTTCTATTTAGTCCGATCAGTAGGTCTAGTTTGCAAATTAATGACTTCCATTAGTTTGTTATCAGTTTCTTCCTTCCATTCTTCCTATCATGAACAATCTATTACATTTTTAACTTTGTTTTTTAAGTCTGAGCATGTTATAATAGTTGTTTCTTCCGAAATGCGCACTGAATGTATTGCTTCTCTTGCATAATTATCAACCCATGGAACCCACCGGTGTGGAAGAAAATTCGTAAAAATGTGGATTCTATTTGCTTATTGTGTATTAGACGGTGAATGATTTGAAAACTATTGGATTGTTGGTACAAAGGATTTTAATAGTCAATAGGGCACTCAGTGAGTAAAATAAAATTAGTATATTTCTTTTATTGTTAGTTGTTGTGATATCTTGTAAACTTTTTTTTGTAGCATATGATTCGGAAAAATTGTTGCGTGTGTCTAATTTGAAATTTTTATTATATAGTAAAAAAATTATATTTCTTTAGTTGGTAACACTGACCAGAAATATTGCAATTGCATTCTGGCCAGGTGAGCTAACGGTATCAATGACGGTAGTGCAACGTAACGTTTTAAGGAATAACGACCAACGCAGTTGATATTTAGAGCTGACAGAACTCATTGAGCATAATGTTAAGTTATTATAAAAATATATAAAAAGGAATTGACAATTTAAATAATAAACTTTAATGTTCTTTCTATGATTTCAGGTAAGATAATGAACTTTAAGTTAAACAGTGTAATTATTATATTGTGTATAAAAATTACTAAAATACAATTCTTTGATTTCAGAAGCAACACATAAGTTTGATTAAAAATTTGCAATTCCCAATAAAACATCTTATAAAACGACATTTCTACTTAAGATCAAGAAAAATGGAAAAACTACGATTTAAATTTGTGGTCTTGTGGTCAACAGACGGAAAAACAAATGTGATATGCATAACCTCTATTGAGACACCAGACGGGCGTATTTTTGAGGTCCCAGATGAGTTAAAGCTCACAAGTAAGCACACTGCTATATTGTCTTTTAACGTGTTTACACGTTTAAAAATAAAAAATTCTCTTTAAAAAAGACACCAAACACGCGGAGTATGGATCTCTCTAAATACGGGTTTAAGAGAAATATATCTAGGTGAAGATGAAAATGTACAGTTTAGTGCCCTTTATGTAGATGAGATTACAGAAGAGTCAATGCCTTTACACAATAACTCTAAGAGCAATGCGCCAGAGAGAGAAAATATAGGAAAACTTGCTGAAAGATTTTTAATACGAAAAAATTCAACCAATGGATTAGTTAATTTGAGAGTGAATGTGGAAGATTCAAGATTCTACAGGATATAGAGAAAATTGAGACATTAAAACATCTCCTAGAAAAGCAGTTCCTAGATCGGTATAGTAGTATGTTGATAAAATTGATGATGAATTTCGAATGGGCAGTATGGAACGACAACTTTTGTGAAACATATTGAAATAAAGGTTGGTCACAAGTAAAATATGCATTTTCATTTAAATTTCAAGCTAGATCATTACTGGATTATGCCACAAAAAAGGAAAGACTCTTAATAGAGGTCAACAAGCATGGCGACACCCAAACAATGATAAATCATATTGTGATGGGATTTCCAGAAAATGTAATGAATAAAATCGGTAAAGAAACTGTAAAATCAACCGCAGGCCTCTACAATAAAAATGAAAAACATAAACATGCGGCAAATCAAATACTAGTAAACAAAATAAACGAAAAAAGTAATAAAATGGCATGGACGATAACTTTGTAGATAAATATAATAATACCATACAGATAGTTACTGGCTTTGAATAAAAATACTTGTTGGATGGTACAGAGGTTCACTTTTTTCCAAATGAATTAAAAAGAAATAAAACAGAAGTTGAATGGATTAGAGATAGAAAAATAGCATTTGAAATTTCAAATTTGATACAATTAGAACTAAATTTAATTTCAATACATTGTCTATGTAGAGAATGGAAACAAACCAAATAGAAATAAATTAGGTGAACTGAAGATTGGTCCATTTAAAATTATTAAAAAGATATCTAATTTAATATATAAAATTAATACAGGACTTAAAAAAATAAAGTCAAATCCCTTTCTTATTACAAAATTTATATCAATACCTATACATAAAAATAGAAATAAGATTGACAAAATTGTATTTACTTTAATATAATATTGTACAATTTAGATTTATTTTTAATTATTTAAGTGTAGTAAGTGAAAATTTTGGAGAAAATTTTCTTCGTTGAAGTGAAAGATGTAAAGAAATTATATTTCTTTAGTTGGTAACACTGACCAGAGATATTACAACTGCATTCTGGTCAGATGAGCCAACAGTATATATTAGTTATAGCTACTCTCATTGTAGTACGTGCCAATGGCCAACACAGTTGATATTTGGAGTCGACAACACTCACTGTACATAATATTAAGTTATTATGAAATTAGAATAAAAGGAATTAACAATTTAAATAATAAATTTTAAGTATTGTTTCTTTGATTTCAGGTAAGATAGTATGATTTGAGTTATACAATGTAATTATTATAATGTCTATGTAAATTACTAAAATAAAAGTCTTTTATTTATATATATATAGACTATATATATATATTTATGTAGGTATTTAATCTACATTAGTAGTTTTTGAATCTAACACCATCCCGGTTCAGACTCCAATTTGTAGGTGATTTATCTACAATTATAAGTTACAATTAACATCAGCCTAAGGTTGATGTACAATACAACAATATAGTTTCTTTTTAAACGAGTAAACACATAATTTGGATATTAATAGTTTGTTTAATCACTTATCAAAGTCATAAAATTACATCTAAATAAAATGAATTAATCGTAATTAAGTTCACAACAAAATACACTTGATTAAATACAGTACTTAGATTATAATGTCTTTTCACAATGTTTTACGTGTCAATACATAATACGCAGTTACAATTGTCCATAGTTATCAGCACAATGATTTCAATGAAAATACACCCTAGTACTAAACATTACATTTGCTGCCTAACTCTAACATAAACACTGACCAAAATAACAATTATTACACCGTAATAAAGTTAACTTAATTATAAAATCACACAATAACGACCATACATAAACTTTATATAATTCTATCGCTTTTAATTCATTTGCTTTTATAACACTCAGAACACTTATATCAATCTTGATATTCTCAGCCTCGCCCAAAACACATGTCTCATCACGTTCATAGTTAGCGAACAGTTCTTTATGCCACGTTCTCTGAGGCGTACGCTCGACACCACAAGCGAACTGCATACAAGGGTCTACAAGTCCTGCTTTAAACATTTGAATAATCTTAGCAAAGTTTTTAACCTAGTTTACAGTTTTCTTTACTATTACTATTTCTTAAACTAAATATATTCTAACTTAAAATTACTCTTAAAAAATAACCCACATCTCGGCCCTTCCTGACAAGTAACTGTCCTCAGTTGCTAAATCATCCTGCCCATGGTTTCATCATGTCCGCTGATGTAGAAGTTCTTATTGGTCCTTCACACTCTTCTGCCTTCTCCACGTCATAACGATCATTTCCTTTAATTTTCGTTATTTTGTATGGTCCCAAAAATTTAGCTTTAACTTTAGCTCCCGTTGCAAATTGTGTACGTTGTATGGCCACTAAACTGTTCAGTGTATACTTTCTTGGTGCTTTACATTTTCTATTGTAGCTAGTCCTGTTTTCCTGCTGAATTTTTAGTATATTTCCTTTAGCCTCTTCTCTCAGCTTCTCACGTTTCTTTACAAACTCATTTTGTATTTCTTCTGTAATCAATTCTATTATTTTCATGTCTTGTTTGGTTTTCATTTTAACCCCAATCATCAATTCAAATGGTGTCATTTTAATACCTCTTTGAAAAGTACTGTTTAGCATTAACTGTAGTTTACTTACATGTAAATACCACTTACTTGGATCCGTTAGAGCTAACTTCGCTAACACAGGTACAATAATTCCATTTATTCGTTCCACCTGGCCATTGCCCCTTGGTACTACCGTAGTTATTAACGCATGTTCAATTTTTTCTACAGTACAATAATCTTTGAAATCTGTTGAAGTAAAAGCTGTACCCCTGTCAGAAATTATCCTTCTTGGGTTTCCGAATACTTCTGCTATTACTTTCAATTTCTGTATTACTTCATCGGTGCCTGTTGACTTAGTAGGAAACAACCAAACAAATTTTGTAAAAGCATCTACTATAACGAGAATATGTTTATACTTTTTGTTTGTTGTTTGTAAAGGTCCTAAATGATCCATATGCCATGTATCTAAAGGTAAACCTACCTTAGGTATAGAGTTTAAGTATCCTTCTACTTTACCTACTTTTCTGCTTGCTAATATACAGTTTATACAATTATCTATACAGTTTTTAACTTTTCCAGCTAAATCATTGATCCAAAATTCTCTGTTAATTATTTCTTGACATTTATGCAATCCACAATGTCCTAAATCGTGTGCTTTACGTATTATTTCTGATTGCATATTACTCGGTACTACTAACAGCTTTTGATCGTCTTTCAACCTGTATAATAATTCATTTTCTATTAAATACTTTCCTGCATAATTTTTTGCTTGTATTGTCTCTATCTTCTTAACAATGTGATCATCCTTCAACTGAGCATTTCGTAATTTCGTTATTACTGACGATTCTATCCAATACATTACTGGATTTCTGCTTAGAGAATCTACATGCCTCATTCTGGTACCTGATCTATGTTCAATGGTATAATTATATTCTTGTAATAATAAAACCCACCTTGCTACGCGTGTTCCTAAATCTTTTTTCTTAAGCGTCATATTAAATGCATTGCAATCGGTAATTATCTTACATGGCTGCCCAATTAAATAAACCCTGTATTTCTTAAGAGCTTCTACTATCGCTAGTACCTCCAATTCGTAAGAATGATAATTCCGTTCCGCTGCAGTGGTTTTTCTACTCATGTAACTAACTGGATGCATACTGTCATCAATATTGCATTTTTGTAGTAACATAGCGCCATATCCATCCTTGCTGGCATCTGTATGCAATTCTGTGTATACTCCATATCTAAATATTTTGAGTATAGGGTCTTTTAATAACAAATCTTTTAAATTGTTAAATGCACTTACTTGTTCATATTCAAACTTGAAATGACTGTCCTTTTTGAGTAACTCACTCAAAGGCCTCGCTAACTTAGCAAATTGTGGTATAAATTTTCAGAAATAGCCCACCAAACCTAAGAAGCTTTGTACTTGTTTCGTGGTCTTCGGCATCGGAAAATGCTTGACTGCTTTGACTTTATCCTTAGAGGGACGAACAGTACCTTGTTCAATTACATATCCTAAGTAATTAATTTCCTGTTTCAAAAATTGACATTTTTTCCATTTTATTTTTAATCCATGCTCCGAAGCTGTCTGTGACACCTTTTCAAAATTAATCAGAGCTTCCTGCAAACTCGTGGCAAGTATCACAATATCATCTAAATACAACACTACTATACCCTTTTGCATTAATTCCCTAAAAATAATATTTACATGTCTTTGAAATACAGCAGGGGAGTTACAAAACCCGAATGGTGCCCTGTTGAATTCATACTGTGCATTTTCTACAACAAACGAGGTATACTTCTTGCAATCCTCACGTATTGGTACATGAAAGAACCCGTTCTCCAAATCCAATGTAGTGAATATGCTGCTACCCTGAAGTTTGTCGATTTGTTGCTCAATAATAGGTAGTGGATACCTATTCTTCATTGCTTGTTCATTCAAACGACGATAATCACAGCAAATGCGTTTTGTTCCGTCCTTCTTGGAGACCAACACTATCTGACTTGCGTAATCCGAATTACTTGCTCGAATGATATCCTTTTCTAACCAGTCATCCAGCTGTTTTTGAACATCTAGTCGATCCACAGGTGGTAGTCTACGCGGTCTGGAAAATATGGAAGTATCATCTTTCAACGTAATTGTCATTTGAATTTCAGAGTTATAATACTCTTTTGGTTTATAGTTGTTCACCAACTCGTGTATTTTATTAACAACATTTTTATCGTTTATATGAGATAAATCTAATTCACTTTCTTTATCACCATAGTCTATTTTCATTGTCATTAATTGTTTAACCTCACTTTCATCTACATCTTTATCGCTATAAAGTTTATGAAATTTAACACCGGTTTTATCAATAACTACTTTAGCTTTAGCTATAATGTCCAATCCTATCACCATGTTCATATGCATTGCATGAGATGGTAACACTTCAAAATAACCCACGTAAAGTTCTGAATCAATTTCAATGTCCAATTCAATTCTACCTAAAGAATTTACTCTAGAATTTGACAAACCACGTATTGTTATTTCAGAGTCATATAATTTGACATTCTTTAATGTTTTAAAATGATCTTCCCGCACTGCTGACAAATCACTGCCAGTATCTATTAAAGCATTTACATTACTCCTGCTATTAACACAAATTGATTTTATCATTTCTACTTTCATAACATTATGCTCCGCTTTAACAGTTTTTATTTTAGTATTACAGTTTCGGCTAACATGTCCATAATTACCACAATTAAAACATTTATAACCCTTGTCTTTATCAGGACACACTTTAGATGAGTGTGATAACGAACCACAATTAAAACATTTAATCTTCTCACCTGTTGTCTCAATTTTAGTTTTTGTACCTAGCCTAGATCTCCTATCATAGTCCTGGGTATCCATTTTCATTTTTTCATATTGTTCCAGCTTACGTCTAAGTTGTCCAATATTCTCAGCTCCATAAAGTATTACTTTATTAACTGCACTATCGCGAATTCCTGCTATAATATAATCCATAATAGCTGCTTCTTCGACGTCTGCTTGTCTAGCTATATCTAAAATATCATACACATATTGATGAATAGTTTCACCAGCTTTCTTCACCCTTTGTTGAAGCATTTTGTGAACCTGTGCGCTATTTAAACTCGTATCGAATTCATCAATCAAATACGATTTAAATGTATCCCAATTTATTATCCTGGTTTCGAAATTAACAAATTGTTTTGCTGTGTCAGTCAACAATCTCCTGGCATACAAATATCTGTATTTTGCATCTATTTCTGCCTGGTCACAGAAATCATCAAATTGTTTAATCCACAATCTGACATTTTTAAGCCCATCATATTTAGGTAAAGCCAATTCTAAATCTAAAAATGTATAATTAGTTTTATTGACTGCTTCATTGTTTACAGACCTATTATTCTGTTCACCTACGCGGCAATTAAATGAGTTCATTCTTGACAATAATTCTGCACGATTCCCACGTTGACTAAGTCTAACAAAATTAAGTTCCTGTCGTAGCTCTGCCACTGACAAATTGTCTAATTCATGTGTCATTGTTATAATTTTCACTGCTGTACAATTACTTTAATGAGCAAACTGTACACTAAGTTTTCCTCTTGATTCCGCTGATCAATAAGTCTGGTTTGAATATTTTTGGTTTTGTCTTATCCCGGTTGATCAATAAGTCTGGTTCTAAGGTTAAAAATAATCTTAACTAAATATTTTTGGTTTTGTCTTATCCCGGTTGAGAGCCCCCAATTTGTAGGTATTTAATCTACATTAGTAGTTTTTGAATCTAACACCATCCCGTTTCAGACTCCAATTTGTAGGTGATTTATCTACAATTATAAGTTACAATTAACATCAGCCTAAGGTTGATGTACAATACAACAATATAGTTTCTTTTTAAACGAGTAAACACATAATTTGGATATTAATAGTTTGTTTAATCACTTATCAAAGTCATAAAATTACATCTAAATAAAATGAATTAATCGTAATTAAGTTCACAACAAAATACACTTGATTAAATACAGTACTTAGATTATAATGTCTTTTCACAATGTTTTACGTGTCAATACATAATACGCAGTTACAATTGTCCATAGTTATCAGCACAATGATTTCAATGAAAATACACCCTAGTACTAAACATTACATTTGCTGCCTAACTCTAACATAAACACTGACCAAAATAACAATTATTACACCGTAATAAAGTTAACTTAATTATAAAATCACACAATAACGACCATACATAAACTTTATATAATTCTATCGCTTTTAATTCATTTGCTTTTATAACACTCAGAACACTTATATCAATCTTGATATTCTCAGCCTCGCCCAAAACACATGTCTCATCACGTTCATAGTTAGCGAACAGTTCCTTATGCCACGTTCTCTGAGGCGTACGCTCGACACCGCAAGCGAACTGCATACAAGGGTCTACAAGTCCTGCTTTAAACATTTGAATAATCTTAGCAAAGTTTTTAACCTAGTTTACAGTTTTCTTTACTATTACTATTTCTTAAACTAAATATATTCTAACTTAAAATTACTCTTAAAAAATAACCCACATTTATATATATAGAGGACATAAGAATATGTCTATAATTAATTTGTGAAAGACTTCTTCGCCACACCAAAACTATTCAATTCATACAAGTCTAAGAAATAGTACTTCTTTCAGCAGAAATATTCAATATAACATTGAACTAATATTATTTTTAGTTTAGATAAAAGATTAAGATATGTATCAGATAATATTCTTAGAGGGAGCGGAGCAGTTTCGGCACTCGCAAGTTTAGGGGACATTTAACTCGGTACACTGTGAGTTGATATTTATTACTCACTTCAAATTTGACTGGAAATAAAAGACTCTATGTTTTTAATGGTAAATAATTTTGCTGCTTTAGTTCATGTCAAACAAATAGAAAACTTTACTTTGATCAGAATAGAAGTTATTCACAATATACAAAGCAGAGATGCCTAATTCAGCCCAGGAGAACTTGCTTTAGTGTTTGAGTACATGAGTATTCTGCTTACTTTAACCATAGTTTGCTTTTCCCGTTCATTCTATTCTTCATTTCTTCCTTCATTTTATTCCATTATATATAGCGCTGGTACCTATTGAGTGATTGCTTCCAAATATAGGGTTCCGTTTAGGATATGGTTTGATACATTATTATTTTCCTTTCCAAAGGAACTTCGTATAAATGTGTGGATATGTATTGCTGTCTATGTATTTTCTATATTCAAGGTCTACAGTACAGAAATGTGAACGAACCAATTCTATCAATTTCCCGTCATCCAGTTTGAAATCGTACGTATTTGCAGTGTCAGTAAAAATATTCCTAGTTAGAAATGTGTGTCTACTCACGGCAAACGTCAAAACAATACTGTCATCTCTAAATATTCTGGCACTGAGAAGTACGTAGGCATAGCGCCATACAAAATGTATGAAACAATATCATTCTTCATTGACACGGAACGGCACGGCATTGATCGTCACGTGTCGGTACTGATGTGTGCGTACAGGACTGCACGTTTCATCGCAGCGGGCGTCAACGCACTACTGTCATCATTAAACGTTACTGATACATTTGTCACATTATTGTACGGTACGGCATCAATCGTCACGTGTCCACGATTACGTCCTTAAACATACACAACTGCACTTTCTTCAACAAACTTTGTTTCCTCATTCTTACCTAGTAGCAAAGTAACATTTAATCATGTAGTTTGTTTCCACCAATCATGTGTTGTTTGTAGTTTGTTTGTCTTAAATTTGTTACTGAGCTCATTCCTCTAACTTCTAAGTTTTGCTATGTGGGTTGAAACATCATCTCCTAAGATCCAATTGATTGTAAATAAATTGTACATGTCTTGAATACCTGATCTCTATATGTAACTTTAAACATCTGTTTTATTATTTGCCAAGTTGTATAAAGTATTTCCTTGTTTATGATTATCTTATGTTTGTACTTACAATCATGCCACGTTTCGTAACTTTCGAATTTATGATATAAATCCGAAAGTTCTCTATGACTTTTTTCATTTGGTTTTTGCACATCGCCATTTAAGCGTTGTAGTCCAGTAATTATAGTAAGTTCACCTCGGAATTCGAGATACCCAGCTGTAAGTCTGTAAATACTTGTATATTGACACCCTAAAGTTGTCTCAAAACCTACATATGGTAGGATGTATAAACCATATGTAGGTTTTGAGACAACTTTAGGGTGTCAATATACAAGTATTTACAGACTTACAGCTGGGTATCTCGGATTCCGAGATTCTTACCTAATTTAAGCTTAAATGACTGGGCCATTGTTGGTTCCATCTGTAACGTACCATAACCAGATTATTTGTAGAAAATAGTATTTATGTTGCGAAGTGCCCAAACAATAAATTAAGAGGTTAAGACGTCATTTATAAATCAACCAGAGGTTTTTTGTTTACATATCCTTTCATGTAGATTAGGCTTTTGTAAATGTGAATTATTTATTTATTAATAATCAAATTATTATGAGTTTTAAAATTTTCATTATTATTCTTTAGTTGATTGTTCTGTATTTTTAGTTTGCATGCAATATTTAAGTAAATATTGAAACTTAATAAAAATTGCAAGTATTGACAAAAATAACGATTAGATTTATTTGTTTAAGGATATTGAATTAGAGTTAGATTATATGTTTTTCTTTGGAAACTATGTTAAGTAGAAAATTCACCTGGTATAGAATAAAAATGATTTATGAGCAAGGAATAAGTTGTAAGTTTGACTGTTGTAGATGAACGAAGTTTTTAGTAAGGAACTAAATATTGTGATGTTATTAAATAAATATTTAATTCGTTTATTGCAACAAATGTTTTGTGGTAGAATAGTTTAGTAACCTTAGTAAGAAAATTGTTACTCCTGCTAGTAAATATTAAATATAATTATAGATACTTACCTCTTTAATTGATTTCATGCAAGAATACATAACGAAAGCAGAAAGTATTTGAAGCGATTCTCCCCAAAAGATATAATCAAACACAACATGTGGAGTTGAATCACTATAGCTTGATCGGTTAATTTCACTTAGACACATGAACAGGCTAAATACTCCAGTGATAAACATAATGAAAATGCAGGTCAAAACGGAAAAGGAATACACGGTATTACAGAATAGAACCAAATCACAGAGATGGTCATGGAGACGCAACAGCATCCTGATTTTCATTTTTAGCGCTCTCTTTTGGGAATCACTTAAAGATTGATTATTATTTTTGTTATTTGTAATTTTGTGTATTGTATTAATAGTGATAACCTTTCTTTTACTAATCTGAAAGGTCTTGTAAAAGTTATCGGTAATTATTCTCTCAAGATGACGATTTAGTAAAGAAAATCGTTGGTACACTGCAAATATAAACGTTCCAAATTGATACAAAGTTACTCCAATTGTTATAAGTGGCAAAATGTTAGTCGCTGTAATAGCCACAGAATAGAACCCATATACATCATACAAGAAGTACGTATTATGTAAAATAGAAGCCGTTGTTATGACATATCCACAGGAAAATATACTAAGCGATAACATATTCAGATTCTTATAACTGATAAATATTCCAACTTTAATAAATTTGCTATCAATGTCAGAAAATTTCTCAAAAATTTGTAGAAGAGTTCTAGCTTTAAAAAACGAAGAGAAGAACATAATAGCCATCATCAAAAATCCAAGAAATGTTTGAATATTGTGTCCCACTAAAGATACCACTGACATGGACTCTTGGAACGTCTTTGTAATTGAAAATGTGCACGTAAAAGTGAAGGAAGTCAGGTACAGCACGCACAAGAAAAGTGAAAATAGTAAGCCAATATTACTGATGCGAAATTTGCGATCACCAACTTCACCAAACAAAGTAAAGGGCGCCAGACCAAGAGTTTTGGTGACTATTAAGGTGGGTATGTAGACATCGTAGATATCAATTGGATTAAATAATTTGGACTCTCTTACGCGTTTCACTAAACCCATCACGTTTCACTAAATAAGTACAGCTTAAAATAACATCAGTGTTTCCTTGATTGAATTCATTTATTGATCATTTTTGCAATTAATTCTATCAGTGAAATGTAATCAAGTAAATGGTTTTTTGATTACAATAAATAATTTATTAAAGCAATTATTAAAGTAAACCTTTAACTATATAAAATACCAGCAAGTAAATATTCATTACTATGTGGATAACACACTACTCAATAAGTAGTTCGTAGGATGCCATCTCAATGTAAAAATAAATAACAATGAAAATGAAAAATAAATGACACGTAAAGAATTAAATAAACTTATTGATAGTTGTTTTGTATTCGTAAGATGAAGGTTAAATGAAGGTTAAAGTAGTACCGCAGTCAAAATTATATTTAAGTAAATGAATGTTTAATCTTAATTACTTTTTCGAAAAAGATCATTTAAACGACACAGTAGTGCATTTTTTAGCTTTTTTCAGGCTACTATAATTTTTTTCCAGTTTCTGGATATAGTAAGTATGCCGCTATGATTTTACATTCTTCCATATAATCATTATTTACCATTCATGACTTCTAGATTAAACTAAACACTAATTATATCTCTTCACTTTCTCTGTTCTGTTCCTCTACTTCACGATTCTGAACTCCCCACGTTTCTGCCCCTTTTCCTCGCTCTCTATTTTTCCTTTCTCTGTAACTTCTCCATCTACCTTCTTTCTTCTCGTCGGCTTCTCTATTCTCTTTTTCTTATCAGACAAAACATTCTCCATATCTGCTGTTTTATTTTTTGCAGAGAATATAAAATGAAATTTAAATAAACAAAAGCTACATTTCTTCTATGAAATAAGATTTATTAATAATAATGTAACCTTCTTTTGTTTTTATAACCTATAGTGATATCAGTGTTACCAAAATGAAAAACATTGAATCTGGTTTCAGGCTAAATCTCAAAATGCTCTGCCATCCATCTCTTTCCTTCCTGATCTCTTCTCTGCAGTTATTTCTCTTGCCAACTTATTTTCTTTACTGCTCCGCAGTACTTCTTCTCTTCCATTTCATATACATCCTTTCTTTTTCTGTCTACTTCCATCGTCCACCTCTTTCCTACGTTGCATCTTCCCATTACTTCCTCTATATACTTTTCACTCTTTATTTTGCATTTGCGTGTATCTTTTATGTACTTCAACGTTTCTATCTCTTTCCTGTACAATCTACATACCCTTTCCTCTCAATTTTCACAATACCTGCCTTTCTCTACATTTCCCATCCTAAATTGTTTTAAAATAAGAAAATTCCCGAACTGCAAACTGTATAATTTTACTAATCGATCTATAGCTCTGACTAAATCCGATGTAGCCATAGTTCTATAATTTAGTGTACCTACATAAAAAAAACAAGGTTCCAACCACCATATATTTAATTATGCGTCTAAGTAAATCGATATTTAAAATTAAATACAAAATGCAAAAAACTGGGAAACCTTCAATTAATGTAAAAGACAGTTTAAAAAAAAAGACTCATAGAATAGAAAAGCTTCTCAGTGTAAGATAATCTAATTACGACACCAAGCACAACAAACCAAAGTATCAAAAACAATAGCAGAACAACAACCTAAGGCATGCTTGCAAATAAGAAATAATGTAACAAACATGGTGAAATGTAAAACAAAATATTTATTGCAAATATGACCAAGCTCTGAAGTTACCAGATGTTCTAAAGAAAACAGAAATAACAAACAAATACACTGCTCTATTAAACAAAAATCACCTCTTAATTTCAAGCAAAATTATGTAGCAAAAATTGGTCCCCAGATTATATATTGAATAATCCGTTCTTAGGTCAATTTCCTGACCTTGATATTTTTAAAGGCTAAATATTTTAGTAACGAAAAGTGATACTCAATATATATGTAATAGAACAATAATAACTATGAATGAACATTTGAAATTAACAATACTAGATTTCGAAGATAATCATGAAATTCTACAGAACTCTATCTTTTTTGTGCAGTTCATGTTCTTGAAATCGTTTAAGTGTTGATCAAGATTCTCTATAATATTGTTCTTCAGATGTAACTTGGAAAACAGATTGCGGCCAAGTTGATTTTAATTTTCCTAAGATCTGATAATTTGTTAACAAAAACTATTACAAAATTTAACGTTACATCAACCATTCCATCTATGCTACATATTGTTATAACACACATTCCATACGACACAAACTAACAATGTCTCTTCAGTATCTTTGCTGACCATGCACTCTAGAGATAATAAAATAGTATATAAGTAATATGTTAATCTTAATCTAATTAGTTCATGTATAAACTGCATCGCGCAGTTAGTAATTGGCTCACCACTTTTAGAGTTCAAGTTCATGTATAATCTGCATCGCGCAGATAGTAATTGGCTGGCTCACTATTTGAGACTAGGCATAAGCTGCATCGCGCAGTGATTATTAGCTCAAATAAATATTATTTAAGTAAAACTAAAATAAATTGTTTTTTTTATTAAAGTCTAAATTACTCAAACTTTAATTGGCGCAGTCGGTAGGATATTAAGGAATTACAATCGCTGTAAATTTTTCCATTTTTATGGTTAACTTAATATTTCGAAACCTAAAAAAATAAAGTTAAAGAATAAAGTAAACTTAATAAATAGTGGAGTGAAAAAGAAACAGAAGTTGAAGTGCTCCGAGACTCATCGACCCACTAGCAGCAGCATATGGACATGAAGATCTCGCAAGGCATCGCGGTGATAATCGTAATGTGAGTACTCATTCATATTTCCTTTCTATATTCACACTTCCCAAAAACAAAATTATTATTATTTTTACAATAATATTTTCTGTTTAAAAGGAGTATAAATCGCTTATACAGTCCTAAACAGATATTAAATTTAAAAAGGAGTATAAATCGCTTATACAGGCCTACCAAATATTAAAATAAAATATAAATTACGCAACGTAATACACAATAATTAAATAATAATTTTCTAAAAAGGAATATAAATCGCTTATATAGGCCTAACGAAAATTATAATAATACTAAAAGTAATATTAAAATAAAATATTAATTACATAACGTAATAAATACTATAATGTAATATAATAAAATACTTGCAAATTAACTAAATAATAATAATAATTTTTAAAATAAAATGTTTACAAAATAACTTTTCTTAAATAAAAGTTACACTATAAATCGAAATGGAGACATTCCATACTTATCTAAATTATGTAAAGGAATATAATGGAAACAATTCGCTGACGAATTTTATAGAAGATTGCGAAGTGATCATAGATAATTTTGCCATATTCCCCGGTAAAAATTAAGATAAAAAAGAAGCTATTAGGAATAGCGGTCTATTGCTCTCAGCTATAAAAAGCAAGATTATTGGAGACGCAGCAAGTTTAATAAAGAATAAACATATTAATACATGAAAGAAATTAAAAACTATTTTAATAAATAGTTATACTAAAAACCGCAGCCATATCCCGGATACAACAATACTTAAACGAAAGCCTAATGAGAAAGTTATTACTTATTACTTTAGATGTTTAGAATCAGTTAACAACTTTAATGTTTTAAACACACTTCACAATAAAACATCTTTAAATATGAGAGCACTGGCAAAACATCACGATTCCCTGATGGTGAGAAATTTCATAGAGGAGCTAAACGATCCCCTTGGATGTAAATTAAGACGCCAAAATCCTATCACAATGGATGAACTTCTAGAATTAATAATAGAAGATATGACGAACCACGAAATCTATACTAACGAGGAATATAACCACCCTCATCAACAACAAGTGAAGAACACACAAGATTTTCAAACAGAGCCGTCAACACAAAAACCGTGTGAAACAATAATCGAACAAACCATTGAGAATAAAGGAATAGACAATGTACGGACGGAACTACAAGAAGTAATCATAAACAACGAGAGTACAGAAATCAAAATACAAAAACAAAATTCAGAAGAAAAACGGGACACAGAAATAAATGAAAATAAAAACGATATCAAATTACATAAAGAAATGGCGATCAATGTGCCCACAAATATTAAAATACAAAGCCAGAATAATTCAGAAGAAGTTCTGAATACAGATGAAAAGGAAAAAGAACTTGAAGAGTTTACCAAAACAGAAGTAAAGAAAAAGACAATTGTTGAAGTAAAAATGAAGCAAGGAAAAATAAGCGTCAAACAAAACACAGAAGATCAGAACATGCAAGATTTCAAAGTAGAAAATCAGCAAAATATGAAACAAGTATCAGAGAATCAAAATACACAACATTTTGAAATACCAAATCAACAAAATGTTAAGCAACAATCAAAAAATCCAAACTTTCTAGATTTTAAAGTAAAAAATCAACAAAAAATCAGACAAGTAGCAGAAAAGCAAACTATACAAGAACTTGAAATAGTGAAGCAACAAAACATCAACCAAGAAAAACCAGAAAAACAAAATATGCAATATTCTGAAGTAAAAAAATTACACAATATAAAGCAAGGAAAAGCAGGAAATAATAAAAATCAAAATTTTAAAATAAAAGATAAAATTGAAAAGAAAAAAAGAAACAAAGCTAAATGCATACCAGAAAAACAAGAAGATTCAAAAAACGAGGCACACACTTTGTGGATAAATGATCACAGAAAAGAAATAATTCGTGGACAGAAGATTAGAAATTCGGCACAACTAAAAGCAACTATATGGAACCAAACGAAATAAAAATAATAACTGGATAGATGAATATTTGACGAATATTATGACGAATAAAAATAATAAAACATATATTGACTTTACTTTAAAGAACTTCCTGATAAGATTAACTTTAAAAAGTCTTCAATACTTCCCGAAAAAATTAAAATTTCTACCCGAACCTTAACAATTCAAATACGCAACCGCAAGCAACCAAACCAACCTGACTATATAATATATTTAACCACGAAATTTAAAAACTAAAAAAAATGAAACCCTAAAACGGACAACCACCTTAATAATGAAAATTGTATGAACTATTGAAATAATTATACAGAACAACCATTTAAATAAATTACTACAAATATTACGATAAACAATAATTTTTCAAAACACAACAGACAAAAAGAAAAAGAAAATGATGAAACGAATTGAGAATCAGAAACAACCACCTTAATGCAGAAAATCGCTTAAACACCGGTTATAACCAGCAGTAAAACCTATAAACAATACAACAAACATAAAAACATACAAATTAAGCGACATCAAATAATAATAAAATAACTATTTCGATACAAACACCAACGCAGTTAAAATTATTAAAATTAATGAAAAGACAAAATTATTTAAATTAAAATAAAGAAACATGACCAATTAATATCTACATTAACAAAAACTACATTTAAAAATAAAACTCATTAAACGCATTGTAATGATAACACGTGTTAAATGTACAATAATTTAAATGATAAACACCATCGGCAAATATAAAAATGAGCATAAAATAAAAAATGATATAAATATATCAGACATCAAGAAAGAAACGCAACGCACAAGGTAATTTACGAAAGATATACTCGTGTAATCTAATAAAATACGTGGAAACTCTCATTATCAATTACGACACATGCAAGCAATGCAAATACCATGATTTGAACGCCGCTAAATTACACAAAAACAACTGTGAGATCATAAAATAAGCGCATTCCACAATACCAGAGTACACCGTATCATGAAACATAAACATGACCTATCAAAGTCAAATGTGCTATTATAAGATTTAATGAAACCCCATACTCTAGTACAAAAGATAATGCTACATTAACAAACTAAGTCAGCATTTCTAATTTAGCTACTATGATAACCCATGTAGGACTAACACATTGAAAAACACAAAAATAAAATAGCAATGTTATGTGCATAAAGTTAAGGAAATAAATACAGACAGTACAATTTATTATCATGATTAAAGCTACTGTTAAAAATCCAAATGTAGACACAGTATACATGAACACTAACAAAAAACATGGCAATAGCGAAATAAAAACATAGAACCTTTTTTTTTGAGTAAAAGAACCACCAGAGTAATAATCAGAATCAGCAAGTAATGAAGTAATAGACGCCACATATAAATTAATTTGCGAAAGATATACGTGGTCTAGTCTACGAAAAGATGTCGAAAATTTCATCAATAACTGCAGCACATGCAAACAGTGCAAATATAACAAAAAACCAATTAGAGCACCGCTAAATAACACCGAAACACCTGAGAGACCATTTGAGAAATTACATATAGATACGTTTGGTATAGACAATACCCAACTCCTTACTATAATAGATGTATTTTCAAAATACACACAGGCATACAAAATCGCCAATAGGTCATCCACAGAAATTGCCGATAAACTAATAACGTATTTCTCACACCACGGCATACCCAATCATATTACAAATAATATTAAAAAATATACAAATATAACTGAATTCTCAAATAATCTCATCAAAGAATTACAAGAATTATATAAAATTGAAGATCTGAAAAATAAAAAATCAAGAGAAACACATGTAGATAACCTAGTGAAAACTAAAATGAAAAACCCAACTTCAATCGAACTTAACGAAGAACAAAGTAACGTACTATTCGAACGCACTACACTACCTGTCGATAAATCTAAGACAGATTATATTCTACACCTAGTTCACGACAAATTTAACCCCAGAGACGAAAAACCAAGATACTACAACGGATTCGCAAAGTTAATAGCAAAGGACACACCCAATTTCGAATACATATTAAATAAAGCTAAAAGAACTAATAACCTCGTAGAGGGCCTATACAAACTCACGCGAGGCAGAACATTTGGACACACAATAAATCTTGTCTGCAATCAACAAAACTGCCTGGACAAACTTTCCGAATTTCTAAAAAAATTTGAAAATTCACAAGGACTTTTTAATAGAACAAAAGAAGAGGTCCTAGAAGTATTTAAACGGCATGGGCCCACAAAGCACAAATACATCATGCACTCAAATCCCGAAATACAAACGAATTATTTATTTATTAATTAATTATAAATAAATATATTAAAAACACGATCAAGTACTAAGAAATCCTGATTGTTGCAGGATCATCACCGCAACCAACACCAGCGATATTAATGAATGTCGAATTATTAAAATCACTGATAATCCAGGATTATATCCTGTGCAACTAGGAACAGCCCAAAACATCAAGGAATATTGGACTTTAGTCAAGAAAATAGATTTGGACCCCTTAATAAAATATTATAACCACGTACACCTGACTAGAGAAGATATTAAAACGAAATTAGAAAAAAAGAAATTTACAACCTATGGGCACAGCACTGCTGTAATGGATATCCTGGATATGGAAATAAGTAGAAAATTTAAACAAATTCTCCTAACTCGAAGAGAAAAAAGAGGCTTCATAGATGGCTTAGGTACTGTTTGGAAAGCAATCGGTGGAAACTTAGACGCTAACGACGGCGAGCGTATAAATTTAGCCCTGGAGACACTTGATAATAAACAAGAAACTCTAAATAAAGCTATATCTAAACAAATAAAATTAACAAACGATATACTCGATCAATTTAAATCGGCCCTACACACCATTGATTCTAATCAAGAAGAACTAGATAAACGTACCAAATTCCTAATGAACGATGTCGATAAACTCCAACACCAAGTATTTAACATCTTTATAACAGAATCGATCGTACTTGTCAGTCAATCAATGCAATTACTTTTGCACCTACTAAGAACCATTGAAACTGACATAACATTCGCTAAACTGAACACGCTTAGTGGTTCAATCCTGGAACCTGATCACCTATTAGCAGAATTACAAGCAATAAAGGAACATGTTGATACAACCAAACATATCAAACTGCCTTACGATATTACATCAGAGAACATTCAACAATATGAAACTATTAGCAAAGTCAAAGTATACACCAATAAAAACTTAATCGTTTTTGTAATAAATATACCACTAGTAAACCCTAATATATTTACGTATTATAAACTATATCCAATCCCCATACCTTATAACAATAAATTCCAAATGATTATTCCCAGAACCCAATACACCATTGTGAATGAGTATAAACATGTAGATTTTAATGCACCCTGCAAAGAAATGTATAACAATCAATTCCTATGCAAGCTTAGCGAACCACTCAACATCGAGGAAACCACCTGCGAGATAGAACTAATTCAAAACCAGCCAACCAGCAAATGCCCCGGGTGGCAGATCTTTACGAGGCCTCGGGCGGCAGAACTTTGCGATGCTCCGGGTGGCAGAACTTTGCGAAGTACCAGGGTGGCAGATCTTTACGAGGCTCTTGTTCTTTGCTTAATTTATGTAAATTGAAAGTAAGTATTTTTGATGTTGATTGACGAGAAATGCAAAATTTATAAATAACTAAATGTAGAGTTTTGAAATTTTATATTGGAAGTTTTATAAAAGTTAACAAGCACAAAGACGACAAATACTAATAATGAAAAACTAAGGTGGGGTTTCTAAAGCGCGAGGCGCGAGATTCAAATAGATATATAGTAATGAATTTTTCTACTTGGGTTGTTCCGCGGGGGTGCGAAGCCTCTACAAGAGCGAGCTGGTTGTCCTGCTTGCCACCCACTACTAGTATTTGCTACGACCACCAAGATCCGCATCGATGGTGGCTGCAGGCAGTCTCACGATCAGACGCTTCTGCGCATACCACTGCGATCCTCCTACTCATTGAGGCTTTATAATAATTATAACAAAAGTTATAAATACTTCACTTGTCACGGCTGAGAATAAGCATAACGGTTTAGCGCCATCCAGTATGCGCCATCACTTAGTGTAAAATTATTCAACATGGAATAAACCGCTTTAGGCGCCCTTTTTGGAATAATTTATCTCCCATGAACTAAAATGCTCGGCGACTCAACATTTGAAAGGAATGAAGGGTGAAGGGTGAGCTAATGTTCAGTGCAGTTCAGTGATACCACATATTAAAATACAATATTTTTTACTTTTACAATTTCTGTTGGTAGAAATACATTTGAGTTTATTATTTCTTTTTCAATACTATTTGTTATTTTCTTAATATAATATATATAATAATAATTATAATATAATTGCGTCTATTATAATATAATAGACGCAATTCATCAGATTAGTAAGAGCTTCTGAAAAACGAACGCATTATTGATGACAAACCACAATAAAACACACCAGTAATTAATATAAAAAAATTGTAAAAGATAAATGATATGTGTAATTAAAATATCCTAAACTTAAATTAAATATATTAAAAAAATACTATAGTAAGTAAAGTTTTACTCACATAATTCAACATTCATATCCATTTTCCCCACATTTTTTAAATTAACTTCATTCTTTATTTAAATAGTCATTAAGCGAAAAAACTGTTCTATATATTAATCTTTTGATCTATCAGTGCCATAAAATATTATCGATGGTTGATATTCTAATGTACTTCACTTACTTTATTTGAGGTTATAATATACTAGCATTTACCCCCATCGCTACGACGACTATCTTTTATGTATGAATTGAATTTCATTTCAAATTTTAATTCCATTTTTAAAATGAAATAATAAACTCGTTTCA
Organism: Panorpa germanica; assembly: GCA_963678705.1. Taxonomy (NCBI): domain Eukaryota; kingdom Metazoa; phylum Arthropoda; class Insecta; order Mecoptera; family Panorpidae; genus Panorpa; species Panorpa germanica. The sequence goes on along the minus strand of OY783219.1, from coordinate 699,541 downwards.
TATTTATTTTACATATAACAACGCATATTGCCTACTTAAAAAAAAAAAAACAACATAATAGTAGAGGCGCTAGAGGTAAGTGAGTAAGCAAAATGTGAGGACCGAATTCCACCAATAGATTTAAGTTAAGAAAAGGTCAAAAATTAATAATGCGGATCTTGCCGGTCAAATATTTGGTCCATTTTTTTTTACCCCTCTACTCTTATTTGTAAAGAAAATGTATTGAGTACAATCTATAAAATCATTTTGATTGATTATTTCAGTGAGGATGGATTGTTAAATGAAAAAAGTAAAATAGAAATCATAGTAATAAAATCTTTTTTATCAATAAAAAAGATTATATATTAAAAAAAACAGTAAATTTAAATAAAAATATACATAAAGTAGGCAAACAATTACTCATTTATATTTAGACAATTGTTATTAATACATTTACATAGAGAAATACAAAATAATTTTGATTTTTTGCAACTGCAAGACATTGTGCGACAATTTGTAGTACATTTACAAGGTTGAATTAATAACTCTGGTAAAGGCGGCTTAGTCATTTGTCGTGGACGTAAGTCACCATTCAACTTTTTATAACCGTACAAACAATAATCAATGGGGTGAAATTGTGTTTGATAAGAATTTTTCCAAATAAATTTTTGTACTGTAGCTCTTAATAAATGCAAATGCAAAGCATCTGATGTGCATATCACTTTCATCAAATTAAAACCGAAACCTATGTTTTGTGAAATCAGTTTATATCAGCAAGTTCGAGTTCATCAGCAAAAAATTTTTTTTTTGAAAAGAAATAAGTGCAAACTATTTCTAACTGTTTCAATTGTTCATTATTTAGGTCAAGGTTTCCCAAAGATATAAGGGCTGTTTGTACAAAATCTTCAGACGCAGCTTTCAAACATTGCATTTTACTGCCAAATCTGCTAGTAGTCTCGCAACCACTTATAGCATGTAATGCTGGCAAAATATCGCATATCCTTTCACTCAGTGATTCATCAGCTAAATGGCATCCTAGAAAATGTTTCTTTGTATGAGAACCATCGAATAGACCAAGGCACCCGATATTTGCTAAGTATTTCCAGAAATAAATTCCCAATATGAATACATCTGTATCAGCGATGATTATAATAATATGAGCAGATTGAATCCTTACTGCATGGGACATATGGCAAAACATTCTTGAATCAACTTCTAAGTGGTTTGATTGTAATTCAAGTACCTCACAAAATAACGACCCTTGTAACTTGAAACATTTAGTTGGATCGTCGAATCCTCCACAAATGTACATCTCGCAGTCTTCTTTAACTTGTGCATATTTTGGAGCATTAGTGCAAAGAAATCGAACAAGTTGTAATTTATTTTGAATGTTTGCCAGAAAAGCTTTACAATCAGCAGGAATTTTTGTTAAATGACTAGAAATTATGACTTTTTTAATAATTTGGCCTTTACTCCGTAACTTTGACTCCAAAAACTTTATAGAAATATCGTCATATCTGTCGAATATTATGTCTATTCTCTTCACGTCAGGCAACGTAAAAAATTGCATAATTTTTTTGAAGAAAGCCTCGGCAAAATCACCAAAAGTATTGAACTTATTTAATATTATGTTTTAATATGTGGTATCACTGAACTGCACTGAACTTTAGCTCAGTGCACTCCCTTCACCCGTCATTCCCTTCAAATGTTGAGTCGCCGAGCATTTTAGTTCACTATTCCAAAAATGGAGACTGATGACACCTCAAGCAACCATGTTGAATACAGTGATGAATTTTACACTAACTGATAGTATCCTGCCGAAACACACTGAATACCTAAACGCGCTAGGCTTACAGTTAGCTCGGAGAGGGGATGTGAAGGGAGCGAGAATGGACCATCACAGCTGGTGGCAAGATGTGTTTTGTTATTATTTGGGGTCTCAGGTATAAGAATCAGACCATAGTTGGCGGTCCTCACATTTTGCATACTCAACTACTCATAGCGCCTGCACTATAACATACAAATAATTTTTCATATAAATTGACTAAAAAAAATATATTTTTTTCAACAAAATATAAAATATTTTCAATTTATTCGTTATTTGACCAACTTTTTTCAAAATTTGTAAATTAGGTACCAAAGTTAGCCCATATATAAAATTTCTCTCTTTCCCATATATAAACTTTCTAGCACAATTTTTACTCTCAGTAAAAATTTGAATTTTGAATATATTTTTTTAAATAACATATTTCATTAATAAATAATCCAAAATTTGAGTTTTCATCAAAGTTTTCTACTGGGTTTTCTAGTTTTCTCAACGCTTTTTAAATTTTTCAATTTCTAATTTAAAAAAAATGTATTGAACACCGTAATACACATGGCAAATTTAAACTTTCTATCTTTTATAAATTAAAAATTATAGAGAGAAAAATAAAAATTATTTAATTCAGGGGAAAACGATTATGTAATCCAAAACCGTCTATTTTGTAGAGCAAAAAATTCTAAGACTTTTGGCTCCCCCGGATCTTTCCTTGAATTTCCTGGAAACCTGTAATATTGGAAAAACTGAAAAAAAGTGGGCCCTTTCTGCTGTATAACTTTGTATTCGTTAAAGATTGATGAAATTTGTATGTGTATTACGATATTGAATGCGCGCATATTTCAGAATTTAGAAATTCAAAATTTTATAAAAGGGGTGCCGAAAAAATTAGACTATGAAAAACTAGTGTTTACACCCGTCGCAAGCGACGATTGTCTTTTGTGTGTGAATTGAATTTCATTTCAAATTTTAATTCCATTTTTAAATTGAAATATAAAACTCGTTCCATATTTATTTTACATATAACAACTAAATATTTTTCAAATAAACTGACTAAAAAAATTTTTTTTTTTCAATTTGTTCATTATTTGACCAACTTTTTTTTTAAATTTGGGATTTTTTTTTTCGATTTGTAAATTAGGTACCAAAGTTAGTCCATATAAAAAATTTCAACTTTCTAGCCCTATTTTTATCCTCGGCAAAAACCGTTCCTGTTGCCCTCAAATAAAATTTTTGAATTTTTTTTTTTTAATAACATATTTCATTATTATATAATCCAAAATTTGAGTTTTCTTTAAAGTTTCTTACCGCGCCCCTTAATTTTCTCAAGGCTCCCTTTTCCAATTTTTCAATTTCTAATTTTCAAAAAAAGTTAGCATTCAACACTGTAATACTCATGCCAAATTTAAACTTTATATCTTTTACGAATTAAAAGTTATAGAGCAAAAAGTAAATTTTTTTTTTAGTTTTTCCAAAACTACGGGTTTCCAGGAAATTCAGGGAAAAATCCGAGGACGGCAATAGTCTTAGAATTATTTTCTCTACGAAATAGGCAATTTTCAAGAAAATGCGCGTAGCTGTTTTCGAACCACCATACAAATCGCGGTCTCATATAAACAAATAAACATATAAACTTTCAGTTGGAACATTATAATATAGGACTAGCGCTTTGTTCCGTCGCAAAGCGACGTGTATATAATATTTATGGTTAAATAAAAGTTATTTGCTAAATTTAACGAAATGTCAAATATAATTTTCAGGTAATTTTCGCTAAAATATATCTTTTATAAATGTATGTTCTTTCATTTTATTTTAATCTCTTTATTTACACTAATTAAGCACTGTATTTACCAATCTCCAGTGCCCCGCCCCTAAGCCCCAATCATCACCTTTTGGCTCCATGCTCTCTAACGCTTCCGAACTTTTAATATGATTCCTGTAAACCTCCACCACAGAGCGCCCCTCCTTCCTGCACCACCACACACGCTCAGCAGCTCTGTATCGCTCCTTCTCTGAGCATCGTCGGTCCTAAGAGCACTTTCCCAGCGCCCCGCTTTAGCGCTATAATTAAAAAATCCTTCGCTTCAACCCCTCTGCGCATCAATCTCTTATCAATTACCATTACTTTTACATTATACATTATTTTTGAATAATTATTCGATAAGATAAATGTTAAATATTATTATTGTTTATTTTCATTCGTTTCATTGTAAACCTACCAATTACAATAGTTAATTTCTGTTTTTAAGAAAGCTTAGCCCCTCGCTCCTTCTATCATCTTATCTCTAGCCCTTGTCGTTCCCGTACTTGCACTTTCGATACCAAATTTCAACGTTCTAACACCATCCTAACATTGCCCCCTGAAATTCGCGCCACTACTGTACTCAAATTTCGGATTTTTAATTATTGGAAAATGTTTAAAATTATTATCTCAATACACACCCCAATTTTCAGTTTTCTATCATTTCTTGTTCATGAGATATTTGCAAAAGTGTTTTTTGAAAGTTTTCTGTTTTTCCACATTTACTTCTTCCAGCGAAATTCAGATATATTTTCTGGGACGTAGAAAGTCTTAGAAATTTGTCCTCTAGAAAATATCAAAATTTGAAAAACTTTGTAGGCGCCGTTTAGAAGATACCATATAAGATTTTTGTACCGGAAAATATCGTTCTATCTAATCTAATTATTGAAATGACAGTTAGACTTCCTTGGTGCTTCATCGAATAGTTATTACGCCATTTATTGCCGCCGCTTTTTTAACAGAGACATGAAATTTTCACCGTACATAGTTTTTAAATATTTAATTTAGACAAGTTGTGTATAAAAATAATAATTATCGATTATATCAAATATTCAGGAATTCCTCCTTAGTGTGAACGTTACGTGAACTGATTTAGTTTCGTTTACTTTTATCATCCAATCTTTTAACCAATTCTGAATCTGTAGTAGATATTTCTGCAGTTTTGCGGAAGCAATGACGGAGTCTTCATGAAGTGCCAGAATTGCGGTATCACCAGCGTAGGTTGCTACTGTTGTTTCACGCATGGTAGGATGATCAGAAGTAAATAATAAATATAGTACTGGTTTAAGAACACTACCTTGAGGTACGCCCGATTCAATGTCACGTATCGTTGATTTTTCGTTCTGATATTTTATCATAAACTTTCTGTTTGTGAGATAAGGCTTAAGGATTTGGAAAAAGTCATTTGGCTGGCAGTGCAGTTTTTAGTTTAAACAATAGTCCTGGATGCCATACCTTGTCAAACGCTTGGCTGATATCCAGAAAAGCTGCTGAGCAATATTTCTTCTCCTGTAGTGCAGAATTTTTGGTGCAGGCTACTCTATGTACTAGTTCAGTTGTAGCATGCTGTTGTCTAAACCAAACTGATGTGTGGAAATTAATTTACTATTTTCGAAAATGATCTTAAGTCTTTTTAGAATTAACTTTTCAAACAGTGTTGACACTACCGGGAGAAAACTGATGAGCCAGTATGATGACACCTCTTTTGCGTATTTATCTGGTTTTGGAATTAATATTATTTCTGCTGTTTTCCATTTAAGCGGAAATGTCCTCAGTCTTAGGATTGCGTTAAATAAAATAGTGAGCTGAATAACTCCTTCAGAATTTTTCCGTTTATCTTGTCAATACCTGGTTTTCTATTTCTTTGACTCTTATGCCTTTTATAGGTTCCTGGCTGCGATGGGACTCTTAGAAACCAATGTATGTATTGTTCTTCATTTTCACAGCAGGTTGGAGGAAATGGTTTGAAAACTTGTTCAAAGTAATCAGCGAAAATTGTGGCTTTCTCACTGTTGATTCTAGCCTATTTACCATCTTGCGTTTTCATGAGTGAAATATAAGTTCTAGGGTGTAGTTTAGTAACATTAAAATGAAAGTAAAATGCAAACAACAATTATATATTATTTTTGTATATCTAAATTTGATTTATATAAAAATATTTGTTTTGCTGATTTAAAATTATCTTTTAACTAAATTCAAAATCACATAATAACACATATAAAATTATCAATTGAGTCTATAGCAAGTTAATAATCGTATTATTCATTAATCGGACGGCTTAATGAAAAATAATATTTATAAAGTTGTGCGTAGAAATTATTAGTCATAATTAAAGAATAGAAAACAAAATAAATTGAATATTACTATCTTCTTTTTATAGAAATATTTACCCATAGCAGTTTCTCCATTAATAACTCATTTACCAGTGGTGGTTTGTTGTGATGTTTTAATCTCGGACATTTTTTTACATCTTCTGACATCTACTTTTTTTACAAATCGCAAAGACAGGGCATCAGTACACGAATCACACCACATATCATTGGCTATTTTATTTATGTCAATAATTCGTCGGCCTTCAACAATTGATCCTAAAATGTTAAACTGCATACTGAGGTTTTATGAAAGATTCAATGCGTATGTTTGATGATTGTGAAAGTACTAAACATCCGACAATTTCTAAAAAAAATTGTAAACAATTTACATGTATAAATGAATAATATAAAATCTAATATCAAATACAATCATTATACATACCGTAGATCCAAACACATATTTAATGAATTATTATCTATTTCTAGTGGTCGTTCTTTACAAAATAATCCTTTCTTGTCAAGCTTTTGAGGTATATCCATTTTTAAATGTCAAAAATTTAAATTTATTCAAATGTCACATGGAAAAAAATAATTAAAAAAAATTTGTGTTGCCAATTGTAAAATTCGCGTCACGTGATAATTTTCTTCCCTTTTCCCCGCAAATGCTCAAGCCTATCCCCACCCTTCAAAATTCACTATTACACCACGCCCTCGCTCATACATCCTTAATAGAATAATTTGAAAAAGAAGAAAATTAGTTGTTACCTAGATAAGTAAACAAATAATTCATTAAAAAAAATTATTACGAATCAAAGTAAATAATAATTTTGAGTAACTGAAAGTTTACGAAAGTGCAAATTATTAATCGGAGTAATTTAATAAATAATTTTTATACCACAATGTGAAGAGTCTAAGTTTGGCATGCAATTAGATCGGCGCCGAACCTGGAAAAAGCATATCACGGAAAAACGTAAGGAACTACATCTTAAGTGCATAAAGTTACACTGGCTTATTGGACGCAAATCGCATTTATCCAAACTAATGATTTGTATAACGATACTGAAACCTGTTTAAACCGATGGCATTGAACTCTGGGTAAGATCTAGTGTTTCAAACATAGTAGTACTAGAAAGATTTCAGTCAATAACAGTAAAAATCATTATGGATGTCCCGTGGTACATAAACAACAAATGCATAAACCATGACTTCAGCATTAAAACTGTGAAAGAAAATATTGACAAATTCGAATTTTGAATTTGCTATATAAACGTCTAATATACGTGCTAAATATACGTCTGACTGTAAAAGACTAAATAAACATAGTGTGTTAAAGCTACCACAACGTTTTTAATTGTCATTCATAGATATAGCCGTCACTGGACGACTATTTCTTATCCAGGTTAATTTTCATTGTTAGCATAGGTACTTATTGTAACAGATTGTAACGTGGTATATTATTACAAAATAAAAAAAAAATAATAGTAATAATAATTTGAAAGATTATTGATGAAAGCTAAAAAAAACTTCTGAAGTGTAGAAATAATAACTTTAAGGACAGTGTGATTAAAAAAATAAATAATAACCAGATTTTATCATGCATTTGCATTAAAGCTACAGTTGCAAGAACAAAAATCGCGAATAAACCAAGAAGACTTGGAGAGGCAGGCGAAAAGGAATAGAACGTTGGAATCCGCTCCAGCAGAGAGATCGGTTATGAAGTCTCATCCTAGAAATCTCAATGAGATCTTCCCGGAATTCAATCCGTCTAAACAGGGAAGTCTACTTGCTGTACAAAGGATCAAAAAGATTAAAGCAGTAGCTGAGGTCTACAAGATAGACGAAGATGAACTATTGCTGAGCAGTGTCTGTTGATGAAATGGGTAACCAAGCGTTGATAAAATACTTTATTTTTGGTTGCAGAACAAGCAGATGACTACAGCTCTCACGGTGACGGACTACATGGAACCAGAGCAATTATTGAATATAATGAAAAAACTGGAAGAGATGTTTATGGACGAGAGTGCGCAAGAGATAGATAATACAAAAAATTAAAACGGTGAGGAACATTTGTAAACACAGATAAAATGTTACAATCGCAATCAGATGGGTCACACGGCAAATATGTTAAGTGTACATTACTGTTAAAAATAGATATCAAAATTAGATAACTACCAACATCTACTATATAATTTGTATATCTATTGTTTATATGCTATTGTTATTTAACTTTTATCTATCGATAATAAAAGATTATTTCTTGACTGGCAACTAACGAGTTTTATTAGGTTATGGGCCCTGTCCCATATTTTTACTAAAAGTAACAGTTTATTGCTAGCTTTTCGTCTTGTGATATTATGAAAATGAGTTCTCAATTTCTTACGAATGTGCAAAAACTCAAAGGTCGCGAAAATTACGACGATTGGACGATATTTTTAAAATACAACACCCCAGTGCTGACCCAGTAGAACGTCTCTTTTCGTTTAGTGAAATGATAATGAGACCTCATCGACGAAAATTGAAAGATAATTTATTTGAACAAATAGTGGTATTAAAATCCATGACATAAATAACATATATATTTTATGTAAATTCTCATAATTATTAAAAAAAAAAAAAATTGTGTTAGTAACATAAAGCGTATTCTATTTTCTCAAATGTATTTTTAAAATACGTACTTTGTACTTTGTATTTAAATGCTAACATGAAATTTATTTTTTATTTTGTATTTGAAATAGGAAAATAATATATTTAAATGCTTTTGAAAAGCATTTGTGCAGATCTCTGCTAATAACTATATCTATTGTATTGCGACAAGATGTTTGAGCTAGGTAATAATGATATATATATACTATGTTCTACGACAACGATGGTTCTACTAACTGTATTTATTGTATTGCGACGAGAGGATTGAACTAGCTATTTATGATATATACCATGATATATTCATGTCATACCATGTCCATGGAGACTATAACGCCGATAAAGAATACACAATTAAAATTAAAATAGAAACTTTTAACTACTATAAGAAACTACTACTACTAGAAACTATATTTTTGTAGCAAGATCTTTCGATTGGTAACCAATCATCATCTATATATAAGTTATATATTTTCTGAGAGCCGAAAATATTAACAAATTTATATTTTAGTAGATTAATTTACTTTATAAATTTATTCATTCGTATTTTTAAGAACGTTGTGCTAGTTCATATATCGTGGTCGTCGTTGTTTATAGGTTGTTAGTATTTGTTGACATTAGTATTAGAATTAAAACATATATTTAAAAAACTGTATTTTATTTTATAAATTCAAATGCTAGTTACACTTGTTTCTTGTTAGTTTTGATTATTATATATTTATGTATGACGTTAATATTAATTGTTAGTTGGTTGATTATTTTAATACACTAATTTCTAATTTATTTGTTAATCTTTATATTTACTTGTTTGTTTGTTTTTGATTCGTTTTTGAATCTTTCTTGTTTTGTGAATTTACACTTTTGTTTGTTTCTTTTGCACTTTGTGCTTTTGTGTCTTTTTCGACTTTTGTTTCTTAAATCTAATTTGTGGCAATGTCAATAGTATGCGAGAAAAATTGACTATTACTGAATCAAAATAACACGTACAGCTATTGTGGTGTTATTCTAGAGATTAACTGGAATGGTCTCAAACAAATGTATTTTTGCTGGCTTTTTTGTTTAGGTATTAATTTTTTAAATAGGTCACAATAGTCGCGAAAAAATGTTTATATTTCTGAGAAACACTTAAGGTTCTAATTTATAGTTATTTTTAATGGTCCTATTTTGTTTATGTTCAAATGCGTTAAAAGTTATTTGAGTCAACATAATATTAGAATTATTTAATATTTCAATTCACCATTCATAGTAGATGTAAATAATGAGTTCATTTCCTTTATATTAAGTAAATGTAACAAAGATATAATGTATTACGTAATCGTATATTAACTTCTCCACCCTTAGAATGAAAATCGTATTTTAATTTATTGAAATTGATTTTCCTCCTAATTTATTGGCTGAGTTTAGTTTATTAATAATTGTAAATTTTTTCTTATTATTATTTTTTTTTTCTTATTTTTTAACATGTTATAATGATTATAGCTATAATTAAACATAGTACAATAATAGTTAGTATTTATATAATAGTTTTATATTTCTATGTTATATTCTTTTCGAGATGTTAATTCATGACATTGTTTTTTTTTTTTTTGAATATCATTGAATTCGTCTAGTTTGATGTTAAATTCTAGATTTTTTATTTTTTTATATAATTCGTTGTTCTGTAAATAGTTTTCATTAGACAATAATAAATATTTCTTAGAAAGGATTATTGTTTGATGAAGGGAAAGGTGTTCTACAAGTTTGATATAGGATATCTTTTATTTAAATAGGATTTATTGTTAAATCGTAGATTCATTATCTTCTGTAGTAGTAAGATTTGTTTTAGTTTTTTCTAAGTCTCGAATGTGTCTAATTAGTGTTTTGTTTGTAGCTGTATTTTTATATAAGCTCTTTGCTTGTCATCCAATTTGTGGTTGACTTTTCGATCTGTTGTTTAATTTTATATATACTAAGTCACTTATTTTAATTTTGATTAAGTTTTTAGTGTTGTTTATTCTGTTTATAGTATCATTCTTTTTTTTGATAATTTTGTTTTGTATTTTATCATGCAATATTTTCATATTACTATGGTAATCTTTTATTTTGTCTTGAACAATTTCAGTGTTGATATTTAAGTAAAATATATTTCTTCGATGTTGATTGCCATACAATGCTTCCATAGGAGTTAGTTTCGTCACAGAATGAATTGTATTGTTATAGGCATAATACAAATCAACATTATTTTAGTAGGATCTTCTTTACTTTGTGTTTTTAAAATTCGATAGTTTTCAATAAGTGTGCTATGTAGCCTTTCGACGGGACTGTTTCCTGTGTGTCCAATTGGTTTTACGACACCAATTTATTTTGTGTGTTCCTAGTAGTTGTTGTACTAGATGGTTTTTGAATTCTAATCTATTATCCATAATTATTGTTTGCGGTATTCCGTGGTGTTTAAATAGTTTCAGAATTCCTTCAGTTATTTCTAAGTTATTCTTTGCTTTGATGGGTTCTGCAATTGTAAACTTAGTTAATGGATCTAGCATTGTTAGAAAATCTTGTTTATCGATTGTAAACGTATCTATATGTAATACTTGAAACGGCCTACTGAGTGTTTCAGTTATATTCATAATAGTATCTAGTGGCTTTCTGTTGTATTTGTTAGTTTTACAAAGAGTACAAGTATTTACATAAGCTTCAATATCTTTTTACGTATTATACCAATAATATTTTTCTTTTAATCTTTTTATTAAATCGGTATAATAGTATTTTAATTTGAATTTGTTGGTTATGAGTTTCAAAAGGTCTTTCGCTTATGGGTATCCCTGTAGCATCTTCTTCTTGAGAATGTATTGTAGAGTTGATGTAAACAACATTCATTTCTTCGTTCGATAGAGATTCATTGTGTAAGCAGGGTTGTTATACAATGCGTCACTCTCTATTTCATAGTTGATCATATCATTTATATGTTTAATAGTTCAATTCTTTATAAGGTTTATATTTCTTTATAATGTTTCGAATCCCAATACTATATTCGTATATTATTTTAAATTTTTTTTCGATTAATTTTTATTTAGGTTAAATATTTTAAATTTAGATTGAATGTTTTAAATTTAAGTTGATTATAAGATCAAAAGGTTTTTTACTTCTGTATTTTAAGTACAGCGTATTTCTGTATACTAAGACTTAAGCGTATGAAACGTGTTGATATAATTTTGAATATATTTAATTGTTTGTTTAATAATGAGTTGTATTGATTATTTAGTTCAAAGTTTTTCTTTTTTGTTTTATTTAAATAGTACGGTAAGTATATAGTAGTTGTTTAGGAGGTCAGTGTCATAGCTCATTTGTTGTCATAATTTTAATTTAATTCTAGATAAAGTAAACTTTATTTAGTTTATTAAATTTTCTATATTCGAGTGAGTATATATCTATACACTGTTATCTAGATATTATTTGAGTAAGGTTTTGGATGTTGGTTTTTACTCTAATTATTTATGTCTGATGGATGTTAAAAATCATAGTCTTTGCATTTTTGAGTTTCACCAGGTTGTTCGTAATATTTATTATATACGGCAGGTATTTTCTCAATTTTTCTCGACGTTATAATACCAGGTTATTTGTGATTCAAATAAACATACTCTTGTTTAATTTTGGTTTTTTTTATTCCAGCTTGTAGTCTGTATGAATATAAGTACATTTATTTTCTGATACATATTTTATTTTTGGTTGTTGTTCTATGTATTCAAAATATTCTTCTGCATCTTTTTTGTCCTCTTCTTTTTGTTGTTGAAAATATTCATAATGTTCTTTAGATATATTTTCTTTGTCAATATCGGGTTTTTGTTTTTCTTTTCTCAGGTAATTCAGACGTGTCACTTCTGAAGTTTCCATGGGCTCAAAGTTTCGGATATCTTGGTTAATAGGTTGATATTGTGGTTTTGGAATAAATTGTGGTGGAAATGGTATAAATGATTGTCTTTGAATATCTTCTGAAAATGGCGTAAATGATTATTTTTGTTGGAAATTTTGTTGGTAAGGTATAAATGATGATATTGATGAGAAATTTTGTTGATTTGGAATAAACAATTGTTTTGATTGGAAGGGTATATTTTGTGGTTTATATTGGGGTGTTTTTAAACTTTGTATTTGTCTATCGGGTGTATGAGATGAGTAGTTTTTCCACTGCATGTGTTGCACGTTTTCTTCGTCTAACACATAAGCCCATGCCTGTTCCATTGAATTTGGCGTTTTCGCTCTTATACTCTCTCCCATTTTTCCTCTCAAACCTCTGGTAAAAGCATAAGTAATAAAGTATTTCCGTTGTATATAGGTTTGACTTACCATTAAAGAGAGTTCCACAATCTTTTTGACTGCTGTTGGCTAATCGAGCTGCTAGATGATCTGAGCATCTGTTAAAAAAGTCTTGCGTACTTTCTTGCGATTTCTGCATCAGTTCACTAATTTCTACGATAAGCGTTGCTTCATCCCTTTGATCAGAGAAGTTAGAAATTAATATTTTTTTAAGTTCGTCCCATGTATCAATCCGTCTAGCTAACGTTACTCTTTCGGCGGATCCCTCTAACTTGGATAAAATTACTTCAACTATCCATGTTTTGATTTCATTAACTGCATTTCTAAACATGTAAACTATATTGTCTACTTGTCTTATAAAAGCATTTAATTTTGTTGGTTCTCCGTAAAACGTTTTAACAGTTTCAAAATAAGAATTGCTATAAGTGATATTGTCTTCACTTTGGAGTTGTTGTGATTCTGCTATGTCTTGCCTGAGTTGTATGAGTTGTCTTCCCTGCGATTCTAATTGATCTCGTAATTGTAATATTACGTTTTCCATTTTTAAATTTGTGTTATTTACAATTTCGCTTATGAATGAACTAAGCTTATTATTTCATTATTATTATTTTTGTTATTTGTTTTAGTTCGTTATGACCCATATTGTTTATTATTATTTATTTATTTTTTTTTGAAAATGTAATAATTGGATTTTTGGAATTTGTGAAACAGAATTTCAGAAATATTTACTACTTACAGTTGGATTACAAATATCATTAATGTAGATTTTATGATCTCTGTTTTCAAGCTGTAAAGGATTTCTAGTTGTTCAGAGGTTAGCTTATTTAGGTTCAGAGAATATCAGCTCCATGGGGTTGTGCGATGGTCACGACTGCTTTTGCACTTTTAACAAAAAATACACCTTTTTTTTATTTTTATAAAACACTTTTTGTATTTTTTTAATTGCCCATTTGTACACTTCTTTTAATTATTTAAAAACTTTTAGTACACTTCTTTTTCTTTAAAAAAAAACTTTCTACACTTTTTTTTAAATGCCCTTTTGTACACTGTTCACTTTCTTTTTAATACACTTTTTAAACAATTATAATTTCAATACACTTTTGTAGATATTTATTTTTCACTTTTGCAGGTTCTTTTTTTAATTTTTTCAAGAACTTGGTTCTACTTTTTTTCAAAAAGCAAATTATCCTACCGACTGCGCCAGTTATATATTTTCTGAGAGCCGAAAATACAGGGGCGTAGCTACCGCCGTATCAGCCGTATCAATTATACGGGGCCCCCAAAGTGTGTAAGGAAAAAAAATAAAAACTTTCTAATTTATTTTATTTTACAAATGACAAAATTCTATAAAGCAATTACTTTTTTTCCCGCCTTAAGCGTGCGTTCAAAAGTTGGCAACACTCTACATCGTTATTATTATTCATATTTCAATCAGGCAGGCATAAAAATTATAAGACCATGGTTACGTTATTCTAACGTTTTAAACAAACCGTACTGTCACTTCTGTTGGTTATTAGCAGATCGTCAAAACAAGTCGTACTCCTCTGCTTGGGTTAACGGTGTTTCGGTTAGAAGCAATTTTACGCAATCTATACTTGACCATGAAAAGTCACAGCAACATATTAATGCCTCACTCTCTTATAATAATTGGTTGCAAGGAAATACCATCGATACTCTATTGAAAAGTGAAATCAATAGTAAAATTACATTCTGGAGAGATGTACTGCATCGTATAATTAATGTTATAATGTTAAGATACTAAATATCTTGTAATCTACCTTTGAGGGGGCATGATTCTGATTCTGGCAATTTTATGGCAATTTCACGTCTGCTATCTAACTATGTTGCAACTTTGAAAGAACTTCTTCTAAAACCGAAAGGTGAAATAAATTATTTAAGCCCTACGATTCAAAACGAAATTATTAGTTTGCTTAGTACCACCGTTTGGAACAATATTATCTCAGAAATTAAAAAAGCTCCATTTCTGACAATAATTCTGGATACAACACAAGATTTGTCAAAAATTGACCAACTATCTGTAGTTTTTCGATATATCTCGGTTACAGAAAATGATGATAATGTGCCTAAAGAAATAAAAATCTGTGAGTCCTTTTTAGGAATTGTAGCAGTAACCGATTGCAGTGCTGCAGGTCTGAAAACTGACATTTTAAATTTGACTAAAGAATATGGAATTGATTTGACTAAATGTAGAGGACACGGTTACGATGGAGCGAATGTTATGTCGGGTGTTTATGGAGGATTACAAACCCTAATAAAAGAGCATGCTCCAAATGCCCATTATGTTCATTGTGCTGCGCACGCTTTAAACTTAGTTTTAAACGATGCTGCGAGACATGTTCGTGAAGTATCGACTTTTTTCGATAATTCAAAAAAAATATATACTTTTTTTGGCAATAGTATAAAACGCTGGGCAATGCTAAGTGACGATTCATCTGAAAAATATTTGATTACCCTTAAAAAGGTATGTCCTACCAGATGGTCTTCTAGGAACGACGCTTTATTAGCGGCAAAGAAAAATTTTTTACTAATCATGAAAACTTTTACCAACTAAATTTAATTTCAAATAAAAAAGATGAACGTGAAGAATGTAAAAGTATAAATAATATTTTAGAGAGTTATGATTTCTTAGTGCTCGTTACATTTTTTTCTTCACTATTTGAAATTATTAATCCTGTTTCTAAAGCTCTACAGAATGAAAATAATGACTTACAGAAATCTAGTATTTTATTAAGTAATCTTTTAAATAGACTGTGCCAATTAAGAAATCAGAATTCATTTAATAGTTTGCTAAATGAATCCAAAGATTTAGAAAAAGAGTGGGGGGTAACAACTGTTTTTAAAAACAGTAGGCCAAAGACAACGAAGCGTTTTTTTGATGAGTTATCACAAGATAAGAGAATTTGCGACCCGGAATCCTATTTCAAAGTCAATGTATACTATTGCTGTTTAGATATATTAATTTCTCAAACTAAAGAAAGATTTCAGAGCCTTTGCGACCTGAGTAGTATGTTCGAAATATTACAACCGGAGAAACTCCTATCTTCTTCAAGCGAAGAGATAATAAACGCTTCCGGAAAAGTGTCTGCTAAATACAGTAAAGACATCTCACTTAATCTTTGTGACCAATTAAAGGCTCTAAAAACATGCTTAAGATCTGAAATTAAAAAAATTTATTCCATTAAAGAACTCATTGAATTATTGCTTGTAAAATTCAATAGTCTTGCATCCAGTTTTCCCGAGGTAATCACAGCATGCTTTTTATTCTTGACCCTTCCAGTTACAACCGCAACAGCTGAAAGAAGTTTTTCAAAATTAAAACTGATAAAAAATTACTTAAGAACTTCGATGGGACAAGAACGGCTGTCAGACCTCTCACTATTGTCCATAGAGGCAGAAACTTTAGAAAAACTAAAATCATCATCAGCCATAAATGATTTAATAAATCAGTTTGCCGAAAAAAGGGCAAGAAGAGTGAATATTTAAAATTTGATTTTTATTTGTAAAATGGTTAAATTATGTTATGATAAATAAATATTTCTTTTCACAATATTTTTTTTCTTTTGTGAAAAATCTTTACCCCCATATAAGGGCCTCCAAGCAAATTTTTTATACGGGGCCCCGACAAGACACGCTACGTCACTGCGAAAATATTAACAAATTTATATTTTAGTAGATTAATTTACTTTATAAATTTATTTATTCGTATTTTTAAGAACGTTGTGCTAGTTCATATATCGTGGTCGTCGTTGTTTATAGGTTGTTAGTATTTGTTGACATTAATATTAGAATGAAAACATATATTTAAAAAACTGTATTTTATTTAATAAATTCAAATGCTAAGTTACACTTGTTTCTTGTTAGTTTTGATTATTATATATTTATGTATGACGTTAATATTAATTGTTAGTTGGTTGATTATTTTAATACACTAATTTCTAATTTATTTGTTATTCTTTATATTTACTTGTTTGTTTGTTTTTGATTCGTTTTTGAATCTTTCTTGTTTTGTGAATTTACACTTTTGTTTGTTTCTTTTGCACTTTGTGCTTTTGTGACTTTTTCGACTTTTGTTTCTTAAATCTAATTTGTGGCAATGTCAATAGTATGCGAGAAAAATTGACTATTACTGAATCAAAATAACACGTACAGCTATTGTGGTGTTATTCTAGAGATTAACTGGAATGGTCTCAAACAAATGTATTTATGCTGGCTTTTTTGTTTAGGTATTAATTTTTTAAATAGGTCACAATAGTCGCGAAAAAATGTTTATATTTCTGAGAAACACTTAAGGTTCTAATTTATAGTTATTTTTAATGGTCCTATTTTGTTTATGTTCAAATGCGTTGAAAGTTATTTATCATTTGAGTCAGCATAATATTAGAATTATTTAATATTTCAATTCACTATTCATAGTAAATATAAATAATGAGTTCATTTCCTTTATATTAAGTAAATATAACAAAGATATAATGTATTACGTAATCGTATGTTAACTTATACCTAGAGGCCAATAAGTTATTTAAACCAAAACGCAAAACGCCGGAAGGGTGCTAACGTGACAAATAAAACGGCAACCGGAAACGGAACTTAAGTAGAAAAACATTCTGAAAGTTAAAGTAACACAACAACAAAACGAACACTGAACGTATAAAGCTGTTATAAATAAATATACTTTTACCTGCAAATAACGCGTTAGAAGTAGGTCCCAAATGTTTGATGCCAGAGTAATGAAATTTACTTCACTGGAACAGACTACGTGCGACTGTTGACTACGGACTACTATGGTCCACTTAATTGTACAACTAGAGATTTCACAATGGATTATAATTGTCAGATCGCATACAATAACTCGATTTCGATCGCACAACTAAGTACGTCCTTCTTGAAATGTGAAGGTCCAATGAATATACAATAAATAAAGTCGTGGTGAAACACATAGTTGCTTTTCGTTTTTTTGGTTACTTGAATATCAAACTTATGTTCTAATTTATTTATTTTTATGATTTTATGAAATATATTTAGGATAATAATATAATTATTTTAGGGTTGTAAAATTAATGTCAATTAAGTCCGTATCTTCTTGTTCGGGAGTTGAATGTTCTATCTTACATCTTCGATTTCGCTCATATTTTAATGTTTATTCGTACAACCGAATAGTTACTCTAAATCTTAATCTCATCAGATCATGTAAAATGCCTATAAGAGTAACTTCACACACGAAAACAATAAATGAGAACAGCTAGCCAATGACCAGTATGTAGAATGCAGCTTTCAGATGGTGCACAGTAAGGCTAATATGGCCATCCTCATCGTAATTGTTGTCGATGTTTGTCACCATGAAAACTTCATCGTTCTTGAAATATAAAAGAACTCCATTTGATTTGAGGCGTTCCAAAATATCCTGAATAGCAGCGCACAATTGTCTGTGATTGGAAAAGAAAATGATTAGCATTCTATGTTTTCCATCTTCCACAGGGTAAAACATGTCCATGTATCCGGAACTACTTAAAACCTCATTGTTTGTCATTATAGCAACTTTATTTGCTAGCTCCTTCTCTTTTAAAAGATCTAAACTCTCTCTAAGAGTATACGTATTATCATAAGAGTCAGATCTGTTTAATATTTCCATTTCAAATTTAATTTCAGAGTTCTTGTACCACTTTTCACTAATAGCCCATTGATCTATGTGGAACATTAAATTGGATTTCACCATTCCCTCAATAGTATGAATCTGTTTCTCGTAAATTGGAGTTGTTAAAATATTAATCCAATTGGAAAGGTACGCGGTAATACGCGGTGGAAATATGTAAACTGTATATCACTAAAACAATGAAAAACTTATTTTATGATTTATTCTAGCTAACCCAAACTGAACGACCCCAATATAAGGACAGGATAAGTGCTGGATAGGTACATCTTAAATGGGAAATACTAAATTTCAAAATTTAAAATTACCATAACTAATGGCTTTTCTACGAACATCTGTCGGCATTTGTAAGAATCTGGAGAAAACCGATGACGACCCAAAAAATATTGAAATCGATGTTCTAATGAATTTCTGAACTCTTTAAACAACAGAGTGTAAATAAAACATAAGGGTGTGTGAGTGGCACGCCAGTTACTACTAAAAACTGAATCGTGCATCCGATCAAATTTTATATTACGATTGTTGTGTAAAATAAAAATTAGTCTTGATTATTTATTTCTTCTATGGCGATATACAAAAAGCGACAATGAAAATATTGAAATTGAGATTATTAAAAAATTGAGATTTTAACCCATATTTCAATAAAAAATTTAAAAAACGACCCATAAATGAGATCACAAGCTATTTGCAAACCTTTGGAAACATTTTTAAGAGAAATTATGTATATTTCGTATTGTGTCATTTCGACAAATACTTCAAAATCCATAATTTAATAACGTTCTAAATTGCCTAGATCCGCACTGATGGTAAAGTAGATTAGAATGTAATATTAAAATAATAAATTTATTATTTATTATTGAAACAAATAATATTTTACTCATGTAAGTTGACCGTTTTCTTTGTTTTTAAAAGTGGTAACCATGGCAACTGAAAATTGGCTGTCATTCATATTTCTAAGCAATAACCTCTAAGCCCTCAAATATGTCTAATGTGTGGTAAATATGCCTAAATATTAAATTCCATAATTGTTCGAATTACAGACTGCTGGTGTGACGGCCGGTGTGATGCGTGGATATTTTTAATTTAAATTACCAGTTTAATAATTTATATTGCAGTAGATGTTAATGTTGCATATCACCAAACATCAACATTAATTTCAGACTACAGTTCTGTTTTCTTATTAAGATTCACAGAAGCAGAAGCCGATCTACTGTCACCGCCTGAACCGACTACTTCAAGTCTTAGGTCTTGCGTGGTATATACTGCACTGTTCGATGCAAATGCAGATTGGTTTTTTTAGCGGATGTAAAGGAATTAATAACACTATTTTTGAGTCTACTTACCTATAGCTTAAGAGCCAGGACCCGCCAGATCTATGTCATTTTATAAAGGCTGTAAATTTTTAAGCGAAAGTACACTACAGGATGTAACAAAAATTATCTACTGTGAATCTTGACTTGTGGTTGCTTTGCCAGGTAACAGGTAGCAAAGGTGCATAAATTGGTGGAATAAAGGCTTTAATTTTTATATTTTCTACGGGGAATTTTAGACATGACGTACATCAATACCAGACCAGTGGGTGGGTGGAAACCCCCTTTATACCACTTCAAAGTTTAATAAAATGTGTTAAAATTACACTGTAGTATGAAATCTAATTTTTTACATGTTATTTGGGCTACTATTTAAAGATGTTTCCCAAATTGCCAAACCATCCTGCCAGATCTAGTGAAGGTTGGCTGTAGATGCGAGGCAATATACTTATTCGCGAGTGTGAGGGAGATAGTTAGTTACGTTTAATGTCATTGCTATCATATCATTTCTCGACAATTGTTCAGGATTAGTGCATAATTCTAATTTCAAGGATTTTCAGTAATTTGTGACATAGGCTAATGTATACTATTTATTTTCTTAATTATAATTGCTATTTCTCAGTTACACAATTTATTAAATCTATATAAATATTAAATTAATTTATTAATTTGGGCCTGGGGTCTTAAACTACTAGGGAGCCCAAAAAACTATCAACAAAAAGAAAACACTATTTTTTAACATTATTACATCATAACCTTTTTAGCTTACAAATACAACAATTAATAACAAAATTCATAAATTCGGTACAGTATTTTTATTTTAATATCATTTGTAAATACGAGTATAATAAAAAAGAAAATATAAAATAAATGTCTTAAATTCAAGTTGAATGAGTAATTTATATATATATATATATATATATATATATATATATAATGAGTATATATATAAATATATATATATATATATATATATATATATATAATGTGTATATATTTATATATATATATATAGTATATTATATACACATGTATATATATGGTTCTAGAACTCAGATTCACCAGAACACAGATTTGATACTGTGAACATCTAAAAACGATTGCAAAAAGCCAATTTAATTAAATAATTAAAAGTATATCTATAATTTTGTACATTACACACAACAGAATATGCACAGAAAAGAATAGGTGAATTATTTTCAGAAAGAATTTTAGTTGGAATTGCATGAAGAATTGTTGTAGAAATTGGTAATGGACCATACAATCCTTGATTTTCATAAATCATCTTAACTGAGATTTGTTTTTCTATTACATTATGGGTTTTGTTATTATGTTTTTTATATTACATATTTTTATATATACGTCATCGTGATATATGTCATCGTAGCAATATCGACTTTTAATCTGTTTGTCTATATTTTCCTCCAGCGTAAATATGAATTCTATATCAAATTAGAAAACAATTATTATTATAATCAATTGTAAAAGTAACCGCAGCAATTTTTAGATTTATATTTCGTCTACCATGTGTCAGAAGAGAAAACGGTAAAGAAAGATAACCATAAATCGGTGAATTTGATCTTTATTAAAAAATATATTTTTATTGCTTAAATGTGAGAAGCAAAAATAATAGTTGCATTTAGTCGCAACCTACGCTCGGATTTGATTTTTTAACCATACAATAAACGGAAAGTTTCTCTAAATCTAAATCTGATCAGACGGTATAAATCACCGATAAGAGCAATTTCACACACAAAAACAATAAATGCTAAAAGCCACCCAATGACCAGTATGTAGAATGCAGCTTGCAGATGGTCTACGGTAAGTCTAACATGGCCATCATCATCATAATTGTTGTTGATGTTTGTCATCCTAGAGACTTTCTCATTCTTAAAATGTAAAAGAATTCCATTTGGTTTGAGGCGTTCCAAAGTTTTCTGAATAATAGCGCTCAACTGTCTGTGATTAGCAAAAAACATTATATGCATCCTGTGTTTTCCATCTTGCACAGGGTAAAACATGTCCATTTGTCCGGAACTCTCTAAAACCTCTTTGTTTGCTAATATGGCAACATTATCTGTTGCCCCTTTCTTTTTTAAATAATCTAAGGCATTGGTGACAGAATATAAACCACCATAAAAGTCAGATCTCTTGTAAACTTCGCTTTCAAATTTAATTGGAGAATCCTTGTACCAGTGAAAACCAAGAGCATATCCATCAGAATGCAACGTTAAACCGGAGTTCACCATTCCCTCAATAGTATGAATCTGTTTCTCGTAAATTGGAGTTGTTAAAATATTAATCCAATTGGAAAGATACGCAGTGGACATATGTAAACTGTATACCACTAAAATAATGAAAAACGCCCGGGAAAACATTGTGCGAGGCTGGTGGTTTACAGAAGCACCAAGAAGAACACACAACACGTTTATTAATGAAATAATTAGGGATGCCTCTGCTGTATCTTCACGAGGATGGACGGTGAAACCAATCCAAATCCCTGCAGACAGAAAAAACACACAAAGAATCATCACCCAAGCAGAAGGCGTGAACACTATAGTGAGACTCTTCCACTGAGGGGACAGTTTAGCGACAGGAACCCACCACTGATACGTCATTGAAGTAAATGGACATATTACAAATTGATTCAAAAAAACTGGACCTATAATAACTTTGTTCGATGGGTTATTAACAACCGATAAATTAAGGTGATTTATTAAAAATGTTAATAGCTTTGTTTTATTCACTGGGATCTCTAATTTGAAGGTGTTATACCAGCTTAAGTCGATTTTACGATTAACGATCAGCTCGATTTTGTAATTATTCTCCACTGAATGGACGACACAAGACCCTTTATATAGAACCGCATTCATGTGACACACTTTAGGAAGATCGTTCTTGTTATCCTCAAATAGTGTTACAAAATGAACTCCAAACGAATCAGCTGCTTTTTCTACTTCATGGAGGACCTCAGAAGAATTTGCTTTGGCTTTTAACACTGCAATTACATTATCAGAGTGGTACATTAAGATGGAAGCAAGGTTGATGTATTCTTCCCAATATTTAATGACAACAACGCTACATTTACTTTCATCTGATTTTTGCCGATAACTTTTATGAAATTCAACTGAAAACATTTCCCGCATTAATGTTTTCGTTAAAATATTCACATATTGAATATCTTCATTAGACAAACTTCTCTCCAGAAACAAAAGAACCGTATTTTTACCTTCACAGATATTTTGTACCACGTTTACCACAGCATTAACATCAGGAAAACAACAACTTTCCTTAATTTCATTTCCATTCACAATGTTTAGGACTATTAACAGACTTAACACGAGGATATTCATGACTTGGGTTATATTGTATTTCTTGTTTTCTTAATGGTTACTGAATAAGCGCCGACAGTTGCTCAAGTTTTACTTATGCAGTATGTATTACATTTGTAATGTTTTTATATTTCTTTAGTGACTGTAATACTTGAGCTCAGAGTCGAATGGGTCGAGTAGTATAGAGCACATATGTTAAATTATTGTTTATTTTATGAACTATTCCAGCTAACCCAAACTGAACGACCCCAATATAAGGACAGGATGGGTGCTAGGTAGGTACATCTTAAATAAGAAACACTAAATTTCAAAATTTAAAATTACCATAACTAATGGCACTTCTACAAACATCTGTCGGCATTTGTAAGAATCTGGAGAAAACCGATGACGACCCGAAAAATATTGAAAGTGATGTTCTAATAAATTTCTGAACTCTACAAACAACAGAGTGTAAAAAAAAACATAAGGGTGTGTGAGTGACACGGCAGTTACTACTAAAAACTGGGTCGTGCATCCGATCAAATTTTATATTACGATTGTTGTGTAAAATAAAAATTATTGTTGATTATTTAATTCTTCTATGACGATATACAAAAAGCGACAAAGAAAATATTGAAATTTAGATTATTAAAAAATTGAGATGCCAATGTAGATATTTTAACCCATATTTCAATGAGATCACAAGCTATTTGCAAAACTTTGGAAACAATTTTTAGAGAAATTATGTATATTTCGTATTGTGTCATTTCGACAAATAATTCAAAATCCATAATTTAATAACGTTCTACATTGCCTAGTTCCGCACTGATGGTAATAGATTAGAATGTAATATTGAAATATTCAATTTATTATTTATTAAACTGTATTTTGAAACAAATAATTTCTTATTCATGTAAGTTGACCGTTCTCTTTGTTTTTAAAATGGTAACTATGGCAACTGAAAATTGGCTGTCAATTCATATTTCTATGCTGCAATAACCTCAAGGGCCTGAAAACATGTCTAACGTGTGATAAATAGGCCTAAACCATGAGTCCTTTGCTGATGAAAATATGTTTACCGGTAACTTAATTGTTCGAATTACAGACTGCTGGTGTGACGGCTGCTAACTTCACAAATAAACCACTAAAATGCGAGGATAATTTCAAATTAAATTACCAATTAGTAGTAGATGTTATTGGAGTTTTGCATATCACCAAAGATCAACTATAATTACAGAAGCAGAAGCCGATCTACTATTACGACCTGAACCGACTACATATGTTCTTAGGTCTTGCGTGGTTTATACTGCACTGTTCGATGCAAATGCAGATTGGTTTTTTAGCGGATGTATAGGAATTAATAACACTATTTTTAAATCTACTTTACTATAGCTTAAGAGCCAGGACCCGCCAGATCTATGTCATTTATAAAGGCTGTAAATTTTTAAGCGAAAAGACACTACAGGAAGTAACAACAATTATCTACTGTGCATTTTGACTTGTGGTTGCTTTGCCAGGTAACAGGTAGCAAAGGTGCATAAGATGGTGTAAAATTACGTCATAGTATAATTATTATTATTATTAAGGCTTATTTTTTAATATTTTCTACGGGGGACTTTTAGAAAGCACGTACATTAATAACAGACCAGTGGATGGGTGGAAAGCCCCTGCCATTCCATTTCAAAGTTTAAAAAAATGTGCTAAAATTACGTTGTAGTACAAAATCTAATGTGTTTATATGTTATTGGGCCACTATTTAAAGATGTTTCCCAACTTGCCAAACCATTTCGATGTGCGTAACATCCTGCCAGACCTAGTTTAAGGTCGGCTGTAGATGCGCTGAGGCAATATACATATTCGCAAGTACCAGGGAGATTGTAGTTACGTTTAATGTCATTGCTATCATATCCTTTTTTTATACATATTTTCTCGGGCTTCCTAGGCACGTAGCCTTTTATCGCCCCTAATATTGTTCTGCTTCTTCTTATACTTTATATCCAGACAACAAGAATGATTTATTACTGGCTACTGCTGTTATGAATTTCGGTTTATGAATCAAAAAGGCGGTGTTAACAGGAAGCGTCTGCGAAGTCTGTAGCACCGCCCTTTGAAGTCCATTTCTTGCCATTGCTGTATTTTTACATTGCCACAGAATGTGGTCAGGATCTGCCTCCTCTTCACCACATTCGCATTTAGGCTTTGGAATGATTTTATTTCTTGCTAGATGTTTCGGAGCTCCAGTCATTGTTATTAATCTTCTTTTCCATTTTAGTTTGGCAAACCATTGCTTTCGTTTCAGTATTGGTTGTATTTTTTAAAATTCTCTACCTTTATCAGAATTATCCAAGTGTTGCCAAGTTTTCATTTCATTTTTTTATAATTCAGCTTTCATATCTGATTTTATTAAATATGAAATATAGCTATCACAGGAAGCAGCTTGCTTGGCTGCTTGGTCAGCTTTTTCATTTCCCTTAATTCCCTTATGTGACGGTATCCAAATTAGGTTAATATTTCGGCCCTTATCTATTTCCCTATTTATTTATTTTTTGACAATAAATTTTGTTGTCTAATTTTGTATTAATTCCCTTACTGCTTAACAACTGTATGACTGATAACGAGTCGGATAATATTATAGTGTTGTCTCTGTCATCAGTCATGATTAGATCCACAGCTATATCCGTGGCACATAACTCAGCTGTATATATTGTTGATTGATTATGAAGCTGCTATTGTAAATATCTACTACTGCTGCACCCACACATCTGCTTCTTTTGAGCCATCAGTATATAATTTTGTATAATTCGGGAATTGTTAATCCAATTTTTATTGTAAGTCTATCGTTATTAGCTCAGGTAAATATGTTACTCATATTTAACTCCTTGCTAATAATTATATTTGCAGAAGTTCCTCTAGCTGAGTAATAATAATCTAATTCGAAAATTTGTATTTCTATTGGGGTTTATCTTTCTGTCCATTTTCTTTTTTCATTTATCCAAATTGCATTAAGTCAACACCACATAGATGCAAGGCCTAACAACGAATTTATGACGTCACGCATTGTAGTCCGCATATACAACCGAAACGTATTGTGAAAATGAAACCAATAAATTAAAATGTATAACAAAAATATGTAAAAACGAAGTAAATAAGCTTTATTACTATTTGTGCACTTATTGTTATTTGAACACTGTGTATTAGTAATAGAATTGATCAATATTTTTTTATTTATTGAAATTAGTCGTTTTGTATTATTTTTGATTTTCTATTAATTTTTGGTTACGTACCTTAAGAGTTTAACAGGCAAATATTTTTAAAAATAATAATTGACGCAGTTGAACATCAGTTTATATATCCTTCTAAAGAACTTCTTAGCAATGTCTGTGTCTATAGTGCTCAGGTCAGAGAGTGCATCACTTCCGTAACTTTGGCATAGACATGAAATTACATTTAAAGAATGGAATAATTCTATATTTCTCTTAGACTTTTATTTATTGAAATGTTGGCCGCTATGATTTTGAATTATTCTAAAATCAATAGATTACAAAATATAAACAAAATTAAAATTAAATCAATTAATAAAAAACATGATTATTTAAGTTTTTATTTTATTCAGACATAATACTAAAATAAGAATTATTTATTAAATATTTTTTACATGTGTGTTATAATTTATAAATTTAGTATAATGCATAATTGTATACGGGGTGTCCCAGAAGTCGACTTGAATCCGGAAGTGGGTCAAGTCATAACAGTTATCAGAAAAATATTTAAAAAAATCTAAGTTGATTATTTTAAAAATTATTGGCATATTAAAAAAATCTAGAAAATCTGCAACTCTGTGACAGTCCTTTCACTCCTATTGCTACAAATCCTAACTTTTTTTTTTAAATGTTGTTATGTAATCCTGAATAATGTTTCTGTAAACTCTTCCCTAAAATGTAAAGCCAACTTCTCCAGCTTGGAAGAAATTGCCACTTTTTGTCTAACCAAATATTCAAGATTAATTCTTTGTCCAACTTTGAGTGGCTCTACTGAAAAAAAAAGTACTATGCGAGTTTTGCAAGTAACATTAAAATTTGGATTAAAATGCATTTAATAAGGATTCCAAAATGGTATGACACTTGCTAGAATATTTCTTAAATTTTGGACAATTTCGTCTTTTGCAAAGTAAACCAGATTTGAACCAATTTTTCTTACTAACTTAAAAATGATTATAGTGTAGCCAAAGCTTTCTAGTTTGAGTGAGACCGAGAGAGTCGTTTTACGAAGTGTGAGCGAGGCAGATAGTGACGCTAACATAACAGAGGCGGGAGAGTCGTTTTACGAAGTGTGAGCGAGGCAGATAGTGCCGCTAACATAACAGAGGCGGGAGAGTCGTTTTACGAAGTGTGAGCGAGGCAGATAGTGCCGCTAACATAACAGAGGCGGGAGAGTCGTTTTACGAAGTGTGAGCGAGGCAGATAGTGCCGCTAACATAACAGAGGCGGGAGAGTCGTTTTACGAAGTGTGAGCGAGGCAGATAGTGCCGCTAACATAACAGAGGCGGGAGAGTCGTTTTACGAAGTGTGAGCGAGGCAGATAGTGCCGCTAACATAACAGAGGCGGGAGAGTCGTTTTACGAAGTGTGAGCGAGGCAGATAGTGCCGCTAACATAACAGAGGCGGGAGAGTCGTTTTACGAAGTGTGAGCGAGGCAGATAGTGCCGCTAACATAACAGAGGCGGGAGAGTCGTTTTACGAAGGTTGAGCGAGACAGATAGTTTTATGGTCAAATGAGTCGATATTCGAAGAGTCGAAAAAGATTGTTATTATACCTAATATTATATTGTTATAACTAATTTATATAAACAATTTTTTCTAGTTAATTTAATAATGGTAATATTTTGAAGTCAGAGTATTAACCATTGTTAATACTCTTTTTTTATCGGTCATCATACTAGCTCAAATGGCTTAGTTCTCTTTAATCTTCTTGTCAGTTCATCAGTGTGCAGCAGGTGAAGCGCTTCCACGTTAGTTTCTTCAGCTACTGTAGTTACTTTGAGATCCCTATATATATATATATATATATCGCTATTCCGGACATACCATGGTGCATTCACTGAATGTTCCTCAGAACTTCATTTTGGAAGGTGTAAATGCATATGATGTTGCATTTCTTAGTACAGCCCCATAGCTGGATTCCATATATCCAAACTGGTTTCAATATTTGCTTATACAGCATTAGCTTGTTATGTATGGATAATGTGGATTTGCGTCCCATTAGCCAGTACATTTTCTTATATCTTATTCCCAGTTCATTTCTCTTTTTCTTTACTTGAGCCTTCCAACGAAGTTTATCATCTAATGTCATTCCTAGATACTTTGCTGTATTCGCATACGGAATAGCTTGGTCATTTATTAGTACCGGAATGTAATTAGTCCTTTTGTTGGTGAAATTAACACACACCAATTTCGTTTCGTTTAATGCAATCCTCCATTTCCTTGACCATGCACTTACGTTGTTCATGGCTTCTTGCACTTTTTTGGTTGCTTCTTGCACATCATTAGCTATCGCCATTATAGCCGTATCATCTGCACACGTTGCCATTATAGTGTCACTGTTTGTTGTAATGTCACTGGTGTATAGTGTATATAGGATGAGGCCTAGTACACTTCCCTGTGGAACTCCAGCGTTTATATTTTTAGTACTTGAGAAGAGAATTGATCTCTGAACAGCCTACTTTCTATAAATGACTTTATTCAGATTTTCAATGTTATAATATAAAAACATAAAAATAAAACAAAAATGGTTATATTAAATTATACATATTTTATTTAATAAATTCTTCATTACTTTTATATTCTTGCATCTTGTTGTAGACTCGTTATACATAATGGTTGTTTAAAACCATTAACCAATTTAAGGTAAAAATTTAAATAACAAATGAACGAGACACATAATCGTAATAACCCTATGCTACTCGATAGGTATAGATACTATTATAAAGAAGATATGGCGTAATTGTTTTAAAAATCGGATGAGGTGTACTCGAGATATAGTGGTGATTCAATTCAAAGAACTAGTTTCGAGATAAACACAAAACAAAAGAAAGTATATACTGCTGCGCTTAATTCAATTTGCTATAACTCAGGCAGTATTCAAACTTTCGAATTGGGTAAACTTTTAAATATTCTAAAAAATATACTTTCTAATTAATTTAAGAAAAATAAATTATTAAAATTTTTTAGGAAAATCTCAAAGCGTGCTTAAAAAGCCATGAGAATAATTATAATGATTCCATTCTTCTTTTTCGGCCCATTTCTTGCAAAATACTATCCAAACTGCGCCCTTTAGTTTCTGATAAATAAAATATTGTGAATATTAATCCAACAACCATGAATAATCCGAAGAACCAAAAACATCCGTGAAGACCAAATGTTTTAACCAGATCATTGAAAAACTGAAACATAACAAATACAAATATACTCGATACAATGTATTTTAAAATATCTGTTTAAATTAAACGGTTACCAAAATCGTTACGAAAGTACATGACCATGAAAAGATAACGCATATAGATGTTGCCATAGGTCTTATCTAAAATGGAGATACGAGTATGAATGTGAATATAAATTTAAAGTATGTTGACAAGAATACAGGGGCGGCCTTAGCCATTCCGAGGCCCCGGCAGCAGATCTTTGCAAGGCGCCGGGCGGCAGAACTTTGCGAGGCACTTGTTCTTTGTATAACTTATGTAAATTGTAAGTAAGTATTTTTGATGATAATTGACAAGAAATAAGATTTTATATTGGAGGTTTTATAAAAGTTAACAAGCACAAAGACGACAAATATTAATGATGATAAACTAAGGTGCATGAATGCCTTAAAAGATATACCGCAGTGATTCTAGTGCGATTTCTAAAGTGCGAGGTGTAAGATTCAAATTCATATATAGTAATTAATTTTTCTACTTAGGTTGTTGCGCGAAAATGCGAGACTCCTACAAGAGAGAGGCCCCGGGCGGTTGCCCTGCTTGCCATCCCCAAAGGCCGCCTCTGCAAGAATATCTTTAAACAAATGTTAGTAAACAATTTTTTTTAAATTCAGCACGCTCTATAAAGTTATGTGTACACAGACCAGCAAAGAAGTTATTTGACGGGGCATTTAACGTATACATGCATTGACCAGTATCGCAAGTATCGAATTCGTTGTATTTCTGTGAGTTATACAACTGTGTTAACTTATCAGTACCGCAGCAAGGGTATGTACTATGTTATCAGAACATTCGATAGAGTTGTATCGACCAGCAACTTTTAGAAGCTTGTCTATTTTTTACTATTACTTTCCTCTTCTGGTAACATACAGTAAGCACAACACGGTTTTCGTTCCTTTCTATTGCTCGTCTGCTGAATGCTAAAGTCAAACGATTATCCACTATTACGCACTGTGTGCATTACGCTTTTAATGAATTTATTTGAAACAAACCGCCAAATACTGTACTATAGGGTGTCCCAGAAGTCGACGTCAAGCCGGAAGTTGTCATAGGCCAGGTAATAACATTTATCAGAAAAATATTTAAAAAAAATTTCATTTGAATATTTTAAAAATTATTATTATTTTTTTTTTTTTTTATTTTCCCTTTTAATTAATTTACAATCTGTCCGAGGACATTAAGTAAAATTGTATGACATAAATGACATGTGAGGTTGCCATCCATTGATGACTCCCCCTTACACCTTACCCCTTTATACTATGTACAATAACTGAGTTTAACTGATATTTTATTAGTACGATGACATTTTAATTTTAGTTTTCATTTGGGTTTAAATTCGCTAAGTCCTTGGGATCTGCTCTTTTCAGTCGTCTTATTGGCCTATGATGGAACAACTTCACTGCTGCTTCATTGGGATGATTCTGCAATCGAAGGTGGTACTTCCTACTGTAGCTTTGGATTTCCTCTTTGACCAGGGGCATTCGAAGATCTTTATGTACTAGCCAGTTAGGGACATATCTTGGGACATTTAGTATTTGTTTCAATATTTTGTTTTGGAAACGCTGGAGAATTTCTATGTTTGACATGCTAGCGCAGCCCCATAGTTGTATACCATAAGTCCATATTGGCCGAATTATTGTCTTGTATATTAGCAGTTTATTTTCCAGAGACACTTGCGATTTCCAGCCAAGGAGCCAATATAGTTCTCTTAAAAATTATTGGCATTTAAAAAATCGAGAAAATCTGTACCCTGTGACATTTTTTCACTCCTGTTGCTAAAAATCTTAACTTTTTTTAAAAAAAATTTGTTATGTAATCCTGAATAATGTTTCTGTAAACTCTTGCCTAAAATGTAAAGCCAACGGCTCCAGCTTGGAATAAATTGTCACATTTTGTCCAACCAAATATTCAAGATTAATTCTTTGTCCAACTTTGAGTGACTATACTGAAAAAAATGAACTATACAAGTTTGGCAAGTAACATTAAAAGATGGCGCATTTAATAAGGATTCCAAAATGGTATGACACTTGCTAGAATATTTTTTAAATTATAGACTATTTCTTCCTTTGCAAAGTAACTCAGTCTAGAACAAATTTTTCTTACTAACTTAAAAATGATTATAGTGTACGCAAGGCTTTCCTCAATTCCGTAACTTTATGATTCTAGTTTGAGTGAGACCGAGAGAGTCATTTTACGAAGTGTGAGCGAGACAGATAGTAACGCTAACGTAACATAGGCGCAAAGAGTCATTTTACGAAGTGTGAGCGAGACAGATAGTTTTATGATCGGATGAGTCGACATTCAAAGAGTCATAAAAGATAGTTACATTAATATGCATAACTAAAACGAGTGGCACGTATAATTAAAAAAAAAATTAATATTTGTAGCAACAGGACTGAAAAGACTGTCACAGGGTGCAGATTTTCTCGATTTTTTTAAAATGCCAATAATATTTAAAATATTCAACTTAGATTTTTTTAAATATTTTTCTGATAACTTTTAAATATTTTTCTTATGACCCACTTCCGGCTTGACGTCGACTTCTGGGACACCCTGTAAATGAACGCATGAGTATCAACAGATTCGATACGCTAACGCAATTCACTTACACACTTGTATGACTATTAAAGAATTCTTAATATGTTTTCCATGCAGATCTGTGATCGCATATCTAACTTCGGCAGCGGTCACGTTATTCGTTTTCGGTTTTGTTCGAATGGGTTCGAACGTTACTTTGTTCTCACTCTGTTCAATGTATAGTTTCAGTCTGTTTTTTCTTCAGTACAGAGTGTTTTGTGTTTTCTATTGGTTACATACATACATATCACGTTTGCACAATACGTATTGCATACATATCATCACAACTGTGTACGTACATAACACATCGCTCAATATGTCCGTTGTATTTTATTATTATTATATGATAGCAGCATATTATTTATTTATTATTTTGCTTATCATTTATTTTAATATTTTTGATATGTCATCCTTAAAGCATATAGATATGGAGTGTGAATAGCCTATGTTTCCAAAAGATTAAAAGTGTGTCCAAAATGTGTGCGAGAGAGAAAGGTATATGTTCCTATTTGTTCTCTATGCGCATGCGTCGAAAGTGACAGCTGTCTAGATATAATAAATATTAATATCCTATTAAGATATCATAAATATTAAATGTGTAAAGAAATTATATTTCTTTAGTTGGTACAAAGTTCGTCTGTCGGTAAAACAGTGACCGTTCATTGAAAACATATACTCATGAGTCATAGATGTTGCTGTAAGGATAACGTTTAACACATTTGATATTTGGAGTAGACAGAACACACGTTTTTAGTTATATTTATATATAGTTTGTTTATATTTATACATATCTACAATATTCTACATCAATATAATGTCATATTTATCAATTATCACGTATTATATCTAGACAGCTTTGACTTGACAAATGTCATTTTCGATGCATGCTCATAGAGAACAAATAGGAATATATACCTATCTCTCTCGCACACATTTTGTACACACTTTAAGGTCCAGCATTCTCTCTCCACATATATATGCTCTAGGATGTCACCCTACGAACTTATTGAGTGATGTACTAGATGCATCCGTAAAACAGAATAAAATGTATTTAACGTTTATTTAACATAAGAAAGTTTACTTGTTGTATATTGTACAAAAAAAATATGATTTACTTTGATATAACCCAGTAAACAATTTGGTGAAGTGCCCTATTTGGTGAAGTTCGAGTCACTCGTACAATTCTATTCTAACGCTTTACAAGTTCTCTACCTGTCACAGATTTTGTGTTAGTTGTTAGAATTTTTTCCAACAATTTTTTTAATCTTTCTTTTTCCAACATCATTCATTAAGTATTTCTGTTTCTTTCCCACATGGATATATTTTTTTTAAGTTCACTTTCATCTCATTTATTCCATAGTGAGAGAGAAACGAGATGCGGTTAGACAAGTAAAATATATTTTTCACCGTTACACTTGTATACTTGTATAGTATTTTGTTCAGTACAGTATGTTTAAAGTACCTTTTTCAACAAATATTTCTTTAATGGTAATAGACAGACGCTATCTCCCTCAATCCCCGAATATAATGTATATAAACGAAGATAGTATCTAGCGATGGTAAGACAGAGGTTTTAAACCTAACGCAGACCTGCCGATCGTGGATTTTTGAATCACCAAAACAATGTAAAAAACTAATATAACGAGTATTGTTCAAGATGAATATTATTCATTAAAAAAATCACGATCCGTACTAAAGATTACATCTATTTATTTTTTCATTTAAATATTTATATTTTGCAGACTCTAAAAAGTAGAATTCCATTAAGTTTTATACCCCTGCTAGTGTCAAGTTTATAAATCAGTCATAAATCATAAACCGACTCCGCTTTTAATTCAGCAGTGAACCGTCGTTGCGATCTCTGTAGGTCATAAAAAGGGCATTTCTTATGAACGACTGAATAGAAAACGAACACGTTCCAGACAAAAAACTCATGATATGTAATAGAAATTAAGTAGAATTTACTCCAAAATGTTTACTGGGAAATTTTTAATATAAAAAATGTTTTCTCATGTAAATTAAACTCTTTAGGCTAGATTATATATTATTGCACATTAAGCTTCAATTTATTTTAAATTTCGGTAAATAATAAAAAAAATGATCTTTAAAAATCAAAATCATGAGTGCAATATTCTGAAACATGAAATTTTCATTTTCATAATATTTCCATGTTTTACGTTTATCGAGCTAAAACTGTACTATAAAATATTATCCAAGCCCAACACGAATTCTCAAAGTGATGAAAGTACATAACTATATTATCTAGAATTATTATCTTTGGTATTCCCATAAAAACTATACTAACATCGATAATCGATAATCGATAATCTTGTAAAATTGCTATTCCGAAACTAATACAAGGTTCTGACCGTGATGAATTATAGACTTCTGTTGTATATTTACATTTTATCTGGTAAACCTTGTATTTACCTTTGGTGAAAATATTTCTGAAATTAAAACAAATGGTATAGGTCCAATTCCTAAAGCGATTGTGAATTCAAAAAGAGACAGTGCAGTAACTGGTATCCATCTAAAGGACAAGACGTCAATATCTTTAGATTTTATGAAGCTGTATGCTCCTAGAATCTGGAGTGCGGTACTTGTCCCACTGAAGGATGTTATTAGAAGAACCTAAAGAGAACTATTTTATAGAAGTCTGTAAGGGAAGTCTAAAGAGAGAAGAGGAGTTAGAGGAAAGAGAAAGTATTGGAGGTATTAGAAAGAGAGGACATGCAGGATATGGGAAGACGAGGAAATAGGTGTAAGGGAAGTTGAAAACTGGATGAATTATGGAGGGACTGGTACTAAAAGAGAAGGAATGAAGAAGATGGGTGGAGGAAAGATGAAGGAGACGGAAATAGAAGGTCAAAGAACATATTAATTGAAAAGAATGTTTGTTTGTAACGATGTTTAGTTCCAACTTAATTTTCTGCCATACCTTTCAACGCACACAGTTGCTACGCAAGCTCCAAGTGTTAGTATCACCCCAATAATGATAGCAGACACGTTTGGGTCGAAGGAACTTCCAGATTCTTCAAATATAAAGGCTGCATAATTTAGTACACCGAACTGTCCGCTTAAAGCTTGAAAGCTCAGTAGTGATAACCCTATAAGAAATCCTTTAAGGGCAACTCCATTTGCTAAAAATAAGTAAATATTTACTTTTACATTTTATAATTAGGTCATTCCATGTCAAAGTTTTGTAATAGATTTCACTCACTAAAATCAGACAATGTTAAATGTTCTCTCTTATCTCTTGTTT
The DNA here is from genome assembly GCA_963678705.1 of Panorpa germanica. Classification (NCBI taxonomy): domain Eukaryota; kingdom Metazoa; phylum Arthropoda; class Insecta; order Mecoptera; family Panorpidae; genus Panorpa; species Panorpa germanica. The sequence continues at coordinate 664,100 of OY783219.1, read as the reverse complement.
TGTTCTCCGTGGTGCTCTCAGATAGTAAAGTTAACTCTGCGATATTTCTTCTGATTTCTTCATTTATTAATTCGACGTTATTTCCGGCTCCTCGTAACCTCTTTAAAGAAGTAACGGCTTCCTGAAGTGTGTGTGAATATATTACAGTATTTTGAAGCAAAATCAATCTACCCGCTAAACACAGATATGTATATTAAGGGATTATTTAACATAAAACAGTTTACTTCTTACATAAAAAAATTTCAGAAACATTAATTAAACAAAAGTAGCTAAAGTGTAGAAGAAATCTTGCAAGGTAAGAATAAATTAAGAATATGGATGGTGGGAGTAAGAAAAAAGAGAAAAGAGAAGGAGAAGAACAGGGGAGAGAAACTCTGAGAAGAAAGGATGATAGAAGTGGCGAAATGTGAAGAAGACAGAGGAGACTTAGGGAAGGATTCAAAGGAGAAGAGCTAGTTTAAGTGTTGTTTATAAGTTTGGATTTTATTTTTCATCTTGTTAGAATAAAGTAAAAATATTATAATCCACATTCCAAAATGATCTGGATCTCTATTAAATTGCGTTCTCACAAGGAGGGTTGAGATGAACGATCAATTATGAAAAAAAAAAAGAATATAATTTGAACATGTTGGTGTTTATACGTTTCAACAACATCGAAACCACTGTGAAATGAAGTTAGCAAATAATGAATATCACATGCGGCTCTATAGAAAAGTTTGACTGTGCTTTATTGAAAAGTATACTTCAATTAGTAATTCATCAACTCAATTGAATTGAGCTATATTTTGTAAATAAACCTAATAATGAATAGGAAATGAATCATTAAATGTACAAGTCTAACAAAGTTGCGTACACTGATTTTTATCAATGAATGGGATAGTGGAATAGTTTTATTTTAAATAAACCAGTACCCAGAATTTGTACAATATCTATTATATTATAGGTATTTGCAGTTTTATTAATGAATTCTTTAAGTTGAAACAACAAGACACACGATTTAAAGAATAGCTATCATTTTCAGAACATATTGCATTGCAAATAGTACCTACTAAACACAGTTAAATGCTTTTAAAGTAGTTGTTCACTGAATGCATTAATACATAATTTTAACAAAACTTGGCTTAATTTTTCTTGAAAAAAATAAAAATCATATGAACCTAATTATTTTAAAATTGAAATCACTTCTTGTGTAAAAAACAAAAGCAAAACTTTGTAATATTGGCACGGGCATATAAATTACGGTAGACAATACAAGGAAGATATAAATTTTTATAAGATTTTGTTTATATGCCGAACGTAATTCCTTCATGAAAATTTAATATAAAAATCGTAGTGACATATGAAAATTATTGACCACGTCGTTATTTAATTTCAATTAACTCGAGAGATGAAGGGATCGAATGATGTTTTGTCGAATGAGGCATTTTGCAATGAAACAAGCGCACAATAAAACACGCTGTACTACTGAATGCAAACAAATTGTGCAGTCACATCTATATTACTAAGAATTTCTGGGGTTGCTGAAGCAATTAAGTTTCCGAATGGTAAACTGAAGGAGCTACCTGAGATTAGCATCAACTTTCTTATACAACTTATAAATGCAATCATGAGAATTAATTTTATTCCCCCTCATTGGAAGGTGGCGCAAGTCATGATGATTCTTAAATCGAAAAAAATGGCAGAAGAAACGAAATCATACGGGCCTTTAGATAAAGTTCTAATAGGCCTTCATATCAGTCTCCTTCCGATAACCGCCAAGATGTTCGAATCGCTGTAGCTTTCGAGGATGCTTTCGAAGATTGAGAAAACAACATAATTCCAGATCATCAGTTTAACTTCAGGTATAAACTATTGAGCAGGTTTACAGGATAGTTATTAAAATTCATCAGATTTTAAAAAAGAAATTTGTTTTGCTCGGCAGTCTTCATAGATTTTTCACAGGCGTATGACCGTGTGTGGCATGAAAAACTTATTTGTAAAATCAAACACAAACTTCCCACCTCATATAGTATATTAAGTCATATATTAAAAAAAGATACTTTATGGTTAGACATGAGGATGAAATAACAAACATCCGTCAAATTCTCCTCTAATATTGAAATAATCTAAAGATTCCAATCTAAAATACTAAGGATTGCCACGAATAGACCACAGTTTGTACCTAATAATACAATACATCGGGATCGGGAAATACTGAGGAATTAATGAAGAAATTCTGCTTAGAGCTAAAGCCTAAAAGGAGAGAATATTTGAACATCCAAACACTTTGGCCAGCTGTCAAATGTCCAATAGTTCGGTAGTATACAGACTAAAAAGAATTTACCTCAGGACGTATTAACTAATCAGATTCTACGGTCTATTGCAATGGAGGAATGAGGCGATGAGCACAACTCGATCAAGACACTTCCACTTTATATACTCATCAATGAATGTTCTCTAAACAGGACAGATTGCAATAATCTCTGGAAGTCAAATAAAAAAAAACATAATACATATTTTAATCATCCTCATAATTAAAAAATATTACCATTCACATACTCGTAAGTAGCACACTTTGGTATGGGTATTAACATTTAGTAGCCACTACTTGCAATGCGGAAACTATGCAATAACATCTTAAAGAACAGCTCTGTTTAAAAATCACTAGAGATATTACATCAACTTTCCCACAGCGAGCTAAACATCCAGGCGTTTCCGGTAAGAATAACATCGACACCAAGTAGACAACCGGAACTGAGATCATAACATACGACAATGTGTCATAAGATACCAATGCACCCACTGCGTACATGAAGACAATTCGTGCATTCATAGACAATATAAGGATGGACCCAAGGCGTCCTCGAACCTTGTTGTAAAGAAACATTTCTTGTTTGTAAAATAGCACATTTTTATTTTTTATAGCAGAGAAATAAGAAATATATTTCAAAAGCATATTTATTCTATTATTATATATATATTCATGTACAAAAAGTTCATGATCGTTTATTTATACTGGTATTTACTTATTGTCAGACCGGCAGATAGAGACTGGAACGAAGTCAAGAGTCGACGGGTCGTAAATAAGTTTGAACCGTTTTATAAAAACAAAACACTTATTTAATTTAATACTTTATTTCGCCTTGTATTTGTATATAATAATCAATAAGAATATATGAATATAAGTTGGTAATGGACAAATGTTTGAGAGGAGGTAGTCCTGTCAGGAATGTGGTTTAGTATTGTTTGGATTTGTAAGAAATATAAACCATTGTAGGTAGTTGGATTAAGTAGGTTAGATAGAATGATATATGTTAGGTATCAGGATTGGTTAAGAACGCATACACAATCTATATATTTATATAGATATTTCACGTTCTTAATGTATTTCATTAGAATATAATTTTGTATATTTTTAGATCTTAAGTTTTGTAATAATTCTTTTGTTTAACCAAATAATTTATTTTTTCTTTGTTATTGAATTAACTAACAAAGTTATTATTACTGTTACTCTGCCATTGTATTTTATTTTACAAACCAGTTTCAAGGGCACACAGCTGGCCTGACAAATGCATTATTTCTATCAATGTACTGATAAAACACTATTAAAATAATCATTATTAACTCAAACTTCATACAGTAAGCATCACTAAATATCTTTAATTATTAACTCAAACGTCGTACAATAAACACCAAATTATTAGCTAACAATTAGAACAGTAAACATCTAAATATCAGCTCCAACTTTCAACAGTTTGATAAATTATAATAAGATTTTAATAGTGAATTGTATCACAGTATCATTGATATATACAGTTATTCATTTAATTTTCAATTATTGTAATTCGTCAAGTGTATTCGTATAATAAATGTTTTATGTAAAATACTAGTGTTTTGCTGCTATTTGATTTAAAGCAAGAAATAAAAAATTGTTATTAATTATTTAATAACAAAAAGGTCCTTCGAGAAACTTTGGCGCAATCCATCGCTATCAAAGGAGTTAGAAGCAATCCATCAATCTGAGAAATTGGATACCGTCAACATCGCAAATAAGCAAACCTCAAGCTTATATAGATACATAGGTCCAAACTCAACCATTTGGTCGTCTTCGAGCCGGATAAGAGCGGATGCGAGCTAAGATAATCAGCATTTTGATCCTTCGAAGAAGACTCACAACCATTTAGTCATCTTCAAGAGCGGATGCACACCATTAAACCATATTCAAGAACGGATACGAGCTAGGATAATCAGCATTTTTCAAAGAAGATTCCATCCATTTGATCATCTTCAAGCAAGATTCTCATCAACGGATCCAGCAATTGAGCATCTTCAAAGAAGATTCATCCCACATTGATCAACTTTGAAAAGGATTCATCAAGCAAGGTGAAAAATCTAGAAAAATCTCACTTTTGGCGTCAAGTACAGCAGCACACACGAGTCAATCGCAGCAGCATCTGGATTCAGTCTTGAAACGAGAGCTACTACACGACAGTGGTGTCAAGGTAATCCTAAAACATTTATATAATTCCCATCCTATCCTTTATTACCTCTATTTTGGGTTTTTGCACTTACATCTTACATATTTTTACAAATTTTTTACATATACTACTGTTTGAAGCGTTATTTCATTATACCAAGGTGTTTAGACATCAATGATTCATTTCCATCATAAGTTTGTATCATTGTTGTATTATATTTTTAATTAATCTTTCAACGATATTTAGTTTCTGTTTGTAGTTAATAAATCCTTGCCACTTTAGTCAAGTCATTTAGCGTTACCAAGCTATTGACCATCTATAGGGCTCGTATTAGTGTCATTAAGCACACACACACACACATTAATTGCATTGGTTGCGAATATTAGATTCCATAAATATAGCCTCTTATTACGTCATTTAATGTCCTCTCATAGGAATACGACACTTAGAGCACATATGCCAATCGCATTATTTAGCGAATATAATTATTCCATTTTAAGCATTTGAATATATTTGTTCAAATCAAAATACTCATCTGTGTATTTTGCACAGAAATCTTTTTACGTGTTACGTAATAGATCATCGATTATATTATTGCATCCACATAATATATATCTTTTTCAATTATTTTTTAAATATTTGAATTATATTTGTGTCATTCAGCACACATACATTAATTGCATTGGTTGCGAACATTCGATTCCATAAGTATAATCTCACATACGTCATTTAAAGTCCTCTCATAGGATTAAGACATTTAGAGTACATACGCCAATCGCATTTAAATAGCGAATATTATTATTCCATTTTTAGCGTTTGAATTTTCAAACCAAAATTACCGTCTGTGTATTTTGCACAGAAGTCTTTTACGTATTTTACGTAATAGAGTACCTTCATATTATTTGCATCAGCAATAATACACTATTAAAATTAGTTTTAAATATTATATTTAAAATATCAATAGAGATTTTAAAGTCACATTCACAATGTCTTTAAAAACCTTAATCACAAAAATACATAGTATTAAATCATCATTAAATCGATGCAGTAAAGCCATCGAAAATGTTGATATAAAAGATCCATCCACTTACGATGTGGAAAATATAAAGTTTCTTCATAAACAATGGGAACCACTAATGGCTTCTATTAATAAAACTCACTCTCAAATGAGAGAATTAGTAGAAGATGAGAGTGAATTGGATGCCATTGATGAAGAAAATACCGATTTTTGGATGCAATACGTTAAAATAGGCGCAAAAACCAATAAAATTATCTCAGCGTCTAAATCAATTGAAGCATCATGCACTTCAATTTCTAAAGCTGCCACTTCCAGCACACTTACAGCGCAAGTCAAACGCACAAGTCAAGATATGTTATCAACTGCTTTAGTCAACATACCTGACAAAAATGGTAAAATAATTACTGCACGCGCGCTTCTGGATAACGGTAGTACATCAAGTTTTATTACCAAGAGTTTAGTACAAAAATTAAACATTTATACTACAAATTCGGATGTAGTTGCTACCGGAATTGATAACTCCGAAGCTAAAACACATAAGCAAGCAAAAATCATTTTGCATTCATCTATTAACAATTACAAAACGTTTGTAAATTGTCTGCTCATAGACACAATAACCGACAAAATCCCACGCATCAAATTGGATATTGTCAATCTATCAATACCGCATACAATAAAACTAGCAGATCCTAGTTTTAACGAACCACAATCTGTGGATTTATTGTTAGGAGCTGACATTTTTTGGAAATTATTACGCGTAGGCAAATCAACACTATCCAATAATCGATTGCAGTTGCAAAATACTTCACTAGGTTGGATAGTTACTAAATACAAATCTGCTACCAACAACAATCATGCGCAAAATTATAACACATCCTTGCAAACTCAAATTCCCAAGCTTTGTGAAAGCGAGTATGTTAAAGAATGTGGCACTTTAATTATTAAAGAACAAACTCAATTTCCCAAGGTTTGTGAAAGCGAGTCTGTTAAGAAATGTAGGACTTTAACTTCAGAAGAACAAGCATGCCATGATCATTGTAGCAAAACTACTAATCGCAACTCAGATGGTAGATTAGTAATTACATTACCATTAAAATTGCCCACATCAGCCCTAGGGGATACCAAAACCACAGCTACCCAACAATTGCTTTCATTTGAAAGAAAATTTGATAGAATTACACAACATAAGTCTATGTATTCTACATTCACTCATGAATATATACGATCAGGTCATATGACTACTAACATTATTCATAATTCATCCGAACCTACATATATTTTACCGCATCACGGTATAGGAGACTCCAAAACAGCAATTAGTAAACCCTTTCCTTTACCACAAAGAAAGCGTGTTACTAGTAAACCTCATAAATCATTCCTACTGTCAAATTACTCCATAGCCAAGTCAAATTTTATATTTGACAAATTTTCAAATTTTAAATCGATCAATAGCGTCACCACATACTATTTACGTTTCATTCAAAATTCTAGAAACAAGACAAACGGCATTTTTACGGTCAAGGAATTGCATAATTCAATTCAAATACTTATGAAATTTACCAAAGCAAATGTTTTATCATTAATAGCTAGAACCTTGGATCCACTCACATTACAATTGCCTTGTGACATACCATGCGAATTAATGATACAACAACTATGGTTAATTAGCTTACATACAAGGTCTAAATTATTATTCTTAAATTCACATCCATATGCCACAAACACCACTCTTAATGATTCATATGTTGATAAGCTACTGACTGGATCAAATGATCTATCAGAACTCAAGCTCCGCTGTATTAAAACATTAGAAACATTAAGTAGTGCAGGATCTTATTTACGAAAATGGATGTCGAATGATCCCATTATTTTATTTGATTTAGACAACAATATTCAAGACCAACATTTTATAATAGATCACGCAGACTTAGAGCATTTTAAAACTTTAATTGTCAAATGGTGCTCAAAACCAGATTGTTTCAAATACAATATCGCCCATTTTGATCCACCTATAAAATTACCCAATAAAAATGTTCTATTTTTCATTGCCAAAATCTTTGATCCACATGGATTATTATCACCCCACGTCAAACCGTTTATGCTATTGAAACAACAATTAAGGCTAACAAATCTACACTGGAATCTTGAAATTCCAGAAATTTCAGTAAAAACATGGACTCCTGTAATAAAGCAATTACCAACCTTAAACAATGCATCCATACCACAAAAATCATTAATCAAGAATTCAAAAACATTTGAAATTCATGGTTTTTGTGATGCTTTAGAAAATGCATATGGTTCTTGTATTTATTTTAAATATATCAACCGCAACATTATAATTGACAAACTCTTCTATATCGACCCAGGAGGTATAGAATATTTCATATTAATCATTACTCAATATTTCAATTTAATCGTTAAATGGCCCTCTAAACCTAACTGTTTTAAATACAGTATATTGCATTTTTATCTACTTGCCAAATTAACGAAATTAAATTATCATAACAACTTCAAACTCACTTGTACACTGCAAACTCAAATTGAGGCAATCCTCAATTTCCATCCCTTTTTTTCCGCTTCCAATAATCCCAATGACCTAATTCCCTTCACACCTGGACACCTCTTATTAGGACGGCAGATCACAAGAATCGCTCCTGCAGAGAACGCTCCAACTAAATTAAGCCGAACGCAGCGATACTCGCAATTTCAAGACTTTATTCAAAGTTGTTGGAAAAAAAGGTCAAGCGAATACTTAGGACGCTGTAATCAGCTCGTGAAGTGGAAAATGTCAAAGGATGCTGTACCGCAGCAAGGAGCTTTGGTCTTAATCAAGAAGCCAAATCTTCCTCCATCGCAATGGATGTTGGATAGCCCAGTGAACTTAAGTGTTAATGAAGATTCAGCGACTCGAGCAGCCACTGTCAAGACAGCTAAGGGAAAAACCAGCGTCTAGTGCAACATCTCGTTCCGCTACTTATTACAGAACATCAGTTGAAAATCAAGATGATTCTTACAATTTTCAACGCGCGGGAGTATGGTTAAGAACGCATACACAATCTATATATTTATATAGATATTTCACGTTCTTAATGTATTTCATTAGAATATAATTTTGTATATTTTTAGATCTTAAGTTTTGTAATAATTCTTTTGTTTAACCAAATAATTTATTTTTTCTTTGTTATTGAATTAACTAACAAAGTTATTATTACTGTTACTCTGCCATTGTATTTTATTTTACAAACCAGTTTCAAGGGCACACAGCTGGCCTGACAAATGCATTCTTTCTATCAATGTACTGATAAAACACTATTAAAATAATCATTATTAACTCAAACTTCATACAGTAAGCATCACTAAATATCTTTAATTATTAACTCAAACTTCATACAGTAAGCATCACTAAATATCTTTAATTATTAACTCAAACTTCATACAGTAAGCATCACTAAATATCTTTAATTATTAACTCAAACGTCGTACAATAAACACCAAATTATTAGCTAACAATTAGAACAGTAAACATCTAAATATCAGCTCCAACTTTCAACAGTTTGATAAATTATAATAAGATTTTAATAGTGAATTGTATCACAGTATCATTGATATATACAGTTATTCATTTAATTTTCAATTATTGTAATTCGTCAAGTGTATTCGTATAATAAATGTTTTATGTAAAATACTAGTGTTTTGCTGCTATTTGATTTAAAGCAAGAAATAAAAAATTGTTATTAATTATTTAATAACAAAAAGGTCCTTCGAGAAACTTTGGCGCAATCCATCGCTATCAAAAGAGTTAGAAGCAATCCATCAATCTGAGAAATTGGATACCGTCAACATCGCAAATAAGCAAACCTCAAGCTTATATAGATACATAGGTCCAAACTCAACCAAGGATGAAGGATGTTAGTTCGATTAATAGCACTAAGATAACGCTCCGACGTTCAACGGAAAGGATCACGATTTCATTAATTATGAAATTCGATTGTATTTTTTTTATCTCTATCTGCGTCAGCGGCGGCTATATATTATAGAAAACAAATAGTAAATTATAATTATCAGGATCGCAAAAACTAGATTAAAAATTGTAATAGGATAAATTATACCGTAAAACTTCAAGGGATTGGCAGAAAATTGCGCCATATACTACCGAATTTTCTTTTTTGTGTATACTAATGTTATTTCTTATTTATTTAATTTTTATATTTATTTTATTTAAATTTAATAAGCTATTAACTGATATTTAAGAATAAGAATCCAGCTGTGCAAATAAGAGTGTGCATTGTATTTCCGAGCGAATGATCTTAATAACCCCAAAAAATGACTGTAGAATAGATAATCCCGCTAAATATGGGGTGCGTGATTTTTTTACGTAAAAAAATGAGTCAACAGCAACAGTGCATATTTCACAAGTGTTCAAAATATTTCATATTAATTTCGATTAGTTACTCGATTATTAAGTACATAAAATCTAAAAACTTTATATGCACTGTACCTGTCTTCGGCAATTTCCGCTACATATAATGGTACAATTAGAAATGTTCCTCCTGATCCTATACCAGCAAAAACTCTAGCGACGAATATTTGGATGGAGTTTCTTGCCGTTATTATACATATCCTGTTTATCTATGAAAGAATTCAATAATTCAAGAATTTACATTCTTTATATTCTATTTATATCTGATATTTACCAAATAAGGAATTGCAAGTAGGCAAGCTGTTATTTTTCTGCCAATTTTATCAACTAGATACTTGAAAATAAAGCAGCCCAAAATTGCTCCCAAGCAGAGAAGAGCACCAACTAAAGATCCATCTTCTGATGTCAACGGGATCTGCAATGGGGATTTCGTAGGAGATTGAAGAACCGGTAGGCTAGGCGAAGGCCATCCAGCTACAGTGCCATACGTTATTGTGCTTAAATTAACTGCAACAAAATTTAAATTAAATTTTCAAGGTGAAAATGTACATAAAATTGCGCACCTCACTTTTTCCACTTGTTTCAACTCCTTTCATCAACTTCCTTTCTCTCTATACGATAAGCGGCACTTATTTTCCTGAGCTACATTTTTTATAGCAACATTCTTATTTAAAAAATAATGAAAACATAGATCATTTCTATTTGAAATAAACACTACCTCAAACTGAAATCAGTGCTCCAACAACTCAATTCCTGTTGTTTAGGAGTTGGTTGAAGTTGGAAAATTTTTAGGAAACACATTCTCTGATAGGTATGCTATACTTTGAAAAATAAATTAGAGTTTTATCGTAATTTCTTCACTTTACTCAGTCCTCAAAACACATACGCTATATTATAAATTTTAAATTAATGTAGACTCTTATAATTAGTCCATTTACAACTATAGCTTATATAGGAAGAAATAGGAATGATATAGAAATACAGCTTATATAGGGTTTTCCAATAGGGGCGGAAAGACATGCATTTGCCATGCATGTTCCTTGGTTAGAAACTGTGCTGGATGTCTTCTTCTGTGGACTCCTTCATAACGCGTATCGTTTTCTCTTTACAGCTGCAATGGTCCGAACTCTAATTCTTTTTAATGCAGATTTTATCTTTGAGAATAGATAACAGTCGCATGGTGTCAACTCAAGCGAATAAACTAGATCTATAAAGCTAGAAACTTATATTTTACTAGAAAAGTTTTCAATTGTGAAAATTTTTGCACAAGAAAGAAATCCATGCGAAACGAAGAATCACAAATTATTATATACAAAAAAGTGTTGTACAAAATTTATAGATCTATAAAAAATGCACATATTATCATCTATCACTTTTATTTGTACGGCTAACAGTTTCCGAGAAAAAAGTGAAATTTTCTCATGGTTTTGTGATTGTCATGTATTTCTCGAAAACGTTTAGCCGTACGAGGAAAAGTCATAGGTGATAATATATGTATTTTTAAGAGATCTACAACTTTTGCATAAAATTAATATTTCGCAAGATGAATAAATCAAATATTTTTTCCCGAATTTTTTTGATTTTCAAGGTTCTTGGGGATGGGCTATCTGTTAAAACTATTTTTATCCAATAACACCAAATGGGAAGATATTGCAATAAAAATTCGCAAAAAAAAATCACCTAGAGTAAGTAAGGGTCACTCTCTATTCATATATAATAATATTAAATCACTAGCATAGAAAATTATTATTTACAGTTAAAAAAGTGAACTTTCTTTAACTTTTCATACCGCACCGATATTTCAGCAAGAACCCAAGGATATCAATAATGTTATAATTTCTTCTTTATAAAATAGATAAATTACAAACACATTTTCGATGCACGTAAAATAAAAATTTCAAAAAATATTTGCATTAAGATGTTTACCAATAATTGCTGCAATGTACTGATTTTTAACTATGTTCATTTTTCTAAATGCACTAAGTTTGAACACGCAAAATCTTTAATTCACATTTACTATACGATATTACTGGAGTATTTCAAATACTGTACGCGTAATGTGTCTCTAATATCGCACAACAACTGTTAAGGAAGAAGAATATATGATAATAGATAAAAGAATTAACTTTTTAACAAAACTAAAACGATAAACTTTGACATTGTCTGGTTGGTGTAATAAATCAATCTCTTTGTATACCTTTTTATTAACTTATTATTTGCTTAAAATGTTTTATTTAAGCAGTTAAATGATAAATGTGATTATATTAACAAGTGAAATTCGGGACATTATGGGGAGTCAAACCAAATCAGATTTTTTTAAACTCTTAATTTGTTTGTAATTCTTATAAAGCCGCAATGAGTAGGAGGGTGACGATGTTATACGGAGAAGATTACGCATGTGATCATAAGACTCGCTGGAGCCACAATTAATGCAGATCTTGGCGCTAGTGGAAAAGTGAGAAACTCGATTTAAGGAATTTTTTTGTTAACTGGTCTCGCATTGCGACAGAATTAATGTGACGTCAATATTAGTACACAAAGCCGGATTAACTTTTTGGAGGCCTAGTGTAAACGGTAATTATAAATATCAGGTTAAATTGTAAGTATCTATTCACTTCGTTGCAATTGGCATCTCGCAAAATCAATTGTATATATGTGGGATATTTTTTAAGATTAGTTTTAAGTTTAAATATAATTAGTTTTAAGAAAAAATAATTTTAAGGAACACTGTAGAATAGGTTAAAATCTTTGCTAAGATCGGGATATATTTGAATGCTTTAAAAGAATGACTTGTAGACCCCTCTAAGTCGTTCGCTGGCAGCATGCATAGCGAACGCCAAGGGGAACGCATCAGAATGCGTTCGCTGGCTAAAAGAGCTGACACGTAGGGCGCGGCTCAGACAGAGATTGATTCTAAAAATGGCGACAAGAGATGAGATGTACATAGTTTGTACGGCGTTGTTATTTTTGTGAGTTTAAGTAATATTAACGAGTGTTATTATTATTTGTGAATTAAATCCAGTTTAACTTTATTATTGTGTGTAATATTTGTTATTGTTGTCAGCGTAAATAGTTAGAGTTAAGCATACAAATGTAATGTTAATTACTAGGGTGTATTTATCATTGTAAAATCATTGTGTTTGTTAACTATGAACTATCGAAACTGCGTATTACGTGATAACACGCAAAACATTGTAAAAGGACTCTAAATCTAAGTATTGTATTTTAATCAAGTGTTATTATCTTTGTGAACTTTATTTTGATTAATTCGCTTTATTGAAATGTATTGTATAACTGCGTGAAATTATTAAATGAACTACTATTATTCAAGATATGTGTTTACTCGTCTAAAATAAACTATATTGTTATTTTGCACCACATTTGAGGATTCAACTTTAATTGTTACTTGCAAAACTACAACTTGGAGGCTCGTCCGGGATTGATAATATTACACTAAAATTGTAGAAATTACACTACAAATTGGAGTCTAAACCGGGATGGTTTTAGATTCTACACCACATATATATTTATCTATATATATATATATATATATATATATATATATATATATATCTGTGGAAACGAGAGTACCATGCCAATCCTGATGTGGAAAACAAGAACTATCCAACTTCTTATGTGGAAAACAATAACCAATCCACTAATCTGATGTGGAATCAAGGTACTCTTATTTAATTTAGGGCAAATGTCAATTCAATTAATATTCAACTATGTAATATCTTAGTTGGTTTGTCAGGATGATAAAGAATCACATAATTGGTTTAATACATTTATTGAATAAAATAATAACGATGATAATAATAATGATAATAATAATGCTAATAATAATGCTAATAATACAATAAGGTTACAATATAAACGTTGGTGTTTACTTTACAAATACAGAACAATGAATGCATGCACAACCTTAAGTTCTAGTTAATATATACTCAGTCCTACATTAGTTTTCAGCTTGACTTAAAAAGGTTTGTTTTTATTACTTCCAAGAATACGCTTGGTTAATTTCAGTAAACACATCCCTTACGTATTCAGTCACTGGTTTAAAGTTTCACACAATATAATTGCTTCGACCTTTCACTTGGTTTCTATTTAAAACATACCCTCATTAATCACATTCTTTATGAGTTTCCTAGAACGGGTGTCATAGTTATGAGTTCTTTGTTTGCTTGATTTATTTGTTCTTTCCACACGGCCGTCCGACTTCTCTTTGGCCCCTAAAGACGATACGTCACTGCGGTCATCTGGTTGCGGTTCGGCACCTGACACAACATCTACAGTTTCAGAATCGCTGTCGTCTGAGAACATGCCCCATGGCTTTATGTGATCGGCACTGGAGTGTGTATTAGAAGAACCTTCCCCTTCACCGATACGTCTTACCCTATAGCGTTCATTTGGGTCAACTCCTGTAATTTGATACGGTCCTAAGTATTTATTATGCAATTTCAACCCAGTACCAAACTGAGTTCTTTTTACAGCTACAACGTCTCCGATTTTGTATGTCCTAGCTGGTTTCCTATTTCTATTGAAATTCTTGCGATTCTCTTCCTGTGTTTTTAATATTTGTTTCTTGGCGTTAACACGTAACTCTTGCAAGTCATCCTCTCGCATTTCTCGATTAACTTCTTCTAACAGCTGATAGATATGCATCTCATCTTCTGTTTTCATTGTGACACCTGTTAACAACTTGAAAGGTGTAGTATTTATGCTGCGCTGATAAGTTTTGTTTAATGCTTGCTGTACTCGTCCCACGTATTTATACCATTCGAGTGGTTTATTTATAGAAAGCTTGGCCAACACTGGTATAATAGTCCCGATTACGCGTTCCACCTGTCCATTTCCTCGAGGTACGCCTGTAGTAATCTTGACATGTTCAATATTTCTAATCTTGCAGTAATCTTCAAATTCTTCTGAAGTAAATGATGTTCCTCGGTCACTTACAATACGATACGGGTCGCCAAATACTTCAAACTGGGTTTTCAACTTTGTAATAACTTCAGTACTGGTCAATGACTTGACCGGATAGAGCCATACAAACTTCGTAAAGGCGTCCACCACTACCAGTATGTGTTTATACTGCTTACTTGTAGCTTGTAGAGGTCCTACATGGTCTACGTGGTATGTTTGGAATGGTACTTCTTATTTTTCAATAGGATGTAACAACCCTTCCTGCTTTCCCATTTTTCGGTCTGCTACTATGCACATTATGCAGTTTTCAATGCTAATTATTGCCTAGTTATTTTCTTGTCCACGTTTGGAATGTAATAATCGGCATCAATTGATTCTTTTGTTTTCTTTAGCTTATAATGTCCAATATCATGAGCTTTTCTTATGATTTCACCTTCCATAGACTTCGGTATCACGATTCGTCTTCTGTCTGTACCTGGATCTTCATAATAAACCAATTCATTTACCATAACGTAGTTGTCATACTTTTGCGTTTTTAACAGGGTCTTAACTAATTGTAATTTCTCGTCCTGTTGCTGAGCTGCTATCATTCGGTTTAGTAGATTGCTGTCTACCGTCATTACGGCGTTCCTACTTAATGCATCGACGTGCGTCATTAACTTTCCTGGACGGTGTTCGATTGTGTAATTATACTCACTTAACAACAATATCCACCTTGCCACTCTCGTCGATAAATCACGTTTATTTATAGTCATTTGAAAAGCGGCACAGTCCGTAATTATTTTAAATTTTAAACCTAACAGGTATACTCTAAACTTTTTTAATGATTCGATTACTGCTAGAATTTCCAATTCGTAGCTACTATAGTTCTGTTCATGCTGATTGGTTTTTCTACTCATATAATAAACTGGATGTAATTTATTGTCAGAGTCTTTTTGCAACAAAATTCCGCCGTAACCCCACTTGCTAGCATCACAATGAAGTTCTGTTTCGGCTTCATGTCTGTATATCGATAACACCGGGTTTTCACACAGTTTTTGCTTCAACATGTTAAACGATATACGCTGTTGATCACTGAACACAAAATTACTCTCTTTACGTAATAAGTCACTTAGTGGTTTTGCGATGTTACTATAGTCTTTTATAAACTTTCTGAAATAACCTGTGAGCCCCAAAAAACTTTGTATGTCCGTCACTGTTTTCGGTTCAGGATACTTCATTACACTTTTTATTTTTGTTGGCGATGGCATAATCATATTGTTTGTAATTATATGCCCTAAATACTCTACACTTTCTTGCAAAAATTGACACTTTTTCCATTTTAATTTTAAACCAAACTCACTTGCTTGTTTAAAAACTAAAGTTAAATTATTTACTGCTTCCAGTTCGTCTTTTGCCGGTAGAATTAAATCGTCTATATAAACCAACAAAATACCTCCACTTATTAATTTATTAAACACGGTGTTTATAAATCTTTGGAAAATCGCTGGACTGTTACAAAATCCAAACGGAAGTCTCTTGAAGACATATTGTGATTTTCCCGTGACGAATGCAGTGTACTTTTGACTGTCTTGATGTATCGGAACGTGGAAAAATCCATTTTCTAAATCTAGTGTGGTGAAAAGCTTGGCGTCTCGTAGCTTGTCGAGTTGTTCCTGTATCACAGGCAAAGGATAACGGTCTTTTACTACCCTCTTGTTTAACTTGCGGTAGTCTATACAAAGTCGACTGCTACCATCTTTCTTTTTCACTAGCACGACTGGACTCGCGTACTCCGATGCTCGTTGTTCGATAATACCGTCGTTCAACCAGGTTTGTACATGCTTCTCAACTTCTTCCTGTTCGCAGTAAGCCATACGTCGCGGATTTTGATAAACAGGAACCTCTTCGGTCATGTATATTTTCGCTTCTACTTCAGTAACCCTTGTTACTTTTGGTTCATAGGTTTCAACAAGTTCCTTAATTTTAGCCCTGACATCTGGACTAATATTATTACCCATGACGATTTCGTCGTCGACTACACATAATATTTTATTCTGTTCACTTTCCTCGTACTTTTTTCGCATGGTAATACCGTCTACACTTATTGTGGTTTCTACTTGGTCTAGCAGAGGTTTACCGATTAAGACACTATGTCTAGTTGTACTTGATGGAACTATTAAAAAGTTAGTATAGTACTGTTCATTGTCTACTTTTACTTGAGCACTAAATTCACCCAAAACTTTGATTTGAAATCCTCCGATTCCAGTCAATACAGTATTGTTTTCACGCACAACCACACTGCTGTTTAATTTAAAGTAGTCGTCAGCTCTTATCAAATTCTGATCACTTCCGGTGTCAATCAGACATTTAAAACTGATACTGTCTATACTCATGTCTTTTGTCATATCGCATGTTTCATTTGTGTTCACTAACAAAGTATCACCCGTTTTATTCGCGGTACAATTTCTCGAAATATGTCCCTCTTCATGACATTTGAAACACCTTATTTTACTTTCACTTTTAATGTTTTTCTCACTTGGTTCGAATCTTTTAGTCCTACTGTCTTGGTTGCTTTTTCGGCTCACGTTTGCCTTGTGTCCGGTTTTATTACAATTAAAACATTTTATCGCGTCTGGTCTGTCGCGTCGCGTTGGTCTGTCTTTACGTACACTAAAATTATTCCTTTCTTGCACTTGCAATAGTGTCGAATCATACCGTTTTACTTTTAACAACAAATCAGGCACTGTTTTAAAGTCACACATTGATAACACACTTATCAAGTCTTTGTTGTTTAGTTCGGCTATTATGTACTTTATCACGGCCTTTTCACTAATATTATCACTCTTACTAGCGATTGCTTTCACCGAGTATACATAATCTTCTATTGCTTCGTTTTTTTCTCGTTGTCTCTTCATTAGTTCCATGTGTACGTCAGACTCATCGTACTCCACTGGGAAATTTCTGATTAACTCGTATTTGAACGTCGTCCAATCCTTGACTACGTTCAAACTAGCATCGAACCAGTTTTTCGCGGCACACTGCAGCTTGTTGACACCTTGATGAAGCTTCACTTTATCACTCCATCCATAAATGTCTGCTACTTCCTCCAATTTTCGCACCCAAGCTGTAGCCGTCAATACCGTGGTTGCTGGATTAAACACAGGTATGCATTCCAGGTTCTGTGTCGGCATAAATCCATGGTGATTCATTTTCTGTTCCTGTATTGTACTGTTCCTGATACTCAACTGCAATAGTTCTGTTCTAAGCCTCGTCAGCTCTGCTTGTACTCCCAACCAACTATCTTCATTAGATGTTGAGTTACCTGAGCGTCCAGCTAACAAACTATCTTCCACAGTAGTATCGTTCATGTTTACGTTATATGCCATTTTCAATTTTCTCCTCGTAAAACAGTTTACACACTTTTCTGATACAATTCACTTGCTAATCCTATTATAAAGTCCGTCTTATAAATTCTCGACTATTCCGCTAATGAACTATCACTTGAAAGCACTGTTTGTAGAAAACTATCTTGTATTATTCTTCTCTGTATTATTCACTTGTGTATAACTCGTAGATAACTAATCCGCACTTAGTTCAATTCGCTATAAGTTACTAATCCGCACTTCTGATGTGGAAACGAGAGTACCATGCCAATCCTGATGTGGAAAACAAGAACTATCCAACTTCTTATGTGGAAAACAATAACCAATCCACTAATCTGATGTGGAATCAAGGTACTCTTATTTAATTTAGGGCAAATGTCAATTCAATTAATATTCAACTATGTAATATCTTAGTTGGTTTGTCAGGATGATAAAGAATCACATAATTGGTTTAATACATTTATTGAATAAAATAATAACGATGATAATAATAATGATAATAATAATGCTAATAATAATGCTAATAATACAATAAGGTTACAATATAAACGTTGGTGTTTACTTTACAAATACAGAACAATGAATGCATGCACAACCTTAAGTTCTAGTTAATATATACTCAGTCCTACATTAGTTTTCAGCTTGACTTAAAAAGGTTTGTTTTTATTACTTCCAAGAATACGCTTGGTTAATTTCAGTAAACACATCCCTTACGTATTCAGTCACTGGTTTAAAGTTTCACACAATATAATTGCTTCGACCTTTCACTTGGTTTCTATTTAAAACATACCCTCATTAATCACATTCTTTATGAGTTTCCCAGAACGGGTGTCATAGTTATGAGTTCTTTGTTTGCTTGATTTATTTGTTCTTTCCACATATATATATATACTATAGTAACAATTTCCTTCGACATTGTCATCTATATCCTGCGACATGATTAATACAGTCATGACAAACACAATTGTGTTGAAAATAATAAATAGTATACATCTGTGTCGTTTTCCGCTCTCTCCGAACCTTCGGCTATGATCTCGTACACACAAGGAGAACTGCATACGTTCGTATAATTTGCGTGCGAACAAGTCGGGTTACATAAACGGGGAAAAATGCGAATTCTTGAGCAAAAGGAATCATATGAACATATTTACACGGCAATTTTAATTCCGCGCGTGTTAATATTATTAAAACCGCGAGGAAAAAACTGCGCAGCATTATTCCTCAGTCTGACTTGAGAAAAAAAGTATTATAATGAAAGATTTAATAGTTCTTGCCAAAAAGCTATATATACATCTTAAATATATTGGTCTTTCACCAATAATTATAAATAAATCGTATGATTAAGATTTGGTATTTGGTGACATGTAAGCTAAAATGTAAATGTAAATCTAAAGTTCAATCTAGGACGTTCTAATTTTCTAGCCTAACCCTTTCTAAACAATTATTTTAGTTTTTCTAGAGCTAAGGAAAAGTAGTAGGTCTTCTGTCGCCCATTCCTTTAGTTGAATGTAGAATTTCTTTTTTGGATTTGTTTACTGCTTGTATTGTACCTTTTAGAATAAACTGGATTTCTTAATTCCGTTGGAAATTTAGTAATCCGCTACATTGGCATTTACATAATATTTTCTGCATGAGTTCGATGGAAAATCTGCTGTCTCCCTGTTGTCTTTGTGGTTGTTCTAAATATATTTTTGCCTATTATATTCACTTTTGTATATACGGTTGTTGCTATAATAAGCTCGTAACTTGTTTTCGGTGGCGGAGTTAATCACTTTCATTTCTATGTGACTTTCTTCTATGAACTTGGCTAAAATCTCTTGTTCTTCATCATTGCCATTGCTGGAATGGTGGTCTTCGTCAGAGTTGAACGAATTTCCATATCCTTGTCGTTTGCTTTCAGCCTGATACTTGGGGATATATGCGCTTCTGAGTTTGTAGATGTTTTTATTGTGCCATGTACACCAAACATTGTTCTTTTGTGTGATTCTTTCGAACGCCGAGTAGCTAACAGGTAGTCACAAAGTATGACTTTTTTACCATAATATAGCTACATTTGAGGTTAAATAACCTAATTCTTTGTCATTTTTGCACTTCAATTAAAGTGCGCATCAAAGACTAGTGTGCACATCAACTGCTTTGCGGCATGGATTCTAATAGGTTCGTTATTTCGCCATTATCAGCCCATGACAATGACATTTTATATGAACCACTATAAGAAACTATCATCTTTCCTGACAAAATTCACATATTTTAATAAATACGATTTTGAAAGAAGTCCATATTGTTGACTGTGATATTAAACTTTGTGACCTCCTAGTGCTTTACGGAGAGAGCGGATCTAAATTGAAAATTACCCCACGGTTCCCTCAGATAGCTTTATTACCAGATTTTAAAAGAACGCTTAATACCTTTGCTTTCTTTTTGTTTCGGTTTATTCATTTGTTGATTTCTTTCTTCTCCAATTTTAATGGGTGTCCTTTTCCTCTCCTAAACTATTTCTTTCATGATCTTTGTGGACCCTTTTTTCGGATAGAAGTCGTCGGATTAGTGCACTACCAGTTCTCGAAGCCAGCAGCCGCCACTGAACCAGTATGAACCTACCGTATACAACTCTGCGATCACCCGCAAACTCCAACGTGGAGATTATCTAACGCTTCCAATCCAAGGTACTGCGTACTATTGTAAATACTCTATGATTTGTGACTGATAAAGATATTCACCACAACCTACAACTACCCAGGGTCAAAGACAAAATTATAAAGTACAGAATCAAGTACAGAGATCAACTGGATGACCATCCACACACAAAGAAGAAAGAAAACTATCAAGCGATTTAGGCGACGTAAATATTCACGTGTACATCGTCATGTGCACTTGGAAGCAGAAAAACCTTATGTATCTTTGGATATATTCCGTTCATTATTTTATTATGTCATTTATTAAATATCCTAAGGGATAGATTGTAAAATTCTGCGATGTCAATAAAAAAATTGAAAAAATAGAATTAGACCTGACTCGAAGGGACGTAGAGTCCTGTACGTCGTTGAAGCTATGTAGTTCATGTGATGAAATACTTGCGAGTTTTGCGAAAATTTAGACATTTTAAATATATGTGGAATAATAACGGTTACTAAGAGAAGGTAATTTTAAGACTCCAAGTTATAAAGGCCCACACTAACCACTACACTACCTAAGACGCTATTTTTAATTAATTTAAATATTAAGCTACTTTAAATCACGTAATGTTACGAGATTATTTTAAATAATTCATTAATATTAAATCTATTTTGTATTAAATACTTTTTGTATGGTAATTTAGTTATACATACATATATATATATATATATATATATACATAAAACATACATCTTAAGAATACTCATAATTTTATTAAATAAAAGTAATAAATCATTTTTAATTAAAAGGTCACAACAATCGGGTCCAGGTGGTACTTGTCAGTGCTTTTACGAAGTAGCTTAGAAGAACCTTTAGCTAAACACCAAAATAAAATATTTACGATACTCGTATTTAATATGTTGATGTAAATTTTATGTGTTAGTTGTGTTGCTGTAAATTCAGGCGCAATGCTTGTTCGTAAACTCCTATATTTTTAACTTGAAATTTTAAGTTATATTATTATTACTATTTAATAAAAATAACTATTAAATAAAGTACTCTTTTTCGTTCCCCCTCTTCCACCCTCCTTTTTACTCTCCTCCCTTATTTTCCCTTGGAAAATACGCCTTTACCATTACTCATTTTCCCCCTGATTCTAATTGCCCTTCTTCCTGCTTCGATTCTTATTTTGTCTCTTTTTCTTCCTACATTACTATATATTCCGGCGTGCTGTTCAGCCCTTACACCCATTTGACATACCTTTCTTGAATTTGAATGAAAGGAGTACTTTGAATGAAAGGAACGCAATAATGACAGGAGAGACAGAAAGAAGCTAAGCAGCAAAGACAGAGGAGGGTGGAAGAGAGCGAAGGAGCAGACACGGAGAGATTCAGCTGCAAGAAAGAATGGATAAAATTGACAGCAAATGAAATTGAAAACAGCAAATATAATGAAAGATACGAGAGGATTTGGGAAAGAGATACCGGAATACATACAACAAAAAAACACAAGAGACATAAGAAGAATCGCAAGATTTAGAATGCGAAACAAAGAGAAAGGTAGTAGATAATGGGAAAATAGAGAGCAAAGGATGCGCAAGGTGTGCGGGGGAGAGATACAAATGCTAGTGCAAGTATTAATGTGAAAAAAAAGTAAAAAGGTGGTTGGCGGAGATAGAGAGAAGAAGCGAGGAAAGAGAAGGAATGGCAGAGTAGAAACAGGAGGGAGGTAGCTCGAAAATAGAAGCAGAATAAGTTTAAGTTTATGATATTTTTTTTTTTTTTTGGTAGAAGAGAGAATGAGTAGATAGAATAAGGAACACAAATGAAATGTAATTAATCACAATGATATGTAATTTAATGATTTAAGGCGGAAGAATGTAGTTCTTATTGGCGAAGATATTAAAAATAAATATTAAAAAAAATAATTATTAAACAAAGTTACATTTTTATGACTTCTTAAAAGAAAATTTGTACTATACTAACTACATTACAAAATGTTAAGCTACTTTATTTATACACAGTGTTTGATATTCTATCTCTAATCTAAAATTTGCGGTAAGAAAGTATCCGTTTATTAATTATTGCTTACATTATTGCATGTTTCTGAAGTACAGGTGCTTCAGAAACATGCACTTGAGTAATAAAGAGGTCGGCTACGAAAGCGTTATCAGTTCAAACACAATAAAGGCTCGTTAAAAGCTGAGATAATGAATATATAAGACTTATGCGTTTCATATATTGCATCTGGATTACATTAAATTTATTTTGTAGTTGAACATAAAGTGTTAAGTGTAACAATTTGAAATATCAAGATAATGAACGACACAAATCAAGGTAAGACTATTTAAACCATTATTGACGATTTTTTCATGAGTTAAAGGGTTAACTCACCCTAACATCTTAAAAAAATTTCTTAAATTGGTAACTATAATTTTACGAATGTTTTAAAAGTTTACTCTTTCTAATATTCCGAATATTACTCGAGTTATTTCAATTTAAAATGAGTGCAATAAAATATATACTCGTACTTATACCATTTTTTTTTTCTTTTGCATTTATCTCGAAACTATTTTTCTTGAACTGGTAGCCACGATATCTCAAGAACGCCTCTTCCAATTTTAATAAAAATTACAAAATATCTTCTTTATAAAATTAACTATCGAATAATTTTGCAATTCGATAGTTTATGTTTTATTTAATTATTTAACTAGAAATTCAAACAAAAAATCAAGTTTTTTTTTCAAATAACCGTCAAAAATTT
Source organism: Panorpa germanica (assembly GCA_963678705.1). Lineage (NCBI taxonomy): Eukaryota > Metazoa > Arthropoda > Insecta > Mecoptera > Panorpidae > Panorpa > Panorpa germanica. The sequence continues at coordinate 640,538 of OY783219.1, read as the reverse complement.
TCCTACGCTACTCGATAAGTATAACTTTTACTTCTGACGATGGTACGATTGTACGATGGCAACCATTGACGGGCCTCCCGGCAAACCTTATATCTCTATCATTTATAATATTTTCTAATAATGTTAAAGTAAGCGTATTTTTATATGCTTGTTGCTATGGTTCTTACGTACCAAAGTGACCTCCAACGTTAAAAACCCCCTCCACATCTTGAATATTTGATTGTATCACCTCTTTTTTATTCTTAGCGCAAGTTGTACAGGACTATTTGAACGATTTGTACGGAGATGGTGACACTACTCCGTGTGACACCGGAACTCCTTGTGAAATCCGTTTGGAACTTCCGGTATGGTTTGATGAGGAGAAATTTAAGCGGTATGAAAACAGTTTGGACCAAGTGTGGAACACTTGTTCACAGCTATTTTTAAAATAATACAAATATTCAGCATCCTAACATTCTTCTAAACTTTTGACAAATTCATTTAAATTAATTAAGAGTACTACAGCTACTTATTTTTACTCTAACAAAAATTTCAACATGTATGTAACATTATACTGAACATACTAGGCTATGTTTTAATGTCACACTCGTCAACGCAAAATCTAAATTTGATCTGTGTAAGATACACTTTTTATTTATAAAATTGCAAATGTCATTACATTAAATAACATTATTAAATAAAAACTAACAGTAAAGAATTAAAGAAACATACATTTTCTACTTTTGGCCTTACTGTAGTCCTTAAAAACGATATCGTAATCCAGCTTAGATGCTATATCTGTTTCAATAGATAAAACTGCCAAAGTTTAAAGTAAAGTTGAAAAGTTCTTTCCTGTGTGTATATCTTGACAGCTATTTAATATATGCTCTTTTCTGAAAAAGAAAAAATTCTGGATTACTTCTTGAAATGTTTACTACATGGTCCAGAAAGTTTAAAACCGTTATTAATAAAAATGGACGAACAGTAAAAAACGCGTAAAAAACGGAAATTATTATGAGAGACGGTTGTACATTTTTTTTCTCAGACTATTAGCTTTCAAAATATAGTATCTTTGGCGTAGGCTGCAAAAAGTTGAATTATTTATGCACCTGAAAGTAGGAAATATTTTACGGATTCAGGCATGTCATAATAAACGGAACGGTGACTATTCGACACAAAATAAGTTTTTATTGTTGAAAATACAAAAGTTATGAAATAATAATTAATAATAGTTAATAATAATTAGTGTTAAAAAGATAACTTACGGTGCGCAACTGGGACAAAAGTGACTACAATGATTATCGCAAACCGGCACACCGCACGATACCCAACATTGTTTTTTTGTTTTCCTTCCAAGTGTAAAGAAAACATCGTTTTTACTTTTCTAGTTTACCCGTTGAATGTTCACCCATCTTCAAAAAGTAATTGTAGTTAAAAGAAGAACTAATAAAAAAATAATCTATATTTATAATCTAAGGAATAGTATACTAAATTACATAATACATTTATGTTAAAACCATGAAAAAACTGTAAAACAATGAGAAAAGCAAAAAAAGTGCATTTACTAACATTGGAAAATACTATCGTCGTTTATACACTGACTTTTTTAGGGAACAGAGGCAAGTTTCACTGGCTCGCCTTTGCCGGTAAACTACCAGATCCGGACGCTGCTGGAATCTGAAGTCTCTCTCACTACCTAGATTTTTTAGGGGGCATAGGTGAAGCGCAATCTGTAGTCATATGAGAGAGAAATAGGAATTTGAAATTGCAACTGTTCCTTAAAAGTCCCAGAATAACGCAGAGATAAGTGTGAACTAACTACAAGGTTATAATGATGATTTTACACATAAAGTTTAAAATAAATACTAACATTTTGATGTCAGTCCAACAACCAAAAATGGATAAAATACCATTAGAATACAAGTGCAGTAAACGCAAAGTTCAACACTGTGCCTCATAGAAAAAGATTCTATCAACAAAATATGTTATGTTATTTCGACATAACCTATAATTAGACGTCGCTACGTACAAACTACTGTACCTGTGATATAAAATTTGAATAGAGTGTTCTTGACCTGTCTTAAGTGTATCTACCAAATTATAAAAAATGGTGCTAAAACAACAACTGATTGTCGCCTCTCGTCTGATAAGACCAATGCAGTCATTCCAAGAATGCAAGGTCGCTGTTTCAGATAACAACACCTGATATGACTTCAATGATAATCAGATATAAAGAGAAGGGTGGAAGGGAAGGGATAACGGTTACAGAGGCGCTATCAGTATTATAACAATCATATTGTTAGGGTTGTTTAATTACAAACAATCCAACAAGAATATATTTATTAATAATCAATCAGAATCAAATATGTAGTATTATAAATGTGGTCAAATCAACATCGCTGTCAGAAGCCGTGAACCAGAGTGACCAAATCCGAGCCTAAATCCGAGCCCAAATCCAGAGGTCCAGTCTTTGCTTGCAATATCCACACGTGCCGTTGTCACCCACTCCCCGATATCCCTTCATAAGGTCTGCAATCTTATTAGGTCATAAGTATTATGCGTAATCCATCTCCCTGGTAGGTCCGAAACAGTGGTCCATTGTATTTGGCTATTCCTAGAAGTGTTATTGTCTTGACTCAGCAACAAATACTGTGTCGCACCGAACTGGCGTTATCACTCGGCCAACCTGACGCTAGGTTGACCTCGACCTGAGTGGTTACTGTAATAACAAAATAAACGATAGAAAACAGAAATGCAAACGCATGTAAAAAAAAAATGAAGCAGTTGTGTCCAACTATTCATTATCTCTACATATCGTTTAAAAATTTCGCATTGGAGTTTATGAATTTCCGGCCCTGCAGAAGCCTTCACTCAAAAATAACCAACACTCACGTTCCATTTTACATAGGCACCAGAATGGCCCACCCAAAATACAACATGTCAACATCACATGAATACAGGTCCTCCACCCCTGTCCCGATCTGTATCCCTCTTAATTATGAATATCGGCGCAGCGGCCTTTAGACATAATTACTAGCTCATGTTATATTCTCCATAGACCGACATTTACCGTCATCCTAGGTCTACAATATAACACAAACGATTAGCTACATGAATTTCGGCCCACGCCTCATTCACAATCAATTCCCGTGATACGTTGTGTTATATATGATTGTAGCTAGACATACAACCATCTCACCTATAACACAACCTGAATTGATTTCAAACACATGGTCACCTGATCACTACCAATACGATGCTTATTCTCACGTGTCTACGTATTTTAAGAACAGCACAATATCGTTCTGTAGGACTGTTACCATGTAGTTACGTACGTAACAAACTTTTTATACCAGCAATTCAATAATTCTCACGTATTTTATGCAATGCTTTTTCAGTACTGAAATAATCTGTTTCATCATGGTATAATCTGCAATCTGCCATTGCGCAATTTTAGGTACAATCCATAGCTGAACTCTATTTTCCAGTTTCCTTAAAATTCCTCAACCGTACTCTTCCCTCCTTACACTTTACGTATAAGTTTGTAATAATTGTTCAACTTTTGGTTCTGCTGCTACATCCAGTCAACTTCTGTTAAACTCAATTCAAATCAATCTCAAAATTCAAATCTTAAATCTTCAGCCACCACAGCCCTGTTCTCGGTATTAAATCCTTCTTTGTAAATGTAGTTCTCAAGGCGTTACAGCCTGTCCCTTACAACCGCTACAGCCTTAAATTTCAACCATAGTAAATACACTCTCCAGTGCTTTAAGGATTCGTAGAAATCACAACAACGTTGCTCAAACGATCAAAAGTAGTTCACCTTCCCAATTCCCAACCAATGACTCCAAGCTTCTTAAAACAATCGCAAGAAAACCGCCATTGGAATATCACAAACATCCACTTCAACAAAATATGCCAAAACACATCATATCGGAGTGCGGCTTGTATGGTAAACATTCCAATTCCAACACATCCGCTGGTGTTTGCCTGCCAAACATGCAACCAGCTTCCACTCCCTTTCTACCAACTGTAGCAACACAGCTCCCACCCCCAATGAACCAGCGTCCGTATGTAGTTCTGTCTCGTGTGCAGAACCAAACACACCCAATATATACTCTTGTACTCAATACTGTTTTTAACGTATTAAATGCTTCTTGTTGCGTCTGCCCTCAACTCCACTTTACATGATTTCTTTGTCAGTTGTCAGATTCCTTATTTATACACAAATTTACGAAAATACCCAGTAAGTCCTAAGAATTGTTTTACACCCTTTACAGTTTTTGGTTTTAACATTTTTGCACTGCTTCAATCTTTCTTTTCCTCGGTCGCACACCCTCAGCACCAATTTCACGTCCCAAACAGTCAATTCTTGTTCAAAAAACGAACACATTGACAATTCCAGTGTTAATTCATTCTCCCGCAACACCTGCTTCAACCGCTCAAAACCTTCAGGAACTGATTTAGACGGAAGTATTATGACTTCAATGTATAGAAAAGCTATTGTATCTTTTCACGGCACTAACATAAATCTTAGTCAAGTCTATTTACAAATCTTGGATACACACCAGCGTAATATAAATTCTCATTGATATACCCAAAAGTTCATATTGCCCATCAGGCACGACAAAACTATTTTGCAATTAAATTTTCATTCACTGGTATTTGGTAAAAGTCCAAAGCTAGCCCGAGCTCCGTAAAATATATTTTATTTCCCAATTTATTATTATTATTTTAAAATCATTGTTATTATTATTGCATTTAATCTGCCAAAGTCTATACACACACTGTACTTGCATACGATGAATATAATGTCTTTTAATATTATTATCTGTTGCTTTTATCACTTTTTACTGCTTCTCTCTCTATTACAGGTAGCCTATACGCTCAACATGTTACCGGTTCATCTGTTACACATTTAATTTATAATTGTGCAGCCTGCGTTTTCTTATGTTACTCAGCGTAATCGCAACACATTTTTTACATTCCTTTAATAAATTAACGCACTTAACTTTATATTTTATGTCTGTCTATGTCCCAAATGTCTTATTGTAAATGTTTATTCCATGACCTGACTCAACGTCACTGATATTCATGCACTGTTCTTTAACTAGTCTCATGGATCGTATTACCACACCCATGCCCGTTACCACTGCTCAATGCTATGTAGGGTTTGTTTAAAAAGTCACATCCAACTATTAAGGGTATAAATCATCCACTTATCGTCTAACACAAATGTATTAACTTCAGCCTTCACTTCAGTTTCACTTACGTAGATCAGTATTTTGGTTATGTTCTTACTAGATACTGTGGCGCCATTAAAACAATGTAAAACACGTATTACATTATGTTCACATATCTTTAATATTAACGATTGTTTCTTTTTATTAAAGTTCATGAACTTCCCGTGTCAGTTAACCAATTAAACTTTTATTTTTAATATATGATTGTAGAAATATATGGATTAGGTACTGCATTATCCACGGTACTCTTACACACTTTTGTTGACGGTGCACTTGGGTACTGTCTCTGCACATGCTCATACTGCTTATACTTAAAACACTGTACTTTATTCCTCTTGGGGCGCTCTACTATAAAATGTAACGTATCTCCATAGTTGTTACAACTTTCCGATTTTTTCCGTTGTGTCGATTATCCCTCGAATTATGTCCAGTACTATTTTCACCAGACTTGCTCCGCTTACGATCGCCATGAACATTATTTTGTGCCTCTTTACTGCTGTGATGACATTTTAACATTACTCGTTCTGACGGTAGACGGCCATGTGACCTTTCTTCCATATTTTATTTTTTTTAGTGCATCAACTATTGAAGTTATTAGCACTTTAAACCAATATATCACATTTTATCTACATTTTACAATAGATAATCTATTACATTTCACTATTCTATTCCAAATTATTTTCTGTCCGTTGCTTCTCTAATAACTTCCTTTTTCCAGCTGATACATCGCCTCCACTATGATGTCACTCATTGCCTTGCCTTCCCTGATTCTTTTATTCTATTACCGTTTTCTTCATTACTCTGTATCACTTTTCCACCTGTCTGCCAATGGTATACTGCTAATGAAGTCCTCCCAGTCCATAACATCTATTCTGTTAACTATATTTTCCTACTTATAAAACTGTTTTTCTTCTTTTTTTCATTTTTCCTCTGTCTATTTTCTTTATCGAATTTTCTTTTTTGTGATCAAGTTTACCTTTTCATATTCATGATTGTGCTTGCACATAACCAATTAAATTTTATTTTAACCAAACTCAGATAATATCTGGACATAGTAGTCAGAATCAAGCATCAATGCTCTCGCCTACTGTGTCGTATGTGAACTCTTGTAGCCGTTTAATTCAATATTGAACATCTCGCCGATTTGCCATTCCTCTAAATACTCAAAATTGGTATTCAACTTATAACTACGTCAACCATATGTTCCTCTCTCATATCGAATTTTATCCGCTTTTCTAACTTCTCCATATGGTACTCTGCAAGGTGTCTCATACAAACAAGTGTCTCTAAATAATTTTCTATGGCAATGCCCTCTTAAATCACACCACCGACTGGCTCTTAAACTTTTCACCATACTCAAATGCGTAAAACAATATCCTCTTGAATTGTACTATCACTTGCTCTCTAACTTTCATCACACTTTAATGTTTAAAGCAATGTCCTTTTAAATTCTATTATCACATGTCCTCAAACTTTTCATCACACTTTAATATCACTAAGTAATCATCCGTGAACTTCTTTACAACAATAATTATCTCTCCAATGTCAACTTTTACAGGTTCCAATATTTACTCCTGTTCCAAGAATTCCAATCTTTACTCCTGTTACTTATTAACTTCAACTAAACAATGCCCGTATTATTTCACTCCACCAATGTCACTCCAATTAAAGCTGTATAACGCTTTCACCGTTCTCATTATTCATTATCACTTGCACAATAAATATTACTCTGCATACTCAATCAACACAAAAATTAAATTTCTTAAAAATTCCTTTATGTATTTTCTTCAAAACACATATCCACAATATTATCCACATGTATTTATAACCATGTCAGTGAATTAGCCATGCCGCTGCTCAAACACAAATTATATATGTATTTGACACGCCCTTGTTACCGGACAAACAAAGAAAAAATACTTTTTTTTCTATTTCACTATTTCTGCACTTTCCGCGTGGTTTAGAAAATAAGAATTTTCATGTATTCACTTCTGATATGTTATGGTTGTTTAATTAAAACATTACAATCAATCCAACAAGAATATATTTATTAATAATCAATCCGAATCAAATATGTAGTATTATAAATGTGGTCAAATCAACATCGCTGTCAGAAGCCGTGAACCAGAGATCCAAATCCGAGCCCAAATCCAGAGGTCCAGGCTTTGCTTGCATTATCCACACGTGCCGTTGTCACCCTCTCCCCGATATCCCTTCATAAGGTCTGCAATCTTATTAGGTCATAAGTATTATGCGTAATCCATCTCCCTGGTAGGTCCGAAACAGTGGTCCATTGTATTTGGCTATTCCTAGAAGTGTTATTGTCTTGACTCAGCAACAAATACTGTGTCCCACCGAACTGGCGTTATCAATATTTTATTTGAAGTGTTTTCTATAGCACGTTTTTACGGAGCGATTTTACTTGACCGAATAAAATCGTTTGTCAGTATCGAACCGTGAGAACCTTCCATTCAGTCGGATGGATCAACTATTGAACGGTTCCACAAAAGTCAGTCAAACTTATCGTTCAACTCTCATGGGATTCCCGGCATTTGCTACTTCATTTGAATGCATTTGACAGTTGGTGTAGTGTTTTTAGGGGATTTTACACGGTCATTTATGACTTTGTTTTCGATTCCGATAAATAGTCTGTTTAAGAAAAGTTGAATATTACTTGTTTTGTGTTTCACATTACACATAAGATCCCTGTCTGGCTTGTTGATAAGAGATTCAATGTCAAAGGAGTTCTGGTGTTTGACATTAAGTATCTTTGACATTTATTTTTGTTTGATATTAAGTGTACATTGTAGATAAGGACAACGACTCTCTAATTGCCCTAGGTTTAGCTTTGATGCTAAATAAGACAAGAAATAAATGGATTAAATCATGGTATTGTAAAAGAAAATCTTTATCACATGTAAATCTAATGAAAGAAATGAGATTAGAACCATGCGACTGGTTAAATTTCTTAAAATAGTTATTTAGGTTAACTTTTTGTATTGAAAGTTATGAAGATGCTAGTGCTTTTTATTTGTTTAATTTATTCTATAAACGTTTGTTCTATAGTCAAAACTTTTTTAAGAATAAATGAGGAGCTGTATCTGGAACTATTACGACTTGTGGCTCCTCTAATACAAAAAAATGACACTAAGGCCCTCCGCACATGAGGCGACTGATTGCAAACTAGTCGAGCCGTGTTTCGTGACTCTGTAGAATTTTTAACAATAGCATAATAGGAGATTTTGTTGTGTCGTATTTGTATGTATGTATGTATCTAAATACTATTGAATAGTGTTTGTGCACATCTCTGTTCATGATATCACCATCAAAAGCATGCAACCAAGCATTCCTGCGACCGAGAAACATAATCCCTTAAAATGTGCTCAAAACCAGTTTAGTTTAGTTCGTGCCGTGTGTTTTCTCTCACTCGTATACACGTTCGCTCTCTCACTAACAACACAGTTTCATTCTCATTCGGTTTGGGCAGGTTCTGAGCTAAGGTTTGCAATCAGTCGCCTCATGTGGGGACGCCCTAACATGAGGGAGGCAATAACTCCTCATGAAAGATTAAGTGCCACATTAAGATATTTAGCTACTGGAAGCACTTACCAAAATCTTCGATTCCACATAGCTATATATGCACTTAAAGCATTTAAAGCTAGCAGTCTTATATTTTGTCTGTCATATTACGGTTTTATTTCAATTAAAATGGAGTCTTGTGTTGTAGCAATTGTTGTCAAGGAAAATATTATGGCTGTAATGGCATGTATATTTTGCACGTGCAGCAGAGACTATGTGCAGTGACTACGATGGTAAAATTTGGCAAGTCAAGTCATGAATCAACAGTTCTAGTTCTAACTAGCTTTATATACAGGGTGTCCCAATAATTAACGATAAGCGGGCACCAGAGGGTGGTCCTGCTCATGACAACACAAGAGAAAAAGAAAAAAAAAATTATCTCATTTTGTTTAGGAATTAGAAAAAAAATATGTTTTTTTCGAAAATTGAAACACCTCAAGAAGTTATTAACTACCATGACCACAATTTTTCAAATAATTCTGATTTTTTTTTTGTATCGGCAACCTAAATTGCTGCTGTATTATTTTTGAAATTCATAATTTTTTTAGTTTTGCTAAACAGAACGTTTCATGACATATTTTACTATGTATTTCTTGCTTCGGCAGAACATATACTATAATTGGAACGATACAGAGAAGATTAGCATGACCCCTGCGCAAAGATGACACGCAAAAAAGAGAAACAGACACGAAGCAAAGAATTATTGGAGAATTACACTATGGAATACGGCGTATAGGATCTGTGCAGGAATAGTGCGAGAAGCGCTGGAAGAAGAGATAAAACTAAAAGAAATAATTTCAAAAACGCAAGCAGGGTTCAGAAAGGGGAGAGAAACATTGGACAACATATATAGAACATATAGAACATATACGCACTGAACTATATAGTGGAAAGAGAACTAAAGGAAAGAGGGTGAAAGATTTAGGCAATGTTTATTGACCTGAAAGCAGCATTCGATATGGTAAACAGGAAGAAGTTGTGGAAATATGTGAGACAGAAAAAAATAGATGAGAACATAGTTGAAAGAATTGAAGAAATCTTCAAAGAGACAAAGATGGGAGTAAGAGTTGGGGGTGAAGAGTCAGAAGAATTCTGGACAGACAAGGGTGTGAGACAAGGTTGCCCTCTGAGTCCTATTTCATTTTCAATATACATAGCAGATATAGAGGGAGTAATGGAAAGAGGACAAGATAGAGGGGTGGTAATAGGAAGAAACAGCAAGATTAGCCTACGCAGACGATATAGTCCTGTTGGCAAAAAGGGAGGGAGAACTACAGGAGATGGTACATCGACTAGGGAGATACATAGACAAGAAAGGGCTACAACTAAATGACAGAAAAAACAAAAATAATGGTATTCCAAAAAGGAGGAGGAAAAAGAATACAGAAAATGTGGAAATATAAAACAGACGACATTGAGGAACTAGAAGAATTTAGATATCTGGGGTACACATTCAAAAAGAACAATGAGAGGCGCAGATAAGGGAGGTAGCAAAGAAGGCGGATTTAGCAATGCGAAGGGTGAGAAGAATATTGTGCAGCTATTAAAGGGACGAAGTGAAGGAAAGAGGTTGATGGCGGAAATAGAAAAAAGGAACGAAAAACATTACAATAAATAATCTCGTTATCTGGTCTGCATGGGGAACATGAAGAGAGAGGGTCAAGAGAAGAAGAAACAGAAAGCACTTTTGGAAGTAGTAAAAGTCTAGAATATTTTTTTAAATTTTAATAAATAAATAGAGTTTAGTTTTAAGTAAATAATTAGTTTTAAATAAAATTAATTAAGTTTGAATTATTAAGATAGGAATGAAATGTATTAAGAAATAGAATACGGTAAATTGTAAAGCCGAAAGGCACACAATTAATAATAAATAATAATAATAGTACTTCGTAAAATGTAAAAATATCTTTTCCGTATTTGTTTGAGCCACGGTTAGTTTACCGCAGCTATATTGTGTAAATGCGTATTGTGCTGGTTGACATTACCAAAATGTACTTACATATATTATGATGTATATAAAAAATGAGTCCACGTGAGTTTTTGTTGGTTTTTATTCATTTCATGTTGTAGCAGCATGTAACAATGCTGCTAAAACTAAAAATAAATACAGCTTAAGAAATAACAGTGATAGTTGATGACTTAAAACTTATACCTTTTACTAAATTGTAAAATTAATAAAAACTAGGAGTAGGGGAACGGATATGTAGGCGTTAACAAATATAAAAGTAGTGAAGGTCCTTAAAATAGCACGTAACACTAGTCTGTTGAAAATCCATTAAATGGCTATAGATAACAATGGTTATCGGACCTTAATAAAAATACATTTAAGCCACTACCGACAAAGGCCGGCGAAAATATTTTAAACTCACAATATTTTATGGATTTTAGTTTACTTATTTTAAATTACTTTATCACCATAAAAATAATAAATTAAATAAATGGGTTATGTCTTATATACATAAATTAAAATTACGCACTTAAATATTTGAATAGCCTAGACCAGGTTATTGGCATGCAGCCGGAACAGTGTTAGAATATTATAGTACGAGATCCCTTTGCGTGATTTGTTCATTTGATCCATTTGTTTTATAATCAAAAAATAATTTTTATGGATAATAATTAATAGAGTAATACAGTTCCACCGGCTTGCCTATAAAATATGGCCGCAAGTATATTAAACTAAAATTTAATTAATTAATTTTTTTTAACAATTTCATTCACAATATGAAGAAATTTGAGTTGCCGTTTCTCACTTTGCCGCAACTTCTTGATAACCAGCTGTAAACAGGTATATAGTAAATTCGTTAAATTTATAACTTAATAACGTATCTTTATAAATTATATATCCAATTAAAGCTAATTTTTAACTCTATATTATGTGATGTGGTTGCTTATGTAATAAAACTGGCAGCAAATAGGGGTTGGTAACTCCCAGTAAACAATTTGGTGAAGTGCCCTATTTAGAGACGTTTCTATCACTATTTCACTTCAATTATAGTTCGCATTAACTTTATCTTCATTTGTATTCCGACAGGTGGAGTAATTTCACCATCTGTAGCCGATAAAGTAGACATTTTATGTGAAAAAATGTGAGAAACTGAACTATAAATGAACTCTTTTATGACAAAAAAATCATGACGCATCTTCAATATGTATCAAAGTGACTCCAAAATGTTTACTGGGCTTTTACAAGATACATAAGAGTGAGAAAGAGTTAACTTGCCACACTGTCCATCAGATAAGGACGCAGTGTGACAGCTGTCTGATACATTATGTACTTATGAATTTAATGAAGTTACATTTGTTTACGCCTGGCATTGACTTTCTTGATAATGAATAATGCGCCAAACCCAACCACACAACCCTTCAAACCTCTAATATTTACACGAGTTTTCCATTTTTTTGGCAGGGGTCAGTAGTTCTGCCTGGACAATCTCTTCTCCGTATCATTGGCACAGTTCTGTGGGTTGTTAGCTATGGGCGGGGTTTGTCAAAAGCTGGTGCGCATCCTACACTTCACTAAGAACTCCTCAACACCCTGCACGGCCTACAAGAGGTACAGTTCGACAATGCTTCACACAATCACGTGGTACACTGCAGACCTTACCCCTGGCTCAGAGTAAGAACATTTTATGAAAAATCTAGCCTCGTTTTGACCATAGAATGTACTTTATTCTTTTGAAAACGATACATTAAAATTAACCTTTTATTTAGATCCTGGAACTCAATTGAAAATATACGTAAGCGACATCTCTATTATAGCGGATTAACTAACAAACATGGTTTAGGTTTCTTCACGCAAAAGGACATGGTAGAGACCCAATTCGCATTAATGAGCTTTGTCTTAAGCAGATCAAAACAGATTGGCATCCATGACTCCAATAAACGTGAGATGGATGCATTTGTTCACTTCTGGAGAACTATAGGATATATGTTCGGCGTAAAAGACAGGTAAAACGACAAATAATTTTGAACCATATGAAATCAAATACTTCAACCTATCCATTACTGATTCAATATATGCCGAGAAAAATTAGAAGTCACAAAGGCGATCTGCTTTACCTACTTAGAAGGTCATATCCGAAACAATTATTCAATAGACATTCCAGAAGCTTTTAAAATGCAGAATGCATTCCTGGAAGCGATGACTGCTGTTAATGGAGCGCTTAATCCGAAGAGAATGTTGTACGTAACACGCTCATTGATCGGTTTGAAAGGCTACGAATGCTTTCAAGTTCATAATAATTTCAAAGCGGTTGTAAACCAGGATAACAAATGTCAATCTAACAGTTGTGAGTTTAGGAAATTGTCAATAATGATGCAGCTACGGCTTCTATTTGGATCATTATTAGTACAACAATTGTTTAAATTTATTGCAATTAGATATATTTGTAATTACATTATAAAAATGTCACTATTTTGTGTGAAATATCTTCCTATTTTAGCTATCGTTAAATTTGGAAGAAATAATGCTTTGCATTGACAGTTCAGTGAAATATATTTATTTCAATAAAAAGTTTTTTAAATAATAAAATAAATAAATCTGAATGCTTTCTAAAATAAAGAAATAGGAATACGATATTAAACGTAATACAATACATAAACTTATTTATTATAGTTATTCTATTACAGCTATTCAAAAATCTATATTTCAAGTTCTAGTATATGGAGAACTACGAAAAAAAATTATGCTTATTAAAAATTTTGACAAGAAAGTTGTGCAATTCATTAACTAGAGTTCAATAATGTTGCGTATCAAGTACGAAACATGGAAATTGAAGAAATGTAAACAAAATTAATACCAAATTTTGCTATGAAGTAGATCGTTTCTTTATCATAGTTTCGGTATCACGAACTAAATTAAATTGCGGTAAAAGACTATTTCAGATTTCTTTTCTCTTATATTTTACCAATTGGTAATTTTATGTACTGTTAGCGATATTGAGCTCTAATATACCGTACAGACTGGTGCGATATAAACATGCGCCATCCAACATTTATATATCTTCATTCATAAGTTGACATTATTTAGAGATGAGTGTACTAAATGTGTTGTACTTTTAACGTACAGACGAGTGTGACATAAACATGCGACACTAATAAAACCGTCACTTATGCTATTTTAAAAAATTCTAGATAATATTTTTATGAAGCAAAAATGTTTCAATCCTAAGTCAAAACATCTAAAGAAATTACGATTTTGAATGTGATCTTGATCAAGAGGATCGAACCACCTCAATCTTCAGTATAATCTCATTGTGCGTTGAGGTTTTTTTTAGTTGTGTTTAGTAAATAATTAAAAGTAATTGAAAATGGTGTTTAAATGAACCGTATGTTAGTCAAATTTTACTGGTAAAAATGAATACATGTAACAGCTGATTATGAATTGACTACCGTAAATTAAATGCGATTACGATTCTCGATCGTTACCGCTTCCACTAATCGATGATCACTTAGATTTATTAGGTGGTCAGAAATATCTCACTGGCGTAGATACGAGTTCAGGCAACTTCAGGGTATTACCAAATACCAATGCTGCTGATTTAATTCAGAAAACAGAATTTGTAACACGGGATAGTCAACTTCAATGGGTGCAAATTTCTGTCGGACTAGCTGACGCTTCACCGGTCTTTCAGCGCACTATTAAAATGATTTTGAATACACTATAGAGTGCCATTGCTTTTCCATTTGCTTAACAGATACTTGGGCCGACAGATTGATAAAACTGGTACTCGCCTAGGTTCAAGTAGAGTTAAAGCTCTGATAGATATACCTGTGCACGATGGTTCTTTAGATACCGCCAAATAGTGACCGTGACTTTAATCATTTTGTGTATGCAAAACAGAATGAATTTCTGTTCTAATCATAAATGTACGACTGTTCAATAAATCACTGATCTACATATTGTAACTGTTATGAGTAGTATATTAATTGCGAAGTTAAGCAAAATAGATGATAAAATACATACATCTTGTGTGAAATATAATTATAAAGAGAGGTTACATGACCCTTCCAGATGTAACCCTACCTCTTATAGTAGTTTACTTTATTTTAAGAGAGCGATTATACTATCCTACAATCCTCTCTTGCGCGAGGTTCTTTATGGTGAATTGTCTCACCTTGATTCGGATGATCGAGCTTATTGTGGATGTTTTATATACCATCAGGACTTACTAATTCATTTAATAATATTATCAATATATATTAGGTTTACTTACTTTTTGTGCTCTGCAGGCTCTGCAATCTTTGCAACGAACTATCACTTTATCTTAACACAACGAGACCCTTAATTCTAGGGACTTTACAATTGAAACAATGTATACATTAACACTTTATTCAATATTATATATATATATATCTAATATATATAAATTACGTGTCACGTTGTGTGTCCGCGATGGACTCCTAAACTACTTAACCGATTTTAATCAAATTTGTACACCTTGTGCAGTTTGATCCAACTGGAAAGATAGAATAGCTTACATCTCAATTTATGATGGCAATATTATCTTATTGCAAATTATTTGTCTATTAATTATCTGTTAGCTCCAAACGATTTTAAAAGATGGCGACATCTGTTGACTAGATTGAGTAAATATTCAATAGATGGCGCTATGTAATGTAATATGACAAAAACGTTAGCCACAGCAACGCGTGGCCGGGACAGCTAGTATATATATATATATATATATATATATATATATATATATATATATATTTATATATATATATATATATATATATATATATATATATATATATATATATATATATATATATTGGATAATTGATAGTTTATATTTATACTATTTCTTTAGTAACTTTATGTCTCGTGTACCAAAGGTTATTCTTAACCAAACCGTCATAGTGACGTGGTCGTTTAACTATTAGCCCGCGACCACCCATTTTCTCTAATTCTTAATCAAAGCGTCATAGTGACGTGGTCTTTCAACTACCAGGACCGACTTCCTAGACTCCCTATTTTCGTAGGTTTATATAATTCTAAATGTCTTTGTTAAACTATATACTCTCAATTAAACTCTAGGTATGCTCATCTTAAATCCATATATCGCTTTGTCAACACTTGTTTGAATTTTGTTATTTGGATCTAATATAAATATTATTTAAACGTGCTTTGAACAAGAGGTTTTAGTTATTGAATATATCATATAAAAGTTAATGTAAATACTATAGCGCCAGTTTGAAGACTTAGACAAATTATAAAAATATGCTTCATAGTTCTATTGCTAAAGAAATACTTAATCTAAATGTTGTGCTGACTGTAAATATAAAGACTTACATGGTTTTCCTAAATAGTAGGTAACAATGTATCTATAATTAATGGATCTATGTCAGTGTTACACAGAATAGTATCACACAGTAGGCACTAATTCGTGTCTGAAGGTAAGTCAACTGAGTTAAAAATGTATCTAAATCACTGACATGTATTTTATCGTTGTTAAAACCATTGGTTTCTTAATGCTGCTGGGCATTGGTATTACGAGTAGTAGTCACATGCAATGTGTTTTTTTAACTAATGATGCTGACAGATTTGATGACGTTTCAAATGAGAGTTACTGTAACGATAACTGAAAACTGTTTTCAATATTTACAGACGAATCGCAACTAGCGTATTTTAGGGTAAATAAACAACAATTTATTAGTGGAAGGACTATTCTCATAAACCGGAGATGATGGGCTTCTAATAACTGATTAGTTGGTTCGTTACGTTATTGCTGCAGTATTGACCGTATTGTATGCAGTGATGGGATTCAGCCGGTTCGATCGCATCATTTGTTAAGAAATTGTAAGTTGGGCGCTTGTCAAAATACAGGAATTGCAGGAAATGATTTTGAAAATTTGACATTTTTATTCTCATCTAGTATAGGTAATCAATCCTCTGGATGTTTCACTTTCATAACACATTCATATTGTGTATGTCAGATGCATATACACTTAAATATGAGTTGAGGTTATGTACATGGTATTGTAGTAATTGTATTTATGTGTTCATTTTATTTTATTTATAACAAGGTAAAAATACTTTCAAAAAATACACTTTAATTTGAGAATAAGATGTTATTTATTATTTTAAACTGATGATTAACAATAGATACACAAACTGATAATATAAAGAATATAAATGATATTAATCGTTTTATACACATGGCAAATTGTACTGTATGACTAAAACGTGTACGCTTGGTATGTCTAATCATGGCGGAATGGCGTCTGTAGATGTGCTCATCTTTCTTGGTCAGTACGATCAATTGAGCGTCATATAAGGTAATGTGATCCACCACATGTACTCCCTTCCAGTGAAAGTGTCCAGGAATCTCTGGGGAAAACGGACAGTACGACCTGAGGTGGTTCCTTTATTCTTCCCTTCAGGTTGTTGATGCTGTTTTTCTCTTGATGTTGACTGTGGTTCCGGTCCTTTCTGATTTATCTCCGGGGTCACTGGAGGTTGAAGTATGTAGGCTGATTGAAGTATGTAGACCGGTTTTAGTCTGTCTATAAATATGGTCCGCGAACCACGGACAGTTGTATCGTATAATACTTAGCTGTTCTACTGATTACTTTAAATGGACCATCATAAGTAGGTTGTAAGATTCCAATGACGGCATCATGTGTAATGAAAACGTGAGTGTTTGTGTGCAAGCCTTGTGGATAAATATTTTTGGATTTGCATAATGTTTTGCGATCACGGATTTAATTAATATCATTACTTCACATAGTTCTGTCGTATCAATGTTTTTCTGCTAGTTAATCACCTGGTAAATGAATGTAAGCTCCATACATTACTTCAGCTGGACTTACGTCAAATTCTAGAATGACTATGGAACGAAGTCCGAGTAGTACCAGTGGTAGTTGAGGTACCCTAATTGTTGGTTAGCTGTGCATTTAGTCCACACTTTAGGTCATGGTGCCATCTCTCAATTTTTCCGTTACCTGCGGAATAGTAAGCTGTAGTTTTAATGTGATGAATAGCAAGTACGTGAGTAAGATGTTGAAAAAATGAGGATTCGAATTGTGAACCTCTAGCCGTTGTAATACGAGTTGGAATGCCAAAACGACTTATCCATGTTGACATAACGACTCTTGCAATAGTTTCTGCTGTAGAGTCCTTGACTGGGACTGCTTCAAGCCATCTCGAAAATCGATTTATCATAATGACCAGGTGAGTATACCCTTCAGATGGTGGTAGAGGGCCAATAATGTCTAGGTTAATATGCTGGAATCGATGCTGTCCCTCTGAGTATGGTGGTGTGGGCTGCTCATGTGCATGTTGACTTTCACACGTTGGCATGGTATAATGTTCATGCCCACTGTGTGACATCCTTGTTCGGACTGGGCCATATGTATCTTTCTTTTTTTAATTATACTGTAGCTTTAATGCCTGGATGAGTACTGTGTGAAACTATTGAAAATGTTTTTCCTGAGCATTCGTGGAACGTATGGGCAAAGGTTGCCAGTGGAAGTGTCACACATCAGTTCTTTATCATTTTGTAGTATTATTTTATGTAGTTTTAATGATTGTGGATTATCTAGAAGTATTTTCAACTCTTCATCTTGATTTTGAGCTTCGGCCAGTTCTTCTTTACTGATGGTATTATGAGTGAAATTCTAGAACACGCATCTGCTGCTACATTTTCTTCACCGGGAATGAATTTTATGTCTGTGTTACCACAGACTGACTAATAAAATCCAAGTGACGAAGCTGTCGTGGTGAAGCTGTTTTCCGTTTTTGACGAAATGCAAATGTCAAAGACTTGTGATCCGTGTAGATTGTAAAATGTTTAGCCTCCAGCATAAACCGAAATAATTTTACTGCATTATATGCAGCCAATAATTCTCTGTCATAGGTGCTGTATTTTTGTTCAGTTGGTGTAAGTTTCTTTGAAAAGAAGGCCAAAGGTTGTAGTGAGTTGTCCACAACTTGATAAAATGCTTCCCCTACACAAGTATCCGAGGCGTCCACCATGAGTGCTAGCGATGCGTCAGGAAGTGGGTGCGCAAGAAGTCTCTGCCAAGTCATGTTTTAACTGGTTAAAAATATTTATGTGATCAGCTATCCAGTTAAATGGCGTCCTATCATTCTTTTGTTATATTGTTTCAGCACTTTTGACGTCTCTTGCTGGCTTGCTCAGACTAATTAAGAACGAAATATGTTGCTAATTTAGATTTTAGCGGGAGTCCAACTTTGTTCTTCAACCAATAAATATGTTTGTCGATTCTCAGGTCCCGAACTCCTGAGCATCACACGGCTTCACACCACGTATTCACCAATAATTTTGATTCGCGAGAGTTATACTATCAGTCAAATTATGTTCTTCAACCGATATAGAAGCTTGTCGATTCTCAGGTCCTGAACTCCTGAGCATCACGCGCCTTCACTGCAAACTCAACTCAAACTCAAGTGTTTTATTTCATGTTTTAAAGTAAAACACTGAGGTGTTTTTTAAGTCTAAATGTTTTGTATCAAAACGTTTTAAGTGATTAATAAAATTATCTTAAACACTTTGGTATTTAGTTTTAAAACATTTCATCTGTTTTACCAATAAATACACTTCAAACGCTTTAGTTTTAAAACATTTCATCTGTGTTACCAATAAATACACTTTATTAACTGCTTTATAATAAAACATTTTTAATTTGTGAAACGTTTAGTATACAGTCAAATGTTTTGAAACTACTCAGGTATTAGGAAATAAAATATTTCTAGAAAAAAAAACGGTTATCTGTAAAACATTTTTATTGTAAAACACTTATTAAACAGAATACTTAACATAAATGTAAAATATATCATTAAAAATTCGAATGGTGTATACAGGTATACTTTACACAAGTTCAATATAAATACATAAGTTTGTAGATGTGTAATTTTTTTGGAAGATGATTAAAAAAAAAGATTATAAGTTCTATATTACATGGATATTTTTACCCTATTTTAACCGATAAATTCACACCGTTCATGATTAATTAAAGGAATGTATTGTTGATTATTGAGTTTGAAAGATGTGACAGGATGCGGAAAAATTAAATCTTCAATATTAACTATTTTTTGTTGTCGATTTTGAGTTTTTTGGTATGAATAACCATTAACTCGACAGTCATAAAAAATTGTTTCAAGGAGAGTTACTATACTAACAAGCAAAATTTTGCCATTTAATATGCAAATGTCATCAATTTCTGCAAATACAGGCATTGATTCTTCATCACACTCAAATAAAATTATGCTTTTAAAGCAATAACTTGTGCCGTGAATAATTATTTTTGTAGATCTCATGATATTACATGTGTCCCTTTCTGTATTATTAATTAATCCATCAAACAAATGAGCATATGGTAAGTTTACTACAGGTACAGTTGGACCAGGACTAATATAATCACCGTCATATAAAAATGTTTTTGATGATTGTCCGGGTCCGGAGAAAAGTCGAGTACAAATGCGAGCTTGATAACGATAGCTCATAGTAGCCGGCATATTTTTAAAATTACGTATAATTGCCACAAGTCCTTTAAAATAAGCATGTGCTGCTTCAAATCGAAAGCACCACTGCTGTCGAGCAGGTCCAAATAATCTTATATAATACGCAATATGCTTTATAAATAGTGAAGTTTAGGAATACATCTATCAGGATATAATAAATTGAAACATATTTTAAAAGTTTCAATCATCCGAGATAAAGAATCAACAGAACAGATTATTGATATTTTCTCTGACGTCGTCGTTCATCATAAGGTTCTTCAAATTATCAATGAAAGGAACAATATTTATCTCGTATAACAATATTGATTTACGACATTTATATAGTAAAAAATATAGTAAATTTTTACTATATATATATACATAGCTAGTCTGACAATATTATATATATATATTTCTATAATATATATATAAATACTTATGTTAAAGAAACTATATTCTAATATAAAGCCCCGTGGCTCAGTGGCTAACGTCGTTGCCTCGTAACCGGCACTGCATCTATTACATAAAATGGGCTTAACTTCTTTGGCAGGGTAGGGGCTCTAAATGATGATCCGCCCATACCGACCGTACACATATTGGTGAACTTGCCCCCCCCGGGGGGGGGGGGCAAGTTTTCTGATAGTTTCCCTCTCGTAACCGTCGGGTCTACGATCGTATCTCGGCGGATCCATATAAACTAAAAAAAACTGCTGCGACCCCCACCACCACCCGTACCGACCACATCGAACCCCAGCGTACACACTGACCCCCACCACCCCACTCCGTACACACCGCCATGCCACTGGCACTGCGCTCAAACAAACCGTGCAAAAATATATACCCCAGCGAAAATAATATAAATAAAATCTATGACGATCTTTTGCAA
Organism: Panorpa germanica; assembly: GCA_963678705.1. Classification (NCBI taxonomy): domain Eukaryota; kingdom Metazoa; phylum Arthropoda; class Insecta; order Mecoptera; family Panorpidae; genus Panorpa; species Panorpa germanica. The sequence continues at coordinate 619,378 of OY783219.1, read as the reverse complement.
TTTTTCATACACATTTCATACACATTTTAAGTGATTTAATAAAAAAACTTTAAGTGCAATTAAACGCTTAAAACTTGTTCATCTTCAACAACTCCTCTACTTATTGACATTAACGCATCCAGCTTTGGAAAAGGTTGACGCTGTGAAAACCAGTCCATTAGTTTCTTTAGATCTTGATCGTCTCGAATAACACGAGAAGGCCTCATATCAACATGTTGCTCAGATGTTACAAGATTAATACCACAAAATTTTTCAATTTCGTCACATACATTGTATAAATATATCCTTTCTAGAGCACGTTATCTGCGATTCTGCGCCCATGAGTAAGCCCTTCGGAGCTTTTCATAGTACGCATTAATGTCTGTTCGATAGTCATATCAGACCATATTCCTGACCAAAACTTATCTGTTCGCCTAATAGTAAAATACCCTTCTGTTGTAAATTTGTGGAATTCTGTAAGATTCATCTTCTTCTTTAAAGTCAACAAATCCTCTAAATATAAATGTCCACAATTTGCATAAAATATGTGACCACCAGCATGAAAGTAGGGCAGCATTCTCTGTACTGTATCGAGATGAAGTTGCCAAATGCCTATTTGTTAACTATTGAAAACATATTTGTTTCTTTTATAAAATTTTCATTGAAGTGCCCTAGTTTGCAGTGACGTAGCTCCGTCCCTGTAACATATACAAAAAATATATTGTATACAAAACTTGTAGGGAATTGAGTCGTCTATAAGTTTTATTTTAACTATATTTATCGTAGGACGTTCAAGTAACGAGATATTGCTAATAAACCGTTCTTACCCGTCATTTTTTCAAGATGGCGGTGCGCGCCGACGTCACCCGTGTTGAATTTAAAACATATCCAAACTTTTGAACTTTAAAACATATCCAAAAATTAGAACTACCGGCCCTCATGTCAGGTAAGTGCTTTTTTTGGCTCTGGGAACTGGGCTAATATCCAAGAATTAGATTTACCAGCCCTCATGTGAGGAAAGGCCCTTTTTTTCTCTGGAAACTGGGCTACAACACAGAAGTTTTAGCCTTAAAAGTATAGGAAATAACTGAACTATCTCTTAATTGTGCGACATGTTATGCCATAATTCTGGCAGGTATCTGTAGCGCTAAAACTACAATTCAAATTTTTAATTGGAATATCTTGTAAACATTTAGATATTTAATAAAATAAAAACGCCAATATAGATTTATTAACATCTATTTCGATTAACAACTTAAAAATCGTGAAGAAGCAATGACATCGTAGACTGAATTCATGTTTTGTAAATTTTTACCCCTTTATTTATTCTGCGAATTGAATAAAAATAATTTAATATTTGAAAGGTTTGATAGGCAGCCCTATTAATATACAGTACAGTTTTATATAAATTATGTTAAGTTATGGTTCACAACCCAATTTATTTAATTACATAGTCTCTGCGTCGATTGCGATAAGCATTGAAAGCATAACAACAGTTTCCTCTATTTCCAGCGTACACTTATTGGTAGATATAGCTTCATCAATATATACTTTCATAGCCGAAAATGACGAAGCTATATACGCTGGAGCATTTTCCTTAACTGCTTAAAAAGTTAGGCAATAAAGACATAGCAACAGGTTTCCTTATATCTGTTTCCCTTAAACAGTTTCCTGCATATACATATCAATATACTCTTTCATAGCCAATTCATAGCTTTAATGACGACGCCATGCGCTGATTTCCTTAACTAGGCGTGCTGTATTTTGTTCTGCTTCATAAGTAGTTCCTTTATTTTCAATTGCTTTAAAATAATTTTTTTCCTCGGTTCATAAATATAAATATCGGATTTTACATTCGAGTGTATTGGTATTACATAAAACGAGAATTTAATTAAAATTTGAACAGGAGATTCAACAAATTTATATAATTTGTTACTAAGAAAATGTATATTTGTCATATATGTAGACTTTTTTAATTATCTACATTAGTAGTTTTTGAATCCATTCCCATCTCGGTACAGACTCCGCTTTGCAGGTTAGAATTTACAACCACGTGTTGCGATTCTATTATGCAGCCTATAACTATTCAATCACTGTTGATAGCTCACAATTTGTAGGTTTATTTCTACAATCTGTTGAGATCATAATTTGTAGGTAATTTCTACAATTATAAGTTACGATTAACATAAGTCTCCAAGTTGTAGTACAAATAACAATATAGTCTTTTTATACTAGAAAACACATAATTTGGATATTAATAGTTCATTTAATAATTTCACAAAATCTTAAAATTACAACTGAACATAACGATTTAATTGTAATTAAATTCACAACGAATAAACATCACTCAGTTAAAATACAATGCTTATATTTTAGTGTCCCTTTTATGTTTTGCGTTTCGCTTCGTACTGCGTATTACAATTGTCCATAGCTTACAACACACTGATATTATAATGAAAAATACACCCTAGCAATTAACATTACATCTGCTGTATAACTCTAATTTTACGCTGATCACTTTAACAAAAAATATTACACCTAGTAATAATTTTTACTATGATTCTATACACACAAACATAACAACCAAATGCAACTAGCATTCTTCAATCGCCATTTTTTACTTCAGACTGCTTTTGCACACGACACCTCGTACGTATATCAGCCAACGCCTTTGATGACTCATCAGCATACGCCGTTCGGCTGCTTTTGCTGTAAGCGAACTGCTAAGTATATTTCTGTGAACGGCTGTACTGTCTGTCTCTGGCTTATTTACACATTTACATATAACCCCGTTCTTATCCAAGATCTTAACCTAACTTACAGATTACTTACTATTACTGTCTCTTAAAACTAAATATAATTTAACTTAAAATTAATCTATCTTAAAAAATAATCCCACATCTCGGCCCTTCCTGACTAGTAACTGTCCTCAGTTGCTACATCCATCCTTGCCCTTGATGTCATCTTGTCTGCAGATGTAGAAGTCCTGTCTGGCCCTTTATACTCTCCTGCTTCCTCCACGTCATAACGATCATTTCCTTTAATTCTCGTTATTTTGTATGGTCCTTTGATTTTAGCTTTAACTTTAGCTCCTGTTGCTTTAGTAGGTAACAACCAAACAAACTTTGTAAAAGCATTTACTTTAACGAGAATATGTTTATACTTTTTGCTTGTTGTCTTACATTTTCTACCGTAGCTAATTCTGTATTCTTGCTGAACTTTTAGAATAATTCCTTTATCCTCTTCTCTCAGCTTCTTGCGTCTTTCTACAAACTCATTTTGTATTTCTTCTGCTGGTACCCTCTCCTTTGGCTTTGGAAAATGCTTAATGGCTTCATCCTTATCCTTCGAGGAACGAACAGTGTCTTGATTGGTTTTCATTTAAACCCCAATCTTCAATTCATTTTCTGTTATACACTTCCTTGTATAATTCTTTGCTTGTTGCGTCTTCTTCGGCTTCGGAAAATGCTTAGCTGCGTTGACCTTATCCTTAGAGGGACGAACATTGCCTTGTTTCCTCATCTTCGGCTTCGGAAAATGCTTGGCTGCTTTTACCTTACCCTTAGATAGACGAACAATGTCTTGTTTCACTGCACAACCTAGGTCGTTCATTTCCTGGGCTGCCTGTATGACATCCTTTTCTAACCCTTCACCCCCCTGCTCTGCAACAACTAGTCGATCTGCAGGTGGTAGTTTAAGCGATCTAGAAAATATAGGAGTATCATTTTTCAATGTAATTGTCTTTTCACTTTCAGAGTTGCGTAACTCTTTACGTTTGTTATTGTCCACTGACTCGGGTATTTTATTAACAACATTTTTATCGTTTATATGAGATAAGTCTAGTTCACTTTCTTTATCACCATAGTCTATTTTCATTGTCATTAATCGTTTAACCTCACTTTCATTTTCATCTTTATCGCTATAAAGTTTATGAAATTTAACCCCGGTTTTATCAATAACTACTTTAGCTTTAGCTATAATGTCCAATCCTATCACCATGTTCATATGCATTGCATGAGATGGCAACACTTCAAAATAACCTACGTACTGTTCTGAATCAATTTCAATGTCCAATTCAATTCTACCTAAAGAATTTGCTCTAGAATTTGACAAACCACGTATTGTTATTTCAGAGTCATATAATTTAACATTCTTTAATGTTTTAAAATAATCTTCCCGCACTGCTGACAAATCACTGCCAGTGTCTATTAAAGCATTTACATTACTCCTGTTATTAACACAAATTGATTTTATCATTTCAACTTTCATAACATTATGTTCCGCTTTAACACTTTTTATTTTAGTATTACAGTTTCGGCTAACATGTCCATAATTACCACAATTAAAACATTTATAACCCTTGTCTTTATCAGGACACACCTTAGATAAGTGTGATATCGAACCACAATTAAAACATTTAATCTTCTCACCTGTTGTCTCGATTTTAGTTTTTGTACCTGGCCTAGATCTCCTATCATAGTCCTGGGTATCCATTTTCATTTTTTCATATTGTTCCAGCTTACGTCTAAGTTGTCCAATATTCTCAGCTCCATAAAGTATTACTTTATTAACTGCACTATCGCGAATTCCTGCTATGATATAATCCATAATAGCTGCTTCTTCGACGTCTGCTTGTCTAGCTATATCTAAAATATCATACACATATTGACGAATAGTTTCACCTGCTTTCTTCACCCTTTGTTGAAGCATTTTGTGAACCTGTGCGCTATTTAAACTCGTATCGAATTCATCAATCAAATACGATTTAAATGTATCCCAATTTATTATCCTGGTTTCGAAATTAACAAATTGTTTTGCGGTATCAGTCAACAATCTCCTGGCATACAAATATCTGTATTTTGCATCTATTTCTGCCTGGTCACAGAAATCATCAAATTGTTTAATCCACAATCTGACATTTTTAAGCCCATCATATTTAGGTAAAGCCAATTCTAAATCTAAAAATGTATAATTAGTTTTATTGACTGTTTCATTGTTTACAGACCTATTCTGTTCACCGACGCGGCTATTAAATGAGTTCATTCTTGACAATAATTCTGCACGATTCCCACGCTGACTAAGTCCAACAAAATTAAGTTCTTGTCGTAGCTCTGCCACTGACAAATTGTCCAATTCTTGCGTCATGGTTATAATTTTCACTGCTGTACAATTACTTTAATGAGCAAACTGTACACTAAGTTTTCCTCTGGTTCTAAGGTGAAAAATAATCTTAACTGAATATTTTTGGTTTTGCCTTATCCCGGTTGAGCCCCCAATTTGTAGACTTTTTTAATTATCTACATTAGTAGTTTTTGAATCCATTCCCATCTCGGTACAGACTCCGCTTTGCAGGTTAGAATTTACAACCACGTGTTGCGATTCTATTATGCAGCCTATAACTATTCAATCACTGTTGATAGCTCACAATTTGTAGGTTTATTTCTACAATCTGTTGAGATCATAATTTGTAGGTAATTTCTACAATTATAAGTTACGATTAACATAAGTCTCCAAGTTGTAGTACAAATAACAATATAGTCTTTTTATACTAGAAAACACATAATTTGGATATTAATAGTTCATTTAATAATTTCACAAAATCTTAAAATTACAACTGAACATAACGATTTAATTGTAATTAAATTCACAACGAATAAACATCACTCAGTTAAAATACAATGCTTATATTTTAGTGTCCCTTTTATGTTTTGCGTTTCGCTTCGTACTGCGTATTACAATTGTCCATAGCTTACAACACACTGATATTATAATGAAAAATACACCCTAGCAATTAACATTACATCTGCTGTATAACTCTAATTTTACGCTGATCACTTTAACAAAAAATATTACACCTAGTAATAATTTTTACTATGATTCTATACACACAAAAATAACAACCAAATGCAACTAGCATTCTTCAATCGCCATTTTTTACTTCAGACTGCTTTTGCACACGACACCTCGTACGTATATCAGCCAACGCCTTTGATGACTCATCAGCATACGCCGTTCGGCTGCTTTTGCTGTAGGCGAACTGCTAAGTATATTTCTGTGAACGGCTGTACTGTCTGTCTCTGGCTTATTTACACATTTATAACCTATATAACACAATATAACCCCGTTCTTATCCAAGATCTTAACCTAACTTACAGATTACTTACTATTACTGTCTCTTAAAACTAAATATAATTTAACTTAAAATTAATCTATCTTAAAAAATAATCCCACATATATTACTATGGACCTATAAACACCTATTTGGAAGACTTCAATTGAAGTATTCACAAGGTATGTATAATTTGCAAAAGAAGTAAATTTACCCTATCTTTTTCGAAACGAAACTTTTCAGAGACATTAAGAAAATAGTATTCAACATAAAAATTAATTTATTGAAAGGACAAATGAAATATATTTTTTTGTGACATCATCTTCTACAATACAATACAGTTCTACAATATTTCATAGGTAAATGCAAATTTATAGGCCCTATATATTTTACCCTATAATATAGGGTAGACAAAAACATGCATCAAAATACAATTATAATATAACTTCATTTTACATGTTTTTAAGGCAAAAGTGTAAATGCACATTATTGAGTGCCGCCTGTACATTTTGATGTGTGATGTGTAAATCCAGACTTACTTGTCTTGTAGTTACCAATAATTTTATTACCTATTTCCGTTCAATATGGCCGCAAATTGTAATATGGGTACATCCCCACCCTTTTCTATTTTAAGTGTGAAATGTATTGTACTCAAATCTACCCTTTTTGAACCAGCTCTCAACGAGACAACACGTATTTTAAATAACATTACAATTTAATATTAAAATATATACATTAAGACATTCACATACATTTATATACATTCATTATTATTAATTATTAGGATAAGTGTTTAATTGTGTAATTCTGTTGGGATTTACGACCCCAATGTGTAATTTTGTATGAAATAAATATACTTTTAAATTCATATTGAGTTCACGAACTTCGAAGACTTGCTGGCTACTTTTGGTGAAATACCCGGGCACCACAATCGCCCAAACATTTGGTCCTTCGAGCCGGATCTCCTACAGTCGCGAGAAGCAATCGTGCATGGAATACCTGCAATTATCTACAGTGAAGAATTTAAAGTTTTGAGTTATACAAACACTGGAAAATTGGTCAAGGAGGCACCCCTGAGCAAACACGTGCAACAACGGTTAGTGTCTATTCCTTAAAAAATTCTCCATTTCCTATTTCAATATTGCTTTGTTTTACTTCTAAAATATCTTTGTGCATTTTTTTATACTATAAAATTGTAGCAAAGATTGTTATTTTGTGTATATTGTTTGATTTGTTAGTCTTACAAATTGTTGGTTTAGGAGGGCACAGCTAATGTCCATATTTAGTAAATATTTCTTATGCGTTGGTAAATAATCAATATTAAAAGCCACCGGGATTATTTTATTGAGCAAAATATATCTTTTGAGTTGGTAAAATATTACATATTAAAAGCCACCGGGATTGTTTCTAAATTACGACAACTTTTAAACACGTGGTAATATTTGTTCTGCCTATTTGTTGTTAAGCGGTATTGCATTTAAAACTTCAGCACAATTACGGTCCTGTCTAGACCTTTTCCTATGGCCATGCGGTATTGAGTTGTGTTTCATATACTTGATTGATCCGTATACTACGTACCCATAAGGTTTTATTAGTCTGAGACCAGAACATTTTAATTATACTGCATTATATTTACATGTGGTTCTGGGTACTTTCTACAATATTGACCAGATCACATTTTATATTACTTATTCACATTTTTACATTATATTTTTAAAAATATTTTATTGTTATTTTTAAAAGAGTATCTATTAACACCATATTGCTTAAATCATTTGATACTCGCATCAGACAATAATTTTAATTTCTATTTGAGCTAATTACAAAGATTTAAAAATGGTTAACCAAACGTTGCCATATGCACTAAAGAGGGCATATGCACAATTAGAGGTCTATTGTCAATTTTTCAATGATCATGTATCCTATATGGAAAGCAAGGACATAAATAATTCAACCACATACGACGCCAAGATGAAAATTAAATGGACCAATAAAATTCAACAAGCTTGTCTTGACATTAAAGCCTTTTTAGATAACACAGATTTAGTTAAATTAGAAGCTTTAGTTGAATTACGTGCTTACTTATGTAGGACTTGCGATAAAATAGATTCAACTATAAACGATATGTTTAACAAACACTTTAGTATCGTCCCAATCATTTCTGAACATAGAATGTTGAATGATTGTAATTGGTACACTTGCAAAACAAACACTAAAAAAGCATCAATCACAGCAAATAAAGCCGATGAGGTAGTCTGCGCAAAACAAATAATTAATAACACAACACGTGATGTTCATGACACGTCAGTTGTCACTGTCCCACTAACAGAATCACCTACAATAGGAGATTCATTATTCATTCCCCAGATTACCGAAGAGGTAGTTTGCGAGAAACAAATAAATAACACCACAACAAGTGATGCTACCGACACATCAGTTGTGATAACGCGAGTCAAAGATTCACTTACATTAATTAAAGTTTCAAATTCTATTCCGCAAATTGACAAACAAATAGTTTGTAAGGAACAAATTATTAATAGCACACAATTTGATGTTAACGGTACATTCGGTGTTACATTACCAATCAAAAAGCCACCAGCGTTGTTAGGAGGTATAAAGAACATTGTCATAAAACCTTTTCTTAAATTCGGGAGAAAACCAAACGACAACCCGGTATTAAAGATTATGTACAATAAATTTATAAGGGACAGCATTTATTTAAATCATAACTTCCTAAATACAGAACCAAGGCATTTAAGAAATTCATATTTCTCACCACGTAGTGGTGCGTTAAAACCAATTAGCACTAACAGCAAAATAAGAGATGTTTTCAATAGTTCTATGAATACCACTACTGGTGTTTCATTAAACGCTCTTCAAGCAAATGGTCACACTATTATTTGGCGGTTTAAGCCACGAAAACTATTGCGTTCTTATCAATTGAATACGGTAACGTACGGCCTCATAACAGATTCCAATGACCATATTGAACTGTCTGATCATTGCAATCAATTCAGTTTAATATTGTCGGAAAGAAGTTTTCAATTACATAAATGGATTTTCAATGCACCATCATTGCTGTCTGAGTTAAAAAGTTACCATTTAACTAGGCACTTTAATTTTGATCCAGGTGACATAGTATGTGCAAAATCACTATGCGTTATGTGGGATTCTGAACGGGACTTATTCGAATATAAATTTATTCTTATTAAACAACCCGTGAAACTTACCAGGCGAACCATACCGTCGTTCGTTACAAATATTTTGGACCCGCCATGCTCTTTTTCACCTTGTATTAATTCCGATATGACGATAAAACGCGACGTTCTAATAAATAATTCTGTAACTATTGAATTACATGGCCTTTATGATCGATTCGCAAAGGCGTATGTAAGTTGCAATTATTTAACAAACATTAATGATTTGGTAAACGCAAAAATACTCTTTATACATTGTAAATCGAAGATCGCGCCATTAAAAACTTTGACCACACCATTGTTAGAGCTATGTGCCGCCTTAATCATTGTAAGAATGGTCAAAAAAGCAATAAACTTGTTTCCAGTTAAATTAAAAATAATTATTTTATGGGCAGATTCCACAATTATGCTATCATGGATTAAACTGTCTCTTCATAACTTAAAACTTTTTATTGCTAACCGTATTACAGACATTCATTCAGACATGACAGACAACTATCACTGGCGTTGTGTTCCTATAAACTCGCACCAGGCAGATTTTATATCACAAAGTATCTTATTAGACTTTCTTTTAAACAACCAATTATGGTGGTCAGATCCATCCTGGCTAAAGCAACCGTCTAATCACTGGCCATAATTTCAATTTTCCAGAAATTCCTAAGGAAAAAATTATTAGAACCAATAAATGCAATGCAATTTACCGCATATTAAAAGTCAAACTCAACTATCCATTTAGAACTACTGAAGTTGACTGCGCAGGGCCCATACTAATAAAAAGTAAACATGACGGTTCTATCATTAAATATTATATGCGCCTTTTTAATTGTCTTTGCTACAAAAGAAACTTAGTTACAGAGTTCAATGTCCAATCAATACATTTCAGCGGAACTAATAATACTTTCTATAAATTAACTCAGAATAAAGCAATATTGAACTCCCAAGCAATGTACCCCATGTCACCCAATCCAGATGACCTTATTCCCTTTACTCCCAGACACTTAATCATAGGTCGACAAATCAGCAGTGTTATGCCTACTCCAGGAGCACCAGTGAAACTCAACAACATGAGAAGATTCCAGCAGGTACGACGATGGTCTACAGACTACATCCACTTCTGGAAAACTTCAAGCACCCTGGATCTAGAAATCGGATCTCTTGTAATAGTACAAGAAGACGAAATGCCTCCTACTCAATGGATAATGGGACGCATAACACACTTCAGGCAACGACAACACTCCGAGAGTCGCCACCTTGAAAACTCAACCAGGAGAGATCAAACGTGCTGTCAGACGTTCAGCCCTTTTTACCAGTGAATTCATTTTGATAAACCCAATTTATCAAGGCGGGGAGTATGGACAAAAACATGCATCAAAATACAATTATAATATAACTTCATTTTACATGTTTTTAAGGCAAAAGTGTAAATGCACATTATTGAGTGCCGCCTGTACATTTTGATGTGTGATGTGTAAATCCAGACTTACTTGTCTTGTAGTTACCAATAATTTTATTACCTATTTCCGTTCAATATGGCCGCAAATTGTAATATGGGTTCATCTCCACCCTTTTCTATTTTAAGTGTGAAATGTATTGTACTGAAATCTACCCTTTTTGAACCAGCTCTCAACGAGACAACACGTATTTTAAATAACATTACAATTTAATATTAAAATATATACATTAAGACATTCACATACATTTATAACATTCATTATTATTAATTATTAGGATAAGTGTTTAATTGTGTAATTCTGTTGGGATTTACGACCCCAATGTGTAATTTTGTATGAAATAAATATACTTTTAAATTCATATTGAGTTCACGAACTTGGAAGACTTGCTGACTACTTTTGGTGAAATACCCGGGTACCACAATCGCCCAAACATAGGGTATACATCATTTTGAAAAAAAGTAAATTTGCCTTATTTTTTGCGACATCTTTTTTTCGTTTTCCAATTAAATATTTACATTTAATAAATTTAAATTACTATTGTTAATTGTGATATAATGAACAATAGAACGATACGGCAATCTCTAATAACATAATACATCTTGATCTGGATATATAGTAAACGAAGAAATAATGCTTTGAATCAAAGCATACAAAGACAGAATTCTTGAACATCCAAACAATTTGGCCAGCTGTCTAATGTCCAATAATTAGGTAGTACGCAGACTAAGAAGAATGTACCTCAGGACCTATTAACCAACTAAACAGAATCTAGGATCAATTGAAATTGAGGGATGAGTCGATGGACACGCCCCGCGCAAAACACTTTATTTTTACATACATATCACTGAATGTCCTTTAAACAGGACAGATTGTAATAATCTATAGAAATCAAATAAAACAAATATCCTTTTCGAAACAAAACTTTGCAGAGACAATATATCGCAATGATAAATAAAATTAAAATTTTCGTGACATCCATCTGAAGTTCTGGAATATTTCATACCCAAAAGCAAATTTACAGGGTATTCATCATTTTCAAAAAAAAAAACAAAAAAAAATTCCCCATCTTTTTCGAAACGAAACTTTGCTGAGAAAATAAGGACATAATATTGAACATAAAAATTAATATATCGAAAATATAGGGAAAATTTTCTTCTTGCAAATTATATATACCTTTTGAATACTTCAATTGAATTCTTCAAAATAGGTCTTCAGGTATATATACTAATATATGGCAACAAATGTTCATTTTCTCTTGTTGCATTCTAAATTTATGTTAATATTATTAAAAATAACTGCTTAGTTTACTTTTGACCTACTGGCCAACTACACACAACGACAGAAGCAAAATTCCAGATGTCATAGACTTCTTTATTATCAAGGGTATGTCAAGAAAATACTTTAACGTCTCAACCTGTTTAGACCTCTCATTGGATCATTCTCCTTTCAGTATGACAATGAGTAGCCAATTATCAAAGAATGACGGAATAAATTCCGGTATTGTTAGATGACTCTCTCAACATCAAAATACCCTTAAAGATAGAAGCTGATATCACGGAAGCCGTCGAGAATGTCAACACATGCAAACAACAAGCAGCTTGGAATTCAACACTAATGTGTTTAACATATGACACTATATGGCTCTATGACGTTGAGGGAAAAAATTGTAGCCAAACGTAAAATAAGAAGGCTGTTTCAATTGACAAGATTACCTGAGCACAAAAGAATGCTAAATAAAGCTACCAAGGAAATAAAAAAGTTGCAGGATAGTGAAAGAGAACAAATCATGGAGAACAAATTAATAAAATTGAACGCAACTGAAACCATTGACTATACTCACTCTAGAAAGCTACAAAGAAGCTAATTAAAATTAAGCTAAGTAAAATTCCGAAAAAACTACCTACCATAGCATACAAATACTTGACATAGTTATATAACACTATTATAAGAACTAGCTTCTACCCTCTCCAATGAAAGGTAGCACAATGATTCCTAAGCCAGGAAAGATTCCTGATTACCTCCGAAGTCCTCGAGAAATTGCTCCTCTTGAGATTACACCAATTGTTCTAAGTGAAAAACGGATACCAGACCACCAGTTTGGTTTCTGGCAAAACCTCGCATATTCCGGATAATCCTCGGTAGCCTTGAGAACAAACAGTTTTATTCGGTAGCGTTCCTAGATATAATGCAGGCTTATGACAAACTTTGGCATACCGGGCTTTTTTATAAAATCAAGAGATACCTACCGATACACTATTACACGGTATTCAAATTATACCTTTAGAACAGACACTTCCTGGTAAAATACAACGACACCCCAAGGAAGTGTACTTGACCCACTTCTTTGCCTACTCTTACTAAGTAACACAGCTACGTTTGCAGACGATACTGCTGTATTAGCTGTTAGCCAATATCTTGTAATTACTTCGCAAAACCTTTAGCTATATATAACCGTAGTATAAAAATGAAAGATGAAGTGGCGCATCAGAGTCAACGAATCTAAATGCGAACACATAACATTTACGGTAAAAAAAGAAACATGTCCATCAGTGCCACTCAATAACAAAAGCATACCATAAGTGAATACTGTTAAATATCTAGGAATTCACTTAGATCGACTTCTGACTTGGCGGAAGCACATTTTCACAAAACATAAACAACTTGGGCTCAAGCTACAAAGAAGGTACTGGCTATAGAATATAAATCTAAATTATCTGTTGAATGTAAACTATTGCTATATAAGACTATATTGAAACCTATATGGACTTATGATATACAACTCTGGAGATAAACTGCAAACTCGAACATTCGAATATTGAGATTTTACATTGCTTCCAATCCAAGCTACCTACGTACATGCTACGTTATAATTGCTCCACGAAATATTACCAACGTAGATATTCAGCAAGATCTACAAGCGCACAGGGTCAAAGACGAAATTATAAAGTACAGCATCAAGTCATCCGACTGGATGTCCACCCAAACACCCTTACGGGGAACCTGTTGAAAGCAAGAAGAGAGCGTATGCTAAAAAGTAAACTACCAACTGATTTAGTTGGCAACTAAAATATACTGAGTACCCAGCAGACCAAAATATTCAAGTGTACATTCTCATGTGCACTTGGAAGGAATAAAATCTTATAAGGATACATTCCTTTCATGATGTTATTATGTTATGTGACTTACTAAATATCCTAATAGATAGTTTGTAATTTTCTAGAATGTCAATAAAAAGGAATAATAAATATAATTACATTGTGGTTTTAAAAAATGTATGAATTTTTAAGAATTACTACAAATAAATGTTAGCTTACCATTTGCAAACAAAAAGTTATTTTTTAACTACTTGTTATATTTATTTAAGTATGTCAGAATCTCATGCAATACAATTGCAGGAAATTTTATTAATATGTCTCTTTGTCAAATTCGAAACTGCCAATAAAGAAACCTTAGCACCTAAGAGTTGTATTATAACAACAATAAACCACCTGTGAAACAAATCTAAGGGAATTATAGTAGTGTACAAAACTTACTGGAGAACTTTGAAGACACAAATAAGCTTAATGTATATTTTGAATTATTCAATTTACCCGAACAAAATGAAACAAAGCAATTAAACAAAACGAAGTCGTATTGATTATGGCGCAATATTATAAATAGGAAGGGTAGGATGCGACCATATAAATTCTTCTTTACAGGGAGTAGCCGAAGAATAATAATCACACGTTTTTCACATATGCATTAATAGCATAAGTAGCACATTAATGCATCTTATAAAACTTGTTAGCAAACATACTGATTTTGACTACTTTCGAAGCTTAAATCTTATCTTAGAAAAATGGTTGCGTTCGGTAAAACTAGAGGCTAATCCTAATACGACAGAATTATTAGGAATCGGTAAGGTAGAGGAAGAAGGGCTAAGCGATATTTTCTTTTTAAATACAAATTTACCGTACAATAAGTCAATTATATACATGGGATTTAGATTCACTGCGAGAAAGAACGACAGAGAGATCTATAGGGACTTAAGAACTAAAAGAGAACTCGCAATTAACTCATTGAGGATGCAATAAAAGTGGCAAGAGGCGTTAGAAAGGCTACAAACAAAGGCATTAAGAGTAGTGTTGGGAGTAATGTGTACCACACACACTATCAACCAATGTGGAAGCGGGAGTTGCACTACTCAGTTTAAGGTGGGAATTAAGTGTAAAAGCTTTGATGATAAAATCGTTGACAACAGAGTGTGCTTTAAGAAGAATGCTTTTCGAAGAATTCGAAAGAAATGATAGTAACAATAGCAGAAAAATGACGATATTATGGCAACAATGTGTGAACATGAGGGAAATGGGAGGAAGGGTCAAAGCATAAGAAGTTAGTAATTTTGAATATTGCGAAGGGCAAAATGTAATTTTGAGATTGGGAAAGAGGTGGCCTGCTGTAAAGGAGGTGCGGAAATAATAAATGGGATATTTAAAAGTAAGATGAGTGACATTTGGCCGGAGCACATTAGAGTATTCACAGACGGCTCAAAGATGGCAACGTGGTCCGGGGCGGGAGTAGTGACGAAGTCTACTAAACAGATAATAACTTTACCAGCAGAAATTTCAATTGTTGATGCAAAGCAGGTAGCTGCAAAGAAGCTGTTTCAATAATTGAGAACGACAGATGGTCAAAAAATGTAATATGCAAAGATTCAAAAGCATTGGGGAAGAATGGGATTATCAGAAAAGCGGGAAACATATTTTAGCAAGAAGAAATCTAAATAGAATAAAGATGAAATGATGTACCGTTAGTGTGGATTCCTGCTTACAAAGGAATCGCAAGAAATGAAAAAGCAAACGACGCCACACAACAAGGAGCTAGAACAGTAGCAAGTGGAGAAATTCAATATGATGTGGACTTATTGGCAAAAATAAAAACTGAAGTAAAAGGGAAGTAGCGGGGTATGTGGGACAATTCAGACAAAGGAAGAAAATTTATTAATTTACAGTCTTCGGAGTGTTGCCACTTATCTCGAGACTAAGGGTGGACGATATAGGGGCATTAGCACATCTTAGAAGAAATCATTTGGTGCAAGAACATATGTGTAATTATGGAGAAGGGGTAGCAGATCAAGAGTATTTGATCTTCCAACATTCAAAAACGGAGGGCTGCAGAAATAATTGATATAGAGTTATGATAGAAAATGAAGTGGTGTTGCCAAAGAAAGGACGATGGTCTTAGGAAGGCCAGTAAATTATTAATAAAAATGGTAACCTATTTCCTCCGGTTGAGGATACAACATAATTTAAATATAAATACCATCTTTGAATTTCTTGTTTTAGCATACCATATTCTAAATGATAAATGTCAATATAAAAATAGTTTTGTTCCGGCAAATTAAAATCGGATCGGAAGTTCTTGAGCTTATCATTTTAAAAAAGTTAGAGATAAATGGCGTTCGTTTATCAAGGCGCCTTTGTTCTTCAGGAGGAAATCGAATCGCAATTACTACTAAAGTTGGCCGGTCGGCATAGGTAAGAAGATAACGACCGTTTGATACGAACGTTGATGCAAAGAAAGTTAATCGATATTTTATTAAAACAGTTAGTAAAGTAGCAACTTACTGTAAACAGGCATTTAATTTATTAGGAGTTTTGACCTAATTTCCTGCCAAAATAAAATTGTGTTAGTATAGTGTGCGCCATGTTAAGCTCCGTTTTAATGTAAGTGTATTTAATATAACGAATTATTTCATTTCACAAACAGTGTATGACATTAGTTAAAATGTGGCTTTTCTTAATAAATGGTTCTACATTCTAGTAGTTTTTTGTGTTTTTTAGACAAAGCCTTATTAAGTTGAGAGGACCTATGCTAATATATGTGGTGGGTCATTTCGTTATTTATACCTTACGTTTTTCCATTTAACTTTAAAGTTATCAGCCATTACTTTAATCATGCACAGACTGGTGTACTTTTAGAAACATCAATTGCCATTGTTTTGATTATTTTCTTAATCATTCTTGTAGCTGGTTCCAAACGCATTATAGTCTAGTAAAATTAGTCGAAACCAGTGCTGCGAAAAAAATATACATGAAAAAGA
The DNA here is from genome assembly GCA_963678705.1 of Panorpa germanica. Lineage (NCBI taxonomy): Eukaryota > Metazoa > Arthropoda > Insecta > Mecoptera > Panorpidae > Panorpa > Panorpa germanica. The sequence continues at coordinate 602,557 of OY783219.1, read as the reverse complement.
ACATGCGTCGTTAAAAAAACATACGACTTACATTCCGTATAATTTTATTCTTCCGACTCCGACCAAATAAAATACTAAGACATTTTGGGGTATTGGAGTGTATATAAGAACGAAATATATATGTAATATACCCGGAAAATACAGCCTTGTTATTTCAGGTTTATCTAACACCTATCTATAAATGCTTTCGGTTACGTAAACGATTCTACCTGATATGCAATGTTTTATAACTTATTTTCACTGCTTTTGAGAACCTACCTTAAATCTACCATTTTGCTTCTTTATGACATAATGTAAATAATTTTACGTATTTTACAACACTCTCTGACCTATTTTTCGTATTTAAGAAAAAGTCTACAGTTTTGCTCATTAACATTATCATAAAACTATTTATGAAGATTCTTTAAAGGTTATAACATATTAAAAACACCCTATCAAGGATTAAAAGTTTTTAAATAAGCTATAAAATAACACTAATTTTAGATTAAGTATTACTAGGTTATATTTTAGAAAAAAATTAAAATTGAAATGAATCTAAATTTTACATTTACTATAAACTATTATATATTATAAATTTTATTTATTTTACATTTTATTTTCTCCAGTCTAAATTTATCTCAGGTTCAATACAGTTTAAATCTGCAATAGGTAGTCCAGTATAAATTTGGTAAAGATTGGGTTGTGGTCGCCATTCTGAAGGGAGCTACATGCAATTTACACTTAGACACTTTAATTTGGGCTCTGAACCATATCTTAAATCCCAGAAATGAATATTATATGTACTGATATAGTTATTTATCAGGATCTCAAATTTAATTTTTTTAAATAGTCTCAATATTATGGTATTGAAGATACAAACAATTAAAAAAATAACTAAGGCAAAACTCTCTAAAATGTTAAAAGAATATTTTTGCCTTGAAACATCCTTATACTACACATCTTGATTAATTATATTTATTTTGACCTTTTGCTTCCTTTGACCACAAATTGTTTTCGACTCCGACTCCTCGATTCCAACTCCACAGCCCTGGTCGAAATCATTCTGAAACCTCATACTAATTTATTACAGCAATTTCGTTTGCTTAATATTACAAACTATTTCTATAATATTCCATATATTATGATTTCCATAATATTTTACATGGCTTATTATATTTGTTTCTTTGTTATTTTGTTTGTATTGATTATTAATCAAACCAGAAAAACGAACAAAACCATTAGAAACAATTATTATGAGATAGAAGAATGATCTCGCCTATAATACGTTTTGAATTCATACGTTTGTCAGGGTTGTAGTGGTTGCACTGTGCCAGGGACTAATGGCTAATTCATTCACTGATTTCAATATCACTTTCGTAAAAAGCCCGGACAATAAAGAAAATTATTGCGTGGCGTCAGGCAGCCCTAATGTGGATTCGGCTCTGGCGTGGATTTCCAGTAACACTTACCAGGATTTTCAATATATAGGTATGTGTAGAATAAGTTCAGACTGAATATGTAGTCTAGAACTGACAATAAAAAGATAAAACTGTTTCTAGAACAAACTTCCAGTATTTTTCCACGCAATGACAGCAAACTGAATTGCTCCTTCGATGAAACAACTTGCACGTCACTATGGATTAGTAAGAAATGGACTCTAGAATGGAGTTATTACTATCCTTTCTTTCCGCGAACAGATGCAGCCTGGGAAGGTATAAAGAAACGAAAATACATTTTGAGTTGCTCATTGGTTTATTTTATGGTCGCAACATTAATGTACCGTTTACATTTTACAAATGTAGATGCGTTCACTTTATTGAACTTATTTTATTATCAAATGTTATATATTTTCAGATTTTTCTGTAAACTATGGAAGTGATTTTAAATATGTCTATAAAAAGGTTAAGCTAAATACAAAGCAGAAGTATTTTTTGGGGATGTCAATGAAAATCAATGGCGGTAGACGCTTTGCTTTATGTCCGAACGAAAATTTTCCATGTTACACAGTATTATTCAACAACTTTAAAACTCGACACCATATAGAAATATTTAAATGTACTACTGGCGTATATTGGTACCCGTCACAAAACTGTCCATCACATATTGTGTCTAAGACGGACCAGGTACAGGATGCTCTTTCACATTCTATGCTTTATACATTTTCAATTTAAACAATCGTGATACAATTACAGCCCATCTTCACAGAAGAAGTCTGGCGGCACTTCCTGGTGGCCTTCAACGGAACAGAGTTATCTGTGTACGGGATTCTGAATGCTAACCCCAATCACCATCGCAATGAGAAGATTTTGTCTTTCAATGATGTTGATCCAATTAATGTTGCATATTTTCGATTAAAAGACGTCCACGGTACTTCTCGATGGAAATTGCACGATTGTAAGTACACAAGCAAAATGGATTTGTGTATCAAAGATCATTTGTTCTAACTGATTTCCGATATTCTTTAAGATTAGACGTTTATATGCAATACTATTATCCTAAATAAATACTGAAATCCTTTATATAAGTTACAAAATAGGTTCAACCTCCTACTATGTTAACAGTATTTATGGGGTCGTGGTCTCATATATGTGTACGATACCTCCTTTGCCACAATTACCATTGCATAATTGCCATTATGCTTACACATAATCAGTTTAATTTGATAACAACCAAGCCCAGAAAATATACAGAAATTAGAGATTACCTCCGACGTCTTTTTGATATGTATGATTTGAATCCAATAAAATAATTCCAATTTCATTTAAAAATTTAATTCTATTTTCAAATTGAAATATTTAACTTGTTAACTTGTTCAATAATAAAATAATTTTTCATATAAATTGACAAAAGAAATAATATAATTTTTTCAACAAAATATAAATTATTTTCAATTTATTCGTTATTTGACCAACGATTGGCGATTTTTTTTTTCGATTTGTAACTTAGGCACCAAAGTTAGCCCATATATAAAATTTCAACTTTCTAGCTCAATTTTTAACCTCGGTAAAAACTGTCCCCGTGCACCCAAATAACATTTTTGAATTTTGAATTATTTTTTTTTAATCATATTTCATTAATAAATAATCCAAAATTTGAGTGTTCTCCAAAGTTTCATACCAGGCTCAATATTATTCTTAACGCCCCCTTTTCCAATTTCTAATTTTAAAAATTTTTTAGCATTGAACACCGTAATACACATGCTAAATTTAAACTTTCTATCTTTTATGCATTAAAAGTTATAGAGCAAAAAGTAAAAAAATATTACGCGTTCCCATAAAATTCAATGTTCAAATTGAACCGTTTTCAAGCTACCATACGAATCGCGCAAACATATTAACAAATAAATTTGCACTTGGAACATTATAATATAGGATATAGCACTTCTGCAGACCGAGTTAATTAGCAAAATATTATTAAATTTGACATTTTTGATAAATCGTTTAAGAACATTGTCGTGCAATATGTCTCTTCGATACAATATCATAAAATTTTTATCAATTACAAAAGATATCATTATATAATTATAGTGAATTCCTCGATTGACCGTTTCGTACTCGAGATAAATTTGGTCAAAGTTCGAATCATGAGAGGTGTATGAGAGTAAACGAGAGGCAAATACGTGTAATTTTTCTTTATTTTTCATAGAATAACAAAACGATGGATTGTCTAATGAAATTAGCTGAAAGAAAGAGATATGAAAGTAAATATTATTTACTGTTTCGTTATTTATAAGACAATCTGAATGTGAATATTTCATTAAACAAGAACAAGAACAAACGCTTATAAACGGTTTGTATGCATTGCAATCGCGCTGACCTGACTTCGATAAAAGTGTTTGCTCACTTAGATATAAATCATTTCACTCGTTTTACGCAAATGCGTCATAACTTTTAAATCATAAATTAAAACATGTTTAACTAAATATCACATTTTACAGACGCATTCATTAAAACCACAACGTTATCTTCACAAACTGCATTTTTTAAGGAAGCCATCATTATAAAACAGACATTTTGTTTATCCATGGCGGTGGCTCTGTGTGATGGATGCAAGATTCAACTTCACCTGCGCCTGTCTGATAGACAACTGTTCTCATCGAGAATTCTCGAAGGAAGTGAGGTTTGTCATATAATGTAGCTTTAAAAATGATCCTCTTTGAACTTTATAAAAATAGTTAAATTCCTGTTCTAGCGAGTTATGGGTTCCAGTGATGTTCCGTTGTACTGGAAAGTAGAGAGGTTTGAATTTACCATCTATCCAAACGAAGATGTTTCAGCTGAATTGTTGTACAGTACAACAGCTACAAAATCGGTTGACAACCTATTTTGGGCTGTAGATGACATCAGAGAATGTCAAAACGGTAACTGTATATATATATTATTTATATAACTACTAGCTGACCCGGCGAACTTCGTACCGCCTAACAGTCAATGAATGTCGTGTTACCTTTTAAGCTTTGATGAACGTAATACAATGATACAAAATATTATTTATTAATATATATAGAAACATAAAAGTATTTTATTATGATGAATGATGATGAAAACATACAGAATGAGAATAAAAATTAAAAAAATAATAATAATTAAGTAATTCAAACTCATGTCAGAAAAAAATGATTGAAAACTATGTTGTGCAGATTGGAATACACTCGGATTAATTCATTAATGGGATTTTCATTCAAGCACCTTGTGGTAAACGACATTCTTTGTTTTTTGGTTAGGCGCAAGAACAAATAAAGCGGATGGTTTGCCGACACGTGAGCATGCCACGTACAATTGACCATGAGAAAAACATGCATTTTCTAGATTGAGGCCACAAATAGTCAAGGATTGGATCTGTGATTTGTTGATCGTCATGGCAAAGGCAAGACGAATCGGGAATTGAATTCGTTTAAACTCAAATGGCATATCCGTTGGGATCATCGAAATCCTTGGAATAAAAACTTCCTCATCTTTAAATTTTCCTTTAAGTATCGACGCGTGAATCACATTGCTCATCAGTTTTTTTATCACCAAACGCGTTCCATTGCACAGTTTTGGTTGGTTTAAATTTCTAAGCATGATGACTACCGAGCCAACCTTAAGTTTTAAATTGTGCGGTGGTAAACCAGGCACATCCAAGGAGTTTAAAAATTCACTTGGATAATTAGTGGCTTCTTCTTCGTTTGTTACACAGTCGATAGATTTGAATGAATACAGAGTACCTACGATTTGATTTTGAATTATAAAATTGAGGTCATCTACATCTTTATTTTTAGCTGCCAAAATTGCTCGCTCACTTAACCATTTAGTATTTTTGTGGTTAGCAATGATATACGGGAATACTTTGTTGATAAGCTCGTCTTTTGATGATACAAAATTGCAAACATTTGGAGGAAATGAAATCAAACCGCTCGATTTGTCAACAAGAACACGGCCATTACCGATAGTCAGCAATTGCTTCGAGAAATCATCAGCAGATAGATCGTTCAACAATGCTCTCATATTTACAGACAGTTGAAGTTTCTTTACATATCGCCACAGATTTGATGCTTTGAGGCAAGCGTTTATTTCGTCGGCAGCAGTAGATCTTGGAATGACTGGTAGTGTTTGTCGGAAATCGCCAGATAATAAAATCATTGCACCACCAAAACATCTCGAGTCATTGCGCAGATCTTTTAATGTTCGGTCTAGTGCTTCCAATGCGCGTTTGTGCGCCATTGTGCATTCGTCCCATATGATGATTTTTGATGCTACTAAAACTTTGGCCATTGCGGAGTGTTTCGAAATGTTACATGTCGGTTGTTCAGTAGTTTGAAGGTTTAATGGCAATTTTAACGCTGAGTGAGCCGTACGGCATCCGTCTAACAATGTGGCCGCTATTCCAGAAGAAGCAATTGCTACCGCAATTTCGGATCTCGCACGTACAGTGGCCAAAATCAATGACATGAGGAATGTCTTCCCAGTTCCACCGGGGGCATCCAAAAAAAATAAGCCGCCATTTCCATCATCAATTGCATTAATCAGTGTATCATACACTTCCCTCTGCTTAGGATTCAACAGAGGTACATTCGTTTGGACTGATTGGATTAGTTCATGTGGATCATATTCACGTTCACGTTCCAATTCTCTATTAAATGCGTCATTCATTCCGCGATCTGTCGCTGGCATTCCTAACCTAACTAACAAACTGCCGCACATGAGGTAACACATATCATCGATCAAGAGCAAAGTCTGGTTATGCATCTCCTCATTCACCTCAAGATCGGAATTTCTTGAGCATACTAACGTGGCGCTCTTCTCGTGCAATTTCTCGTTCTTCATCAGATAATTGACTCGCGATATTCCGTTGCCTAATTGCATTACGGCTCCGCTGGGAAAGATTAGATCTTCTAGGACGCGGCATTGTTATTAATATTAATACTGAATGTGCACTCGCATAAAACCACAAAAAACCACTTTCGAGACATAGACAATAGCTCAAAGAGTATATAACCACTACATATGAATAGCTTATCAAGAAAAATTATAGATAACCTATAAAAAGACATTTACACTTTTGTTAACCTGTACAATAAATCTTAGGTATTATTTTCTGAAATTAAAAATTAAATAATTAATAAATAATCTACACAAATTAATGTCTAAAACAAACAAATATAACAGTACCTAAACTTTCGAGACATTTTACAAAAAATAAATTTCTGAACGCACACATGAATAGTTGTTACAGTATTTGACAGGATTGGACAACAAATGTTTGACATGAAATCAGCATTTATTGAAATGATTAGGTATTCATTACACATATCGAGTTTTCATTGTTTTTAAGATGTATTATGCTATTCGGGGCGGAGACAAATCCAAAGAATCAATAACCATGAATATTGGTTCAGCAGATCTCGAGTTATAAGTGTTGTAACAAACCCGTCTTTCTTTTATATATTAAGATGTTTACACACAGATTAATGTGCTGCGAATTTATTGGGATTTATAAGTTTAATGTCTACTAGACAAAAGTTGGTGATGGAAATATGATAAATTGTTGTTCAAAATACTTCCATTTTCTTACTTTTTATATTACAATTTAGAACCTGTTTGTTATATCCCTTTTTGCGTCATAATAAATAAAATATATATTTTATTAGATAAGTAAATAAGAAATAAATAGTAAGTTATTAGAAATAAATCTTAACACTCATGTATTGCATGAGAATAACATGTATAACATATAGGATAACAATGACTCTTCCAAGAGTTCAATTAAGAATGGATTTGTGAACTCATTTTCTAGTGCATGATTGAAATTGTTGTTATTAAATATATATAGTAAGAACCGTGGTCCTAAGAAGCCCGTGAAGTATTTATAATAAATATATATATATATATATATATATATATATATATATATATATATTTATATATATATATATATATATATATATATATATATATATATATATATATAACCATTTTTATTTTATTAAATATCTAAATGTTGACAGCGATATAGCAATTCAAAATTTGAATTGTAGTTTTAGCGTTGCAGATGTCGGTCATATTTATGTATGACGTAACATGTCACACCATTAAGGGATAGGTCAGTTATTTGATATATGTATAAGAGTGTTAAGTATGTTAAGAGTGTTAAGTATGCTCTTTAAGCTCTATTGTATAAAAGAGATGTCAACATACCGGACGTAACGTTACATGTCTTGGAATGTTCTATAACGTTGGATTCTTTTAATAATAAAAGGAAAAAATGACTGTTTTAATTGTTAATATCTTCTAAAATATAGTGAGGTATTAAAAAAGAATTACACATTTGAGGTCGTGGTAGCCAATTTGTCAATATATTGCAAAAAAAAACACGAAACTGTCGAACTTATATATATAGGTTTTCTCACATAAATGACACATAACTTCTTCAATTTTGCAACTACTTTTATTGTACACCTTAAAACATATAAAAACTAATGGTGTCTCATAAAGACCCAACTATTTCAAAGTACGAAGAAACAGAGAAAACATTTAAACATGAAACAGAGAAACAATTTAAAATTGTTTATTGATAAGAATATTAATTCGCATATATTTTTTTTAATAACATCGTTGAAGTTTCGTTCGTTCCGTTCTTTGCGACGCTAAACTTTGTGAACTTTATTGACTTGGGTGTTTGACTTAAAATGAACCGCAAAAAAAGAATATCATGCAATTTTCCCCCTTCTTGAAATTACCTTTCCTTGGAACAATTCGTGTAGTGCTTCCATCAGGGTTTTAGTTGTATCCGGTTGTAATGTAAGCATTCTTGAAGCTCAGGATGGAGGAACTTGCGGATCATGTCCACAAAACACGCCAAATTTACAGTAACTGTTCTGCCTCTTGCGTCCTCGAAAACTTAACGTCCAATGACGTATTTTGCCGAAATGACCGTCAAGTAATCCGCCGATTTACGACCGAAATCGCCGTCGCTAAAATAGGGTTGCAGTGTGCGAAGGGCCCTATTGTTAATGGAAATAGGACCATTCCCAGGGGTCACAAAAAGCGGTTGTACACTCTTCATCCTTCATTCCCTTCAGATGTTAAGTCGTTTATATGAAATGACTATTTTACCGGCTACAAATGGCGAAACCACTCCACATGTCGGAATGCAAATCAAGATAAAGTAGATGCAAACTATAATTGAAGTGCAATAGTGATATAAAGGTCATAAAAGAGGATATATCACCAAAGTGTTTACGGGGTACCTCATTGGAACACATTTCTCACAGTAACTTATGGGGATTCTTAAATATACGATTCAATTTCTATAATGATTTTTAAATTTCTATAATTATTACTATATGATTCATATTAACATTACACTGTAATTAAACAAAAGAGCTAAATATATACTAAAACATGACCTCCTTATTACAGACGAACAGAGGATTCTAAGGTACAATGGTATACTTCCTCATCCAGCCACGTGTCAGGTATTGGACCATCCGAACTACACAGCGGTAGGAAGAAAACATGTTAATGGAAATGGAGGTAAACATCTTTGTTAGTAGTAAAACACTTACTAAATGTGTAAATAGTTTAAGATAATTATTTAACAGCTATATTATTTCCGCAGAGTTTACAACAAATAAGACTTGTAAGGACTGGTCGAAACAGTTGTCTTATGAGAAATTCTCCTGCAAAGGTTTCAGGTTTTGTAATGTAGCGAGGTCTAGTACAAACCAATGTCATTGCTTTCCAGGATATAACGGTGATTGCAATGGTAAGTTAAAAATCGTAAAATATTTTGTAGTTTCTTTCAGTGGTGCAGGGCTAGGTAGGAGAGAAGTGCAAAAACTTCAAGCCAATTTAACATAAAACAGTATTTTTTATTTTTATACTATCTCACTGATAAACTACACGATCCACCACTTTATTATATCAAAAAGAAATGAATGCATTCCATAGAAATGAATCGCACCCTGTAACATCAGGGATGAGGAAAATTGATCGAAAATACAACTTTCAATTAAAGTAAATGCAATGGTTGTGTTCCTGATCAAAAATCGATTGTTCAGTGGGTAGAAACGTTTGTGGATAATGGTAGTATGTAGAAAAAATAACCAGAACTTTAAAGAACTACAGCGAAAAAACGTCTAGAAACAGGCACATGGTTTTGAAATCCTCTAAGTGATCTTAGGATCTTGCTCTTATAATTTCTGATCGCACAGTTAGACTAATTCTTATAGTAAAGATCTGAAATTTTATCATTACAAATTGGCAGTGGTGCAAAAAGTAAGTCCACGCCATTTTGTTTCTCGAAAAAAAGGTATGTGAAGCCTTTATCGACCTGCCTCATGACTCGCACTGGAGTTACCACTCTTTGAATATTTTTATGGGAATATCTTAAATCCTTGGTATACCAATGGAATCGAATAAAAATGATATCTCTGATACTTTTTGTTTAATTATTTTTTAAACTAAGGAAGTTTCCGCACTGCACACTGTATAATCTTATTTATTAAAGTAACTTTTAGTTAAAGTTTTAAGAGAATTTTGCATGTACGTAATGACAATGTTAACAAAGTTATGCAAAAGTATTAAATATTTGTGAATATCTCTTGCTAAAATAAAATTAAAATTTGACATGTATTTACAGGATATTGTTTACAAAAATCATTTTGAAATTAAATTGCCCTTTGTATACACTAGAAGGCGTAATATCGTTGTGATTACATATATTTTCAGGAAGATTTGTTATTTGAGACAATATCAACAAAATATGGCATCGGATTTTATTCATTTGCATTTATTTTCTTTGTAAGAGTGCAGTTTTAAATGTGTATGTCTATAATGTAAAGAAGCTATAAACTGTTATAACTTGTGAGTACAGATGTGTAGAAATTTGTTGAATATCTTGAAGCTAAACGAAACTTTATCTCTTTTTAGACTTAACACACATCAATAAATCGATTGATGTAGTGAACAGTTCATGCAGAAACACGCAAGTCAAATTGCAAAGTGGATCATTTGAAAATCAGATTAAGGCAGTAGATAGTTCACGCTGGGAGAAAATTTCTCAACCTGTATCTATCGACGAGGCTTACAATAAGGCTGTTGAGTTACCGGAACTCAAACTGAATATCGAATACGAACTCCAAGCGCTGCTGTACATCGACGGGGATCCAACAGGATTCTACACAAACTCACCAATTGCCAAATTCACAACGACTTGCACTGACATAGGTTAAGTTACAATTCTATACTATAATGTTCCAAGTGCAAATTTATTTGTTTATATGTTTATTTGTTTATATGTTTACGCTATTCTAAAAACTTTCTTCTTTTTTTGCTGTGAAAAATATTATTTATAAAAGATAGAAAGTTGAAATTTGGCATGTGATTTACGGTGTTCAATGCTAAATTTTGTTAAACATTAGAAATTGAAACATTGGAAAAGGGGGCGTTGTAGAATATTAGGGGGCCCGGTAGGAAACTTTGGAGAACACTCAAATTTTGGATTATTTAATAATGAAATATGTTATTAAAAAAAAAACAATTTAAAAATTTTTTTTGGGGGCATGGGGCCGAGGTAATAATTGAGCTAGAAATTTCAAATTTTATTTATCGGCTAACTTTGGTGTCTAATTTACAAATCAAAAAAAAATCACAATTTTGGAAAAAAGTTGACCAAATAACGGATAAATTATAATAATTCTGTGCCTTTCGGCTTTAGAATCTACAGTATTATATTTCCTAATTCATTTTATTCTTATATAAATTTTAACTTAAAACTAAACTTAACAACCCGGTCAATTTAAACATAAAAATAGTGGTCAAATAACAAAAATTCCCGGAAAGCCAAATATTGGTGGAGAGCTGGGGTTTACTATTAAAAATAAAATTTAATAAATCCCCATCGATTCTATGTGTGCTTCAAAAATTATTCAGTGTCAAAGGTCAAAATTTGAGATTTTTTTTAATTTTTCTCAAAAACGGTAAGCTTTATAAAAAGAAAATCAATATCAATAAGGTAACTTGACGGGTATTGTTCCCTTAAATTATCCTAAAATTGTCATGACAGTTAGTGGACTAAAAGGAAAACCACGGTAAAAAAAACGCGCCGAGTACACTACCTCACAGGTGGCGTGAAAATGTGTGCATATCATGTATAATGTGACTCTTAGAATCGCGATATCTCAGGAATGGTAACTCTTAGGGAAAACATCATAAGGACCATTTTTGTAGAGAATTTTAAGATCTACAACTTTAATTTAAAGTTTTTTTTTTGATAAAACTTACCGTTTTCGGAAAAAATCCAAAAAACCTCAAATTTTGACTATTGACCCCGAATAACTTTTGAAGCACACATAGAATCGATGAGGATTTTTAAAACTTTATTTGTAATGATATACCCCAGCTCTCCACCAATATTTGGCTCTCCGGGAATTTTTGTTATTTTAAATGTCTATATTGACCAGGCAATAAATTATTCTAGACTTTTACTACTTCCAAAAGTATTTTCTGCTTTTTCTTCTATTGACCCCCTTTCTTCATGTTTCCTAATCCTCCTTCGTTCTCATCGTTTCCTGCTTCTTTTTCCTTCTTTCCTGTACTTCCGTCTCTCACATCTTGCCTTCCTTGTCTCCTTTTGACAAACCATCTATTATCTTTTTACTATCTCTACACTGTATTTTTACTACTTTTGCCTTTTACCTCTATCACTCTATTACAGACATAAACCTCCTAAATCCAACAAAATGTAAATCACTATAGTATCACGTTTAGTTTATGAGATATAAACAGGACAAATATTGCTATTTCAGTATTGAATTTTGATATGATTCTAAGCGAAGCACCGGTCTTGACGACAGGTTTATTGTACACCAGAGATTTACAAGGTTTATTAAAATATAAAATGTTGTACTCTTATGATCTGTCACATCAACAGCTGATCCACTGCTTCTCTCTTCCTGCTACTCTCCATCCTGTTTCTACCCTGCGTTTCCTTCTCTTTTCTCGTTCCTTATCTCTATCTTCGAAAGACGAATTAACAATTTCGTTTGTTTTTCCAATCCCATATTTTTCTCTGTACATCATTTTACTCATTACGAGTCTATCAAACATCCATCCTCTTTTGCATATCCACACCAAACACATTTTTCTCTACTCTCCACACCCTTCTCAACACTAAATCCGCCCTCTTTGCTAACTCACTTATCTGCGCCTCTTCTCCGTTGTTTTTTAAACGTGTACCATATATACCTAAATTCCTTTACCTCCTCAATGTCATCTACCTTAAATTGCCACGTTCTCTTTATCTATTATCCTACCCCTTTTTTGGAACACCATATTTTTTTGTTTTTCCTTATTCAGCTCCAGCCCTTTCCTGCCTCCTCCTTTTTATATCTTGGTTAAAGCCTTCAGCAATCCTTTCTCAATTAGTTCCCGTCCTACTTTCCACGCTTAATTTTTTAATCCATCTCTACCTGCGGCTTTATTTTCCTTCAGTTTTTGTATATGTGTTCTCAATTCATTCAAGTATAACTCATCTTCTTTATCTTTCTTTTTATTCCCATTCCTTATAATATTATTTCTTTTCTTTCGCTCCAGCACTTCCATGAAACTGTGCTTAACACAATCCTCCGATATTATCTCCTTACTAGGTTTCTTTCTTTTACTCCTCTCTCAATTTAAATATTCCCATGACTGCCTTTCTTTATTTTTTTTACCTCGTTTTCTACCTTTGTTTTGAACTCCTTTTCCTTTACCTCATCTTTTCCTTAAATTCTTTCTGCTTCCTCATGAATTCTTTTTTGCTTAACTCTCCCCTCTTCCATCTTTTTAGTTCTCTTCTTAGCTCTTTTTTCCTTTCTTTACATTCTTTATCCCATCACATGTTTCCTCTAGTTCTTGCAGTCACTCGCCACCTCTTTCCTTGACTTGCTCTATTCTCTATTCCTTCTGTTCCTCCTTTTTTCTAGTAGCTCCGCTCCAGCTCCACTTTAAACTTCTTCCGTCTCTCCATTCACGTTCCTTTCTTTTTCTTCTCGTCGCCACTCCATAATCAGTGATCCAAATCCACTCCCCCCGACACTTTCATTCTGGCTACTTCCTTCTCTGGCCATCTCCTTCCTTGTTCCCATTTAACTATCCCACAATCCATCTATCTTCTTCTAGTCTTTCCATCAGATCTTTTCCCTTTGGGTTTCACCCCATTCCTCGTCCATCTCTCACAACTCTTTAATTCTGGCGTTGGAGTTTCCCCAATTAACAGATATTACTGGTAATACCTGTACCGCATTGATTTCTTTCATGGTCTCTCTTATGTTTACCTTACTGTATACTGTCATTATATCTTATATATCTTCTTGCAGTCTTATCGTCCTCCTTACCTATATGCCCTTTCTCTCTGATACTGTTCGCATTTCTTGCTTTCTATCCACGATTCAACTAATTTAATCACATCCCAGCTTTCAACTTATCTTTAGAACTCCTTATCCTTTTTCTTTGAGCTACTTCCCTGCTACATTCCAAAAACCCACCCTCACGCTTTCTTTTTCTTCCACTTTGTTTCTTCTCCCTCTTTTTTCTCTTCTGCTCTCTTCGGCTGCTCTCTGGCTACTTCTTCCTTCTTCTACCTCCATCTTATTCTTCCCACCTTCGAAATCTCCTCTTCTCCAATTCCTTCTTCTTATCATTCCATATAAATAATATCCCTTCATTACATTATTTTTCTAGAGCCCACCTTCACTTCCCTTTCTCCCTCCTGCCTTTGCTTCCTTGCCCACTGCCTCACCTCCCTTTCTTTAAACGTTCGGTTATCTTCTATATATCCCTCCGTCTGTTTGAGTAACTTCTTCGCAACCATTGTTTACCTTTTTTGATCCTTTGATTCACACTTTACTATTATTATCTCTTTTTCTTTCTCTACTGCGCCCGCCTGTGCTATCTTTCCTTCCTCTTTTAGCTCTCTAACTAACCATTCCTCTACTTCGAATTCTTCCCTCACTTTACTTGTATTCATATCTCTAATCACTATATTCACTCTTTTTTCTCTTCTCCTGGCTATTACAATTGTTAATACCTCCTAAAATATAGTCAGTTATTAAAAAATAATTGAACATATAAGATTCTGATAGACAACTTTATCATTATATAAAAAATAAGACCTGCTATACAAGCCAATTTGTTTTCAATAATACATGTCTAATAAAATACACATGAAGGTGACAATGTTATTAATTTGTCATATCTTTCTCTTGAATTATAATATCAATATGGTTACATTTCAGAGTCCAGCGAAATTACGGCATCCAGCACAAAAAATTCCATCACATTGCATCTGCGAAGGGTAGGTTTAGTGTGATAAATTAACCTCAGCTCAAAAGAATATTAAAACTTTTCTCAAAATGCGCATCGATAATAAATAGTTGCTCAGGAACAATAAATACAAATTTCACTTTAGCATGAATTTTTGTTGGCTGAACTTTTGTTATATTGTATTATTTTATAAATCTACTATATAAAAATAAGTCGGGTTTTCCTTCCTGACGTTATAACTCCAGAACGCACGAACCGATTTCCACGGTTTTGCATTCGTTGGAAAGGTCTCGGGCTCCGTGAGGTTTATAGCAAAGAAAATTCAGGAATTCAGGAAAAATTTCAACAGAAAAGCGGGAAAATCTTTTTTCACATACAGCGCCATCTCTGATACATAGTATAGATTCAAACCAATATTTTAAGTAGTTGGCGACGGTGCGTGATACATTGTTTGACAGCTACTCATTGTTCTCTGCTCAGTTAATTTCATGTGACAAACCGGTATTGTGTTCACTGTGAAATTGTGAAAAAAAAGTTAAAAAAATAAGTTATTCGTTTCCTAACATTTCAATTGGAAACCATCAAATCAATCACGTGTATTGTGCAAATTTTTATTCAATTTCAACAGCAGGCATTTGTCTTTAAGGTGGTAAGTTGAATTGTGTAAATTATGTGGATCGTGCATTTCAGGTTACATTCACCACTCTGTCCATAGTCCAAAATGCCTAGAGGACGACGTGCGAACATCGGCCGCCGCACAAGACATGCAAGCCAGCAACAAGTGTATTCACAGAACTTAAGCGAAGATAGACAAAATATAATAAGAGAAAATGCCCGATTGAGACATGTTTGGGATGAGTGCACAATGGCACATAAGAAATCACTTGAAGCACTTAACTTCACACTGAAGGATCTTCGGCGAAATAACAACATCTTTGGCGGCTTGATGATATTGTTGGCAGGCGATTTCAGGCAGACGTGGCCAGTAATTCCCCGTGGAACGCCTGCAGATGAATTAAATGCTTGCCTGAAGGCATCACCTTTATGGAATAACGTAAAAACATTATCGCTAACCACTAATATGAGAGTTCAACTTCAAAATGATCAAAGTGCTGCACAATTTTCCAAACAATTGTTAGCTGTTGGAAATAAAAAAGTCCCAGTTGATGCGACATCTGGATTAATTACTCTTACCAACGACTTTTGCCGATTTGTAAACTCTAAATTAGCTCTTATTAAAAATGTTTTCCCAAACATTAGTGAGAATTATCAGAATTATGCTTGGTTAAGTCAACGAGCAATTCTTGCCGCAAAGAATAATGATGTACACGCACTGAATTTCACCATTCAATAAAAAATTGCTGGCGATTTGGTGACATACAAATCCGTTGATTCCATAACAAATCCCGATGATGTAGTAAATTATCCAACGGAGTTTTTGAACTCTCTGGAGTTACCAGGATTTCCACCACATAACTTGCAACTCAAAGTTGGTACAGTTATTATGATATTGCGTATTTGAATCCACCGCAACTTTGCAACGGTACTCGACTTTCGATAAAAAGACTTATGCCGAATTTTATTGAGGCAACCATTATTAACGGAAAGTACGCAGGTGAAAATGTATGTATTCCTCGAATACCAATGATTCCGACTGATCTTCCGTTTGACTTCAAACGATTGCAACTTCCAGTTCGCCTTGCGTTCGCAATGACAATTAACAAGTCGCAAGGTTAATCGCTTAGTGTTTGCGGGATAAATTTAGAAAATCATTGTTTTTCACATGGGCATTTATACGTTGCGTGTTCACGAGTTGGGAAACCATCCGCTTTGTTTGTGTTAACGTCAGACCAAAAAACAAAAAATATGGTTTACCAAAGAGCACTTCAATGAAACGGATAATTTGCGGACACGTATAACGCTTCGATTCAGAATTTACTTTGGATTCACTTTCATTTACTTAGAGAAGTTCAACTAAATAACACTAATCGAAATGAATTCATTACTGTTGTAAAATGAAATAAAATTTTTCCTTTACAAATAAAAAACAAAAAAAAAAAATTTCTTCATCTTTTAATCACCAAACGAAATGTTACATAAAACGAAGCCATCTGATGGCGAAACGGAGTTCGCCGGGTTTGCTAGTATATATATATATATATATATATATATATATATATATATATATATATATTTACAAATTTGGTGAGGTGCAACTATCATCTCCAGCTTCTAATACCAATGGTTACAAACTTGTTAAGGCGACTAGAGGGGATAAAGGAAGTCTAATTCCTGAACCTTTTGTGACGCCAAATGTTACAAATTCGTAGGCTGTACCACACGCGTGACTTGGGATCTTTTAATTACCAAGCGGAAGTAATTATTTATGCTATATGCTCGCGTTGTAACTAAATAAGTAGAGAATAGCCAAAATTAAAATGAGAACACGGATTTACACTTTTTACAGACTTTATTAAACGACAATACTCGAAGTGTTATCGATTAAAAATACTGTAATTTTGTCAATTTTGATTTTTTATTTAAAACTTTTATTTCAAGTTTAAAAAAAATTATTATTGTTCGACGTTACCACCTTTAGCGCGAATAAAAGCATTGAGTCTGTCCGAGAAAGCTGCACGAATGTGGTTTGGTCATATTTTGTCCCATTCTCGGCGAAGAGCAATCTTTAAGGTGTCCACCCTTTCATATTTTTTAGTTGATACTTCGTCCTCCAGAATGAACCATATGGAAAAATCCATTGGGTTTAAGTCTGGGTAATATGGTAGCCGTTGTTGTGAAGAAATTTAAGAAACGTTGTGTATAACGGGCTTATGGGGTAGTGCCGAGAGTTGTTGAAATGTTCAATGGTTTCTACCAAGTTGTTTACGTGCCAAAGGTAACAAAGTATTTTGTAAAATCTTTTCACGGTAGGTTTGTTGATTGACCTTTACGTTCAGTTCAATGAAAACGAGTAGTGAGCATTCTCAAACAGTTATCGCAGCCCAATCTGTCACTGATGCAGACGCTTGCTTTCGCAGAGCAATTCGCTGGTTTAAATTGTCTTTTGATTAGCACTCTAGCCATACACGATCGTTTTCTTTGTTTACATATTATTGAACGATAAAAAAAATTTCATTAGAAAAGACCAAATTTTCAATCTCGCCATCAACGTGCAAATGTTTTATCACCTTCGTTCTTGCTAGGTGAACTGCGTTTTGTACAGGTGTTAGATTTAGTACTATTTGTATATTGTAGGGCTTCAATCGTAGTTCATTTTTTAATATGCGCCCCATGCTACGAGCAGGCATATTAAGATCTTTCTTCAATTAAACTGCGCTTTGTCGTAGATTTCGTTAAATTCTACCCTCTTTCAAACCATTTTTGCCGATGTTGCTGTTACCAAAAAGCCAGCCCAGCGCGAAATTTAAATTAACCCCACAACTGTCACCAACTGTAACCGGCGCGAATCTACATCGTAATCATAAGAATATAAATCTTTAAGATTTCTTACGTGTAACGAGGCAAAAAGGCATCCACGGGAAATTTAAATGATTAAATATTTAAATGGGTAACAAAAGTTAAGGAGGGAGGTTATGGTCAAAAGGATAAAAGAAGGATATTTTCGATAATATTTTTTGACGACGCAGTTAGTATATATTTATTTCTGTAATTACTACTTGATAAAATATAATTAAAGGAATTCTTTGTGAAATTTTCATAAATAAATATCAAGAATTGACAGCGAATCTCCGCAAACATCACTGAATTATCTGAAATGAAAAAAACAAAATGTTTTCATTAGTTGATAAGTTTATGCAGGTAGAGCTGTCGAGTTTTTTTATTTATTGATTTTTCAATTTTTTACAGCACTTAGAAGTCAAAATACCGATTTTTCATGAAGAAAATCAGAAACTATGTTATTTTAAGATACGTTAATATTAAAAAAGAAAACTTGGCAACACTACCTCGGCATTTATGTAAAAGCTAAGTGTGAGAAAAATGCGTTTAAACGACCAGAGAGGTGAAGTAAAACTCTATATCTGCGACAGTTTTATTCCAATCGACTTCAAATTTTCACACAATAAACTGAATACGTTGTACAGTAATATTACTATGTATTAATATACTATGTAAAAGTCAAGAGTTGGAAGTAGTTGTTTAACGAAAAATCTCGGTATTTGAATGTCTATTAGTAATTGAAGTGTTTTGTGAAGCCGCGCGACGCTCTGGATTTCGGAACCTGATAACGGTTAAGCTTCTCTCGAAGATGTATCTCGGTTGATGCACCGCAAAATTAGACACCCGCTAAAATATAGAACCCCTTATATTAATTCTCAGAATTTGCAAATCATCAACGCATGTATGTCTTAATGTCTTATCATTATGCAATTGCTAGTGGTGTCGACTTGATAACATAAATAATGGACCTCGAGATTTAATATATCTAATACTAGAAGTTTGAGGAATTACATTGAAACAAAAAATGAAGTCCCTCCGATTACAATACATATTGCCTCTCTCTTCATTCCCCAGCCTAAATCTAGCAACCATTTTCACATCCTTTCCCACTTTGTTTTCCAGGTACCGTGGCAATCCCTTAGTCCATAACCTTCTGTGCCTTGTATTGTATCTTCCTTTGTCAAGCTTCCTCATCCTCTTCTTTTGTTGAATATTCACTTCTCAGTACCGTAACTAGGTTAGCCTGTGAACTTGAAAAATTATTTTCGTGGCCCTTCTTTGCCTATGACCTTGGCGAAGGCCAATTTCGCTTTCCCCTCGCTAAGATTCTAATTGAGTACTCATTATTAACTGAAATCGTAAAAGTGTTCAAGTAAGGCATATCCATTGCATTATAAGTAAGATAGCTTACAACTAACGTAATTTGTAAATCCTGTTGCAGGTTTACGCCAGGAATAAAGTTGCAGCTTTAAACGGTGAAATAGTAAATTTCACATTCACATGGCAACATAAAGGTAATGTCTTACTTAGAATTTAATAATTATAACTAACGCGTTTAAGATAGTCACTCGAAACAATTTCTTCATTTGGTGTGCCTATTAGTCCCGTTTATATCACCTGCTGGTATTTAACATCTATCATCTCTTAGAGAGATGAAAACATAGATTACAGCAAAGAAGAAAACAATTATCACAACGAATTCCCTAAATTCGTAATTAACACATTATGTGTTATTATTTAAAAGTATTCAACGTAATGAATGTAAATTCACAGCTTCAAACGCACCGCCGCATTTTAAGCACGTCTCGACAGATAATAATTTGGTTTTTAATTGGACATGGGAATACCCTTTTTTCCCAAATGGAAAACTGGAGAAGTTCCTAATTGACATTTATGTCACAAGCACACAACTGCGACGCCAGCTTATCCCAAATGAAGTACACTTTCACCAGGACGTAGAGATAAACGAAATTAAGAAAAATTATTATTTTCAGGTAAATATATCAACTATCCAAGCATAGCTCTTAATTAATTATTTTAATTGCAAGTATAATACTTTTTCATCTTTTTTTATACATTTTTTTCTTAGAGAGATTCATCATATTCTGTCATATTTTCTTATCATAACAAATACTGCATTAGATCAATAAGTCTATGACTATTAATATTTTCACTCCATGTTCAAGAACTTGTAATATGTTTTTAAAATAATAAAAATAAACTCTTCTCTGGTAGACTCCTGCTTTACCGAGTGCATCAAGATTCCATGTAACTGTTAGTGCAGTTAACAACTTGCTGGGTGAACCGGCAACACTATTGATAGAGACAGAAATGTCAGCACCGAATATCACTGGAAATTTGAAAGTTAGAAAAATATCAGACACACGGCGCGAAATTAAAATATCTTCAGGAAATGTAGACATCACAAAGAGCAGGTATTTCTCTGTATTATAGAATGTAGATTGTAAAATGTTGTTGTTGTACGAGTAGGCACGGTAGTTTCACTGATGGTAGTTCTGGAAAACTACTCGTATACAGTTCTCGACAATAGTTCTGCAAGCGGTTGTAAAAATAAAAATCTCGTTATTTTACCAGTTTACTAACCAGAGCTCAAATCTTGTTGGAACAACATATATGCAATGATAATTCCATGCATTTATTTCAGTGGCGTATACATTCTTGTCGTAGAAGTTGGATCTAAAAATACCGGCCAACACAATACTTATTACTCGGCATATAACTGGTTATGAAGAAGAATTTGAAAAAGCTAAGATAGAAACGGATGAATTTGCGTGGATTGCAGTCGAGCTACATCAGGTAAAACATCGAGCTGTTTTTCTTCTAAAGTTTAGTTCTGATCTGATTATAAAATTCGTTCACTCAGATACCCACCGAAGACAAAACTGTTACAATAGGAGATGGCAGTTCCGATTTGTTCTGGAACAAACCGTTGGATGCTGACAGAAATTACTACTTCGTAGTGTTAATGTTCAATGAGATTAAATCGAAAGGAAAGCCGCAGAGAGTTTACACTTATGAGCCAGTTGACGATGTAGAGGTAGTAGACCAATCCAGAGCTGAACTGTGGATTCTCCTTCTTCTGCTGCTGATTATACCAGTTGTGCTTTATTTTATATGGAACAGGTATATACGGGTATACTGGTATATATCTTAAATTTGAACTTTTCTCACTAAGGATCTTGTGTTATAATTATATAACACAATAACAAATGATAAACAATTCAAGGTTTATACTTTTGAATACAATCGATACTTCTCTCGATAATTGGTAACTTCATCTATGATTCAGGTTACATATTCAAAAGAAACCGTTAACCGATTCAACTGTTATTTACGATGATGTGTCATACTCACAATGTAAGGTATTAAGTGACCCCGATTCTTTGGAACTCTTATGCGCACCACTAAAGAGAACTAGCACCGCAACGTCTGAAATAGCAACAGAAGATAAAGATCCCTTCGCTAATAACTTGACACCAGGAAATATAATATGTGCAGATGAATTGGATGATGTTGTGAAATTCCTCATCAAATATGACAAACTGCGTAAACAATTCATGGTCAGTTATTACCTACAAATGCACTTATTCGCTCTCAATATAAATTATTTTAAAGAATTATATTTATAGATGATTTCAAAAAACACCACTGCCGAAAGTGCCAATGAACACACAAGGATCCATCTTACAAACTGTGGTCCATATATAGAGTGCTTAGATTGCAATTTCATAAATGTAAGAATGTTTTGGAGAATAGAGTGCTAATGGTTTTTAATATTATCATCATCTATTTATGTGTTTAGCCCTTTAGAAATATAATCCCAAACCATATTTAAGAACCCGGGATTTCGGGATTTTAAATAGTCAATCTTGGTTTTGTTTATTATGAGTTACTTTAATCTCCAGCAGTTAAATTCTTTCTCGACTATATACATCACACAAATTTCATATCTTCTTGGATCCTGTCACACTTTGTGACCCGTTTCTCTCTCCTTGCGTGACCCTTACATCATTTTTTACCGCTTACCGCTTTTAATTCTAAGCCCTTCATAATGAGTATTTATAATTAAATTTCTGCAGAACCTATAGTACTAGCAATGATATGGGAATTGTATTAACAGACGATACTTATTCGATAGGGTTACGAGAAAACTGGAGAGTATATAGCTACGCGGTCCCCACGTGTGGACGCTGTCAACGCATTCTGGAGTATGATTTGGCAGGAGGGTGTGACCGTTGTGGTGATGCTGTCAACGACAGTGGAAATAAAACCATCACAAAAGGTATTTTAAAATTTTTAATAAACGTTACAATAGTATTGATATATCCTGCTAAATATAATTATCATTTAAGTATGACCATACAGAATAGCCTAAACGCACAAAACCGTCTAGTAAGAGATTTTTTTTAGTGCTACAGTGAACTTTTTATTGGATTTAGTTAGATAAATTGTGAAGGAGAAACTTTTTAAAGGTTTGTTCATAAACGTTTTCAAAATTCCAAAAATATCGTGGTCTTTAGGCTGGAGAAAGTTTTCTCAAGATCATGAAAGACAGAGAAAATTTGGAAAAATTAATTTTTCACGGCTGACTTCAATACATAGAAGTTAAAAAAAGAAATCTCAAACGAGACCTTTTCCGCGTTTAGGCCATTTGTTATGTATGTATGTACACATTGAATAATAAAGAATTCTGTATAGGTCCAAGAGGTAAAATATTGGCCAGACAGTCAACTTGACATTAAGTGTTACGGCCCCTTTTCGGTGGAATTATTTTCCTTTAAAATCAATGCGTTCTACTCAATACGTACCCTGCGACTTAAACTCCAGCATGAACCAGCGAGAAAGGTAATTAGAGGTAGTCTGGATAATGTTAACAGATCGTAGATCGTTTTAGTACTGCTTTAACGCGTTTTTGATATTTTACCATAGACAAATGCTAAACTCACGTTGGCATCTGTGCCAGTTACTTTAAGATTTTTCATAAGGACACATGACTTACAGCAAATGTTTTATAAAATACCATTACCAACGGTTAACAAACGCATGCTTCATATTTAGATCCGCCATTATCAATTTACTGCTTGGCCAGTTGCTGGTACGCCGTTCTACCCTAATTCAGTGGCTTCGTTTATGAAACAAATTCGTTCAAAAGGTCATAGGTCAGGCCCTTTATTGATCCACTGCAGGTAATGACATAATATGCACCGGTATACAAATGCTATATCAATAAAATCAATAACAATATTTAGTGATGGAACTGAGAAAACTGGGGCCATAATTTTGATAGACATATGTGCTAATATGGCTTGCAAGGAAAATGCTGTTGATATTTTAAAACATCTTCAAAAGATTCGAAAGCAACATCCGAACTTCGTAAGAAATTTGGTAAGCTCAATTTGTCTACGTATTAATATCAACCTTGCAAAAAAATATACACACAGTAAACGTTCTTGTATAGGATACCTACAAGTTCATCCACATGGTTCTAGCAGAATATTTACACCACAAGAACACAGCTATTGAATGCGTTAAACTTAAAGAGGCTGTGCTAAACATGAAACAATCGAAGAAACTTGCACAACAATTAGCACAGATTGATTTGAATTCTTGGAAGGATAATGCTTCTAAGAATGAAGTAATCAGCGTGTCCAGTCTGGATAAAAACAGGAAGAGAAACAGATTCCAAGATGTTATTCCAGGTTCTATGATATGTTGTAATGCATGATTATTCAGCAATAAATTAAATCAACTTTTAAATTTCTTTGCAGATGAAAGAGGTCGTGTTCATCTTACAGTGACATCGCATTACAACTGCATAGGACGGTTCTCCAACTACATTGATGATGGAAGTAGCTACATCAACGCAGTGCACTGTGATGGCTACAACATGCAGAACCGGTACATCATCACACAACTACCGCTGGCAGACACATTGGAACAATTTTGGAAAATGATTTCTGAATACGAAGTCAATACTGTTGTATCACTAAATGAAATATCTGCGCATGATCTGGTAAAATAACTATTCTTTTATCCTGCAAATTTCATTTGCTTAAGCAGAACCAGAAAATTATGAAAATATAACATTGTCGCAATTATTATAAACTTCATTACCACAATAGATATTCATTCTAATATATCTTCACGTAACTAGATACTTAACTAATATCTAATATATGCATTACAGTCAACATGTCAGTTTTGGCCTACCTCTGAAATTAACACAATGAATCCATTTCCTTATATAACTCTGGATCACCACTCTGACACGGACATCGAATTCTGTAGCACTACTGTTCTAAGACTGACTGATAATGGGAAAGTCAGTATTAAAAAAATAATTCACAAGCCTTGGCATGTATTGATTCTCGTTTATAAAAAGAAAAAACTTTTTTTTTGTATTTATCCAACAGAGTGAGGATGATTCCAGCAGATACATTAGTGTCGTTCAGCTCAAAGGATGGCTCCCTGGTAAATTACTTCCAACAGTTTTCACAAATCTCGTTGAAACGCTGCTGCATCTAATTGATCAAGTAGAGAAAGTGAAAGCCGGATCTGCACCCATCGTCGTAACGTGCCAGTAAGTACAAAGAGAGTTCCAAGTTGATATTTCGCGTGCTCTAAATTATCTTGTAACTTACATATCTTTCAGTGATGGAGCTACAGGGTGTGGTTTGTTTGTAGCGTTGTCTTACGTAATCGAAAAAATGAAATTAGAACAGTTGTGTGACGTGTTTGAGGCAGTCCAAGTTGTCCGGAAAAACAGGGCTCAATTTATTACGAAATTGGTAAAATATACGAGAAAATATAATTAAATGAAATGACTGATCTGACAATGCAGCTAATCTGTAACTTCTTCGGTTGTAGGTTCAGTTTGAGTTTCTGTACGACGCAGCTGTGAAGTACCTCGAATGTTTTAAGATGTACAGCAACTTCAAGTAATGGCGCAAGTCGACTACTAACCTGCTTCTGCACGGACTTCTGACCAATTCGTCTCTTTTTCAGTTATATATGTTTTCAATGCTTCTACTTTTATTTCACATTCTTGTAAATAAAATTGTTTCGTTTAAAAGTCCACTTTTGTATCTCTAATTGTTTCCCAATTCCCAAAGGTCAAGAAAATACTTGAAGAGTAGCACCTGACCAACGGCAAGGTTTCAAACAACAATTTGAATACGATACTGCACGCCTTAAGTACCCATTTTACTGTTTTGGATAATAAGAACTAATATTATTCAACGTAATATACAGTTAAAACATCTTAATATGAAAAAGTTTGGGTGTCGTTGTAGATTAATCCGATGAGCTAAGGACCTTGTAACACTTTGGGGTGATAATGTGCCAAATTTTAAATAATTAGATAAATGACTTTGACATGATGTCTTCTTCAACATACGTAGTATAATAGCACTTCAAGAAAAGTATTGTGTAGCGGCCCTTAGACTCTTAACACACTACGATTAAAGTAGCGGCAATTTAAATCGCGTTGTTTTGTAACACATGGAATCATATTTTTATAATTGTTGTTGATTTTTAGTCTGGTTACATACATGTTGGCTGCCACCAACCGATTGACAACAACACCTCTATCAGATGCGGTGGTATTAAGCTAAAACCCAAACTATCATAAAAAAGAAATGTTTTAAGCTAATTGGCTCAAAAAAAAAAATTTGGCACCTTTTCCAGACTTAACAGGTTTTAAGCTATAATCCAAAAAATATCTTTAAGCTAAACAGCTCAAAACCTTCAGCACACGCTCCGCGTCCTTTATTACTCTCTAATGATACTAAATCTAATCTAATGATATTAAATAAATTTTATGTCATTTTTGGAATGTTAGGCATTTAAAAATATGTCCCCAAAACGATTTTTCAAAATTTGAATTATTTATGGAGTTATAGTTATTTTTGTATCGCGGCAACTAACTTACTCAAAACAAAAAAGTTTTTTTAATTAATTAATTAAATGTAATAAAATGTAATCGTGCAATACGTATATACATATTTATGTCAAATATTTCATACCATACAATAAAGTATGCTAAAGAGCAAAACCTTTAATATTTATATGATATTAACGTTAAATTGCTTATTAGTCTAATAAAAAAATATCACGACATTATATTATGGGTCGACGCATCAGCTGCTATAGCATTGACAGTCTCTTTTGCACTTCTTTTGTTTAACTGATATGGTTGTGGTAAAAGTATACAAATGGTAGTAGGTAGTAAGGAAGCATTGGCGTCGTGAACTTGGTGAATGATTATTTAAATCGATAATACTTCTACAATATTACAACTTGAATAAAAATAATTGGACATTTAAGTTTTTAGTGCTAAGGTTTTGATAGCCAACTTTATCAATATGAAGCCCAGTTTTATATTAATTCAGTCACGTTTCACAACCTAATTACTTTTGGTTAACCTGCCCTTAACGCTATTTTTTGTGCCTATCATACAACCACTATTTACAATTTAACGCACTCTTTTTTTAATATTTCTTTTTATTGCATCAACTTTTAAAAGTTATTAATAAATAAAAAGCATATATGCATTTATAAACATTTGTAATACATAATTCATAATTTATAATTTTCAACTTATAAACATACTAAAAATTAAGAGATTAAATTGGTTTTATTTATAAACTCAATAAGGTTTTTCAGACTTTCTCTGCTTTTATATATCAGCCTATACTCCTGAGGCATATTACATTATTGTCTGAGCGACGAGTATTTTGAACATTGGAGAATACTATGCTTATCATGAGTCTACAATTCTACATATTACTACTTCCAGCCTTCTATTTATTCCGTCCGGTAATTCTTGATTCCTGACGAACAAATTGATGGCTTCACTTCCCTTAAATTGTTATCACTTTCTTCACTCCATTCTTTTTGCCATGAAAAATGTATTATATTTTTTATTTTATTATTTAGGTTATTTTCAGAAGAAAAAACAATAACATGTTATTGTTTTTTCTTCTGGAATGCAACTTATCAACTTGTTCGTTTCGTGTGATACCGTTGTGAGAGGGAATCCATAAAAAATGAGTTCCTATTTGAATAATGGAGGTTGAGACGGTGGATGGTTTGAACTATTGGGTGGTTGGTATAAAGAGTCCTATGACCAATAGGAAACTCAGTGAATCAGATAAAATTAGATTTGTAGTTTGTTATTCTTATATCTTGGAAACTTTCTTTTATAGCATATAAAAGGCGCAAGCTGTCTCATCCTTTAATTTGGTCCCATCTGTATAGACTTTAATGAAATCTTGGTATTCTTCCAAAATACTATTCAGTACCGACCTGTAAATGGTTGGATTAGTATTACTGTTAGTTATGTTATTTTTGACAGTATTAGGTCTATAAATAGTAGTCTTATGGTCCATGATGCGATGCTATTGAAGATTGTTGGAATTGTTCTTATGTCAGATAAGGAATGTTTATCTTTGAGATTTTTTAAGCTGATTAGAAGCGATTTCTTTCAGTTTTTCCCGTGGTATAATGTAATATTCTGGAGCTATTGTAATTCTATAATTTATGTTATTGGGATTCGATATTACTGATGCGGAATAATTTAGAGATAGTTGGTCTCATCTAAGTTAAGGCGGTGGTTCTTCACTTATGACATATAAGCTCTTTACGGAAGATGTTCTAAAGGCACCAGTGGCTCATTTGATCTTAAACCTGCATTATAAATACTGTCGATGAGTTTAAGAATATTTTTATTTGCAGTTTGATATAAATTCCACCATAATCTATTTTAGAGCGGATCAGAGTTTGAAAAATATGCATTAGTGTTTTCTGGTCACTTTCCCAATTATTGCATGATATAACTTTCATAACGTTTATAACAGTATTACACTTTGTTTTAAAAATTTTGATATGATCGACTCAGGATAATTTCTTATCAAAAATCAAACTCAAATAAGAATTTTGGCGTGTATATGCAAGTTCTTCGTTATATATTATCAGTCTTGGATAAGAAATAAGCTTTGGTGATTTCTTAAAAAGGATGCAAGGTGTACTTTTGCAGGTAGAATTTGTATTTTGTTTTATTAGACCAGTCTTCTAGGCAGTTTAGAGCTGATTGAAGTTTTCTTTGAGCTATTTCTATATCCTTGTTGCTCCAGTAAATAACTAAGTCATCCGCATAAAGACCTGCTTTCACGGGATATTGATTATATTGTTTATTGAAATTAGAAACAATGTTACACTAAGAACTGAACCTTAAAGAATACCATTTTCTTGTATGAATTCTTGTGATTTATTGTTGTTTAAATTCACACTGAATATTCTTGTTTTCATTACATTTTTTACGAAGTGGGCTAGATGACCCTTTATGTTCCATAATTCTAGTGCTTTTAATATGTTGTATCTCCATGTACCGTCGTAAGCTTTATCAACGTCTAAGAAAATTGTTACAGTTTTCCGGTTATTTGACGTAGTAGAATGACGCTTACCACTTTGACGAAAGCCACTTTGTCTTTCTAAAAGATATTCTGCTTCTATATATATATGATATAGTATATATTTGAGAGAGTATATATGTGCCTTTCATTGATTACTTTTTCTAATAATTTGCATAAGGTGTTCGTTAAAGATATAGATCTGTAGCTATTGATATCAGTTGCGTTTTTTATGGGTTTTAGAACTGGTAAAATAATTGATTTTTACGATTCTGTTGAAAATAAGTCGTTCATCCAGATATGATTGAAGAATTTAATGATTATTTTTTTGGTTTCAGATGACATCGCTGAAGTTAGCGAAAAGTTCGAAAATGATTAGTACTAGTGGGGTCCAACTGACATTCGCGCAAAAGGCTATACACTTGTTGAATTTAATATTTGCAAGTGTATTATGCTTTATATTTAAATAAATAGTTTACAATGTGTACGCAAAGAATAAAAAAAACATAAAAAATAATAATAATATGGTTTAAATACCATATTACTTACAACAATACAATTATTAAATACATATTATAAAATATCATAATATTTGAATCGGGCAAAAAGGGTTTATAGCACACATGCAAATGTTGATTTTTTCCAAAATCTATTAAAATAGACTGATTAAATTATTGCACAGAGCTTAGTAACATTAAATAACTAATTAAATAAATAGAAATTTAGTAAACTTAAGAATATTAATTAAAAAACTACAGACATCTGAATTTCCACAACTCAAATTCATTGCTTATGTTATTAGAAAGTTCATGTTTTTCAAACCTGTTGTTTAATTTCTTTATGTACTTTCAACATTCCTTCCAGATTCCAGTGTAATTGATCTTTTTTACAGTTGTTTATGTAGAATCTGTAATTGTTAAATGTATGTATTTATAGTAAATATACGTATTTATTTAAGTTTTTTATTGAGTATAAATTTTGTTCGAAGAGATATGTATTTACTTTGTTATTTTCTAAAAATATTTCCCGAATATCAATAACTTTTATATAAGGAACTGAAATTAATTATTTTTTTAAATAAATGTCTTATAATATATGTATAATTGTAACGTAACTTATGGTGTATTAGCAATGTCCCAATTTTTCCATTATACTTGTTCAACATTTTTATTTTGTCGGGATTATTTTCCCATATTTGCGGTGTGGGCAATGTCAGCCATATTGCTTTGTGGCGTGCTATGCCTTAATATGTTTGCAATTCGTCTAATGTTATTGCCCAAGGCTTGGTGATCTTTTAACTAAAAACAAATTTGAGAGTATTTTATATTGTTTTATAAATAAATATATGTAAGGTTCTATGTTATTTATACTTACTTTAACAATGTCGTTTATTCCAATCACTATTAGAGCATTTTCTTTTAATAAAAGATTTCCTCTACTTCTTATTTTATGCTCTAATAAGTTTGCAGATTTTCTACCACTTTTCACAAAGTAGACTTCATTGTATTAGACTTTTCTTTTTTTGATTAATTGTTTTGCATATCTCACGAGATAGCTATCTTCATGAAGAGTCCAACTAGAATACTTGAAGATTGGAAATAAATGTACTTTGATGTATTGAATTGTATTTACAAACTTTGTTATACTTAAGAATATTTTTTTATACTTATGAGTACATTATTTTCGGATAGATTTTTCTTCTTGGCTTTACACTGATTCAGTGGAGTAAATTTTAATCTTCGATCTTCTAAATTATTAATAGTTTCTGGATGCATTCTCTAAAATGCAATTTTCTTCTATTTATAATGTTCTAAAAAATTGTTTCAATTTAAAATATCTTTAAATTTTGTATATGGGCTAACTTTGGTACCTAATTTATAAATCGAAAAACGAAATCCCAAATTTTGAGAAAAAGTTGGTTAAATATCCAATAAATTAAAAATGTTATATATTGTTACAATTTTACTGAGCGAGACGGCTTGTGTGCGTAGCAGCTAGCCTTCTACGTATGTGCCGCGTAGTACGGCAAATTCGTAACAATATTGTTGAAAAAAATATATTTCTTTAGTCAGCTTTTATGAAAAATTATTTTTTGTTATAAGTATATAAAATTAATATAGAACTATAATAGTTAAATATTTCAATTTAAAAATGCAATTAAAATTTGAAATGAAATTCAATTCAGACACAAAAGACAAACGTCGCTTGCGACGGGGGTAAACGCTAGTCTGCATCATATTTTCGAAAAATCATCATTTAAAAAATTATATTGAGTTTAGCATTGTTTTTATATCAGAGGAAAACGCATAGATATTTAAAATTTAATTAGCAGTTTATAAATTTCCCTTGTAACTGTACTGAAACTAATTTCTGAGTTGTATCTTGATTTAAATTAGCTTATCCGCATATGATTGTAACACTTTGGTATTGAATACTCAATATTACTGAGCAATTTTGTTGGATTGTAAACTTTTAAAATAACTAGTACCAGTGGTACAGTTGAAATAAAGGCAGACATGGTATTAAAAATTTTCATGATATTAAATTGAGTATCTATTTGATTGGATTGTTTTTAACACTTGTTTTTTTTATGTTTTTGGTTTATTACATAATCTGTTTTTAATATTTTTACTGTCATCTATTGTTATAACTGTTTGTTTATTATTTTTTGAGCACGAGGACTCAGGCTGACTATTTATTTCTGTGATGTTACTAGTTTTGATTGTTTTAGAATTTTTAAGATTTGTTGTTTTCAATATTTGAAATGCGTGTTAAAAAGTCATCATCTCCTAAAGATTCTACTGATTTTTTGCCAGTTATGCGTCTTCTTTTGTTTACTTGAATATTAGACGTGGATGGAAAATTGAATTGAATTTTATATTAGGTTTTGGATGTTGGCGGATTATTGATTGTTGATTTTTTATTGCCACGTCTTGTTAATGGCTTTGGCTTGTATGTAGGAATTGAAAGCATAGTCACCGAGCGTCGGCCGAGCATCTGAATATATGCTTGTGCCAAGACTGGGCGAGCAACGGATGTTAACGCCATGCCGATGTTGGCGACTGAGCATCGGCCGAGCATAGTCACCGAGCGTCGGCCGAGCATAGTCACCGAGCGTCGGCCGAGCATAGTCGCCGAACATCGGCCGATGCTTAGTCGCCAACCTTGGCATGGCGTTAGCATCCGTTACTCGCCCAGTCTTGGCCCAAGGATATATTTAGATTCTTGGCCAATTCTCGGGGATCGACCGCCAGTCTTGACCCATCAATAGACCGCTCTTCATTTTTTATATGGGTGAGACGATGATCCTGAGCATCAGAGTTTGCCAGGCATTGGCCAAGCCTATTAAGTATCGCCAAAGCATCGTGGCCGAGTGCTGACCAAGCGTTGTCCCAGTCCGAAATACCTGATTTTTTTTTTTTTTATTCATCTACACCCTATTGGAAAGGTTTCTTCCCTTAAGGGAAATTTCTTCTTCATCCCTGTTTCCAAAATTCCTAACAAACTAATTTAAAATCAGTTTATTTATTTATTAATGACGTTCGATAAATTTAAACATTTTTTAAATACTATGAAATTATTATATTTATGTATTAAACTAAGAATGAAACATGAAATAATAGTGATAATATTATATATATTATATATAGTATAATATATATTTCTTTTCTTCTTTATTTCTTTCCTTCTCTATCACCCGCATTGGCTAGAAAAGTCCCGATTTTGCATCTAAAACTTTTGCATTGTTCAGAGTCCCCAAATTTTTCTTGGATGATATCTGAAATTAAAAATATTTATTATCATCATCATATATTATAATGTCCCAGGTGTTTGAATCTATTCTTATATTCTTATATGTTTATGATCTTATATGTTTGGTACTGAATTTTGTATGGCAGCGCGAAAACGGCTCCGGCGATCTTTTTGTAAATTTCCTATTTCGTAGAGAAAAAAATTCTAAGACTTTTGGCGTCCCCGGATTTTTCCCTGAATTTCCTGGAAACCCGTAATTTTGGAAAAACTGGAAAAAAAGTGATCTCTTTTTTGCTGTATTACTTTTAATTTGGAAAAGATAGAAAGTTGAAATTTTGCATGTGTATTAAGCTATTTAATGTTGACATTTCTCAAAAATTAGAATTTCAAAAATTGAAAAAGGGGGGGTTGAAGAAATTCGGGGGCCCGGCAGGGAACTTTATAGAAAGTTCATATTCTGGATTGTAGAATAATTAAGTATATTATTATTAAAAAAAAATTCAAAATTTCAAAATTTTATTTGGGGGCACGGGGGCAGTATTTTCCGAGAGTAAAAATTGTGCTAGAAAGTTGAAATTTTGTATATAGGCTAACCTTGGTAACTTATTTACAAATCGAAAAAAAAAATCCCAAATTTTGAAAAAAAGTTGGTCAAATAACGCATAAATTGAAAATATTTTTTATTTTGATAAAAAAAATATATTTTTTTAGTCAGTTTGTATGAAAAATTATTTGTTTTTATATGTAGAATTTATATAGAACGATTTGAATATTTCAATTTAAAAAGGGAATTAAATTTTGACATGAAATAAAAACCACACACTTGTGTACTGTAACTGTAACGACATACCACCACAAAAATACAATAAATCGTAATACAATTAAAATTCACGCCAAGCAGAACTCAGATATATAAAAAATGCTAAAGTCTCTTTAATACCAATGGTGTATCGATAAAAATTAAAGTAAAAGTTTACTCTCATGATAAATTATATTAGTGTAAAACAACTCCAATACACCTCCTAACCACCACAAAAATACAATAAATCGTAATACAATTAAAATTCACGCCAAGCAGAACTCAGATATATAAAAAATGCTAAAGTCTCTTTAATACCAATGGTGTATCGATAAAAATTAAAGTAAAAGTTTACTCTCATGATAAATTATATTAGTGTAAAACGACTCCAATACACCCCCTACAGTACACAACTTGCTAGGAGTACTGTCATATCGGTACGGGGTATGTATGTGTTATAACACACAGAGTCGGTTTGCTTTGAGAATAGTAGCCGCTCATCCAACCCGCTGATTTACGTCGGAATTCGCCGTCGCTTAAATACGGTTTCGTACTGCGACTGGCCTAAGAACCCAACTATTTAAAGAACGTCACTATTTAAAATGTTTACACAACGTAAATATACTAAATTTTAAAAGATTTTTTTTTTAAATGTAAACAAATGAACACATATTAACAGTTTATTGATATAAGAACTTTGGGGCTAGATTCCTGTAAACATTTATATACTCGGTGTGACGGTGCATATGCATATGTATCTGTATTGTAATATACAATATATATGTTTGCCATACATGTTAAGTTTAACTGGTTGAATGTATGGTAATTGTTTACTAATGCTCTACTGCAATGTGTTTTATATTTTTCATGTTGGCTCCCTGTACTGTGTACTGTGTGTATTGTATTTGTTAATAGCGGGAAACGTTGGTTTCGTTTTTTTTATGTTGCATTCTTTGCAAATATTTTGGAGGGAATTCATACAAATAAACAAAGTGA
This sequence comes from Panorpa germanica, assembly GCA_963678705.1. Taxonomy (NCBI): domain Eukaryota; kingdom Metazoa; phylum Arthropoda; class Insecta; order Mecoptera; family Panorpidae; genus Panorpa; species Panorpa germanica. Next base: position 568,355 of record OY783219.1, on the reverse strand, counting down.
ATATCTTCAGTCTGTTAAAGTCAGTGCAGTTGGTTGAGTTACTACAGATTATTATATTTTTTGCATAAAGTTATAAATATTAATTGTTTTCTTAAGTGGTTAATAATAATTTCTTTATGTAATAAATCTATACATATTGATTTATATTACGTTTTAATTGATATAAGGTAAGTTTTCTATAATCTTATTTTATATTTGCATTTATATTTCTACAATATGTTGTTACAATATGAGTTGTGTAAACCTTTTTTAACGATAGTAATAATTGTCTGACATTCTATGTAATATTACACGATTCATGAGTATTAGTTTAGAAATATTTCAATAGTAAATAAAAATGTTATATTTCCGTACCAAATATAGAAACATATTAATAGTGTAAAATGTTCTGTAGTAAATAACAATTACTATGACAGTACTTAAAATATAACTTTTGTTACTCGCTAATAGATAAAATTTAACTGTGCTAAAAGTGAAACTTTCAAATATTTACATTATTTACTGATGATAACAAAATGCTTTAATTAACAATGCAACTTATTTAAAATATGGTTTAATAATTATACTATGTTTTTCAGGTATTGAGACATATATTGTGTTTCCCTTGCTGTCAAAGTAAAGTGGCCAGTGATATATTTAGTAAAGGTAAGTTATTAATAACTTACAGTTATTAATCTAATCTATTTCTGTATTTTATTCTAAATTAATTCAATCTTTCATATTTTTTTTATCTGTGGCTCGATGCAAAAAGGCAAATGTCAAAACTTCCACATTTTTGAAAGGCTTATTACCAATGTTATTAAAAATTATTTTAATTCTAACATATTTAGTCTATGGTTCAAACAGAAAAGGACTATTTTAGTATGGTTTGGTAGTTGTTAAAGTTAACAGTTCAGTATTGATGTTTAACACTTTTAGCTTCTACTGATATTAGTTAATTGATATCGATATTGGCCAAACATACATCTCTGTTATTGATTGAGATCTAAATTTGACTGCTTACGATTTTAAGCATTGCAGAAATGATTCAGTCAGAACTCCAGTTTACATGTCATATGGCTGGAAATTATACATGTTTCAGTATTGAAACGAAAATGTGAAATTCAAATCAAAGACAGACAAGTCATTCAGACAGCAGTTTTACCAAATCTGTTTGACATTGCATAATTACACCTGTCATTACATAACTAAAATGATTTGTAATCTGTTTTCGATATTCATAACATATTTAATACCTTCAGTAAAAATTACATGAGGCTAATTTTGCTTTTAGAAAAATGAAATTCTTTTATTTGTTTCAGATTCTTGAATGATACACATTATACTTATTATATATTGCTGCTATATTAATTTTGAGCTAAGACGAGTATAATTTTTATTACTGGTTTGTTAATTTTATTTATTTATAAATGTTTTATATTCTACATTGTAAAAATATTCGTCGAAATAATGCTTTAAACACCTCTTTCTTATGCTAAAGCTACACTGCGAAAAAGAATAGTACAGAATTATATCCATCACTTGAATCATACAAATGTATATATGGTACATTTAAATTCAAATTTAAAAGTAGGCGGAAATAATTTATATTTTTATTGTTATTATTTCTGGAGTATTCTTTTCCGCAGTGCAGCCCTAGCGTAAGAAAAAGGCGTCTAAAGGCATGTTTTCAATCCATTCTGTTTACAGTGCATGTTTTATTATTCATGTTTCACATTTATTATTCACATTTTAAATAAACTTATGTTCTTGCATGTTACTTTAGTTTCCACAAAATATTTTAGTTTCCATAATCATTTACCTTTATGTTATAGATTAACGTAGTCATATATATTTTTAATTATCGTATTGTTTTTTTTAATTTTAGGAAAATAAGAATTTAAATCACTCCATTGGACATATGTTTATATAAGTATATATTACAATATACGTGAGGACATATTTTTCTGTGGCGTATGTTACATTCCAGAGATCTTTTAAGGAGCTAAGTATATTATATTAAAATATTTGCTTATATCTTTTATTTAATCTTTATTCATTACCTATATCTAATAATAGTTTAGTTAATACTTTTAAATTTTATTTTATATATAACATATTTATTTGTTTCTTCAATATGTCTAAATCTTTATTCGGATTTGGAAGGAAACGAAATGTGTCTTCTGTTAATATTAGGAATTTAAGAACTAATGCAAATGAACTAAAGAAGCCATTATCAATTGTAAGAGGTAGTTTCAGTCAATTTGACAAAAGATTTTGTGATAGGTCTCTTGGTAAGCAGTGTACTTTCAATTGCTTTGTCGCAATATGTGTAAACGAAACTACTGCATTAAATACGTGGCATTCAGAAACTTTAAATGATATTTTAAAATTAGGAGATCGATGTTACTTAGATAATTTTGTAGGTAATCAACACGATTTGTTATTAGCTGATAAACTCAAACAAAACATCTCCGTAAAAGGTTACACATACGTCGTATATTGTGACAAATCAAAAACTCTGTGTGGTGACATTATAAATGCAAAGGCAGGTATTAATGAATTAACAATTTCATTTCTAGAATCATTTTTCGTAGAACATGAAAAAGGACTATTTACAATTAGTAATGAGACTTTTGTTATTTTTAAAGAATCTGACTTATTTTGGGTGTTCGATTCACATCCAAGAGGTATTAAAGGACAAATTGTTTGTGAAAAAAATGGAAAATCCGTTCTTTTATGTTTTAATGACCTTCTAGATGTCATAAACTTGATTAAATTTAATTTTAGTAACTGTGAAAACACTCAATTTTCTATTGTTCCTGTTAGTATATTAAGCACTATGGACAATAGTACTTTAACAGAAATAAATAATTCTACTAACTCTGTAAACATTGAGGAAATCGTTACAACTTCCATTTATAGTTCTCCAAATCTTAATGTCTCTGAATTAGGTGTAACTGAATTCAAGTTGCCTGAACCTTATAAAATAATACAAGCTAATTTTAATCAAGCAAGTGATATTTTTACAAATTTCCCTAAAAATTCTCAATGTACGGCAATAGCTACATTCAGTATATGTATTCATTCATTAATTGCATTAAATAACTGGACCACTCACGTATTAGACTATATTTTAATACTAGGAGACAATTGCTATCGAAAAAATTTAAAACCCGGTTGTCACCCATTTTTACTGATCGAAGAGATTAATCCAATTATATCGATTGGTAACGGTACATGTAAAATTAGTCATGATCTTATGAACACTGCACAAGGTAATCTTAATATATTAACAGGAGACTTTTTAGAAAAATACTTTACAAAATACAACAACGGGCTATTCACTACTTGCAGTCAAACATTTGCAATCTTTAAACATAACAGTCTTTTTTGGATCTTTGATTCCCACTCAAGGGGTTTAAAGGGACAATCTACTTCAAATTCTAATGGCAAAGCAGTACTTTTGTGTTATAAATATGTAACTGATTTAGTCGACTTGATTAAATACAATTTTCAGAATTCTTCGGGTTCTTTATTATTTAAAATTAACCCAATTACCATAACAAGTATTACAGGTAATATTAATATTTCAGAAATTTGTGAATATTCTTACTCAAAGTTTACCAGTGAAATTAGTGAAATAAGTGCCAATATAAATAGTGATGGTGTAATATGTGATAATGTAGCATGTGATATTTTAGTAAGTGATTATAATGTGCAGTTAAATAAATTAGAAAAAGTTAGTGATACAGTATTGTCAATAGAAGAAAACCAAGGAGGATGTACTATATTAAAAACAAGAGTAAGTGAAAGGCTCTTAAAAAAGGCGAAACAAGCCGAATGTGTACGAAGGAAAACAATATTGGAGTCTCAATATGATGAAGACAAAAATAAACGCTTACAAAAACAGATTTTAAGAAATAGGGATAATTTTAGTAAAGAAACTAAAGGTGAAAGGCAAAAAAGATTAAAAGAACTGAAGACATATTTTGAAAAGAAATTAGACAACGAAACAAGTGAGTTAAAACAAATTCGTTTAAAAGAACAGGCGTTGAGAGATAGCAACAGATTTCGAATAGAAACGCCCGACAAAAGAAAAAGAAGACTAGAGAAAAAGAAAGCAGATTTTAAGAAGAAATTAAATAAGGAAACGAATGAATTAAAACAAATTCGCTTAAAAGAACAGACGGTGAGAAATATCAGGAGATTCAGAAGAGAAACGCCTGACCAAAGAAGAACAAGACTAGAGAAACTGAAAGCAGATTTTAAGAAGAAATTGACTAAGGAAACGAATGAATTAAAACAAATTCGCTTAAAAGATCAGGCGGTTAGAGATACCAAAAGATTCAGAAGAGAAACGCCTGACAAAAGAAGAACAAGACTAGAGAAACTTAAAGCAGATTTTAAGAAGAAATTAACTAAGGAAACGAATGAATTAAAACAAATTCGCTTAAAAGATCAGGCGGTTAGAGATACCAAAAGATTCAGAAGAGAAACGCATGACAAAAGAAGAACAAGACTAGAGAAACTGAAAGTAGATTTTAAGAAGAGATTTATTTTGGAAACAAGACACGCAAGACAAGTTCGTCTAAAGAAGCTGAATTTAATAAACAAAAAGCGATTGTTACAGGAAACTACAAAAGAAAAAGACAGAAGAAAAAAAAAATATTATTTCGCAAAAGAATTAGGTTAGCCAGTGAAAAAGAAGAGACAAAACGCAATAGATTAAATAATATAGCTTTGCAAAAGCAAAGCAAATTAGATAAACCGTTAGAACTTGAAACACAAAGAGAAAAGGAAACACAAAATATTGCACCATCCATATCGCAACAAACATTCAGCACAGCCCTTCAAGAAATAGACGATGAAGCACTTGTAATACAACATAACTGTGGATTTATGAACGTTATCTGTCAATTTTGCGAAGCAACTCATTTCAAAAATGAGAAGCCAACAGATGGGAAATTTTCATTATGCTGTTCAAAAGGCAAAGTTTTAATTCCGAACTCTTCTAACCATTTTCCAGAGCTGTTAATGGAATTAATGACTAATATGCATCCCCTTTCTGCCAATTTTATGGATAACATCAGAAATTACAATAGTTCGCTTGCATTTGCTTCATTGGGAGCACATATTGATCACCGTCCAGGCACACGTGGGCCGTACTGTTTCAGGATATGTGGTCAGGTTTACCATAGAATATCATCGGCACACCCTACAGAAGGAAAACAGGCACAATATGGTCAGCTGTATATTCTAGATCCTGATGAGGCCATATGTAAAAGAATGCAAGGCGATGTTAACCGTAAATGCAAGAGACAACTATTTGAGCAATTGGATTCTTTAATAAGAAAAGTAAATCCATACGCTGCTGCATATAAAATGATGGCTGAAGTAGAAAGAGAGGAGATTGCAAAAGCTAATATAGAAGGTAGAAACCCATTTGATGTGCAGATGAATATTGTTCAGCAGCTCACAAAAGATCCACGGCGATACAACGTGCCGTCTACTAATGAAGTAGCTTTAATTTTTACCAGCAAAGATGGATTACCACCTTCTGATAGAGATATTTGTGTCTATCAAAAAGATGGTATTCTACGTAGCATAAATATTCTTAATGAAAATTGCGATCCAATGACTTATCCGTTGTTATGTCCAACCGGTGAACTCGGCCATTCGGAACATTTACTAAATGTTTCATTAGCAAGAAGAATTTCTCATCGTCAATTTTATTCTTATAAACTTAGATGCACGGGCTCTTTTAATCCATTTCTTAGTGCCGGAAAACTTACTCAACAGTATATTGTTGACGCATATTCTAAAATCGAAGGTAATAGACTTAATTTCATACGCAACGCAAATACGCAAAAGAAATTGCGGTCAGAAATGTATTTTGGGTTAATGGATTATGTCAAAAATAAATCCAATAATGAAGGTATTATACCTGGCAGAATGGTTATTTTACCAAGTACATTTGTCGGAAGTCCACGTAGCATGTCACAACATTATCTTGATGCTATGGGAATTATTTGTAAATATGGTTCACCGGATTTGTTTATTACAATGACATGTAATCCCGAGTGGCCAGAAATTAAAAGTAATTTACTTAATAATCAACGAACCGAAAATCGTCCCGATTTAGTTGTTAGAGTATTTCAATTAAAAGTGAAAGAACTCTTTGACGATCTATTGAAAAGACATATTTTCGGTAAGGTAACAGCTATCGTTTCTGTTATTGAATTTCAAAAACGCGGTTTACCTCACATTCACATTCTAATAATTTTAAATAATCAAAATAAAATTCGAAACACGGAACTTATTGATAAAGTTGTATCTGCAGAAATTCCAGATAGTGAAACTCATCCCATTTTATTTGATGTGGTCAAGAAATGTATGATTCACGGTCCATGTGGACCATATAATTTAAATGCTCCATGCATGAAAGACAATAAATGCAGTAAAGATTTTCCGAAATCATTTCAAGCTTCCACTGTAAATAACAGTAACGGGTATCCTTTGTACAGACGTCGGGATAATAATTCAAAAATTGATTTTTACACGGCAAAAGGCACTATAAAACATACAGTAGATAATAGATGGGTTGTACCGTACAATAGATTCCTTTCCTTGAAATATAGATGCCACATTAATGTTGAAATTTGCGCTTCGGTTAAAAGCGTAAAATATTTATTTAAATATATATATAAGGGCCATGATTGTGCCAATGTTAAAATAACATCTGAAGGACAAGCACAATTAGACTGGGATGAAGTTTCATTTTATTTAGACGCGCGATATGTATCACCACCGGAAGCCATGTGGAGAATATTTGCATTCGATCTGCAATATAAAACACACACTATATATAGGTTAGCAGTTCATTTAGAAAACCAACAAAATATTTTATTTACTGAAGGAAATGAAGAATCTGCATTAGCAAAGTCTTCAGAAACTACATTAACGGCTTGGTTTAAATTAAATTCAACATCGGTAGAGGCTAAAACTTATTTGTATACTGAAATACCCGAACATTACATTTTTGATCGCAAAAAGACATGGACTTTAAGACAGCGCATAAGTCATTTGATAATTCCGAGAATGTATAGTGTTAGTCCTAAAGAAGGTGAAAGGTTTTATTTAAGGTTATTGTTGCTTCATGTACGCGGCGCTACATGTTTCAAAGACTTGCGAACTCTCAATGGAATCGAATATTCCACTTTCCACGAAACAGCAAAACAATTAGGTTTATTGAATGATGCTACTCAATGGGATCGTTGTTTAGATGATGCTTCAATTTGTAAAATGCCCAAACAGCTACGACAGCTATTTGCTTTTATTTGTATTTTTTGCGAACCCTGCGATCCTAATTTATTATGGGATAATCATAAAGTAACTTTATGCGAGGATTATAGTTTAACTTATAACCAAGAAACTGCGGAACAGTTAGCTATCAATGACATCATTGATATTTTTAAATTACATAATTTCAATTATACTGATTTTGGATTTCTGGAATATCATAATGTAAATTTAGTTTTAGTTAGGGAAACATTTAACCAAACAGAAGAATTTGAGCAAGGGGTTAATTTTAGTAATCAATTAAATTCGGAACAGAAAAACGTATTTGATGAAATAATGCTTTGCATAAACAATGATAATGAAGAGCAAAGATATTTCTTTATTCATGGGTCGGGTGGTTCTGGGAAAACATTTCTTTATACTGCTTTACTACACGTCGTACGTGGAATGGGATTAACTGCTATACCTGTGGCTTGGACAGGGATAGCTGCGACTTTACTGAAAGCGGGGAGGACAATTCATTCACAGTTTAAATTACCGGTTCCCCTAGATGGAAATTCAACTTCATCCATAAGGCACAACTCTATTGATGGGAAGTTATTAAAATCAGCTAAGTTAATTATATGGGACGAGGTTACAATGGCGCCTTACTTTGCTTTAGATGTAGTAGATATGTGCCTTCGCGATTTAATGAAAAATAATAAGCCATTTGGTAATAAAATCATTTTACTAGGAGGAGATTTTCGACAATGTCTTCCTGTTGTTAAACGCGGAACGGTTGCAGATATAGTTTCAACGTGTATTCAAAATAGCAGGTTATGGTCACTTTTCAAAATTAAGCATCTGACAATTAACATGAGAGTTGCGCAAGAAGAAATCGATTTTAAAACGTGGTTATTACAACTTGGAGATGGACTAATTAATGATTGTCCAGGTAGTGTAGTAAACATGGTTAAAATTCCAAATAAATTCATTTCCGCCAAACCTTTAGTCCATGAAATATACGGCGATATTAATTTAGTTACTCTTGATGAATTAAAATCTCGCGTAATTTTATGTCCATTAAATGAAGACACATTACAGATTAATGAAAAAATTTTAAATTTATTGGATGGGGAACAATTTTGCTGTCTAAGTCATGACTCTGTTTCAACTGATTCTGATGCAGAACAAAATCATTTCCCAGTAGAGTTTTTAAATAGTTTGACACCATCGGGTATGCCTCCACATAAATTAAATTTAAAAATAGGTGCAATTATAATGCTCTTAAGAAATATGAATGCTAATAGTGGACTTTGTAATGGAACCCGTTTAATTGTAAAACATATGTATACATCTGTAATAGATGCAGAAATAATTACTGGAAGTCACACTGGTGATCGCGCTCTTATTCCTAAAATAGTTTTAGCTCCTTCTGATATAAATCTTCCATTTATACTTAAAAGAGTTCAGTTTCCTGTTCGATTAGCATTTGCTATGACAATAAATAAATCACAAGGTCAAACTTTTGAAAAAGTAGGTGTTTTATTACGGGAACCCGTTTTTACTCATGGCCAATTATATGTCGCGTTTTCAAGGGTTAAATCATCCAATAATTTAAAAATTGAAACATTAACTTCTGTTACTAAATCAAAGAAAGATATATTTACATCCAATGTTGTTTATAAAAATGTACTTCTATTAGAATAGATACCTCCAATACCTTTTGCTATTCGAGTTTTATAAGTAATAATATTATATTTCATCATGTTCAAGTCAAATAATAGTGTCCTTAAATTTTAGATTCTCTTTACGTATTTTTCTTTTAGCAGTCATTTGTTAAACAAATACTCTAATCGGGAGAGTGAGATTATCATTTAATTGCTTCTAGATAGATATAATTGAGATTTATTTTTTAAGTTCTCATTATTTTTTTATTATATAGTTCACTTTAATTTTTACATAATTAAACTATTAACCTTAAAAACCTTCCATCGTCTTTACGGTTCGAAATTATTTACTCTTTGCGATTTCACCTGTTTTCCGTGTTTTATAAGTAATGATGTTTTATTTTATCATTTTTAACCCAAATAGTGCTTTAAATTTTAGATTCTCTTTACGTATTTTTCTATTGGCTTTCATTTGTTAAACAAATACTCTGGTCGGGAGAGTGAGATTATCATTTGATTGCTTTTAGATAGGTATAATTGAGATTTATTATTTAAGTTCTTATTATTATTTTATTATTTACTCTTAAATTTTAGATTCTCTTTACGTATTTTTCTATTGGCTTTCATTTGTTAAACAAATACTCTGGTCGGGAGAGTGAGATTATCATTTGATTGCTTTTAGATAGGTATAATTGAGATTTATTATTTAAGTTCTTATTATTATTTTCTCTTAAATTTTAGATTCTCTTTACGTATTTTTCTATTGGCTTTCATTTGTTAAACAAATACTCTGGTCGGGAGAGTGAGGTTATCATTTGATTACTTTTAGATAGGTATAATTGAGATTTATTATTTAAGTTCTTATTATTATTTTATTATTTACTCTTAAATTTTAGATTCTCTTTACGTATTTTTCTATTGGCTTTCATTTGTTAAACAAATACTCTGGTCGGGAGAGTGAGATTATCATTTGATTGCTTTTAGATAGGTATAATTGAGATTTATTATTTAAGTTCTTATTATTATTTTATTATTTACTCTTAAATTTTAGATTCTCTTTACGTATTGTTCTATTGGCTTTCATTTGTTAAACAAATACTCTGGTCGGGAGAGTGAGATTATCATTTGATTGCTTTTAGATAGGTATAATTGAGATTTATTATTTAAGTTCTTATTATTATTTTATTATTTACTCTTATATTTTAGATTCTCTTTACGTATTTTTCTATTGGCTTTCATTTGTTAAACAAATACTCTGATCGGGAGAGTGAGATTATCATTTAATTGCTTTTAGATAGATATAATTGAGATTTATTATTTGAGTTCTCATTTTTATTTTATTATTTACCCTTAGATGAAAGTGTTATATATATTATATTGTGTGTACGAAGCGATGTACTCTTTGCCATTTTACCTGCTTTTCGTGTTTTAATAGTAATAGTGTTATATTTCATTGTTTTCAAGCCAAATAGTAGTGTTCTTAAATTTTAAATTCTCTTTCCGTATTTTTCTTTTAGCAGTCATTTGTTAAACAAATACTCTGATCGGGAGAGTGAGATTATCATTTAATTGCTTTTAGATAGGTATAATTGAGATTTATTATTTAAGTACTCATTATTACTTTCTTATTTACTTTTAGATGTAAGTGTTATATATATTATATTGTATGTTATTGGCATTTTATTTGTTTTCAGATTACCACATATCCTTTTATGAATTCTTTCCTTTTTATAATCCTATGTTGGTCCTCTCCTCTCCCGGCAACGAAGTTTCAAATTTATAAAATTCAGTCATATTCATATTGAAATAACTTCTACATAACTACATGCATGCTACATTATCATATGAATAATATATTTTAAAAATTTGTTTCATATTCTTTACCTGCTCGCTGGTGTTGTCGCATGATTTATTTGATAACGTTTAGAAAAATACTCTTATTTACAAATCATTAATCGTAATACATTTTTAAGTGTAGTCAAATGTGTAATAACTGTTACCAGATCAGTATTTTTATTACAACGTTTGCAGATAAATTAACTAAAAAGAATATTTCCTTTTTAAATTATAAATTATGCTTTCATATTATTAATTATTAATACGAATATTGCTATTACAAATAATTAACATTAAATATTAATATTAATATAGTACATAATAAGTTTTAGGTCTTTGCAACTAAGAAGTGTATAAAGTGTGTCTAGACCTACCAGTATGGAAGAATCATTTGTCTGAAATACGTTAAAAAGTAACCTAAAATACCTTTATGACACAATTATATATATCATCATGATGATACAATCATATCATTATGCTGAGATTCTTTAAAATAACATAACATTCTCAGGTATTATGCTTTTTAAATTGATTTTTAAACAAATGAATTAATACGTTTGATGTTGCAAAACATTATTTTTGTGAAATAACTACTACAAACATTATTACTATTCTATATTATCCTTTTATTAAAAATAAATACAATATATTCTTCATGTTGTTTAAGACGATCATGCAAGTACGATGTAAATTAATGTTGTTGTAATTTACAGAGCGAAAAAAGGGCCGTGGCAATAAGAAGTTCAGCAAATTAGAATAAAATAAATTTATTTATTTTAGTTGATCATGTATATTTATAAAATACAACAAAGACACGGCTTACGGGAAATTCATTATCTATTATTCTGATAAACAATTCAATGAAGCAGATATTAGTGCTGTTCATCACATGTACAAACTGTAAGTGCATAATTTATTTGTTTTGCATTCAGTATATTTTCTTTATTTATTTATTAAGAATGCTTCTTTTAGGAGGGGAATAATAAAGTGCTACTATTTAAATGCTAAACCTGGAATAGAAATGAGATAATAACCGCCAACATCATAGAATACTACTGTCCTACTATTAAAGAAGATGTTATATCCACACCGATTAAGGCATGACAAGCTGAAACGACAGTGCGTTAATAGCTATACGTTTATGAAGAAACAACAAAAATGATAACAACATGAAACATACAAAGAATACTGTTTACTGGTCAATGAAGAAATAATTTTAATTATGTATATTAAAGTGTACGAAAAATGAAGACGATATATATAAATCTATATTTAATATATTTAACAGAAATATTTAAATTTAATTATGAAACATTTAAAAATTATTATAAAACTAGAATTGTAAATTTTTTTGATATGATATAATAAGTAAATCCTGTAGAATATTTGTTCCAATAAGCAATTTTAAAGTAGTAGATCATATTATAAGATGAAATACAACATTTTCATTTTAAAATATTTATTTATTTCATGCACGAGTATGATATCTAAAAAATAGCGACAGTGCTTTTCTAATTTTAATATGAAAAATTTGAAATTAAATTACGTATTACTTTATGAAATTCAAATAATATATATTAAACAGACGTCGCTTTGCGACGGGGTAAAAGCTAGTATATTATAATGTCCCAGGTGTTTGAATCTATTCTTATATGTTTATATTCTTATATTCTTATCTACCTATTATAATGTTCGTAATGTTCCAATTTAACATGGAAAACTCATAAGAACTCATAGATATTTATATAGAGCGTTATTTATTTATATATTTATATATTTATATATATATCCGGTAACAAAATCGTATATGGTATCTTCTAAACGGCGCCTACAAAGTTCTTCAAATTTTGGTATGATGTAAAGGACGAATTTCTAAGACTTTCTACGTCCCTGAATTTTCCCCTGAATTTCCGTGGAAAAACTTATACTGGAAAAACTGAAAAATTCGAAAAAATAATTTTGCTAATATCTGACGAACTAGAAAAGATAGAAAACTGAAATTTGGTATGTGTATTGAGATCATAATTGTGCACATTTTCCGATAGTTGGAAATTTGAAATTTGAGTTCAGTAGCGGCGCGAATTTTTGGGGGCAATGTTAGAATAGAGTTAGGACGTTCAAATTTAATATGTAGGCTCGCTGTAGACAGTAATTAGATTATATAATTAGATTACCAAAATTTTAATTCAGTAGCGGCGTGATTTTTTGGGGGCAATGTCGCAACAGAGCTAGAACGTTAAAATTTGGAACGGGGGCCATATATAGAGTGTCATTAAAGACACACTATAGAAATTTGCAACTTTCCAGAGGCGGCGGGCGCTGGGGGCCAAAAACAAGATATTTGAAATATATGGAGATGAAAGGCTATAGTTTAGAATATATATTTTTAGATTCAAATAAAATAGATCTTCGAGCTAAAATTTGACAAACTTGTTCAGTAGCGGGGGGGGGGGGGGTTGTAATAATGCTAAAATATAAATACAAAGCTGAAATTTAGTATGCAGATATAGATTGACATATTTATTACGAAAATTTAAAAAAAACTACATTTTCTTAAGTGTAACATTAAAGTGGGGGTGATAAACCGAGTATAAGAACAATATAGAGGTACAACGATGATATTTTGCATGTAGAATATTAAATAGAAGCACAATAGTTCTCTATAAGTTAGATAGTTAAATTACATTCAATAGTAGAATTGAATTGATTTTTGGTGCGTTTGTTGTGCTGTGAAATCGAACAGGAGTGAGGGGTATAGGGGGGAAATAGTTAACAGCCCCAAATATAAAAAAAATAGTTCTCTATAAGTCAGATATTCAAATTACATTCAGTAGTAGAATTGGATTGAGTTTTGGTGCGTTTGTTGTGCTGTGAAATCGAACAGGAGTGAGGGGTATAGGGGGGAAATAGTTCACAGCCCCAAATATAAAAAAATATAAAAAGTGAAAAAAAAGAAACTATGCATGTGCATATTTGCGAAAATAAATTTAACCTTAGTAGCGGCGTGAAATTGAGGAAGTGGGTGCGGGAAAAAGCTTTGCCAAAGAACTCAATTTTGAAATTTCGATCATTTATAAAAGTAGGGGTAGATAAAGGTAGAGAGAGTTGCTACGAGCAAAATAGATTGCTATGCCTAAAATTTGACAATTTTATTTCAGGAGCGGGGATTAATGGGGTGACTAATATTATAACGTAAATATAAATACGAAATATAGAATGTAAGATTACAGTACAGTTTTATTCATGTAAATGAATTGCTATAATATCGAATTAAGGGGTCTTCTCACTTTAGGCACCTCGAAAATAGGCTATTTTCGCAATTTTTTTTCGAGCCTTTTTGCACAAAATTATGGGATAAAATGGATCCTATGTAATAAACACATCTTTCAAGTACAAGAAAATTTTTTTTTTATTATTTTTTTGAACAATTATTATAACAAAAAAGTAGCATCGAAAAACTCGTGTAGAAATGTAATGTTCGTGGCTTGTTGATGGTATCTCCGAGACAGGTCATTTAAAACAAAAAAATAAAACAGTTTTAGATTCAGTATATCAGTGGCTATAGCGCATACCAAAAGATTTTTGATATTCGCGAAAATAACAAAATGGCGCACGTTTTTTGAAAAAGTACCAAAAAAAACGCGTTTTTTTGCAGTTTTTTGTAGTTTTTTGTAAAAAAAAAATACTTCAAATCAAAATTTTAAAAATCTGATGGTATGCGCTATAGCCATAACTATGAAGAATATGTCATTTAAATTTCATGACAATCGGCCGGATAGTTTCCGAAATTTCATCAACAAGGCCTATTCATCAACTGAAAAACCTTGTGTTCAGATAAAAGCGTTTAAAGTTTGCTCTTTTAAAGCCGGGTGTTCTGAGGTAGTCACCTAACGGTCGCCTAAAAATGTAGTTAGACTTGTCCGATCTTTATGAAATTTTGATATAACATTTTTGATGATATGTACTTTCAAAATTACAAAAAAAAAAAAAATCGATTTTTTAAAATTTGCAAAGTGAGAAGACCCCTTAATAGTGCCTGATTGGAAGAGAGTGTGGCGCTGGGGTTCAGTACTAAGTAACGGTGGTGTTAGAAGTAGTGGCGATAGATTATAATGGCCCTGAGAAGTAACCGTGTTGCAGAATATGTGCTTTGGTGCTGAAAGTGTGGGTGGCGGGGTATGGGGAAGTGCAATATCGGGAAGGAGAAGGCCTAGAGATGAGATTATTGGGAGCGAACTGCTAGGCTTTCTTAAAAACATAAATGAATTGATGTAATTAGTAGGTTTACATTGAAATTAGTGAAAATTTTATTAAAGATTTATCTTATCGAATAATTATTAAAAAATAATGTACTTCTAAGGATGAAATTTTGTATGCAGGTTGCCAGTAAAGTATTAATTTTGAAAACTAATTGTTAAGAGATTAATACGCAGGGGGTGGAAGCGCAGAATTATTTAATGATTGCGCTAAACGGGGGGGGGGGGGATTGGAAAGTACCCTAATGAGCGATGATGCTCAGGTAGCCTGTAGCCACAAGTAGGCGCATTGTGGCAAAGATGCAGATAAATACAATTAAAAGTGCAAGAACGATACAGAGCATGGAGCCAAGAGGTGATTGGTGCTTAGGAGCGGGGCAGTGGACATTGATCAATACTGTGCTTCATTATGGTTAATGATAATTTTACGCAGCGGGGGCGCTGTAAAAGTATTTTAAGGACCGACGATGCTCAAGAAAGAAGCGATGCAGAGTGCTAAAAGTAGAAGGCGCTCCATGGCGAAAGTTTAGAGGAATCAAATTAAAAGTTCGGAAACGTAAGAAAGCATGGAGCCAAGAGGTGACGATTGGGGCTTATGGGCGGGGGCACTAGAGACTGGTCAATTCAGTGCTTTATAAGAGTAAATAAAGGAATTATAACAAAATAAGGAAATATAAATTTAAGAAATGATATGTTTTTGCGAAAATTACTTAAAAATAATATTTTGCATTATTTTCAATTTATCAAATAACTTTTTTTAATTACAAATATTAGATACACGTCGCTTTGCGACGGGGCGAAGCGCTAGTCCTATATTATAATGTTCCAACTGTATATTTATATGTTTATATGTTTATATGTTTGTTGCTGAAATTCGTATGGTAGATTGAAAACGGCTCCGTCAATGTTTTTGAAAGTTTGCTATTTCGTAGAGAGAAAAATTCTAAGACTTTTGGCGTCCCCGGATTTTTCCTTGAATTTCCTGGAAACCCGTAATTTTGGAAAAACTGGAAAAAAAGAGAACCCTTTTTTGCTGTATTACTTTTAATTCGTAAAAGGTAGAAAGTTGAAATTTTGCATGTGTATTAAGGTATTCAATGCCGACATTTCTCAAAAATTAGAAATTCAAAAATTAAAAAAGGGGGGGTTGAAGAAATTCGGGGGCCCGGTAGGGAACTTTGGAGAAAGTTCATATTCTGGATTCTAGAATAATTAAGCATATTATTAAAAAAAAAAAATTCAAAATTTCAAAATTTTATTTGGGGGCACGGGGGCAGTATTTGCCGTGAGTAAAAATTGTGCTAGAAAGTTAAAATTTTGTATATAGGCTAACCTTGGTAACTTATTTACGAATCGAAAAAAAAAATCCTAAATTTTGAAAAAAAGTTGGTCAAATAACGCATAAATTGAAAATATTTTTTATTTTGATAAAAAAATATTTTTTTTTAGTCAATTTATATGTGTTAATGTATATGTGCGCGAGTTTATTTATTATTTCAATTTAAAAATAGAGTTAAATATGAAATGTAATTACAAATTATTTTATTGGATTCAAATCATACACGCCAAAAAGAATTCGCTTTGCGACGGGGGTAAACGTTACTGGACATTAAATTTTTATATAAAGTTCAAGCCACACACAAGAGACAGACGTCGCTTGCGACGGGGGCAAAAGCTAGTAAGAATATATAATGTCCCAGGTGTATATTTATATTCTTATGATCTTATGATCTTATATTCTTATATGTTTATATGTTTGGTTCAAATTTTGTATGGCATCTCGAAAACGGCTCCAGGGAAGTTTTTGAAAATTTCCTATTTAGTAGAGAAAAAAATTCTAAGACTTTTGGCGTCCCCGGATTTTCCCCTGAATTTTCTGGAAACCCGTAATTTTGGAAAAACTGGAAAAAAAGTGATCCCTTTTTTGCTGTATTACTTTTAATTCGTAGAAGATAGAAAGTTGAAATTTTGTATGTGTATTGAGCTATTTAATGCTGACATTTCTCAAAAATTAAAATTTCAAAAATTGAAAAAGGGTGGGTTCAAGAAATTCGGGGGCCCGGTAGGGAACTTTTGAGAAAGTTCATATTCTGGATTCTAGAATAATTAAGTATATTATTAATAAAAAAAAATTCAAAATTTCCAAATTTTGTTTGGGGGCACGGGGGGCAGTATTTGCCGAGAGTAAAAATTGTGCTAGAAAGTTGAAATTTTGTATATAGACTAACCTTGGTAACTTATTTACGAATCAAAAAAAAAAATTCCAAATTTTGAAAAAAAATTGGTCAAATAACGCATAAATTGAAAATATTTTTTATTTTGATAAAAAAAATATATTTTTTAGTCAATTTATATGTGTCAATGCATTTGTGCGAGTTTATTTATTATTTCAATTTAAAAATAGAACAGTGAAATATGAAATTTAATTACGAATTATTTTATTGGATTCAAATGATACACCCCAAAAAGACGTCGCATTCCGACGGGGGTAAACTCAAGTCTATTATAATGTCCCAGCTGTATATTTATATTCTTATATGTTTATGTCTTTATATGTTTGGTTCGAATTTTGTATGGCATCTTGAAAACGGCTCCAGGGAAGTTTTTAAAAATTTCTTATTTCGTAGAGAGAAAAATTCTAAGACTTTTGGCGTCCCCGGATTTTTCCCTGAATTTCCTGGAATCCCGTAATTTTGGAAAAACTGGAAAAAAAGTG
Organism: Panorpa germanica; assembly: GCA_963678705.1. NCBI lineage: Eukaryota > Metazoa > Arthropoda > Insecta > Mecoptera > Panorpidae > Panorpa > Panorpa germanica. The sequence continues at coordinate 550,617 of OY783219.1, read as the reverse complement.
ATCCCTTTTTTGCTGTATTACTTTTAATTCGTATAAGATAGAAAGTTGAAATTTTGCATGTGTATTAAGGTATTCAATGCTGACATTTCTCAAAAATTAGAAATTCAAAAATTGAAAAGGGGGGGGGTTAATGAAATTCGGGGGCCCGGCAAGGAACTTTGGAGAAAATTCATTTTCTGGATTCTAGAATAATTAAGTATATTATTAATAAAAAAAAAATTCAAAATTTTAAAATTTTATTGGAATGCACGGGGGCAGTATTTGCCGAGAGTAAAAATTGTGCTAGAAAGTTGAAATTTTGTATATAGGCTAACCTTGGCAACTTATTTACGAATCGAAAAAAAAATCCCAAATTTTGGAAAAAAATTGGTCAAATATCGCATAAATTCAAAATATTTTTTATTTTGATATAAAAAATGTATTTTCTTAGTCAGTTTGTATGAAAAATTAATTGTTATTAAATGTTAAATCAATATAGGACGAGTTTATTTATTATTTCAATTTAAAAATGTAATTAAATTTTGACTTGAAATTCAAGCCACTCACAAAAAACAAACGTCGCTTGCGACGGGGGTAAAAGCTAGTACATCTACTATTATAATGTTCGTAATGTTCCAATTTAACATGGAAAACTCATAAGAACTCATAGATATTTATATATATATATATATATATTTCCGGTAACAAAATCTGTATGGTATCTTCTAAACGGTGCCTACAAAGTTTTTTAAATTTTGATATTATGTAAAGGACGAATTTCTAAGACTTTCTACGTCCCTGAATTTTTCCCTGAATTTCCCTGGAACAAATTATTCTGGAAAAACTGGAAAATTCGAAAAAATACTTTTGCAAATATCTGACGAACTAGAAAAGATAGAAAACTGAAATTTGGTGTGTGTATTAAGGTATTCAATGCTGACATTTCTCAAAAATTAGAAATTCAAAAATTGAAAAAGGGGGGGTTAAAGAAATTTGGGGGCCCGTTAGGGAACTTTGGAGAAAGTTTATATTCTGGATTCTAGAATAATTAAGTATATTAATAATAAAAAAAAATTCAAAATTTCAAAATTTTATTGGGGGGCACGGGGGCAGTATTTTTCGAGAGTAAAAATTGTGCTAGAAAGTTAAAATTTTGTATATAGGCTAACCTTGGTAACTTATTTACGAATCGAAAAAGTTGGTCAATTAACGCATAAATTGAAAATATTTTTTATTTTGATAAAAAAAAAATATTTTTTTAATCAATTTATATGTGTGTATATGTGCGCGAGTTTATTTATTATTTCAATTTAAAAATAGAACAGTTAAATATGAAATTTAATTACGAATTATTTTTTGGATTTAAATGATACACGCCAAAATTAAGACATCGCTTTGCGACGGGGGTAAACCTTAGACTTTAAAAGAGACTTTAAAGAGAAAAAAATCTAAGACTTCTAGCGTCCCCGGATTTTTCCCTGAATTTCCTGGAAACCCGTAATTTGGGAAAAAATGGAAAAAAAGTGAGCCCTTTTTTGCTGTATTACTTTTAATTCGTAAATTATAGAAAGATGAAATTTTGCATGTGTATTAAGGTATTCAATGCTGACATTTCTCAAAAATTAGAAATTCAAAAATTAAAAAAGGGTGGGTTGAAGAAATTCGGGGGCCCGGTAGGAAACGTCAAAGAAAGTTCATATTCTAAATTCTAGAATAATTAAGTATATTATCAATAATAGAAAATTCAAAATTTTATTTGGGGCACGGGGGACAATATTTTTCGAATGTAAAAATTGTGCTAGAAAGTTGAAATTTTGTATATAGGCTAACCTTGGTAACTTATTTACTAATCAAAAAAAATCCCAAATTTTGAAAAAAAGTTGGTCAAATAACGCATAAATTGAAAATATTTTTTATTTTAATATAAAAAATATATTTTCTTGGTCAGTTTGTATAAAAAATTAATTGTTATTATATGTAAAATTAAATAGGACGAGTTTATTTATTATTTCAATTTAAAAATGGAATTAAATTTTGACATGAAATTCAAGCCACACACAAAAAACAGACGTCGCTTGCGACGGGGGTAAAAGCTAGTATATTATAATGTCCCAGGTGTATATTTATATGTTTATATGTTTATATGTTTGTTTGTTGCTGAAATTCGTATGGTAGAATGAAAACGGCTCCGTCAATGTTTTTGAAAGTTTGCTATTTCGTAGAGAAAAAAATTCTAAGACTTTTGGCGTCCCCGGATTTTTCCCTGAATATCCTGGAAACCCGTAATTTTGGAAAAACTGGAAAATTCGAAAAAATACTTTTGCAAATATCTGACGAACTAGAAAAGATAGAAAACTGAAATTTGGTATGTGTATTGAGATTATAATTGTGCACATTTTCCAATAGTTGGAAATTTGAAATTTGAGTTCAGTAGCGGCGCGAATTTTCGGGGGCAATGTTAGAATAGAGTTAGTACGTTCAAATTTAATATGTAGGCTCGCTGTAGACAGTAATTAATGAAAAAAATAAACAGCCCTAAATTTCCAGTGGCGGCGGGAGTTGAGACAGTAAAAGATGGAAATATTGAAAAAGTAGTATTTAAACTTAGGGTATGTATGGAGACACTAATTGCGCATGTTTGCCAATAATTGGATTACCAAAATTTTAATTCAGTAGCGGCGTGATTTTTTGGGGGCAATGTCGCAATAGAGCTAGAACGTTGAAATTTGGAACATGGGCCCTATATAGATAGTAATTAAAGGAAAATTAAACAAAATTGCAAATTTCCAGTGGCGGCGGGCGCTGGGCGCTGGGGGCCAAAAACCAGAAATATAAAATATATAGAGATGAAAGGCTATAGTTTAGAATATATGTTCTTAGATACAAACAAAATAGATCCCCGTGCTAAAATTTGACAAACTCGTTCAGTAGCGGAGGTTTGTGGGAGGTACTAATGCTAAAATATAAATAAAAACCTGAAATTTAGTATGCAGATATCTGCATCTGCGTCAATCTGCAGATTGACATATTTATTACGAAAATTTAAAAAAAAATACATTTTCTTAAGTGCAACATTAGAGTGGGGGGTGATAAACCGAGTATAAGAACAATATAGAGGTACAACGATTGAAAAAAAGTTGGTCCAATAACGAATAAATTGAAAATATTTTATATTTTCTTGAAAAAAATATATTTTTTTAGTCAATTTATATGTGTCAATGTATTGTGCGAGTTTATTTATTATTTCAATTTAAAAATAGAATTAAATATGAAACTTAATTATGAATTATTTTATTGGATTCAAATCATACACGCCAAAAAGACGGGAGTAAACTCTATCTATCTTATTTATAATATCCGAGGTGTATGTTTGTTTGCTTATATTCTTATCATCATCATCATCCTATATTATAATGTTCCAACTGTTTGAATCTATTCTTATATGTTTATATTCTTATATTCTTATATGTTTGGTACTGAATTTTGTATGGCAGCGCGAAAACGGCTCTATCAATGTTTTTGAAAAATTTCTATTTCGTAGAGAAAAAAATTCTAAGACTTTTGGCGTCCCCGGATTTTTCCTTGAATTTCCTGGAAACCCGTAATTTTGGAAAATCTGGAAAAAAAGTAATTCCTTTTTTGCTGTATTACTTTTAATTCGTAAAAGATAGAAAGTTGAAATTTTGCATGTGTATTAAGGTATTCAATGCTGGCATTTCTCAAAATTTAGAAATTCAAAAATTGAAAAACGGGGGGTTGAAGAAATTCGGGGGCCCGTTAGGGAACTTTGGAGAAAGTTCATATTCTGGATTCTAGAATAATTAAGTATATTATCAATAAAAAAAAATTTTAAATTTCAAAATTTTATTGGGGGGCACGGGGGCAGTATTTGCCGAGAGTAAAAATTGTGCTAGAAAATTGAAATTTTGTATGTAGGCTAACCTTGGTAACTTATTTACGAATCGAAAAAAAAATCCCAAATTTTGAAAAAAAGTTGGTCAAATAACGCATAATTTGAAAATATTTTTTATTTTGAATTAAAAAATGTATTTTCTTAGTCAGTTTGTATGAAAAATTAATTGTTATTAAATGTTAAATCAATATAGGACGAGTTTATTTATTATTTCAATTTAAAAATGGAATTAAATTTTGACTTGAAATTCAAGCCACTCACAAAAAACAAACGTCGCTTGCGACGGGGGTAAAAGCTAGTATTCTTATATTCTTATATTCTTATATTCTTATATTCTTATATGTTTATATGTTTGGTACTGAATTTTGTATGGCAGCGCGAAAACGGCTCCGGCGATCTTTTTGTAAATTTCCTATTTCGTAGAGAAAAAAATTCTAAGACTTTTGGCGTCCCCGGATTTTTCCCTGAATTTCCTGGAAACCCGTAATTTTGGAAAATCTGGAAAAAAAGTGATTCCTTTTTTGCTGTATTACTTTTAATTCGTAAAAGATAGAAAGTTGAAATTTTGCATGTGTATTAAGGTATTCAATGCTGACATTTCTCAAAAATTAGAAATTCAAAAATTGAAAAAGGGGGGGCTGATGAAATTCGGGGGCCCGTTAGGAAACTTTCGAGAAAGTTCATATTCTGGATTCTAGAATAATTAAGTATATTATCAATAAAAAAAAATTCAAAATTTCAAAATTTTATTTGGGGGCACGGGGGGCAGTAATTTCCGAGTGTAAAAATTGTGCTAGAAAGTTGAAATTTTTTATATAGGCTAACTTTGGTACCTAATTTACGAATCGAAAAAAAAATTCCCAAATTTTGAAAAAAAGTTGGTCAAATAACGAACAAATTTAAAATATTTTTTATTTTGTAAAAAAAAAAAAATTTTTTTAGTCAGTTTATATGTTTGGCGAGTTTATTTATTATTTCAATTTAAAAATAGAATTAAATATGAAATGTAATTACGAATTATTTTATTGGATTCAAATCATACTCGACCAAAGGACGTCGCATTGCGACGGGGGTAAACTCTAGAGATCTTATATTCTTACATGTTTGGTAGCAAATTTTGTATGGCAGCGCGAAAACGGCTTCGTCAATGTTTTTGAAAATTGCCTGTTTTGTAGAGAAAATTTTTTTAAGACTTTTGGCGTCGCCGGATTTTTCCCTGAATTTCCTGGAAACCCGTAATTTTGGAAAAACTGGAAAAAAAGTGTGACTTTTTTGCTGTATTACTTTTAATTCGTAAAAGATAGAAAGTTGAAATTTCGCATGTGTATTAGGGTATTTTATGCTGACATTTCTCAAAAATTAGAAATTCAAAAATTGAAAAAGGGGGGGTTGAAGAAATTCGGGGGCCTGGTAGAAAACTTTGGAGAAAGTTCATATTCTAGATTTTAGAATAATTAAGTGTATTATTAATAAAAGAAAAATTCAAAATTTCAAAATTTTATTTTGGGGCACGGGGGGCAGTAATTTCCGAGTGTAAAAATTGTGCTAGAAAGTTGAAATTTTGTATATAGGCTAACCGTGGTAACTTATTTACTAATCGAAAAAAAATCCCAAATTTTGAAAAATAGTTGGTCAAATAACGCATGAATTGAAAAATTTTTTTATTTTGATATAAAAAATATAATATATTTCCTTAGTCAGTTTGAATGAAAAATTAATTGTTATAATATGTAAAATTAATATAGGACGAATTTATTTATTATTTCAGTTTAAAAATGGAATTAAATTTTAACATGAAATTCAAGCCACACACAAAAAACAAACGTCGCTTGCGACGGGGGTAAAAGCTGGTATATTATAATGTCCCAGGTGTTTGTTTATATTCTTATATTCTTATATTCTTATGATCTTATATGTTTGGTACTGAATTTTGTATGGCAGCGCGAAAACGGCTCCGGCGATCTTTTTAAAAATTTTCTATTTCGTAGAGAAAAAAATTCTAAGACTTTTGGCGTCCCCGGATTTTTCCCTGAATTTCCTGGAAACCTGTAATTTCGGAAAAACTGGAAAATTCGAAAAAATACTTTTGCAAATATCTGACGAACTAGAAAAGATAGAAAACTGAAATTTGGTATGTGTATTGAGATTATAATTGTGCACATTTTCCAATAGTTGGAAATTTGAAATTTGAGTTCAGTAGCGGCGCGAATTTTTCGGGGCAATGTTAGAATAGAGTTAGGACGTTCAAATTTAATATGTAGGCTCGCTGTAGACAGTAATTAATGAAAAAAAATAAACAGCCCCAAATTTCCAGTGGCGGCGGGAGTTGAGACAGTAAAAGAAAAAAATATTGAAAATGTAGTATTATAACTTAGGGTATGTATTAAGACACTAATTGCGCATGTTTGCCAATAATTGGATTACCAAAATTTTAATTCAGTAGCGGCGTGATTTTTTGGGGGCAATGTCGCAACAGAGCTAGAACGTTGATATTTGGAACGTGGGCCCTATATAGAGTGTCATTAAAGACACACTATAGAAAATTGCAACTTTCCAGAGGCGGCGGGCGCTGGGGGCCAAAGACCAGAAATATGAAATATATAGAGATGAAAGGCTATAGTTTAGAATATATGTTCTTAGATATAAATAAAATAGATCCCTGTGTTAAAATTTGACAAACTTGTTCAGTTGCGCAGGTATGTGGGGGGTACTAATGCTAAAATATTAATACAAAGCTAAAATTTAGTATGCAGATATAGATTGACATATTAATAACGAAAATATAAAAAAAACTACATTTTCTTAAGTGTAACACTAGAGTGGGGTGTGATAAACCGAGTATAAGAACAAAATAGAGGTACAACGATAATATTTTCAAATTACATTCAATAGTAGAATTGAATTGATTTTTGGTACGTTTGTTGTGCTGTGAAATCGAACAGTAGTGAGAGGTATAGGGGGAAATAGTTAACAGCCCCAAATATCAAATTAAAAAAATAGAAACTACGCATGTGGATATTTGCGAAAAATAAATTTAACCTTAGTAGCGGCGTGAAATTGGGGAAGTGGGGGCGGGAAAGGCTTTGCCAAAGAGCTGAATTTTGAAATTTCGATCATTTATAAAAGTAGAGGTAGATAAAGGTTATAAAGGTAGAGAGAATTGTTACGAGCAAAATAGATTGTTATGCCTAAAATTTGACAAATATTAAATATTTTTTATTTTGATAAAGAAATATATTTTTTTTGTCAATTTATATGTGTTAATGTATGTGTGCGACTTTATTTATTATTTCAATTTAAAAATAGAATTAAATATGAAATGTAATTACGAATTATTTTATTGGATTTAAATCATACACGCCAAAAAGACGTCGCTTTGCGACGGGGGTAAACTCTGCTGGAATCTAAATTTTTGCATGAAGTTCAAGCCACACGCAAAAGACAGACTAAAATTCAGTTTACCCACGCCACGTACAAGTCTACCAGTGTCTGAATAGAGTTGTTGTACGGGCGGGGTAAATACTTCAGACAGCGTTTTCCTTATGCAAACACTTACATCAGTTTCACCATAAGTAATTACTTTGAACAAATCTTTTAATTGATTATTATTGGCAGGAGTTGTTAGTCCAGCATCAAACACTGTAAAACGGTCGAGGTCATTGATAGGAAATATACCGTTATAAACTTCCATCGCCGCAGTTAAAGTTTTGTTAGGAACACTGCTAGTCGATTGATTCATGGTGATTTGAGTTTTTATATTTTTTGCTTCCTTTTTAATGTCGTATTCAAGACTATGTTTTATAGTGTCTAATTTTTTAAAAACCTCGTCGAATTTAGAGTCAATATATTTCTTCAATAGATCTGAAACAGTACCAGATAGTAAAATATCTGTATGTACTATGACTAATTAATAAATAAATATTGTGTTGTGTCAAAAATAATCATCAATGGTAAAAAATAGTCACATTTGATTCAATTTACTGAAATGAAAACGACAAACTTACCATAAGTTTCTTCGTTGATTGAAACCGGTAGTTTTTCAGCTACTGTAGTGTGAATATCTTAAGCAAAAAAGACATAAAAAAATGAAATTATTTGATTAATTTTAATATTTTTAGAATTAATTTTTAATCATTTTCACGATCACTACCCGTTTAACTTTGAATTTTAATAATTTTTATACGGCTTATCCGATCAAATCTTATTTATTGACTAATTTCTATACTTCGTATTGTTTTTATTTAAGACAAAGGTCGTTATCGTATACAAATAAAGTCTTATGTAAATTAAGTTAATAAATAATAATATACTTCGCTAAATATTAAGAAAATAATTTGCGAAAAAATACATGGCTTGACCACGTCCAATATTTTTTTCAAATTATTTTCTTAATATTTAGCGAAGTATATTATTATTTATTAACTTAATTTACATAAGACTTTATTTGTATATGACATCGACCTTTATCTTAAATAAAAATAATACGAAGTATAGAAATTATTCAATAAATAAGATTTGATCAGATAAGCCGTATAAAAATTATTTTAATTATAAAATAAAATATTTTTAGTAATAATTATGATTAAAATACCTTTAGCTTTTGATGATTTCTCAGATCTAACCTTTGTGGTTGAATTACTACTTTGTTGAGCAATAGATGACATTGAACTCATTGAACTCATTGACCTCACATCACTTAATTCATGATTTATAGCATCATTTGAAAGTTGGACAATATTTTGAGGGCTTGAAGGACCTGCATTGTCCGTGTCGACTTGTAAAGTGACTTCTGCGCGTCCCAAATGCCGCTTTCCTTGTTCTAATGTACCTGAGAATGAATTTTCTATTTTATATAATGTGAGATGATATGGATTAAAGCAGATGGTCCTGGAAGACAGTCCCCACAAATGGTTGTAATGAAAGTAAAACAAAAAAGAATAATTCATAATGAAAACTTATTCTCATTTTTTAATTAAAATTTTTACGATTAAAAGAAATATTTTAAGTACAGATATAGTTATCAGTTCAGTGATAATTAAGAAAAAAATAATTAATTATTTACAACTTACTTGTGCTGGAGATAATTTCGACTTGACACTTGGTCCATGAGCTTTTTGGTCCAGATAATTTTTCTAGATACTTATCCCGTTTTTTTAAATCTTTCTTCGTGTTTGGATAATAACAAAAGAGCTTATCATCTTGATAATCTAGCCATGAATATGGAACCAAATCGATTTCATCCTCGCCATAATCTTTTCTAGGTAAAAAACACACAACTGCGTATTGAGTTGGCCCATCGTCTTCAGAATGATTCAGGCTCATCTAATATTAAAGAAATTAATTTTAATCAATACAATGAAATTAATAGTAATATATGAACATGAATCAATAATTTTTTCATTAGAACAAATGTATCAATAAAATATGTAATAAAAAAATCAATCACGGAAACCGATATTTGAGAAAAAGTTTAATAAATCGATGGAAATAAATAAGTAATATATAAATTACACTTAAGACATGCAAAGTAATTGCTTATTCACTCAAAAAAATATTAATGTAAATGTGTCAAATACGAAATAATTAATAAATGATAATTATAAAGGAATTAAATTGAAAAAGAATTTTTTAATTCTACAAAATAAGAAATTTCTGCGACATTCACACACAAAATTTTCGATAATTAAAAAAAAAATATTGAAATATTGCAATTAATTACTTCGAAATTAATTATGATAGAGAAAAATACTTACGTTGTATTCAGTTTTACATTCAAAATTTTGAGGTTATGTGTATATTTGTTTGAAGAAAACACGAGGGAATTCACGTCACGACACAATGACACCGTATTTCAAAATGATTCTGTATGGTATACACCAGTATACACAGTCGGCCTTTGTCATGACAAAGGCCGACTGTTGGAAGCATCCAACGTGCTGTTATGTATATACGCACACCGCTGCATTGTGTTTGCTATACTGCTATGCTATCACGTATATACATATACACGTAATACACCAACGCTGCAATTTTTTTTAAATCTATAATTAATATATATTATGACACACATACACATAATAAATATATACAGATATACGCGACACAAGTTTTTAATTTTTGTGGTATTTCAACAAACGTTTTTATTTATAAAAATAAATACGAAAACGAAATTTATTGAAAGTAAATACTAATAATAATTTTTTTACACTTAATATAATATTAATTGTTTTACACTTAAAAATTTGATTATATCATTCATGTAGTAAAGACATAGCACATAATTTATTATCATAATCAAATAATACGCATTTATTTTTTATAAGTTCTGCTGATTGTATCTCACTAGATTCAGACACTGGTAATGAAAACAATAAATTTATTACTTATTGCTAGTGCAAAAAGGTTATGGAACAACTAACGTAATATTTAGTGCGCAGGCGTTCTAGAAAATTTATCACATCATCGGCCAAGGAATGGCTGATGATCGCATGTCAATATTATAGGCATAGTACGGCGTCGATGGTTTACCAACCCTCGGCCGTTACAAAGCACCGATGCTTGGCCAAGCATCAGCAGCCATACCTTGGCCGATCAATGGTTTTTTTTTAGCATCGGCGACTTCGTATGGGCGATGGTTTACCAACCCTCGGCCGTTACAAAGCACCGATGCTTGGCCAAGCATCAGCAGCCATACCTTGGCCGATCAATGGTTTTTTTTTTAGCATCGGCGACTTCGTATGGGCAGTTTTAAATGTCTGATTGATACCGGAAGTGATCAGAATTTGATTAGAGCTGACGATTATATTAAATTAAGTAACAATGCGGTTGTGCACGAAAACAATATTGTATTGACTGGAATCGGAGGATTTCAAATCAAAGTTTTAGGTGAATTTAGTGCTCAAGTAAAAGTAGACAATGAACAGTACTGTACTAACTTTTTAATAGTTTCATCAAGTACAACTAGACATAGTGTTGTAATCGGTAAACCTCTGCTAGACCAAGTAGAAACCACAATAAGTGTAGACGGTATTACCATGCGAAAAAAGTACAAGGAAAGAAAACAGAATAAAATATTATGTGTAGCCGACGACGAAATCGTCATGGGTAATAACATTAGTCCAGGTGCCAGGGCTAAAGTTGAGGAACTAGTTAAAACTTATGAACCAAAAGTAACAAGGGTTACTGAAGCAGCAGAAATATACATGACCGATGAGGTTCCTGTTTTTCAAAATTCGCGACGTATGGCTTACTGCGAGCAGGAAGAAGCGGAGAAGCATGTACAAACATGGTTGAACGACGGCAAGGTCGAAGAGCAAACATTAATCAAAACTTATCAGCGTAGCATAAATACTACACCGTCCAAGTTGTTAACAGGTGTGAACACAGAAGATGAGACGCATATCTATCAGCTGTTAGAAGAAGTTAATCAAGAAATGCGTGAGGACGCCTTGCAAGAGTTACGTGTTGACGCCAAGAAACAAATATTAAAAACACAGGAAAAGAATCGCAAGAATTTCAATAGAAATAGGAAACCAGCTAGGACATACAAAGTCGGAGACATTGTTGCCGTAAAAAGAACCCAGTTTGGTACTGGATTTATATTACATAACAAATATTTAGGACCGTATCAGGTTACAGGAGTTGACCGAAATGAGCGGTATAGGGTAAGACGTATCGGTGAAGGGGAAGGTTCTTCTAATACACACTCAAGTGCCGACCACCTGAAGCCATGGGGCGTGTTCGCAGACGACAGAGATTCTGAAACTGCAGATGTTGTAGGTCAGGTGCCGAACAGCAAACAGATGACAGCAGTTACGTATCATCTTTGGGGACCAAAGCAAGGTCATATGGCCGTGTAGGATCGTAAAAATATATCAAGCATACAAAGTAGGCGTAACTATAACAGCCGAGCTAGAAAAGTCGTAAAATAGTGTGATTAATGAGGGTATATATTTAAACAGAAACCAAGTGACACGTTAAAGCAATTATAATGTGTGAAACTTTAAACCACTGATTGAATACGTGAGGGGATGTGCTTATTGAAATTAACTAAGCGTATTCTTAGAAGTAATAAAAACAAACCTTTTAAGTCAAGCTGAAAACTAATGTAGGACTGAGTATATATTAGCTAAAATTTAAGGTTGTAGGTGCATTCATTGTTCTGTATTTGTAAAGTAAACACCAACGTTTATATTGTAACCTTATTGTATTATTATCATCGTTATTATTTTATTCAATAAATGTATTAAACCAATTATGTGATTCTTTATCATCCTGACAAACCAACTAAGATATTACATATTTGAATATTAATTGAATTGACATTGCCCTAAATTAAATAAGAGTACCTTGATTCCACATCAGATTAGCGGATTGGTTATTGTTTTCCACATAAGAAGTTGGATAGTTCTCGTTTGCCACATCAGAAGTGGCATGGTACTCTCGTTTTCCATATATATATATATATATATATATATATATATGTATATATCACCACAAACAATAATGTAGTGATAAAAAGTTTTTCCAGCTTTAATAAAATATGGCAAATTATTTAAAAATCGTGTTTTCTCAGGCAAAATATACAGCATCCATCGTTCACAAATTCCTACAATTCAACTTGGTGCCAGCTGCTAAGCATCGTTTGATGGGATTTTCTCTAAAGCTACATCACAAGGACCCAGTGATTACTTCATTCGACATGTTTCCGATAAACTTTACGCTTTTCTTCAGTGTAAGTGCAAAGTTTTAACCATCTCTAACATGCTTATAAATTTATCAGACAGAATTTAAAATATTCTCTCAGTTTTATTGTTATGAAGTCTACAAGTTACCATAAGTCAACTTAATCTTTCTGCTTACTAAGATTTTTACCGAAGAGTGGTCGGATGACAGTTCAATTCAAGATTCACACTTATTATATTTACTGAGAATGGCTTTGTGTTTGGGCGATTGTGGTGCCCGGGTATTTCACCAAAAGTAGTCAGGAAGTCTTCGAAGTTCGTGAACTCAGTATGAATTTAAAAGTATATTTAATTCATACAAAATTACACATTGTTGTCGTAAATCCCAACAGAATTACACAATTAAACACTTATCCTAATAATTAATAATAATGAATGTATATAAATGTATGTGAATGTCTTAATGTATATATTTTAATATTAAATTGTACTGTTTATTTAATACGTGTTATCTCGTTGAGAGCTGGTTCGAAAAAGGGATGATTTGAGTACAATATATTTAACACTTAAAAATAGGAAGGAGTGGGGATGTACCCATAATACAATTTGTGAACATAGTTGAACAAAAATGGGTAATAAAATTATTGCCAACAACAAGAAATGTAAGTCTGGATTTACACGTCCCAGATCAAAATGTACAGGCGACACTCAATAAAGTTTATTTACACTTTTGCCTTAAAAACATGTAAAATTAGGTTATATTATAATTGTATTTTGATGCATGTTTTTGTCCATACTCCCCCCCTTGATAAATTGGGTTTATCAAAATGAATTCACTGGTAAAAAGGGCTGAACGTCTGACAGCACGTTTGATCTCTCCTGGTTGAGTTTTCAAGGTGGCGGCTCTCGGAGTGTTGTCGTTGCCTGCAGTGAGATATGTTATGCGTCCCATTATCCATTGAGTAGGAGGCATGTCGTCTTCTTGTACTATTACAAGAGATCCGATTTCTAGATCCAGGGTGCTTGATGTGTTCCATTTTGCGCGCTGTTGACAGAAGTGGATATAGTCTGTATACCATCGTTGTATCTGCTGGAATCTTCTCATGTTGTTGAGGTTCACTGGCGCTCCTGGAGTAGGCATAGCACTGCTGATTTGTCGACCTATGATTAAGTGTCCGGGAGTAAAAGGAATAAGGTCATCTGGATTGGGTGACATGGGGTACATTGCTTGAGAGTTCAATATTGCTTTATTCTTAGTTAATTTATAGAAAATATTATTAGTTCCGCTGTAATGTATTGATTGGACATTGAACTCTGTAACTAAGTTTCTTTTGTAGCAAAGACAATTAAAAAAGTATATATAATATTTAATGATAGAACCGTCATATTTACTTTTTATTAGTAATGGCCCTGCGCAGTCAACTCCAGTAGTTCTAAATGGATAGTTGAGTTTGACTTTTAATATGCGGTAAATTGCATTGCATTTATTGGTTCTAATAATTTTTTCCTTAGGAATTTCTGGTAAATTGAAATTATGTATAGGCCAGTGATAAGACGGTTGCTTTAGCCAGGATGGACCTGACCATAGTTGGATGTTTAAAGGAAAGTCTAATATGATAATTTGTGATATAAAATCTGCCTGGTGTGAGGTTATAGGAATACAACGCCATTGATAGTTGTCTGTCATGTCTGAATGACTATCTGTAATACGGTTAGCAATAAAAAGTTTTAAGTTATGAAGAGACAGTTTAATCCATGATAGCATAATTGTGGAATCTACCCATAAAATAATTATTTTTAATTTAACTGGAAACAAGTTTATTGCTTTTTTGACCATTCTTACAATGATTAAGGTGGCACATAGCTCTAACAATGGTGTGGTCAAAGTTTTTAATGGCGCGATCTTCGATTTACAATATATAAAGAGTATTTTTGCGTTTACCAAATCATTAATGTTTGTTAAATAACTGCAACTTACATACGCCTTTGCGAATCGATCATAAAGGCCATGTAATTCAATAGTTACAGAATTATTTATTAGAACATCGCGTTTTATCGTCATATCATTCATAGCAACCAAAGATTTTGTTAATGATAGACAATAATTTTTGAAATCCCGTGGCATCTGATCATCCCAGTTTAATTTTAATAACCATAGCGTCTGTTTAATGATTTTAAATGAATTAATACAAGGTGAAAAAGAGCATGGCGGGTCCAAAATAATTGTAACGAACGACGGTATGGTTCGCTTTGTAAGTTTCACGGGTTGTTTAATAAGAATAAATTTATATTGGAATACGTCCCGTTCAGAATCCCACATAACGCATAGTGATTTTTCACATACTATGTCACCTGGATCAAAATAAAAGTGCCTAGTTGAATGGTAACTTTTTAACTCAGACAGCAATGATGGTGCATTAAAACCCCATTTATGTAATTGAAAACTTCCTTCCGACAATATTAAACTGAATTGATTGCAATGATCAGACAGTTCAATCCTGTCATTGGAATCTGTTATGAGGCCGTATGTTACCGTATTCAATTGATAAGAACGCAATGGTTTTCGTGGCTCGAACCGCCAAATAATAGTGTGACCATTTGCTTGAAGAGCGTTTAATGAAACACCGGTAGTAGTATTCATAGAACTATTAAAAACATCTCTTATTTTGCTGTTAGTGCTAATTGGTTTTATCGCACCACTACGTGGTGAGAAATATGATATTCTTAAATGCCTTGGTTGTGTATTTAGAAACTTATGATTTAAATAAATGCTGTCCCTTATAAATTTATTGTACATAATCTTTAATACCGGGTTGTCGTTTGGTTTTCTCCCGAATTTAAGAAAAGGTTTTATGACAATGTTCTTTATACCTCCTAACAACGCTGGTGGCCTTTTGATTGGAAATGTAACACCGAATGTACCGTTAACATCAAATTGTGTTCTATTAATAATTTGTTCCTTACAAACTGTTTGTTTGTCAATTCGCGGAATAGAATCTAAAACGTTAACCAATGTAAGTGAATCTTTGACTTGTGTGGTGTTATTTGTTTGTTTCTCACAAACTACTTCTTCCGTAATCTGAGGAATGAATATTGAATCTCCTATTGTAGGTGATTCTTTTACTTGAACAGTGACAGCTGACGTGTCATGAACATCACGTATTGTGTTATTAATTATTTGTTTTGCGCAGACTACCTCATCGGCTTTATTTGCTGTGATTGATGCCTTTTTAGCTTTTTTTATGCAAGTGTACCAATCACAATCATCCAACATTCTATGTTCAGAAATGATTGGGACAATACTAAAATGTTTATTAAAAATATAATTTATAGCTGAATCTATTTTATCGTAAGTTTTACACAAGTTAGTGCGTAATTCAACTAAAGCTTCTAATTTAACTAATTCTGTGTTATCTAAATTGGCTTTAATTACAAGACAAGCTTGTTGAATTTTATTATATAGTGGCTGACAAATTTTCTTACAATACTTAATCCTATAAATGTCGTATGTTGATGGATCAGTTATGTCTATGCTTTCCATATAGGGAACATGATTCTGGAAAGTTAAACCATATATCTCTAATTGTGCATATGCCCTGCTTAGTGCATATGGCATCCTTTGTGCATATGGCAACGTTTGGTTAACCATTTTTAAATCTTTTTAATTAATTTAAATTAGAAATTATAATTATTGTCTGATACGAATATCAATTGATTTAAGCAATATGGTGTTAATAGATACTCTTTTAAAAATAACAATAAAATATTTTTAAAAATATAACGTAAAAGTGTGAATAATGTGTTCTGGTCAATATTGTAGAAAGTACCCAGAACCACATGTAAATATAATGCAGTATAATAAAAATGTTCTGGTCTCAGACTAATAAAACCTTATGGGTAGTATACGGATCAATCAGGTATATGAAACACAACTCAATACCGCATGGCCATAGGAAAAGGTCTAGACAGGACCGTAATTGTACTGATGTTTTAAATGTTATATTGCTTAACAACAAATAGGCAGAACAAATATTACCACGTGTATAAATGTTGTCGTAATTTAGAAACAATCCCGGTGGCTTTTAATATGTAATATTTTACCAACTCAAAAGATATATTTTGCTCAATGAAATAATCCCGGTGGCTTTAATATCGATTATTTACCAACGCATAAGAAATATTTACTAAATATGGACATTAGCTGTGCCCTCCTAAACCAACAATTTGTAAGACTAACAAATCAAACAATATACACAAAATAACAATCTTTGCTACAATTTTATAGTATAAAAAAATGCACAAAGATATTTTAGAAGTAAAACAAAGCAATATTAAAATAGGATATGGAGAATTTTTTAAGGAATAGACACTAACCGTTGTTGCACGTGTTTGCTCAGGGGTGCCTCCTTGACCAATTTTCCAGTGTTTGTATAACTCAAACCTTCAAATTCTTCACTGTAGATAATTGCAGGTATTCCATGCACGATTGCTTCTCGCGACTGTAGGAGATCCGGCTCGAAGGACCAAATGTTTGGGCGATTGTGGTGCCCGGGTATTTCACCAAAAGTAGTCAGGAAGTCTTCGAAGTTCGTGAACTCAATATGAATTTAAAAGTATATTTATTTGATACAAAATTACACATTGGGGTCGTAAATCCCAACAGAATTACACAATTAAACACTTATCCTAATAATTAATAATATTGAATGTATATAAATGTATGTGAATGTCTTAATGTATATATTTTAATATTAAATTGTACTGTTTATTTAATACTTGTTGTCTCGTCGAGAGCTGGTTCAAAAAGGGATGATTTGAGTACAATATATTTAACACTTAAAAATAGGAAGGAGTGGGGATGTACCCATAATACAATTTGTGAACATAGTTGAACGAAAATGGGTAATAAAATTATTGCCAACAACAAGAAATGTAAGTCTGGATTTACACGTCCCAGATCAAAATGTACAGGCGACACTCAATAAAGTTCATTTACACTTTTGCCTTAAAAACATGTAAAATTAGGTTATATTATAATTGTATTTTGATGCATGTTTTTGTCCACTTTGCTTACGCAGAAATTAATAAGACCAGTGATTGTCCGCGTATTAGAGATCGGGAATGTAGATGTTGAGTGAATAAATCTACGAGATTATGTCCGGCCTTATTGCGATCTCCTACAACTATTAGAATAATGTTATAAACTATGGTTCTACGACAACGATAAGTACTACTAACTACATTGATTGTATTGCGATGATATGTTTGTTCTAATAACTAAAATTATTTATAAGTTTGCTAATACGAGGTTATATTGAATATAATATAATATACATCTGCGACAATGTTGATGATGGATTAATTCTAATTATCAAATGTAAACTATTATTTATTAAAGCGAAGTGGTTTGCCTTAAATCATTTGGGCGGTAACAATATTTGGAATAGCAAAATGCTGTTTACTAGAAACAATTTGGCAGCGGTTTGGTTATATTAACTATTTGTATTAAGTTATATTAACTATAAACTAATAACTATAATTGTATATTAACTATCTGTATTTGTATTAAGTCATATTTTATATTTATTATATTACTAACATATGCAGATTGTTACGACTTTGAATGGTTGCGTGATGCTTACGAAATTAGCTTGTACGGAAATTGTACCTTCATAATGTTTAAATAATAATATTACTCTGGAGTTACTTATTATTTATTTTATCTTTTAACGAATATTTTGCTTAGACATTATTTCATTACGACTCCTTATAAATAATTTGTAGACAACGCTAATTTGTTACGACAGAATCACATTACACACACACTTATTAATTAAATATAACACATACGGACAACGCCGGTTAATACAATTAAAACATAATGATAAGTCTCTAATATCAGACTTCTAAACTCATATCACAACTTCATAATATATAATTTTTTCCTTTGTTTTTTAATTCTCAATATCTAACAAAACCATTCAATAATATAATAAATATTCAATATCCAACATCCAACATCAATCAATAAACAACGAAACAAAATAACAAAACAGCAACAGAAAACAACAAAATCGAATTGGTAAAATAAATAGTATTATTTATTTACGAAAAAATCGGGAACATAAGAAAACTTATATGGAATATGAATAATATTTTATATGTGAGAGCTAATTTTGAAACAGTAAAATTGTATTGAATTCTAAGAGTTAAACTTTACTTTATTATTTTAGGTAGTTCTATTTTAATTTTAATTTTTTAGGATTGTGTACTTAACATATATATATATATATATATATATATATATATATATATATATATATATATATACTAGCTGACCCGGCGAACTTCGTACCGCCTAACAGTCAATGAATGTCGTGTTACCTTTTAGCTGAACTAATTTAGGCTTTGTTGAACGTAATACAATGATACAAAATAATATTAATATAGATAGAAACATAAAAGTATTTTATTATGATGAATGATGATGAAAACATACAGAATGAGAATAAAAATTAAAAAAATAATAATAATTAAGTAATTCAAACTCATGTCAGAAAAAAATGATTGAAAACTATGTTGTGCAGATTGGAATACACTCGGATTAATTCATTAATGGGATTTTCATTCAAGCACCTTGTGGTAAACGACATTCTTTGTTTTTTGGTCAGGCGCAAGAACAAATAAAGCGAATGGTTTGCCGACACGTGAGCATGCCACGTACAATTGACCATGAGAAAAACATGCATTTTCTAGATTGAGGCCACAAATAGTCAAGGATTGGCCCTGTGAATTGTTGATCGTCATGGCGAAGGCAAGACGAATCGGGAATTGAATTCGTTTAAACTCAAATGGCATATCCGTTGGGATCATCGGAATCCTTGGAATAAGAACTTCCTCATCTTTAATTTTTCCTTTAAGTATCGACGCGTGAATCACATTGCTCATCAGTTTTTTTATCACCAAACGCGTTCCATTGCACAGTTTTGAATTAAATTTCTAAGCATGATGACTACCGAGCCAACCTTAAGTTTTAAATTGTGCGGTGGTAAACCAGGCACATCCAAGGAGTTTAAAAATTCACTTGGATAATTAGTGGCTTCTTCTTCGTTTGTTACACAGTCGATAGATTTGAATGAATACAGAGTACCTACGATTTGATTTTGAATTATAAAATTGAGGTCATCTACATCTTTATTTTTAGCGGCTAAAATTGCTCCCTCACTTAACCATTTAGTATTTTTGTGGTTAGCAATGATATCCGGGAATACTTTGTTGATAAGCTCGTCTTTTGATGATACAAAATTGCAAACATTTGGAGGAAATGAAATCAAATTGCTCGATTTGTCAACAGGAACACGGCCATTACCGATAGTCAGCAATTGCTTCGAGAAATCATCAGCAGATAGATCGTTCAACAATGCAATTCTCATATTTACAGACAGTTGAAGTTTCTTTACATATCGCCACAGATTTGATGCTTTGAGGCAAGCGTTTATTTCGTCGGCAGCAGTAGATCTTGGAATGACTGGTAGTGTTTGTCGGAAATCGCCAGATAATAAAATCATTGCACCACCAAAACATCTCGAGTCATTGCGCAGATCTTTTAATGTTCGGTCTAGTGCTTCCAATGCGCGTTTGTGCGCCATTGTGCATTCGTCCCATATGATGATTTTTGATGCTACTAAAACTTTGGCCATTGCGGAGTGTTTCGAAATGTTACATGTCGGTTGTTCAGTAGTTTGAAGGTTTAATGGCAATTTTAACGCTGAGTGACGGCATTCAAAAACGTCTCCGTCGGCATCCGTCTAACAATGTGGCCGCTATTCCAGAAGAAGCAATTGCTACCGCAATTTCGGATCTCGCACGTACAGTGGCCAAAATCAATGACATGAGAAATGTCTTCCCAGTTCCACCGGGGGCATCCAAAAAAAATAAGCCGCCATTTCCATCATCAATTGCATTAATCAGTGAATCATAGACTTCCCTCTGCTTAGGATTCAACAGAGGTACATTCGTTTGGACTGATTGGATTAGTTCCTGTGGATCAGATTCACGTTCACGTTCACGTTCCAATTCTCTATTAAATGCGTCATTCATTCCGCGATCTGGCGCTGGCATTCCTAACCTAACTAACAAACTGCCGCAAACTGCCGCAAGCAGTTCATAATTTTAAATTTTTGTAATATCCATTCAACGCCTGATTAGTAGGCAACAATACAAACAGGATTTAATGTAACACATATCTTCGGTCAAAAGCAAAGTTTTCATTGTTTTTAAGATGTATTATGCTATTCGGGGCGGAGACAAATCCAACGAATAAATAACCATGAATATTGGATCAGCAGATCTCGAGTTATAAGTGTTGCAACAAACCCGTCTTTCTTTTATATATATATATATATATATATCTATATATATAAAAGAAAGACGGGTTTGTTGCAACACTTATAACTCGAGATCTGCTGATCCAATATTCATGGTTATTTATTCGTTCGGAGACAAATCCAACGAATAAATAACCATGAATATTGGATCAGCAGATCTCGAGTTATAAGTGTTGCAACAAACCCGTCTTTCTTTTATATATATATATATATATATATCTATATATATAAAAGAAAGACGGGTTTGTTGCAACACTTATAACTCGAGATCTGCTGATCCAATATTCATGGTTATTTATTCGTTGGATTTGTCTCCGCCCCGAATAGCATAATACATCTTAAAAACAATGAAAACTTTGCTTTTGACCGAAGATATGTGTTACATTAAATCCTGTTTGTATTGTTGCCTACTAATCAGGCGTTGAATGGATATTACAAAAATTTAAAATTATGAACTGCTTGCGGCAGTTTGCGGCAGTTTGTTAGTTAGGTTAGGAATGCCAGCGCCAGATCGCGGAATGAATGACGCATTTAATAGAGAATTGGAACGTGAACGTGAACGTGAATCTGATCCACAGGAACTAATCCAATCAGTCCAAACGAATGTACCTCTGTTGAATCCTAAGCAGAGGGAAGTCTATGATTCACTGATTAATGCAATTGATGATGGAAATGGCGGCTTATTTTTTTTGGATGCCCCCGGTGGAACTGGGAAGACATTTCTCATGTCATTGATTTTGGCCACTGTACGTGCGAGATCCGAAATTGCGGTAGCAATTGCTTCTTCTGGAATAGCGGCCACATTGTTAGACGGATGCCGACGGAGACGTTTTTGAATGCCGTCACTCAGCGTTAAAATTGCCATTAAACCTTCAAACTACTGAACAACCGACATGTAACATTTCGAAACACTCCGCAATGGCCAAAGTTTTAGTAGCATCAAAAATCATCATATGGGACGAATGCACAATGGCGCACAAACGCGCATTGGAAGCACTAGACCGAACATTAAAAGATCTGCGCAATGACTCGAGATGTTTTGGTGGTGCAATGATTTTATTATCTGGCGATTTCCGACAAACACTACCAGTCATTCCAAGATCTACTGCTGCCGACGAAATAAACGCTTGCCTCAAAGCATCAAATCTGTGGCGATATGTAAAGAAACTTCAACTGTCTGTAAATATGAGAATTGCATTGTTGAACGATCTATCTGCTGATGATTTCTCGAAGCAATTGCTGACTATCGGTAATGGCCGTGTTCCTGTTGACAAATCGAGCAATTTGATTTCATTTCCTCCAAATGTTTGCAATTTTGTATCATCAAAAGACGAGCTTATCAACAAAGTATTCCCGGATATCATTGCTAACCACAAAAATACTAAATGGTTAAGTGAGGGAGCAATTTTAGCCGCTAAAAATAAAGATGTAGATGACCTCAATTTTATAATTCAAAATCAAATCGTAGGTACTCTGTATTCATTCAAATCTATCGACTGTGTAACAAACGAAGAAGAAGCCACTAATTATCCAAGTGAATTTTTAAACTCCTTGGATGTGCCTGGTTTACCACCGCACAATTTAAAACTTAAGGTTGGCTCGGTAGTCATCATGCTTAGAAATTTAATTCAAAACTGTGCAATGGAACGCGTTTGGTGATAAAAAAACTGATGAGCAATGTGATTCACGCGTCGATACTTAAAGGAAAAATTAAAGATGAGGAAGTTCTTATTCCAAGGATTCCGATGATCCCAACGGATATGCCATTTGAGTTTAAACGAATTCAATTCCCGATTCGTCTTGCCTTCGCCATGACGATCAACAATTCACAGGGCCAATCCTTGACTATTTGTGGCCTCAATCTAGAAAATGCATGTTTTTCTCATGGTCAATTGTACGTGGCATGCTCACGTGTCGGCAAACCATTCGCTTTATTTGTTCTTGCGCCTGACCAAAAAACAAAGAATGTCGTTTACCACAAGGTGCTTGAATGAAAATCCCATTAATGAATTAATCCGAGTGTATTCCAATCTGCACAACATAGTTTTCAATCATTTTTTTCTGACATGAGTTTGAATTACTTAATTATTATTATTTTTTTAATTTTTATTCTCATTCTGTATGTTTTCATCATCATTCATCATAATAAAATACTTTTATGTTTCTATCTATATTAATATTATTTTGTATCATTGTATTACGTTCAACAAAGCCTAAATTAGTTCAGCTAAAAGGTAACACGACATTCATTGACTGTTAGGCGGTACGAAGTTCGCCGGGTCAGCTAGTATATAATAATAATAAGTTACAGGTAAAGATATTATAAGTAGCTTTATGACTATGAAATGTTGACAAAAGCTTACTTGCTTTGTCAACTAAGTCATTGTAAGTCTTATTGTTTGTGAAAATTTTTGAATTTTAACTTTGTATACCTTTCTTTACATAGTAATTTCAAACTAAAACTAAAACTAATTTTTTAAAGTAAATAAATATAATTTTTTTAAGTCAATTTTCAACAAATTTCTCAATTTCTCTCCGCACTACAGGATTCCGCCGCTTAGAACAGATCCCAAAAGGCGCCCTGCATAGAAATGTAGTATACGTGTTTGTTTACAAACCGAACGTACGCTATAGTTTTGTAATGGTTCATCAATAAAATTAGTTAAAAACATATTTTTTCCTTTCTTGGAACACGATGACATAAATGTGTTGTTTCAAGAATTGTTGAAATACAGTGGGTCTCAAAAGAACTGTTTAGTTTTAAAAATTATTAAATTAAAAATAACTAAATATTGAATTTATAAACACGGCGCGGCGCCGTGATCAAAAGTATTGATTCTGGAAATCAAAGTATTGTGTATTCGGTTCGATTCCCAATTTATTTACTTTTATTCTAATTTATTTCACATCATCGTAATATGTTAATAGATTTTATATGTATCAGTATATGTGAACTGCACCGTTGTCAATTTGCATGATTATATGAGCACATAATAATTTGTATTTTCAATCTGGAGTGACATAAAAAATCATTTCGTTAAAGAGAGAATATTTTTTTAGCAACTCTAAAAACAACTCAGTTTTTTTTACTATAACACAATTTCTTTATTTTCTCTAAAAAAACATTGTAACAACTTTATATTACTGTGCCATAGAGATTGCTATTCTGTAATCTTTTCAATTATATGTTACATAAATGCGTTTAATTGACAGTTATTATTTAATGTATATGTAATATTAATCCATATTATGTAATTACATGACATATGGTTGAGAAATTTGCAACTTATAAAATAAAAGTTAAACTAACATGTGCAAGAAAGATATGTAAAAACGAAATAAATATGCAAAAACATGACAAATAAAAGTTAGTGTCGATCGATTCATTTTCCCCAAAACAAATATTATGTAAAATTAGGATACACAAATTTGCATTTTCCCTAGTATTTGCAAACTGCATATAAATCCTATCACTAGTTATACTTATAATAATATTCTTTATTGTTTCCAGACGTTGGGGCAGCAACATACTACCTTCTTATACTACTACAGTTTGATGCAAATATGAAGTAAAAATGTTAAAGCGCATTTAAAAGTGTATTATTTTTCTATTTATGTTTAAGGCTATAAGTCTAAGTAAAGCAAAATGTGTATTTTGTATTTTATAATCAGGTGTGCCCACGCTTTTATGATTAAACTTCAATATAAATAAATTAGTTAATTATTATATTTAAATAAACAACTGGACTTGCAATCAAAATGAAAAAGCTATTGCATAAAAAACTTTTGCTAATTTATTATTTAAAGATGATACAATAAAGGGATATGCATTTTTTTTTACCTCAATTCATAATTTACAATCTGTCCCGAGAGACATTCATCAAATTTTAGTGATACATAGAAATGACACGTGAGTTTGCAATCCACCGATGACGTACTCTTTAGCTTAACTTATTATATTAATACGAGTATTATACAACTAAGCAAATAACTTCTATTGTATTGTTTATAAGTCCATTGAATATTTGCGTTTCAGCGGATTTATTCGGATGATTTCGTAATCTTTGTAGATATGCCTTCATTTTCATCTTTTACGTAAGGCATACTATGATCTTGAACCATAAACCAGTTTGGTACATATCGTGGAAGGTTAATGACTTCTTTGATCAACAACCCACTAACTGTAAAGCATGTCATTTTCCAATGCTCAAAATACTCGTCGCTCAGACAAGAATGTAATATGCCTCAGGAATATAGGCTTATATATAAAAGCAGAGAAAGTCTGAACAACCTTATTGAATTTATAAACAGACCAAATTCAATTTATTCGTTTTAAATATATTTAAAAGTTTATGAATTACGAGTCATGTATTGTAAATGTTTATAATAATTATGAATTACGAATTATGCATTGTAAATGTTTGTATATGCCTTTTAAATGCTAATAATTTTTAAAAGTTGATGTACTAAAAATAAATTTAAAAAAATAATTTTAATCCTATATAATAATGTTTATAAGTTTATATGTTTATTTGTTAATATGTTTATACTAGAGTTTACCTCCGTCGCAAGCGACGACTGTCTTTTGTGTGTGAATTGAATTTCATTTTAAATTTTAATTCCATTTTTAAATTGAAAGATTGAACTCGTTCTATATTAATTTTACATATAACAACAAATAATTTTTGGACCGTGGTCGTAGAAAGCCCGTAAATTATTATTAAAGAAATAAATAAATAATTTTTCAAATAAACTGACTAAAAAAATATATTTTTGTCAACAAAATATAAAATACAAAATTTCAACTTTCTAGCACAATTTCTATTCTCAGCAAAAAACACTCCCGCACTCTCAAAAAACTTTTTTGAATTTTGATTTTTTTTAAGATATTAAAATTTGTGCTTTTTCCAAACTTTCCGAATGGGCCCTCAATTTTTTCAACGCTCCTTTTATACTATTTTGATTTCTAAATTCTGAAATATGCGCGCATTCAATAGCGTATATATATGCAAAATTTCACGTTTCTATCTTTTACGAATAAAAAGTTATACAGCAAAAAGTGTCCATTTTTTTTTAAATTATGGTATTCCTGGAAATTTCGATGTTAAAAGTACAAGAATTTTTTTCTTTATCGGAATAGGCAATTCAAGAAAATGCGTTAAGCCATTTTCGAGCTACCTACAAAATTCGTACCAAACATATAAGAATATAAGATCATAAAATCATAAATATATTTATTATAATATATTATTTATTATATTATATTAATAAATTATTTTATTTAAATATAAAACTTAAGTTTTTTTTAATTTGTATTATTACACATACAATATTGTTAAAATACATCTGCAAATATGTAACAAATATGTAAGGTTTTTGGCATCCAAACCTCCTATACCAACGATGAAATTGCGCGCTATCAAGTTGGTCGGTATGTGAACTGCAACGAAGCGATTTGGCGTATATTCGCATTCCCTATTCAAGAACGTCATCCTTCTGTTGTGCATTTGGCGGTGCATCTGGAGAATGGTCAACGAGTATATTTCACGGCTGCGAATGATGTTCAACGTGCTGAAACACCTCCAGCGACAACATTGACCAGTTTCTTTGCGATCTGTCAAAGCGATCCGTTTGCACGAACTTTCCTTTACTCGGATATGCCACGTTATTACACTTGGAATGCTTCATCGAAGAATTTTCAACGACGGCAGCAAGGCGATGCGGTTCCTGGTTATCCGGATGTGCGTTCTACTGATGCTCTTGCTCGTATGTATACAATTCATCCAAAGAATGATAAATGCTTCTATTTGCGGTTGTTGCTGGTAAATGTGCGTGGGCCAACGTCATTTGAGTCACTACGGACTGTTAATGGTACAATATTCCCAACATATCGTGCTGCATGTGAAGAACTCAATTTACTAGAAAACGATACCCATTGGGATTCGACAACCGTTGAAGCAATTATCTCTGCATCTCCAAGTCAGATACGCACATTATTTGCTATCATCATTTCGACATGCTTTCCATCGAATCCATCTAACCTGTGGCACAAATACAAGAATAATATGTCAGAAGATATTTTACATCAAATTCGCGTCAGTTCAAGAAATCCCGATCTTGAGATGATTGAGGAGATACATAATCGGGATTTGGTCTTGATCGAAGACATGTGTTAGTCAGGTTATAATTGCCAGTGCCAAATCGTGAAATGAATGACGCATTTAATCGAGAATTGGAACGGGAACGTGAATATGATCTCCAGGAATTAGATTTAGAAGTTCAAACGATTCAACCCCTGTTGAATCCACTACAAAAAGCAGTTTTTGATACATTAATGAAGGCAATTGATAATGGAAATGGTGAAGTGGTAAGACAATCCCTATGCCAGTAGTTTTAGCCACTGTTCGTGCGAGATCCAACATTGCGGTTGCAATTGCTTCTTCTGGAATAGCAGCCACATTGTTAGAAGGATGCCGTACGGCTCATTCAGCATTAAAATTGCCTCAAATCTTTAAACTATTGAAGAACCAACATGTAATATTGCAAAACACTCCGCAATTGCCAAAGTTTTATCACCATCGAATATCATAATCTGGGACGAATGCACAATGGCGCATAAACGTGCATTGGAAGCACTTAACCGAGCATTGAAAGATCTACGCAATGATTCGAGATATTTTAAAGGCGCAATGATTTAACTGTCTGGCGATTTCCGCCAAACACTGCCAGTAATTCCAAGATCAACTGCTGCCGACGAAATAAACGCTTGTCTTAAATCATCGAATCTATGGCGCTATGTGAAGAAACTTCAGCTGATAACAAACATGAGTATTGCATTGCTGAACGATACAACTGCTGAAGATTTCTCTGAGCTGGTCGAGTATCTGTCGACGAATCGAGCGGATTGATTTCATTTCCTCAGAATTTCTGTAACTTTGTCTCATCGAAAGATGAACTTATCAACAAAGTATTCTCAAACATCATTACTAACCACAAAAATAATGAATGGTGGAGTGAGCGAGCAATTTTGGCGGCTAAGAATAAAGATGTTGATGACTTAAACTACAAAATTCAGAATGAGATCATTGGTACACTGCATTCATTCAAATCTATTGACTGTGTAACAAATGAAGATGGTGCCACCAACTATCCAATTGAATTTTTAAACTCCTTGGATGTGCCTGGCTTACCACCGCACATTTTACGACTAAAGGTTGGCTCCGTAGTAATCATGCTTCGAAACATAAACCAACCAAAACTGTGCAACGGAACGCGTTTGGTGGTAAGTAAATTGATGTACAATGTGATTTACGCGACGATACTCAAAGGAAAATTCGAAGGTGAGAAAGTTCTCATTCCGAGGATCCCGATGATCCCAACCGATATGCCGTTTGAGTTTAAACGACTTCAATTTCCGATCCGTCTTGCATTCGCCATGGCCATTAACAAATCACAAGGCCAATCCTTGAAAATTTGTGGTCTGAATCTAGAAAATCCATGTTTCTCCCATGGTCAATTATATGTGGCATGTTCACGGGTCGGAAGACCATCTGCGTTGTTTGTTCTTGCGCCTGAAAACAAAACGAAAAATGTCGTCTATCACTGAAGAGTGCAACCCATGCACTAAAATACATGGCCAATAAAAATTTATAAAAATACTTGATTTTTTTATTTACTTATATTTCTTAGCCTAGCAAAAAATTTAAATTAATAAAAT
This sequence comes from Panorpa germanica, assembly GCA_963678705.1. Lineage (NCBI taxonomy): Eukaryota > Metazoa > Arthropoda > Insecta > Mecoptera > Panorpidae > Panorpa > Panorpa germanica. The sequence goes on along the minus strand of OY783219.1, from coordinate 521,937 downwards.
CCAAAATCTAGTATATTATAGAATGTAATATTTATTTTATTTTAGGATGGCAAGAAAGCTGAATAAGCCAAAGCCCAATAAATTTAAAAAAGAAACAGAGATCTAATTAGTAGCGATTTCTATCAACAATAGGTTAGTTAGTCTATTAAGTCTATTAATTTGTTGAACAGATGGCTCACAAATAATATTTTATTGGGCCTAAAGCATTTTCAAGGTAATGTACATTGTTATAAAATATGATTCATCAAATATATATTATTTTATTTCGATTAGATTTTTTAATTTTAATTTTCAAGTATAGGTAGCACCCAATAATAGCTTAAACATCCACTTTTCAGTCCACAAAATGTCTACATCCTACACATAATTTACCTGATAATAATTAAAAACAAATGTTGACTTAATGTTGTGTTTAAAATGAACATATTATTTATAACGTTTGTATCTGTTCTTTAAAATGTTTTGTAAATTAGGTTCAAAGTTATGCAAGTTTGTACAAATGTTCAACGGGAAAACAGATTTGCTTATACAGACTGTTCTGCATGAAAGAGGTGTTTAACAATAAACAACTGACTATGTATTTTACATTAATTATATTTGATGAAATAGGAAACAAAAGAAACATGATATATTGTTATAATAGTTAAAATAAGGAATAAATATCTTTGTAGCACACACAACACTCTTGTTAAAATCATTTTCTTCTTCTTCTTAAAATGTCATTGTTTCAATAAGTAATCAAAAATGTATATGCGCATGCGTAAATAATCCGCATAGAAAAATAAGTACCCACAACATTGTGTTATAACAATATAAAGTTTAATAAAGAAAAATGCAACATATAAGAGTCTCATAAATAAAATCCCCCTCTCCTGAAACAATAGCGGCGATTAAAGGTTTCTCAACCTTAAAGACTGCGTCCTGTCCAATTATTTGTCTAACTCCTCCACCATCTCTATCAACACATTGATTATAATCTTAATGTCCACAATCTTTTCAATACAATCACAACAAGGTGCGACATAATTCATTGTTGCCATGCAAGTGTTAAATCTTACCTTTAACCTTATGTTGTCTTTAATAATGTCCAACATGAAATTTCTTCTAAATACAGTAGAAATTTGTCCGGATAGGGTAATGGAATTAACATAGTACGCGAATCGCCGTATCAAAACGCTATTACGTTATGATATTTACAAAAAACTGCACACATCTACAGACATACAAACTATTCTACTATTTCAATAGCTCTGCATATAAAAGTTATCTACTCTTTCACTGTACCTAATTTCGATAAACTCTACATGTCTCTCAGGATGTCATTTAGAGCTTAGGAGAGAAAATATCTACTAAACTCGATTTTATCTCTGTGACCTTTTATCTTAAAAAACTTCCCTAACTTCCGTTCGCAAGATACTATGATATATTTGAAAGAACTTATAAAATATAAGAACAAAGATTTATACAAGTTACTAGATAATTACCATATAAAATACCAGAAGTAACGTAGAACTAGAATACAAAATAATAAAGCTATTATTTAATTAAGTGAATTAAATGAGTGATAGTTAATTAATTTTACACAGCACAAAGTACCGTAAGTGCACATTAAGTCCACTGCGCATAAATGATGGTAAGGATATATAAATGATATTCTACACAATGATTATGAGTCTCATTTATGACATAAATTTTATTTGTAAAAATAATTTAATTGACACAAATATTTCAATCGGTTTAAGGATATATCATATTACCTATGCCAGACGATTCAGCAAAAAGGATCTTTACAAAACAAAAAAAGGTGAAAAGTTACTTATGCTCTATTATAAAAGGACAAAAATTAATTAATTAATTTTAAATGCCAATTTCTTTTAATTCTTTATAATTTCTATTGAATATTTTTGACTTAAATATCTAACTTTATAAATATATTATAAAAATTCATAATCCAATTTTGATACTAATTTAGTGGAATGTAATGAATTATGTTATTTAACAAATATAATGTATATGGTAACTGAGTTTTCCTTTTAAATAGATTAAATGCTATAGTAGATTGCCATTAGTTGAATAATAGATTAGATAGATCTTATAAAAGATAAAATACCATTTACTAATTGTCAACTACATATACTAAAAAACATTTATAAAAATATAGTTTCTTGATTGAATTGAAACTGCCAACAGCAATGTTCAATTTTAAAACATTATTAATGAATAAATATTTTAGACCAAAAGATTTATACGACGCCATGTGGCCAGTCTTCTTAATATTCCGGAACAGTGGAATGGGCGCCTATAACATAACCGGCCCGGTCGAGCACCGCAGATTTCAGATATCAACGAGTGGTGTTACAACAATCATTTCGTTCATAATAATGTTCATTATCAGTACATCATTTACGTATGTATTAACAAACACTGAATTATTTCAAGAACAAATGTCGGGAATTACATTTTTCGGTCATTGCTTACAAATTTTAAATGGAGTTTTTACAGTAATTTGTTTGTATATCTCCAGTTACCTAATTGTTAATTCAGAGCTAATCATTTTACAAACAATAACGAGAATTGATGAAAAGTTTCAGAACATTGGTGTTAGAATTTCATATAGGAATTTAAATATCTATTCCTCCGCATTGTGTGCTTCTTGTACGGTAGTATGTTGTTTAATTCCATCTATGATCATTTCCTGTACTTCCAAATGTTCGGGTATTTCGGTTTTTTCTTGTCTGTATCTTATGTCTTACCTCTAAATCTAATTTCGGTAATTATCTTTAAATGTTGTGTTGGAATGTTCATAATTTGGCAAAGATTGAATCTAGTAAATCGTCACGCGAAAACTATTCTTCGCGACTTAATGAATAAGCATAAAGTTTTAAATACCTCTTATACTTTTAGTGAAAAGAAAGTTAATGGTAAAATGTTAACGATGATTTCTCTTGAACCATCTTTAACTACATTAATGCCAGATAACACGCTTAACTGCGTACTGAATTCTAGACTAAATCGTCTAGCGACCACATCTGACCTAGAGCAAAAGGTCTCAGAACTATGTACCCTCCACGGGGAACTATGTGAGCTTGCTCAATCTGTAATATCTCTGCTGTCAACACAGTTACTGATTTGCTTGTTTACTTTGTATTGCGCATCTATCTTCATTCCATACGCCTGCATTTATATCATTTTCCATGATACAACTTTCGAAAACATTCACATTCTCATTACGAACGTAGTCTGGATAGTTTTTTTCTTTATACTATTCATTCTTTTGAGCTACATGTGCCAGAGAATCGTTTTCGAGGTAATGTTCTAAACAAAGGTTGCTTTAACAATGTATTCAGTAGTATAGTTACGTAATATTTACGGATTATATATGTTTATCTTGTTATATGTTACCCTTTAATTTAAAATAAATATTGAAGTTTTTTAACTCTTAAGGTCACATTTGTGGAAACATATGTAATCGAATATTTTGCAGAATAAGATCTGAACTACTATTCGGCCAGATTAAAAGATAGAAGCATCGCTGTGAAAAGTGTAGCATCACAAGGAGACTATTTTGATAAATAAAAATTAATTTGTCAAAAACTATTTGTTTCTGTATTAGCCTGGAAACTTTTCAGAATACTAATGCATGCACAGATCAGGCAAGTGACGAAACGTTGTTGGTGATAAAAGTGACGCCGTCGAGCCGTTTGCTGCTTTTAATGTAAGATTCTACCTTCGATGTATGGTTTTAATTATCTGCATTCATAGATACTTATAATATTCTCAGGATATATGTATATATGTAGTATCAAAATCGTACATGCTATCGGACTGTAGAAAATGTGCTGTGGTGCTGGAATTGCAGGCGGCGATGAACGGGAATTAAATCAAAAGTGCAAGAACGGGAACGACAAGTGCTAGGAGATAAGATGATTAGGAGCGAGGAGCTAAGCATTCTTAAAAACAGAAAGTATTTGATGTAATTGGTAGGTAAACAGAGAAGTGAGTGAAAATAAATTTGGCCTTTTCTGATGTAAAAATTTTAGCGGTTCAGTTATATATAAATAAACAAAACGATCGTGTATAGTTAGAGTGCTGCACAAACTATCGCTGATCACACGCTTGCTTTCGCAGAGCAATTCGCTGGTCTAAATTGTCTTTTGATTTAATTGTGTATGTGGTATGAAGTACAGTTTTGAGAATTTCAAAAGCAATGATTATAAAAAGAACAAATAACAGTAACTTATTATATCATATGTGGGTTATTTTTTGAAGGAGTAATTAAGTTAGATTACATTTAGTTTTAAGTAATAGTAAGATAACTGTAAACTAGGGTAGAAATCTTGGATAAGAACGGGGTTATATTTTAATGCATGAATAACCAGTGACAAAACACTAAAACAGTTCAATGGTTAACGCTTAGCCGTTCACTTTTGATGTCGAGCGAACATCTCAGAGAACGTGGCGTGTGGAATTGTTCGCTAACTTTTGAACGTGTTGCGACATGTTTTTGGGCGAGGCAGAATATAATGATGGTTATACGTGTACAGAGTTTTATAATGCAAATGGCGATAGAAATGTATAAAGAGTATATATGGTCGTTATTGAGTGTTTTATAATTAAGTTAACTTTATTACGGTGTAATAGTTGTTATTTTGATCATTGTTTTTGTTAGAGTTAGGCAGCGATATTAATATTTTAGTACTAAGGTGTATTATTATTGAAATTATTGTGCTGATAACTATAGACAATTACAACTGCGTAGTGTGTACTGAGACGTAAAAACATTGTGAAAAGACATTTTATTCTAGTTGTATTTTGTTGTGAATATAATTAAGATTGATTAACTTTATTTAGATATAAGTTTATGACTTTGATTAGTGATTAAACAAACTATTAATAACCAAATTAAGTGTTTACTCATTTTAAAAGAAACTATATTGTTGTATTGTACATCAACCTTAGGCTGATGTTAATTGTAACTTATAATTGTGGGAAAATACCTACAAATTGGGGGCTCAACCGGGATATCCGTGGATGGTTAGGGGGTCTACCTACAAATTGGGGGCTCAGAACCGGGATAAGGGCGAAACCAAGTGTATTTAGTCAAAAATATATTTAACCTTAGAACCAGACTAATTGCTCAGAACCGGGATAAGGGCGAAACCAAGTGTATTTAGTCAAAAATATATTTAACCTTAGAACCAGACTAATTGCTCAGAACCGTGATAAGGGCGAAACCAAGTATATTTAGTCAAAAATATATTTAACCTTAGAACCAGACTAATTGCTCAGAACCGTGATAAGGACGAAACCAAGTATATTTAGTCAAAAATATATTTAACTTTAGATCCAGACTTATTGATCAGCGGAATCAAGAGGAATACTGAAAATTATAACCATGACACAAGAATTGGACAATTTGTCAGTGGCAGAGCTACGACAAGAACTCAATTTTGTTGGACTTAGTCAGCGTGGAAATCGTGCAGAATTGTTGTCAAGAATGAACTCATTTAATAGCCGTGTCGGTGAACAGAATAGGTCTGTAAACAATGAAACAGTCAATAAAACTAATTATACATTTTTAGATTTAGAATTGGCTTTACCTAAATATGATGGGCTTAAAAATGTCAGATTGTGGATTAAACAATTTGATGATTTCTGTGACCAGACAGAAATAGATACAAAATACAGATATTTGTATGCCAGGAGATTGTTGACTGATACCGCAAAACAATTTGTTAATTTCGAAACCAGGATAATAAATTGGGATACATTTAAATCGTATTTGATTGATGAATTTGATACGAGTTTGAATAGCGCACAGGTTCACAAAATGCTTCAACAAAGGGTGAAGAAGCCAGCTGAAAGTATCCGGCAATACGTGTATGATATTTTAGATATAGCTAGACAAGCAGACGTCGAAGAAGCAGCTATCATGGATTATATCATAGCAGGAATTCGCGACAGTGCAGCCAACAAGGTAATACTTTATGGAGCTGAGAATATTGGACAACTTAGACGTAAGCTGGAACAATATGAAAAAATGAAAATGGATACCCAGGACTATGATAGGAGATCTAGGTCAGGTACAAAAACTAAAATCGAGACAACAGGTGAGAAGATTAAATGTTTTAATTGTGGTTCGTTATCACACTCATCTAAGGTGTGTCCCGATAAAGACAAGGGTTATAAATGTTTTAATTGTGGTAATTATGGACATATTAGCCGAAATTGTAATACTAAAATAAAAACTGTTAAAGCGGAACATAATGTTATGAAAGTTGAAATGATAAAATCAATTTGTGTTAATAACGGGAGTAATGTAAATGCTTTAATAGACACTGGCAGTGATTTGTCAGCAGTGCGGGAAGATTATTTTAAAACATTAAAGAATGTTAAATTATATGACTCTGAAATAACAATACGTGGTTTATCAAACTCAAGAGTTAATTCTATAGGTAGAATTGAATTGGACATTGAAATTGATTCAGAACCTTACGTGGGTTATTTTGAGGTGTTGCCATCTCATGCAATGCATATGAACATGGTGATAGGATTGGACATTATAGCTAAAGCTAAAGTAGTTATTGATAAAACCGGGGTTACATTTCATAAACTTTATAGCGATAAAGATGTAGATGAAAGTGAGGTTAAACAATTAATGACAATGAAAATAGACTATGGTGATAAAGAAAGTTAATTAGATTTATCTCATATAAACGATAAAATTGTTGTTAATAAAATACCCGAGTCAGTGGACAATAACAAACGTAAAGAGTTACGCAACTCTGAAAGTGTAAAGACAATTGTATTGAAAATTGATACTCCTATATTTTCTAGATCGCTTAGACTACCACCTGCAGATCGACTAGTTGTTGAGGAGCAGCGGGGTGAAGGGTCAGAAAAGGATGTCATACAGGCAGCCCAGGAAATGAATGACCTAGGTTGTGCAGTGAAACAAGACATTGATCGTCTATCTAAGGACAAGGTAAAAGCAGCCAAGCATTTTCCGAAGCCGAAGATGAGGAAACAAGACAATGTTCGTCCCTCTAAGGATAAGGTAAACGCAGTCAAGCATTTTCCGAAGCCGAAGAAGACGCAACAAGCAAAGAATTATACCAGGAAGTGTATAATAGAAAAGGAATTGAAGATTGGGGTTAAAATGAAAACCAATCAAGACACTGTTCGTTCCTCGAAGGACAAGGATGAAGCCATTAAGCATTTTCCGAAGCCGAAGGAGAGGTTACAAGCAGCAGAAATACAAAATGAGTTTGTAGAAAAACGCAAGAAGCTGAGAGAAGAGGATAAAGGAATTATTCTAAGAGTTCAGCAAGAAAACAGAATTAGCTACGGTAGAAGGTGTAAGACAACAAGCAAAAAGTATAAACATATTCTCGTTAAAGTAAATGCTTTTACAAAGTTTGTTTGGTTGTTACCTACTAAAGCAACAGGAGCTAAAGTTAAAGCTAAAATCAAAGGACCATACAAAATAACGATAATTAAAGGAAATGATCGTTATGACGTGGAGGAAGCAGGAGAGTATGAAGGGCCAGACAGGACTTCTACATCTGCAGACAAGATGACATCAAGGGGCAAGAATGATTTAGCAACTGTGGACAGTTACTAGTCAGGAATGGGCCGAGTTGAGGGTTATTTTTTGAAGGAGTAATTAAGTTAGATTACATTTAGTTTTAAGTAATAGTAAGATAACTGTAAACTAGGGTAGAAATCTTGGATAAGAACGGGGTTATATTTTAATGCATAAATAACCAGTGACAAAACACTAAAACAGTTCAATGGTTAACGCTTAGCCGTTCACTTTTGATGTCGAGCGAACATCTCAGAGAACGTGGCGTGTGGAATTGTTCGCTAACTTTTGAACGTGTTGCGACATGTTTTTGGGCGAGGCAGAATATAATGATGGTTATACGTGTACAGAGTTTTATAATGCAAATGGCGATAGAAATGTATAAAGAGTATATATGGTCGTTATTGAGTGTTTTATAATTAAGTTAACTTTATTACGGTGTAATAGTTGTTATTTTGATCATTGTTTTTGTTAGAGTTAGGCAGCGATATTAATATTTTAGTACTAAGGTGTATTATTATTGAAATTATTGTGCTGATAACTATAGACAATTACAACTGCGTAGTGTGTACTGAGACGTAAAAACATTGTGAAAAGACATTTTATTCTAGTTGTATTTTGTTGTGAATATAATTAAGATTGATTAACTTTATTTAGATATAAGTTTATGACTTTGATTAGTGATTAAACAAACTATTAATAACCAAATTAAGTGTTTACTCATTTTAAAAGAAACTATATTGTTGTATTGTACATCAACCTTAGGCTGATGTTAATTGTAACTTATAATTGTGGGAAAATACCTACATCATATGTGTGCTGTTTTTTTTTTAACTTCTACTTCATTTCCAACGTGAGTAATCTTCACTATTGTATGTACTTGTTTTGTAAAGGTTCAGTTGTTTTTTTTTTTTGAAAATCAGTGGACTTTTTTACTGAAATCTATCTATTAATAATGTACGATAAATGAATCAAATAAAAAAAAGTGGTATCACTAACAGAGCTGCTGAAAGAAATTAAAAACGAAAATGTTGCTATATATCTGAGCGGACTCTGCAGAAAAAGATACAGACTACTCATTGTGGAAACCAGCAAAAGCAGTGAGGAGGCTAGAAAACAAAGCAAGTCCCATAAAGTTGACCTATTCGTTGAATAGGAAAGAACATTCAATCCTTATCCGGGTTTTACGACTGAGGAAGACACACGGGATAGAAGAGTAGACAACCTAAAAGTCTTCCAGTCATCGTCAAGGAGCTGAAAAATCTGATAAAGACAGATTTGAACGCTTAAAAGTCATCTGGATAGGCCTTATAACCGGTAAGGTAATGAAAGAGCTATCAGATATAGTATTGAGAAAGCTCCTACATTAATGAAATGCAGCCATTAGGCACGTTTCCAGTCAATGGAAAGTATCTGAAGTGATAATGTTACTTAAACGCTGTAAACCTTCAAATAAAGCTGCAAGCCTATAACGTTTTTACAAGTGATTTGACAAATGATTGAAAAACTACTATTAAAGAATAAATCTCTGAAAGGAAACTAACCGCTGATAACCAATTTCTTCGTAACAAGTTCATCGCAATGCAGATGTTATTCAAAAACACTTGAAACGCAGTAAATATGTTCAAGTGTGTTCCTAGATATTACCATCGTACTCTGCTATATTAGGAATAAAAGTCTGCATCGAGATTTAAAGATGACCACCGTATAAGAAGAAGTTATGAAGACAGCCAGTAAGCATTTTAAAGCCTACAGAACCACTAAAATTTAAGAATTCTGCAACTACTTAATACCAGAGGAGATCTGCGCAGATTGTATACAATTTTCCATAACGAAATGTAAATAACTAGATAATCGATAGCCAGGCCCGGATTTGAGGGAGGGCAGGCAGGGCCACTGCCCCGGCGCCTCCACAAGAGTGGGGCCTCCAGAATAGAGATAAAAACAATACATTTTTGAAAGACTTCACGGAAATAAATTGTTATCTTTTATTCGGAAAATAATTACGGCCCTCCGCTCCTTCGTTGTCCCTGGGCTTCCACACCTCTAAGTCCCTGTCGATAGCTAAATTATAGGTAGTTGTCATACAAATAAAAAAAAATTAATATGCAAAAAGATGAAGCGCAGTAAGTCGTAAACGAATTATGTTTAAAATGTTATCAAATATTACATTTTTTGGTCAATTTTAACCCTTAATATCTTCTATTCCTTAAAAAAAAATGGTATAATAAATATTACGTAGTGATTTTGACATGTTTTGAGAATACAATAAGCATAATAAAACATACATAAATGCAGTAGTTTTTTTACAAAGTGAAAAACAAAAGTGGCAGCTATATCGAATAATTACCATAGTTTGTAATAATAAGTGTGTCTCTTGCAGGCAAAATCTACAGCAAGGATAATGCATAGGATATTTCATTATAAAGCCTCCAAGCATCCTTAATGCGTTATTCAAGGATTTTCGCTTAGAAACATACATGTTGATTTTGTACTGACAATTCGGGATTTGTTTCCATTAGGCTTAGTACATTTGTTCTCAGTAAGTATTTAGAAAAATAGAAAGTAAAACTCACAAACTATTAAAGTGTATCTTCTTAGGCTCTAGGGAAAAATATTTAGGATACTATTTTTTAATAAAGCACAATCCGTAAAGGATTTAACTACAGAAACATAAGCCGCGCTAGCCACCAAATTCTCGAGTGGCACACAGCCTAATAATATACGCTTATTAACTCATTGATTACTTTAATTATAGTTAATTGTAACTGTAAAATTAGGTAATTTACGTAGCGAATTACTTCTAGATCCAACCTTTTCCTCTTTTTTTAATTTATTTTTTTAAATTTACAATCTGAGCCGATTCTAACATCAAGGTCATGAAGTTGTTTTGTTTTCGTTAAATTTATTTCAATAAGGTAATCTTGTCACTTTTTTCCTTTTCGAACAAGAAGCAAACGAATAAGTGTATCGTGTAAGCAAACTTTTCGAAGAAAATAAACAATCTACAACTCCCGTGTATGGAAATGTGATTTTACTTATCAAGTATCCCTCGTATTTCAGTATGATACAATAAATCGCTGAACTCAAAATGAAAAACCTTCTTTGAATATATTTACTGTTAAAGAAACAAAAAATATATTATAATTCAAATCAAAACATTTGCAACACAGTAAGTGCGTTGGATACCTTTGCCTCGTATTGTGTATATTGTATAGGTATACTTCATTGAATTTTATTTTCTAGTTTCTTAGAAAAGGATTCATGACCTCTGCTTTTGTCTATTGCAGGTCTATTTATTTTAATATCGTGGAATAAATATTATTAAAAGTAAAATATTTATCGTGTTACACATAGGAAAAGATTTATGTACCTGAAAAACCATTCATATGTCTTATTGAAAATATTATTGGATGCGATAAAAGGCTACGCAGGCTACTTGTCTACGCAGCTCGAGAAACCATGTCATGTTGACAAATACATTTATACAAATATAAATGACGAGTTCATTTATAGTTCAGTTTCTCAAGTCTTTGGCGAAATTACTACACCTGTCGAAATAGAAATGAAGATAAAGTTGATGCAAACTATAATTGAAGTGAAATAGTGATAGAAACGTCACTAAATTGTTTACTGGATACAGAGAGACAAAAATAAAAATAGAAAATGTAGAGACCTTCATTAAAGTTTTTCTATGTTTTTTAATTATGTTCTGACTAAAAAAAATATTTTTAATTTATTCGTTACTTGACCAACTTTAAATTTTAAACTTTGTTAAATTAATAATATACTTAATTATTTTACACTGGGCCTCTTAACTTTCTCAACCTATTTCTAATTTCTAATTTTTTAGTATGAATTTGTTAACAATAATTTCATGAATTTGCAGTACCCTCCAGTTCAGTTCAATAAATTATGTATACAAAATATTATTCCTAACAGTTACATTTTTCGTAGAAAAAAAACAATATTATTAAATTATTTAAATTCTATATTTATTATAGTAAATACTTTCTTATACAATTTAACAATAATTTCGGAAAAATATTTATTTTTTTCAAAATGAGATTGCAGAATCTATTAAGTCTTGTATATATTTCTCCTCCTCTATGTCAATAACAAATGCAGTTACTTTTTCTATCTTCTCTAAGTCTGTAGAAATAGTGAAAGTGGAATACAAATAGTTGGAGGTCGGGTGGTCTGAGACACATTCCGCAGGATCGGACTTACTATTTTAAATTTTTATAAAATAACTTAGGTTATGGAAATCTGTTTTTCCAAATCTCTTTATTGCTTCCGTGTCTCTAATTTTTATATAACCTATCAGTTGATTTACTATATAATTGATTTATGATTTATCATACATTTATTTAAAAATCGCGCTTAATTATTTGTATATGATGTGTCTCTGACTATAGAAAATTACTTCTGCATTCGAAGATAGCTACATATATACATATTCACGAAGTCAATGCTGGAATATTTCTTTTGACAGATCATTGAAAAGGTTGAGCAGTGTTGAACAGGATGATTACAAATTGGTATATTTTATTGTTTCTTATTTAATAACCAAAAGTAATCTTTTTTTAAATTTATATAAAGGATTTTAACTTTTTCATAATTTATTGCAATTTTTTGTAGGAATTGATTTATTCCTATTTGAACGGCAATAATCAAAAACTGTTAATTATGAATGAGCAAATTATTTACAACATATTTCGAATAATTAGCAACCTTGCTTTTCACTTCAGGTTTATTTATATTCTTTGTATTATATAAAATAATAATTTTATTCAACAAAAGTTTTACATGAATTCAACCTAACCTCATTTATATATCACTGCTTCAGTCGTATATGTATATTGTAATTTTATTATTTACAGGTTTTTCTCCATATTTACTTTGAATAGTAATAAATTTCCATTTATTTTGAGAAAACGATAAAACTGTTTATCTATATATGGAGGATTATAAATCACAGAACATAAAACTGGAAAGTGATTTGGAGTTACATGAACCAATGCAAACAAGAATTACAAACGACGATATAAAAATAGAAATAAAGGAAGAACGCGTCGTTAAAGATGTAGTGTCATGTGATGAAATTAAGGAAGAACCAGACAGACCAGAAGAAAATGCAATATTACCACGGGACAGTTCATACTTTATTAAATTTGAGCCGTGTCATGAGCCCTTTGATTATTGCAATGATATGTTCCTGGATGGAACTAAATTACAGCAACACCTAGATGCATCACCTAGTTGCGGGGAACATGGGAAGTCCATAGTTGAAAAACTAGCTGAACCGCTGAATAACGAACAACTGCAAACTGGAAAATTAAAATCGAATATGAAACATTTTATTTGTGATGTATGTAACAAATTATTTGTAGACAAGGTGGATATTATAAAACATTGCGGGTGCATTCAACAAAGAATTTATATTCTTGTAATGAGTGTATTAAAACGTTTCAACACCGGTCACTCTTAAAACGACATAAAAACACACATTTAGTGGTAAAACCATTTTCCTGCGACGAATGTAACAACCCGTTTAGTCAGTTAGCACATTTAAAAGTACATAAAAACACACATTTAGTTGTAAAACCATTTTCCTGCGACGACTGTAATAAAACGTTTAGTCAGTCATCATGTTTAAAATTACATAAAAACACACATTTAGGTTTGAAACCATTTTCTTGCGACGAGTGTAATAAAACGTTTAGTCAGTCATCATGTTTAAAATTACATAAAAACACACATTTAGGTTTGAAACCATTTTCTTGCGACGAGTGTAATAAAACGTTTAGTCTGTCATCATGTTTAAAATTACATAAAAACACACATTTAGGTTTGAAACCATTTTCTTGCGACGAGTGTAATAAAACGTTTAGTCAGTCATCATGTTTAAAATTACATAAAAAACACACATTTAGGTTTGAAACCATTTTCTTGCGACGAGTGTAATAAAACGTTTAGTCAGTCATCATGTTTAAAATTACATAAAAACACACATTTAGGTTTGAAACCATTTTCTTGCGACGAGTGTAATAAAACGTTTAGTCAGTCATCATGTTTAAAATTACATAAAAACACACATTTAGGTTTGAAACCATTTTCTTGCGACGAGTGTAATAAAACGTTTAGTCAGTCATCATGTTTAAAATTTATAAAAAACACACATTTAGGTTTGAAACCATTTTCTTGCGACGAGTGTAATAAAACGTTTAGTCAGTCATCATGTTTAAAATTACATAAAAACACACATTTAGGTTTGAAACCATTTTCTTGCGACGAGTGTAATAAAACGTTTAGTCAGTCATCATGTTTAAAATTACATAAAAAACACACATTTAGGTTTGAAACCATTTTCTTGCGACGAGTGTAATAAAACATTTAGTCAGTCATCATGTTTAAAATTACATAAAAACACACATTTAGGTTTGAAACCATTTTCTTGCGACGAGTGTAATAAAACGTTTAGTCTGTCATCATGTTTAAAATTACATAAAAACACACATTTAGGTTTGAAACCATTTTCTTGCGACGAGTGTAATAAAACGTTTAGTCAGTCATCATGTTTAAAATTACATAAAAAACACACATTTAGGTTTGAAACCATTTTCTTGCGACGAGTGTAATAAAACGTTAAGTCAGTCATCATGTTTAAAATTACATAAAAACACACATTTAGGTTTGAAACCATTTTCTTGCGACGAGTGTAATAAAACGTTTAGTCAGTCATCATGTTTAAAATTACATAAAAACACACATTTAGGTTTGAAACCATTTTCTTGCGACGAGTGTAATAAAACGTTTAGTCAGTCATCATGTTTAAAATTTATAAAAAACACACATTTAGGTTTGAAACCATTTTCTTGCGACGAGTGTAATAAAACGTTTAGTCAGTCATCATGTTTAAAATTACATAAAAACACACATTTAGGTTTGAAACCATTTTCTTGCGACGAGTGTAATAAAACGTAGTCAGTCATCATGTTTAAAATTACATAAACAACACACATTTAGGTTTGAAACCATTTTCTTGCGACGAGTGTAATAAAACGTTTAGTCAGTCATCATGTTTAAAATTACATAAAAACACACATTTAGGTTTGAAACCATTTTCTTAAGACGAGTGTAATAAAACGTTTAGTCAGTCATCATGTTTAAAATTACATAAAAAACACACATTTAGGTTTGAAACCATTTTCTTGCGACGAGTGTAATAAAACGTTTAGTCAGTCATCATGTTTAAAATTACATAAAAACACACATTTAGGTTTGAAACCATTTTCTTGCGACGAGTGTAATAAAACGTTTAGTCAGTCATCATGTTTAAAATTACATAAAAACACACATTTAGGTTTGAAACCATTTTCTTGCGACGAGTGTAATAAAACGTTTAGTTAGTCATCATGTTTAAAATTACATAAAAAACACACATTTAGGTTTGAAACCATTTTCTTGCGACGAGTGTAATAAAACGTTTAGTTAGTCATCATGTTTAAAATTACATAAAAACACACATTTAGGTTTGAAACCATTTTCTTGCGACGAGTGTAATAAAACGTTTAGTCAGTCATCATGTTTAAAATTACATAAAAACACACATTTAGGTTTGAAACCATTTTCTTGCGACGAGTGTAATAAAACGTTTAGTCAGTCATCATGTTTAAAATTACATAAAAAACACACATTTAGGTTTGAAACCATTTTCTTGCGACGAGTGTAATAAAACGTTTAGTCAGTCATCATGTTTAAAATTACATAAAAACACACATTTAGGTTTGAAACCATTTTCTTGCGACGAGTGTAATAAAACGTTTAGTCAGTCATCATGTTTAAAATTTATAAAAAACACACATTTAGGTTTGAAACCATTTTCTTGCGACGAGTGTAATAAAACGTTTAGTCAGTCATCATGTTTAAAATTACATAAAAACACACATTTAGGTTTGAAACCATTTTCTTGCGACGAGTGTAATAAAACGTTTAGTCAGTCATCATGTTTGAAATTACATTAAAACACACATTTAGGTTTGAAACCATTTTCTTGCGACGAGTGTAATAAAACGTTTAGTCAGTCATCATGTTTAAAATTACATAAAAAACACACATTTAGGTTTGAAACCATTTTCTTGCGACGAGTGTAATAAAACGTTTAGTCAGTCATCATGTTTAAAATTACATAAAAACACACATTTAGGTTTGAAACCATTTTCTTGCGACGAGTGTAATAAAACGTTTAGTCTGTCATCATGTTTAAAATTACATAAAAACACACATTTAGGTTTGAAACCATTTTCTTGCGACGAGTGTAATAAAACGTTTAGTCAGTCATCATGTTTAAAATTACATAAAAAACACACATTTAGGTTTGAAACCATTTTCTTGCGACGAGTGTAATAAAACGTTAAGTCAGTCATCATGTTTAAAATTACATAAAAACACACATTTATGTTTGAAACCATTTTCTTGCGACGAGTGTAATAAAACGTTTAGTCAGTCATCATGTTTAAAATTACATAAAAACACACATTTAGGTTTGAAACCATTTTCTTGCGACGAGTGTAATAAAACGTTTAGTCAGTCATCATGTTTAAAATTTATAAAAAACACACATTTAGGTTTGAAACCATTTTCTTGCGACGAGTGTAATAAAACGTTTAGTCAGTCATCATGTTTAAAATTACATAAAAACACACATTTAGGTTTGAAACCATTTTCTTGCGACGAGTGTAATAAAACGTTAAGTCAGTCATCATGTTTAAAATTACATAAAAAACACACATTTAGGTTTGAAACCATTTTCTTGCGACGAGTGTAATAAAACGTTTAGTCAGTCATCATGTTTAAAATTACATAAAAACACACATTTAGGTTTGAAACCATTTTCTTAAGACGAGTGTAATAAAACGTTTAGTCAGTCATCATGTTTAAAATTACATAAAAAACACACATTTAGGTTTGAAACCATTTTCTTGCGACGAGTGTAATAAAACGTTTAGTCAGTCATCATGTTTAAAATTACATAAAAACACACATTTAGGTTTGAAACCATTTTCTTGCGACGAGTGAAATAAAACGTTTAGTCAGTCATCATGTTTAAAATTACATAAAAAACACACATTTAGGTTTGAAACCATTTTCTTGCAACGAGTGTAATAAAACGTTTAGTTAGTCATCATGTTTAAAATTACATAAAAAACACACATTTAGGTTTGAAACCATTTGCTTGCGACGAGTGTAATAAAACGTTTAGTCAGTCATCATGTTTAAAATTACATAAAAACACACATTTAGGTTTGAAACCATTTTCTTGCGACGAGTGTAATAAAACGTTTAGTCAGTCATCATGTTTAAAATTACATAAAAACACACATTTAATTTTGAAACCATTTTCTTGCGACGAGTGTAATAAAACGTTTAGTCAGTCATCATGTTTTAAATTACATAAAAAACACACATTTAGGTTTGAAACCATTTTCTTGCGACGAGTGTAATAAAACGTTTAGTCAGTCATCATGTTTAAAATTACATAAAAACACACATTTAGGTTAGAAACCATTTTCTTGCGACGAGTGTTGTTAAAGAAACAAATAAACATTTACCTTCTATTAAATATTTATAAATTTCTTTTGTTGTCAAATTTATTTATTATCTTAGTAACCTTAAAATTTGTAAAATCATTCAACTAGAATCATTTGTTTTCAGTTCATTCATTCATTTTTATTAGCTTAATAAAGCATGTTCATTTTGTCGCATTAGTATTATTTCAATAAAGGTTTAATTGATTATATTAAATTAATACAATTAATTGTTGTTAATTACCAATGATTTTAGTTACGAAACATCAGCAAAATTATACAATATTATAAAATTGGGTGTTTACTTAATTGCATAGAAAAAGACACCCAAACCCAAACAAGTGTAATAAAACGTTTAGTCTGTCATCATGTTTAAAATTACATAAAAAAAACACACATTTAAATTTAAAACCTTTTTCCTGCGACAAATGTGATAAAACGTTTATTCTGCTATCACAATTAAAAGTACATAAAAACTCACATTTAGTTGTAAAACCATTTTTCTGCGACGAATGTAACAAACCGTTCAGTTATTTATCTAATTTAAAATTACATAAAAAGACTCATTTAGTTGTAATAGCCATGTAGGGTGTGTAGTAGCCATGGAACTTCAAAACAGAAGGGACAATATTACAAAGCAGAAGAAGCAAGTACAAGTACAACGAAGGTATACACAGGAAAAGGAGATTCATCCTGCAAATATACAAGCAAGTAGCGCAAGCAGCGAAGCGCCTAAAACATACAGCCAGATTGCCAGCGGTAGAGAAGAAAAAAGAACAATAGAAGGAATGCTAAATCAAATTCTTAACAATATGAACGAGCAGCAAAATGTAAACAAACAAATCTTTGAGAAAATACAAAAACTAGAAACTGGTTTGATAACAATGCGACAAAGAAACAGAAATGAATAACGTTATTACAATAGCTGCCTGGAATGCCAACGGATTGCAAGGACGCATTCACGAATTAGAACTATTTATGCATCTTAAAAAAGTTGATATATGCCTTGTGTCCGAAACACATTTCACACGGGAGTCGTATATCAAGATCAATAATTATCGCATTTACAAATCAAATCATCCAGCAAATAAAGCGAGGGGAGGAACAGCTATAATTATTCACGAAAGAGTAAAACACAATGCAGAAGTAAACATTGAAATAGAAGAAATGCAAGTTACAACAATTTCAATGAAAATACAAAACCAAGCATTCAAAATTGCAGCCATATATTGTCCACCACGATATAATCTTAAAAAACAAGACTATTTAAATCTCTTTAAAACTCTAGGCAACAAATTTATCATTGGAGGAGATCTCAACGCCAAAAACACTTTCTGGGGCTCTCGCTTAACCACGGCCAAAGGAAAGGAGCTCTATCAGGCAGGTTGCGATTATAAGTGTGAGTTCCTATCCACGGGAATGCCAACGTACTGGCCAACAGATAATGAAAAAATTCCAGATCTCATTGATTTCTATACAACAAAAGGGCTCTCAAGAAACTACATGCACATAGTTAGTGATGAAACAATATCATCGGATCACACACCGATCATATTCACCATTAGTAGTTCAATAATAATGAGAAGTACTCCACCAAGTCTCATTAACCATAAAACAGACTGGGAAGGATACCGTAAAGATCTCGAACAAGATATAAATTTACAAATACCGCTGAAAACACCTAAAGAACTGGAAGACGATGTTGACATTTTAGTAAAAGCAATTCAAAATGCGGCATGGCGAAATTCTCCAAAAATAAAAGTAAAAGAAAATTTTAAGATCAATTTTCCAAAAGAGGTTAGAGAACTTGTCAACAAAAAAAGAAAAGCTAGAAAGAAATGGCAAATTACTAGAGCACCCCAGGACAAAACCATTCTAAATACATTAGCTAATAGTTAAAAAGAACTGCTGAAAGAAATCAAGAATGATAACTTTGCTTGGTACCTGAGAAAACTCTCTGCAGACAAGGAAACGGACTACTCATTATGGAAAGCAGCGAAAGCATTGCAGAGGCCGAAAAACCAGAACCCACCCATCAAAACTGAAGACGGATCATGGATGGTCAACAACAAGCAAAAAGCAGACCTATTCGCTGAATATTTAGAGAAAACATTTAAGCCATATCCTCGACAGACTACCGAAGAAGACATCGCTTGCAATGCAAAAAAAGACAACCTCAAAATTCTTCCAGTAACTCTCAAAGAACTAAAACACATAATTAAGACCGATTTGAATGCCAAAAAAGCCCCGGGATTTGACCTTATAACGGGTAAGGTAATTAAAGAATTACCGGATATAGCACTGAGAAAACTCCATCATTTTAATGCAGCTATCAGACTACTATACGTCCCTAGCCAATGGAAAGTAGCTGAAGTGATAATGTTACTTAAACCAGGTAAACCACCAAATGAAGTCACGAGCTACCGGCCAATTTCACTACTGCCAGTTATTTCTAAAATATTTGAAAAACTACTCCTGAAAAGGTTGAAGCCAATAATATATGAAAGAAGGCTAATTCCGGATCATCAATTCGGATTTAGAAATAAACACACGACAATAGAACAGGTTCATCGAATAACTAATATCATCGAAAAAGCACTTGAAACGCAACAAATATGTTCCAGCGTCTTTCTGGATGTGGCACAGGCGTTTGATAAAGTATGGCACCAAGGACTAGAACACAAATTGCAAAAGGATTTACCTGTTGAATGGTACCTCATTCTCAAATCCTATCTAAAAGGTAGACATTTTAGAGTTAAAATAGAAGATGAGTACTCTGAGATAAAGCAAATAAAAGCAGGAGTGCCCCAGGGTAGCGTCCTTGGACCAGTTTTGTATTTATTATATACAAGGGATATTCCACAACCTGAGAATGCCACAATAGCTACCTTCGCAGATGACACTGCAATAATGGTTACTGGGAAGAAAGAAGAAGAAGTGAATAGTAAACTGCAGCAATCGCTTAATGAGGTTTATAAGTGGACAAAGAAATGGCGAATTAAGCTGAACGAAGCCAAATCAACGCACATAAATTTTACAAACAGGAAAACTATTCCTTTTGCAGTTACCCTCAACTCTCAAACAATACATTACTCCAACACTGCGAAATACCTAGGTATGACACTAGATGCGAAGCTCAAGTGGAAGGAGCATGTCAAAATGAAAAGTGAGCAGATAAATATTAAATTTAGAAAAATGCATTGGTTAATGGGAAGGCACTCACAGCTGACAGTGCATAACAAGCTGGTATTATACAACCAAATACTGAAACCCATTTGGACCTATGGTATACAACTGTGGGGTTGTACCAAGAAAACCAATTTGAAGAAAATACAAACGATTCAAAATAAAGTACTGCGTAGTATTACAGATGCGCCATGGTACATCAGAAATGAAAATCTACATCGTGACTTAAAGATGCCCACCGTAGACGATGAAATCAAGAAGGCAGCGAGTAGACATTTGCTATGTCTACAAAACCACCACAACAATGAAATATTGCAGTTACTCGATACGAGAACAGATCTGCGTAGATTGAAGAGGACCAAGCCTCAAGACCTGACCCTGTGATATCTACCACTGTACCACACAATAAGAAGTGTGTAATATAAATCTTTCGAAACTAGTCAGTGGATTGGATCTGGAATACGTACTGTACTTATTATATATAAAAATTGCTAGATAAGCAAATTTGCTTAGTTGTAATCACCTTGTAAATAAAAAAAAAAAAAAAAAAAAAAAAATTTAGTTGTAAAACCATTTTCTTGCAAGGAATGTAATAAAACGTTTAGTCAGTTAGCACAGTTAAAGGGTCATGAAAACACACATTTAGGTTTGAAACCATTTTCCTTCGACGAGTGTAACAAAAAGTTTAGCCATTTATCTAATTTAAAACGACATAAAAACACACATTTAGCTTTAAAATAACATTCTTGTAATTTATGTCTCAATTCTTACGCATAAGTTACACACAAATCAAAAAAATTCATTTTAATAAAGCTGTCTAGGTGTGTTCTGTATGTGATCTAAACTATTTGTATTCGCTAGAGTTTTACTTTATGGTGTGTGTTTAAAAATATGACGTACTCACGAATTTGTAAGCAACTTTTTCTACCAAATTCACGATTTATATAAAAATATGTAGTTTCCTCTTATGTTCTTAGGTTCAATTCTCGCTAAGAAGAAATTAATAAATTTTCAAGCGTATCCAATTTATTTAAAAAATTGGTGTAATAATTGGACCTATTGTATTAAGATCCTTAGAATAAGCATATCCTTTTAGTATTAAGACTATAGTATAAGGCCCTATTGTATATATTGTATTGTATTTTGTTACTTAAAACAAAACTAAATTAATTAGGAATATCCGTTGTTTAGATTTGAAAAGAACCTATTAGAAACTTGCAGAGTAAACGAGATATAATCTGCATTGTTTTGAACAAAGAACTCAGATGTCGTTTTAAAACGAGGGGAGTACTATTAGCAGGATTATTCAATTAAATCGGTCTATCCTGTTGCCTCATCTCGTTTTAAAGATAGTTTTAAAAGTTTCTAAGTCTTAATCTCCGGTACCAAATCGCGCTAAGTTTTTAGATTTTTCACTTATGTTAGATTTCTAGTTAAAATAGTGCTAAGATTTAAATTTCTGTAAACCGAAATTCCTACGTGAATAAATAATTATTAAACTCTAAACAAAGTGTTTCCTGTTAGCCGAGACCTTATATCTGCCATTACAGACCAACTAGATCAGCCCCTGAACCAGAGCACCCGTCAGAGTATCGAAGGACATTGTAGATCACCTATTCAAGAGAGGGCATAAAGGTAAGTTAAAAATCTGCATTACATAGAAAACCCTTGATAAGAATTGTATTACACCACTGAGAATGTTGTAAATTCAAAAGCAGAATCCGTGAAGTAGAAAAAAGGTAGAACAGAAAAAGTAGAGATTGTGACAAATTGTAAGTTACATTTGTACGTACGTTATAACCATGGATAACATTTTAGTTCCTGAAGTTAGAAAATTTGGTTGTTGCAAGATTTTAAATGGACGCCAGTAGGGTAGTAGAGCCGGTTCTAGGACAGTTTGGAGTGGGGATGCATTTAGGTCACGATATGCAGAGGGGGCGTGGCTAGACTTGGAAAAATGTAAAAGGGGGTAAGGGTGGGGTGAGGAGTGAGGTGGCGTGGCTAGACAATGGGGGGGTAATAGTTGGGATAATATGAAAGAGTGAGATAGCGATATTAATTATTACGTGGTGCAAAAGTGTTAGTTATATGTTATAATGACGTTATATTACACATGGTGGGAATATTTTCCAAACGTCGACAAATTTTTTTGTTATACATTTCATGTTTTAGTTAAATGTAGAGGGCCGGATTGGGTATTGTTGTATTAGATTATTTATTTAAGTATACTAAAAGTTATAATATACGTACATTATATCATTGATGATTGTCAAAGCATACAGTTATTTTTTTATGTGTTGTAATAATCATAAAGTCTTATAAGTCAGACAATGGTGTTGTTTTACATATATGAGGTTATAACACCACAGTAACTGTTAAAATAGTAGGAGGATATTTTATTATACAAATTTATTAGGTAGCGGTTTGATCCATATGTATGAGGCTATATAGGTTGTGGATAATAGTAAAATCACAATTAGCTAAACCAAAAGCTCTAACTTAAGTTGAAACAAACTTTTTAAAATAAAACTGCTCGAAGGGTCGGGGCCCCCGAGAATTTTATTTATTTTGAATGCGCGGGGATGATAGAATTAAGAATTGATAGTCTGATGGTAAATATATTATAGTATTAAATAAGTAAAGTGCTACCCTGTTAAATTTAGAAACCAACATCAGCCCGAGAGACGTCATTGAAGTTGTAAAAGCATTGATTGTTATCAAGTTTTGTTGTATTGCTACCCACATCGCAAATTGAACATAGCTCGGGGTATTTGTGTTCATAAATTATTCTTATGCAAAGCGGGGAACTACTGTATTCAAAATATAAGTTCTGATGATGAGTGCAGTGATTTTGAAAGTGAGATTACTGGGTCCAACGATGAAATAGAGTTTATAAATGGTACTGAAGAAACTGTGTGTAGTTATATTTCAGACTCTGTCTGTGAAGAAATCACCATTGATCATGAGGAAATTTATATATCTGACTGTGAAAATATTTCAAATTTAGATTCAGATTGTGAATTGATTGAAGAAACTGTCGATATATCTGACGATAACAACGAAATCATAGAAATCGTTGACTCTGAAGAAGAAGAAGGTTAGTCAGTGATTATAGAAAAGTACTAAAATTGGAAGTGATTGATTGTATTAAGATTAAGTTAAGCGTATTTTTATGAAAATGTATATTAAAAATTTTTCTCCACGTTTATTATTTGAAATAAATGAAGGTGAACATATGTTTATTTTACCTAGACTATTAAATATTGAAGTAAATTTTAATTTATTTTTAGATAAAAAAGAATAACAATTCTTCAATTGATATTAATTGATAATATAAGTAAGATATATTTAAACATAATATATATACCAAATAAATTTAATTTAGGCATTGATTTAAAGTTAAATTGTGGATTACAGTGTCATTTGTTAATAGATTTAAATATGTTTAATCAATTTAAATTCTTTTATGAAATTATAATCAATCAGAATAATTTCTGTGAAACTTTTAGAGCCGGGTTACTTTTTATATCTGAATTTGGAGACCCTGGATATGAGAGCCAAGACTCACTTGATTGGATTCTTAATGATTAATTTTATTGCACTAATTACTAATAGATTGTAAATTTTGTTGTACATAGAAAATATATCCAAATAAGGATAATTCATAAAGTATAAGGGTGCTAATTCATCCATTGAATTTACATGACTTGAACAATATGAATACAAAATTGCATGACTTAACCAAATATGGGCACAAAATTTTTTTTAAGCTATATTTATAGTGGGGACTATTATATATATATATATATATATATATATATATATATAAATTACGTTTAAAAAATACTTATTTTATACAGTAATTGTACGTGTAAACATTGTAAAACAATGAGTGACTTTGAGAACTATTGTGTTGCAGTAGTTAATTTTGATCAAAATATTTTATATACATGTGTAAACATTGTAACAGTTTCGGGAAAATCGGTGAGTTTTTCTTCTGTGTATGTGATATCCGCATTAATGTGTATAACTATTGCAAATTTTCTTTTTCTTTTTTTATAGTTTTGCCATAAACATTGGATTCAATACTTAAGGGAAAGCGAGGAATATCACTTAATAGATAATTATAAAGATTTTTTAAGTATAGGATATACAATTAGCCAATTGGCTTCAACTGAATTAATCCTTAGAGAAAATTTTGAATTTAAGTATCAGTTTTATATAAAGAGTGATGTAGGTCATACATGTTGGAAAAATATTTTAAAAGTTTTAAGTACTGGTAAATATAATAGTTCTTATGATCATTGTACCACTCAAAAATTAAAAAAATTACCTTTCAATGAAATTATTGATTTTAATATAAATTCTATTTTATATTTGGAAATTTTACAAAATTTAAAATTACATTTACCGGTCAATCAGGATTATATTTTAAAAGTAGTTAAACGTTTAAATTTAAATATATTTAAAAATGAATTAAAATCAGAAAGAATTTAAAAAATTACAGGAACGAAAAAATAGATTTAATAGAGTTACTAATATTTATAATTTAGAAGTAGGAGGGGTAGGTAAAAGAGTAATTTCGAAAGCATATAAAAGTCATGACAATTTTAATTTTATTTAGTTACAATTTAAAATTGTAGCGTAATTGATCATATATATTTTTTATGCAATGGAGTCATTAAATAAAGTTGATTTCATAAATCCAATATATTTGCTTAAGTGCTCATATTTTTTAAATACAAGTAAAACTAAGCAAATTACAGTTGCCTTAGATGCAAATAATTTTTGTGAGAGTGTTTGTGTGATTGAAAAGTTTAACGGGCAGTATGTAAATTTATCACAAAATGACTGGGAAATTATTTTAAATAACAAAGCCAGTATTTCCAATTATTTTAATGGAATAATAACATATCTGGAGCAACCATGTATTGTATTGTCAAAATGTACAATTCATTTTCAAACTTTGTATGAAAAACCGACTATGGTTATCGAGCAAAATTATCACCTTAAATCAATTTTGGCAGATAATGGTCCAAGATCATCTGTATACATGCAAATAGAGACTTGGCAGAAACTTATGCAGTTAGCAGAGTGCATTACGTTTTCTTTAAATCAACTTACGGCATGGTCAATGTCTGCATTGAATATTTTTAATGAAGTGGAGAATAAGTTGTTTTCTTTACTAATAGAAAGTAATGAAATAAATTATAAAAACCATAACAAATACTTTTATGAAAATTTCGTTTTAAATAACATTAATAACATAGAATTAAATTACTATAAATTGTTTACTAATATATCATGAAATATGAATGTAAAGTTACTAAGCTTAGAAATTAAGGCGCTTTGTATAGACTTACTTAAGACTCAAATACAAGAAAAAGCTAATAAATATGTATAATTGTAAATATGTATAGAGTGTATATAAATAAAATTTTATAAATGAAAGAACATGTATTTTATTTATTGAGGTATATTTATTTATTTATTAAGGTATAACTATTTCCATTAGAATCATAATATAAATTAAAATTACAATCACAACAGTTTCTTATTTGACATGGAGGTCCATCTCTTTGTATTCTTCCTTTGTTATAATGTTTGTAGCATAATCGACGCCCCTGCATATAGTGATCTTCTTTTAAATGTATTGGAAGCCGGTTCCAGTTTTGTTCAATATCGGTGGAAAACATTATATAATGCAAAAAGAACTCTGTCGGTAAATAATGTAATTCTTCATCAGTAAGATTTTCTAGTAAACACTCATTTTCTTTATATTTTTTTAAAACAGCTCCAACTTTTGAAATCGTTTTCGAAACTTGTTCATGATTATTTAAAAATTTATAATCCATTATTTGGTTATGAGATGGTTACTCTTTAATGACTTTAAAGATATTAATCATTATTTATAATGGTTATGTAATTTTATTAACAATTCCAGATAAAGGTTTATACTCAATAATTTTATCGTGTATAATTAGGGCAAAGGCGCGAACCAAACCAACAATCATTTCTGATGTTTCTAATTCAAGTCTAATATCCACTGGGGCAGATTTTAGAAATTCTTTCTGTTTTGAACAATCTATAACTATTAGGGGTGCTTTTTCTTTAAAATCTTTTAAATTCAAAACAGGGTTTGGATTCTTATCATAGTATGATTTTTGAAAATTTGCATACATTTCATAGGCTACCGAATATTTATTATTATTATAATCTAAGTTTAGATTATCATATGGATACATTTCAGAATTTAAGTATAATTTTACGTTTCTCAAATTACATGTATAAAATTTACTGATGTCCTTCGTCATATCATTTTTTGATTCCCTTTGTAGTCCTAATATAACGTAACGTGGTTTTTCAAGTGAAGTTGTTGTTTTTATTGACCAAACTTGATTAGTTGAACTTGATAAAGCAGGATATTCGTATAATTCCCACGCTCGAAAACCAATATATAATGATCTATCACGTTCTATTGTTTGCAATAATTTCAATTTTTCTTTGTCTGATACATTAATATGAGGCATTCGCCATTGTATTTTGTCAATGACTACTTTTGGTAATACATCTTTAGCTGCTGCTATCCAAAGTGCGTTATTATCGTTTTTTGATCGAATTAATATTAATTCATGCTTTACTGGTAAAATAATTTTTTTGAAATCTTCACAAAAACCAAATATCGTTTTAAGAGGAATACATACACTGAAGTTTTCATTTTTATCTATTATATTAGTATCTTTATCGCACTTATAAGCTTAGTTATAGTAATAACAAATTAAAAATAAAACTCGGGTATTTATAGCAATATATTATTTATTATAAATATAAGAATTTGAATACAAAAAGTGTAAGCATAAATGTCCACAATTTACAGTATTAAATTTTTGAAATCTATCATAGTTATATTGAATAGTATTATTTTTAAAGTATTCAATTGCTTCTATTGGAGGTTGAAGGTTACCAAAACTATCAAAATATAAAATATTTTTATTTCTTTTTATGTAAGCTACCCAATGTGTTCCCGCTGATGTTTTATCATCTAAATTTATTATACCACTTTCATTTATATACATTTTTTTAGGCAAATCATTTCTCATGAGTACCCCTCTAAAGTGAGGGATATTAAATTTCTTGGCATATTTTCTTAAATCAACATCAGTAAGAGCTCGTTTAGGTAGCTTCAACAAAAGTTTTTTGGATACGGATTAATATATAATCCTAACCCTTTTTTATAAGGTTTTAAATAAATTCCTTTGCCAGATTTTCCAATAGCAATTTCCTCCATAGTTTGGTTATGTTTTTGAGTTTCTGCTAACATTTTTTTTGCATCCTTTGCATCATTTATTGCTTTTACAACACCTGCAACACCACCTGCCAATCCACCTAGTGCTGATAATCCCGCAAATAATGGAATTAGAAATGGTAGAAAACCACCTACTTTTGGTATAGGAATTATTCTTAGTTTATTAACTTTAAATTTTGACTTTTTATTAATTGATTGTTTTGCGGCTTGTGATGCAATTTTAATAGCTTTTGACACACTCTTAGGATTATCAGGGTTAATTAAAGTATTTTTGAGCGCACCACGAGCATTAAGAATAGCTTTCTTTAATGCTGCCATACTATGCTTGACCTTTCCGTTACCCTTTATTTTCTTCTTTTTAATTTTTTTATTTCGTTTCAACCCCATTCCAAGTTTGGTTTTTATATTCATGATATTAGCAACAAGTAATGATGCTAAACGTTCACTTAACTTTGAATCTTTAGAAAAATATTGCTTCCAAGCTTTCTCAATCAGTATTTTATCAGCTACGTGTCTTTTACTTAAATCTTTATAGCGGTGATATGCAATGTCATGTTCTTTGCAAGCTGAGTCCAATGCATTAACTCCTTGATCTCCTCGGTTTAAACGTTCTATTAAACGTGTTCCAGGACCGCAATAGTTGTATCCAGGCAAGTGCAACTCAAAAGGTAATTTATTGATTAGTTTATCAATAAGACCATCACCTTTCTTTACTTTTATCATACTGACCAAAGTATGTGCTATCATCCAATTTTATACTTTATAATATTTTCATATATAAAGATTAAACATTTAAAATGTATTCTATTAGTTTATTACTTTTATCATACTGACCAAAGTATGTGCTATCATCCAATTTTATACTTTATAATATTTTCATATATAAAGATTAAACATTTAAAATGTATTCCATTAGTTTATAACACATGCCTGGTTAAACAATGAAGTTTGTAAAGCAAAAACAAACTCTTTCTGTAAAGAATGTAGATAATCAAAGTAATAATTACACTAATAATTCAAAACATGGATTACTTTTACCAAACGACATTAGATGCATTATTTGTGGACCTTCAAACTGTGGAAAAACTAATGTTATGTTTAATCTAATTGAACATCCAAATGGGTTGCGATTTAAAAATATATACATTTATTCAAAATCTTTATATTAACCAAAATATAAAATATTACAACAAATTATGAAGAATATTAATGGTATGGGATACTATACATACACTGACAATGAAGAGATTATTAGACCTGAAGATGCTAACCCAAATTCTATATTCATATTTGATGATGTTGCTTGCGATAAACAAAATAATATTCGAAATTTTTTTAGCATGGGCCGTCATAATTTGATAGACTCTTTCTATTTATGTCAGACTTACAGCAAAATTCCAAAGCAATTAATACGGGATAATACTAATTTTATTATATTATTCAAGCAAGATGACTTAAATTTAAAGCATATATATGATGATCATGTTAACTTTGACTTTCCAAGTTTTCTAGAGTTTAAACAAGTTTGTAATTTATGTTGGGATTCAAATAAATATTCCTTTATGGTAATAGATAAAAATAGTGACTTAAATAAAGGGCGATACAGAAAAGGATTTGATATGTTTTTAGATATAACCAAGTAACCTTTACAATAATAATCAGTGTTGAGGTAACCATCTTCATAATAACATGCATTTATTATCTTAATAAACATTGATTACGTTCAAATTACATTAATTACGTTCCCATTACGTTCAAATTACATTGATTACGTTCCCATTACGTTGAATTTACGTTCCCATTACGTTGAATTTACGTTCCCATTACGTTGAATTTACGTTCAAATTACGTTCAAGTTGCATAAAGTTTACATGTAACCATGTTTAAATCAAAGAAGCGTGCAAAAAATACTGTGGTTAAAATAAAGACTCCTCCTACCAGATTTAAAAAAAGGAATAGTAAACGTAAAATAATAAGCAATACTACTAATGATGAAGATAAAAAATTAACATGCGATATTATTAAATCAAGCGATTCTATAAGACAAAAGTATCTCGCATTAAAACTAGGAGAATCTGAGGCACAAAGGTACTTTGACAAACAGCTTGAACCAATAACTACACCACTAAATATACTAGCTAATAAAAGTACTTCCAATATTAAATTAGCGCAACCAATCAAACAAGATATTGATACAAAACCGTATGATTTCAAGGTTAAAACAATTAAATCTAAGTTAAATAACATGTTTAAAGAACCCCTAGACACTACATTTATACCAGAACAGCAAAATGATTTAACATTAGCTAAAGAACCAACAATGGAACTTAGTCAGTTAGATGATGAAGTTTTTGAATCAAATGAACCCTTAGAATATAGTAGAGTACATGATCCAAACTTATTTAAGACATCTATAAAACTGTCTGAAGTTGAAGAAAATTATAAAAAACAAGTTGATAAATACGCCTTTCAATATTTAATTGATTTTAATAGACGAGAATGTGATCCTAGTATATTTGATCATACATTTGGTATAAATTTAGAAGATGGTAATTTAATATTAGGAAAAACACTGGTTACGTTTGATAAAGAGGGTATTATAATAGGAAATAAAAAATATAAGTCATCCCCCGGATTATATGAATTGCTTTTTAAAATAGATCCAAGCGCAAATATTTATAGTGAGGAAGATTTAGAGGATTATAAAACAATTTTAACTGATACAAATGCACATAGAACATTATATTTACCTAATGGTAAAATTAAATCTAACAAAGGTATAAAATATAAAAAAATTATATCGCTATTATTTCCTCCTCAAACAAAATTAAGTGCCCCAGCGTCTTCAACACCATATTCTTCAGAAAGATTACAAAACGTTCGATCAAGACTTTTGCAGCGTACGTCATCAGTTGGTTTACAAAATAATAAACGTTTAGGAGGTGGCAATTTAATACCAAACTTTATGACTTCAGTTGGTTTACAAAATAATAAACGTTTAGGAGGTGGCAATTTAATACCAAACTTTATGACTTTAAACAATAATCAAAAGGATTTCATTTACTGGGATGACCCAAATGAATTAGTTGAAAGATTACAACTACTTATTAGTTCAAAAATGGCGGGCAATACATCACATGACAATGAAATTATTTCAATAGTTGAAGAATTAAAAGAAGCTAATATTATTATATAAATACTTAAACACATTCCCTTCTTTTTCATTAATTTATAACTACTCATGTAAGTAACATGACTATTAACAAATTTGGAGTACATATACATAAGAAAAAAATTACTCGGCACGAAACAGTATCAAAAAATGATTTAATTATTATAGATAGACGTTTAAAAGCTGTAGAGAAAGATATTCATGATGCTTATATTAATAACTTTATTGAAGTAAATAAAAAAATTGCAACATTAATTACAGAATTAAAAACAAAACATAGTTTAGATATTAGTTCTTGATAAATTTTGTGTAATAATAAGTATGAGCAAAACAAAAATAGGTATAATTAATGAGTTACATAAACCTGCACTTAAAAACTATAAGCGTAGACATGTAATCATAAAAGGTCTAAATGATTCTTGGCAAGCTGATTTAGTAGAAATGATTCCGTATGCAAAAGAAAACAAAGGTTACAAGTATTTACTCACAGTAATTGATATATTTTCTAAATATGCATGGGCAGTTCCAGTAAAATCAAAATCTGCAAAAGACGTTACTGTTGCATTTGAAAATATTTTATTAAAAAATAAGAATAAGGCTCCGAAAAACTTACAAACAGATAACGGAAAGGAATTTTATAACACTGAATTTAAAAAAGTTATAGATTCGTATGATATAAACCATTATAGTACATTTAGTAATATGAAAGCATCGATTGTTGAAAGATTTAATAGAACTCTAAAAAATGCCATGTGGAAAGATTTTAGTATAAAAGGCAACTATAATTGGATTAAAAACATTGATGCACTTGTTAAGAAATATAATAATTCTCATCATTCAACAATTAATATGAAGCCATCTCAAGTATCAATAAAAAATGAAAAAAAATTATTAGGAAATGTATACAATAGAATAAAAAGGGTCGGTTTAAGTCGATATAAAGTTGGAGATTATGTTCGTTTAAGCAAAACCAAATCATTATTTGCAAAAGGGTATACTCCTAACTGGAGTACCGAAATATTTACTATATCAAAAGTACAACTAACTAATCCAGTCACATATTTACTTAATGATTCTCTTGGTCAATCAATTGCAGGCGCGTTTTACGAACAAGAACTACAAAAAACAAAATATCCAGATATATATCTAGTTGAGAAAGTTTTACAGAAAAAAGGAAAAAGAGTTTTTGTAAAGTGGTTAGGTTTAGATAAATCTCATAACACTTGGATAGATGCTAAAAATATTGTATAACATTTTAAATAAATAAAACTATTAGTTATTATAAATATGTATTTATTTTTACATTAAAAATATACTTATAACAATAAATCGCTCTCACTAAAACTATCATAACAGTTGGATAGATGCTAAAAATATTGTATAACATTTTAAATAAATAAAACTATTGGTTATTATAAATATGTATTTATTTTTACATTAAAATATACTTATAACAATAAATCGCTCTCACTAAAACTATCAAAACCCCAAGGCAAAGTATCGGTACTATTTTTTATAATACACCGTTTATCATCAAAAGGACTTAAAGCAATTTTTGTTTGCTTAATAGAGTACACATTATGCAATTTTGAAACTATTCCTCTTTGAGTACATTTTTTTTCATTTAAAGTTCTTAAACAATTTTCATAATCTTCAAAAGAAATATGGTTTTTTACTACACTTGTCTTTACTCCTTTTATTTTTTTTATAATATCATTATTATTAACTTTTATTGTATACATTTTTGATCTTAGTCCTATAAAGTGAGTCATAATTTTACCGTTATTTTCATCCTTCATTAAACCTAATACCTTTTTATTTACACGGGGAATATTATATTGATTGTTTTCTTTATAATCACTTGTATCAAACTTACTTATATCGCGTTTTATAGTTTCATAAATATCTGATGTGATAATTTCATATATTAACGAGTCAGTATCAATATATAATAACTTTAAATTATTATTAAAAAATTCTTTTTGCATATAATTATAATGTAAATCATACATTACTGTTTTAGATAAATCTAATATTGAAAAGCCAACATATATAGGTTTATTAAATGTAATATTAGGTTTTAAAAGTTCAATAGCCACAACATTTTTATTAAAAATTGTTCGGCTATGAAAATTAGGTCGTGCTATTAAACTTTTTACTCCATAACGACCACCCCATTTTGTTTTTAATTTTATATCACGATGTTTCCTAACATTTTCCATTGTCTTACCAAATACACTATTATTCATTAATTTATACAAGTTTTTTTCAAAATCATTGGTAGCCATTTTTCTTTTTTCTGTATTTAAATCGATATAGTTTTTTAGCCACGGTGATTGACTAAATTTTAAAACTCGATGTATTTTTGACACTTGCATTCCTAAATGTATACATTGCTTTAAATTACTATAATGAATTATATATTTCTCCTTATCATATAAAGTAGTTAAAAGTTTTTTATGTTTACTTCCCGGTGGAATACAATGCTCAGGACAAAGCGGTAAATCTTTATGGAGATTATGTAAACTTTGAGGATAAGTTAAATCTACTTCTAAAATGTAACCAGTATTGCTAGTTTCTGACAAATTGCATATAGTATTACTTATTTCCAATATTTCTTGGTTGTTTAACCATTTAAAATTTCCATATGGTAGGAATTGAGACATTGCATGACCGTATAAGTTATTAACATCCAAATACATTAGATATTTAGAAGGTAATTCAGGTTTATACTTTTCATTCATGTATTTGTTATTGGCCTCTGCATATCTGTTTGAACATTGACTTATACCACCTCTGATACCCTTCTCTATAAATAGCCACATATTTATATCAGTAAACAATTCAAGTTTAATTTTTGTAATTTTTAACATAGAATCCCATGCTAAGCCTGGGGCAGAAACATAATGCACTGGATCTAATTTATACGTGTCTAAACAATTATCTCGAAAATTTTCAAATATGTCACAAAGTAATAACACATCGGTTTTTAAGTACAAATCTGAATATTCACCAAGTGTTTTAATATGAAATGTATTCCATACATCTTGTGCATGTTTGTAATCTACATCAGATAAGTTACTATCATTTAATAAATTAAAAAAATTATCCTGAGGTGGTAAAGCTGTCTCATTTAACTTTTCCCAGGAATTTATATAATCATAAGGAAATACACCTTTTTTACTTAACAAAGTAAATTCTTCATTGCTTAAATTGTTAAATTCTGATTTTAAATTTTTTAGTTTATTATTTGGTAAATAAGATGCTAAATTACTTAAAGAACTAGCCATAAATCGATATGAATCAATAAATCTTAATGAAATATTAGTTCCATACACATATTTCGTAAATGAAATATATTTTTCTATATTAATTGGTAGCACAGAGGTTCTTCCACTTATTCCGGTAGCTAAATCAATTATTATAAAATGTGAATCATAAGATGATAAATTGTGAAAAATTATTGGAATCACATAACTTTCATTATAATTTAAATTACATTCATTATGAGCTGGTCCTCTATAATTTCCTGTTAAATGACAATGATCTCGAACACGGTCTTGTTGCAACGGTTTTTCACATATATGACAATTTATTGCATTTAAATATTCAATCTTTTAATGAGCCGTCAATGTTTTCATTGGTAATACATTTTTTATTATATCCTCAACATTATAAGCAATCTCTTTTAATTCATTTACAAACCACTGAACGCAATCTTCACCACGATAACTATTATAATAAGATTTAGAGTCATCATATGAATATTTTACATAATATCCAACGCTATGTGCAATATGTGTTTGATATACCCCCTTGGTTTCAATATTTGTCACATTACTATCCAATATACTTTCAAAGTCTGCATAAATAACACATGCATTTCTAATTTTTCTCTTAAAGTTTTTAAACTCAAGTATATTAGAATTTTCATCTGGCATTATCGGTTTAACTGGTCTCAGTCCTAATCCAACACAGTCTTGTAAATGTTCCTTAAACTTGCACTCATATCTAAAGAAATGTAAACATCGATCACATATAAATTTTTTATGATTTGTTTTTGAAAGTTGATTACTAACAAGTCTTGATAAATTCTTTATCCAACAAAAATGAAATTTTATTTTATTGTCACATTCCTCATTATTACTTTCAACAACATCTTCTTCTTCTTCTTCTTCTTCATCTTCTACTTCATAATCACTTTGAATCATTAATAAATGTATATGTTTACTTTCATATATTTTACTTACATATACATTAATAGTTACAAATGTTTTCTTGTTCTTTTTTAAAATATACACATTTATTGTTATATTATTTAGTTTTTCAAATTTTGAAACTTGTGATAACGTCATTGGAAATTTAATACCATTTAAATTAAGACAATTTACATATTTCTTATAAGATGATACTCTCTCGCCATGAATTTTTGATGGATAAAGTGCTGATAATACTGCCCATACAAAACATTTATCATCCTCATTCTGAACATTTATTACAGCCTTTTTTCGTTTTATTTCAACTGGTAAGTCAATAAATGATGAACCATAAAATGGAACAAATTGATTTATATTTACTATCATATTCACTATTTTATATAGAGCCCATCCACTTTGATTTTCTTGAAAAGTTTCTAAATCTTTTAATACAACATCAATAACATTTTCCTTATACCAATGTTTTAAATCTGTTGATACAAAAATTTCATTATTTTTAGTATTAAAATATTTGTATTCAAATATATGTTCTTCTTCTTTAGCTGATGGTAAAACAAATTCACCACAAAATATTACGTTAACTTTTAAAGCACTATATTTTGTTAAAGCATTTTTAATTCTAGATGCAAACATATAAAATGCATCGTTCAAAAATTGTAATGGATCAATGTGACTTAAATTAATTAACACTCCTGTTCTAACACGTCCTTTTAATGATGAATTTATTTCCTGCCATTTGATTCGATCACTACGTTTTAAACTATTTATAGTTCCTCCTCCAACTTTTTGTTTATTTTCTAACAATGTTTGAAAATATTTTAAGACACTTATATTGCTTTCAATGCTTCGCTTATATCCAATTGAATAGGTATTTTTATTATTTTTTAATAACTTATTTAACAACTTTATATTTATTTTATTATAATCAGACCACTTTTTCCACTGAATACTTGAATAATTTGAACTATTCAAATGTTCAATAATTGTTCTCATATGCTTAATAATCTTACAACCGTTATCCATTGTAAATTATATATTTCAGTTTGAAAATCAAAATATAAATCACAATTGTTTTTAAAAGTTCATTTATTTATAGAGTTTTACATAAAAAATATGCATTAATCACTATGTTATACTTTTACAATTTCTATACGAAGTTCTCATGATAACATGTGCTGACGCCGGCTAACACGTGTGCTTCAAGTTACATTCAAGTTACTACGTACAAATTTGTCTACGTTTGGAAAATATTGTTTTATCATATTGCATAAGAATAATTTATATACATAGTTCTCATGAGAACATGTGCTGACGCCGGCTAACACGTGTGCTTCAAATTTCTGGTGAATTCGAAGGAATGCGCTTGTGTCTAAAGTTTCCCATGAGAACATGTGCTGACGCTCACGAAGGAATGCGCTATAAATACACTGTTATAAATAATTTAACACTGTTATTGTAATAGTTATTGTTATAATCTATGTTTAACAATCCTTAAGAATATATATCACAAATTATACTATAACCTTTCATATTATACACCACCATGTGTAATATAACGTCATTATAACATATAACTACTACAACGTCATAATCTTATAACCAATAACAAATCAAACATAAGAATTAATATCGGTATCTCACTCTTTACCATTAGATATTAATTATTACACACGTAATATATAATATCGCTATCTCACTCTTTCATATTATCCCAACTATTACCCCCCCATTGTCTAGCCACGCCACCTCACTCCTCACCCCACCCTTACCCCCTTTTACATTCTTCCAAGTCTAGCCACGCCCCCTCTGCATATCGTGACCTAAATGCATCCCCACTCCAAACTGTCCTAGAACCGGCTCTACTACCCTACTGACGCCTAGAACTAAAATTTTAAATTAAAACGGGTGCAGGGAATGATTAGGCATATTTGCATATGATATACAAATTACATTAAATTAAAAACAATTAATGAGTTAGAATGGAAGTTGGAACTACCTCAAATGTAAAATTGTATTTCGATAATTCGCTATATTTTAGAACAATGGGCTTGTGTCCTCATATTTTAGTGGTCGATTTTTTAATTGTTGATTTAAATTGATGTTAATAAATGTGTATTGGCGTGTCTATTTTATTAAATATCTAAATATTAAAGGAGATATAGCAATTAAAGCAAATTTGAATTTTAGTTTTAGCGTTATAAATTGTCGGCCATATTTGTATGACGTGAAATGCATTTTAGCGTCAGTTATTTGTTGAGTAGGTCAGTGCTGTGGTAATGTTTTGTAGCTGTTGGTAGTCAAATAATCAAGTTAAATTAAAGAAGAATGCCTTTTTATTTTATTTAACCCTTATAATAGCTGTAAATAATATTTGATATTTTGACATATAAATGCATATAGCAGAGATTTATGATCTGTAAGGTTAGTAACCTTACCGAAGGATTATGATGTCACATGCAATTGGAATGTGTACATTGTTTAATCCCTTTAATAATTATAGAGACAAAATGACTTTTTTAATTGTTAATATCTCTTAACATATAAGGAGTTATTAAAAAATAATTGAACATTTGAGGTTCTAGTAACCCACTTTATCAATATACAGTACACTTTTATAGAAATTAAGACATAGGACACAAGCCCATTAGCGACAAAGATTTAAAAAGCTTTGTCTGGAAAAATTACTTAAATACAACATGGGTAATAATGTATAACGTTTCCTTTTATATCAATATTATTTACAAATATTATTTACAGCCCACCAGTGCAAAGATTGCACAAGTCCTAGAAGATACTGTTGGCCAATTTGATAATGATTTATACTGTCAATATAGATAAGATAGACTACCAGCATCGTATTTTGGAAATATTTGCAAAATGCGACCTTTCACAAGTTGCGCATTTGTGATGGCAATGTAAGAATCATCTTGTATAATACAGTAATAACAAGAGATATGCAGTACGGTAAAGTTAATGAGTTGCATGCCGTTACATTATTTGAAAGCGCTCATACAAAGAAGGTTTTACAATCAGGATTATTTATTCACCCTGATTTTCCTTATCTCACTACTAGTCCCGATGGTAGGTATCTATACAATCAGATTTTCATATATTGTTGTTCTAGTTTAAATTATGCTTTTAGGTTTAGTTAAAAATGAAAATGCCATTGTAGAAGTAAAGTGTGTTCCTTCGCTTGCGCAAAAGAGAATAACTTTATTACAAGCAGCAAAAAGTAAAAAAAAACTTCTTTTTAACGTTTGAAAAGTAACCATAATTATTATTACCATGTGATAATATATTGAAAATTTTTCTGCAACAGTATGTTGTACAGAATAAAATTTTATATGTTTTGCTTTTTTGCAGTTACAAGGCCAGCTTGAAATTTCTAATAAAGATATTTGTTATTTTATTGTTTACTCTGGTAAATGGTAAACTTATTTGTCGAAATAATTAAAGGAGATCGAGAATTTTGGATAAACCAAATGAAATCAAACGTGAATAAGTAGAAATCCTTCTACCTAGTAAACATTTTGGAGTCACTTTGACATCATATTGAAGATGTGTCATGATTTTTTTGTCATGAAAGAGTTCATTTATAGTTCAGTTTCTCACAGTCTTTCATATAAAATGTCTACTTTATCGGCTACAAATGGCGAAATTACTCCACCTGTCGGAATAGAAATGAAGATAAAGTTGATGCGAACTATAAATGAAGTGAAATAGTAATAGAAACGTCACTAAATAGGAGACTTCACCAAATTGTTTACTGGTACAGAGAGACAAAAATAAAAATAGAAAATGTAGAGACCTTCATTAAAGTTTTTTTATGTTTTTTAATTATGTACTGACTAAAAAAAATATTTTTAATTTATTCGTTACTTGACCAACTTTAAATTTTAAACTTTGTTAAATTAATAATATTACTTTACACTGGGCCTCTAAACTTTCTCAACGCCCCCTATTTCTAATTTCTAATTTCTAAGTATGAATTTGTTAACAATAATTTCATGAATTTGCAGTACCCTCCAGTTCAGTTCAATAAATTATGTATACAACATATTATTCCTATCAGTTACATTTTTCGTACAAAAAAACAATATTATTGAATTATTTAAATTCTATATTTATTATTGTAATTGGAATTGAACCGATGTAATATCCGGTTCGAAGGATCAAAATGGTGTGTAGCTATATCTAGTCTGAGTTGTAAGGTCAGACTCTTTGTACTTAAAGTGTTTAGTTCGGACTGGTTCCTAGTAAACAGATATACACTACACATATAGTACTTCTAGAGAGGCTAGTAACTTTGCAAATGATAACACTTGTTGATTTCACTTAAAATACATTTATTAATAAACCAACTTCTTGAATTACACACCGCAGGGGCGAGTTAAATCGAATCGTAAACTCTTCTTCTTTCCGTAAAAATCACTCGATTTACTCAAAAGTGGTATTCCTGAAAATTTTACGAAAATTTACGAGCAGAGAAATCGAGCAAAAAAGTGAACATTTGCTCGTCAACTATTTAGCTTGCGAATGTACGATCGAACAGTAAATTTTAGTGATTTTTATTAGTTATCACTGTTTCAGGCAAGAGTATTTAGTAAAATTTGTGTTGCTTGCTCTATTTTTCTGATGTCAATTTTTTAATTTTTTGAAATGTCAAAAAAATAATTATTTGTTGAAGTTAACCTAAAATTTTTCTATTACTTTTTATTTATATTATTATTTATATTTATACTAGCTGACCCGGCGAACTTCGTACCGCCTAACAGTCAATGAATGTCGTGTTACCTTTTAGCTGAACTAATTTAGGCTTTGATGAACGTAATACAATGATACAAAATAATATTTATTAATATATATAGAAACATAAAAGTATTTTATTATGATGAATGATGACGAAAACATACAGAATGAGAATAAAAATTAAAAAAATAATAATAATTAAGTAATTCAAACTCATGTCAGAAAAAAATGATTGAAAACTATGTTGTGCAAATTGGAATACACTCGGATTAATTCATTAATGGGATTTTCATTCAAGCACCTTGTGGTAAACGACATTCTTTGTTTTTTGGTCAGGCGCAAGAACAAATAAAGCGGATGGTTTGCCGACACGTGAGCATGCCACGTACAATTGACCATGAGAAAAACATGCATTTTCTAGATTGAGGCCACAAATAGTCAAGGATTGGCCCTGTGATTTGTTGATCGTCATGGCGAAGGCAAGACGAATCGGGAATTGAATTCGTTTAAACTCAAATGGCATATCCGTTGGGATCATCGGAATCCTTGGAATAAGAACTTCCTCATCTTTAAATTTTCCTTTAAGTATCGACGCGTGAATCACATTGCTCATCAGTTTTTTTATCACCAAACGCGTTCCATTGCACAGTTTTGGTTGGTTTAAATTTCTAAGCATGATGACTACCGAGCCAACCTTAAGTTTTAAATTGTGCGGTGGTAAACCAGGCACATCCAAGGAGTTTAAAAATTCACTTAAATAATTAGTGGCTTCTTCTTCGTTTGTTACACAGTCGATAGATTTGAATGAATACAGAGTACCTACGATTTGATTTTGAATTATAAAATTGAGGTCATCTACATCTTTATTTTTAGCGGCCAAAATTGCTCGCTCACTTAACCATTTAGTATTTTTGTGGTTAGCAATGATATCCGGGAATACTTTGTTGATAAGCACGTCTTTTGATGATA
The DNA here is from genome assembly GCA_963678705.1 of Panorpa germanica. Lineage (NCBI taxonomy): Eukaryota > Metazoa > Arthropoda > Insecta > Mecoptera > Panorpidae > Panorpa > Panorpa germanica. The sequence goes on along the minus strand of OY783219.1, from coordinate 481,163 downwards.
CAAAATTGCAAACATTTTAAGAAAATGAAATCAAACCGCTCGATTTGTCAACAGGAACACGGTCATTACCGATAGTCAGCAATTGCTTCGAGAAATCATCAGCAGATAGATCGTTCAACAATGCAACTCTCATATTTACAGACAGTTGAAGTTTCTTGAAGTCTTGAACAGCCTGACCAATGCATGATGTTCATGAAGCATTTGCTGCAGATCTTGGAGAATTGCTCTTTTCGTAGCTGTGTTGATCCCTTAAAGCCGGTCAAGTTGTTTTTCCATATTGCCCATGAAGTATATTTGCAAGAATTTATGCTGTGCATCTTCTATAGGTTGCAATGATCCAATGCGATGGCAAATCTGGCCTTGAATCTGTAAAGTCTAAGCCATAGTTATAGTTAGATTTACAAACACTTTTTTTACAAACACTTTTTTTTTTCAAATAATAACATGCCAAATACAGAAATCTAACAAACTACATTCCAGATTTTTTTTACAATCATAGAAAATATAGTTTTTAACGTAAATTACCTTAAATGTCGGATTATATCCGTGTTCTTCGATAATTTCCGCCCCAAATGAAGTCATTTGGAAACAGACATTGTATTTTTGAGTGTTCGCTAGAAAATGTCGTGATTCTAGTGTTTCGCCATAAAGCAGGGAGCACAATGGCTCTGGTGGCGGGACCAATGATGGCAATTTCACTTTACCACTAAGGCAGCACAAACCAGGCGTTTCACCAGCAAACCTCAATGCTCCACAATGCTGGCAAACAACGTCCATTGGACCAATGCAAACTAAACGATGCAAGCTGTAGTCGATGGTGCAATCATATAGAAACGCTGCTAGATTCAAATCAATACTTGAACCATTTCTTCTTGCACTTCGAAGATTATTCCTCTGTTCATCTGTACGATAAGCTCGACGATTTCTCGTTTCTAACCTAGCCGTTTCACGGGCTACCTCTCTTTGCTCTTGTGTTTGAGAAGCACGAATTAGGGCCCTTCTTTGCTCCATACTAACGCGGTGCTCTTCTCGTGCAATTTCTCGTTCTTCATCAGATAATTGACTCGCGATATTCCGTTGCCTAATTGCATTACGGCTCCGCTGGGAAAGATTAGATCTTCTAGGACGCGGCATAGTTATTAATATTAATACTGAATGTGCACTCGCATAAAACCACAAAAAACCACTTTCGAGACATAGACAATAGCTCAAAGAGTATATAAGCACTACATATGAATAGCTTATCAAGAAAAATTATAGTTATAGATAACCTATAAAAAGACATTTACACTTTTGTTAACCTGTACAATAAATCTTAGGTATTATTTTCTGAAATTAAAAATTAAATAATTATTAAATAATCTACACAAATTAATGTCTAAAACAAACAAATATAACAGTACCTGAACTTTCGAGACATTTTACAAAAAATAAATTTCTGAACGCACAAATGAATAGTTGTTACAACATGTTGTCATGACAACAAATGTTTGACATGAAATAAACAAATCAGCATTTATTGAAATGATTAAGTATCGAGTTTTCATTGTCGAGTTTTTTAAATTTCGAATTTTCATTGTTTTTAAGATGTATTATGCTATTGTAAGTGTTGTAACAAACCCGTCTTTGTTTTATATATTTTCATTGTTTTTAAGATGTATTATGCTATTCGGGGCGAAGACAAATCCAACGAATCAATAACCATGAATATTGGTTCAGCAGATCTCGAGTTATAAGTGTTGCAACAAACCCGTCTTTCTTTTATATATTAAGATTAATTTATATTAATATTTATATTATATTAATATTAATTAAGCTTTATATTAATTTAATAAAAATGACATCTATAAGAAGTATTGCTTTAAATAATTTAGCTATGCTTGAAGAAACGGAGTTAAATTATATGGAAAATGAAATACAGTTAAGAAAATACAACCATTATAAACACTTAATTAGTAGATCTTATTTATAATAGAATATACTGTTTATTTATTAATAAAATTAGAAACAGTATATTGTGTTTATTCTTAACTATACTTATTAAAATAAGTGCTGTTTTTTTAATCTATCATAATTTAACAAATATAATGTATTCTAATATTCTATTAATGCATATGATTTTTAAAATCCAATTGTGAAATGATTAAAAGTTCTAAAAAATTAATAAATAGGAGAATATATAAATTATTATGCAAACTCCGTATTCAATATTAAATTTGTACTATACTAAGATAAATGCTTCTTATAAAATCCAGAAAAACGGTAGAAATAATAGTTTAACCAGATAATGACAAACTTACAAAAAATATTTAAATTAATTTAAATTTCCCGCATTTTGCTGGTCTACAAAACGTTCTACACAATATATTCAATCGAATAGAGAATGTTAGTTTCGATTGTATTCAGGAATAGTGTTTTCAATTGTGATCGAATCTTACTTCACTCGTTTAGATCGAATCTGTTCGATTGCGAACATTGCTCGCAAAATTCAGGAATAGGGCCCCTTGGGTTTGCATAATAATTTATATATTCTCGTATTTATTGATTTTATAGAACTTTTAATCATTTAACAATTGCATTTTAAAAATTATATGCATTAATAGAATATTAGAATACATTATATTTGTTAAATTACGATAGATTAAAAAAACAGCACTTATTTTAATACGTGTATTTAAGAATAAACACAATATACTGTTTCTAATTTTATTAATACATAAACAGTATATTCTATTATAAATAAGATTCTATTATAAATATAATAAACTAGCTTTTACCCCCGTCGCAAGCGACGTTTGTTTTTTATGAGTAGCTTGAATTTCATGTCAAAATTTAATTCCATTTTTAAATTGAAATAATAAATAAACTCGTCCTATATTGATTTTAAATTTAATAACAAATAATTTTTCATACAAACTGACTAAGAAAATACATTATTTATATCAAAATAAAAAATATTTTGAATTTATGCGATATTTGGACACCTTTTTTTCAAAATTTCTGATTTTTTTTTCGATTCGTAAATAAGTTACCAAGGTTAGCCTATATACAAAATTTAAACTTTTTAGCACAATTCTTACTCTCGGCAAATACTACCCCCGTGCCCCCCAATAAAATATTGAATTTTTTTTTTAATAATAATATACTTAATTATTCTAGAATCCAGAAAATCATTTTTCTCTAAAGTTCTCTACCGGGCCCCCGAATTTCTTTAACCCCCCCTTTTTCAATTTTTGAATTTCTAATTTTTGAGAAATGTCAGCATTGAATACCTTAATGCACATGCAAAATTTCAACTTTCTATCTTATACGAATTAAAAGTAATACAGCAAAAAAGGGATCACTTTTTTCCAGTTTTTCTAAAATTACGGGTTTTCAGGAAATTCAGGGAAAAAACCCGGGACGCCAAAAGTCTTAGAATTTTTTCCTCTACGCAATAGGAAATTTTTAAAAACTTCCCTGGAGCCGTTTTCGAGATGCCATACAAAATTCGAACCAAACATATAAACACATAAACATATAAGAATATAAATATACACCTGGGACATTATAATATACTTGAGTTTACCCCCGTCGCAATGCGACGTCTTTTTGGTGTGTATCATTTGAATCCAATAAAATAACTCGTAATTAAATTTCATATTTAACTGTTCTATTTTTAAATTGAAATAATAAATAAACTCGCGCACATATACACACATATAAATTGACTAAAAAAATATTATTTTTTTTTCAAAATAAAAAATATTTTCAATTTATGCGTTATTTGACCAACTTTTTTTCAAAATTTGGGATTTTTTTTTTCGATTCGTAAATAAGTTACCAAGGTTAGCCTACATACAAAATTTCAATTTTCTAGCACAATTTTTACTCTCGGGAAATACTGCCCCCGTGCCCCCCAATAAAATTTTGAAATTTTGTATTTTTTTTTAATAATAATATACTTAATTATTCTAGAATCCAGAATATGAACTTTCTCCAAAGTTCCCTACCGAGCCCCCGAATTTCTTCAACCCCCCCTTTTTCAATTTTTGAATTTCTACTTTTTGAGAAATGTCAGCATTGAATACCTTAATACACATGCAAAATTTCAACTTTCTATCTTTTACGACTTAAAAGTAATGCAGCAAAAAAGGGATCACTTTTTTTCCAGTTTTTCCAAAATTACGGGTTTCCAGGAAATTCAGGGAAAAATCCAGGGACGCCAAAAGTCTTAGAATTTTTTTCTCTACGAAATAGGAAATTTTTAAAAACTTCCCTGGAGCCGTTTTCGAGATGCCATACAAAATTCGAACCAAACATATAAGAATATAAGATCATAAGATCATAAATATACACCTGGGACATTATAATATACTAGCTTTTACCCCCGTCGCAAGCGACGTCTGTCTTTTGTGTATGGCTTTAATTTCATGTCAAATTTAATTTCCATTTTAAAATTTAAATATTTAACTTGTTCTATATAAATTTTACATACAAAAATAAATAATTTTTCATATAAATTGACTAAGAAAATATATTTTTTTTAACAAAATAAAAAATATTTTCGATTTATGCGTTATTTGACTAACATTTTTAAAAAATTTGGGATTTTTTTGTTTGATTCGTAAATAAGTTACCAAGGTTAGCCTATATACAAAATTTCAAGTTTTTTGCACAATTTTTACTTTCGGCAAAAACTGCCCCCGTGCCCCCAAATAAAATTTTGAAATTTTGAATTTTTTTTTTATTAATAATATACTTAATTATTCTAGAACCCAGAATATGAACTTTCTCCAACGTTCCCTACCGAGCCCCCGAATTTCTTCAACCCCCCACTTTTCAATTTTTGAATTTCTAATTTTTGAGATATGTCAACATTGATTACCTTAATACACATGCAAAATTTCAACTTTCTATCTTTTACGAATTAAAAGTAATACTGCAAAAAAGGGCTCACTTTTTTCCAGTTTTTCCAAAATTACGGGTTTCCAGGAAATTCAGGGAAAAATCCGGGGACGTCAAAAGTCTTAGAATTTTTTTCTCTACGAAATAGGAAATTTTTAAAAACTTTCCTGGAGCCGTTTTCGAGATGCCATACAAAATTCGAACCAAACATATAAACACATAAACATATAAGAATATAGATATACACTTGGGTCATTATAATATACTTGAGTTTATCCCCGTCGCAATGCGACGTCTTTTTGGCGTGTATCATTTGAATCCAATAAAATAATTCGTAATTAAATTTCATATTTAACTGTTCTATTTTTAAATTGAAATAATAAATAAACTCGCGCACATATACACACATATAAATTGACTAAAAAAATATTATTTTTTTTTCAAAATAAAAAATATTTTCAATTTATGAGTTATTTGACCAACTTTTTTTCAAAATTTGGAATTTTTTTTTTTGATTTGTAAATAAGTTACCAAGGTTAGCGTATACACAAAATTTCAACTTTCTAGCACAATTTGTACTCTCGGCAAATACTGCCCCCCAATAAAATTTTGAAATTTTGAATTTTTTTTTATTAATAATATACTTAATTATTCTAGAATCCAGAATATGAACTTTTTCCAACGTTCCTTACCGGGCCCCCGAATTTCTTCAAGCCCCCCTTTTTCAATTTTTAAATTGCTACTTTTTCAGAAATGTCAGCATTAAAAAGCTTAATGCACATGCAAAATTTCAACTTTCTATCTTTTACGACTTAAAAGTAATACACCAAAAAAGGGTACACTTTTTTCCAGTTTTTCCAAAATTACGGGTTTCCAGGAAATTCAGGGAAAAATCCGGGGACGCCAAAAGTCTTAAAATTTTTTTCTCTACAAAATAGGAAATTTTTAAAAACTTCCATGGAGCCGTTTTCGAGCTACCATACGAATCGCGTAAACATATAAGAATATAAGAATATAAACATATAAGAAAACAAACATACACCTCGGACATTATAATATAAGATGATAATCTATTAATTAAGTGTTTTGGCTACGTCTAGTTTCTGATTCTAATGGTTGTATTTTCTTAACTGTATTTCATTTTCCATATAATTTAACTCCGTTTCTTCAAGCATAGCTAAATTATTTAAAGCAATACTTCTTAATATTATATTTTTTTAAATTATTATAAATAATATATTAATTTAATAAAAATATAAATATTTTTATTAAATTAATATAAAGCGCAATAAAAAGTAATAGAAAAATTTTAGGTTAACTTCACACAAATATTTATTTTTTTGACATTTCTATAAATCTTCTAAATACTCTTGCCTGAAACAGTGAAAACTAATAAAAATCACTAAAATTTACTGTTCGATCGTACATTCGCAAGCTAAATAGTTGACGTGCTAATGTTCACTTTTTTGTTCGATTTCTCTGCTCGTAAATTTTCGAAAAATTTTCAGGAATAGCACTTTTGAGTAAATCGAGTGATTTTTACGGAAAGAAGAAGAGTTTACGATTCGATTGAACTCAGGAATAGCGCCCCAGGTTAGGAAACAGCAATCTAGCATTGCATCAGTCGCAGCTTGGATGGATTGTAACAGGGCATTGTGTATCAAATATGGAACGTAACACAACTTGTTTACATACATCAACACGGTTGGTTCAAAGTCAATTTCAGACATTTTGGGAAATAGAAGAATCACCATTAGTTAGGGCACTATCATTAGAAGAAGAAGCTTGCGAGAAGCACTTCCTGCAACATGTTAGTCAAGACAACACAGGTAGATTTACAGTTAGAATTCCGCTGAAGGAGTCCCCAGATCGGCTGGGCGACTCAAAGGCTTACGCATTGAAACGATTCTATGCACTTGAGAAACGATTAGCAAAAAACTCAAGTCTAATGCAACAATACACTGAATTTATGAGCAACTATGAACGTCTCGGACATATGTCTAGAGTTCATTCAGATGACAATAATACGAACAGCTATTATTTACCACATCATGGTGTGCTCAAACTTTCGAGTACGACAACAAAATTGAGAGTAGTGTTTGACGGCTCTATGACAATGACGTCTGGAGTCTCTCTCAATAATATTCAATCTGTAGGGCCCACGATACAATCAAGTCTTCTGTCAATCTTACTTAGGTTCAGGGCACATAGATATGTGGCTACATATTATATTGGAATTTACCATTCCAAGACATGTACTATGCATAGATCCCACATCTATAGAACTACATGGTTTCTGCGATGCTTCATTACAAGCATACGGAGCATGTGTTTATGTCAAAAGTATTAACGCGAATGGTGACGCCAAGGTTAAACTGTTATGTGCGAAATCTAGAGTAGCACCCTTAAAGGCACTTACAGTTCCACGACTTGAACTATGTGGGGCTAGTATTTTGACAGACCTAATGAAACAGGTTAAAGCATCCCTTAATCTAACTGTCACGAGAACAATATTGTATTCAACAATTGTGTTGGCATGGATTAAAACTCCATCTAATCAGCTAAAAACATTTGTTGCAAACAGAGTTGCTCACATTCAGCGTAACACCAATGCAGATTGTTGGTCCCACATATCAACGAATCAAAACCCAGCTGATCTTATATCCCGCGGTTTAGATGCTAGTGAATTGAGAAATGCTTCTTTATGGTGGAAAGGTCCAGGTTGGTTGCACTTAACACCGACACACTGGCCAATCCCAAACGACTTGGAAATATTAGATTTACCTGAAGTCAAACCGCCAGTAATTATCAATGCACTTAGCAAAACGGTACATGACATATTTACCAGATATTCAAATCTAAACAGGCTCGTTCGAATCGCAGCCTATTGTTCACGTTTTATAAATAATGCTCGCGCACTGCGAGGCAACAGAAGTACAGGTGTTTTAACTTCTGTTGAATTAGAAACAGCTACTAACAAATTGATTCGGATAGCACAGGAACAAGAATTTTGTAAAGAACTGACATTATTGCACAAAGGACAATCCGTCAGTAACAGTAGTAATCTGCGTTCATTACAACCCTTTGTTGACACACTTGGTTTAATTCGAGTGGGCGGAAGACTTAAACATTCAGACATTGCATATGATTTCAAACACCCGATTCTTTTACCCAAGGCACACGCGATCACAAAACTGATTATGAAAGCAAAGCATTTAGAATGTTTGCACCCAGGTCCGCAGGGACTATTATATTCTATTAGAGAAAAATACTGGCCTATCTCAGGGCGCACACTTGCTAAGCAAGTCACCAAAGAATGCATAATTTGTATGAAACACAAACCCGCTTCTTATTATGCACCATTAGGTGACTTGCCAGTTGAACGCATAACAGCCGTTTACCCGTTTAGCACAACAGGTATTGATTATGCAGGTCCAGTAATGATCAAAAATAGATATGGTAGGAATTCTAAATTATTAAAGTCATACATAGCATTATTTGTTTGTTTTACTACTACAGCTGTACATCTTAAATTGGTAACAGATCTTACTACGCAAGCATTCCTGTTAGCATTTCAACGATTTATCGCACGTAGAGGTACGCCTGCACAAGTATTTTCTGACAATGGAACAAATTTTGTAGGCGCTAGAAATTATCTGAGAGACCTAGGTCAACTATTATCAGATACATCATTCCAACATACTGTATGTACTACTGTAGAATCTCGCGGAATTTCTTGGAAATTTATACCTCCACGATCAATACATCATGGGGGTCTGTGAGAAGCTGCAGTAAAATCCGTCAAACATCACCTTCGACGTGTAATGCACAATTCGAATTTAACTTTTGAGGATTTATATACTGTATTAACTCAAATAGAATCAATTATAAATTCAAGACCTCTCACTGCCCTTTCTACTAATCCTAATGACCTATATCCTCTCTGTCCTGGACATTTTCTCATTGGTCGACCTCCAGTCTCCACTCTGGGAACTGCCGAGGACACACCAGTTAAAACAAGATTAACTGCCTTCAATATTATCCAACAGATGAGGACGACATTTTGGAAACGCTGGCACAAGGAATATCTGAACATACTCCAACAGCGTACCAAATGGCAGCACGCACAAATGGACCACAGGAAGAGTTCTAGAATTGCACCCTGGAAAGGATGGAATCGTACGAGTCGTCTCTATCAAGACTCCAGGAGGAACCCACCAAAGAGCTATTCAAAAAATCTGCCACCTACAATCCCCAGATCTCGAATAATTCGCATCTTAAATAATATGAAACTTAATTAATGTAATTAATAGGAACCGTTTCATAGCGGCCAGGATGTTTGCGAATTTCTTTAATTTTAAGGTTTAAATATTAAATGATGACCAACCGCCACCTAGTTGTCTAACTTAAGGAACCAAGTCCGTAGTTATAGACGATACGAAGCAAACATAATGCATTGCGTAATATCTGTAGGTGGACAACGGTACTTTTTGTCTACTGACACGTAACTGATGCCTTGCATCATTGCCGACATTTAAACCACCCTTACTTTTTTGACCGTCAACGCAACAGGTTGCTCTCTTAACATTAAGGGTCTAAATTAGCAACATATATATATACATTGTTATTTTGTACACGTGCTTTTTCTGCTTATTTCAAATAAATTCATTTAATTATTAAATAGTGTGTTTCTCTGTGAATTCTTAATAAAAATACAGTCCACTACTAAATGTAAATTACCAACATCAGATTTACATAAACACTTGGTTTTTTCGTGTTTTAATCGACAAGAAACAATCAAGACAACGCTTAACATTGTGATTTGAGTTACATCGAGAATCACGACATTTTGCGCCAACAAAAAAATTTGTACAGAAGTGCCCTATGCCCGTTCAAAAGTGCCCCAAGAGGGAGGCAGTTTTGAACAAATTCGGCTTTTTAAAAAACTGAAAATTTCAACATAAGATTTTTATCAAACTGAAGAGTCTCTTCGTTCTTATACTTATCAAAGATTAAGGAAGCTACTAAAAATATGTTGTTTTAATTTCGGTTTGCAATTGATTTGTTATGGGACATAATGTAAAATATGTGCTAAGATGCCAACTTCTCTCCTATCAATATAAGCAAAGCGCCTCCGATATTTGGATGTATAACTCTTAGAAAGCAATAGGCTTATGTCCTATGTCTTAATTTCTATAAAATTGTACTATATATTGATAAAGTTGGTTACTAGAACATCAAATGTTAAATTACTTTTTAATAACTCCTTATATGTTAGGAGATATTAACAATTCAAAAAGTCATTTTGTATCTTTAATTATTAAAGGAATTCAACGTTGTACACATTCCAACTTCATGTGACATCACAAACGCTAGTTGTTATCTCTTTTATACGACAGAGCGTAAAAGATATATATTCTTTTCAGAACTCTGACAAGTTTACAGGTTACCAACCTTACAGCTCATAAATCTCTGCTATATGTATTTATATATCAAAATATCCAATATTATTTACAATTATTTCAAGGAACAATCAAATTCAAATATTATGTCTGTCGTAACCGGGTTAAATAAAATAAAAACTTATTATTCTTTGACTTGACTTACACACCTACAAAACATTACCACAGCACTGAGCTACTCAACAAATAACTGATGTATGCAATGCATTTTACGTCATACAAATATGGCTGACCATTTCTAGCGCTAAAACTACAATTCAAGTTTTAAATTGCTATATCTTCGTCAACATGAAGATATTTAATAAAATAGACATGCCAATACACATTTAATAACATCAATTTCAATCAAAAATTTAAAAATCGACCACTAAAAAATAGGGACACAAGCCCATTGAAAATTAGGTATGTCCTGACTATTGCATTCCTACTAAATGTTATTTCATGATCCACAAATTTCTTTTTCTAACAATTATTTGCATATTTGATTTTACATAGAAAATATTCAAGATTTTAGTAGATTTTCAGTTTCGTTCAATGAATTAAAAGTTTTAAAAATATATTTTTAAAAAAAGTTTTAAAGTTATTAATTAGTTATACCTTTAAATATAAATCTTTGAGAAACAGCCAAACAAGATATTACCTTATTAGATTAAAATAAAGAAATTTATTCATTTTTAAAGCAAAAGAAAAATTATTAAATAGCTGTCCTTGTAAATATAAATCAAATAAAAACCCTTAAAAAAATGTTTAATGAAGCCGAAGTAATTTGCGACTGCCATTGCCTTGGTACTACAGATGCGGATGAGAAAGGGTGGAAATGGTGAAGGGTCGAAGAATGAAGGAAGCATATTTCAACAGCCAAATAGAAGATAGAAGATGTATCTTGACGAAGATATTTTGAAAATAAGTCGTGGTATAATGAGACTAACTGAAAGAACAAAGATAACTTCCACAAGAACGACTAATATACTTTGCTACTCTAGATCAGGGATTGTAAACCTTTATTTTTTCTTCTAATTCCTTTTTTTTTTATTGACATCCCAGATTTTTACAATTTGTAAATTTATTAATGGTATAGAGAATAGTAGTATGCAAGTAATGATTTCTTTTTGTCAAGATAAAATTGAATAAAATAAACAATATTAAGAGCGATAAGAGTATTTCTCTAAAAAGCCCAATATCCAAAAAAAAAAAAATTATTTACAAAAAAAAATTACATTAATCGTATCCTGTTAAGCCTCATTCCCACTCACAGTTTTGATATTTAATTTACTGTTTCATTCCTAGTCACATTCGTGTTTTAATTTGAGTTTAGTTAATGTGCATCAAGCACATGCGTTTTTAGTAATATAAATTTTCACAGTTCGACAGTTGGACAAAATTGAAGGTGAAATAATTAAATTTTCTGTGTTTAATAACAATTAGTAATAGAAATTGTTTTTATTTCTATATTTTTGACAAACTGACATTACATTTCTTTTAAATATAAATCCTACTGCATTTTTACAGATTGTCACATTTTGGAGGTTATAATATAATATAGTTTTTCTTAATTTAAAACATTGGACCTTGTAAGGTTCTAGAAAAACTAAGAAAACTTAAAAAATAAATTAAATTAAAAATGATACTGTCAATGACTACGTGTATTGCCATATGCTAAATAATTTAAATTAAATACAAAATAAAAAATTAAATTAAAGCAGTGAGTGAGAATGATACTTAATTGTTATACATACTTTTTTTTTAAATATATTTATTTGAGTGCATCAACTTTTAATAGTTATCAGCAATTTAAATGAATGTAAACATTTTCATAATGCAATATATAATTTTTTTTCTATTTCAAATATTTCCATTATTGCTTTTCAAATAACTTCATTATTCATCATTCAATATCCTTTTATCTTTATGGGCTCATCTGTTTCTATTTCAACAATAACTGCATCAGGATACCATAACTGCAATGTTCCACATTGCATTTCCAATGCACATTCCATTTATGCTAGAAGAAGTTCTTCTATTAGCACTTTTCTTTTATTATTGTGTATCACTTTTCTACATGTCTTCCAGTTGTATTTTCCTATTTAATTTCTCCCGGTACACTTATATTCTTTCAACTACATATATCCATCTCTTTTTATAAAGCGGTTTTTTTTAATTAAAAAAATAAATCCGTTACTTTTGAAACCCTGTCAGTTTTTTTTACATTTTTTCAAATTTTTTTAACAACCACAAATTGTTTATGCACATTATTGAAATGCACCATGAATTGCTCGTCCGGGGCAAGGACCCCGGTTTGCCTCCCCCTTTCTTCTAGATTCGGGACTGATAGAGTAATAGACAGATAGATATTGACAAAAAAATTCATTCCTCTTTCACTGTGGAGTGTAGGGATAGATTCATGTTTCATCCATTGTCACATATCGCATAAAAAATCATTTCCATTTCGCCTAAACAACTCCAATCAGCGCTCCACATCATCAGCTCGTTGTTGTCGTTGGTCAACAGTGAATAAATGCGGTACCCACTTCGGACAGAGCTTTCTCATGGACAATAGTTTCATGGAAAATAGTGCCTTCTGATATCTGTCAGGTGTCAGCTATCTCACGCAACTTCCAAAACAATGTTATGTACTTTCTTCTGTTGTCTGGATGAACTGCTAATATCTGCCGACCCATCAACGGTGTTCGTACAGACGCGTTTAACATCAGCAAACCACTTACCTAACATTTGTCTCGATGGAGCAGAGTCCGAAGAATATTTTTGAAGTCATTACTTTGCTTCCGTACTATTTAAAGTAGCGTTACTAAAACTACTGTTACTCGTCAATTAATGCCTTAGAGAATATGTATATAGAGAGGAAATAGCCTATATTTCCTATAGACTAAAAGTGTGTGTTTGGGCGAATGTGGTGCCCGGGTATTTCACCAAAAGTAGTCAGGAAGTCTTCGAAGTTCGTGAACTCAATATGAATTTAAAAGTATATTTATTTCATACAAAGTTACACATTGGGGTCGTAAATCCCAACAGAATTACACAATTAAACACTTATCCTAATAATTAATAATAATGAATGTATATAAATGTATGTGAATGTCTTAATGTATATATTTTAATATTAAATTGTACTGTTTATTTAATACGTGTTATCTCGTTGAGAGCTGGTTCGAAAAGGGGTGATTTGAGTACAATACATTTAACACTTAAAAATAGGAAGGAGTGGGGATGTACCCATAATACAATTTGTGAACATAGTTGAACGAAAATGGGTAATAAAATTATTGCCAACAACAAGAAATGTAAGTCTGGATTTACACGTCCCAGATCAAAATGTACAGGCGACACTCAATAAAGTTCATTTACACTTTTGCCTTAAAAACATGTAAAATTAGGTTATATTATAATTGTATTTTGATGCATGTTTTTGTCCATACTCCCCCCCTTGATAAATTGGGTTTATCAAAATGAATTCACTGGTAAAAAGGGCTGAACGTCTGACAGCACGTTTGATCTCTCCTGGTTGAGTTTTCAAGGTGGCGGCTCTCGGAGTGTTGTCGTTGCCTGCAGTGAGATATGTTATGCGTCCCATTATCCAATGAGTAGGAGGTATATTGTCTTCTTGTACTATTACAAGTGATCCGATTTCTAGATCCAGGGTGCTTGATGTGTTCCATTTTGCGCGCTGTTGACAGAAGTGGATATAGTCTGTATACCATCGTTGTATCTGCTGGAATCTTCTCATGTTGTTGAGGTTCACTGGCGCTCCTGGAGTAGGCATAGCACTGCTGATTTGTCGACCTATGATTAAGTGTCCGGGAGTAAAGGGAATAAGGTCATCTGGATTGGGTGACATGGGGTACATTGCTTGGGAGTTCAATATTGCTTTATTCTTAGTTAATTTATAGAAAGTACTAGCTTTTACCCCGTCGCAAAGCGACGTCTGTTTAATATATATTATTTGAATTTCATAAAGTAATACGTAATTTCATTTCAAATTTTTCATATTAAAATTAGAAAAGCACTGTCGCTATTTTTGAGATATCATACTCGTACATGAAATAAATAAATATTTTAAAATGAAAATGTTGTATTTCATCTTATAATATGATCTACTACTTTAAAATTGCTTATTGGAACAAATATTCTACAGGATTTACTTATTATATCATATCAAAAAATTTACAATTCTAGTTTTATAATAATTTTTAAATGTTTCATAATTAAATTTAAATATTTCTGTTAAATATATTAAATATAGATTTATATATATCGTCTTCATTTTTCGTACACTTTAATATACATAATTAAAATTATTTCTTCATTGACCAGTAAACAGTATCCTTTGTATTTTTCATGTTGTTATCATTTTTGTTGTTTCTTCATAAACGTATAGCTATTAACGCACTGTCGTTTCAGATTGTCATGCCTTAATCGGTGTGGATAAAACATCTTCTGTGATAGTAGGACAGTAGTCTTCTGTGATGTTGGCGGTTATTATCTCATTACTATTCCAGGTTTAGCATTTAAATAGTAGCACTTTATTATTCCCCTCCTAAAAGAAGCATTCTTAATAAATAAATAAAGAAAATATACTGAATGCAAAAAAAATAAATTATGCACTTACAGTTTGTACATGTGATGAACAGCACTAATATCTGCTTCATTGAATTGTTTATCAGAATAATAGATAATGAATTTCCCGTAAGCCGGGTCTTTGTTGTATTTTATAAATATACACGATCAACTAAAATCTTCTTATTGCCACGGCCCTTTTTTCGCTCTGTAAATTACAATAACATTAATTTACATCGTACTTGCATAATCGTCTTAAACAACATGAAGAATATATTGTATTTATTTTTAATAAAATGATAATATAGAATAGTAATAATGTTTGTAGTAGTTATTTCACAAAAATTAAACACAAAAATAATGTTTTGCAACATCAAACGTATTAATTCATTTGTTTAAAAATCTATTTAAAAAGCATAATACCTGAGAATGTTATGTTATTTTAAAGAATCTCAGCATAATGATATGATTGTATCATCATGCTGATATATATAATTGTGTCGTAAAGGTATTTTAGGTTACTTTTCAACGTATTTCAGACAAATGATTCTTCCATACTGGTAGGTCGAGACACACTTTATACACTTCTTAGTTGCAAAGACCTAAAACTTAATATGTACTATATTAATATTAATATTTAATGTTAATTATTTGTAATAGCAATATTCGTATTAATAATTAATAATATGAAAGCATAATTTATAATTTAAAAAGGAAATATTCTTTTTAGTTAATTTATCTGCAAACGTTGTAATAAAAATACTGATCTGGTAACAATTATTACACATTAGACTACACTTAAAAATGTATTACGATTAATGATTTGTAAATAAGAGTATTTTTCTAAACGTTATCAAATAAATCATGCGACAACACCAGCGAGCAGGTAAAGAATATGAAACAAATTTTTAAAATATATTATTCATATGATAATGTAGCATGCATGTAGTTATGTAGAAGTTATTTCAATATGAATATGACTGAATTTTATAAATTTGAAACTTCGTTGTCGGGAGAGGAGAGGACCAACATAGGATTATAAAAAGGAAAGAATTCATAAAAGGATATGTGGTAATCTGAAAACAAATAAAATGCCAATAACATACAATATAATATATATAACACTTACATCTAAAAGTAAATAATAAAGTAATAATGAGTACTTAAATAATAAATCTCAATTATACCTATCTAAAAGCAATTAAATGATAATCTCACTCTCCCGATCAGAGTATTTGTTTAACAAATGACTGCTAAAAGAAAAATACGGAAAGAGAATTTAAAATTTAAGAACACTACTATTTGGCTTGAAAACAATGAAATATAACACTATTACTATTAAAACACGAAAAGCAGGTAAAATGGCAAAGAGTACATCGCTTCGTACACACAATATAATATATATAACACTTTCATCTAAGGGTAAATAATAAAATAAAAATGAGAACTCAAATAATAAATCTCAATTATATCTATCTAAAAGCAATTAAATGATAATCTCACTCTCCCGATCAGAGTATTTGTTTAACAAATGAAAGCCAATAGAAAAATACGTAAAGAGAATCTAAAATTTAAGAGTAAATAATAAAATAATAATAAGAACTTAAATAATAAATCTCAATTATACCTATCTAAAAGCAATTAAATGATAATCTCACTCTCCCGACCAGAGTATTTGTTTAACAAATAAAAGCCAATAGAAAAATACGTAAAGAGAATCTAAAATTTAAGAGTAAATAATAAAATAATAATAAGAACTTAAATAATAAATCTCAATTATACCTATCTAAAAGCAATCAAATGATAATCTCACTCTCCCGACCAGAGTATTTGTTTAACAAATGAAAGCCAATAGAAAAATACGTAAAGAGAATCTAAAATTTAAGAGCAAATAATAAAATAATAATAAGAACTTAAATAATAAATCTCAATTATACCTATCTAAAAGTAATCAAATGATAATCTCACTCTCCCGACCAGAGTATTTGTTTAACAAATGAAAGCCAATAGAAAAATACGTAAAGAGAATCTAAAATTTAAGAGTAAATAATAAAATAATAATAAGAACTTAAATAATAAATCTCAATTATACCTATCTAAAAGCAATCAAATGATAATCTCACTCTCCCGACCAGAGTATTTGTTTAACAAATGAAAGCCAATAGAAAAATACGTAAAGAGAATCTAAAATTTAAGAGTAAATAATAAAATAATAATAAGAACTTAAATAATAAATCTCAATTATACCTATCTAAAAGCAATCAAATGATAATCTCACTCTCCCGACCAGAGTATTTGTTTAACAAATGAAAGCCAATAGAAAAATACGTAAAGAGAATCTAAAATTTAAAGCACTATTTGGGTTAAAAATGATAAAATAAAACATCATTACTTATAAAACACGGAAAACAGGTGAAATCGCAAAGAGTAAATAATTTCGAACCGTAAAGACGATGGAAGGTTTTTAAGGTTAATAGTTTAATTATGTAAAAATTAATGTGAACTATATAATAAAAAAATAATGAGAACTTAAAAAATAAATCTCAATTATATCTATCTAGAAGCAATTAAATGATAATCTCACTCTCCCGATCAGAGTATTTGTTTAACAAATGACTGCCAAAAGAAAAATACGTAAAGAGAATCTAAAATTTAAGGACACTATTATTTGACTTGAACATGATGAATTATAATATTATTACTTATAAAACTCAAATAGCAAAAGGTATTGGAGGTATCTATTCTAATAGAAGTACATTTTTATAAACAACATTGGATGTAAATATATCTTTCTTTGATTTAGTAACAGAAGTTAATGTTTCAATTTTTAAATTATTGGATGATTTAACCCTTGAAAACGCGACATATAATTGGCCATGAGTAAAAACGGGTTCCCGTAATAAAACACCTACTTTTTCAAAAGTTTGACCTTGTGATTTATTTATTGTCATAGCAAATGCTAATCGAACAGGAAACTGAACTCTTTTAAGTATAAATGGAAGATTTATATCAGAAGGAGCTAAAACTATTTTAGGAATAAGAGCGCGATCACCAGTGTGACTTCCAGTAATTATTTCTGTATCTATTACAGATGTATACATATGTTTTACAATTAAACGGGTTCCATTACAAAGTCCACTATTAGCATTCATATTTCTTAAGAGCATTATAATTGCACCTATTTTTAAATTTAATTTATGTGGAGGCATACCCGATGGTGTCAAACTATTTAAAAATTCTACTGGGAAATGATTTTGTTCTGCATCAGAATCAGTTGAAACAGAGTCATGACTTAGACAGCAAAATTGTTCCCCATCCAATAAATTTAAAATTTTTTCATTAATCTGTAATGTGTCTTCATTTAATGGACATAAAATTACGCGAGATTTTAATTCATCAACACTAACTAAATTAATATCGCCGTATATTTCATCAACTAATGGTTTGTCAGAAATGAATTTATTTGGAATTTTAACCATGTTTACTACACTATCTGGACTATCATTAATTAGTCCATCTCCAAGTTGTAATAACCACGTTTTGAAATCGATTTCTTCTTGCGCAACTCTCATATTAATTGTCAGATGCTTAATTTTGAAAAGTGGCCATAAACTGCTATTTTGCATGCATGTTGAAACTATATCCGCAACCGTTCCGCGTTTAACAACAGGAAGACATTGTCGAAAATCTCCTCCTAGTAAAATGATTTTATTTCCAAATGGCTTATTATTTTTCATTAAATCGCGAAGGCACATATCTACTACATCTAAAGCAAAGTAAGGCGCCATTGTAACCTCGTCCCATATAATTAACTTAGCTGACTTTAATAATTTCCCATCAATAGAGTTGTGCCTTATGGATGAAGTTGAATTTCCATCTAGGGGAACCGGCAATTTAAATTGCGAATGGATCGTTCTACCTGATTTTAGTAACATAGCTGCTATTCCTGTCCAAGCGACAGGTATAGCAGTTAATCCCATTCCACGTACGACGTGTAATAAAGTAGTATATAGAAATGTTTTCCCAGAACCACCCGACCCATGAATAAAGAAATATCTTTGCTCTTCATTATCGTTGTTTATGCAAAGCATTATTTCATCAAATACGTTTTTCTGATCTGAATTTAATTGACTACTAAAATTAACCCCTTGCTCAAATTCTTCTACTTGGTTAAATGTTTCCCTAACTAAAACTAAATTTGCATTACGATATTCCAGAAATCCAAAATCAGTATAATTGAAATTATGTAATTTAAAAATATCAATGATATCATTGATAGCTAACTGTTGAGCAGTTTCTTGGTTATAAGTTAAACTATAATCCTCGCATAAAATGACTTTATGATTTTCCCATAATAAGTTAGGATCGCAGGGTTCGCAAAAAATACAAATAAAAGCAAATAGCTGTCGTAGCTGTTTGGGCATTTTACAAATTGAAGCATCATCTAAACAACGATCCCATTGAGTAACATCACTCAATAAACCTAATTGTTTTGCTGTTTCGTGGAAAGTGGAATATTCGATTCCATTGAGAGTTCGCAAGTCTTTGAAACATGTAGCGCCGCGTACATGAAGCAACAATAACCTTAAATAAAACCTTTCACCTTCTTTAGGACTAACACTATACATTCTCGGAATTATCAAATGACTTATGCGCTGTCTTAAAGTCCATGTCTTTTTGCGATCAAAAATGTAATGTTCGGGTATTTCCGTATACAAACAAGTTTTAGCCTCTACCGATGTTGAATTTAATTTAAACCAAGCCGTTAATGTAGTTTCTGAAGATTTTGCTAATGCAGATTCTTCATTTCCTTCGGTAAATAAAATATTTTGCTGGTTTTCTAAATGAACTGCTAACCTATAAATAGTGTGTGTTTTAAATTGCAGATCGAATGCAAATATTCTCCACATGGCTTCTGGTGGTGATACATATCGCGCGTCTAAGTAAAATGAAACTTCATCCCAGTCTAATTGTGCTTGTCCTTCAGATGTTATTTTAACATTGGCACAATCATGGCCTTTATATATATATTTAAATAAATATTTTACGCTTTTAACCGAAGCGCAAATTTCAACATTAATGTGGCATCTATATTTCAAGGAAAGGAATCTATTGTACGGTACAACCCATCTATTATCTACTGTATGTTTTATAGTGCCTTTTGCAGTGTAAAAATCAATTTTAGAATTATTATCCCGACGTCTGTACAAAGGGTACCCGTTACTGTTAGTTAAAGTGGAAGCTTGAAATGATTTCGGAAAATCTTTACTGCATTTGTTGTCTTTCATGCATGGAGCGTTTAAATTATATGGCCCACATGGTCCGTGAATCATACATTTCTTGACCACATCAAATAAAATGGGATGAGTTTCACTATCTGGAATTTCTGCAGATACAACTTTATCAATAAGTTCCGTATTTCGAATTTTATTTTGATTATTTAAAATTATTAGAATATGAATGTGAGGTAAACCGCGTTTTTGAAATTCAATAACAGAAACGATAGCTGTTACCTTACCGAAAATATGTCTTTTCAATAGATCGTCAAAGAGCTCTTTCACTTTTAATTGAAATACTCTTACAACTAAATCGGGACGATTTTCGGTTCGTTGATTATTTAGTAAATTACTTTTAATTTCTGGCCACTCGGGATTACATGTCATTGTAATAAACAAATCCGGTGAACCATATTTACAAATAATTCCCATAGCATCAAGATAATGTTGTGACATGCTACGTGGACTTCCGACAAATGTACTTGGTAAAATAACCATTCTGCCAGGTATAATTCCTTCATTAATGGATTTATTTTTGACATAATCTGTGAGACCCTGATACATTTCTGACCGCAATTTCTTTTGCGTATTTGCGTTGCGTATGAAATTAAGTCTATTACCTTCGATTTTAGAATATGCGTCAACAATATACTGTTGAGTAAGTTTTCCGGCACTAAGAAATGGATTAAAAGAGCCCGTGCATCTAAGTTTATAAGAATAAAATTGCCGATGAGAAATTCTTCTTGCTAATGAAACATTTAGTAAATGTTCCGAATGGCCGAGTTCACCGGTTGGACATAACAACGGATAAGTCATTGGATCGCAATTTTCATTAAGAATATTTATGTTACGTAGATTACCATCTTTTTGATAGACACAAATGTCTCTATCAGAAGGTGGTAATCCATCTTTGCTGGTAAAAATTAAAGCTACTTCATTAGTAGACGGCACGTTGTATCGCCGTGGATCTTTTGTGAGCTGCTGAACAATATTCATCTGCACATCAAAAGGGTTTCTACCTTCTAAATTAGCTTTTGCAATCTCCTCTCTTTCTACTTCAGCCATCATTTTATATGCAGCAGCGTATGGATTTACTTTTCTTATTAAAGAATCCAATTGCTCAAATAGTTGTCTCTTGCATTTACGGTTAACATCGCCTTGCATTCTTTTACATATGGCCTCATCAGGATCTAGAATATACAGCTGACCATATTGTGGCTGCTTTCCTTCTGTAGGGTGTGCCGATGATATTCTATGGTAAACCTGACCACATATCCTGAAACAGTACGGCCCACGTGTGCCTGGACGATGATCAATATGTGCTCCCAATGAAGCAAATGCAAGCGAACTATTGTAATTTCTGATATTATCCATAAAATTGGCAGAAAGGGGATGCATATTAGTCATTAATTCCATTAACAGCTCTGGAAAAGGGTTAGAAGGGTTCGAAATTGAAACTTTGCCTTTTGAACAGCATAATGAAAATCTCCCATCTGTCGGCTTTTCATTTTTGAAATGTCTTGCATTGCAAAATTGACAGATGACATTCATAGATCCACAGTGATGTTGTATTACCAATGCTTCATCGTCTATTTCTTGAAGTGCTGTACTGAATGTTTGTTGCGATATGGTGGGTGCTTTATTTTGTGTTTCACTTTCTAATACTTTATCTAATTTTCTTTGCTTTTGCAAAGCTATATTGTTTAATCTATTACGTTTTGCTTCTTCCTTTTCATTGGCTAACCTAATTCTTTTGCGCAATAACAATATTTTTTTTCTTCTATCTTTTTCTTTTGCATTTTGATGTAGTAGTCGAGTTTTACTTCTTAAAAGTTGCTTTTCGAGGCGAATTTTTTTTAATTCATTTGTTTCGTTAATTAACTTATTTTTAAAAGCCGTTTTTACTTTTTGTAGCCTGTTTTCTTTTTCATTTGGCGTTTCCCTTCGAAATTTTTTCCTATCTCTCAAAGACTGTTTTTTCAAACGAATTTGCTTTAATTCATTTGTTTCCCTAATTAATATCTTCTTAAAAACAGTTTTAAGTTTTTGTAGTCTTTCTTCTTTTTCAATTGGCGTTTCTCTTTGAAATTTTTGCTTGTTTAATAAAGTCTGTTTCTTCAAACGAATTTGCTTTAAGTCATCTGTTTCGCTAATCAATTTCTTCTTGAAAACAGTTTTTAGTTTTTGTAGCCTCTCCTCCTTCTCATTCGGTGTTTCCCTTTCAATTTTTTGCTTATTTTTCAAAGTTTGGTTTTGTAAATGTTTTGCTTTGTCTTGCCTTACTTTTTTCAAAAGTCTTTCGCTAATTCGTTTTTTAAATGTAGTACTACGTCCAAGGTTTTTCTCTTTTGATGATATTGTGTCACTGTTCTTAATTTTCTGTAATTCATTTAATTGAACAGTATCACTTATTACATTATAACTGTTTACACTATTTTCACTATATTTAATGACACTATCGCTAATAACACTCACTTCACTATTAGGGTTTAAGTAATTGTATTGAAATATTTCAGAAATATCAATATTTCCGGTAAAACTATCCACGGTAATTGGATTAATTGTAAAACGCGAAGAACCTCCAGAATCCCGAAAATTGTATTTAATTAAATCAACTAAATCACTTAAATGTGTATAGCACAATAGTACTGCTTTGCCATTCGAACTCGAAAAAGATTGTCCCTTTGAACCTCTAGAATGAGAATCAAAAATCCAGAAAAGGCTGTCTTGTTTGAAAATTGAAAATGTTTGACTGCATGTAGTGAATAATCCGTTATTGAATTTTTTAAAGAAATTTTCTAAAAAGTCATTTGTCAATGAGTTAAGATCACCTTGAGCAGTGTCCATAAGATCATAATTAATTTTACATGTAGCACCATTACCAATAGATATATTTGGAATAATCTCCTCAATTAATAGGAAAGGGTGACAACCGGGTTTTAAACTTTTTCGATAACAATTGTCTCCTAGTATTAAAATATAATCCAATACTGAGGTGGTCCAGCTATTTAATGTAATTAATTCTTGCATACATATACTAAATGTAGCTATTGCCGTACACTGAGAATTTTTAGGAAAATTTAGAAAAACGTCACTTGCCTGATTAAAATTTGCTTGTAAAATTTTATAAGGTTCCGGCAGTTTAAACACAGTTATACCTTTTTCAGAGACATTAACATTTGGATAATTATAAATGAAACTTGTTACAATTTCGTCAATGTTTACAGAAGTAGAAGAATTATTTATTTCTTTTAATGTACTATTATCTATAGTGCTTAATATATTAATAGGAGCAATAGAAAATTGTGTGCTTTTACAGCTACTAAAATTAAATTTAATTAAATTTATGACATCTAGAAGATCTTTAAAGCATAAAAGAACGGACTTTCCATCTCTCTCACAAACAATTTGTCCCTTAATACCTCTTGGATGTGAATCAAATACCCAAAATAAATCAGATTCTTTAAAGATGACAAAGGTCTGATCACTAACTGTAAATAATCCATTTTTATATGTATCAAAAAATGACTTTAAAAAGGAAATTGTTAGCTCTCTTATTCCTGTATTTACATTTCTAATGTCGCCCCAGTGGGTTTTTGTGTTATCATAATATACGACGTATGTGTTTTCTTTTAAGGAGATGTTTTTCTTGACTTTATCAGGTAATAAGAAACGGTGTTCGTTTCCTAAAGAATTGTCTAAGTAACACTGATCTCCAAGTATTAAAATAGAATCCAATGTATCTGAATTCCATGTATTTAACGGCGTAGTTTCGTTAACACATATTGCAGCAACACTGCAACTACTACATTGTAGACCACGTGTCGTTTTACTAAATCTTTTGTCAAATTGATTAAAAGTACCTCTAACAATTGATATTGGCTTTTTTAATTTATTTGAATTGGACCTTAAAATCTTAATACGATCAGACGAAATCCGTTTTTTCCTACCACAGCCAAATAATGATTTAGACATGTTCTAGTAGAAGTAAATAAATAAGCTATATATATTATAAAATAAAAATGAAAGTATTACCTAAACTATTATTATAAATAGGTGTAAAGCATAAAAAAGAAATTGCAATTTTGATTAATAATTCATATTAATATAAATATTTGTATAGATAAATATACTTAGCTCCTTAGAAGATCTCTGTGATGTAACATATGCCACAGAGGAATACTCCAGTATATTGTAATATATAGCTGTATATTATATAAATATGTAACCAATGCAGAGATTTGCAGACCTCTAAAATGAAAAAATCAATACGATAATGTATAACAAAGATAAATAACTAATACTACTTATAGTATATACTAAATAACTAAGAGTACTTATGGCAGAAATTTAAGGTTACATAAAGAAATTTTTAAAATATGTATTAATAAATGAAAAGAACAAACCAGTGTTGACAATCGATGTCGTCTTTCTCAATTAGAACATAAGTATTATACTAAGTACAACACTAATAATTCGGTAATCTGAAAACAAATAAAGTATAATATACAAAAAAACAAATTTGGCCGAACGTTAGATTAAATAGGATATCACATAAGTTATAAATATCGGTAAATTACTACAAATAATATTAATTCGTAATAAAGATTCCAAGTTTTTAGCAGAATCAGACATCCGCAGGCGCTAAACCCGGTTTTAATACAGCAAATAGTAATTACCTATTTGATAAACATCATTTACTCGTCTTTCAGATTGATAATAAGATTCAGAAGATATTGCATAAAAACAGTTTTGGTAGTCATTTTTTTTACGTGCTGATTCCGAGGATGGCCGATGATGGGAAAAACCTTGAAAGTTTTGTTCGAAATATAAACTTCAAAACATATTCAAAAACTTTAAGTACGGGACACAATGTAAGATAAATTATTTTTCTTCTGCTACTATAACAAAAGTATACAAATCGTTTTAATTATGTAATGACAGTACTAAGTAAAGCAAAAAATCTTGCTAAATATATTGTTGTCAAGACATAACCAAAACAAAGTAACAGTTAATACACTGATATTTTCATCTATTTCACAATTTTTTAGATATAGTAAACAGATAATTTATAATAGTCATATGTAGCTACTTCATCGAAAAACTTCAACATTTTGCAGAATACATAATAGTATTTTTGTATTCAACATACCTATAAATGTAACAACATATAAATATAAATAAATAAATGTATTAGATTAAATTAGTAAAAAGCTTACCTTATATATCAAAAGTAGTTTTAATGCACAAATAAGTTATTATTCAACACTTAACAACAGAAATTCTTATATTTATAATTTGATATAAATCAAACAACGATCAATATATTGACTTTGCAGACGTTAAGAACTCATGTCATAGTAATCACTCAGCAGGGGGTACTATCTGAGCTAAAGTTCAGTGCAGTTCAGTGATACCACATATTAAAACATAATATTTTTTACTTTTACAATTTCTGTTGGTAGAAATATATTTGAGTTTATTATTTCTTTTTCAATACTATTTGTTACATTTTTAATATCAGTAGATATATGTAATTATTTTCATTCAATATAAATGTGTTTTTAAAATTTTAATAATAGTAAAAAATATTACATTTTAATATGTGGTATCACTGAACTGCACTGAACTTTAGCTCAGTGCACTTCCTTCACCCTTCATTCCCTTCAAATGTTGAGACGCCGAGCATTTTAGTTCACTATTCCAAAATTGGCGCCTAAAGCGACCATGAATACAGTCGATGAATCGTTTGGTTGTAACAGTTCTTTTAAATTTTTCAAAGCAGCCAATATAAAAATGAAAAAGGAAACTGTAATATTTATTCTAGAACATTCTTCGTGCCGAGTTCACACATGTTCAAATACTAATGGGTAAAGAGAATATACTGCTTACGTATATATTGCTCACAGTGAAAATATTCGTGCTCACAGGGATAACGTTCTGTATTCGTAAACGAAAATAAATATTTTCGTCATAGTAGCAAAAACTTTCATGGTTCATATACTTATATTCACTTTAATTTCATACACTATCACGCATATGTGAACCCGGCATCAGAATTTCAAAGCGGCATTCTTCGCTTCGGAAGAAATTAAATATATATATATACCAACTCAAAAAAAATAAATATAAATGTTAAAATCGTTACGATACAATAGCATTTCAGACTGGTTCTAAATGTTAGCCTGTAATACATAATAATATTTGTTTCATAAAAGATATCTATGGTAATGCAAAAATTGTATATTGCAATCAGAACCAATATTATTTCTTATTTATATAAAAAATATATGAGCTATATATATATATGAAATATATATTAGGAGATTTTAGGGCAATTTAGGGGTCAATTTTTTAAGTTTTTATTGAAATATTGATTATTATATTTACGTTTTTATTTTATTGAATATCCAAAAAATGACCAATATAATCCATTTAACGTTTGAATTTTATTTTAGTGCGTAATATTTGGTTGTTTACCTAGTAGTTGATAATGGCAATAACTTTAGTTTTATATCACGACATTTTATGAAAACTTGATGAATTGCTACAACAGTTGCTATTGCTGTGACGTTTAGTTCTGTATCTCTTTTGCACTTCTCTTGTTTTATCGCGATGAGAAAGGTTGTCAAATAATAGTTGGGAAGAAGGTTAGAAAGGAATGACGTCAAGTGATCTGTCATTTTCTTAAATTTTTAGAGCGTAACTCTCTTTTTCCATATTTAATTTAAATTCTATTTAATAATTCGTAATTTCTTTTAAAATTTTCGTTCCATTTTTAAATTAAAATATAAAACTCGTTCTATATTATTTTACATATAACAACAAATAATTTTTCATATAAATTGCCAATTTTTTTCCAGTTTTTAAAAAATTACGGGTTTCCAGGAAATTCAGGAGAAAATCCGGGGACGCCAAAAGTCTTAGATTTTTTTTCTCTACAAAATTGGAAATTTTCAAAAACTTCCCTGGAGCCGTTTTCGAGCTACCATACAAAATTTACTACCAAACATATAAGAATAATATGATCCCTAGAGTTTACCACCGTCGCAATGCGACGTCCTTTTGTCGTGTATGATTTGAATCCAATAAAATAATTCATAATTACATTTCATATTTAATTCTATTTTTAAATTGAAATAATAAATAAACTTGAACACGTATAAATTGACTAAAAATATATATTTTTTTTATCAAAATAAAAAATATTTTCAATTTATGCGTTATTTGACCAACTTTTTTTCAAAATTTGGGATTTTTTTTTCGAATCGTAAATAAGTTACCAAGATTAGCCTATATACAAAACTTCAACTTTCTAGCACAATTTTTACTCTCGGCAAATACTGCCCCCGTGCCCCCCAATAAAATTTTGAAATTTTGAATTTTTTTTTTTAATAATATACTTAATTATTCTAGAATCCAGAAAATGAATTTTCTCCAAAGTTCCCTACCGGGCCCCCGAATTTGTTTAACCCCCCCTTTTTCAATTTTTGAATTTCTAATTTTTGAGAAATGTCAGCATTGAATAATTTAATACACATGCAAAATTTCAACTTTCTATCTTTTACGAATTAAAAGTAATACAGCAAAGAAGGGATCACTTTTTTCCAGTTTTTCCAAAATTACGGGTTTCCAGGAAATTCAGGGAAAAATCCGGGGACGCCAAAAGTCTTAGAATTTTTTTCTCTACGAAATAGGAAATTTTTAAAAACTTCCCTGGAGCCGTTTTCGAGATGCCATACAAAATTCGAACCAAACATATAAACACATAAACATATAAGAATATAAATATACACTTGGGACATTATAATACACTTGAGTTTACCCTCGTCGCAATGCGACGTCTTTTTGGCGTGTATCATTTGAATTCAATAAAATAATCATATATTATAATGTCCCAGGTGTATATTTATATGTTTATATGTTTATATGTTTGTTTGTTGCTGAAATTCGTATGGTAGAATGAAAACGGCTCCGTCAATGTTTTTGAAAGTTTGCTATTTCGTAGAGAAAAAAATTCTAAGACTTTTGGCGTCCCCGGATTTTTCCCTGAATTTCCTGGAAACCCGTAATTTTGGAAAAACTGGAAAATTTGAAAAAATACTTTTGCAAATATCTGACGAACTAGAAAAGATGAAAAACTGAAATTTAGTATGTGTATTAAGATCATAATTGTGCACATTTGCCAGAAGTTGGAAATTTGAAATTTGAGTTCAGTAGCGGCGCAAATTTTCGGGGGCAATGTTAGAATAGAGTTAGGATGTTCAAATTTAATATATAAGCTCGCTGTAGACAGTAATTAATGAAAAAAAATAAACAGCCCTAAATTTCCAGTGGCGGCGGGAGTTGAGACAGTAAAAGATGGAAATATTGAAAAAGTAGTATTTAAACTTAGGGTATGTATGGAGACACTAATTGCGCATGTTTGCCAATAACTGGATTACCAAAATTTTAATTCAGTAGCGGCGTGATTTTTTGGGGGCAATGTCGCAATAGAGCTAGAACGTTGAAATTTGGAACATGGGCCCTATATAGATAGTAATTAAAGGAAAATTAAACAAAATTGCAAATTTCCAGTGGCGGCGGGCGCTGGGGGCCAAAAACCAGAAATATAAAATATATAGAGATGAAAGGTTATAGTTTAGAATATATGTTCTTAGATACAAACAAAATAGATCCCCGTGCTAAAATTTGACAAACTCGTTCAGTAGCGGAGGTTTGTGGGAGGTACTAATGCTAAAATATAAATAAAAACCTGAAATTTAGTATGCAGATATCTGCATCTGCGTCAATCTGCAGATTGACATATTTATTACGAAAATTTAAAAAAAAATACATTTTCTTAAGTGCAACATTAGAGTGGGGGGTGATAAACCGAGTATAAGAACAATATAGAGGTACAACGATTGAAAAAAAGTTGGTCCAATAACGAATAAATTGAAAATATTTTTTATTTTGAATTATCATCATCATCATCCTATATTATAATGTTCCAACAGTTTGAATCTATTCTTATATGTTTATATTCTTATATTCTTATATGTTTGGTACTGAATTTTGTATTGCAGCGCGAAAACGGCTCCATCAATGTTTTTGAAAATTTCCTATTTCGTAGAGAAAAAAATTCTAAGACTTTAGGCGTCCCCAGATTTTTCCCTGAATTTCCTGGAAACCCGTAATTTTGGAAAAACTGGAAAAAAATTGAGCCCTTTTTTGCTGTATCACTTTTAATTCGTAAAAGATAGAAAGTTGAAATTTTGCATGTGTATTAAGGTATTTAAAGCTGACATTTCTCAAAAATTAAAAATTCAGAAATTGACAAAGGGGGGGTTTAAGAAATTCGGGGGCCCGGTAGGGAACTTTGGAGAAAGTTTATATTCTGGATTTTAGAATAATTAAGTATAGTATTAAAAAAAAAATTCCAAATTTCAAAATTTTATTTGGGGGCACGGGGGCAGTATTTTCCGAGAGTAAAAATTGTGCTAGAAATTTGAAATTTTGTATATAAGCTAACCTTGGTAACTTATTTACGAATCGAAAAAAAAAATCCCAAATTTTGAAAAAATGTTGGTCCAATAACGAATAAATTGAAAATATTTTATATTTTGTTAAAAAAAATATATTTTTTTAGTCAATTTATATGTGTTAATGTATATGTGTGCGAGTTTATTATTTCAATTTAAAAATAGAGTTAAATATAATATGTAATTACAAATTATTTTATTGGATTCAAATGATACACGCCAAAAAGAACCTTTGTGACGAGGGTAAACTGTAGTGGAATTTAAATTTTTACATGAAGTTCAAGTTACACACAAAAGACAGACGTCGCTTGCGACGGGGGTAAAAGCTAGTTTGTAATTAAATTTCATATTTAACTGTTCTATTTTTAAATTGAAATAATAAATAAACTCGCGCACATATACACACATATAAATTGACTAAAAAAATATTATTTTTTTATCAAAATAAAAAATATTTTCAATTTATGCGTTATTTGACCAACTTTTTTTCAAAATTTGGGATTTTTTTTTTCGATTCGTAAATAAGTTACCAAGGTTAGCCTATATACAAAATTTCAACTTTCTAGCACAATTTTTACTCTCGGAAAATACGGCCCCCGTGCCCCCAAATAAAATTTTGAAATTTTGAATTTTTTTTTTATTAATAATATACTTAATTATTCTACAATCCAGAATATGAACTTTCTCCAAAGTTCCCTACCGGGCTCCCGAATTTCTTCAACCCCCCCTTTTTCTATTTTTAAAATTCTAATTTTTGAGAAATGTCAGCATTAAGTACCTTAATACACATGCAAAATTTCAACTTTCTATCTTTTACGACTTGAAAGTAATACAGCAAAAAAGGAATCACTTTTTTTCCAGTTTTTCCAAAATTACGGGTTTCCAGGAAATTCAGGGGAAAATCCGGGGACGCCAAAAGTCTTAGAATTTTTTTCTCTACGAAATAGGAAGTTTTTAAAAACTTCCATGGAGCCGTTTTCGAGCTACCATACGAATTGCGTAAACATATAAACATATAAGAAAACAAACATACACCTCGGACATTATAATATAGGACTAGCTTTTACCCCCGTCGCAAGCGACGTTTGTTTTTTGTGAGTGGCTTGAATTTCAAGTCAAAATTTAATTCCATTTTTAAATTGAAATAATAAATAAACTCGTCCTATATTGATTTAACATTTAATAACAATTAATTTTTCATACAAACTGACTAAGAAAATACATTTTTTAATTCAAAATAAAAAATATTTTCAAATTATGCGTTATTTGACCAGCTTTTTTTCAAAATTTGGGATTTTTTTTTCGATTCGTAAATAAGTTACCAAGGTTAGCCTACATACAAAATTTCAATTTTCTAGCACAATTTTTACTCTCGGCAAATACTGCCCCCGTGCCCCCCAATAAAATTTTGAAATTTTGTATTTTTTTTTATTGATAATATACTTAATTATTCTAGAATCCAGAATATGAACTTTCTTTTTGGCCCCCAGCGCCCGCCGCCACTGGAAATTTGCAATTTTGTTTAATTTTCCTTTAATTACTATCTATATAGGGCCCATGTTCCAAATTTCAACGTTCTAGCTCTATTGCGACATTGCCCCCAAAAAATCACGCCGCTACTGAATTAAAATTTTGGTAATCCAATTATTGGCAAACATGCGCAATTAGTGTTTTAATACATACCCTTAGTTTAAATACTACTTTTTCAATATTTCCAGCTTTTACTGTCTCAACTCCCGCCGCCACTGGAAATTTAGGGCTGTTTATTTTTTTTCATTAATTACAGTCTACAGCGAGCCTACATATTAAAATTGAACATCCTAACTCTATTCTAACATTGCCCCCGGAAATTTGCGCCGCTACTGAACTAAAAATTTCAAATTTCCAACTATCGGCAAATGTGCACAATTATGATCTCAATACACACACTAAATTTCAGTTTTTCATCTTTTCTAGTTCGTCAGATATTTGCAAAAGTATTTTTTCAAATTTTCCAGTTTTTCCAAAATTACGGGTTTCCAGGAAATTCAGGGAAAAATCCGGAGACGCCAAAAGTCTTAGAATTTTTTTCTCTACGAAATAGCAAACTTTCAAAAACATTGACGGAGCCGTTTTCATTCTACCATACGAATTTCAGCAACAAACAAACATATAAACATATAAACATATAAATATACACCTGGGACATTATAATATACTAGCTTTTACCCCCGTCGCAAGCGACGTCTGTCTTTTGTGTGTGGCTTGAACTTCATATAAAAATTTAAATTCCACTTGAGTTTACCACCGTCGCAAAGCGATGACTTTTTGGCGTGTATGATTTGAATTCAATAAAATAATTCGTAATAACATTTCATATTTAACTCTATTTTTAAATTGAAATAAATAATAAACTCGCTCAATAATAAATTGACTAAAAAAAATATTTATCAAAATAAAAAATATTTTCAATTTATGCGTTATTTGACCAATTTTTTTTTCAAAATTTGGTATTTTTTTTTTGATTCGTAAATAAGTTACCAAGGTTAGCCTATATACAAAATTTCAACTTTCTAGCACAATTTTTACTCTCGGCAAACACTGCCCCCCGTGCCCTCAAATAAAATTTCGAAGTTTTGAATATTTTTTTATTAATAATATACTTATTTATTCTAGAATCCAGAATATGAACTTTCTACAAAGTTCTATACCGGGCCCCCGAATTTCTTCAACCCCTCCTTTTTCAATTTTTGAATTTCTAATTCTTGAGAAATGTCAGCATTGAATACCTTAATACACATGCAAAATTTGAACTTTCTATCTTTTACGAATTAAAAGTTATTGAGCAAAATGTAAAATTTTTTTTTTTAGTTTTTCCAAAATTACGGATTTCCAGGAAATTCAGGGACGCCAAAAGTCTTAGAATTTTTTTCTCTACGAAATAGCAAATTTTCAAAACATTGACGGAGCCGTTCTCATTCTACCATACGAATTTCAGCAACAAACAAACATATAAACATATAAATATACACCTGGGACATTATAATATATGATAAGAATATAAGAATAGATTCAAACAGTTGGAACATTATAATATAGGATAAGAATATAAGAATAGATTCAAACAGTTGGAACATTATAATATAGGATATTTTTTAAACTATAGCCCTATCTCTATATATTTCATATTTCTGGTCTTTGGCCCCCAGCGCCCGCCGCCTCTGGAAAGCTGCAATTTTCTATAGTGTGTCTTTAATGACACTCTATATAGGGCCCACGTTCCAAATATCAACGTTCTAGCTCTGTTGCGACATTGCCCCCAAAAAATCACGCCGCTACTGAATTAAAATTTTGGTAATCCAATTATTGGCAAACATGCGCAATTAGTGTCTTAATACATACCCTAAGTTATAATACTACATTTTTAATATTTTTGGCTTTTACTGTCTCAACTCCCGCCGCCACTGGAAATTTGGGGCTGTTTATTTTTTTTCATTAATAACTGTCTACAGCGAGCCTACATATTAAATTTGAACGTCCTAACTCTATTCTAACATTGCTCTCAAAAATTCGCGCCGCTACTGAACTCAAATTTCAAATTTCCAACTATTGGAAAATGTGCACAATTATAATCTCAATACACATACCAAATTTCAGTTTTCTATCTTTTCTAGTTCGTCAGATATTTGCAAAAGTATTTTTTCGAATTTTCCAGTTTTTCCAAAATTACGGGTTTCCAGGAAATTCAGGGAAAAATCCGGGGACGCCAAAAGTCTTAGAATTTTTTTCTCTACGAAATAGGAAATTTTTAAAAAGATCGCCGGAGCCGTTTTCGCTCTGCCATACAAAATTCAGTACCAAACATATAAGAACATAAACATATAAGAATATAAGAATATAAGAATATAAGAGTAGATTCAAACACCTGGGACATTATAATATATGATGATTATTAGTTCCGCTGAAATGTATTGATTGGACATTGAACTCTGTAACTAAGTTTCTTTTGTAGCAAAGACAATTAAAAAAAGTATATATAATATTTAATGATAGAACCGTCATATTTACTTTTTATTAGTATGGGCCCTGCGCAGTCAACTCCAGTAGTTCTAAATGGATAGTTGAGTTTGACTTTTAATATGCGGTAAATTGCATTGCATTTATTGGTTATAATAATTTTTTCCTTAGGAATTTCTGGTAAATTGAAATTATGTATAGGCCAGTGATTAGACGGTTGCTTTAGCCAGGATGGACCTGACCATAGTTGGTTGTTTAAAAGAAACTCTAATATGATGCTTTGTGATATAAAATCTGCCTGGTGTGAGGTTATAGGAATACAACGCCATTGATAATTGTCTGTCATGTCTGAATGAATGTCTGTAATATGGTTAGCAATAAAAAGTTTTAAGTTATGAAGAGACAGTTTAATCCATGATAGCATAATCGTGGAATCTGCCCATAAAATAATTATTTTTAATTTAACTGGAAACAAGTTTATTGCTTTTTTGACCATTCTTACAATGATTAAGGTGGCACATAGCTCTAAACATGGTGTGGTCAAAGTTTTTAATGGCGCGATCTTCGATTTACAATGTACGAGTATAAAGCATATTTTTGCGTTTACCAAATCATTAATGTTTGTTAAATGATTGCAACTTCCATACGCCTTTGCGAATCGATCATAAAGGCGATGTAATTCAATAGTTACAGAATTATTTATTAGAACATCGCGTTTTATCGTCATATCATTCATAGCAATCAAAGATTTGGTTAATGATAGACAATAATTTTTGAAATCCCGTGGCATCTCATTATCCCAGTTTAATTTTAATAAGCATAGCGTCTGTCTAATGATTTTAAATGAATTAATACAAGGTGAAATAGAGCATGGTGGGTCCAAAATATTTGTAACGAACGACGGTATGGTTCGCTTTGTAAGTTTCACGGGCTGTTTAATAAGAATAAATTTATATTGGAATAAGTCCTGTTCAGAATCCCACATAACGCATAGTGATTTTTCACATACTATGTCACCTGGATCAAAATAAAAGTGCCTAGTTGAATGGTAACTTTTTAACTCAGACAGCAATGATGGTGCATTGAAAATCCATTTGTGTAATTGAAAACTTCCTTCCGACAATATTAAACTGAATTGATTGCAATGATCAGACAGTTCAATATGGTCATTGGAATCTGTTATGAGGCCGTATGTTACCGTATTCAATTGATAAGAACGCAATGGTTTTCGTGGCTCGAACCGCCAAATAATAGTGTGACCATTTGCTTGAAGAGCGTTTAATGAAACACCAGTAGTGGTATTCATAGAACTATTGAAGACATCTCTTATTTTGCTGTTAGTGCTAATTGGTTTTAACGCACCACTACGTGGTGAGAAATATGAATTTCTTAAATGCCTTGGTTCTGTATTTAGGAAGTTATGATTTAAATAAATGCAGTCGCTTATGAATTTGTTGTACATAATCTTTAATACCGGGTTGTCGTTTGGTTTTCTCCCGAATTTAAGAAACGGTTTTGTGACTATGTTCTTAATACCTCCTAACAACACCGGTGGCCTTTTGATTGCTAATGTAGCACCGAATGTACCGTTAACATCAAATTGTGTGCTTTTAATAATTTGTTCCTTACAAACTGTTTGTTTGTCAATTCGCGGAATAGAATCTAAAACGTTAACCAATGTAAGTGAATCTTTGATTTGTGTTAACGCAACTGATGTGTCGGTAACATCATTTGTTGTAGTGTTATTTATTTGTTTCTCACAAACTACTTCTTCCGTAATCTGAGGAATGAATATTGAATCTCCTATTGTAGGTGATTCTTTTACTTGAACAGTGACAGCTGACGTGTCATGAACATCACGTATTGTGTTATTAATTATTTGTTTTGCGCAGACTACCTCATCGGCTTTATTTGCTGTGATTGATGCCTTTTTAGCTTTTTTTATGCAAGTGTACCAATCACAATCATCCAACATTCTATGTTCAGAAATGATTGGGACAATACTAAAATGTTTATTAAAAATATAATTTATAGCTGAATCTATTTTATCGTAAGTTTTACACAAGTTAGTGCGTAATTCAACTAAAGCTTCTAATTTAACTAATTCTGTGTTATCTAAATTGGCTTTAATTACAAGACAAGCTTGTTGAATTTTATTGTATAGTGGCTGACAAATTTTCTTACAATACTTAATCCTATAAATGTCGTATGTTGATGGATCAGTTATGTCTATGCTTTCCATATAGGGAACATGATCCTGGAAAGTTAAACCATATATCTCTAATTGTGCATATGCCCTGCTTAGTGCATATGGCATCCTTTGTGCATATGGCAACGTTTGGTTAACCATTTTTAAGTCTTTCAATTAATTTAAATTAGAAATTATAAGTATTGTCTGATACGAATATCAATTGATTTAAGCAATATGGTGTTAATAGATACTCTTTTAAAAATAACAATAAAATATTTTTAAAAATATAACGTAAAAATGTGAATAAGTAATATAAAATGTGATCTGGTTAATATTGTAGAAAGTATCCAGAACCACAAATATAATGCGGTATAATAAAATGTTCAAATGTTCAGTGAAAAGATCTCAGACTATATAAAACCCCATGGGTACGAAGTGTACAGTTCAATCAGGTATATGAAACACAACTCAATACCGCATGGCCAAAGGAAAAGGTCTAGACAGGACCGTAATTGTACTGATGTTTTAAATGTTATATCGCTTAACAACAAATAGGCAGAACAAATTATACCACGTGTTTAAAAGTTGTCGTAATTTAGAAACAATCCCGGTGGCTTTTAATATGTAATATTTTACCAACTCAAAAGATATATTTTGCTCAATGAAATAATCCCGGTGGCTTTTAATATCGATTATTTACCAACGCATAAGAAATATTTACTAAATATGGACATTAGCTGTGCCCTCCTAAACCAACAATTTGTAAGACTAACAAATCAAACAATATACACAAAATAACAATCTTTGCTACAATTTTATAGTATAAAAAAATGCACAAAGATATTTTAGAAGTAAAACAAAGCAATATTAAAATAGGAAATGGAGAATTTTTTAAGGAATAGACACTAACCGTTGTTGCACGTGTTTGCTCAGGGGTGCCTCCTTGACCAATTTTCCAGTGTTTGTATAACTCAAAACTTCAAATTCTTCACTGTAGATAATTGCAGGTATTCCATGCACGATTGCTTCTCGCGACTGTAGGAGATCCGGCTCGAAGGACCAAATGTTTGGGCGAATGTGATGCCCGGGTATTTCACCAGAAGTAGTCAGGAAGTCTTCGAAGTTCGTGAACTCAATATGAATTTAAAAGTATATTTATTTCATACAAAGTTACACATTGGGGTCGTAAATCCCAACAGAATTACACAATTAAACACTTATCCTAATAATTAATAATAATGAATGTATATAAATGTATGTGAATGTCTTAATGTATATATTTTAATATTAAATTGTACTGTTTATTTAATACGTGTTATCTCGTTGAGAGCTGGTTCGAAAAGGGGTGATTTGAGTACAATACATTTAACACTTAAAAATAGACAAGAGTGGGGATGTACCCATAATACAATTTGTGAACATAGTTGAACGAAAATGGGTAATAAAATTATTGCCAACAACAAGAAATGTAAGTCCGGATTTACACGTCCCAGATCAAAATGTACAGGCGACACTCAATAAAGTTCATTTACACTTTTGCCTTAAAAACATGTAAAATTAGGTTATATTATAATTGTATTTTGATGCATGTTTTTGTCCAGTGTGTATAAAATTTGTGTTAGAGAGGAAGGTATATGTTCATATTTGTTCTCTATGCGCTTGCATTGAAAGTGACATCTGTCTAGATATAATAACTATTATTGTTCTATTAAGATATAATAAATATTAAATATGTAAAAAGATTATATTTCTTTAGTTGGTACAAAGCTCGTTTGGTGATAAAATAGTCATCGTTCAGTGAAAACATATACTCATGAACGCCATAGATTTCGCTGTAGGAAAAACGGCCTGGAAACGGTATTTGGAATGGACAAAACTCACAGTTTATTTATATTTCTACATATCTACAATATTCTACATCAATATTATGTCATATTTAACAACTGTCACGTATTATATCTAGACAGCTCTGACTTGACAACTGTTATTTTCGAAACATGCGCATAGAGAACAAATAGGAACATATACCTTTCTATTTCGCACGTATTTTGGACACACTTTCAGGTCCAGCATTCTCTCTCCATATATATATATATATATATATATATATATGTATATCATATATGTATATGTATCTAAGACTAATGGTCGATATGTCATGAAATTTTGTAAAAGATTGGTACTATCTAAAAATCATATGTATTGGTCAAAAGTGGTGCTATCTATACGTCATCCAATGAACTTATTGAATGATATGGTATAAGCATATGTCAGTAGTGGGGAGGATAGGTGTGCTTTTTGACCAACTTTTGAAGATGTATCCGTTTTTTTCTATTTCTTTCCTCTTTTGCCAATAGACTAGTAAGGACACAAGAGGACACTTTGTCTCTTGTTCATTCCTCTATTACTAGAAGGTTCTAAAGTCAGAATATCATTGTTGAAAATACAATTATCCATTTTCTACTTTGCACCACTCTTTTAATGATTTTGTTTGATGTAAACCGACAAATACTGATCTGTGAGCACATATCAGCATCATTCGATTTGCTGACGTCACCCCCATTCACTCACTTTCAATAGAATGATGGAATCAGGAGAGGTGCCTGTCAGACCATTCCCGTCCGCAATGTGGAGCATACTATGTAGAGCAACATCCCAGGGCAACCAGACATCACTTATTTTGTGATGAACAAAATGTCTAAGATTGAGTAGTGTTAGTATGTACAATGGACATATGCCTACCGGCTAGCTTGACCAGGCGGCCATTTTCCAGATATCAGGTAATCAAGTTATATGTCTCACTCACTCTCATGCGCAAGGTTAATGGTTTCTCGCTCCTATTCATAGCGGAATTGAAATATAAAGACCCAATTTTAATTGTCTGGTAGCCGTGGGATATTGGACTAATACTGGACACACTTGTATGAGTAACCATACAAAGAATGATTTTCATGCTAATATATCGGCACGTACCTTAATGTATATACATTAACATTTTAACATTTTTTTATAAACTAGTAAAGATCATTTGATCTATAAAATATGTTCACAACGTCACAAATTGCAAATTGAGAAAAACCTTAGAAATTAAAATAAAAAATAATATAATTAAAAGTCGAAGTAACTTTTTAACTAGTGACTTGTATTAATAGCATTCAAGTTCAAAGTATTTTTATTTAAATATGAATTTTTAATACATTTATTATACATTTCTTATGTCTATTTTAAATAAAACTAGCTAGAGCTATCATTATTTTAATTTTAAAGTTTCTATTTATAAAATGGAGTTGGATAAGGAGTAATCTTGTTAAGTATGTGCAAAAGAAAAGAAAAGCCCTTCTTTTAAATGGTCCAAAAACTAACTTACACAACTTATAACCAATTTAAAGTTACTTATCTAATACAATGTAGTTTGGCATTGGGTATTTACCATACTACATTATATCTAGTGTAAATTTTCCTAAAGTATTAATGTTATTATTTTTATGGTTGTTAATTCCTTTACAGAAGTTTTTTGTAAGCTTAATTACAAAATCTTTTATAGTTTATATATTAATTTCTTCGTGTATAGATGCATTCGTTGGATATTTAAAGTTTTCATCTCGTTCTGCTCTAATCGCTGGTCTGATACATTTATTTTGCACAATTTGCAGTTTGCTGTAATTATTATTAGTGATTGTATTCCATACTGGTGCAACATATGTAGTAATGGGTCTTATTAGTAATTTACGTAGTAGTATTTGGCCCAATTAAATTATATATGCAGCGCATCATACCATAGGCCTTGTTTTTCCTTTCATTTATATGTTTAGTGAAGGTAAGTTTCTTGTCCATTATTACTCCAAAGCATTTTATTTCATCTTTCCAGCAGATTTGTTCTCCATTGAGTGATACAGTTGTTGTGTCTATTTTCTTAGAGGATTTCTAAAATAGAATCGCTTCGCTTTTGCTGGCGTTCATTTTGATTTTCCCCTTGTCGTAATATGGTTCAAGGATGTCTAAGTGTTGTTGTAGTCTTGAAGTTATTTGTATTAATAGCAATTTGTTTGTTTCAGATAAGATTCCAATATGCAGTATACAGAATTGCTTGCAATATTATTAATCGTAATTCCATCTACATATGAAGACATAAGGCAAATTATTGCACCAGCAAATTTATCAACTGCAAAAGATGAAGATATGCAAAGTGATAATAAAATTAATAATGCAAAAGATAAAGATTATTTTCTGTATACAAATTGCAAAGAAAACATAAATATGAACGCCAGAAAATATATAAAGCCAGAAAGTAATTTTCCAAGGCCTCGAGGACCATTTGCATCGGCTTCCCGTCGCGCGGCGGTTGTATTTCTTAAAACTCTTAAAACACTAGGTAGCAATGTTAATGTTACTGTAACTATAAATAATATGACGTTCGAAGAACAATATCCCATCGTTACTTCGAAAGATACTGACATTATTACGGAAGATACCGACATTACTACGGAAGATACCAACATTATTACGGAAGATACCGACATTACTACGGAAGATACCGACATTATTACGGAAGATACCGATATTATTACGGAAGATACCGACATTATTACGGAAGATACCGACATTATTACGGAAGATACCGACATTACTACGGAAGATACCGACATTACTACGGAAGATACCGACATTATTATGGAAGATACCGACATTACTACGGAAGATACCGACATTACTACGGAAGATACTGTCGACACTGTGGAATTTGCTGACTTTACTTCAGAAACAACTGATGCTACTTTAAATCCTGACTATAAGATTATTCAGAGAAGTGTCGAAAATAGCCCGAGCGATGAAGATTTAGTAACTTATGATGAAGAACCAGACATAATAATGCCTTCATCCGCAGCCAGCACTGAAACGTCTATTGATGAATATGACTATACAACGGTTTTACCAAAAGATTCTATTTGGTCTGATGAAAATTTATATGAGCCAGAAATAAACAGTAAATGGCTAGACAATGATTATATTAAATCTTCTAAGGCTACTTCCGCTCGACCAGATAACTATGTTCCGGCTGCAAACGCGCCAGTTGACGATGCTAATATTACAGTAGAAATGGATACGTCAATTAAGAAAAGTATAAACAAACCCGTAGCTAAGCCTTCTAAATCTCCATCTGTGACTCTTTTTGCAAGGAGGTGATTGAACTTATTAAATATGAACTTTAAACCTTAAAAGCGTTGATATTAGTATATTGATTGTTGGGATCATTATTTGATCCCTGTAACTTTGATTATAATTTCTAATTCGATAACAACTCTTAGGATACAGTCAACCCCATACAACGTATTCTTTTATAAATTCACCCCTTACATCTGTACAACAAATTAGGATTAATTTGTATAGGCTGGATGAGAGTCGCACAGTGCAGCAATGTAGATATGGAACGGTCATTACCGTCAATGTAAAATACGCAACTTTGAAATGGTCAGGGAGTAAGCTGGAAGATTCTGTGTCTTATATGTACGATTACTTTAAGCATTAAACTAATATTAGTCCGAAAAGTCCGTCGTTAAAAAGAAACCAACCGTGATTCTTCAGTAGACAGTAATTTTTTGTTTTACCATGTAGTTCAAACTAAGTCATCATGTATAAAATTTTAAAATAGAAAATTGTTGGGTGTAGGGCACCTTTATGCAGCTTTTATCTCGAGAATAACGGTGTAATCATATTTTTTTTGTTTATCTTGAGAAGTACAACTTTTACTCTATTGTATTTATTTATTTAACATATGTGCCGTTAGGCATTACATTCCTCAACCTTAATTCTGTCTTACCTTAATCTAGTTCAGACTCTTAATCTTATTACATATCAAGCTTCGTCTCCTTGTTCTTTATATCTTAACTTACTGCTAAGTTCCGTCATCCATCTTCTTCCCCAATTCTTCCTTGCAACTTCTCCTGACACCTTTTCTTAGCTCCATATTTTG
Source organism: Panorpa germanica (assembly GCA_963678705.1). NCBI lineage: Eukaryota > Metazoa > Arthropoda > Insecta > Mecoptera > Panorpidae > Panorpa > Panorpa germanica. The sequence goes on along the minus strand of OY783219.1, from coordinate 439,284 downwards.
TAATTGTTTAATTGGCTTTCGTTAACTTCTAACGAATATTCAAAGGTTTATATTTTCTACATTACACCAGTTGTGCCATTTTCGCAAAAAAGATTTATTTTGCTTTTTATTTAAGGTCGGATGACCAAAAGTCGGTTTGGGTAAAATTACATAACCTAATTTCAAAAATCGTCAGATATTAACGAACATCAGTGACACAGTTACAAAATTGGGTCTTAATATGTTCCATATTTTCTTTGTCCTTCGTACACATTCGGCATACTTTCTCTTCCTCTTTTCGCTAATATCTACTTCCTCTTTCTTTATTCTTTTTCATTTCCCAGTAAACATTTTGGAGTTACTTTCCCATCATATTGAAGATGCGTATTATTATTTCTTTTGTCATGAAAGAGTTCATTTACAGTTCAGTTTCTCACAGTCGTTAAACCACTCCACCTATCGGAATACAAATGAAGATAAAGTTGATGCAAACTGTAATTGAATGAAGTGCATTAGTGATAGAAACGTCACAAAAAGGAACCAAAATGTTTACTGGGTTGTTTACCTTCCTGTTTTTTAGGTACTGCGGATCCCGAATCCTTCTCATCCACAACTTTTCCTATCTTGTATTACATTTCGTTTCATCCAACTTCTTCATCCTTTCTCGTTGCTGAACTTCCATATCCCTTACTTACAACTTTTATTCATTATCAATTGTAACTTTTGCAATCAAAATGTTATAATCTAAAATAAATGTACGAGTATATATGCAATGAACACCAATTAATTTGTTTAATCATATCACTTAATTTAAAATTTATTTTAGATTATTACTTTATTATTATGAAAGTTTAAAAAAAAGGGTTTCAGCTAATATTATTATCTGCAAAATAATCCTTAACAACATTTTTGTGGAAGATATATTTTATAGTTTTATGAAAGTAGACATAGTTTTATATATACAGAAAAACAGATTTCACTCTTATTTTCAAGATTGTGGACAATTAATGAATTTTTTTCCTAAAAATTCAAATATAAATCTAAGTTTGAGTTTGAACTTTTACATGTTGAAAGATATAATTGGTGAGTATCCAAAATGTACGGTTCGATGGTGAATTTCCTTTACCATTTGTAATGCTATTAAAATAAAAAATTTGAAGTTTCTATGGTAAGTAAATTGCACATAACATTGCAAAGATTTTATGAAATCACTTTGTGATCTTGAGTTCATATTTGTATGTTCAATTTTTTTATAAAATAAATATAATTTTTTTTAAGAAAAATGTTTTTTAAAGCTGCTAAATTATATTTTAAAGTTGAAAGCTCTTGTTTATTAGTCTGGCTGCCAAAGTCCGTTGTTTTTTATGTCAATGGTAACGTAATGCCAGTTTTACACCAGATAGACAGTTGCATAAAACTGCAACAAAAACTTGTTTTTATTAAAATTTGCATCACTGTTTACACCAACTAGACAGGTTTTACAACTTTTTTGTCATTTATTGCAGTTGTTTGCAACACAACACTAAGTCGGTAAAGTGTACAGATGAAAAGAAACTCGGTTGCATACATTCTTCGCCCCGCATTCGATTACAAGAGAGGGGAGAAACATAAAATGAATATACTTTTATCTCCTTTTATCTACTGAATATACTACTCCATCGCGTAGTATTTGGTTCTAGAACGTTCACATGTAAACAATAACAGATATACGCGGAATGCAGTTGTTTATGTTATGTCCAAGAACACGCGTATCAAGATATGCGACTTCGAGTAAACAGCTTCGTTATCAAAATGTCTTGATATTTCTACAGGGATGCGCAACCTTTTCTGCTAATTCCAGTTATTATTTTATAACCATAATTTTTGTATGTTCAAAACGCAAATCCGTAACAATATATATATATATATATATATATATATATATATATATATATATATATATATGTGTGTGTGATATATAAGTACTACTAAATATTTACCCAAATGGCATTTGATCGTTATAATTTTGTTATAACAAGTGGTATTTGTCATTCAACCGTAACAAATATAGTAATATCAATTTTATTGGTCTTACCTTGATATAATCTTGAAGAGTGTCATACAGGGCCTCACATACCTCCGGTACTATTCCAGATACTGAAGAAGTTGAAACTTTGCATAAATATTTTAATGTTTGATAACTGTCCCCAGTGGCTAAGTATCTCAAAGTTAATGCAAGACGTTCCTTCACCGAAATTGCATTTCTGTAATTTGTATTTGTTTTTGCAATTTTTGGTCCGACTAAATTTATTAATATTTCAAAATCAGAACTTGATATTCTGGTGAAGTTGTGAAATGAGGATCGTAATTCTCCATTTAATCCAACATCGTCATTATTTAAATCAAGTAATAACTTTTCAGCGTCATAATCAAATCTCCTTTTTAGTAAAGAGCTCACCCAATATCTGCGTTTTTTTCTTGATATATCGTTTATTAAAAAAATCCACTTTCAATTATAAAATTTTCGTCGTCGGACATTGTGCCTGCTAGCCAAATGATAAACAACAACTGACAAGCGAAAATATTCACAAATACCAAACTGCGTGTTCAAACCAAGAAGAATAAAGCAACGCAACCGTGTTTCTTTTGATCTTTACCGACTCGAGATGGGACTCTGTTGTGTTGCAAACAACTGCAATAAATGACAAAAAAGTTGAAAAAACTGTCTAGTTGGTGTAAACAGTGATGCAACTTTAAAAAAAAACATCTTTTTGTTGCAGTTTAATGCAACTGTCTATCTGGTGTGAAACCGGTATTATGGGTCTGTTCCATGCAAATAGTCTGTTGCCGTGCAACGTGCAAAAGTGCAACTCGTTGTGTTGCACCACATTGCAACGTTGCATAAAACTGCAACTGTCTATTTGGTGTGAAACCGGCATAATGCTTTATACAATCTAAAGCTATCTTAATTCAGGGAAAACGATTAATAAACAAAACAGGATATTACCATCATTGATAATATGACCATTATGTGAACTATTTGATGGTTATGTAGACATAAATTTTAATCAACCTACATATAAGATTTGTTTTCAGATGATAATTAGATATTAGAATAGAGGGGTCCCGTCAGGACCGCCTAGTTGTTACTTATTGTATGTTAGGAGTATTATTTTTATTGTTTTCAATTTGCTAATACGCATCAATCAAGACCAGATTAATTATTAATCCGGGAACTACTTACTCTCATATTTCGAAAAGTCTGTCGTTAAAATGAAACCAACCGTGATTCTTCAGTAGACAGTAATTTTTTTGTTTTACCATGTAGTTCAAATTAAGTCATCATGTATCAAATTTTAAAATAGAAAAGTTTTTGGTGTAGGGCACCTTCATGCAGCCTTTATCTCGTTTCCCAATCTCTCTATATATATATATATATAATAGTCAAAGTTAAGGCTAAAGCAAAAGAGTCAAGTGATAATTTAAAAGAAGAAGAGGATGAAGAATAAAATAAGAAAGACGTAGAAAATGAAAAGAAAGGTAAAGAAGATTTAGATAAAGAGTAAGAAGAAAAATCTGAAGTGTAGGGATGGAAAACAGGGGAAAGATAATTAATGAGGCACATTTTGATACAATATAATAGAGAAAAAAAAAAAAAAAAAAAATGTAAAAGAAGTATTGAACGAGGTTAACAGAAACAATCAAGCGAGAAAATGTTTAAAACGATCTTACAAGAACAATACTGTAAATTGATGTAATGTAAATTAATTTTAATGTAATTCACAGCGCAAAAAAAAACGGTCATAAGGACCTGATCAAATTATAATCAAAGAAATTTAAAAAAGATAGACAAATAGAGATACATATTATAACGGTTAAATATTCAAATATATTATAGTCTTATGAGTATTCTATGAAGAAAAAGAATTTACTTAAAAAGATGTCTTTTAATCACAGTTCCGGCCCGCATCTTTCCCTTGTTTGCACTTGACAAATAAAGTTGTCGTAACTCCCTGCTACAACGAGGCATCATCGCGTGATTGGCCGAGGTTCGCTATTTCGTTGAATGAACAATTGGGGGTAATTTTTTCTGACAGTGCATTTCTTTGAAAAGTACAAGTCAGCAAAATGTAATTTACCGATTTTAAAAGAAACTCCATGAAATATTTAAGAATATAACCCTAAAACAATAACAAAATCATATGCTTATTCACAGAGGCAGCTGGGACCTCGCTCTTGTAGGGGCCTCGCATTCTCGCGAACAATTCATTACTATATATGTATTTCAATCTCGCGCCTCGTGCTTTAGAAACCCAACTTGAATGTATGAGTAACATAAGGGTCCGATTTAGAGGTTTGGAGAACGTGTGGCAACGAAGAAGTGCAATCCCCTAATTATTATCTGAATAAAAGGAACAATTTTGTTCCGTCAAGTCTTTCAAACATTTAGTGCTTTGATCTCTATTATAGAGGCCCCGGGGCAGTAGCCCCGCCTCCCTCAAATCCGTGCCTGTGTAACATTCTTGTTGCTTAACTCATTTATTTACATGTCATTGTGTTTAATTCAATTTTGATCCTTATTAAATCTAAACACTCTCACTCCTTCCAAACCAAAAAAAAAACAAATAAAATTATCCTTATAAAAATAAAAACAAAACAGCTACTGCTACTGCTTCGCACCTCCTGCTACTCTCCTTCCTGTTTCTACTCTGACATTTATTTTCTTTCCTCGTTCCTGTTCTCTATCTCTGGCATCCACCTCTTCCCTTCACTGTCACCCTTTCATAACTGCCCAATATTCTTTTCGCTTATTACATTTTTCTCACCATTCGAACATTTTTCCATCTCCGTGCCGTAAACCCTGCACATCCTTTCCTTGCTATTTGTCCTGTATCTGTTTCCTTTCTCCTCGTCTCCCAATCTGAACCTGGCAATCCTACTTATGTTTTTTGTGTCTTTTTCTCTTAAGTATTGTAGTATCTCTCTCCCAAATCCTTTTATATCTTTTGTTGTAATAGCTCTTCTCAATTTTTTCCATTCTTTCCTGTTGTTGTATCTCCCTGTCTCTTCTCCTTAGCTAGTCTTCCACACCTGTGTCTCGGTACAAGTGTAAGTTGTGCACTTGTGGGTAAACATTATAAAATTTTATTATAAGGACCGATAAAAGTAACGTAACGCTGCATAAATAACCGTATTATAGCGATTCTAATTCTAATTTTACAATAATTTAATAGTACAAAAATATATTACCGGGGTTCCGGTTCGGAATTACGGAGCCTTTAAAACCGTTATTTTAGCATTATATAAAACACCATTAGGTTATTGTCTAATAGGTTTAATATCTATTTGAATCGTTATTTTAAAACTATAGGGTATGTCTGCGTTATTTTTCTGATCCCTGTTCTGCTGAAGTTAAGATATTAAAAGCTATGTAAATTAAGTTTAAAGTTTTAAGCTTAGAAAAATATGTGAAATTTTTTAGCACGCAAGGTAAATAAGCCAGTGCCAAACAAATTTCAAATAGAAAACGTGCAAAGCTCAAAGATGAAAATTATTCTTTGTCCGCACTTCTCATTTGCATTACATGTATGTGTTAGAAGAAAGTGACAATATAAGAAAGGGTTCTAAAGGTTACGTAAGTACATGACGTCAATTGTAAAAATTATTTTATGTAATGTTTTATCCCTTTAATTTTCTTAGTTATTTTAATTGCTAAAATCTTCAATGACGTTATAACTAATTAAAAAATAATTACAATGTTATTTAACATTCGGATGGTTTCAATTACAGTATAATTAAAATCTTAGTTCCAAGGCCAATTACAAGAAATTAAATGCATTGATACAAGATTATCTTTTAGTTTTAAATATTCATTGTGCACATAGATCGAGGACGGCTTGCATGTCTTGGCTGACATGTTCAATAATTCTGCTGGCACGCCGAAGATTTGAAGTTAATTATGACGGAATACAATTAATTTCTAAAAAATAGTAGTATTCTGGCACGCTAATAGTGTTATTTATCCATTTTGGATAGATACTCATAAAATTGTTTGCAATCCCTGCCATATGTTCTTCAATTTTATTACTTTAACCTTAATTTAAAGCTTGAGCTACCCTCTACTAAGCGAAAATATAATTCCTTTAACACGCAGTGAATGCTGGTAATACAGATACACCATTATCGAAAGTGGTTGGTATCCCGACTTATAATATTTAAAATACAATTAATAATAGATAACTATATGTTTAGGTGTGTGACTATGATCATAACATGATAAGTCAAAAATTTAAGGAAAATATCTTTAAGTATGTTGGAGTATATGGTAAATGGTAAAAGTATTTATTTTCGTTTCAGTTTACAGTATTTTCACAGAACCTTGTAATATATTGTAATGGTTTGAATATTGGATATAAAAGCAAAGTTGGTGTATTACAAATAGGCTTGTGTCCTATTGTGTCCTTAATTTCTATAAAAGTATACTATATATTGATAAAGTGGGTTACTAGAACATCAAATGTTCAATTATTTTTTAATGACTCCTTATATGTTAGGAGATATTAAAAATTAAGAAAGTCATTTTGTTTTTTTAATTATTAATGGTATTCAAGGTTGTACAACATTCCAAAAGCATGTGACCTCACAACCGCAAAAGAGATATATTCTTGACAGAACTCTGACAATATTATGTCTGCCGTAACAGCCCAGTAAACAATTTGGTGAAGTGCCCTATTTGGTGAAGTTCGAGTCACTCGTACAATTTTATTCTAACGCTTTACAAGTTCGAAGCAACAACACAGAAACCAATTTTAGTTAAAATTTATTCCCGACCTGTCAAGATTTTGTGAAATGAAATCTGATGTATGTAGTATTAGCAAGTTCGTTAATAGTTCAAAAGTGGTACACAAAAGTCGCTTTTAGTTAAAATTCATTCTCTACCTGTCACAGATTTTTCATAATAATATTCTTTCTTTTTCCAACATCATTCATTAAGTATTTCTGTTCCTTTCCCACATCGATATATTTTTTTTAACTTCACATTCATTTTATTTATTACAAAGTACAATTAAAGTGAGAGAGAAGCGAGATGTGTTAGACAAGCAAAATATATTTTTCACCGTTACACTTGTATACTTGTAAAGTATTTCGTTCAGGACAGTATGTTTAAAGTATGTGCTATCCTTTTTCAACAAATATTTCTTTAATGGTAATAAACAGACGCTGTCTCCTTCAATCCCCGAGGATAAACGAAGATCTATCCAGCGTTGTTAAGACAGAGGTTTCAAACCTAACGCAGGCCTGCCGATCGTAGATTTTTGAATCACCAGAACAATGTAAAAAACTAATATAACTAGAATTGTTAAAGATGAAAAATATTCATTAAAAAAATCACGATCCGTACTAAAGATTACATCAATTTATTTCTTAATTTAAATATTTATATTTTGCAAACTCTAAAAAATGGAATTCATTAAGTTTTATACCCCTGATCATCCCCAACAAGTGGAACAACTGCGCCAACTAGCGATAACAAATGCTCGTCCAAACTATTATCTCTGGTCCTAGTGTCCTGTCAGTTACTAAGTTTCTTTGTGTAATATTTTGATAGTTTTGTGAAATAATATATGTTCTTAATCAGTTTTAATACTGCATTAAAAAAACAATAATATAAAATAGTGTTCAAAGAAATTATAAGTTTCTTAAATTAAATGTTTGGTAAGTTATACATATATATTCAGTCGCCATTTCATGAAGCATCTTATATACGTTTCTTCATCTACATATATTTCAACATTTTTCATTCAGAAATTTGTTTTAATTTTTCTCTTATATTTCAGACACAAAATTAGACGGTACCCAAAAATTGTTGTAAGGAGAAATAAGAAGAACTTAATTACAAATCAAGATTTGATCTACTGATTAGATTTGATTACTGGTAAATAAAATGGTATCCTTACAAGATATTATTTATAAGAGTTATTACTATATAAATATGTAAAGTACATGTAATTTCATTTTCAGAAACTGTCTCCTAGATAAAACTAAAGCTAAAGTTCAAGCCCAGTGTATATTCAAGTATATAGAATAGTTAGTGTATGATTATTTAATGTTTAACAATGTAGACTAATGTTATATTAACAATTGATCAAAAATAATGCTGTAAATAAATTAAATTTAATAAAATATTAATAAAATTCTTACATAAAGTTATTGTTTTTTTTCATTATAAATTTGTTTTCTAATAAAAATCGATTTTATTTTTCAAAATAAATACTCTGTTTAAACTTCCCGCTTAATTTTATTGTAATATCCCTGACCAATCACAGCAGGGCATAAATTATAATTTATAACTCCGGTCATAAATCATAAACCGACTCCGCTTTTAATTCAGCAGTGAACCGTCGTTGCAATGTCTGTAGCTCATAAATAGGGCCTTTCCTATGAACGACTGAATAGAAGACGAACACGTTCCAGACAAAAAACTCATGATATGTAATAGAAATTAAGTAGAATTTACTCCAAAATGTTTACTGGGAGGGTGAAATAATATAAAAACTTATTATTCTTTGACTTGACTTGATTATTTCGACAACCAACAGCTACAAAACATTACCACAACACTGAGCTAATCAACAAATAACTGACGGTAAAATGCATTTCACGTCATACAAATGGCCGACCATTTGTAGCGCTAAAACTACATTTCAAATTTTTAATTGCTATATCTTCGTCAACATTTAGATATTTAATAAAATAGACAAGCCAATATACATATTTATTAACATAAATTTCAATAAACAATTTAAAAATCGACCACTAAAAAAGGAGGACTCAAACTTATTCAATACACCATTTCTGAAGTTCCCGCCGTGTACACCAGAGTGTCTAGATTACGTGTACTGCATTGTTAAAGTAGCTTAAGTTATCATTGAAGCATGATTGAATTGAATAAGAATTATCACGTAAGTTGTCCAACATCCGACCATCTATAACACAAAAATTAATTTTAAGTAAAAACAGCGTAACAAAAAGAATCCTCTTACACCTCTTTGTTAATATAAAACAATATCATAAGATCTTACCGCAAAAATAAGTCTGGTATCAATTGTAAACATCTGAAATGCTGTGAAAGTAATATCCTCATGCGCGATGGACATGGACCACAGCTTAAGCTAAAAATGAATCAGTGAAAATCATAACTACGTACAACGATTTAAATTTACAACGTTTCATATTCAAACATTTCTATTTTATTGCAAACTAATTACTGACGATAATAACGACAGAAGATAACGAAGAAGCACATCAAAGCATATAACGAACTTGTTGTGAACCTTGCCTTAATTTCTATAAAGTACAATATATTGATAAAGTTACTGGCTACCAGGATCTCAAATGTCTAATTATTAATAATAACTCGCTATATTTTAGGAGATATTAATAATTAAAATAGTCATTTTTTTACTTTAATTGTTACACTCTATCTAATCTTATACTATATACATATACATAGTACATACTATCCAATATGTTTACAGAAAATTTCAATACATGTGACGTATTAAGGTATAAACGTATATATATTGTGACGTATAAAGTAGAAACGAGGGTGGGGGAGGAGGCTCGAAAAAGAAAAAGGAATATTACGAAAGGAATGGAATAGCGACAGAGGAGGCAGAGAGAAGAAGGCACAAGTGTGGAAGAGGAACTAAGGAGAAGAGATAGGGAGATAAAACATTAGAAAACAATGTAAAAAATGAGAAGAGCAATTACAACAAAAGATATAAAAGGATTTGCGAAAGAGAAATACCACAAGACTTAAGAGAATAAGACACAAAAAACATGAGAAGGATTGCTTGATTCAGATTGAGAAATGAGGAGAAAGGAAACATTTGCTGGGTAAATAGCGAGTAAAAGATGTGCAGGGTGCGCGGAACGGAGATGGAAACATTGGAGCACATTAAGTTTTCATGTGAGAAAAAGGTAATAAGCGAAAACAATATTGGGCAGTTATTAAAGGAGGGCAGTGAAGCGAAGAGATGGATGGCGGAGATAAAGTAAAGAAACGAGGAAAGAGAAGGAATGGCAGAGTAGAAACAGGAGGGAGAGTTAGATCAGGTATGTGTTATATGTACAAGAGTTCTGTGTCTCTTTTATACAATACAATGTAAAAGAGTAATCCATACAAAAAATAACATATAATCTATCCCTTAATAGTAGGACATGTTATGCTCCAGTAAATGTTGTGCAAAGTAAATTAAACAATTTGGTACACTTCAATAATAGTTCGTATCCACTTTATCGGTCAGGTAAAATGGTTCCGACATTTGAAGCCGATAACGTACACACTACATACTGAACTATAGATACCGCCCGTATTCGGACGGCTTTGCTGCTTGCAGTGTGCGAGGTACATTTATAGGGTTCAGATAGGTAAAATGTAGTACCGCGTACACGTTCGGTCGAAATTCGTTAAATTACGGTGCCATACTGAGACAGGCCTTACTAAAACTTAGGAACTGCCTCGGACTAGAAACAAAGCATACGATTGTCATCAGATCGTCAGTTTGAACCTTCCACTTGCCATGCTTTTATGTAACTGAGTATATACAAATATACATTGGATATAAGTGAATTTTGAAAGAGTGGGAAAAAAATTAACAAACTACGGTGATCACGTAAGGCCTAATTGTAATTTTACAAACAATAATTAAATAATAAATAAATTCTGTTAACTTACAGTATATCGTATTTTAAAGTCTTTCCAGTTTAATCGGTGAATCAAAATACGTATTTTCCTTGATTCATTGATGGTCCACTGACACACCAAGCAAATCATGAAGAGACATCCTATGTTGAAAATAGACAAATATAAGATGGTAAACATCTTCATTTCTATAGCGGACGGAAGTATTATCAGGAAGTAATCTTGTGTTACCATTACGTAAAATATGTGAATAATAAATAACAGAATCTGGAAAATTGATTTTTATTATTTCAACATGTATATAGAAAATAGAAAAAGAGTAAAAATATGAGGAAGTAAGGAAGAGTCGATGCGAAACAATGAAAAGACTAACGGAAAGGAAAGGAATAGAATAATAATTCCAGAGATGTAAACGGGAGGAAGGAGAAAACCAACTATTATTTACGCCATGATACATGATAATAGAGCAATTACAACAACAGATATAAAAGGATTTTCGAAAGAGAAATACCACAACACTTAAGAGAATAAGACACAAAAAACATGAAAAGGATTGCTAGATTTAGATTGGGAAATGAGGAGAAAGGAAACAGATACTGGGTAAATAGCGAGTAAAGGATGTGCAGGGTGTGCGGAACGGAGATGTAAACATTGGAGCACATTAAGTTTTCATATGAGAAAAAGGTAATAAGCGAAAAGAATATTGGGCAGTTATTAAAGGGAGGCAGTGAAGCGAAGAGATGGATGGCGGAAATAGAGTAAAGGAACGAAGAAAGAGAAGGAATGGCAGAGTAGAAACAGGAGGGAGAGTAGTAGAAAGAGCAAAGCAGTAGCAGTAAGGATAAATTTATATATATATTTTTCGTTTGGAAGGAGTGAGAATGTTTAGATTTAATAAGGATCAAAGTTGAATTAAGCACAATGATATGTAATTTAATGAGTTAAGGCATAAGAATGTAGTAGCAATTGGCAAAAACATTAAAATAAAATAAATACAACTATGTTATTATTTATTTTACTATAGTAAAGTGTCACCTGTAGCCCATACAGCTTATTTATCTCCTGCGTGACTTCGCACAATTTGTTATGAAGACGTCTACAAAGTCGAATGGATTGTAATGCATTACTGTCCCTATAGTGTGCGCCCTTTAAATGAAATCAATTTAGTCACAGTGAAATGCGCAGTTTTATATTTATATTTTATTCAGTATGGTGAAAATATTGAGATAAGGATATTTTAAATTAGAAACTGAACTAACGGACGAAGAAGATTTGTTTTCAAAGTCGTCTCAGGTCTGTCTTGTACATGTATCTTAAATATTATAATAAAACCATTTAGAAGGTAAGAGTACATCTGTTATCTTTGTAGATAAATTTACTAATATATTACGCTTTAAAGAAATAAAAATTCCGGAAACTATCCGACTGTATCGTATTCCACGCCAGACCGCTTTTAAGCATACGTTACATCCCAGAACTCGCACCACAAAGGGAACCGTATCACAAAATAAAAAGTTTTAAATCTTACTTACACCTACTTATCAAACCCTATTACATTGTGGAAAACCACAACCAATGTATGAACAATGTAACAGCTCACGAACAGTAAAACATCATCTACTTATTATAATGTTCGTAATGTTCCAATTTAACATGGAAAACCCATAAGAACTCATAGATATTTATATATATAGAGCGTTATTTATTTATATATATATCCGGTAACAAAATCGTATATGGTATCTTCTAAACGGCGCCTACAAAGTTCTTCAAATTTTGGTATGATGTAAAGGACGAATTTCTAAGACTTTCTACGTCCCTGAATTTTCCCCTGAATTTCCGTGGAAAAACTTATACTGGAAAAACTGGAAAATTCGAAAAAATACTTTTGCTAATATCTGACGAACTAGAAAAGATAGAAAACTGAAATTTGGTATGTGTATTGAGATCATAATTGTGCACATTTTTCGATAGTTGGAAATTTGAAATTTGAGTTCAGTAGCGGCGCGAATTTCTGGGGGCAATGTTAGAATAGAGTTAGGACGTTCAAATTTAATATGTAGGCTCGCTGTAGACAGTAATTAATGAAAAAAAATAAACAGCCCCAAATTTCCAGTGGCGGCGGGAGTTGAGACAATAAAAGCCAGAAATATTGAAAAAGAAGTATTAAAACTTTGGGTATGTATTAAGACACTAATTGTGCATGTTTGCCAATAATTGGATTACTAAAATTTTAATTCAGTAGCGGCGTGATTTTTTGGGGGCAATGTCGCAACAGAGCTAGAACGTTAAAATTTGGAACGGGGGCCATATATAGAGTGTCATTAAAGACACACTATAGAAATTTGCAACTTTCCAGAGGCGGCGGGCGCTAGGGGCCAAGAACCAGATATTTGAAATATATGGAGATGAAAGGCTATAGTTTAGAATATATATTCTTAGATACAAATAAAATAGATCCTCGTGCTAAATTTGACAAACTTGTTCAGTAGCGGAGGTTTGTGGGGGGTTCTAAAATATAAATACAAAGCTGAAATTTAGTATGTAGATATAGATTGACATATTTATTACGAAAATATAAAAAAAAAATACATTTTCTTTAGTTCAACATTAGAGTGGGGGGGATAAACCGAGTATAAGAACAATATAAAGGTAAAACGATGATATTTTGCATGTAGAATAATAAATAGAAGCACAATAGTTCTCTATAACTTAGATAGTCAAATTACATTCAATAGTAGAGTTGAATTGAATTTTGGTGCGTTTGTTGTGCTGTAAAATCAAACAGGAGTGAGAGGTATAGGGGGGAAATAGTTAAAAGCCCCAAATATCAAAAAATAGAAAAAGTGAAAAAATAGAAACTATGCATGTGCATATTTGCGAAAATAAATTTAACCTTAGTAGCGGCGTGAAATTGGGGAACTCAATTTTGAAATTTCGATCATTTATACAAGTAGGGGTAGATAAAGGTAGAGAGAGTTGTTACGAGCAAAATAGATTGCTGTGCCTAAAATTTGACAATTTTATATCAGGAGCGGGGATTAATGGGGAGCCTAATATTATAACGTAAATATAAATACGAAATATAGAGTGTAAGATTACAGTACAGTTTTAATCATGTAAATGAATTGCTGTAATATCGAATTGGTAGTGTCTGATTGGAGAAGAGTGTGGCGCTGGGGTTCAGTTCTAAGTAACGGTGGTATTAGAAGTAGTGGCGATAGATTATAATGGCTCTGGGAGGTAACCGTAAGCAAAAATAATTGAAAAAGAATATATTATTGTAAATGCAATAATATAAATGATGATCTATTACGTAACACGTAAAAAGATTTCTGTGCAAAATACACAGATGAGTATTTTGATTTGAACAAATATATTCAAATGCTTAAAATGGAATAATTATATTCGCTAAATAATGCGATTGGCATATGTGTTCTAAGTGTCGTATTCCTATGAGAGGACATTAAATGACGTAATAAGAGGCTATATTTGTGGAATCTAATATTCGCAACCAATGCAATTAATGTGTGTGTGTGTGTGCTTAATGACACTAATACGAGCCCTATAGCTGGTCAATAGCTTGGTAACGCTAAATGACTTGACTAAAGTGGCAAGGATTTATTAACTACAAACTGAAACTAAATATCGTTGAAAGATTGATTAAAAAATATAATACAACAATGATACGAACTTATGATGGAACTGAATCATTGATGTCTAAACACCTTGGTAAAATGAAATAACGCTTCAAACAGTAGTATATGCAAAAATTTGTAAAAATATGTAAGATGTAAGTGCAAAAACCCAAAATAGAGGTAATAAAGGATAGGATGGGAATTATATAAATGTTTTAGGATTACCTTGACACCACTGTCGTGTAGTAGCTCTCGTTTCAAGACTGAATTCAGATGCTGCTGCGATTGACTCGTGTGTGCTGTTGTACTTGACGCCAAAGGTGAGATTTTTCTAGATTGTTCACCTTGCTTGATGAATCCTTTTCAAAGTTGATCAATGTGGGATGAATCTTCTTTGAAGATGCTCAATTGCTGGATCCGTTGATGAGAATCTTGCTTGAAGATGATCAAATGGATGGAATCTTCTTTGAAAAATGCTGATTATCCTAGCTCGTATCCGTTCTTGAAGATGATTTAATGGTGTGCATCCGCTCTTGAAGATGACCAAATGTTTGTGAGTCTTCTTCGAAGGATCAAAATGCTGATTATCCTGGCTCGCATCCGGCTCGAAGCCGACCAAATGGTTGAGTTTGGACCTATTTATCTATATAAGCTTGAGATTGGCTTATTTGCGATGTTGACGGTATCCAATTTCTCAGATTGATGGATTGCTTCTAACTCCTTGATAGCGATAGATTGCGCCAAAACTTCTCGAAGGACCTTTTTGTTATTAAATAATTAATAACAATTTTTTATTTTTGCTTTAAATCAAATAGCAGCAAAACACTAGTATTTTACATAAAACATTTATTATACGAATACACTTGACGAATTACAATAATTGAAAATTAAATGAATAACTGTATATATCAATGATACTGTGATACAATTCACTATTAAAATCTTCTTATAATTTATCAAACTGTTGAAAGTCGGAGCTGATATTTTGGTGTTTATTATACGACGTTTGAGTTAATAATTTAAAGATATTTAGTGATGTTTACTGTATGAAGTTTGAGTTAATAATTTAAATATTTAGTGATGCTTACTGTATGAAGTTTGAGTTAATAATGATTATTTTAATAGTGTTTTATCAGTACATTGATAGAAAGAATGCATTTGTCAGGCCAGCTGTGTGCCCTTGAAACTGGTTTGTAAAATAAAATACAATGGCAGAGTAACAGTAATAATAACTTTGTTAGTTAATTCAATAACAAAGAAAAAAAATAAATTATTTGGTTAAACAAAAGAATTATTACAAAACTTATGAGATAAAAATATACAAAATTATATTCTAATGAAATACATTAAGAACGTGAAATATCTATATAAATATATAGATTGTGTATGCGTTCTTAACCACACACGCTGTCTTAATTAATCTCCGAATGTAATGTGTTTAAACGAATACTCTAACCAGCGATGCTAAGACAGAGGTTTTAAACCTAACGCAGACCTGCCGATCGTGGATTTTTGAATCACCAAAACAATGTAAAAAACTAATATAACGAGTATTGTTGAAGATGATTAATATTCATTAAAAAAATCACGATCTGTACTAAAGATTACATCTATTTATTTCTTCATTTAAATATTTATATTTTGCAGACACTTAAAAGTAGAATTCCATTAAGTTTTATACCCCTGCTATCCCTGCTATCCCTGCTAGTGTCAAGTTTATAACTCCGGTCATAAATCATAAACCGACTCCGCTTTTAATTCAGCAGTGAACCGTCGTTGCGATCTCTGTAGGTCATAAAAACAGCCTTTCCTATGAACGACTGAATAGAAAACGAACACGTTCCAGACAAAAAACTCATGATATGTAATAGAAATTAAGTAGAATTTACTCCAAAATGTTTACTGAGTATATTTAAAAGAAGTTTAATGTCAGTTTGTCAAAAATAAAGAAATAAAAACAATGTCTATTACTAATTGCCCAGTAAACATTTGGTGAAGTGTCCCTTTTTGTGACGTTTCTACCACTATTTCACTTCAATTATAGTGCGTATCAACTTTATCTTCATTTGTATTCCGACAGGTAGAGTGGTTTCGTCATCTGTAGCCGATAAAATAGACATTTCATATGAACGATTGTGAGAAACTGAACTATAAATGAACTCTTTCATGACAAAAAGATCATACGTATCTCCAATATGATGTCAAAGTGACTCCAAAATGGTCCAAAATGTTTGTTTACTGGGTGTTATAATACAAAGATTATTAAAAACAGCAAATTTAATTAATTTACCTTCAATTTTGTCCAACTGTCGAACTGTCAACATTTATATTACTAAAAACGCATGCGCACCAACTAAATTAACTAAACTCAAATTAAAACACGAATGTGACATGGAATTCCTATTCTGGAAACCTGAAATCTAGATTAAAATATTAAATAAAAACAGTAAATTAAATATCAAAACATTGAGTGGGAAGAAGGCTTTACTCGTATTTATGAACTATAAATTATGTTTTGTTTTAAATGTTAATATCTTTTGAAAGTTGAGGCAGTCAAATAAATATTACAAAAAAAAAACTGTTCAAAAATTAATTATTTAATTTAATTCATATGTCTCTATGTAATTTAAGCCTACTGGTAAGCATGAAAGATGTTGATGCAAGTATGTTGTGTGAGCTTATTTGGGATAAGATTCTAGAACGACAAGATGCAACGCATTTTAAAAAAGTAAGGATTATAATGAAAAAATCCATATGGTACAATACAGACTTAACGTTTTGGCTTTGTTAAGCATCATTGCAAGTTATAGCTATATTAGTATGAAATGTTGGCGCAAATCAGTTAGTCACAAAATTTTCGACATTTTCGTTTTAAATCTGATTGTTTTATAAACTTTTTTATTCTCAACTTTGTATACCTTTCATCATAAAGTTGTTCACAATTATAATAAATCAGGGAGAACACCTTAAAGATTTTAAATTCGTTAAACTTTTATTATTTCATAACTTCATTAACGTTAAATATTTCTTTTTAAGTTTTTGGTTTAGGTGAAAATGATGCTGCAAAATGCGATGTCTCTTTATAAAGATGACTGGGGGTAGGAGGGCCGCACTACAGGTTCATTTAAGAGGGCTAAGGATCCTAAATGAAGCTCAGCACTACGATTAATGAAAGTACTTACACTGTCACCTTCTTTGAATTTAGACGTTTTAAAATCAGCTAAAACTTTATTTATCATTGAAAACCTAATCATGATGATATAACAAAAGGTATACACTTCTGTAGCCAGGATAACAAAGACCATATAGTCAGAATACATAACAAATAAGAATGCTAAATATTCCATAGTTGTTTCCGAATATTCAGCGGGCATTATAAAAATGTAATGTAAAATAAAAGTAGAAATAAGTGAAAGATTAAACACCAATATTATTTTCACAACACTTTTCTTCAAACACCTGTAAATATTTTTTATTTTCAGCAAGTTATAATTTTGAATAATCGTTTTATCTATTTCTTCAAAATATTTCACTAGTTGACAATGGCGTCTGTAATTAAGACATCTGATAAAACTAATAAAAAACGTTACAATAACTGACACGTATAACTGAATCCAACTAGTTAGTTGATTTATATAGTTACTAGTTGTATAACCTAACTGTTGTTTATTTTTAAGCGAATAAATAGCACATGCAATATAAAGTGTTAAAAATATAACAGGCTTTATTAATAGTTTATAACTGTTGTCATTATTATAGGTATTAATTAAGGAAGGAAATATTCCAAATATTGATACTAATGTATTCAGTGGACTAATACACGAGGAAAACGAGTCTGCCATGTTATAAAATTTTCACATAACCTCACAAAATTTGAATTAATTTTGGTACATTTTCTTATTTAATTAGTTGCTAGAATTTTCTGTTGCTGTGTGTTTAACAAATTACTGTAGGATTACTAACTCTATCGGAAATAGCTTCGAACTGTTATTGCAATATTAAACTCATTATCGTAATTAAAAAATAACATAATTAGTTAATTGGATTAACAGTGTACACATATTAAATAATTCAGAATAAGATATTGAATTCATTTGATAATTGACAAACTTAATTTTTTATATATATATATATATATATATATATATATATATTTATATAGGGTATTTGGTAGGAAGGTGCAAAGTCTTAAGGGGATAGTTGAGACCATTTAGAACATTTTGAGCCTTAGACATTTAGTATATATAGAGTAACATTTATTGACAAAATTGGATCAATAACAATTCAGCTACGCAATTTCAAAACTTAAATTGTTTACAAATTCTCCAAAATATTAGCTAAAAACTTGAAAAACAGAAATATCCGAATCGCCCCAATTCATGGGGCGAATGGGATCGTACATAACATATAACTAAATTAAAATTTTTTTAGCACTACAAGCTTTGGAATCATTAACAAAATTATAATAATGTTAATCACTAGCACATAAATCACATATATACGAGCCTTTTAGCCCTCCCATATCAGCACCTTTTTCGTGGCACCATTCTTCGCATGCATGACACTGAATCCAATCCTCTGATGGTGGATGAATGAATTCTTCTGAGCAGTAGATACAATGCCAATTTCTCTGTTTTGCAGATGAACCTTTGATTTTTATTCCAGGCGTTCTTTTATTCTTCTTCTTCATATTTTCTTTGTTATCAGTCTTTTTCTCCCTTTTTCCCAGCTCCTTCCCACGAACCGCCTTGGGTGTAATTCCGAAGCCACGACTCGCTAAATGCAGTAAACGGTTTGCTAAAATCTTTTCAGCATTCTCATTTAAGGCTGGCTGTCCACCACGAGTCTTAATGACACCTCTGGAGAAAGGGACTCTTCTTTGTAAGCTCGTGTATGGTAATTCGTAAATCTCAGCAGCCCGACGTAAGTTATCTCTTTGGCCAGGACTCTATCTGCGGCTTCTTTCATTTTTTCTTTGGACCATTCTCCCTTACTTGTTTTTCTTTTGTACGTGCGAACCATCTTAAATGAAATAAAAATGCATCATTAACCTTAAATATAAATTAATCCATTTTAAAAAAGTGATCCAATGCGCCCCCGATGACGCGATCCGAATCAAAAACTTTTGAAATAAATATTTTACACATTAACCTATAATATTGTGTTTATAATTTAAAATATTTTCTAAAATAGACCCCTTCCCAGTTAATATAAACCATATAATTCAAAGATTTAACACAAATTCTTAGAATGACACAAAGAAATGGTAAGTACTTACCTTAGATGAGCGCCAAAATTGTTACACACACAAACACTCGACTAGATAAAAAGCACCGCTAACACTGATATTATTACACTGGTATTATTTGAATCAAAACACTACCGGTGGCAGGAGGTGCGGGGCGGAAGGTGGTCCTAAGACGCCAGTCGCTAATGTTCTGTGTCAATCCCTTAATGAAAAAAATTAAGTATTTGTTATTTCGATCCGATTCACCCATTGATCCGATTCGCCTCGGTCTACCCTACATGTTTTAGGTAAAGTCTGACTATTTATTTTTTACTGCTATTATTACAAAAACCCAATTTCTGACTGTTAAATGCCAACAGTTGCACAATTTAACTTGATAAGTTCCAAACATTCTAAGCTTCTAAGCTTGTATGCGAGATATTACTCTAATTAACCCACTAATGGGACATTCCAAGTTTTGTTGCCCATTAAATTTTCTTTCTACATATGTTCGTGTATTTTAATAGACAATTTGCTCTAAAGGTGTTTATGTACTGGCCACAATCTCCAACAACACTAAGACATTTTCGTCCAAAGTAACCCACAAAATATAGTATTTGATATTGGCATCTTGAATTAATTCATTGGCAGACTCTTTAATGTTTAAAGCAGAATTATAGAAATCATTTTCTAAATGGCACCACCGTCTAGTATACGCCTGAGTGCTTATTTACCAAACACCGCCATTTTACATCGCGCGCCGTGAGTTGGACAGCTGTGTAAAAGTATGGACGTGTTTTGTTATAAGAAAATTAAAAATTCGATGAAGATAACCTTAAAGTGATTTATACCAATCAATATCTTTCTAAATGTCAATTATTACCCAAATATTAGTGCATCCTATGGGCTTTCATGAAAGTTCTTACGTTTTTAGTTTAGACCGTTAAAACCATTATCGATTTTTTGGGCAATAGCAGTCATTCTTAGCGGGAAATAGCGATCACTGAATCTGTGCGATTATTGAGAAAGCATAGGGAGAGTTCTTAGGCGTCTTGATCTGTAGGTAATTTTCATAGTCCAAATATAAAAATAATAATAATGTGTTTGGTTTATTATAAAAAAGAGTGGTTTGGTTAATGTTTGTTAAAATATAAAAAATAAAGAACATGTACGAGTATAATTAAAATAAAAAAAAGCTGTGTTAATTTACTACCTAAACATATCTGAA
The DNA here is from genome assembly GCA_963678705.1 of Panorpa germanica. Taxonomy (NCBI): domain Eukaryota; kingdom Metazoa; phylum Arthropoda; class Insecta; order Mecoptera; family Panorpidae; genus Panorpa; species Panorpa germanica. Next base: position 418,525 of record OY783219.1, on the reverse strand, counting down.
CATTTTTCACGGTACTGTACGAGGTGGCATTCGTCATTACGTGTTGGTACGCCCGAGAAGGAAACCTTAAGCACCCACAGCTATTACGTATGGCAAAGCTTCATGACGGTTGACAAGATAAAAGGGGCATATTTTCATTTTTTTACAATATGAGTAACACAATTGCTCATCATAACACTTTATTCGTAACTTTGACAGCTGTAAATTGTAAACTTGCAGTGAGAGAACAGCGAACAAAATATTACGCACCTTCAGCTAAAATATGCTTTGCTAAATATAATGCTGATTCATCCTCTTTGCATTTTCTATAAAGCTCAAAGTTTCTTATTTTAAATTTCCTAACGGTATAATCTTCAAAAATCAGAATGCAGGTCGTTTTTATTTCGAAGCGTTTGGTAAATGTCTTTTTGGAATGGTTGGAGGTTAAAGTTGGATTATCGATAGGTCAAATGTATCCATTTATTTTTCTCTTATTAACAATTATTCATTGATCACACTAAACGTAATAATTCTATACCCATGCCTTTTAAATTAGCGCAATCATATAAGTAACAAACAATTCACAATCAAATTAAACATTTTTTAAAAGAATAATTATTCTTCATAGAGTGTACTGTCGATAGTCATTGAGAGCTTGAAGATAGACATGCTCTACAGTTGATGGTGCTCCTGAAATTATAAGAATGTTATATTAATGTGCTAAAATATTTATAGACATTAATATTGTTGAAATTTGTTACCTAAGTTGATCCATTCTTTGTTGTTAGGTTCAGCATCTGCTCTCGCTGACTTTAGGGCATGGCGAAGTGCAAATATTGCAACTATACTCAAGCATAATGCAGGCTCACCAGTAGCTTTAATTATAAAAATTATTTAAAAGGATCGATACATACTCAAATATATTGAGCCCGATTAGATACATTAAATGGATACTAGGGCTGGACAGGTGAGCGCCGGGATACATGAGAATGGAGGAGCTAAAAAGGGACAAGATAAGAATAGAAGCAGGAAGGGAGCAGTCAAGTTCGAGAAGAAAATGATTAACACTGAAGGCGAAATCTTAAATTAGTGAAAAGAGTAGAAAAGAGGGTGGTGGAGAAGGACCGAAAAAGAGAAAAAAGTATTATGAAAGGAATGGAATGGCGACAGAGGAGGCAGAGAGAAGACGAGAGGAATGCACAAGTGTGGAAGAGGAGCTAAGGAGAAGAAACAATGAGATACAACAACAGGAAAAAATGGAAAAAATCGAGAAGAGTAATTATAACAAAAGATATAAAAGAATTTGGGAGAGGAAGAAACCACAATACTTAAGAGACGAGAAGAAGACACAAAAAACATGAGAAGGATTACCAGATTTAGATTAGGAAACGAGGAGAAAGGAAACAGAAACTTGGCAGTAAAGGGAAGAGGTAGATGGCGGAGATAGAAAAAAAGAACGTGGAAAAAAAAGGAATGGCAGAGTAGAAACAGGAAGGAGAGTAGCAGGAGGAGCGATGCAGTAGCAGTAGCAGTTTTGTTTTTATTTTTATAAGGATAAATTTATATATATTTTTTTCGTTTGGAAGAAGTGTTAATGGAAGAATGTTTAGATTTAATAAGGATCAAAATTGAATTAAGCACAATGACATGTAAATAAATGAGTTAAGGCACAATATTGTAATGCCAAATGGCAAAATCATTAAAGTAAAATAATAATACTGAGCTCGGTTCTGATGCTGTACTCCTGACTGTCGTTCAAGTAGTAATGTGATGGAAACATTTTCTTTTTCAGACAATCGTATGGAAATAGGAGTAAAGAAAGAGGTTTTTGTTACATATCGAGTGAATGAAAGTCAGATATAGGACTCCCGAACTCAATTACACGCGATTTTCAATACATGGCCATTCGTAGCCTACATCAGTTAGCAAGTTATTTACAATAAATATATTAAATATATTATTAAATTCAATACTCGTTTTATACCAACTACATTATATAAATTATCAATGACTAACATTCTTTTCATTTTCTCATACATGTATATGCATTGCTTATTGACATTCGGTTCTTTTTGATGATGGTTGTCAGGCCGAACTTCAAACCGATGTACGCCAACTATCAACTATGTTTCATCACACCCAGCAACGATCAATCATGTCGGTCAAGTCTGTTAACAACTCAACATACTCAAGTATGCATAAGGCTCTTTATTGCTTGAAAATGGGTAACCGATGTCAAGAGATACACAGCTCAAGAATATCACAATAAAATTTTAGATAAAAACTTAAGAAATTAACGAACTTTTGCAGCGAGTGTGTAACGAGGTCCAAGTATTAAAAAAGAATACCACATATTATAACCAGATAAACATACCAGAACCATATTATAATGTTTACATAAAAGGATTCCATAGAAAACATATCGATCGTCCAGAACTTAATTAGTATTTACTTTTTGTTAGAGTAATAAAGGACAATTACCTTTGGATCGTAAAACTCCAACAGGATTTGGTGCATTTCGTAAAAATTGGACTCGGAAGTCAATAGGAATATCTTTTGCTCCTGGTGGTTTATAATTCCAGGTCCGGTTAGTTAGTAATGCACCGGAGTCCTCGTCAAATATCAGACGTTCACTCAGCCAATAACCTAGTCCCATTACAAATGCACCTTCGATCTATAAATATTAAAACTCACTTCACAATTTTATTCTGTAATCAATTATGTTTAATAAATAAGATGCGGCTGCGACTATTAACAAATGTTATACCTGTCCTATATCAATATCAGGACTTAGGCTTTCCCCAGTATCTTCTAATATATCAACACGAAGTATCTGCAGATTTCCAGTCAATAAATCAACTTCTACTTCAGCAGCAGAAATTCCCCAAATTAGATAATTTTTCACATCATCTTTTATCGTAAACCTACGGAAGTATAATAATATATATCAATAAACACCAACATCAGAACAACGTGTTGCATGAATGCAATACTAACATGTAACTTGCAGAGAGATTAATATCCGCTGCGTCAGCTTCTTGTACTAGCTGCTCCCAAGTTGGATTATTCATTCTACTTTTAGTTTCTTTCAAACGGTCCAGAAGAATTTGGCAGGCTTTCATAACAGCCTAAATATATTTGTCATTAGGAAATGTTAAACTATTTGTGCAACTATGTGTGTACTTACGTAGCAACACTCCTCACTAGCTACGCTGCTATAAGTCACAAAGGAGTTAGGAGCTATTAAGTTATTTGATGGTTTAATTTTAACATAATCCACAGGAATCCCTAGAGTTTACGCACAAACTTGGGCGACCTGTACAATAAGGTGTTATAAGTGACTTGTTAGTTATAAATTAAATGAAAAGATAAACCGTTTCTAAAACCTTGGTGTTAATTCCTTGTCCACATTCAATTCCACCATGAGAAACAGATACTGTACCATCTCCATGATAGACTGAAACTAATGCAATAAATTTTCCCACATACAGGAACTGATATTTCATTGGTGAAAGAGCAATCCCACGTTTTCTCCAACGATTTTTTTTGTTAAATTCTTCTACTTTTGTTTTGCGAATTTCGTAATCTGAGAAGGCCATTACATTCTTTTTCAATTTTATATTTATAAAAAAATTAGAATTGAAATTATTCATAAATTGTATAGAAGAAAGGAATGAAGTTTTCCGTCACGTAATATAAATGCTAAGTAAATATTCCATTTATGTTCACTGGGGAATATTCAAAATAAATACTAAGAATGTAGCATTTCTTAACAACAAACAAACAATTACCTATAGATGGAATAAAACCTTGAATAATTTCGCTAATTCTACGATCTTCTTCAATGTTTTCCAATCTCACTGACAAAGGATCAACTCCTGTTGCATGTGATATATGCTCCATTATATTTTCGATCATGGCAATTCCTTCTGTACTACCTATTTAGTTATTGCAATATTACAAATTATTTACATTTTATTTCTAGTTGTTGAAAACATACATAATTGACAACAATAATTTACCAGGTGCTCGACACCACGTATTGGAAGCAACATCTGTGAGGACACAATACCCTTGATATTCCCAGGTCTTAGTATTGTAGCAGTTCTTAAATTTTTCTGCAGAGTCCGGCCAAACTGGATCATTCAAGTCACAGCCATAATCTTGATAATATGTGCTTTTTAAATACTGTATTTTCCCTTTAGAGTCAACTCCAACCTGTTAAAACATAATTCGTCCAGACGATACCCAGACAACATTAAAATGTTTTTAGTAATAAATGGAGTAGAATAAAGATATTTAAATTAGTACTTCGTAGTCATTGGAGCATCCAAATCTCTTTCCAATAGCTTCCATGTTATCTTCCAAAGGCAAGACCATCCTCATGGGCTTATTCATTAAGTAAGCAGCGACTGCACAAGCTGTAGCAATGCAATTCGGAGGATTTACTTTACCTCCATATCCTCCTCCTATCCGACGAACATACAAGTTTATCCTGAAATTATTTTAGCGGTGATAGCAAATTGATATACTCGTATGTATTTAGTTCTCATATAAGAGTTTTCTGTTATCTCAGTATATTTTGTTTCGTAACTTTTCTTTAACATAATACAAATCAATGACCTGCTCTGTTGGATATTTAAAGCTTCGGACACGTATACATGAACAGCATCCATCCATTGTGTCGCTGAATAAACGTCCATTCCATCTTCTACTGGAATGCACACGCAGGTCTGTGTTTCCATGGTGTAGTGGTACTGACCTCCCATGTCCCTTGATCACTTTATAAATATTAGTGCCTTTAAAATGTATAGTAAATGTTATTAACTGAGTTTTCCAGTAGACTAAAAAGTAAAGAATATATAAATACCAGGTGTTACTGTTGGTTTAACATCAACAACCTTAGTGAACCTTTTTTCGTCTCCCTTTGCCAACGCTTGTCTCACGGAAATAACAGGCTTCTGATCAGTATCTTCGTATTTAACTTTTACAAGCTTAGCTCCTTGAATTGCTAGGTTTTGGGAATCGGCTACAATAATTCCACAAGGCTGCCCATTGTACAACACTTTCTTACTTACCAAGATTTCTACATCGTACTGTAACAATGTCAATTTTGTACCAATACTAACATTTTTACCGGGGATATCTTTGGCCGTGATCAATCTTTTAACCCCTGGAATTTTCTGTAAATATACCTCAATATAAGTAATACATACATTAGTCATTTAGTCATTTTAGTCATTTTAATATGTTACCATAGCTTCACTGGCGTCTAAGCTAACTAAATTAGCCAATGGACGCGTGGCTAAAACAAACGCTGCAAACAGTTCTCCAGGTATTGCCGGAAGGTCATTGATATATTGAGCTTCTCCTGAACACTAGAGATAATTTCTTAATATTATAACTCAAAGATTTACTTTTAACAACTTTCTTAAATTACCTGTGCAATTGCTTCTATTTTTCGAAGGGGCTGATTCAGAGGCCACACATTTCTGTTTGTCTCATAACTTTGCTGTCCGCTAGACAGACCTCTTGAGAGAATGTCAGCTCCAGATTTATTAATCGGTGTTATTAGCTTAGGTGGACATGAGCTCAATACAAACTAAATGATCAGAAAAGATGCTAAATACAAATTGATTCGTCATGCGCATATTCTCATCCATGTCATTACCTTATAGAACAAGGATAGAGCCAAATTTCTGCGATATTCTGGAGAAGCATCTGGCAACACCCAATCGGGAATCAATTCAGAGTTCAAGTTATTATATGTCGATGCCAGCAAAGTGTTATCAAATAAATCTTTACCAATGAGCGAGCTCTCAGTATAGGAAGCATGAATAAACTGTAAAACAATCGATTGACATTATTGTTCGCATTTGTTGATATTACTACTACGCAATTTAGGAACCAACTTGGGGATTAATTCCTCCAAAGACAATAATAGCTTGCTGTACAACTTTAGGATCTTTTTCGGAGAAGCGTATGTAGAACCCAGCATTCACGTAAGCGTGTGCATTTTGTGCTCTTAGCATAATCTATAAAAGTGTATCAATGAAAAATACCTTATTGGGCATTATTTTACAGCAGTCAAGTCATACTCTTACCTTATAAGTTTTAAAAGAGAAGTTGCCTCTAATTGGAGGTAGTGTAATAGTAACAATAACTTTCTTCTTCATGTCCATCTTCAGGTATTCAGATGGAGTTACAGAAACATTCGTTCCGTCCTCAGCAACTACAAGATTTGATGAACTAGACTTTCTCTAAATGTATTTTGATAAATAACGAAATTTTGATAAAACTTACTTATACAAATTTTAGCACCAACTGTTTCAAAAATAAGAAAAATGTCCGACGGAAACGCATTGTTTTGATGTTTTATAGAAAGATTCCAAGCAAGTGTTCCAATCTAAATGAATTTTTATTTATTTATTGGTTTTTATCAAATATGGTACTTGCCATGTAAACTTACATTACGAACTGGTACATTGGCGATGAGATCGATATGGTGCGCCAACTCCTTGGCATAAGTAAACTGTTCTAGTTCTGATGCTTCTGTCAGATATTTCATCATTTCAGTAAGAGTAACTCCTCCACCTAGAACAATCTTATGAAGCACTTCACACTGCTTGAGTTCAGACACACAACTAACGTCAATGTACACATCAGGCGCCTGCCTAATGCGATACACGCCCTTTGCCGTATTGCCTGCAACTAGCATGTAGCTAGCTTCTCCAATTTTATTGAAAATATCAAGAATTTCATCGACAGTAGTTACTTTGTGCCAGACGGAACCTTTAGCGTTCAGAGAGAACGACTTTGGAAGATTTGCTGAACATGATTCCAAACATGAGCTTTCTGTTTTAGGGCAAGCCTTTCTTTTATCCAAATCTTCAATATCCTGGGAAATAATATTTGAAGAATTAAGTTCGACTAACTATCTGACATATATTTATATAATCTAACATTACCTGACATTTCTTAGAAAGACTTTTACTAGCATCGGAACATAATGATTTAAAAGCGTCCAAAATTGGACGATATCCGGTGCAACGGCACATATTTCCACCGAATGAACTTTCCACTTCCTTCATGGTTATTTTCTTATTACTTTCCAATAAGCTAAATTAGGAATGCAACTTTTCTTAAGTGGATTCACCTGAACTATTTAATTAATTATAATTTCAATGAACCTCATTACCTGTGCATATTCATAACCATCCCTGGGGAACAGTATCCACACTGGGTCCCGTTGAACTGTGCTAATCTCTTCTGAACATTGCTATAGCCTCAGCTTTTATCTCCTAGACCTTCAACGGTTGTAACTTCCCATTCATGACACGACAAAACGGAAACTAGACACTATTGGAGTTTTTTATGTAGCAATTTATTTATATTTGCCTAATAAACAGTAAAATACAAGGATGACAAACTAACGGAATTGACGGAGTAGATCCTCATCTTCTTGGTAACTGGATGTCGTGACTTCACGGAAACGATGCATGATCCACATCCTCCTTCATGGCACATGGATTTAGTACCACGCAGATTTATGTAGTCTCTGATGAAGACGTTTAAAGAAGTATCGGCACTGATGTTTTTTGGAACTAAAGAAACAGGAATTATTTACAAATGTATAATCTTTTAATGTCTTGTAGGAACTGAACTTATATACATACCAGTCACTCCTTCTCCGTTGATTGCAAATGTAACTGAAGCCATTCTGAAGAAAATTATTATTTCTGTCAAAGATTAAATATATGTAACTATATTCGAGTCGAAATTTTAGACCTATCCTAATTCTAAAAGGGATCTATACTCCCCTTTTCATACTAAATAACGTAAAGTGAACCACGTCTCGTCATAAACATTATTAAATCTTAATATATATAAATTACGTGTCACATGTTTGTCCGAGTTTGTCCGCGATGGACTCCTAAACTACTTAACCGATTTTAATGAAATTTGTACACCGTGTGCAGTTTGATCCAACTTGAAAGATAGGATAGCTGACATCTCAATTTATAATTGCAATATTATCTTATTGCAAATTAATTATCTGTATATGACATCTGGCGACGATGATGGCGACATCTGTTGACTAGATTGAGTAAATATTCTGTTGACTAGATTGAATAAATATTCAATAGATGGCGCTATGTAATGTAATATGACAAAAACGTTAGGCACAGCAACGCGTGGCCGGGACAGCTAGTGATCTTATATGAACTTAGTCATAAACAAAATCATAATCCTGTCGTCTTATGTAATTCAATCTTTGTAAACCATTTTTAAACTTAGTTGGTCAAAAGGAATTTTTCAATACCTGTTATGGGTGTAAGCAATAGATTCTATTGTTAAGGGATGAATATGAAATCATGAGTTAGAGAGTGATAGATAAATACAGTGAATGAGTTGGGTAGAGATAAATAATGTTATTAATATTATTATTAGATAGTCTGTATTAATATTTTGCTTCCTTTGGTATTTAGATTTCATTGAATAAAGATGTATCTTTAAGTGCTAAATAATAAATAAAAGACATGTTTTACTTTACCTAAGCTAACAAATATTGTAAAATTGTAGAAATCGATGGTAAGTACATATAACGTATTTTATAGAATGTTTTTTTCTTTTTATATCATTATTTTATTTCATATATTTTTTTTAATCATGTTTAAATTTATAAAATACTAGTATTAACTCCCGTCATATATAAATTTAAATACAAAAATATAAATATTTAATGTCATTTTATTATTGAAAATGAATTTTTCTTTGTAGATGATGACGATTATGACGAAGATGACAGGAATGACATAGCAATGAAGTAATTTAATTAAAATATATAAAATATCTTTGCATATTGATTTTATAATTTCTTTATTAATTAAGTTTTAAACTGAAAATAGAAGAAAGACCTTTTAAAAATTTTATTTGTTTTAGAAAAGGCGAGAGGAAATATGATTTCAGTTATAAAGATATAGAAAGATAAGGGTATATCTAAGGCGCTTACCTCTGCAAAGTATAACTTCTGATTTATAAGAAAACAATTGCAGTTTTATATTGTAGTATTACAAATTCTGTATGAACAATTCGTCGTAGTTTTGTCTTGTTTTATAGTTCCATTATAATATATAAGTTTAAGTTTATTACTTGCTTTTTTTTTTGTCAGTGGTGGACTTAAAGAGCCCCAAGCATAATCCACTTTAAGTCCTCCTCGTTCTAAATGCTAAGCATTGCTATTCAATAGATAAAATTAATTAAAAACGTTTATCAATGAAGATGTATTAAATATTACTTAATATTAGTTAATTAAAGGCAGTGTCAAATAAACTATCAGATATACGTTTGTGCGATGAAGCGGCTCTGCTTTTAGAAATAGCAATATTAACTGTTCGTGATTAAATTCGTGCTTCAACATGTGCACTTATCATTTTATTATTTGAAATTGTTAATATTCGTGACAACTGAAATAGATAATTTCTTGTCGAGCTCAATAAAATCAATGATAGACAAGGAGAGGTTTGTATCTAAAATTCAACTGGCAGCCTTGCCTGGAAATATAATGGGCTTGTGTTCTCATTTTATAGTGGTCGATTTTTCAATTGTTGATTGAAATTGATGTTAATAAATGTGTATTAGCGTGTCTATTTTATTAAATAACTAAATATTGACGGAGATATAGCAATTAAAAGTTTAAATTGTAGTTTTAGCGCTAGAAATGGTCGGCCATATTTGTATGACGTGAAATGCATTTTAACGTCACTTATTTGTTGAGTAGGTAAGTGCTGTGGTAATGTTCTGTAGCTGTTGGTAGTCAAATAATCAAATCAAATCAAAGAATAATAAGTTTTTATTTTATTTAACCCTGATAAGGCAAACATAATATTGAAATTTGATTGTTCCTTGAAATAGCTGTAAATAATATTTGACATTTTGATATATAAATACATGTAGCAGAGATTTATGATCTGTATGGTTGGTAACCTTACACAAGGATTGTGATGTCACATGCACTTGGAATGTGTACAACGTTGAATCCCTTTAATAATTAAAGAGACAAAATGACTTTTTTAATTGTTAATATCTCTTAACGTAAGGAGTTATTAAAAAATAATAGGACATTTGAGGTTCTAGTAACCCACTTTATCAATATATAGTACACTTTTATAGAAATGAAGACATAGGACACAAGCCCATTGTAAAATACATACATAATCATAAACGTAGTTTACATATATCAGGCCACGACACCACAGAAACTGTTACAACATCCTTGCTGTAGGAAGTCGTCGGTGATAGGACTTAGCACCGGAAATAGGTCGATGTTAAATAACTTAAATTTAAAGAAAGTAAATATTATTTTTTAAGGTAGATTTGCCGTGACATATGGAGACAGAAGTATAGTCCGACAGTCAATACGAAAACTTTAAACTATTTGTATTCGATACATAGTGATATCACCAGTCTCGATGAGACACAGTATTTGTTGCTGACTTAAGACAATAAACACTTCTAGGAATACTTAACACTGAAGCACCGGACCTACCAAGGAGATAAACTACGCATAATACTTATGACTAATAAGATTGTGGACCTGATGAGAGGTATCGGGAAGGGGTCATGGGACACGTGCGGGTGGGAACTGTGCTTGGACCTCTGGAGTGACTCGGGTTTGGACATTTCTGACTTACGGCCTCTGACTGGAATGGTTGATCTGATTACATTTTTATAATACTACATATTTAATTTCGGATTGATTACTAATAAATATATTCTTGTTCAATTGATTGTAATGTTTTAATTAAACAACCCTAACAATAGAAACGTTCATATGCAGCAACAATAATCCAATCACACTTTTCACAATCACTATACAATCACACTGGTTAGAAACGAAATAGTTTCTAAATGTGTAATCTTAATTTACTATTGTTAGTTTTAAGATAAAGTAATGACATTATGAATGTTATTGTTATATTTAAGATTTTATGAATATTGTTAGTCATAAGATATTATTCACCAATATATACAAATATTGTCACGACCGCACAATGCGCCAAGGGCTGCTTGTCCGAGCTCACGCTAAGACGTGTCAGAACACGTCTGTCCTGTGCTATCCCCACTCCAAGGGTTTAGCTAAAAACGCATGTCATATTCAGATAGAATCACAAACCACTAAATATAGACTCGTAACTTAGTACAAACTTCAGTCCCTAGTACTTAGGGTGAGACGTCTGACGCTATCAACGGTAAGGGGATTACAAGATGCGCCTTTAGCATACAAAATGCAACCCACATATCATATATTATTTTTAAAATTAAAATTATTCATAAATAAAATGTTTATTGTTTTTTTTTATTAATTTTTATTAATAATTTAATTATGGAGGTCATTTTTGTATAACATGCCATACAAAATATTAAAATTTTAACTTATATATTTCATAAGTTATCCAAATTTAATACATTATCTTTAGAATTTAAAATAATAACACTTTTGCAAAAATTAAATATTGGAATAAAATGAATTGAATGTCATTTTGTATTTGATGCCATACAATTTTTTTACAATTTTACCTTATATAGTTAATGAGGTGTTTAAATTTAACAAATTTTTATAGTCAATCTTCAGAATTTAAAGGCTCTTTAATAATGCCTTTAAACAGAAAGAACATTACACTTTGGCATAAAATAAATATTGGAATTATATAGAGGTAATTTTGTATTAGATGACAGAATTTTATCATTTTAACTTATATAGTTAAAAACGAATTGAACGAGTATCCGTTGAACATTTACAAATCATCGTAGATAATCTAAATCTGTATTTAAAGTGGAAAATAAACCTTATATTATATGGTGTATAACCTATATGGTATAACATGTGGATTTCTCCTCAAACTAAATTCATAGATAAAAAATGAAATTCCTATAAACAATGCAGTGCACAATCATTGTTCTAATAATAATAGTGTATTGTATTGTGAATAAATTATAATCAAATCTAAATTAATTGTTACCCAATAATTAATAAGATGGTGATTAGAAGTCCGCCGCAAAATACAGCAGCTTACGGCACTGATAAATCAAACATCTCTGATAAAACGGAGACCATCCCAGAGACTATACCCCATCAATCCAACCATGTACCAGTGAGTGTACCATCTCCATCCAACCGTTGGACAACCGTCCAACACAAGAAAAGACTAAGAAGTCCAGAAGTGCTGAATGCCAGGAAACAGACAAAACTAGCCGACTATTGGCTGAGTAAACCAATAGAAACAAATAACAGTTTTGAATGCCTGACAGAAGAGGAACGAGGAAACATAGAAACCACAAAGGAGACAGATACTAATGAATCAAGCAGCACAACCACTATACCCAAACCTCCACCCGTAACAATATATAAGGTAGGAGTGATTCAACTCATCCATACACTGATGCAAAAAATTACGAGTAATTATACAGTCAAATCCACTGGCTTTGAAACAATTAAAGTTCAAGTTTTTGAGGCTGAACACTTTAAAACTCTTATAAAGGAGTTGGATGAGAAAAACACCCAATACCACACCTTCAGACCAAAAAGTGAGAAAACATTTAGGTTTGTACTAAGAGGCCTACACCAAGGAACGGAGGTGGAAGTAATAAAATCAGCGCTCTTGGGTCTTGGCCACGAAGCAGTGAACATTCATAACATAAAACATAGAGTCACCAAATTACCTCTACCTATGTTTAATGTAGACCTAAAAACTAGTGGTAACAACAAAGAAGTAAACAACATAGAAAAACTTGACTATAATATTGTTAAATGCGAACCACCACGTACCAAAAGAGTAATCCCACAATGTACAAGATGCCAGGCATTTGGGCATACTAAAGCATACTGTCGCAAAGTACACAAATGCGTAAAATGTGCTGAGCAACATGAGACAAAAAATTGCTCCCGCTAAATAAAAGACAACCAAGTAAAATGCGCTAATTGTGGAGGAAATCACCCTGCAAACTACAGAGGATGTGAAGTTCATAAACAATTGCAACAAAAATTATGGCCTACACTACGTGAAAAAAAGAACATTCAAACTCAAGCTCAACCTAGCCTAGAAAGCCAAATAAGAACTGGAGTATCATACGCCCGAGCTCTTAATGATCAAACAGTACCAACAAGCACCCAATCAGTCAGCAATATGGTTAAGCTTGAAGAAATGCTTGCCAGACTTATGGAACAGATGGGGACGATGCTCAACCTACTTACTGTCGTAGTTAGTAAATTGGCCTAATGACAGTACAACAACAAAACTATAAACAACAAAAGTATAAATTATGTATTTGGAACGCAAACGGTTTACACCAACACTCTCGGGAAATAGAAACTTTTTTAATTGACCAAGACATAGATATCATGATGGTATCAGAGACCCACTTCACTGAACGGCACTACATTAGTATTCCAAAATATAAAATATACCACACTAGACATCCGGATGGTAAGGCACATGGTGGAACTGCAATAATTATAAAAGATAGTATTGCACATCATGAAAGAGAGAAGTTTGCAATGGATTATTTACAGGCCACCAGTATTACTATTGAAAATGAAGTTAGCCCAGTAACAATCTCAGCAATTTATTGTCCACCAAAACACAACAACAAGAAGGAACACTACGTGACCTTTTTTGAAACACTGGGTAACAAATTTGTGGCAGGGGGTGACTATAACGCCAAGCACCCAACATGGGGCTCGAGAATAACTAATACCAAGGGTAAAGAACTAGTAAAAGCAATAAGTGCTAAAAATCTAAGATCAATTTCAACTTACGAACCAACTTACTGGCCTTCTGACGTAAAAAAAGTTCCGGATGTGATCGATTTTTGTATCACTAAAGGTGTTGACCCGAAAAAGTGTAAAGCGGAATCCTGTTTAGATTTGTCATCAGATCACTCTCCGGTGATTATTACTGTATACGAGGAAATACGCAGCAGAGAAACTGGGCCATCCTTGCACAATAATCGAACTAACTGGGACCTTTTTAGATCAAAGCTAAATGAGTCTATTTCGTTAAGTATACCACTGAAAACTGATTTGGAAATTGAAATAGCAGTAGAACACCTTACCAGAAACATCCAAGAAGCAGCATGGTTTGCTACTCCCACGCATAAAGCTATCCAAGGGAAGAAGAATGATGTGCCCCTACTCATTAAGGAGAAAATAATGGAGAAAAGACATCTGCGTAAACAATGGCAACTATGCAAATCACCTGCTAATAAAAGAAAATTAAATAGAGCTATAAAAGGCCTAAAGGAATTGATAGTGGAGCATAATAACCAATGTATTCAAGAATATCTTGAAAATTTAACACCATCGGAAGCTACGGAGTACTCGCTGTGGAAAGCAACAAGGAAGATGAAAAGACCACAGATACACAACCCTCCTATCAAAGATGACAAAAATAAATGGGCAAGGAATGATAAAGAAAAGGCTACGATGTTTGCTAATCATCTGCAGGAAGTATTCAAACCGTATCCTTCAGAAACGGCAGCAGAAGAAGAAAATGGTATTTTGGATTTTCTGGACAGCCCTTTCCAAATGGACTTTCCTCATAAAAAAATTGCAACCAAGGAAACTTGGGAAACAATAGTAAAAGAAATCAATATTAGGAAATCACCCGGTTTTGACCTAATCACAGGAAAGATAATATTCGAACTATCTAAGAAAAGTATAAAACTAATTACTTTCATTTTTAATGCAATTCTTAGAACCAACTACTATCCTAGTAGTTGGAAGGTTGCTCAAATAATTATGATTCCGAAACCTGGGAAAAAACCGGAAGAGGTTACTTCCTATAGGCCCATTAGTTTACTGCCGATACTATCGAAATTATTTGAAAAAATATACGTTAAGAGGTTAAAATGTAAAATGTTAAAATGGTGTAAAATGTTATTGTCATTAATGAAAAAAAGCTAATTCCCGAACATCAATTTGGCTTCCGCAATAAGCACGGTACTGTAGAACAAGTACATCGGTTGGTTAACACAATTAATAAAGATTTAAATACCAAAAGATATTGCTCAGCAGCTTTTCTAGACATAGCCCAAGCCTTCGACAAAGTGTGGCATATAGGTCTTCAATATAAACTGAAAAAAATACTTCCGTACCAAGATTATCAACTATTGAGATCATATATGACTAATAGGCACTTCATGGTTAAAATAGGTAGCGAATGCACTGAATTGAAACCCATCCAGTCAGGAGTCCCTCAGGGAAGTGTCTTAGGACCCACACTATACCTTCTGTATACTTCCGATTTGCCAACTACAACAGAAACTACCGTTGCTACGTTTGCAGACGATACTGCTATATTAGCATCACACACAGACCCAGTATTGGCATCACGGAATCTACAGACTAACCTTGATATGATTCAAGAATGGCTCAAGAAATGGCGAATAAAAGCAAACGAAAGTAAATCAACGCATGTAACATTTACCACGCGCAGAGAAACTTGCCCGCATGTGAAAATAAATAAGTGTAATTCCTCAATCCAATGACGCCAAATATCTCGGTATACATTTGGACAGAAGGCTTACCTGGCAAAAGCACATTTTTACAAAGCGTAAGCAGCTTGGTCTTAAAATCAGGAAAATGTATTGGATAATTGGTCGAAAGTCAAAACTCTCTCTGGACAACAAAGTACTTATATATAAAACCATTCTGAAACCCATCTGGACTTACGGAATTCAGCTTTGGGGCACTGCATGCAACTCCAATATAGCCATAATCCAGCGATTTCAAAACAAAGTACTACGACTCATTGTAGATGCACCATACTACGTCACAAACGAAGTCATCCAGAAAGACATCCCAATAGCATCCATCAAAGATGAAATATACATATCCAGCACAAAATATAGTGATAGATTAATCAACCATCCCAATGCGTTGGCGAATCAACTGAACGTGTGTGACAACAGGGAACCCCGCAGATTAAGGCGATATCAACCAATAGACCTAACTTTAGGTCCGCGATAGGGAATAGTGTACAATGTATGATATATTATAATAGATTATTGTATATAAAAACAAGAGGGCATTCACTGGAATGTTTCTCTTACATGTCTTAATTAATTATGTAAGTTATCATGTAAGAAGCTTATTGCCTACTGTAACAGTCCCATATATATATATAGATTATTATAGATTCATTAATTATTGATAATATATTTTAACTAACTATTTAGGAACCATTGGAAGGTTCATATACAAAGTATTTTTAATAGTTTTAGGCGTCTAAATGTCGTGAACATTATTTACATTAAGTATTGCTTTATCGAGAGAACCATGTCCGTATATTAGTATCATATTCAAAATTGCTGACGCAGTATTTACAATAACATTTAAGAGAAATATTAATTAACTTCCTTTGTGTAAGACACGTGCAGCTTGGCACGTGTAGCTTGGCACGTGAAGCCATGATGACGGAATAAGTTTAAATGAGGTCATCTTTTGAAACAAAGAGTTTTTAAAACTATATAAGCCTAGAAATAGAGAGGAGAGAGGATCAGACCATCTTGATCACAGGTCAGACCCAGTCGAAATTTCTAGACAGACCCCGTCAAATAAGGAAGTAGCGCCCCTTAGACGGTTGGTCCGGTTTAGTCAGTCGCTTTGATATATTAATGATAAAGTTACTAAGATTTGTATTAATTAAGTTTTTGAATAATAAAGAAAATAGTGTTAATGATTCCCTTGTTTTAATTGTAAAAGTACTAAGAGTTAACGGTCGCGTCGCGTTAAATAAAGTGATTTTCCAAAGCAGAGGAAGCTGCCTGCAGAGAAAGCACAAAAAGTAAGTAAAACCTAATATATTTATGAAATATAATTAGATGAGGTAATAAGTCCTGATAGTTATATATACCTCCACAATTAGCTTAGGTCATCCGACTCAAGGGGAACCAGATCCCCAGAAACGAACTTTCGCATGAGACGATTGTAGTATCGCTCTCATAAAATAAGTAACTACCACCATATATAGATAGTAGATATAAGGGGGTAGGGTTACATTTTGGTGTCAGGTGTGGGGTCATTTAAAGAGAGGGGTCATTTAAAGAGAGGGGTCGTTTAAAAAGAGGTGCATTAAAAGAGAGATACGTTAAAATACGAAAATACGTGAGATACGAAATTTGTGGGGTCAATTAAAAGAAAAAGGGGTATTGAAAATTGTGAGATATGAAATTTGAGAGATATGTTAAAAGAGAGGTATTGAAATTGTGGGGTCATTTAAAAGAAAAAGGGTATAGAAATTGTAAGGTATTTTAAAAGAGAGATATTTAAAATTGTGGGATATTAAAAAAGGCAGAAATTTTAGTAATTGGGAAAAAAGGCATTAAGTGGAAAATTTAATTTGAGAAAATAAAGGGAAATCTTAGTAACTGGGAAAAGGAAATAAGAATAAGTTTTATTAATTGTGAAAAACGGAAAAAATTGTAGTAACTGGGAAAAAAGAAATATTGTGAAAAAAGGAATAAATTGTAGTAACTGAAAAAAAAGGGATAAAAAAGTATTAATTGGGAAAAAGAAATATAGCTTATTAATTGCAACTAGCAACTGCATATTAATAATTAGAAAAGAAATATAGGTTATTAATTGCAACTAGCAACTGCATAATAATAATTAGAAAAGAACAGATATAAGAATAATTGTGACGATACAGTACATTAAAGCTTGACGCTGGTTTCTGTGTCTTCAGGTTCGATTCCTGAATCAGTTTATATTCATGTGTAATATATAGGGGTTTGGTAATTATTAGCTTATATTGTTTATGTACATATATGTAGTGAACGTATGCCTCATATATGGAATAGAAATGGTAGACATATAGAAAAAAGAATAATAGGAAAAGAAAAAGTTTAAATAATTAAAAAATGGAATAATTTAACAAGGGTCTAATAGATTTGTACTAGTTTATTAAAGAAAGTTTATTTAAGAAAAAGGAAAGATTTTAAAATGTCAAATAGTACTGCAGTTATGTATTTAAATTTCGGAGAAAGATATCAGTGTTGTATAACATTTAAGAGAGTAATAAATGTGTGTGATTTATTAGGGTCACATAGTAAAGGTTCAGTTGGTTATAGCTACAGAAATATAACAAAGATTAGGAATACTACGAGTATGTAAAAGAAACAGATTTGGACAACGATGTTTATATAAAGACTTGGAACGTAAATAAAGTAATTAAAGAGTATTGATTGAATTTAACATGATTATTATAAAAAGGGTAATATTTTGAAATGATTTTTGTAGAATGGTAATTAAATATAACAAGAAATAATAGATTCATTTACGTGTATTAAAAATGGATAATTTAATAGAAAGATTTAAAAAGTTGGAAGAAGGTTTACAGTTCTTACGGGTATTTGAAGAAAAAGATAGTATTACGTTATTTTTGAGTCAATTGGAGGGAATATCAGATGCTTTTAATTGGAATAATAAAGAAAGGGTTTTTGCATTATCTGTAAAGTTGAACGCAAGGGTTTTAGAATTTCTACATATTGTTTTAACTCGAACAGAATTAAAAGATTATGAAAAAATTAAGATAGAATTACTTAACAAATACAATTGTCGTAGACCTGCAGAGTTAATGAAAGCAGAATTTGATTTTAATTCTTGTAAACAAAACCATGGAGAGTCAGTTTTTAAATTTTCAGAAAGAGTAGCAGAATTAGCTAGAAAAACAATTAATATCAGTTTTGAACAAAGTAAACGGGATTTACAATTAATGGAATTACAGCATAGGATTTTAAACAGATTTATATTGGGCTTACGTAACAGCTATTCTAGATTTGTTGATTACGAAAATCCAAAAACATTGGTCGAAGCCTTAGCTTTAGCAGAATATATAGAATTAAAAGAAAACCGAAGTACTTTAAGTAACAGATATGTACAAGACAGCGTAAATTTTGAAAGATTTGATAATGTTGAAAACGGAGATACAAACTCTAATAAGTTTAGTATAGGACTACACGAAGTAAACGAAAGTTCAAAAGTAATTAAAATTGTTAAAGATGACGTAAATACATCGATAGAATTAAACAGTGACAGTACAGATTTAGTCCATAGAAAGGGTACGAACGAATTAGTTACCGAAGAGAATAATTTACATGCAAATAATGATATTAAAGTAGAATTTGAAAAAGATAGCATTGTTAACGGGTTAGTAGAAACATGTTGAGATATTAATGGCTTAAATAAGGATACGATAAAAGTAGATAAACTATGTGAGAATATACACGAAAGTATAATTGATAAAGAGATAGAAAAAATAGATTCAAGCCGCGATGATAAAGTTTTATTAAGTGAGGGCACTATAAACGAAATAATTATTGATGAAAAGAGAATTGGAAAAAATGTAAAAGATGTAAAGGAATCTGTAACAGACAGAATAGTTGCGAATACTATTAGCTTAAGCCTAGAGGAAAATATACATGTTGAGAGAGAAAATATTGCTATTGTTTTAAGAAAAAGAGAGTATAATTTGCAGAGTAAATTGATTGATTTATTAATGATGAGTAATTTTAAAAGATTAATTTTAGGAATTTTCGCACTTATTAAGTTAAGCATTTATTTCATGATTCTAATTAAGTCGATGTTCAAGGAAACATTAGTGGTAAGCGTTAAACAGATTAATTTGCCGTTAGACATTAGAGAATAACAGAGAGTATTTTAACCAGAAAAATCGGATAAATATGATTGTTAATTGAACTAAAGTTGCATAGAATAAGAACATTAAGATGTTAGAATAGATCATAAGTATCATTTTATAAAGTAACAATAAGAAGTTTTGGAAATAGGAAGGATAATTTTAATAGTAAACGTATTCTAGGGTGTCAAGATAGTTTTGTTTAAGAGTTACACAGTTGAGCTATTAAAAAGATTATTTTTTTTGAACAGAAAGTATTGTAGCATTGTTGTTATATAGACGTATGATTTTAAAAAGATTTGATATGAGTATTAGTTAGAAATTAAAGAGAACACAATTGATTTGCTATGAGTTATTTATTGACTATGAGATATTTGAATACTGAAATAATGAAAATAAAGTATAGGGAACTATTGAGTTATCGCCGAAAATGGAAATCGGTATGAACGGTTTAAAGGAAACCAAGAAGTATGGAACTAATGAGTTATCGCCGAAAATGGAAATCGGTATGAACGGTTTAAAGGAAACCAAGAAGTATGGAACTAATGAGTTATAGCCGAAAATGGAAATCGGTAGGAACGGTTTAAAGGAAACCAAGAAATTGAATAAGAAAAGTTATGAAGTACTAAAACGTGTACCATGAGCTACGGATAAGTAGATATTTATTGAATATGTAATAATGATTAGTTGCAAATCGACGTTGATGAAATAAAGAACACTCAAATTTGAAAGAAGTAAAACAATTCGAAAAGTAATAAAGCATACGTTTAGCAAAACAAACATTAACATAATGAATATAGATACAAGTAAAAGTAGACATTCTTCACACACTCTAGTAATATATTATGATACATTAAGATTTAGGTAGGTAGTAGATTAGGATTTTGATTTTGAGAAATTTAAGAAAAAAAAAAGTAAATAATGGGATAAAGTTAAAAGAAAACTTGATATTTAAATAGAACGGTAGAAAGCGATATCAAAGGGTTAAGAAACATAATAAATAGAATTGGAATAAAAATATAAACTTTTGTTACAGACATAAACTAGGTTAAGGTCAATTTAAAAAAGGGATTATTTTATCGTTAAATTAGTTGTTAAATGGGAACTAATATGGTACTTTAATATTTTACGAGTAAAAGAAACATAAAAACAGAAAGGTCATGAGTTAAGAAAATAAACATATAATTAGGCACTAAAGTTATTTGTAACAGATGTATTGAAATTCGAGTCAGGAAGGTCATAGAAGAAACTAACACTTGAGTATATAAGTGATAATAAATTTGATTTTTAACAGAGGGTTTAAGAACATAAATTAGATAAGGAAACAATAATAAACAGACTAGACCAGAAGTTACAGATGTACGAAACATGAGTAACAATAACGATTAAAGAATAATAATTTGTTTTATTGAGATATACTAATGCTATATAATTTCAGATGGACAAGATACATAATGAATGCAGCAAATAGGATGAGATGACTTAATTGAAGATTTTATATCATAAATATTGAATAAATTAAAATGTTTTTCTGTTCACAGATCGTTTTGAAAACTTTAATAGAGAAAGAAGAAGATTTGAAAATTGATAAGAGGTATTCATTGAAAATTTGAACACTTGTAATGTTAAATTGCATTGAGATATAGTATAGAGAAAAAGAAATTTTATTTTGTGAAGCACATGTAAAACTACATGCGAACATAAAAAGTTGTTTTAATTTCAAGTAACAAGTGTTGAAGTTTAATAATTATGTTTACCTTGACTATATTATTTGAGTAGATACATCCATCAAGTTAAGATTTTGTTGTTTAAAAATAATAAAAAGATTTAAGAATAATTTTTGATATAACCATGTTTAGAATAATGTTTTGATTTGAAAGAAATAAATATAATAAATTTGTTAAATGGAAAAAAATACAGTAAATGAGAATAAGTTCATTAAAATATTCGTTAATAAAAGTATAAATTAAAGTATGGAATATTGATTCTAAATTTAAGAGAAAAGTTAAATTTGTATTTGAATTAAAGGAAAAAAATATGTTTACATTAAATTTCATTATTTTGAAGAATTAACAGTAGTTTGTAAAAGATGTGAAAATAATTTATGGCATAAATATTGCAAAGTTGGAAAACATATATACAACAATCAAAGAAAAAAAAAGTAATAAGATTAAATTCGAAGAAATTGATGATATTTAAAAAAAAAAGAAGACACATGCCGTAAGATATTTACATGTTATGTTTAAAATATAATTAAAATAACTAGAAATTAAGATATGCTATGAAATAAATTCATATTTTGTAATGACTATAACTTCTAAGTAAAGTTAATCAAAGTGTAAGTAAAAGAGCTATATAAGAGCCAAATTTGTTATGTCAAATGTAAGAAATTATAGAAAAAGAAGACAGAAAATGAATTTATAATTAAGATAATTACGTAAGAGTATAAATTGCAGCATTTACAACAACGAGGAACTGAAGGATGAGACTAGTAGTTGATTTTCATAATGCGTAAGACTAAGGTAATAAGTGTGAATACTCGAACGAGTCAATGAGAACGAATGTACGAGAGAAACTACCAGAATGCAAGACGTTATGAGATGAAGATTCCGATGAAATCGATGCAAATTGAACGATGAAGAAAACAATACGAAATGACGAAGTCCGTGAATAATCGAGAAGAAATTAAGGGTCTAAGTGAAGCAGTAATCACTTAAGAAGAAAACATATATCATGTGTGTACTACAAGTATTGTAAACAGAAGAAGAATTTACAAATACTATGGACATTAAAAACTATCAGTATTGTTTATACGGAATATGAAGCCAGATGCGAAGCAGTAGGACAAGGACGCATTCGAAAACAAACCGAGGCAGAGCGTATTCGAAACGAAGAAAGTATTCACTTATTTATCAAAGTTGGTTGCATATATTGAAATGAAATTATGAGAACAAAATCACCTACATAAAGCAGATAAAGAAGAATTATTTTAATTATCAACGATTATATATGATTGATTTATTGATTTAAATTTTAAATTACATTTATTTTATTAAGGTTTCAATTATGAATGAATCTAGAAATACGGGAAAGACTAATAAAATTATAATCATTGGATTATAGATTTTAATTTAAAAACGGGAAGCAATGTAACAGTCCCATATAGATTCATTAATTATTGATAATATATTTTAACTAACTATTTAGGAACCATTGGATGGTTCACATACAAAGTAGTTTTAATAGTTGAAGGCGTCTAACTGGCGGGAACTTGTTTAGATTAAATATAGTTTTATCAATAAGACCAAGTGCAGATTCAAATAATGTTTATGTTAAAACCAATTACGAATATAGTTTTATCAATAAGACCAGGCACGTGCATATTCAAATAATGTTTATGTTGAAACCAAATTCAAAATCCAAGTGGTGATGACGTAATGAGTTCAAACGAGTTCATATGTTTAAACAAAGAGTTTTTAATCTATATAAGTCTAGTTTAATAAAGGAGAGGGAATCAGACCATCTTGATCACAGGTCAGACCATCAGATCATCCCCAGAGAGTCAGTCGGTTTTAAGTTAGTCGCCATAGTCGCCTCAGTTTAAGTTACTAAGATTTGTATTAAATAATTGTATGAATAATAAAGGAAATAGTGTTAAGGAGTTCCCTTGTTTTAATTGTAAAAGTACTTAGAGTTAACGGTCGAGTCGCGTTAAATAAAAGTGTTGATCAACAGCAGAGTTAGCATCCTGCCGAGCACACAAGGAAATAAAAGTAAGTAAAACCCCAATATATTTATGTAGTAATGATTAGAGGTATATAAGTCCTGTTAGATAAATAAGCCTCCACAATTTAGCTTGGTCATCCGACTCAAGGAGAACCAGATCTCCATATCGAACTTTCGCATGAGACGATTGTAGTATCGCTCTCATAAAATAAGTAACTACCACCCTATATAGATAGTAGATATAAGGGGGTAGGGTTACATTTTGGTGTCAGAAGTGGGATAATGAATCTAGAAATACGGGAAAGACTAATAAAATTATAATCATTGGATTATAGATTTTAATTTAAAAACGGGAAGCAATGTAACAGTCCCATATATATATATATAGATTATTATAGATTCATTAATTATTGATAATATATTTTAACTAACTATTTAAGAACCATTGGAAGGTTCATATACAAAGTATTTTTAATAGTTTTAGGCGTCTAAATGTCGTGAACATTATTTACATTAAGTATTGCTTTATCGAGAGAACCATGTCCGTATATTAGTATCATATTCAAAATTGCTGACGCAGTATTTACAATAACATTTAAGAGAAATATTAATTAACTTCCTTTGTGTAAGACACGTGTAGCTTGGCACGTGTAGCTTGGCACGTGAAGCCATGATGACGGAATAAGTTTAAATGAGGTCATCTTTTGAAACAAAGAGTTTTTAAAACTATATAAGCCTAGAAATAGAGAGGAGAGGGGATCAGACCATCTTGATCACAGGTCAGACCCAGTCGAAATTTCTAGACAGACCCCGTCAAATAAGGAAGTAGCGCCCCTTAGACGGTTGGTCCGGTTTAGTCAGTCGCTTTGATATATTAATGATAAAGTTACTAAGATTTGTATTAATTAAGTTTTTGAATAATAAAGAAAATAGTGTTAATGATTCCCTTGTTTTAATTGTAAAAGTACTTAGAGTTAACGGTCGCGTCGCGTTAAATAAAGTGATTTTCCAAAGCAGAGGAAGCTGCCTGCAGAGAAAGCACAAAAAGTAAGTAAAACCTAATATATTTATGAAATATAATTAGATGAGGTAATAAGTCCTGATAGTTATATATACCTCCACAATTAGCTTAGGTCATCCGACTCAAGGGGAACCAGATCCCCAGAAACGAACTTTCGCATGAGACGATTGTAGTATCGCTCTCATAAAATAAGTAACTACCACCATATATAGATAGTAGATATAAGGGGGTAGGGTTACACTACTTAGGCAGATTGCTGAAACAATAGGAGAAATAAAAAAAAAAAAAAAAAAAACTTATATAGTTAATGACATATTTAAATTTATTAAAATTTTATGCTCAATCTTTAGAATTTAAAATATTTACTAACATAAATTAAACAATTATTTAACATAATTATTATAAGTAATTACTTTTTTTAAAGCCTTAGCATCTTTGTAAATTTGGGTACCAGGTTCATTAAAAAGGCAGGAATTTCTATTCATTAACAAATGATCTTTTTCAATATCGTTTAATGAACCGTATGATAGATGATGCACTTATTTATTAAAAGAAATTAAATAACAATAAATTAAAAACAATTTAATAGCACAAACAATATTTTAGGTTATAATCACATGTGATCACAAGTTATAATACGGCGTCCAAAATGGTGGTTTGTGAATATCAACATTTTTAACAGGTTTGAAAGAGATGGAAGTATATCTATTTCGTGTTTCGTTCCCTCACCTCCTAAAACGTATCACCCCTCAAAAATGATCAAAAGATTTGCTCACAGTTACTAGTCTATATTTAGTGGTTTGTGGATAGAATTCGTACATCCTAGGAAACACACGTGCTTTATAATATAGATCCAATTATATTATATTTAATTTAGAACCTACAACGCTGATATAAAATTCGTGTTTCAACTAGAATATACGCTCTTTTGTGATCATTACTCGAATGATGTATTATAAACTCAATTATAATATTTTAAATTAGAAAAACACATTCGAAAAAGACATACAGTGAGTGTAAAAAGTATTCGTACACCTCGGTATGCAGAAAGAAAAACGAATTTGCTAGGCTTCCTGGTATATATTTTCTAAAAAACAAAATAGTATCAAACACTTCAAGGTTACAGCATTGTATTTATTAAAAAAAAAAAGGATTAAAAGAAAGACTGAGTGCGTGGTAAAAATAATTACGCACAATATATTCGAAATCACAAACAAAAAGTATTCGTACATTTCATAAATTAGTGATAAAATATAAAGAATTAGTGATGAAATAACAAAAAAAAATAGTAATTAATATTTTGTTGGTCCACCTCTTGCATTAATAATAGCTTGGAGTCTTCGTGGCATAGAATCAACTAGTTTAGAAGTGTAAGAAGACGGTATCAGAGCCCATTCCTCGCGAAGCGCGATTTTTAATGTTTCTTTATTCGAAATGTGTCGTGTTCGAATTTTTTTGTCAAGATAATCCCACACATGCTCTATAACATTAATATCGGGTGAATGAGGAGGTATTTCAAGGTGTTTTAAAGTGTTAAAGAGGATCCACATCTTGGTATTCCATGCTGTGTGCATATCCAATCATTATTAAAATCCATTTCTGTTACACTGGCGGGAAGATTCTCTTTTAAGATATTAATATACACTTTTTGATCCATGATTCCATCAATAAATGCAAGTTTCCCCACTCCAGTAGCACTCATACAACCCCAAACCAAAACAGAACCACCACCGTATTTTACCGTTGGAACTAAATTTTCTAAATTATTTTATCACTAATTTATGAAATGTACGAATACTTTTTGTTTGTGATTTCGAATATATTGTGCGTAATTATTTTTACCACGCACTCAGTCTTTCTTTTAATCTTTTTTTTTTTTAATAAATACAATGCTGTAACCTTGAAGTGTATGATACTATTTTGTTTTTTAGAAAATATATACCAGGAAGCCTAGTAAATTCGTTTTTCTTTCTGCATACCGAGGTGTACGAATACTTTTTACACTCACTGTATATAGGCTAACGCTCATGTTTAGCCCTGCGGTGTGTAATTCAAGAAGTTGGTTTATTAATAAATGTATTTTAAGTGAAATCAACAAGTGTTATCATTTACAAAGTTACTAGCATCTTTAGAAGAACTCCAAGCATATGGAAAACTCTATATGCACCTTTATGTGTAGTGAATATCTGTTTACTAGGAACCAGTCCAAACTAAACACTTTAAGCACAAAAAGTCTGACCTTACAACTCAGACTAGATATAGCTACACACCATTTAGATCCTGCGAGCCGGATACTACATGGGTTCTTACCATTTGGTCCTTCAAGCCTGAGCCTACTACGATTCTACCCGAATTGGTTCGATTCCTGTACCAGAGACCACAAGCTGATCCCAAGCGTCAGATGTGTTTGAGATTATTAAGATCGTGCGATTCCACTGTTCTACAAGCTGCTACTGAGAGCTGTCGCGGAGTTCATCAAAATATCAGCTAGTGACCTTTCCTATTATTATTTTCCGAATTACATGCATGTATATGTCTTTGTTTATCTCATTGAGACAGGCTATTAAAAATTGTTAATTGCCTGATTTGCAGAACGCACTAGTTGTGCGTAATATTGTTATATAATAGTTTCGTTGATTCGTATTATATTAAATTGTTTAAAACATGTAATTCTTTTGTGGATTAAAAGTTATTATTGGTTTTTCATTGGTTTGATAAACGCGTTTACAATAAGCTTAAAATATTATATTTGTTTAAGCAAACACGTTAATATACATATATTCTGAGAAATATTGCGTCTGTTTTGCTGCATAGCGTTAAGGCTTATCTTACTTTCATAGGCTTGCTAGGGGTGCTTCACCACTTGAGAGACCACTTGTTACGACTGTATTTTAAGAAGATAAAGTACACTCCAGTAAGAATAAATATTCACTTTTAAATATTAAAATATCAAAACTTAAAATACTTTAATATTAAAACTTTGTAATATTTAATTAATTATGGCGACTGCAATGAAAAAACTAAAAATTAAATTTGAAAATGTTATCGGTAAATTTGATTTACATTATGAAGAATGTAAAAACTTAAACCCGAATGACAAAAGTTCTTATTGTTTGCATACAATAAAAAATAGAAAAGAGGCAATCACGCCATTGATAGAATCCATCGAGGGTTTAGCTATTGATATTCAATCATCGCTACCACAGGATGGCGATGAATATAAAACGATTAAAATTAAGCTTAGTGATTTTCAAAAAAGACATATTGAATTGTTATCTTTGTTTGCACATGAACCACCGGTAAATCTGGAATTTGATATTTCCCCTCCACGATCAGTACACTCAAGTAACTCTAATTGCAACCATTATAATAAATATAGATTACCGGAAATTCATTTAAAATCGTTCGATGGCTCAGTTGATAACTGGGCCGAATTTAGAGATTCTTTTATTTCGATGATACATGAGAATCCTGAAATAGACGACGCGCATAAATTTAGATATTTGAAATTCGCGCTACAATCTCATGCACAAAAGGTTATTTACGTACTTGAAACAAGTGCCGTCAATTATCCTATCGCATGGAGCCTCTTAGAGGATCGATATGAGAATAAGCAATTGATGATCACACATCATTTAAAACGCTTAACTGAGACATCCCTTGTTAAGGGAGAAACCGCTAATGGCTTACGTAATTATATCGATGATATAACAAAACATGTTCGCGCATTAAAACGATTAGTAAAGGGGGAACAATTGTACGACACGTTAATTGTTTTCCTAACTGTTAATAGGCTGGATATTGACAGCCAACGACAATTCCACAAATTTGCAGCAGGTGCATCAGAACCTGTTATATTTAAAGATTTAATGAGTTTCTTATCGCGAAGAGCTCTATTGTTAGACAATTTAAATACAAAATCTAGACAACCTGTAAAGGTACAGGCTAAACAAAGCTTAATCGCTACAAAGGACAACGCGTGTTCCATATGTAAGCGGGAAGGGCATTTTGCTTTTAAACGTCAAGATATAATAAAACTCTCTTTGCCAGAGAGAAAGAAATTGATTGCTTCAAAAAGATTATGTTTTAATTGCTTGCGTTCTGTACATCGAGTGTCAGAATGCAAATCCAAATATTCGTGCTTTAAATGTAAAAAAAGGCACAATACAATATTGCACAGTGTGGATTCAGGTGAAGACTTACAACCCTCCCCTTCCCCCATGACTGTATTTACTAGCCGATTAGGTACTCGTAAAACAATACAACCGCGGTAGTTCAAATTCCGAATAATGAAGGCAAATTAATATTAGCCCGCGCCTTGTTAGATAGCGGGAGCGAATCTTCATTCGTTACACAAACATTAGCAAAACGTTTAAATTACCTACACAAATTGCAAAGGTGTCGGTAATCGGTTTAAGCGCAAGTAACTCATGTTACAAAACAAATCACAATTAATGTACAATCAGTACACAGTAAATATAACAAACACTTGCGATGCTATATATTAAATAAGATCACAGATAATGGTCCTATCTGCGATACTGAACAGATTGATTTGAATCTGCCCACTAATGTGAATTTGGTAGATCCAAACTATTTTAAATCAAGTAAAATAAATATTTTGCTCGGGGCAGATATCTTTTGGAGCTTATTAGCCATTGGTCGAACAAACCTTGGTAATGGGTTGCCAACTATACAAAAAACAACATTAGGCTGGATATTAATTCCAAATACATTCAACTCTCGCAAAAACACAACGCAGTGTTTTTTAACGCAAAACCGTTAACTTGAGACAATAAATGAGGCACCGATGCTCTCCGAAGTGGAAGAGCACTGGCCCACAAATGAATTTACGATTCAAAATATACCCGAACAAAGAAAATGTAAAATCATATCTAGCTTTGCCAAAATAGATACCGATATTCATCCTTCAGAACATTGAAGCGAGTGAATGCTCAGATTTATAAATAATTCCCGAAAGTCTAATAATAAATTAGTCGGTGAATTGTCGCTAAGTGAACTTGAACATTCAGTTCAAGTGCTTGTCAAAATGTCGCAACGACAATCATTTAACCAGGATATAAAAATGTTATTGAATGAGAAATCCGTTTCTCCATCGAGCAGTCTGCTATCTCTGAATCTATTTCTGGACGAACATGGAATTATGAGAGTGAGTGCAAACAATGCGCTAATTAGATTTTTAAAAGATAAAGATGAAAGGGCGAAAATCGCGAAAGTAATGACAGAAAGCAATATTTCGTGGAAATTTTCTCCTGCGCGTTCTCCACACCACGGCGGTGTGTGGGAAGCTAATATCAAATCAATGAAAACTCATTTGAAAAATGTTTTAGGGAATACTAATCTCGCATACGAAGACATGTACACTGTATTAGCCCAAATTGAGTCTGTGTTAAACTCAAGACCCATCCATTCCATGGCCAATGACCCCTCAGACCTTACCCCCCTTTCCCCTGGTCACTACCTGGTGGGAAGATCACTGACTGCCATACCTGCTTTTGATTCCGATTATGTGAATCAAAATAAACTACCGAGATTCTTTGCAATTCAACAGATTATGCAGCACTTCAGCTACTACAACGGAACAAATGGAAAACTTCCGTGGGTGATCAACCAGCCGTAGGCCAATTGGTGCTTATCAAGGACGATTCCGCTCCGCCTTCCAATGGTCGCTCGGAAGGATCACTCATCTGTCAACCGTCGCTAAAAACGACCACAGAGTCGCTGAAGTAAAGACCGCCCAAGGATCTTTAAAGCGTTCGGTCCGAAATTTAGCACTTCTGCCTTGACAGTGAAGTGTTTTGTGTTAACAGCAATCAAGCTGATATAAAAGCTACAGTTTTAAAAGTGTCAAATGAACTGATTAGCTTTAAGCAAATGACTTTGTTTCAAATCGTTATAGAAAAATACCAGAGTATTTCTCCGTGGGGAGTCTGGTTAGAAACGAAATAGTTTCTAAATGTGTAATTTTAATTTACTATTGTTAGTTTTAAGTTTTATTGTTATATTTAAGATTTCATGAATATTGTTAGTCATAAGATATCATTCACCTATACATGCAAATAATGTCACGACCGCACAAGGCGCCAAGGGCTGCTTGCTCGAGCTCACGCTAAGACGTGTCAGAACACGTCTGTCTTGTGCTATCCCCACTCCAAGGGTTTAGCTAAAAACGCATGTAATATTCAGATAGAATTCGTACAATCCTAGGAAACACACGTGCTTTATAATATAAATCCAATTATATTATATTTAATTTAGAAACTACAAACGCTAATATAAAATTCGTGTTTCAACTAGAATATACGCTCTTTTGTGATCATTACTCGAATGATGTATTATAAGCTCAATTATAATATTTTAAAATAGAAAAACACATTAGAGAAAGACATATATAGGCTAACGCTCATGTTTAGCCCTGCGGTGTGTAATTCAAGAAGTTGGTTTATTAATAAATGTATTTTAAGTGAAATCAACAAGTGTTATCATTTACAAAGTTACTAGCCTCTCTAGAAGAACTCCAAGCATATAGAAAACTCTAGATGCACCTTTATGTGTAGTGAATATGTGTTTACTAGGAACCAGTCCAAACTAAACACTTTAAGCACAAAGAGTCTGACCCTACAACTGAGACTGATATAGCTACACAACATTTTGATCCTTCGAACCGGATACTACATCGGTTCACACCAGTCTGGCTGTTCAGTACGTGCATGGATTTGCCTACACTGGCGACAGGTTTGTATTAAGACAAAACATATATCGTTTTTTCATGTGGCTCGGGGTGTTTTGCAATAGGCTTGTGTCTTCATTTTTCAGTGGTCGATTTTTCAATTGTTGATTAAAATTGATGTTAATAAATGTGTATTGGCGTTTCTACTTTATTAAATATCTAAATGTTGACGGAGATATTAGAATTCAAAATTTGAATTGTAGTTTTAGCGCTAGAGATGGTCGGCCATTTGTATGACGTGAAATGCATTTTATATATATATAATATTATATATATTATAACAATATCTTTTACGCTCTGTTGTATAAAAGAGATAGCAAGTAGCTGTTTTCAAAATTTTGAAAGAACAACCTCCCACAGGATACAAATGCTTGACGCAGCTATAAAGGCTTGCTTGTATAGGAACTAGCTTCTACCCTGTTCAATGGAAGGTTGCACAAATCATCTCGTTGCATCAAAAATTTTCTTGAAAAACATATAGTTATTCGATGCGTCTTGATGCAGGTCTACCTCCGGTGACGTGTTACTTTAAATCATTAAATGTTTCAAATTCAAATTATATTTTGATTTCGCTGTTTATGCTGTATGATGTGGCCGCCTCCTTGCATCATAGTACGCCATGAGGCACGACCCAATTAGCAAATAATTAGAAAATGATCAAATCATTACTAGATAATACTACAAATTACCATTTATGCACATGTTCAACATAAAACAAAATACGACTTTCAACAATAAAATTTTAAGTATTTCCTAAATTCAATTATAAATACTTCAGTTTTTCAAATCATCATCATCATGAAATCAAAAAACGATTTCCAACATTAAAATTTTAAGTATTTTCTAAATTCAATTATAAATATTTTAGTTTTTCAAAAATGATTATTCTTTATCAAACTCTTCACATATTTTCCATATTTACAATTTTGCTTCTGGTAATATTGAACATAACATGTTTTTTAATATTACATAATAATACGTTACATCATATTTATCAGGTAAGGAACTCAAACTGGATTATGACTGAAATAATATTTAAGCAGTACACATTTTTATTTTTCAACATTTTTCTATTGACTATAGCATCCGCGTTAATTTTTTTTTGAAATCTTGAAAAATTAAAATTCTTATATACGCAACCAAACTAAAAAGGAAAAAAGAAATTAAAAATAACATGTCTTAACGTGTCCTAACAATTACTTATAACGAAATTATCTTTGAATTAAAGTTGACTTTTTTATGGTAGAATTTCCACATAGAATTTTTAAATTTTTTTCGCGATCGAGTTGGCAGTAAGAAGAAGAGCAGGCGGTGCAATTGTGGAAGATGAGCTAAGGAGAAGGGACAAAGAGATACAGCAACAGGAAAGAATGAAAACAATCGAGAAGAGCAATTACAACACAAGATATAAAAGGATTTGTGAGAGAGATACCACATTACTTAAAAGAAAAAAAAAACAAAAACATGTAACTTCTTTAACATACTTTATTGTATGGTATGAAATATTTGACATAAATATATATGACGTGTTGGACGATTACAATTCATTACATTTAATTTAATTAAACTAACTCAAAAGGTTTAACCCTTTTCAGTCTTCTATTTGCTTCTTCATCGTTGTCCATTAGGTGTGTTACCTTGTCATTAACTTGTTGTTGGAGTCTTTCCTAGTAGTTTGGCAAAGTTCCTTATTGTAGTGTCCACAGCTTCCATCAGCTTGAAGTCCCGGTTAAGATCATTGTTTCTAATATACCAGGGTGCTTCCACTATGTTTCTTAGAAATTTCGTTCTAGAACAATTTCGTTGGATTCAATCCTTGTTACTCTGAATGGTACTTCTTCTTATTTTACTCGGAAGTATCTGTTAGTTCTATATGAGCACAATATTTGTGAGTGTTGCTTAGATAGAAAAGTTTTCAATTTATAGATTAAGCCTTCAAGTCATACTTTATAAAAAGTTTGCGCTTCCACCAAAAGAATTGTAGAGCAAACCATTTATTCTTCTAATGTACCTTCAATCATGTTGGTAATTCTATGGACTTGAATGGCTTTATCCTTTTAAGTAATTTTTCTTTATTAATTTGGCTATTACCGATTATAAAGATATTGGTCTGTAAGAATCTACTTCATGAGGTGGTTTCCCTGGTTTTACCCATACAGGAGTCCCCGTAGTTCGACAACGGGGCCAAGCGTGACCCAGTCACGGGAAACCAGACTTCGGCGTGCCAAGATTGGTCCAAATTTGGATAATTTAGGCTTGGCCAATCCTATGTTCACCCTATCTTGAGCCACGACTGGGAAATCAAGTCTTGGCCATTTCTTAACTCACCCAACTTTGGGCCAACACTGAAAATCTCAGCTCTGGCCATACTACGGTGACCCAGCTTTGAACCAGAATCGGTCAACCAAGCATGAGCCATTTTTTGGTGATTTAGACTTGGCTTAATACTGGGAAATCGAGTCTTGGTCATCTCTTAGTTCACCCAACTTTGGGCCAACACTAGGAAACTTAACACTATGTAATTAAGCTCATTCATAAACAGAAATTTACAAGTTCCTTTAAGTGAAGTTTCAGCATTTTGGGGAGAAAATTTTATTGGTTTATTTAAAAATTTAGTAAAATCACCCTACAAACCACTTACTGAAATAGTGAATCGCTTAGACGAGTTACAATCTGGTGATTGTGTAAAAATTATAAAGAAAACAAATTTATGTGAGTGTACTTATGGATTAGTACAAGATTTTATTGAGTTTGATCAAAAAAAATATTTTAAGTTGAAAAAAGTTAAATTACGTGGGTTTACTCTTTTGTGTCATCATCCAAACAATGTAGTGCAGTTAAAAAATAATAAAATATTTGTTATTTATAGTATTTTAAATGTTAAAAAAGTGTTTGCTCAGTAAAACAAGATATAAATCATTTATATGTACACGGAATAATAGAAGAAAAAAGAAGAGAAATATTTGATTATCCTACATCATCAATCGATGTGGGTGTTATGGAAATAATTTCTTGGAAAAAAGAAAAAATGATTTTTAAAATGGCTTACGAAAAACGAAAATGCATTCTAATGAATATGAATAATTCAAAGTTTATAATGACATTATTACATCTATAAAAAATAGCTACATGATTAAGAGTGAAATAACTAGTCGTAATCAAAGAAATTCATTATAATAATTTAACTTATTATTTAAAACAAGTAATGATTACATATTTTATTTAAAGGCATTATTTAAATTTAAAATTTAATCCATACTAGGTATAAAATTAATACATAACTATTATTTTTTATTTACTAAAAATTTTACGTAAAATTGTTTTTCATTTGTCAATTTTTTTTTTTTCATTTATAAAAAAATCTTTTATTTTCATCGAAATTTTGGTTAATTGAAATTTAGAATTAGAAATTAAAAGTAAAAAATACTATTTCTCATTATATTGACTAGATTGTATTTCTTTTCTTTTGTCTTGTATTATATTTTTGTTATATCTCGATAAGAGATACAGCAACAGGAAAGAATGAAAACAATCGAGAAGAGCAATTACAACACAAGATATAAAAGGATTTGTGAGAGAGATACCACATTACTTAAAAGAAAAAAAAAACAAAAACATGTAACTTCTTTAACATACTTTATTGTATGGTATGAAATATTTGACATAAATATATATTACGTTTTGCACGATTACATTTTATTACATTTAATTTAATTAAACTAACTCAAAAGGTTTAACCCTTTTCAGTCTTCTATTTGCTTCTTCATCGTTGTCCATTAGGTGTGTTACCTTGTCATTAACTTGTTGTTGGAGTCTTTCCTAGTAGTTTGGCAAAGTTCCTTATTGTAGTGTCCACAGCTTCCATCTTTAAGTCCCTGTTAAGATCATTGTTTCTAATATACCAGGGTGCTTCCACTATGTTTCTTAGAAATTTCGTTCTAGAACCTTTGGATTCAATCCTTGTTACTCCGAATGGTACTTCTTCTTATTTTACTCGGAAGTATCTGTTAGTTCTATATGAGCACAATATTTGTGAGTGTTGCTTAGATAGGAAAGTTTTAAATTTATAGATTAAGCCTTCAAGTCATACTTTATAAAAAGTTTGCGCTTCCACCAAAAGAATTGTAGAGCAAACCATTTTTTCTTCTAATGTACCTTCTAATGATGTTGGTAATTCTATGAACTTCAATGGCTTTATCCTTTTAAGTAATTTTTTTCAAATAATTTGGCTATTACCGATATTAAAGATATTGGTCTGTAAGAATCTACTTCACGAGGTGGTTTCCCTGGTTTTGGTATCATAATCACCTCAGCAACTTTCCATAGTCTAGGTACATACTTCAGTCTAAATGCTGCATTTATTAAATTTGTTAATTTTACTACACCAGTAACTTAGTCAAATCCTGGTGCTTTTATACTACTGATATTTTTGTAGATTTTCTGTCTAACTTCCTTGGCTGTAGTAGGTTTGATATTCTCTTCTTCTTGTAATGTCGCACTCCAGTCTGGTGTATCCTGCTCTACTTCATTTGCTTGGAATGTTTCCTCGAAATGGTTTGCGAATATCTATACGTTCTTTTGTGTTGTCTTTGGCCCATTTTCCGTTTTCTTGTCTTAATAGAGTTATCGACAATACCGGCCTTTTAAGCTTTTCGGTGGCCTTTCATAGAGAATAATCCGTGCTACTATCATCAGTTAGGTTTCTAAGAAATCCACTAATAGAAACATTTTTCAATTGTTGAATGTTTCTTCTTATCTGTTAACTGGCGTTGTTTAGTTTTGTCTTGTCATGTCATTTATCTTTGAATAAATCTTTGAGTTCTTTCGGGTAGTTATTTCTTGTTGGTTTTTTCGTGTAAGCTCCTGCGTATATTTCCATGCCGCCTGTTGAATATTCTTAAGAAATACCTGCCCAATTCCCAGTCAGTTTTTTTATATACTGAGATTGGGTTATGCTCTTCCTTAATAATATTTTCGCTAAGGGTTAGTACTATTGATGAGTGATCTGAATTTATGTCCCACCGCTCTTGTATCTGTATATATTTAGCAGTTAAATCTGGAACTTTATATAAATCAGTTGACTAGTAAGTCGGTTTAGCTGTAGATATTTTTCGCTACCAGCTCATCTAACCGCCACTAGAAGTTCTTTCCTTTTTGTTGTTGTTAGTCATGATCCCCAGTGTTCTTAGCATTAAAGTCACAACCTATAATGTATATTCTACTTTGATTTTTTAAGAATTCGAAATACCATTCTTTCTTGAGAAAATGTTTTGATGGACAATAAATTGCAATTATATTAACTGGATATTTGTTCGTCGTAACACTAACCGTGGTAGCTTGGATTTCTTCAGCTTTATGACAGTGATTTGTTAATTATTATAGCACTTTCTTCTTTGGGAGTGGTTTCCAGCTACACACTATAATTCTGAGCTCTCTGTTCATATCTTCTGCTTGGGTGCTAATTTAGTTAGTCGCTCGGTAATTTTCGAGAACAATTGTTCTTGGCTGTTCAGTTTGCTTAATCATAATTGCAAAGTCTGATCACTTGAATTATTTTTATTATTTTTATATGGTTTGTCTTTTACAGCTTGGCTGTACATCATATCCTTATTAACTTTATGTGGTTGATTTTCTGCTAAATTTTCCGTTTCATTTTCGGATTTTCGGTTTACCGGTTGTCTCTTTTTTTGTGGCTGGTAAAGCAATCTTGGTTTCCTATTTTGCTTATTTTTAATGTTTTACATCTGCATGACTACCAGACATCTTCTATAATTTGCTGGATGACGTTCGCCGCAATGTACGCATTTTGGTGGTGTACAAGCCAACTTTGTGCAATACTTAGTTAAGTGTTTATCCACATAGCATATGGCACGAATTGAACACGCTCCGTTCCAGGGACACCATATTCGGTCATTGAAACGTAGTTGTCGTTTATATATTTATTATAATCAACAAGAATATATTTAACCAAATATTTATTTTTGTAACACCTTCAATATCTCGTCTACAGTTGACGAGTTCTAATCATACATTAATTTTCTGTAACAGAACAAAACAAAAATAAGTAGCTATGATTATCAATCAGATATCTGGAAAGCAATAGAAAATGCAAGAAATCGAAAAGAAATATACTCAGCCTATTATGATGACAGACCGGAAATTATGAAACGATACAGCAAACACAGTGTGGGTTCTTTAGCTGGCGTTGTTAGGATAAGAGGCATTCCGGAGCAGAAAATTAGTAAAAAGAAGTTTACTTTCCTCTTGATGTACAAATATTCAGGTGATGACATGTTAATTTCAGTCAGAGCTGCCCTTTTAGTATAAAATAAAATTAAAAACATTATTCGTCATATTTCAGCTTCTACAATTAATTCATCTGCTAAAGTTCAAGCGATTAGAGAAAATAAGCGATTTAAATCAACAGCATCATTCATAATATGCGGTGTGTATAAGATGATGAACTTAACAACCGGTGGAATGATTCTACCAGATTTTGTTGGTTTATCATATGGCACAAATAAAATATCTGTGGTACCAGTGGGATATCCTTTAAAAGTTAACCAATCAGAAGGAAGACCTACGTTGGCTGTGTGTAAAACCCTTTCTTAAAAATTATGATACATTTAATCATTAATGAATTTGTTGAGGCCTACAAATTACTGGCTGTTACTCATCTTCTTTTTACACTCAATCGATATCAGATAAAGTCTCTAAGACTTTGGAGTATTATCAAAGTAAAGGACAAATTACTGTTGGACAATGGAACTCTAGTGGTTATAAATTTATTGAGGATATGACATATTATGGAATGTTAGCTGAATTTAACCGTGTTCCAAATTTTTTTCGTAAATAATTCTGTTTATTTTACTATTTCGATTTCGTTGTTGTTTGTTGAATGTTGTTGGAGGTTGAATATTTATTTTATTTCTGAATGGTTTGGTTTTTGAGATGTCAGTTTGAAGTAATGTGAATTTGAAAACAAATGGAAAATTATGAAAAATGAAAAACGACAAGATAACTGAAATTATAATATGGGGTTAGAAGTTTGGTAGTAGAGACTTACCATCGTATTTGATTGTATCAGCCGGCTTTGTCTGTATGTTTAATTTAGTTATGAAGTGTGTACTGTGAGTCTATATCATAACATTTGACGGTATCTTCAAATTACTTATAAATATAAAGTGATATAAGTGGTTATAGTGAACTTAAATTCAATAACATTAATAGTATAAGCTTAATACTGCTAAAAGTATCGTATAATTATTGTATTGTATGAGATGCATTCATTTTTCGTGTGTGCTTTAGTGATGGTGGTGATGAATTAGCAGAATGACGTCATTTTTCTGTGGATATCATATTTACTTCCATTTGTTCTTTTTTCTTTATGCTATTGTTTTGCTCTAATATTTTGCTCTAAGTTGACTCTAATCATACATTAATTTTCTGTATTAGAGCTGGAACGAAACAAAAGTAAGTAGTAATGATGACCAATCAGATACCTGGAAAGTAATAGGAAATGCAGGAAATCGAAGAAAAATATACTCAGCA
The DNA here is from genome assembly GCA_963678705.1 of Panorpa germanica. Classification (NCBI taxonomy): domain Eukaryota; kingdom Metazoa; phylum Arthropoda; class Insecta; order Mecoptera; family Panorpidae; genus Panorpa; species Panorpa germanica. The sequence goes on along the minus strand of OY783219.1, from coordinate 379,800 downwards.
TTTTATGATGACAGACCGGAAATAAAGAAACGGTATAGCAAGAATAGTGTGGCTTCTTTAGCTGGCGTTGTTAGGATAATAGGCATTCTGGAGCTGAAAAGTAGTAAAAAGGATTTTATTTGCCACTTCATATACAAAAATTCAGGTGATGACATGTTAATTTCATTAAGAGCTGCATAAAATTAAAAACATTACATTTAAAGGCAATCTGTAGTCAAATAAAATTAAAAACATTATTCGTCATGTTTCAGCTTCTACAATTAATTTATCTGCTAAAGTTCAAGCGATTAGAGACAATAAGGGATTTCAATTTACAGCATCATTCATAATATGCAGCGTGTACAAGATCATGAACTTAACAACCGGTGGAATTATTCTACCAGATTTTGTTGGTTTATCAGATGGCTCACATAAAATACCTGTGGTACCAGTGCGATATCCTTTAAAAATTAACCAATCAGAAGGAAGACCTACATTGGCTGTGTGTGTAAAACCCTTTTTTGAATATGACACAGATTTATCATTAATTGAATTTGTTGAGATCTACAAATTACTGGGTGTTACTCAGTTTTTCTTTTATAATCAATCGATATCAGATAAGGTATCTAAGGTTTTAGAGTATTACCAAAGTACGGGACAAATTACTGTTGGACAATGCAACTGGAGTGGTTATAAATTTTATAAAGGATATAACACATTATGGAATGTTAGCGTGCAACCTTTATGCATGGATATGAATATGTAGTAAACGCAGATTTGGATGAAATACTCTTCCCAAGACAACACAAGGATCTGATAGAGCTCATCATTAGCATTAAACCTACTCGGTCTAGTATCATATTCCGAAATACGTTTTTCTACAAATTTTGGAAAAATGAAACCTCAGTTGGTAAAGAATTATTGTTAATTGTACAATTACATCAATAACACTCGTACAATTAAATATTTCATTTCAATGCAGGGAAAAACTTTTTATTTACACAATCCAAAGTTATGAGAACCAAAGAAATATTACCATCTCCTAAGCGTAGCAAATATATTTACAAAGGGAAAGGAGCTCATCATGTTTGGCAATCTTATCCAGGTGCGTACCGAGACTCTACTACTAAATGTCCAGAATAATTTCTAAATCTTCCCTTTGTCTGGCCTTTTCTCACCCTTCTCTTCTGGCATCCACACTTATTGTTACTTCCTTTCAAGTAATTGTGATATTGATTTTTAATTTTTCAGGATATGGACAATATGTCCTACCAGTGACCGTGGGATTATGTCACCATTACAGGACTAGTTGTGTACCACATAAAGGATTTATTGAAAGCGTCCGGGATACCACAGCCTGGATATACCAGGTTTCACTTGCCGCAAATGTAGAAAAAGTATTGTCTGAAATACGTAAACGAAATTAAATATGAAAATATTAAAAATAGTTTTAAATATAAATACAGTTTAACATTATTAAAAAGATAATTTCATTATTAACATAAATTGCCATCTTTTTCATAAATAAACTAAAACCCGGTTTCAATTTAATATAAAACGCTATGAGCTAGTGCAGGCTGCTTCAATGGTTTTTGTGATATAAATTAATGTGTATTAAAGAATATAAAGCAGTTGGTTGTTTTGTGATTTTTTATGGATGCTAAGAAGAAGACCATGTATTCTAATGTATTCCGAGGGACTTTAGTACGCGGATTTTTTCCAATTATTTGTTTCAATGTAATTCCTCAAATTATCTCGTATTAAATATATTAAAATAAATGAGGTCCATTATTTAAGTTAGCAAGTAGTCATCTTAAAACATACATGCGTGGAAGTGATGCTACTACTAATTACTTAATATGGACTGAGATGCATAATACACTATCACAATATTCTGACAATACACATAAGATGGCTATATAGCGTTTCTTGCTTGCCTACTCAGACCAATTAGGATCGATATATGTTTTATTTTCATCTTATTTTGTGCATCAATCGAATTTTTTTTTTATTTACAAAGAATATTACAACTAAGCGTAGCTTATCTAGTAATTTATACATAAAAAGGAAAATAATCAATCGAAATAATAATTGTTTTTTCAATAGGGAAACACTAACAATATGACATTTTTAACATTTAGTTTTTTGACATATCGGTTGTATATGCTTTGGCAATCGTTACTATGAATTCATTTTCGATCGATAATCGCATTAAAATAATAAATATCCACTTTGAAAATGGTGGATCTGTAAAAGTTACATTTCGTAAACTTCGTAATATTTTCGGTCAACATAATCGTCCTTCTGAGACCGCTATTAAGAATTTGGAGACAAATTTGAGTCGAAAGGCTCGGTACGTAATGTGCCAACACCGATGCATGTTCGACCAGGTCGTTCAAGTGAAAACATCGCAGTCGTGAGTCACAGTGTTGAAGAAGATCCAATTTGTCAATCTCTCGACGTTCTCAACAATTTAGCCCAGTTCCCAGAGCCAAAAAAAGGCATTTACCTGTCATGAGGGCCGGTAGTTCTAATTTTTGGATTTGTTTTAAAGTAAGAAAAGTAAAGTAAGTAAAGTAAGTTGGCAATATGCTTGTGTGCTCTATAATAAGAATAGTTATTATCAAACTTATAGAGGGCTCATTTCCCTACAAGTTTTGCATACAATATATTTTTTGTGTGTCTTACAGGGACGCAGCTACGTCACTGTAAATTAGGGCACTTCAATAAAAAAAATTTAACTATTTCCATTTTAAGCTCAATTTTTTTATGTTTATTTGTTATACATATTAAATTAACTTAGTTATAACTGGGTGACTTTTGTCAAAGTCGTACTTGGAGCGTTTTAAGCGACCCCCGACTTTTAAAATACCACTATCGTACAAGAATGGGTTCAACGACAACAATTTACATTTGCCGCTTATCGATGAATGCTTGTGCAAAGATTAAATCTCAGAATCAAAATATTCAGCCTGTGACATATTTATTAGCAAAGTCATAGTTTTATCAAGCCCTGTTTGCTTTACTTCGCCTAACCATGACGAACCGGACTACCAAAGGTTATTATTTGTTAATGTTTCCGCTTTAGCTTCGTGCGAAACTACGTAACATGGCAACACTGATATGACAGTCATATTAGTCTGAATTTCGATTCGCAACAAACCGAATTTTTAACGAACTAGGAGATAGATTAATCAAAACCTAATTTTCGTGATTTTAATCGGTAAAATGTTTCGGAGTTTATTCGCCATTCTCGGTAATATTAAAGAAGCACATAACTCTAACCTTCGACCTGGAATGAAGAAGTACTACCTTTGACGCACCGTACTCGTCTGAGATTTTTGGATAAATGCACGCACCATACGCTATTTCCTTAAATTTTGATAGTTCCTCTTGAGCGTTGCAAGATAACAATGGGTGAGGTTATTCATATTGGTCGACTTTGTTCACACTGGTATCCAACCCAGCGCAATATTATGTATTTTCGGTTTCTTTTTGTGTCCAAATTCAAAATGAATGAATATACTAAGAAGAATTGCAGAGAAATATGGCTGGCCATATCTAAGTCAGATTCGATTATGCAATTGTTGATTGAAATTGATGTTAATAAATGTGTATTGGCGTGTCTATTTTATTCAATATCTAACTGGAGGTTACGCATAAAACAAATGCAAAAGTTCAAATTGTAATTACTGTGTTGAAATCGGAATGAAAATTGCTTCATTTTTAAAATAATTAAATCATATTTTTTTAATGTGTACAAAGTATTAATTTTGGTTTATGTTACAGGAAACACTGGCGCCATGAAATTAGTTAAGTTAGTTTTAAGAATATACATTTTATATTTTAACATACCTTGTAATATGTATAATTTTAACAAAATAAATTTAATTATTGTTTTAATAACTATACTAATTTATTAATTGTCGACGTAATGGAATTTAAAAACCATGTTTAGCTTTAAGAGAACCAAAGAGCATGAAATAGTAATAAAACTTTTCAATTATTTTTACAACCAGAGTGTTTGTCAGTAAATTAAGTAATGAATTTTGATATCTAATTTTATTTTGATTCCTTAAATCCAGATAATAGTAATTTAACAGTTTAAGAACTCATGAATTTTTATAAGACACGTTTAGATTACACGTCTAGTTTAGATTTAAGATCACGAATAGAAAATAAGCAGTAAAATTATAATTAAAATTAAAATAGAAATAAGAAATAAAATAATAAAACTTTTGTTTAAAACTATGCATTGGAAATGAGCTTATTGAAACTAAGTAAGAAAGAAAGAGAGAAAAGTACTACGCACTTTAATATCATACATATAGTAAAATTGCTGACGCCAGTGGTTTTAAAACAAAGAATCGATGAAATCACGGTTCCAATATACTAAAAGAGTGGGAGATTTTTCTAACTTCTTTTATTATTAAAATCAGTCTAATTTTAGCCTCTGAAAAGAGCTAATTGGTCTTATATCCTGTCAAAGTCTGTCTCGTTACATAGACTTTGTCCACGAGCTGTGAGTTTTACAGAGATATTTCCAAAGTCAAATATTAATTACAGAATTAATTTCCGGTTCGCGCCTAAGTTTAGTCAAAGTTCAAAGCCAGTGCAAGAGTTTTAAAAAGAAGTTTTAAAATAAATAACATGTTAAAAAGATCTAAGTTAGTGTTAAGTTAAAGATATAAGTTATAAAAAAGCATTGTAATTTCCCTAAAAAGAGTTATATGTGAATATAAAAGTGTAAACCTTAAACCAAAGTTTATAATCCACTTTACCCGAATTACGCCTTTACAGAAAATAAAGACCAGTTAAATTCCAGCACAGAACTACCCCCAGATTAGAAACCTGAGCAGAGATCTTCACCGGATAAAAGCTAAGTCAAAATTCTATAAAAAAACGTAGAAATCTCGATATAAGAAACGATAAAAGTCAGCGATACTTGAGAACCACAGACACACATGCAACGACATATAGCAGGTACAACGGCACGAAGTAAACGCAAACCAGCAATCGCAGCCATCTTGAAAGACACATAGTTCGAGCATAACTCGAGGCTATACGACAAGAGACGAACAAAACAAACCACGTACAAAGACTTTTGACAGTTACTGTGTTCTGACAATAACAAAGTTTCAGATATTAACACAATTCAAGGTCGTACGCAGAATACAGAACGCAGTAGAATTACACAAACAAACCCCGTGATATATGACTAACGAGAACAACGTACTGAGAACAGAGAACCGCCGCATGTTATATGTTATAAGTTTTATGTTTTACAGGAACCATAGTTTTAGTCATACATATGTTATAACTGACAATTAAGTAGATAACAGACGTTTACAGACAAGAAAAAACAACTTGATAAGAATTCCCAGGGAAGCTCTAAGATATCGCTCGAAGTAAGATGCATGTTTTTGATATAGGTTTTACAGCTAAGTGATTAGGTAGTAAAATCGAGGTCAAATTGCAAGCATACAAGCTGAGGCCGGTAACATAGGATTTGTGACAGCTGTGGGATGTCATAAACCGGTCACAAATATCTGAATATTGACTGAGATATAGTAATTAAAAATATGAATTGTAGTTTTAGCGCTAGAAAAGGTCGGCCATATTTGTGTTCCGTGCAATGCATTTTAACGTCAGTTATTTGTTGAGTAGGTCAGTGCTGTGGTAATGTTTTGTAGCTGTTGGTAGTCGAAATATCAAGTCAAGTCAAAGAATAATAAGTTTCTATTTTAATTACCCTATTACGGCAGACCTAATATTAAAATTTTATTGTTCCTTGAAATAGCTGTAAATAATATTTGATATTTTGTATATAAATACATATAGCAGAGATTTATAATCTGTAAGGTTGGTAACCTGTAAACTTGTTAGAGTTATGTCTAGAATATACCTCTTTTACTCGCTGTTGTATAAAAGAGAATAACTATCAATTCCATGACCACTTTACAGAATTTACAATGAAGTATTTTGAGATAAGAAATGTATTTTGCATTTTCAAATAGAAAATAGGTTTGTAAAAGTTTTCAAATAAAATATAAAATGTTTTTTTCTTAAAAGGTATTTAAATACAAAATGGAAAATAGGTATTTTATAATTTGTATTTGCATTTGAATACTTGTATTTTAAAAAGTCACAACTCTGAACTAAAAAGGAGCTCAGGAATTACTACAAATTAATTTTATTGGTAATTATTTACAATCAATTTTATTGGTAAATACCAAATATTTATTTAGATTAGCCTCACTATTTATTTTTAAACTTGTATAAAAACTATTTCATTTTTGTATGTTGTATGACGCTTGTTGTTTACCTGAAACATGTACAAATAACTTCGTAATATTAATTATACCACTTTTTATTTAGAAATTAGAAATAATAACGAATAAAGTTAATATTTCCAATTTGAGGTTAGAAATAACATGACATTGTGCCATATATAAGTGGCGTCATATTTCACATTTATCTGTCAACTTTAACCATAAACACTGTCTATTTTTTAATAATCAGTGCTATAATGACTATTATATAATGTTTTGTACATGTTTTGACTATGTTAAAAGCACCCTAAAACATACGAAAATACAGTACGAAATGCTGTACAAGTTATTATCAATTATCATTTTATTATTATTATTTTATTATTAACAGTTTCATTTAACAATGACTTCCTTTTTATATAAATTTGTAACATGTTTTAACAATCAAAGGTAATAATATACACCAATATACACAATTTTCACAACATAACTTTAAAAAACATAATATTCAAAAAATTTTATAAAATAAATTTTTTCCAATCTATTTCACAGCCACTAACTAAATATAACTGACTTCACAATTGCATTCAAAACTAAAAATGTTATAATAATAATACAAAATAATAATAAATAATAATATTTACAAAATTCGAGATCATGCAATACCAAAAAAAGTAAGACAAATTTGGTAGCATTGCAGATCAACTCCAAAATTTATTGACAATAAACCGCGTTCTCGCGGGGCGATTTTAGTTGAACGATTTTGGTTTACGGGTAAGACTGGGTCAAATTTTTGTGGAACCGTTCAACATTTGATACTGACTATCGATTTAACTCGGTCCACTTAAATCGCACAGTGAGAACGCGCTTCAAAGCGCGTATAATATTGAAAAATAATTTTATTTTTTTTGTTTTATTTTACCTATTTAAACTTAATACTTGTACCAATGAATTTGATACAAAATGACCTTATATACAACCTTTGAATATAGCCAGCCAATTGTAATTTTATATTGGTCAATTTTATTGTTAATTAAAATAGGATTCTTTAAGAAAAAATACATCAATCAATATAGTTTCCTTATTAAAGATTAACCAAATTAATTAGAATATAATAACATAAAAATATAAAAAAGTATATTGGAATATAACAATTTTTTATTCAAAGTATTAATAACAAATTAAATCGGAACTTCTTGCTTTAGTTTTAGCAAATTGATCAATATAAAACATCATAGACAAGTGACCTAAATGAGCTTGAGATAAGGACCTAGTCCCCCTAGTCCTAGGAAGCTCGTAAATTATTATAGAAAAAATAATTTATATATGTCACCAGGATTATTTTTTTACGAAGGCAATAAAATGGACAACTTCATCTTTAAAATTGATAAAATTAATATCTCTGATATTTTGTGCATATGTTTTCTTCACAATTAAATTGGACGTTAGTCATTTTAAAATTAAAAAATTACTCTAAATCATTTAGAATTTTACCGTAAATGGCGCTTCTCTGTGATAATTGTAAAATTAGTACATCACAAACAACATTATGTACTTTTATGACAACATTTTGAGGCCCCTGAACTTAAAGAGTCTTGAGGCACACACTTCATGCACCATTACGGGAATGCGCCACTGGAAACGGTATTATATCAGTGAACTGCAACTTAAGAATTGCATATAAGTCTGTTCGACATAAAATGACGTAAAAATGTCAGTCATTATTTGAACTACAGTCTATGCAGAAGTGTCAGAATTATTTTTACTAGATATTCTAACACGTGATTAATAAATGTATGTATGTTTAATGTTAGTTGTTATAAAACAATTTTGCTTCGACTTTGTCTGTTTTTATAATTTTACAATTATTTTCAGGAATTGATTTATACCCAATCATTAAAACAATATAGAACAAAATGAAGACAGATAACAGATCATCTTTACAAGATGTTCAAAGCGCCATCACCCTGGTGGGTAACAAGGACTTCGAACGGCTTCAGACGTTAGGTATGGGATCGTATGGAAAAGTTACGTTGGTTAGGAAACGAGGAGGATCAGATAATGGAAAGTTATACGCAATGAAAGAAACGTCCAAACACTTTAGCTGCAAAGAAGTTGCAATTGCTGAGCGTCAGATCTTAGAAGCTGTACGAAACACTCCGTTTATGGTCCAAATGTCATACGCCTTCAAAACGCGCAACAAACTTTACTTAATTCTTGATTACTTAAGTGGAGGTGATATCTTCACACGCATTTTAAAGAGAGCATTTACCTTTAGCGAATCCAAATTCTACATTGCCGAGTTGATACTAGCGGTGGAACATCTCCACAACCTGGGGATCGTTCATCGTGACCTTAAAGTTGATAATTTGATGCTTGATAAAGATGGTCACATCGTCTTGGTGGACTTCGGTTCCGCTATACAATTTCCATGGTCTGACGAAAGAAAGAAAATTAAACCAAATGGCCAAATAGGTACTCTAAAATACAACGCTCCAGAAGCAGTAGCTCAATTGGAACATGGAATGCCGGTTGACTGGTGGGCAACCGGGATTATCATGCATCAACTCCTCACGAGGATGACTCTTTTCCAAGGCAAAACAGATGAAGACACCATACACCAAATAATGAATTGTAATCCAAATATCAGTGAAAATATAACAGGAATTGCAGCTGATTTTATTAGAAGGTTGCTGGAAAAAGACCAAGAGAAGAGATTGGGAAGTCTTAAAGGTGCAATAGAACTGAAGGCACACGATATTTTCAAAGGATTTGATTGGAATCTCCTGGCAGCTAAAGGATATCCTCCTCCCATTAGGCCAATCGTTTTACACGAGCTGGATACCAACAATTTTGAAAAAGCGTTTACTACAATAAAGCCGGAAGATTCTGTTGGAGACCAGAATTCAGATGATAAAAGACTCTTTCAGAATTATAATTATTCTACTTAATGGAAATACTAGAGCTCACACGATTGAATTAAATCTTCATATTTCATATTTTGAAAATAAATATCTGTGTCGTTAAATACACCTTTTCTTAAAAGCTGTTATTAGCATTTTCTGATAACTGTTTATATTAAATTTATGTTATTATTATGTATATATGACAAAATTAGTAATACAGAAAAATTTAAAATAACAATAAAAAAAAAATCTTTTATTTATTTAAAATACATAAAATAATTTGGTAAGAAAATCGATGGCCAATTACCACCAAATATCATGGCCATATGATTTTTCAAGTGGTATGTGACATTCATTTCTTACAAGTTAACTTATTTTGGAACTTTGTTGTTTGATGTCAATCAGAGCAGATGCATAGCAGTAGTCAATTCTAGTGGCGTTATATCAATTACTAAGGAATTGTGGTAGATGCAATTGGTATCGCTGAAAGATAAAACTATTGATCTCTTGCCAGAGAGTAAAAAATATGTCGTTTAAAATAGGGGTGATGGAAATTGGAACTAGATACAATTAGAAACTAAAAAAAATAATAAATCCGGATAAGTTGAAGGTAATAAAATAATAATGTCTAATTGTATTTTGTAAAATTTTATAATATTAGCAAGCTAAAAGTAAGCTTATAATATTATTATAAGTGGATTGTTTTTACAGTGGAAATAAAGTATACAAGAATTAAACTTCATTATTTACAATAATCCTCATTTGAAGACTTACCTACAATTTTATTACTGTATACTAATATTGTTTGCTCCAGCTTTTCAAATATAACAAAACATACCAATTATAAAACAAATTACGAATTAGCTTTAAATTAAATTCTAACTTAAAACAAGATGAAATGAGACCTGTAAACATCATGCGTCTTATAATATGTTAGCATTAATTTACTTTGAAAACGTAAACTTCATTTTAGTTAATTTAATGAAAGTAGTACACTGTATCTAAATTGCAAATTTATTTTTCATATCGTTCAGCAAATATATAAATATTACTAATATATCAGTCAGGAAATGCGTCATCGATCATTGCATTTAGCGTAGGCAATAATTTTCTTTTTTCATCATGTGGAAAGTTAACTGGCCGTGAAAATGGATGGCGTTGAAGCGTTATGCTAATTCTCAGGCGTTGGGGCAAGTGAAGTATTTATAACTTTCGTTATCATTATTATAAAGCCTTAATGAGTAGCAGGGTCGCGGTGGTTTGCGCAGAAGGGTCTGGTCCATCGACATTGGTGCAGATCTTGGTGGTAGAAAACCTGGTTTTAAATTTTAATTTTCGGGATGGGCTGATTGAAATACGTAACCACATTTACTGCTCATTACACAACTATTATTATCAGCATTGCATTGAGAATGAAATAATTATGAAAAACTAATTATCATGTTAACATAATATTTTAATTATTCTGTTATAGTATAATAGCTAGCAACGTCGAAAAGCGAATCATTTTATTATGGTTGATTTTATGATTTTTTTTCTTATTCAAGCTCGTTAAGAATGCGCTACGTCTGGCATCTAGGAGTAGCAGCGATAATTTTTTTTTATAATATTACGACTTCCCCAACGGCCTACCCCCAAATTTTTTTTTTTTTTTATAATCTTTTATATTCTTTTAGGAATATAAATTGAAAAGCACCAGATGCCTGAATCGTTTCTAAATCTGTACCAGGCTCTGTTTTAGTAGTTGAAAAAATTATATTTACAAATCATTTTATTTTTATTGAAATTTTAATATGTTATAGTGAAGCTATCAAAGAACCTAAAAATAATTTGTCAGATATGCAGTAGTTGCTAAATCAATTGCTAGACCGATTTTAATCTCGTAAATAGAAGAGTGCGGTAAGAGTTAGAGCGTACGGTCGCATTGTTAAATACTGTCATTGATAAACAAAAAAAAAAAAAAAAATATATATTTTATTTTTTTCTCGTTTCAGAAATACCGATTTAGTTTGTTTTATTTTTCGTATTGATAAAATGAATTACTTAATATTATTTTTTAGTTTTGTGTTCTTTTTTTATTGTGTGTGATGGAAGGTGATGTGAGCCCCGGAGGGTGGCAGTATAGTGATCCTCCACTATAGTGAATGTGAACAAATACAATAGCAACAATAATTATAGCACCTATAAGGTCATCATGATAGTATCACAACAAGGTCAACAAAATTTCTTTAGCTCACTAAAGCACTTTGAAATACTTTGCACAATAACGGACAAAAATAATATCACTGAAATTAAAAAGTAGGAAAAATAGGGCCATTGTATAATGTTCAACAGCAGAAATCGCAAATAAGTTTGTAACTGATTCGATTTTAAAGCATAATAAATTTGAAGCATATTTGATACATACCCTACTTCTGGACCACAAAAACGGCAATTATAAAACAAGTTGATTTAGATTACTCCGAGGAAACATTAATAAATAACATCGAATGTAACAATTTTAAAATTACTAAAGTCCAAAGACTTAACAGGAAAGTAGTTACTGATAATGTTATTAAGTACGAACCATTGACAACTCTTAAACGGTTTTATTTATGGAGAGTACACCGAGCTGTTAAACCATACATCCAACCAACTGTACAATGCTACACGTGTCTAACGTATGGCCATACCAAATGCCGTTCTCAAATATCTAAATGTCGAGACTGTGGAAGTTCCGAACACACAGTGTCAAAATGCACAGTTACAACTGCAAGGTGCACAATTTGTAGCGGTAACCACCAAGTAACAGATCAAGACTACCCTGGGAGATTATACTGTCTATGCTCATGTCTTTTGTCATATCACATAACGTTCACTAACAAAGCATCACTCGTTTTATTCGCGGTACAATTTCTCGAAATATGTCCCTCTTCGTGACATTTGAAACACTTTATTTTACTTTCACTTTTAATGTTCTTCTCACTTAGTTTATCTCTTTTATTCTCACTGTCTTTGTTGCTTTTTCGGCACACGTTTGCCTTGTGTCCGAGTTGATTACAATTAAAACATTTTATCGCGTTTAAGTCTTTTGGTCTGTCCTTACGTACACTAAAATTATTCCTTTCTTGCACTTGCAATAGTGTCGAATCATACCGTTTTACTTTTAACAACAAATCAGGCACTGTTTTAAAGTCGCACATTGATAACACACTTATCATGTCTTTGTTGTTTAGTCCGGCTATTATGTACTTTATCACGGCCTTTTGACTAATATTATCACTCTTACTAGCGATCGCTTTCACCGAGTATACATAATCTTCTATTGCTTCGTTTTTTTCTCGTTGTATCTTCATTAGTTCCATGTGTACGTCAGATTCATCGTACTCCACTGGGAAATTCCTGATTAACTCGTATTTGAACGTCGTCCAATCCTTGACTACGTTCAAACTAGCATCGAACCAGTTTTTCGCGGCACACTGCAGCTTGTTGACAACTTGATGAAGCTTCACTTTATTACTCCATCCATAAATGTGTGCTACTTCCTCCAATTTTCGCACCCAAGCTGTAGCCGTCAATACCGTGGTTGCTGGGCTAAACACAGGTATGCATTCCAGGTTCTGTGTCGGCATAAACCCATGGTGATTCATCCTCTGTTCCTGTATTGTACTGTTCCTGATACTCATCTGCAATAGTTCCTTCCTAAGCCTCGTCAGCTCTGCTTGTACTCCCAACCAACTATCTTCACTAGATGTTGAGTTACCTGAGCGTCCAGCTAACAAACTATCTTCAACAGTAGTATCGTTCATGTTTACGTTATATGCCATTTTCAATTTTCTCCTCGTAAAACAGTTTACACACTTTTTCTGATACAATTCACTTGCTAGTCCTATTATAAAGTCCGTCTTATAAATTCTCGACTATTCCGCTAATGAACTATCACTTGAAAGCACTGTTTGTAGAAAACTATCTTGTATTATTCTTCTCTGTATTATTCACTTGTGGATAACTCGTAGATAACTAATCCGCACTTAGTTCAATTCGCTATGAGTTACTAATCCGCACTTTGTTCAATTCGCTATGAGTTACTAATCCGCACTTCTTATGTGGAAAACAATAACCAATCCGCTAATCTGATGTGGAATCAAGGTACTCTTATTTAATTTAGGGCAATGTCAATTCAATTAATATTCAAATATGTAATATCTTAGTTGGTTTGTCAGGATGATAAAGAATCACATAATTGGTTTAATACATTTATTGAATAAAATAATAACGATGATAATAATAATGATAATAATACAATAAGGTTACAATATAAACGTTGGTGTTTACTTTACAAATACAGAACAATGAATGCACCCACAACCTTAAATTCTAGCTAATATATACTCAGTCCTACATTAGTTTTCAGCTTGACTTAAAAGGTTTGTTTTTATTACTTCTAAGAATACGCTTAGTTAATTTCAATAAGCACATCCCCTCACGTATTCAATCAGTGGTTTAAAGTTTCACACATTATAATTGCTTTAACCTGTCACTTGGTTTCTGTTTAAATATATACCCTCATTAATCACACTATTTTACGACTTTTCTAGCTCGGCTGTTATAGTTACGCCTACTTTGTATGCTTGATATATTTTTACGATCCTACATATATATATATATAGATATATATATATATATATATATATATATATATATATATATATATATATATATATATATATGTATATATATATATATATATATATATATATATACATAGGTGCAGATTGGGATCGCTCCACAATATAGGAGGAAATAGAGCAGGTAACCTCTGAGGGACGGTAGAAGAGACGATGAGGCGCATAAAAAGGAAGTTCGTAGAGAAATTAGAAAGCGAACGGAGTATCGAGGATATTTTAAAAGGATTTCAACTAAAAAGAAGAGTTGTGAAAAGGAGAATACTAGGCATGGTAGAAGGAGGATAATGGTGACAAAAGCATAATAGGGAAGAGATGAAGAGTAAGAGTTGCTTAATGCTAGCACGACAGTTTGATTATAATTGTAGAATTATAAAAGTTAAAAAAATGTTTTAAAGAAAATAAGATTTAATTTTGGATATAGAAAGTGAACTCAAAGTTGGAAATGAGTTGTAAGGATACATTAATAAGAAATGGGTCAGACTACTGAGTCATATATACATTATTCATATTTTTCTGTAACTAAAACTAAATCGTACTCTGAACCCGGGAAAGTTATTTGGATTACAGTCCACTTGTACATTTGGACAAACCTGTATAAAGTAATATTTGAAGAATCTGTACAGTACTGTTCCTTGCTAAGAACATAATTAACATAAGTTGAATTCAATTAAGCTTTAACATTGGTGGAATTTTGCGACAAAATGTGGAATATATACTTGAATTTCCACTCGCAGTGAAAATTAATTGATCACGATTTCCTGAATCAAGAAGAATTCGATATAGCTACTGCTAGCGCATACTACGGCATCAAGACTTCCGATGAAAAGTCATATTTTAGTGCAGTAATATATTTTTTCAAGTACAACGGAGTACGAGATGTTTCAGTAATCTTGTTAATATCTCTACTTTATCTTCAGTCAACATCACCTGTTCAATTTGAAGTTTGTTTGAATACTTGAATCCAATAAATTTCTTTATATTTTCTATTTTGGAGACTAAGGTGTCAAGAAATAAAATTCAAGTGTGGAAATATTGCATCATCGGGAATGGCATCTTCGCAAGATATTAAGCCATCATCGACGGCAGAAGTTTTATGCTTTTTGCAATATGTATTTCATGACATTTAATGTATTTTTAACGCTATCTTTAACTACAATTTAAAAATTAACGAAACTACATCATTTTTAGTTGAAATCACTTCCAGTAACGGCCCCTATAATTATCAATATTTTACGGTGTTTAATTTTTCTGGTAATAATTCAATAATTACCTGATCAATACACTTCATGCTGATATAAAGGCTGAATATATAAACTGACTGGAAAGAAAATCCCCAAAAGAAGTATCCTATTAATAGATTTATAGTATAGGACTCCATGTTCGTACTATATGAAGTTGTAAGAAGATTATAAAGCGTAAAAGTTCCAAGAATTAGAAGAATGAACAGACAAGCTAGCATCGGCAGGTTATGTATGTCGTTTATACTTTGAACCAATGCATATATCTCATCGTGGATTTCTAATAACGTTATTATTTTTTTTCCTTCTTTATTCTTATCGCTTTTACAAATAATTTTCAAATCAAATAATTTATGTAAATGCCGAATGCGCTGGTCACTTTCGTTAGTTTTTTTCATTCTTATCAGTTCTTCTCGCAATAAATTGTTTAAAACTGTCGTGAGATGACGATTAGTTAAATAAAAACGTTGGTACAACATGAAAATAGCTGTGCTGTGTGAATAAAGAGTTCCTCCCCTTACTGCAAATGGAAACATATGGATTGTGGAAGAGAAAATTGTTTTCAACCCAAAAGGAACGGAATTTAGGTACAGTTGGAATGAACTACTCATAATCGTAAATAGAGAAACATAACTATGTATTAACATAGACACTGTAAACAAATTCTTGTAGCATATTGAAATGCCTATTTTAAAGAACTTGTTGTCGATGTGCGTAACATCATCCAAGACATTTAAATATTTACGAACTTTCAAACAAGTCGCAGTAAAAAACGACATGATCACAATGGTTCCCATAAACATCGACAGATAGTGTCCAAGAATCGGTATAACTGGTGAAACTTCTGTAAATTTAACATCAAATGGTAACATCAGTGTTGCCACTAACGAAGTAAAGTACATGATCGTTGTGAAGAGAGTTATAACTAAACCAACTTTTGACAAAACGCATTTCTGTTGACCTTTTTCCACTACGAATATATACGGTGTCATTCCAATTACTTTCGTTACGGTTAGTGGTATGCGATACACATCGTATATATTTCTTAGATTTGGTAGAGCCCGTCTCAACACCATTTTCACTTACGAGTACTTTCACACCGTGTTTTAAGAGTAGATTGAATATTTTTGTTTAGTAACTTTCATATTCTATACATTATCTTTGTAATAAATGTAATTAAATTAATTAAGCAAATTGCTTTGGACAATTTTTGTTACTCGTTTCCAATTCAATTTATGATATTGTTTTTCATTCTTAGATTTCTATCATGTAATAAATATACACGGTGTTTTTTATTAGTATTAGAGTTATAATATTTTAAGTAAGGAAAGTAGGGTTAATTCACTCCGAATAGCGGCTATTTCACTTTTTTTGCAGTAATAGAACATATCTGCGTATTGAATCATACGTAAGAGCCAAAAAACACTCAAAAAGTAGCTTATTAAAGAGATACATGACCTATTAATAGTAAAACTACACTTTTATTTACTGTAATAATTGAAAATGAATTACGATAAAAAATATTTAAAAAAAATATTGATGTTTATCTACTTCTATTTATTTATTTAACGTTTTTGCCGTTACATTCTTTCATGCCAATGCCTTTATAAAATCAATCAATATTTATCAATTTCAATTTAATATTTCAAATATGTTTATTCTTCGACCATATGTCGACCACTGTAATGTTAAGTTTGCTACATATTGAACTCCATGCTATTCTTTCACTTTTTCTATCTCCATCCTTCTTATCTGTACATCCACCTCCTTTCTTGTAGCCGCAGCACTTTTTACTAACAACCTTATTTTCATTACTGCTTTCCTTCTACTTCTTCCCTTTGTTGCCTCCTCAGCAACTTCTGTACCTTTCTTCACTGTTTATTAGATATTCGTATGTCTCTTTATATGCCTCAGACTTAGCTAGCTTACTGCAAAAAAAGGTTTTACTTTTTTCTTTTCTTTTATTAATTTTTATGGCTTGTTCCACAAAGCGATAGCCTATTCATATTGTTATGATAATTTTTTTAGACACCACTGCTAAAATTTAGTTTTAAAATACCATTACTTTAATTCTACTACCGGATGTTTACGTTGAATGTATTAATACTATTTATATTTAATTTAAATATTCCTTTTTTTTGAATGCACCAACTTTAGATAGTTAAAAAAAATATAAATATTTAGAATACATAATTTATAAATACTAGTCAATAAGGTTTTTTAGACTTTCTCTGCTTTGAAATATCGGCATATAGTCTTCAGGCACATTAAAGTTTTATCTGTGTGATGAGTACTTTAAACATTGAAAATTTACTGTTTTTTACTGTTGAAAGTTGTACGAAATAAAACCATGCGAGTATTTGTAGATTGAATAATTATTCAATTGTTTAATGATAAAATAATTTTACACTTTTTAATAACTTTGAACCAACATTCTTATAATAACAAGATGGTTGGGAATTATGATCTTGACAGTGTAGAAGCCCAAAACACAACTGACACGAATGCCATATCGCTGTAGCGTACAGCAGTCGTCGTATTGTAGTCATGCGCATTACTTCTATTAGAGACAACAATACATTATAATGTTGGAATGCCAACAGAGACATCTTCTTATGTTCTGTACTAATTTTGTACTGAACATAAATTGCCAGCCAGCAGAAGTAGATAAGCTCACAACTAATATCAAATTATACAATGTTACATAAAATTATTATAAACCAATTTACAAAAAATAATGTGAACTTCTTAAAACTATTATAAACAAAATTACACAAAATAACATAAACTTCTTAACTCTATGGTAGTCTACATAATTTTGTGAAAATAATATAAAACAAATTAATTACTATCCTAAATATAACAGAAACCATAATTATCAATGTAGCATACATTATCATTTGCATAATGTACACAACAATCATCAACTCAATAGTTACAATGTTATTGAAACAATTATCTTTTAACAATTCCAACAGTACAGATGTTTGTTTTACATCAATGTTGTAAACATTGCAATTAATATCTGATGGAAGTATTGTATTTGAATCAAAAATTTTATTTGTTGCTTGTTTGATTCGCACCAGCAACACTGCGCTAATAATCTCAAGCTGGGGTATTGTAAGTACCTTACTTGATGGAGCTACACTGGACTTGTAGCAAATTAAATTTGTTTTTATTTTAATATTTATAAAAATAATATTGTGTTTTAAACCTAATGTCATAATACTGGTTGATCTGTTTAATAATGTTTTATAAACCTCCAATAATGAAGGATTGTGTCTAAATCTTTTTTCCAACACATTAAATCTTTGCGGGGCAACTGAGAAAGAATCCTCCAATTCTATTTTATTTACTAGGCTGAGTAATGGCAAATCAACAGTTAAATTATTTTTAAGTGCTACTGAATTTTGAAATTTATGTTCAGCCTTTAAGTAATCCTCAGAAAACTTATCTGATTCCTCTGGGACTTTCTCAGTTGTCCAAGATTGTTTCATAACATTCTCAAGGTTTGTATATTCACAAATAGCAAGATTACATACAATATTATTATGTGAATACTTATTTTTATTATACAATTTTCTTGGAACCACATTTCCTTTATTATTATTATTGTCATGTGACATATTTTTATAATCTAAACTATACTCAATTGCAATTGCACGTCTTTCTAAAAATGAAATAAATTCTGCCATAGTAGGCAGTTCTTCTAAATTTCTTTCCATGTGGAAAGTGCGGTTAGTAACGATATCTAATTTTCTACTTAAGGCCGAGATTAAAATCATATCCCACTTGTCTACAGGCTCATCAAGATTTTTTAACGCTTGTAATTGCTGTTTTACTTGACATAAAAAAGCCCTTATATCGACTGCAGTACCTTTCTGCATGTTGGGAATATCAAGTATTATATTAATGTGATAAAAGATTAATCTCGCCTTATTTTCATACCGCGCTAACAATAAATCAATAGCCTCTTTGTATGAACTGTTCACAAGCGGCAGATTTATAATTATTGAGAGAGCCTCATCAACGAGATACTTTCTCAAATAAAAAAGTCTTTGAACATCGGACAATGATGCATTATTGTGAACCACTGCTTGGAAGAGCTCATAAAAGGGCTTAAACCTGGTTATATCCTTGCCATCGAAGGTTGGAATTTCCACCGCTGGGAGCTTCAATGGAACTAATTCAGGCCTATTAACTTCTTTTAACTTATTGATGCTAGCATTTAATTTTGCAATAATGTTAAAATACTTCTCTTCAACTTCTTCAATGTCTTCCTCATCTTGATCATCAATTTCTAAAATGCTGTACTGCGTGAGCTCGTACGATTGGAATGTAGTCATCATCTTTTCTTTTTTCACCTGCAGCACCTCCACTGTAGCGGAGTCGAGAGCCCTTGGGTCGCTGACGTAATTGTCCATCCGTGATATTGCACTTTTTGCAGCCGTCCGCGCCGATCTAAGCCTTTTCAATCCCTCCATCTTGCTTAGGTGATAGATTCGTACTTATATGATAGATGAAACGTGGATGACAAACTAATCCAGGTTAATCCAGCAACATGAGAAGTTTTTAATAAATCGGTACTTGTAGATAGTAATAATAGCTTTGTACCTTCATGAGTAAAGAAGTATTTTACTCTCTTCCAGCATCCATGTATCCTCTTCCGTAATGAATAATTTTTCTTAAAATATAAACGTGTAGTAATCCAAATTATATGCGAATCCGCTTAAATCAAACGTTGCATTACCCAATCAATGGCAATTGATGACTTGCCAGGCCGCCATAGGGTAAATGTAACAAAATAGCTTGCACTTGTGCTGGTTACTATACAGATGTAACCTCAAAACACCACGAAATCACACGCGGGTACCAATGGCTTGTAAGGCCAGTTTTTTTTTTTTTTTGTAGGATTTAAAACCTTCTTGAAATGTAATTGTAAAATATCCAGCTTCGCTTGTAAGGCTTCTGGAAATGTAATTGTAAAATATCCAAATCCTCCGTGAATCCGCCAAAATAGAGCGTCCCATTTACCCAATCAATGGCAATCGCCAAGGGGCAAATGTAATAAAACGCCAAAAATACAATGAAAAACACACGCGGTTAATAAACTCGAAGGATCGGCTTTGTAAGACTCGAAGGACCAGCTTCGCATGTACGAAATAAAACCATGCGAGTATTTGTAGATTGAATAATTATTCAATTGTTTAATGATAAAATAATTTTACACTTTTTAATAACTTTGAACCAACATTCTTATAATAACAAGATGGTTGGGAATTATGATCTTGACAGTGTAGAAGCCCAAAACACAACTGACACGAATGCCATATCGCTGTAGCGTACAGCAGTCGTCGTATTGTAGTCATGCGCATTACTTCTATTAGAGACAACAATACATTATAATGTTGGAATGCCAACAGAGACATCTTCTTATGTTCTGTACTAATTTTGTACTGAACAAAAGTTTTACTGTTAGTGGAGTATTACATTGTTTACAGAATGATTGTGTTTCTCTTCGGAATAAGTAGGTATGAGTAAGATTTGTACGACCCAGCATGAGTCTACATATTACTATTTCCAACCTTCTATTTAGTCCGATCGGTAGGTCTAGTTTGCAAATTAATGACTTCCATTAGTTTGTTATCAGTTTCTTCCTTCCATTCTTCCTATCATGAACAATCTATTACATTTTTAACTTTGTTTTTTAAGTCTGAGCATGTTATAATAGTTGTTTCTTCCGAAATGCGCACTGAATGTATTGCTTCTCTTGCATAATTATCAACCCATGGAACCCACCGGTGTGGAAGAAAATTCGTAAAAATGTGGATTCTATTTGCTTATTGTGTATTAGACGGTGAATGATTTGAAAACTATTGGATTGTTGGTACAAAGGATTTTAATAGTCAATAGGGCACTCAGTGAGTAAAATAAAATTAGTATATTTCTTTTATTGTTAGTTGTTGTGATATCTTGTAAACTTTTTTTTGTAGCATATGATTCGGAAAAATTGTTGCGTGTGTCTAATTTGAAATTTTTATTATATAGTAAAAAAATTATATTTCTTTAGTTGGTAACACTGACCAGAAATATTGCAATTGCATTCTGGCCAGGTGAGCTAACGGTATCAATGACGGTAGTGCAACGTAACGTTTTAAGGAATAACGACCAACGCAGTTGATATTTAGAGCTGACAGAACTCATTGAGCATAATGTTAAGTTATTATAAAAATATATAAAAAGGAATTGACAATTTAAATAATAAACTTTAATGTTCTTTCTATGATTTTAGGTAAGATAATGAACTTTAAGTTAAACAGTGTAATTATTATATTGTGTATAAAAATTACTAAAATACAATTCTTTGATTTCAGAAGCAACACATAAGTTTGATTAAAAATTTGCAATTCCCAATAAAACATCTTATAAAACGACATTTCTACTTAAGATCAAGAAAAATGGAAAAACTACGATCTAAATTTGTGGTCTTGTGGTCAACAGACGGAAAAACAAATGTGATATGCATAACCTCTATTGAGACACCAGACGGGCGTATTTTTGAGGTCCCAGATGAGTTAAAGCTCACAAGTAAGCACACTGCTATATTGTCTTTTAACGTGTTTACACGTTTAAAAATAAAAAATTCTCTTTAAAAAAGACACCAAACACGCGGAGTATGGATCTCTCTAAATACGGGTTTAAGAGAAATATATCTAGGTGAAGATGAAAATGTACAGTTTAGTGCCCTTTATGTAGATGAGATTACAGAAGAGTCAATGCCTTTACACAATAACTCTAAGAGCAATGCGCCAGAGAGAGAAAATATAGGAAAACTTGCTGAAAGATTTTTAATACGAAAAAATTCAACCAATGGATTAGTTAATTTGAGAGTGAATGTGGAAGATTCAAGATTCTACAGGATATAGAGAAAATTGAGACATTAAAACATCTCCTAGAAAAGCAGTTCCTAGATCGGTATAGTAGTATGTTGATAAAATTGATGATGAATTTCGAATGGGCAGTATGGAACGACAACTTTTGTGAAACATATTGAAATAAAGGTTGGTCACAAGTAAAATATGCATTTTCATTTAAATTTCAAGCTAGATCATTACTGGATTATGCCACAAAAAAGGAAAGACTCTTATTAGAGGTCAACAAGCATGGCGACACCCAAACAATGATAAATCATATTGTGATGGGATTTCCAGAAAATGTAATGAATAAAATCGGTAAAGAAACTGTAAAATCAACCGCAGGCCTCTACAATAAAAATGAAAAACATAAACATGCGGCAAATCAAATACTAGTAAACAAAATAAACGAAAAAAGTAATAAAATGGCATGGACGATAACTCTGTAGATAAATATAATAATACCATACAGATAGTTACTGGCTTTGAATAAAAATACTTGTTGGATGGTACAGAGGTTCACTTTTTTCCAAATGAATTAAATAGAAATAAAACAGAAGTTGAATGGATTAGAGATAGAAAAATAGCATTTGAAATTTCAAATTTGATACAATTAGAACTAAATTTAATTTCAATACATTGTCTATGTAGAGAATGGAAACAAACCAAATAGAAATAAATTAGGTGAACTGAAGATTGGTCCATTTAAAATTATTAAAAAGATATCTAATTTAATATATAAAATTAATACAGGACTTAAAAAAATAAAGTCAAATCCCTTTCTTATTACAAAATTTATATCAATACCTATACATAAAAATAGAAATAAGATTGACAAAATTGTATTTACTTTAATATAATATTGTACAATTTAGATTTATTTTTAATTATTTAAGTGTAGTAAGTGAAAATTTTGGTGAAAATTTTCTTCGTTGAAGTGAAAGATGTAAAGAAATTATATTTCTTTAGTTGGTAACACTGACCAGAGATATTACAACTGCATTCTGGTCAGATGAGCCAAGAGTATATATTAGTTATAGCTACTCTCATTGTAGTACGTGCCAATGGCCAACACAGTTGATATTTGGAGTCGACAACACTCACTGTACATAATATTAAGTTATTATGAAATTAGAATAAAAGGAATTAACAATTTAAATAATAAATTTTAAGTATTGTTTCTTTGATTTCAGGTAAGATAGTATGATTTGAGTTATACAATGTAATTATTATAATGTCTATGTAAATTACTAAAATAAAAGTCTTTTATTTATATATATATAGACTATATATATATATTTATGTAGGTATTTAATCTACATTAGTAGTTTTTGAATCTAACACCATCCCGGTTCAGACTCCAATTTGTAGGTGATTTATCTACAATTATAAGTTACAATTAACATCAGCCTAAGGTTGATGTACAATACAACAATATAGTTTCTTTTTAAACGAGTAAACACATAATTTGCATATTAATAGTTTGTTTAATCACTTATCAAAGTCATAAAATTACATCTAAATAAAATGAATTAATCGTAATTAAGTTCACAACAAAATACACTTGATTAAATACAGTACTTAGATTATAATGTCTTTTCACAATGTTTTACGTGTCAATACATAATACGCAGTTACAATTGTCCATAGTTATCAGCACAATGATTTCAATGAAAATACACCCTAGTACTAAACATTACATTTGCTGCCTAACTCTAACATAAACACTGACCAAAATAACAATTATTACACCGTAATAAAGTTAACTTAATTATAAAATCACACAATAACGACCATACATAAACTTTATATAATTCTATCGCCATTTGCTTTTATAACACTCAGAACACTTATATCAATCTTGATATTCTCAGCCTCGCCCAAAACACATGTCTCATCACGTTCATAGTTAGCGAACAGTTCTTTATGCCACGTTCTCTGAGGCGTACGCTCGACACCGCAAGCGAACTGCATACAAGGGTCTACAAGTCCTGCTTTAAACATTTGAATAATCTTAGCAAAGTTTTTAACCTAGTTTACAGTTTTCTTTACTATTACTATTTCTTAAACTAAATATATTCTAACTTAAAATTACTCTTAAAAAATAACCCACATTTATATATATAGAGGACATAAGAATATGTCTATAATTAATTTGTGAAAGACTTCTTCGCCACACCAAAACTATTCAATTCATACAAGTCTAAGAAATAGTACTTCTTTCAGCAGAAATATTCAATATAACATTGAACTAATATTATTTTTAGTTTAGATAAAAGATTAAGATATGTATCAGATAATATTCTTAGAGGGAGCGGAGCAGTTTCGGCACTCGCAAGTTTAGGGGACATTTAACTCGGTACACTGTGAGTTGATATTTATTACTCACTTCAAATTTGACTGGAAATAAAAGACTCTATGTTTTTAATGGTAAATAATTTTGCTGCTTTAGTTCATGTCAAACAAATAGAAAACTTTACTTTGATCAGAATAGAAGTTATTCACAATATACAAAGCAGAGATGCCTAATTCAGCCCAGGAGAACTTGCTTTAGTGTTTGAGTACATGAGTATTCTGCTTACTTTAACCATAGTTTGCTTTTCCCGTTCATTCTATTCTTCATTTCTTCCTTCATTTTATTCCATTATATATAGCGCTGGTACCTATTGAGTGATTGCTTCCAAATATAGGGTTCCGTTTAGGATATGGTTTGATACATTATTATTTTCCTTTCCAAAGGAACTTCGTATAAATGTGTGGATATGTATTGCTGTCTATGTATTTTCTATATTCAAGGTCTACAGTACAGAAATGTGAACGAACCAATTCTATCAATTTCCCGTCATCCAGTTTGAAATCGTACGTATTTGCAGTGTCAGTAAAAATATTCCTAGTTAGAAATGTGTGTCTACTCACGGCAAACGTCAAAACAATACTGTCATCTCTAAATATTCTGGCACTGAGAAGTACGTAGGCATAGCGCCATACAAAATGTATGAAACAATATCATTCTTCATTGACACGGAACGGCACGGCATTGATCGTCACGTGTCGGTACTGATGTGTGCGTACAGGACTGCACGTTTCATCGCAGCGGGCGTCAACGCACTACTGTCATCATTAAACGTTACTGATACATTTGTCACATTATTGTACGGTACGGCATCAATCGTTACGTGTCCACGATTACGTCCTTAAACATACACAACTGCACTTTCTTCAACAAACTTTGTTTCCTCATTCTTACCTAGTAGCAAAGTAACATTTAATCATGTAGTTTGTTTCCATCCAATCATGTGTTGTTTGTAGTTTGTTTGTCTTAAATTTGTTACTGAGCTCATTCCTCTAACTTCTAAGTTTTGCTATGTGGGTTGAAACATCATCTCCTAAGATCCAATTGATTGTAAATAAATTGTACATGTCTTGAATACCTGATCTCTATATGTAACTTTAAACATCTGTTTTATTATTTGCCAAGTTGTATAAAGTATTTCCTTGTTTATGATTATCTTATGTTTGTACTTACAATCATGCCACGTTTCGTAACTTTCGAATTTATGATATAAATCCGAAAGTTCTCTATGACTTTTTTCATTTGGTTTTTGCACATCGCCATTTAAGCGTTGTAGTCCAGTAATTATAGTAAGTTCACCTCGGAATTCGAGATACCCAGCTGTAAGTCTGTAAATACTTGTATATTGACACCCTAAAGTTGTCTCAAAACCTACATATGGTAGGATGTATAAACCATATGTAGGTTTTGAGACAACTTTAGGGTGTCAATATACAAGTATTTACAGACTTACAGCTGGGTATCTCGGATTCCGAGATTCTTACCTAATTTAAGCTTAAATGACTGGGCCATTGTTGGTTCCATCTGTAACGTACCATAACCAGATTATTTGTAGAAAATAGTATTTATGTTGCGAAGTGCCCAAACAATAAATTAAGAGGTTAAGACGTCATTTATAAATCAACCAGAGATTTTTTGTTTACATATCCTTTCATGTAGATTAGGCTTTTGTAAATGTGAATTATTTATTTATTAATAATCAAATTATTATGAGTTTTAAAATTTTCATTATTATTCTTTAGTTGATTGTTCTGTATTTTTAGTTTGCATGCAATATTTAAGTAAATATTGAAACTTAATAAAAATTGCAAGTATTGACAAAAATAACGATTAGATTTATTTGTTTAAGGATATTGAATTAGAGTTAGATTATATGTTTTTCTTTGGAAACTATGTTAAGTAGAAAATTCACCTGGTATAGAATAAAAATGATTTATGAGCAAGGAATAAGTTGTAAGTTTGACTGTTGTAGATGAACGAAGTTTTTAGTAAGGAACTAAATATTGTGATGTTATTAAATAAATATTTAATTCGTTTATTGCAACAAATGTTTTGTGGTAGAATAGTTTAGTAACCTTAGTAAGAAAATTGTTACTCCTGCTAGTAAATATTAAATATAATTATAGATACTTACCTCTTTAATTGATTTCATGCAAGAATACATAACGAAAGCCGAAAGTATTTGAAGCGATTCTCCCCAAAAGATATAAACAAACACAACATGTGGAGTTGAATCACTATAGCTTGATCGGTTAATTTCACTTAGACACATGAACAGGCTAAATACTCCAGTGATAAACATAATGAAAATGCAGGTCAAAACGGAAAAGGAATACACGGTATTACAGAATAGAACCAAATCACAGAGATGGTCATGGAGACGCAACAGCATCCTGATTTTCATTTTTAGCGCTCTCTTTTGGGAATCACTTAAAGATTGATTATTATTTTTGTTATTTGTAATTTTGTGTATTGTATTAATAGTGATAACCTTTCTTTTACTAATCTGAAAGGTCTTGTAAAAGTTATCGGTAATTATTCTCTCAAGATGACGATTTAGTAAAGAAAATCGTTGGTACACTGCAAATATAAACGTTCCAAATTGATACAAAGTTACTCCAATTGTTATAAGTGGCAAAATGTTAGTCGCTGTAATAGCCACAGAATAGAACCCATATACATCATACAAGAAGTACGTATTATGTAAAATAGCAGCCGTTGTTATGACATATCCACAGGAAAACATACTAAGCGATAACATATTCAGATTCTTATAACTGATAAATATTCCAACTTTAATAAATTTGCTATCAATGTCAGAAAATTTCTCAAAAATTTGTAAAAGAGTTCTAGCTTTAAAAAACGAAGAGAAGAACATAATAGCCATCATCAAAAATCCAAGAAATGTTTGAATATTGTGTCCCACTAAAGATACCACTGACATGGACTCTTGGAACGTCTTTGTAATTGAAAATGTGCACGTAAAAGTGAAGGAAGTCAGGTACAGCACGCACAAGAAAAGTGAAAATAGTAAGCCAATATTACTGATGCGAAATTTGCGATCACCAACTTCACCAAACAAAGTAAAGGGCGCCAGACCAAGAGTTTTGGTGACTATTAGGGTGGGTATGTAGACATCGTAGATATCAATTGGATTAAATAATTTGGACTCTCTTACGCGTTTCACTAAACCCATCACGTTTCACTAAATAAGTACAGCTTAAAATAACATCAGTGTTTCCTTGATTGAATTCATTTATTGATCATTTTTGCAATTAATTCTATCAGTGAAATGTAATCAAGTAAATGGTTTTTTGATTACAATAAATAATTTATTAAAGCAATTATTAAAATAAACCTTTAACTATATAAAATACCAGCAAGTAAATATTCATTACTATGTGGATAACACACTACTCAATAAGTAGTTCGTAGGATGCCATATCAATGTAAAAATAAATAACAATGAAAATGAAAAATAAATGACACGTAAAGAATTAAATAAACTTATTGATAGATGTTTTGTATTCGTAAGATGAAGGTTAAATGAAGGTTAAAGTAGTACCGCAGTCAAAATTATATTTAAGTAAATGAATGTTTAATCTTAATTACTTTTTCGAAAAAGATCATTTAAACGACACAGTAGTGCATTTTTTAGCTTTTTTCAGGCTACTATAATTTTTTTCCAGTTTCTGGATATAGTAAGTATGCCGCTATGATTTTACATTCTTCCATATAATCATTATTTACCATTCATGACTTCTAGATTAAACTAAACACTAATTATATCTCTTCACTTTCTCTGTTCTGTTCCTCTACTTCACGATTCTGAACTCCCCACGTTTCTGCCCCTTTTCCTCGCTCTCTATTTTTCCTTTCTCTGTAACTTCTCCATCTACCTTCTTTCTTCTCGTCGGCTTCTCTATTCTCTTTTTCTTATCAGACAAAACATTCTCCATATCTGCTGTTTTATTTTTTGCAGAGAATATAAAATGAAATTTAAATAAACAAAAGCTACATTTCTTCTATGAAATAAGATTTATTAATAATAATGTAACCTTCTTTTGTTTTTATAAGCTATAGTGATATCAGTGTTACCAACATGAAAAACATTGAATCTGGTTTCAGGCTAAATCTCAAAATGCTCTGCCATCCATCTCTTTCCTTCCTGATCTCTTCTCTGCAGTTATTTCTCTTGCCAACTTATTTTCTTTACTGCTCCGCAGTACTTCTTCTCTTCCATTTCATATACATCCTTTCTTTTTCTGTCTACTTCCATCGTCCACCTCTTTCCTACGTTGCATCTTCCCATTACTTCCTCTATATACTTTTCACTCTTTATTTTGCATTTGCGTGTATCTTTTATGTACTTCAACGTTTCTATCTCTTTCCTGTACAATCTACATACCCTTTCCTCTCAATTTTCACAATACCTGCCTTTCTCTACATTTCCCATCCTAAATTGTTTTAAAATAAGAAAATTCCCGAACTGCAAACTGTATAATTTTACTAATCGATCTATAGCTCTGACTAAATCCGATGTAGCCATAGTTCTATAATTTAGTGTACCTACATAAAAAAAACAAGGTTCCAACCACCATATATTTAATTATGCGTCTAAGTAAATCGATATTTAAAATTAAATACAAAATGCAAAAAACTGGGAAACCTTCAATTAATGTAAAAGACAGTTTAAAAAAAAAGACTCATAGAATAGAAAAGCTTCTCAGTGTAAGATAATCTAATTACGACACCAAGCACAACAAACCAAAGTATCAAAAACAATAGCAGAACAACAACCTAAGGCATGCTTGCAAATAAGAAATAATGTAACAAACATGGTGAAATGTAAAACAAAATATTTATTGCAAATATGACCAAGCTCTGAAGTTACCAGATGTTCTAAAGAAAACAGAAAAAACAAACAAATACACTGCTCTATTAAACAAAAATCACCTCTTAATTTCAAGCAAAATTATGTAGCAAAAATTGGTCCCCAGATTATATATTGAATAATCCGTTGTTAGGTCAATTTCCTGACCTTGATATTTTTAAAGGCTATATTTTAGTAACGAAAAGTGATACTCAATATATATGTAATAGAACAATAATAACTATGAATGAACATTTGAAATTAACAATACTAGATTTCGAAGATAATCATGAAATTCTACAGAACTCTATCTTTTTTGTGCAGTTCATGTTCTTGAAATCGTTTAAGTGTTGATCAAGATTCTCTATAATATTGTTCTTCAGATGTAACTTGGAAAACAGATTGCGGCCAAGTTGATTTTAATTTTCCTAAGATCTGATAATTTGTTAACAAAAACTATTACAAAATTTAACGTTACATCAACCATTCCATCTATGCTACATATTGTTATAACACACATTCCATACGACACAAACTAACAATGTCTCTTCAGTATCTTTGCTGACCATGCACTCTAGAGATAATAAAATAGTATATAAGTAATATGTTAATCTTAATCTAATTAGTTCATGTATAAACTGCATCGCGCAGTTAGTAATTGGCTCACCACTTTTAGAGTTCAAGTTCATGTATAATCTGCATCGCGCAGATAGTAATTGGCTGGCTCACTATTTGAGACTAGGCATAAGCTGCATCGCGCAGTGATTATTAGCTCAAATAAATATTATTTAAGTAAAACTAAAATAAATTGTTTTTTTTATTAAAGTCTAAATTACTCAAACTTTAATTGGCGCAGTCGGTAGGATATTAAGGAATTACAATCGCTGTAAATTTTTCCATTTTTATGGTTAACTTAATATTTCGAAACCTACAAAAATAAAGTTAAAGAATAAAGTAAACTTAATAAATAGTGGAGTGAAAAAGAAACAGAAGTTGAAGTGCTCCGAGACTCATCGACCCACTAGCAGCAGCATATGGACATGAAGATCTCGCAAGGCATCGCGGTGATAATCGTAATGTGAGTACTCATTCATATTTCCTTTCTATATTCACACTTCACACTTCCCAAAAACAAAATTATTATTATTTTTACAATAATATTTTCTGTTTAAAAGGAGTATAAATCGCTTATACAGTCCTAAACAGATATTAAATTTAAATAGGAGTATAAATCGCTTATACAGGCCTACCAAATATTAAAATAAAATATAAATTACGCAACGTAATACACAATAATTAAATAATAATTTTCTAAAACGGAATATAAATCGCTTATATAGGCCTAACGAAAATTATAATAATACTAAAAGTAATATTAAAATAAAATATTAATTACATAACGTAATAAATACTATAATGTAATATAATAAAATACTTGCAAATTAACTAAATAATAATAATAATTTTTAAAATAAAATGTTTACAAAATAACTTTTCTTAAATAAAAGTTACACTATAAATCGAAATGGAGACATTCCATACTTATCTAAATTATGTAAAGGAATATAATGGAAACAATTCGCTGACGAATTTTATAGAAGATTGCGAAGTGATCATAGATAATTTTGCCATATTCCCCGGTAAAAATTAAGATAAAAAAGAAGCTATTAGGAATAACGGTCTATTGCTCTCTGCAGCTATAAAAAGCAAGATTATTGGAGACGCAGCAAGTTTAATAAAGAATAAACATATTAATACATGGAAGAAATTAAAAACTATTTTAATAAATAGTTATACTAAAAACCGCAGCCATATCCCGGATACAACAACACTTAAACGAAAGCCTAATGAGAAAGTTATTACTTATTACTTTAGATGTTTAGAATCAGTTAACAACTTTAATGTTTTAAACACACTTCACAATAAAACATCTTTAAATATGAGAGCACTGGCAAAACATCACGATTCCCTGATGGTGAGAAATTTCATAGAGGAGCTAAACGATCCCCTTGAATGTAAATTAAGACGCCAAAATCCTATCACAATGGATAAACTTCTAGAATTAATAATAGAAGATATGACGAACCACGAAATCTATACTAACGAGGAATATAACCACCCTCATCAACAACAAGTGAAGAACACACAAGATTTTTAAACAGAGCCGTCAACACAAAAACCGTGTGAAACAATAATCGAACAAACCATTGAGAATAAAGGAATAGACAATGTACGGACGGAACTACAAGAAGTAATCATAAACAACGAGAGTACAGAAATCAAAATACAAAAACAAAATTCAGAAGAAAAACGGGACACAGAAATAAATGAAAATAAAAACGATATCAAATTACATAAAGAAATGGCGATCAATGTGCCCACAAATATTAAAATACAAAGCCAGAATAATTCAGAAGAAGTTCTGAATACAGATGAAAAGGAAAAAGAACTTGAAGAGTTTACCAAAACAGAAGTAAAGAAAAAGACAATTGTTGAAGTTAAAATGAAGCAAGGAAAAATAAGCGTCAAACAAAACACAGAAGATCAGAACATGCAAGATTTCAAAGTAGAAAATCAGCAAAATATGAAACAAGTATCAGAGAATCAAAATACACAACATTTTGAAATACCAAATCAACAAAATGTTAAGCAACAATCAAAAAATCCAAACTTTCTAGATTTTAAAGTAAAAAATCAACAAAAAATCAGACAAGTAGCAGAAAAGCAAACTATACAAGAACTTGAAATAGTGAAGCAACAAAACATCAACCAAGAAAAACCAGAAAAACAAAATATGCAATATTCTGAAGTAAAAAAATTACACAATATAAAGCAAGGAAAAGCAGGAAATAATAAAAATCAAAATTTTAAAATAAAAGATAAAATTGAAAAGAAAAAAAGAAACAAAGCTAAATGCATACCAGAAAAACAAGAAGATTCAGAAAACGAGGCACACACTTTGTGGATAAATGATCACAGAAAAGAAATAATTCGTGGACAGAAGATTAGAAATTCGGCACAACTAAAAGCAACTATATGGAACCAAACGAAATAAAAATAATAACTATATAGATGAATATTTGACGAATATTATGACGAATAAAAATAATAAAACATATATTGACTTTACTTTAAAGAACTTCCTGATAAGATTAACTTTAAAAAGTCTTCAATACTTCCCGAAAAAATTAAAATTTCTACCCGAACCTTAACAATTCAAATACGCAACCGCAAGCAACCAAACCAACCTGACTATATAATATATTTAACCACGAAATTTAAAAACTAAAAAAAATGAAACCCTAAAACGGACAACCACCTTAATAATGAAAATTGTATGAACTATTGAAATAATTATACAGAACAACCATTTAAATAAATTACTACAAATATTACGATAAACAATAATTTTTCAAAACACAACAGACAAAAAGAAAAAGAAAATGATGAAACGAATTGAGAATCAGAAACAACCACCTTAATGCAGAAAATCGCTTAAACACCGGTTATAACCAGCAGTAAAACCTATAAACAATACAACAAACATAAAAACATACAAATTAAGCGACATCAAATAATAATAAAATAACTATTTCGATACAAACACCAACGCAGTTAAAATTATTAAAATTAATGAAAAGACAAAATTATTTAAATTAAAATAAAGAAACATGACCAATTAATATCTACATTAACAAAAACTACATTTAAAAATAAAACTCATTAAACGCATTGTAATGATAACACGTGTTAAATGTACAATAATTTAAATGATAAACACCATCGGCAAATATAAAAATGAGCATAAAATAAAAAATGATATAAATATATCAGACATCAAGAAAGAAACGCAACGCACAAGGTAATTTACGAAAGATATACTCGTGTAATCTAATAAAATACGTGGAAACTCTCATTATCAATTACGACACATGCAAGCAATGCAAATACCATGATTTGAACGCCGCTAAATTACACAAAAACAACTGTGAGATCATAAAATAAGCGCATTCCACAATACCAGAGTACACCGTATCATGAAACATAAACATGACCTATCAAAGTCAAATGTGCTATTATAAGATTTAATGAAACCCCATACTCTAGTACAAAAGATAATGCTACATTAACAAACTAAGTCAGCATTTCTAATTTAGCTACTATGATAACCCATGGACTAACACATTGAAAAACACAAAAATAAAATAGCAATGTTATGTGCATAAAGTTAAGGAAATAAATACAGACAGTACAATTTATTATCATGATTAAAGCTACTGTTAAAAATCCAAATGTAGACACAGTATACATGAACACTAACAAAAAACATGGCAATAGCGAAATAAAAACATAGAACCTTTTTTTTTGAGTAAAAGAACCACCAGAGTAATAATCAGAATCAGCAAGTAATGAAGTAATAGACGCCACATATAAATTAATTTGCGAAAGATATACGTGGTCTAGTCTACGAAAAGATGTCGAAAATTTCATCAATAACTGCAGCACATGCAAACAGTGCAAATATAACAGAAAACCAATTAGAGCACCGCTAAATAACACCGAAACACCTGAGAGACCATTTGAGAAATTACATATAGATACGTTTGGTATAGACAATACCCAACTCCTTACTATAATAGATGTATTTTCAAAATACACACAGGCATACAAAATCGCCAATAGGTCATCCACAGAAATTGCCGATAAACTAATAACGTATTTCTCACACCACGGCATACCCAATCATATTACAAATAATATTAAAAAATATACAAATATAACTGAATTCTCAAATAATCTCATCAAAGAATTACAAGAATTATATAAAATTGAAGATCTGAAAAATAAAAAATCAAGAGAAACACATGTAGATAACCTAGTGAAAACTAAAATGAAAAACCCAACTTCAATCGAACTTAACGAAGAACAAAGTAACGTACTATTCGAACGCACTACACTACCTGTCGATAAATCTAAGACAGATTATATTCTACACCTAGTTCACGACAAATTTAACCCCAGAGACGAAAAACCAAGATACTACAACGGATTCGCAAAGTTAATAGCAAAGGACACACCCAATTTCGAATACATATTAAATAAAGCTAAAAGAACTAATAACCTCGTAGAGGGCCTATACAAACTCACGCGAGGCAGAACATTTGGACACACAATAAATCTTGTCTGCAATCAACAAAACTGCCTGGACAAACTTTCCGAATTTCTAAAAAAATTTGAAAATTCACCAACCGAATTAATAATACGAATGCCCCCTATAGCACAAGGACTTTTTAATAGAACAAAAGAAGAGGTCCTAGAAGTATTTAAACGGCATGGGCCCACAAAGCACAAATACATCATGCACTCAAATCCCGAAATACAAACGAATTATTTATTTATTAATTAATTATAAATAAATATATTAAAAACACGATCAAGTACTAAGAAATCCTGATTGTTGCAGGATCATCACCGCAACCAACACCAGCGATATTAATGAATGTCGAATTATTAAAATCACTGATAATCCAGGATTATATCCTGTGCAACTAGGAACAGCCCAAAACATCAAGGAATATTGGACTTTAGTCAAGAAAATAGATTTGGACCCCTTAATAAAATATTATAACCACGTACACCTGACTAGAGAAGATATTAAAACGAAATTAGAAAAAAAGAAATTTACAACCTATGGGCACAGCACTGCTGTAATGGATATCCTGGATATGGAAATAAGTAGAAAATTTAAACAAATTCTCCTAACTCGAAGAGAAAAAAGAGGCTTCATAGATGGCTTAGGTACTGTTTGGAAAGCAATCGGTGGAAACTTAGACGCTAACGACGGCGAGCGTATAAATTTAGCCCTGGAGACACTTGATAATAAACAAGAAACTCTAAATAAAGCTATATCTCAACAAATAAAATTAACAAACGATATACTCGATCAATTTAAATCGGCCCTACACACCATTGATTCTAATCAAGAAGAACTAGATAAACGTACCAAATTCCTAATGAACGATGTCGATAAACTCCAACACCAAGTATTTAACATCTTTATAACAGAATCGATCGTACTTGTCAGTCAATCAATGCAATTACTTTTGCACCTACTAAGAACCATTGAAACTGACATAACATTCGCTAAACTGAACACGCTTAGTGGTTCAATCCTGGAACCTGATCACCTATTAGCAGAATTACAAGCAATAAAGGAACATGTTGATACAACCAAACATATCAAACTGCCTTACGATATTACATCAGAGAACATTCAACAATATGAAACTATTAGCAAAGTCAAAGCATACACCAATAAAAACTTAATCGTTTTTGTAATAAATATACCACTAGTAAACCCTAATATATTTACGTATTATAAACTATATCCAATCCCCATACCTTATAACAATAAATTCCAAATGATTATTCCCAGAACCCAATACACCATTGTGAATGAGTATAAACATGTAGATTTTAATGCACCCTGCAAAGAAATGTATAACAATCAATTCCTATGCAAGCTTAGCGAACCACTCAACATCGAGGAAACCACCTGCGAGATAGAACTAATTCAAAACCAGCCAACCAGCAAATGCCCCGGGTGGCAGATCTTTACGAGGCCTCGGGCGGCAGAACTTTGCGATGCTCCGGGTGGCAGAACTTTGCGAAGTACCAGGGTGGCAGATCTTTACGAGGCTCTTGTTCTTTGCTTAATTTATGTAAATTGAAAGTAAGTATTTTTGATGATGATTGACTAGAAATGCAAAATTTATAAATAACTAAATGTAGAGTTTTGAAATTATATATTGGAAGATTTATAAAAGTTAACAAGCACAAAGACGACAAATACTAATAATGAAAAGCTAAGGTGGGGTTTCTAAAGCGCGAGGCGCGAGATTCAAATAGATATATAGTAATGAATTTTTCTACTTGGGTTGTTCCGCGGGGGTGCGAAGCCTCTACAAGAGCGAGCTGGTTGTCCTGCTTGCCACCCACTACTAGTATTTGCTACGACCACCAAGATCCGCATCGATGGTGGCTGCAGGCAGTCTCACGATCAGACGCTTCTGCGCATACCACTGCGATCCTCCTACTCATTGAGGCTTTATAATAATTATAACAAAAGTTATAAATACTTCACTTGTCACGGCTGAGAATAAGCATAACGGTTTAGCGCCATCCAGTATGCGCCATCACTTAGTGTAAAATTATTCAACATGGAATAAACCGCTTTAGGCGCCCTTTTTGGAATAATTTATCTCCCATGAACTAAAATGCTCGGCGACTCAACATTTGAAAGGAATGAAGGGTGAAGGGTGAGCTAATGTTCAGTGCAGTTCAGTGATACCACATATTAAAATACAATATTTTTTACTTTTACAATTTCTGTTGGTAGAAATACATTTGAGTTTATTATTTCTTTTTCAATACTATTTGTTATTTTCTTAATATAATATATATAATAATAATTATAATATAATTGCGTCTATTATAATATAATAGACGCAATTCATCAGATTAGTAAGAGCTTCTGAAAAACGAACGCATTATTGATGACAAACCACAATAAAACACACCAGTAATTAATATAAAAAAATTGTAAAAGATAAATGATATGTGTAATTAAAATATCCTAAACTTAAATTAAATATATTAAAAAAATACTATAGTAAGTAAAGTTTTACTCACATAATTCAACATTCATATCCATTTTCCCCACATTTTTTAAATTAACTTCATTCTTTATTTAAATAGTCATTAAGCGAAAAAACTGTTCTATATATTAATCTTTTGATCTATCAGTGCCATAAAATATTATCGATGGTTGATATTCTAATGTACTTCACTTACTTTATTTGAGGTTATAATATACTAGCATTTACCCCCATCGCTACGACGACTATCTTTTATGTATGAATTGAATTTCATTTAAAATTTTAATTCCATTTTTAAAATGAAATAATAAACACGTTCCATATTTATTTTACATATAACAACGCATATTGCCTACTTAAAAAAAAAAAAAAACATAATAGTAGAGGCGCTAGAGATAAGTGAGTATGCAAAATGTGAGGACCGAATTCCACCAATAGATTTAAGTTAAGAAAAGGTCAAAAATTAATAATGCGGATCTTGCCGGTCAAATATTTGGTCCATTTTTTTTTACCCCTCTACTCTTATTTGTAAAGAAAATGTATTGAGTACAATCTATAAAATCATTTTGATTGATTATTTCAGTGAGGATGGATTGTTAAATGAAAAAAGTAAAATAGAAATCATAGTAATAAAATCTTTTTTATCAATAAAAAAGATTATATATTAAAAAAAACAGTAAATTTAAATAAAAATATACATAAAGTAGGCAAACAATTACTCATTTATATTTAGACAATTGTTATTAATACATTTACATAGAGAAATACAAAATAATTTTGATTTTTTGCAACTGCAAGACATTGTGCGACAATTTGTAGTACATTTACAAGGTTGAATTAATAACTCTGGTAAAGGCGGCTTAGTCATTTGTCGTGGACGTAAGTCACCATTCAACTTTTCATAACCGTACAAACAATAATCGATGGGGTGAAATTGTGTTTGATAAGAATTTTTCCAAATAAATTTTTGTACTGTAGCTCTTAATAAATGCAAATGCAAAGCATCTGATGTGCATATCACTTTCATCAAATTAAAACCGAAACCTATGTTTTGTGAAATCAGTTTATATCAGCAAGTTCGAGTTCATCAGCAAAAAATTTTTTTTTTTAAAAGAAATAAGTGCAAACTATTTCTAACTGTTTCAATTGTTCATTATTTAGGTCAAGGTTTCCCAAAGATATAAGGGCTGTTTGTACAAAATCTTCAGACGCAGCTTTCAAACATTGCATTTTACTGCCAAATCTGCTAGTAGTCTCGCAACCACTTATAGCATGTAATGCTGGCAAAATATCGCATATCCTTTCACTCAGTGATTCATCAGCTAAATGGCATCCTAGAAAATGTTTCTTTGTATGAGAACCATCGAATAGACCAAGGCACCCGATATTTGCTAAGTATTTCCAGAAATAAATTCCCAATATGAATACATCTGTATCAGCGCTGATTATAATAATATGAGCAGATTGAATCCTTACTGCATGGGACATATGGCAAAACATTCTTGAATCAACTTCTAAGTGGTTTGATTGTAATTCAAGTACCTCACAAAATAACGACCCTTGTAACTTGAAACATTTAGTTGGATCGTCGAATCCTCCACAAATGTACATCTCGCAGTCTTCTTTAACTTGTGCATATTTTGGAGCATTAGTGCAAAGAAATCGAACAAGTTGTAATTTATTTTGAATGTTTGCCAGAAAAGCTTTACAATCAGCAGGAATTTTTGTTAAATGACTTGAAATTATGACTTTTTTAATAATTTGGCCTTTACTCCGTAACTTTGACTCCAAAAACTTTATAGAAATATCGTCATATCTGTCGAATATTATGTCTATTCTCTTCACGTCAGGCAACGTAAAAAATTGCATAATTTTTTTGAAGAAAGCCTCGGCAAAATCTCCAAAAGTATTGAACTTATTTAATATTATGTTTTAATATGTGGTATCACTGAACTGCACTGAACTTTAGCTCAGTGCACTCCCTTCACCCGTCATTCCCTTCAAATGTTGAGTCGCCGAGCATTTTAGTTCACTATTCCAAAAATGGAGACTGATGACACCTCAAGCAACCATGTTGAATACAGTGACGAATTTTACACTAACTGATAGTATCCTGCCGAAACACACTGAATACCTAAACGCGCTAGGCTTACAGTTAGCTCGGAGAGGGGATGTGAAGGGAGCAAGAATGGACCATCACAGCTGGTGGCAAGATGTGTTTTGTTATTATTTGGGGTCTCAGGTATAAGAATCCGACCATAGTTGGCGGTCCTCACATTTTGCATACTCAACTACTCATAGCGCCTGCACTATAACATACAAATAATTTTTCATATAAATTGACTAAAAAAAATATATTTTTTTCAACAAAATATAAAATATTTTCAATTTATTCGTTATTTGACCAACTTTTTTCAAAATTTGTAAATTAGGTACCAAAGTTAGCCCATATATAAAATTTCTCTCTTTCCCATATATAAACTTTCTAGCACAATTTTTACTCTCAGTAAAAATTTGAATTTTGAATATATTTTTTTAAATAACATATTTCATTAATAAATAATCCAAAATTTGAGTTTTCATCAAAGTTTTCTACTGGGTTTTCTAGTTTTCTCAACGCTTTTTAAATTTTTCAATTTCTAATTTAAAAAAAATGTATTGAACACCGTAATACACATGGCAAATTTAAACTTTCTATCTTTTATAAATTAAAAATTATAGAGAGAAAAATAAAAATTATTTAATTCAGGGGAAAACGATTATGTAATCCAAAACCGTCTATTTTGTAGAGCAAAAAATTCTAAGACTTTTGGCTCCCCCGGATCTTTCCTTGAATTTCCTGGAAACCTGTAATATTGGAAAAACTAAGAAATCCTGATTGTTGCAGGATCATCACCGCAACCAACACCAGCGATATTAATGAATGTCGAATTATTAAAATCACTGATAATCCAGGATTATATCCTGTGCAACTAGGAACAGCCCAAAACATCAAGGAATATTGGACTTTAGTCAAGAAAATAGATTTGGACCCCTTAATAAAATATTATAACCACGTACACCTGACTAGAGAAGATATTAAAACGAAATTAGAAAAAAAGAAATTTACAACCTATGGGCACAGCACTGCTGTAATGGATATCCTGGATATGGAAATAAGTAGAAAATTTAAACAAATTCTCCTAACTCGAAGAGAAAAAAGAGGCTTCATAGATGGCTTAGGTACTGTTTGGAAAGCAATCGGTGGAAACTTAGACGCTAACGACGGCGAGCGTATAAATTTAGCCCTGGAGACACTTGATAATAAACAAGAAACTCTAAATAAAGCTATATCTCAACAAATAAAATTAACAAACGATATACTCGATCAATTTAAATCGGCCCTACACACCATTGATTCTAATCAAGAAGAACTAGATAAACGTACCAAATTCCTAATGAACGATGTCGATAAACTCCAACACCAAGTATTTAACATCTTTATAACAGAATCGATCGTACTTGTCAGTCAATCAATGCAATTACTTTTGCACCTACTAAGAACCATTGAAACTGACATAACATTCGCTAAACTGAACACGCTTAGTGGTTCAATCCTGGAACCTGATCACCTATTAGCAGAATTACAAGCAATAAAGGAACATGTTGATACAACCAAACATATCAAACTGCCTTACGATATTACATCAGAGAACATTCAACAATATGAAACTATTAGCAAAGTCAAAGCATACACCAATAAAAACTTAATCGTTTTTGTAATAAATATACCACTAGTAAACCCTAATATATTTACGTATTATAAACTATATCCAATCCCCATACCTTATAACAATAAATTCCAAATGATTATTCCCAGAACCCAATACACCATTGTGAATGAGTATAAACATGTAGATTTTAATGCACCCTGCAAAGAAATGTATAACAATCAATTCCTATGCAAGCTTAGCGAACCACTCAACATCGAGGAAACCACCTGCGAGATAGAACTAATTCAAAACCAGCCAACCAGCAAATGCCCCGGGTGGCAGATCTTTACGAGGCCTCGGGCGGCAGAACTTTGCGATGCTCCGGGTGGCAGAACTTTGCGAAGTACCAGGGTGGCAGATCTTTACGAGGCTCTTGTTCTTTGCTTAATTTATGTAAATTGAAAGTAAGTATTTTTGATGATGATTGACTAGAAATGCAAAATTTATAAATAACTAAATGTAGAGTTTTGAAATTATATATTGGAAGATTTATAAAAGTTAACAAGCACAAAGACGACAAATACTAATAATGAAAAGCTAAGGTGGGGTTTCTAAAGCGCGAGGCGCGAGATTCAAATAGATATATAGTAATGAATTTTTCTACTTGGGTTGTTCCGCGGGGGTGCGAAGCCTCTACAAGAGCGAGCTGGTTGTCCTGCTTGCCACCCACTACTAGTATTTGCTACGACCACCAAGATCCGCATCGATGGTGGCTGCAGGCAGTCTCACGATCAGACGCTTCTGCGCATACCACTGCGATCCTCCTACTCATTGAGGCTTTATAATAATTATAACAAAAGTTATAAATACTTCACTTGTCACGGCTGAGAATAAGCATAACGGTTTAGCGCCATCCAGTATGCGCCATCACTTAGTGTAAAATTATTCAACATGGAATAAACCGCTTTAGGCGCCCTTTTTGGAATAATTTATCTCCCATGAACTAAAATGCTCGGCGACTCAACATTTGAAAGGAATGAAGGGTGAAGGGTGAGCTAATGTTCAGTGCAGTTCAGTGATACCACATATTAAAATACAATATTTTTTACTTTTACAATTTCTGTTGGTAGAAATACATTTGAGTTTATTATTTCTTTTTCAATACTATTTGTTATTTTCTTAATATAATATATATAATAATAATTATAATATAATTGCGTCTATTATAATATAATAGACGCAATTCATCAGATTAGTAAGAGCTTCTGAAAAACGAACGCATTATTGATGACAAACCACAATAAAACACACCAGTAATTAATATAAAAAAATTGTAAAAGATAAATGATATGTGTAATTAAAATATCCTAAACTTAAATTAAATATATTAAAAAAATACTATAGTAAGTAAAGTTTTACTCACATAATTCAACATTCATATCCATTTTCCCCACATTTTTTAAATTAACTTCATTCTTTATTTAAATAGTCATTAAGCGAAAAAACTGTTCTATATATTAATCTTTTGATCTATCAGTGCCATAAAATATTATCGATGGTTGATATTCTAATGTACTTCACTTACTTTATTTGAGGTTATAATATACTAGCATTTACCCCCATCGCTACGACGACTATCTTTTATGTATGAATTGAATTTCATTTAAAATTTTAATTCCATTTTTAAAATGAAATAATAAACACGTTCCATATTTATTTTACATATAACAACGCATATTGCCTACTTAAAAAAAAAAAAAAACATAATAGTAGAGGCGCTAGAGGTAAGTGAGTATGCAAAATGTGAGGACCGAATTCCACCAATAGATTTAAGTTAAGAAAAGGTCAAAAATTAATAATGCGGATCTTGCCGGTCAAATATTTGGTCCATTTTTTTTTACCCCTCTACTCTTATTTGTAAAGAAAATGTATTGAGTACAATCTATAAAATCATTTTGATTGATTATTTCAGTGAGGATGGATTGTTAAATGAAAAAAGTAAAATAGAAATCATAGTAATAAAATCTTTTTTATCAATAAAAAAGATTATATATTAAAAAAAACAGTAAATTTAAATAAAAATATACATAAAGTAGGCAAACAATTACTCATTTATATTTAGACAATTGTTATTAATACATTTACATAGAGAAATACAAAATAATTTTGATTTTTTGCAACTGCAAGACATTGTGCGACAATTTGTAGTACATTTACAAGGTTGAATTAATAACTCTGGTAAAGGCGGCTTAGTCATTTGTCGTGGACGTAAGTCACCATTCAACTTTTCATAACCGTACAAACAATAATCGATGGGGTGAAATTGTGTTTGATAAGAATTTTTCCAAATAAATTTTTGTACTGTAGCTCTTAATAAATGCAAATGCAAAGCATCTGATGTGCATATCACTTTCATCAAATTAAAACCGAAACCTATGTTTTGTGAAATCAGTTTATATCAGCAAGTTCGAGTTCATCAGCAAAAAAATTTTTTTTTTAAAAGAAATAAGTGCAAACTATTTCTAACTGTTTCAATTGTTCATTATTTAGGTCAAGGTTTCCCAAAGATATAAGGGCTGTTTGTACAAAATCTTCAGACGCAGCTTTCAAACATTGCATTTTACTGCCAAATCTGCTAGTAGTCTCGCAACCACTTATAGCATGTAATGCTGGCAAAATATCGCATATCCTTTCACTCAGTGATTCATCAGCTAAATGGCATCCTAGAAAATGTTTCTTTGTATGAGAACCATCGAATAGACCAAGGCACCCGATATTTGCTAAGTATTTCCAGAAATAAATTCCCAATATGAATACATCTGTATCAGCGATGATTATAATAATATGAGCAGATTGAATCCTTACTGCATGGGACATATGGCAAAACATTCTTGAATCAACTTCTAAGTGGTTTGATTGTAATTCAAGTACCTCACAAAATAACGACCCTTGTAACTTGAAACATTTAGTTGGATCGTCGAATCCTCCACAAATGTACATCTCGCAGTCTTCTTTAACTTGTGCATATTTTGGAGCATTAGTGCAAAGAAATCGAACAAGTTGTAATTTATTTTGAATGTTTGCCAGAAAAGCTTTACAATCAGCAGGAATTTTTGTTAAATGACTTGAAATTATGACTTTTTTAATAATTTGGCCTTTACTCCGTAACTTTGACTCCAAAAACTTTATAGAAATATCGTCATATCTGTCGAATATTATGTCTATTCTCTTCACGTCAGGCAACGTAAAAAATTGCATAATTTTTTTGAAGAAAGCCTCGGCAAAATCTCCAAAAGTATTGAACTTATTTAATATTATGTTTTAATATGTGGTATCACTGAACTGCACTGAACTTTAGCTCAGTGCACTCCCTTCACCCGTCATTCCCTTCAAATGTTGAGTCGCCGAGCATTTTAGTTCACTATTCCAAAAATGGAGACTGATGACACCTCAAGCAACCATGTTGAATACAGTGACGAATTTTACACTAACTGATAGTATCCTGCCGAAACACACTGAATACCTAAACGCGCTAGGCTTACAGTTAGCTCGGAGAGGGGATGTGAAGGGAGCAAGAATGGACCATCACAGCTGGTGGCAAGATGTGTTTTGTTATTATTTGGGGTCTCAGGTATAAGAATCCGACCATAGTTGGCGGTCCTCACATTTTGCATACTCAACTACTCATAGCGCCTGCACTATAACATACAAATAATTTTTCATATAAATTGACTAAAAAAAATATATTTTTTTCAACAAAATATAAAATATTTTCAATTTATTCGTTATTTGACCAACTTTTTTCAAAATTTGTAAAT
This sequence comes from Panorpa germanica, assembly GCA_963678705.1. NCBI lineage: Eukaryota > Metazoa > Arthropoda > Insecta > Mecoptera > Panorpidae > Panorpa > Panorpa germanica. The sequence goes on along the minus strand of OY783219.1, from coordinate 335,430 downwards.
TAGGTACCAAAGTTAGCCCATATATAAAATTTCTCTCTTTCCCATATATAAACTTTCTAGCACAATTTTTACTCTCAGTAAAAATTTGAATTTTGAATATATTTTTTTAAATAACATATTTCATTAATAAATAATCCAAAATTTGAGTTTTCATCAAAGTTTTCTACTGGGTTTTCTAGTTTTCTCAACGCTTTTTAAATTTTTCAATTTCTAATTTAAAAAAAATGTATTGAACACCGTAATACACATGGCAAATTTAAACTTTCTATCTTTTATAAATTAAAAATTATAGAGAGAAAAATAAAAATTATTTAATTCAGGGGAAAACGATTATGTAATCCAAAACCGTCTATTTTGTAGAGCAAAAAATTCTAAGACTTTTGGCTCCCCCGGATCTTTCCTTGAATTTCCTGGAAACCTGTAATATTGGAAAAACTGAAAAAAAGTGGGCCCTTTCTGCTGTATAACTTTGTATTCGTTAAAGATTGATGAAATTTGTATGTGTATTACGATATTGAATGCGCGCATATTTCAGAATTTAGAAATTCAAAATTTTATAAAAGGGGTGCCGAAAAAATTAGACTATGAAAAACTAGTGTTTACACCCGTCGCAAGCGACGAATGTCTTTTGTGTGTGAATTGAATTTCATTTCAAATTTTAATTCCATTTTTAAATTGAAATATAAAACTCGTTCCATATTTATTTTACACTAGCTGTCCCGGCCACGCGTTGCTGTGACTAACGTTTTTGTCATATTACATTACATAGCGCCATCTATTGAATATTTACTCAATCTAGTCAACAGATTTCGATTTACTCAACAGAATATTTACTCAATCTAGTCAACAGATGTCGCCATCATCGTCGCCCGATGTCATATGTCATATACAGATAATTAATAGACAAATAATTAGCAATAAGATAAATAAATTGAGATGTAAGCTATCCTATCTTTCAAGTTGGGTCAAACTGCACACGGTGTACAAATTTCATTAAAATCGGTTAAGTAGTTTAGGAGTCCATAGCGGACAACACAGTGACACGTAATCTATACTAATATTATAAAGCGACAGAGTTTGTTTGTTTGAACGCGCTAATCTCCGAAACTACTGGTTCGAATTGAATAATTCTTTTTGTGTTGGATAGTCCAGTTATCGAGGAAGGCTATAGGCTATATAACATCACGCTACGATCAATAGGAGCAAAGATATAGTGGTAAATGTGTAAAAAACGGGAGAAATATTATAAAGCACAATCGAGTAGTCATTCGATACGTGATAGACGTGTTTTGTTTGTTTCCTTAAAATAATTTAATTGAACTAATATTATTAAATATACATATATATAAATTAATTAAAAAGTAAATTTAAATTTAAAGTAAAATTGCATTATCTAAAATATTATTATTTTAATATTCAAATTTTCTGAATTTAAAAAATGAATTTGAATTCTGAGGGGAAAGTGGGAGTTGACCCCAATATAAATTTATACAATGAAGATAATTTAACTTTATCTTCTTATAAAATTATGATTCAGAAAGAAGATATTCTAAATGAAAAATATGGGATCAGTACATTAAAAACAGCAAAAATGCTATATAATTCAGAATATGGAAAAGATATTACAGAAATAAAGAAAATAGGGAAAAATAGAATAATGGCGGTATGTAAAAATCCTAAATCAGCTAATATGTTAGTGAAATTAAATAACAAGAAAACATCAGGAGTTGATATGTTTATACCAATGTTTTGGATTACAAGAATTGGAATTATCAAAAATGTAGATATTGAATTTTCGGAGGAAGAATTAAAAGAAAACATTTATAGTGACCCGTATAAAATCCACTCCATAAGGAGATTAAAAAGGAGAGTGAAAGTTGAAGATGAAATTAAATATGAGGACTCTAGAAATATTATCATTTTCTTTGAAGGCCAAAATTTACCTCAATATATTTATATTTGGAATGCTAAATTACCCTGTGAATCATTTATTAAAAATACGAGACAATGTTATAAATGTTTAAGATATAACCATACGGCCAATCAATGTAAAGGAAAGAGTAGATGTAGCAAATGTGGTTCAAATGAACATACGCTAAATTTATGTAAAAATGAAATTATAAAATGTGTAAATTGTGATGAAGAACATGATGCGACTGATAAAAATTGCAAAGAAAGAAAAAGGCAACAAGAAATAAAAATTTTAATGGGAAACAGAAATCTTAGTTATCAAGAAGCCGCTATTGAAATACCTCAAATTTGGAAAGACAAAAATTCGTATGCTGTAACTACAAAAAATAGATTTGATATATTATCTAATTATGAAAAGGACTTTCCTCAAAATTTAACAAGTCGTGAAAATAGTATACCATCATATAAGCCAGCACCCATTAGAAAAAGAACATATTTAGATAGAAACTGTAAAAAGGAAAATATTAAAAAACAAAATAATATAAATGATAATAAAATTGAAACTAAACAGAATGAGAAAGAACAAAGTTTCATTAATTATATTACAAATTCTACACCTAGAACTTATAATACAAGGAACAATTACAGAAAAAATGAACAAGATAATGACGAGGAACAAACAGAAAATAATTCTCAGAGGTCCATAAAAGTACCAAAAATTCAATCCAACTCTAAATTATTAGTATCACAAAATTTTAGTGAAAATAAAAATGAAGAAAGAAATAAATTCATGACGCATTCAAATAAATTTTCTATATTTGAAAATATAGAAAGAGGAAGAAAAAAATAGCGAAATTATAAAAATAATGTAATATAAGAGCATACATATTAGAGTAACATATAAAATTATAATTATTAAATAGCGTCTATTCGTAAATAAGGTTTCTAGAAATTGATATTATACAGTGGAACGGACGGAAATTAATTAGTGAAATATTAAAATATTCATAAATTTGTAAAATTAAATTATAAATTATAAAAGATGTATTTAAAAAAGATTGTTGGTGGCTATGACGAAAGAAAGTCAAGGCAAATAAGTGAATAAATATAAAAAAAAAATATTATAAAGCGACAGAGTTTGTTTGTTTGAACGCGCTAATCTCCGAAACTACTGGTTCGAATTGAATAATTCTTTTTGTGTTGGATAGTCCAGTTATCGAGGAAGGCTATAGGCTATATAACATCACGCTACGACCAATAGGAGCAAAGATATAGTGGTAAATGTGTAAAAAACGGGAGAAATTATTTCATCTTTGAAGCCTTCCGTTGCGTGCGCCGTGAAAACGGTTCAAGATACACAAAAAATATGTATTAAAGAATAATAGCTCTTTTAATGATCTAAAAAACAGTCCGCGATAGTATATGTCTATCTTTTAAGATTAACTCACAAAAACCGCTTTTATGGTATTTCAACAAAAAACTTTAAAGATTACAATGATATATAACTCCCAAACAAAACCAACTCGCTCTCTGCGCTGGCCGACGCGGCGGGAGAGAGGCGGTGCTTGCGGGCAAGCCGGGAGGGGGGTGTAGCTCAACGAGATACCATGCCGCGCGGGTCACTCGCGCGGTCGGCTCCCTACTGAACGGTTGAATGCAGCGCTAATTTGTTTATGCGATATAATTATCATCGTAATATTACTTTTTAAACACAGTTTCATTTTGTAGTTGTTTTCTATATAGTAGGTACTTTATTTGTTTTAGGATAGTATTTAGTTACACAATAATAACACTTTTTTGTTTTTATGTAGATTATCTTAATATATATAAATTACGTGTCACTGTGTTGTCCGCTATGGACTCCTAAACTACTTAACCGATTTTAATGAAATTTGTACACCGTGTGCAGTTTGACCCAACTTGAAAGATAGGATAGCTTACATCTCAATTTATTTATCTTATTGCTAATTATTTGTCTATTAATTATCTGTATATAACATATGACATCGGGCGACGATGATGGCGACATCTGTTGACTAGATTGAGTAAATATTCTGTTGAGTAAATCGAAATCTGTTGACTAGATTGAGTAAATATTCAATAGATGGCGCTATGTAATGTAATATGACAAAAACGTTAGTCACAGCAACGCGTGGCCGGGACAGCTAGTTTATATATATTAAGATAATCTACATAAAAACAAAAAAGTGTTATTATTGTGTAACTAAATACTATCCTAAAACAAATAAAGTACCTACTATATAGAAAACAACTACAAAATGAAACTGTGTTTAAAAAGTAATATTACGATGATAATTATATCGCATAAACAAATTAGCGCTGCATTCAACCGTTCAGTAGGGAGCCGACCGCGCGAGTGACCCGCGCGGCATGGTATCTCGTTGAGCTACACCCCCCTCCCGGCTTGCCCGCAAGCACCGCCTCTCTCCCGCCGCGTCGGCCAGCGCAGAGAGCGAGTTGGTTTTGTTTGGGAGTTATATATCATTGTAATCTTTAAAGTTTTTTGTTGAAATACCATAAAAGCGGTTTTTGTGAGTTAATCTTAAAAGATAGACATATACTATCGCGGACTGTTTTTTAGATCATTAAAAGAGCTATTATTCTTTAATACATATTTTTTGTGTATCTTGAACCGTTTTCACGGCGCACGCAACGGAAGGCTTCAAAGATGAAATAATTTCTCCCGTTTTTTACACATTTACCACTATATCTTTGCTCCTATTGGTCGTAGCGTGATGTTATATAGCCTATAGCCTTCCTCGATAACTGGACTATCCAACACAAAAAGAATTATTCAATTCGAACCAGTAGTTTCGGAGATTAGCGCGTTCAAACAAACAAACTCTGTCGCTTTATAATATTTTTTTTTTATATTTATTCACTTATTTGCCTTGACTTTCTTTCGTCATAGCCACCAACAATCTTTTTTAAATACATCTTTTATAATTTATAATTTAATTTTACAAATTTATGAATATTTTAATATTTCACTAATTAATTTCCGTCCGTTCCACTGTATAATATCAATTTCTAGAAACCTTATTTACGAATAGACGCTATTTAATAATTATAATTTTATATGTTACTCTAATATGTATGCTCTTATATTACATTATTTTTATAATTTCGCTATTTTTTTCTTCCTCTTTCTATATTTTCAAATATAGAAAATTTATTTGAATGCGTCATGAATTTATTTCTTTCTTCATTTTTATTTTCACTAAAATTTTGTGATACTAATAATTTAGAGTTGGATTGAATTTTTGGTACTTTTATGGACCTCTGAGAATTATTTTCTGTTTGTTCCTCGTCATTATCTTGTTCATTTTTTCTGTAATTGTTCCTTGTATTATAAGTTCTAGGTGTAGAATTTGTAATATAATTAATGAAACTTTGTTCTTTCTCATTCTGTTTAGTTTCAATTTTATTATCATTTATATTATTTTGTTTTTTAATATTTTCCTTTTTACAGTTTCTATCTAAATATGTTCTTTTTCTAATGGGTGCTGGCTTATATGATGGTATACTATTTTCACGACTTGTTAAATTTTGAGGAAAGTCCTTTTCATAATTAGATAATATATCAAATCTATTTTTTGTAGTTACAGCATACGAATTTTTGTCTTTCCAAATTTGAGGTATTTCAATAGCGGCTTCTTGATAACTAAGATTTCTGTTTCCCATTAAAATTTTTATTTCTTGTTGCCTTTTTCTTTCTTTGCAATTTTTATCAGTCGCATCATGTTCTTCATCACAATTTACACATTTTATAATTTCATTTTTACATAAATTTAGCGTATGTTCATTTGAACCACATTTGCTACATCTACTCTTTCCTTTACATTGATTGGCCGTATGGTTATATCTTAAACATTTATAACATTGTCTCGTATTTTTAATAAATGATTCACAGGGTAATTTAGCATTCCAAATATAAATATATTGAGGTAAATTTTGGCCTTCAAAGAAAATGATAATATTTGTAGAGTCCTCATATTTAATTTCATCTTCAACTTTCACTCTCCTTTTTAATCTCCTTATGGAGTGGATTTTATACGGGTCACTATAAATGTTTTCTTTTAATTCTTCCTCCGAAAATTCAATATCTACATTTTTGATAATTCAAATTCTTGTAATCCAAAACATTGGTATAAACATATCAACTCCTGATGTTTTCTTGTTATTTAATTTCACTAACATATTAGCTGATTTAGGATTTTTACATACCGCCATTATTCTATTTTTCCCTATTTTCTTTATTTCTGTAATATCTTTTCCATATTCTGAATTATATAGCATTTTTGCTGTTTTTAATGTACTGATCCCATATTTTTCATTTAGAATATCTTCTTTCTGAATCATAATTTTATAAGAAGATAAAGTTAAATTATCTTCATTGTATAAATTTATATTGGGGTCAACTCCCACTTTCCCCTCAGAATTCAAATTCATTTTTTAAATTCAGAAAATTTGAATATTAAAATAATAATATTTTAGATAATGCAATTTTACTTTAAATTTAAATTTACTTTTTAATTAATTTATATATATGTATATTTAATAATATTAGTTCAATTAAATTATTTTAAGGAAACAAACAAAACACGTCTATCACGTATCGAATGACTACTCGATTGTGCTTTATAATATTTCTCCCGTTTTTTACACATTTACCACTATATCTTTGCTCCTATTGATCGTAGCGTGATGTTATATAGCCTATAGCCTTCCTCGATAACTGGACTATCCAACACAAAAAGAATTATTCAATTCGAACCAGTAGTTTCGGAGATTAGCGCGTTCAAACAAACAAACTCTGTCGCTTTTTAATATTAGTATAGATATAACAACTAAATATTTTTCAAATAAACTGACTAAAAAAATTTTTTTTTTTCAATTTGTTCATTATTTGACCAACTTTTTTTTTAAATTTGGGATTTTTTTTTTCGATTTGTAAATTAGGTACCAAAGTTAGTCCATATAAAAGATTTCAACTTTCTAGCCCTATTTTTATCCTCGGCAAAAACCGTTCCTGTTGCCCTCAAATAAAATTTTTGAATTTTTTTTTTTTAATAACATATTTTATTATTATGTAATCCAAAATTTGAGTTTTCTTTAAAGTTTCTTACCGCGCCCCCTAATTTTCTCAAGGCTCCCTTTTCCAATTTTTCAATTTCTAATTTTCAAAAAAAGTTAGCATTCAACACTGTAATACTCATGCCAAATTTAAACTTTATATCTTTTACGAATTAAAAGTTATAGAGCAAAAAGTAAATTTTTTTTTTAGTTTTTCCAAAACTACGGGTTTCCAGGAAATTCAGGGAAAAATCCGAGGACGGCAATAGTCTTAGAATTATTTTCTCTAGGAAATAGGCAATTTTCAAGAAAATGCGCGGAGCTGTTTTCGAGCCACCATACAAATCGCGGTCTCATATAAACAAATAAACATATAAACTTTCAGTTGGAACATTATAATATAGGACTAGCGCTTTGTTCCGTCGCAAAGCGACGTGTATATAATATTTATGGTTAAATAAAAGTTATTTGCTAAATTTAACGAAATGTCAAATATAATTTTCAGGTAATTTTCGCTAAAATATATCTTTTATAAATGTATGTTCTTTCATTTTATTTTAATCTCTTTATTTACACTAATTAAGCACTGTATTCACCAATCTCCAGTGCCCCGCCCCTAAGCCCCAATCATCACCTTTTGGCTCCATGCTCTCTAACGCTTCCGAACTTTTAATATGATTCCTGTAAACCTCCACCACAGAGCGCCCCTCCTTCCTGCACCACCGCACACGCTCAGCAGCTCTGTATCGCTCCTTCTCTGAGCATCGTCGGTCCTAAGAGCACTTTCCCAGCGCCCCGCTTTAGCGCTATAATTAAAAAATCCTTCGCTTCAACCCCTCTGCGCATCAATCTCTTATCAATTACCATTACTTTTACATTATACATTATTTTTGAATAATTATTCGATAAGATAAATGTTAAATATTATTATTGTTTATTTTCATTCGTTTCATTGTAAACCTACCAATTACATTAGTTAATTTCTGTTTTTAAGAAAGCTTAGCCCCTCGCTCCTTCTATCATCTTATCTCTAGCCCTTGTCGTTCCCGTACTTGCACTTTCGATACCAAATTTCAACGTTCTAACACCATCGTAACATTGCCCCCTGAAATTCGCGCCACTACTGTACTCAAATTTCGGATTTTTAATTATTGGAAAATGTGTAAAATTATTATCTCAATACACACCCCAATTTTCAGTTTTCTATCATTTCTTGTTCATGAGATATTTGCAAAAGTGTTTTTTGAAAATTTCCTGTTTTTCCACATTTACTTCTTCCAGCGAAATTCAGATATATTTTCTGGGACGTAGAAAGTCTTAGAAATTTGTCCTCTAGAAAATATCAAAATTTGAAAAACTTTGTAGGCGCCGTTTAGAAGATACCATATAAGATTTTTGTACCGGATAAATATCGTTCTATCTAATCTAATTATTGAAATGACAGTTAGACTTCCTTGGTGCTTCATCGAATAGTTATTACGCCATTTATTGCCGCCGCTTTTTTAACAGAGACATGAAATTTTCACCGTACATAGTTTTTAAATATTTAATTTAGACAAGTTGTGTATAAAAATAATAATTATCGATTATATCAAATGTTCAGGAATTCCTCCTTAGTGTGAACGTTACGTGAACTGATTTAGTTTCGTTTACTTTTATCATCCAATCTTTTAACCAATTCTGAATCTGTAGTAGATATTTCTGCAGTTTTGCGGAAGCAATGACGGAGTCTTCATGAAGTGCCAGAATTGCGGTATCACCAGCGTAGGTTGCTACTGTTGTTTCACGCATGGTAGGATGATCAGAAGTAAATAATAAATATAGTACTGGTTTAAGAACACTACCTTGAGGTACGCCCGATTCAATGTCACGTATCGTTGATTTTTCGTTCTGATATTTTATCATAAACTTTCTGTTTGTGAGATAAGGCTTAAGGATTTGGAAAAAGTCATTTGGCTGGCAGTGCAGTTTTTAGTTTAAACAATAGTCCTGGATGCCATACTTTGTCAAACGCTTGGCTGATATCCAAAAAAGCTGCTGAGCAATATTTCTTCTCCTGTAGTGCAGAATTTTTGGTGCAGGCTACTCTATGTACTAGTTCAGTTGTAGCATGCTGTTGTCTAAACCAAACTGATGTGTGGGAATTAATTTACTATTTTCGAAAATGATCTTAAGTCTTTTTAGAATTAACTTTTCAAACAGTGTTGACACTACCGGGAGAAAACTGATGAGCCAGTATGATGACACCTCTTTTGCGTATTTATCTGGTTTTGGAATTAATATTATTTCTGCTGTTTTCCATTTAAGCGGAAATGTCCTCAGTCTTAGGATTGCGTTAAATAAAATAGTGAGCTGAATAACTCCTTCAGAATTTTTCCGTTTATCTTGTCAATACCTGGTTTTCTATTTCTTTGACTCTTATGCCTTTTATAGGTTCCTGGCTGCGATGGGACTCTTAGAAACCCATGTATGTATTGTTCTTCATTTTCACAGCAGGTTGGAGGAAATGGTTTGAAAACTTGTTCAAAGTAATCAGCGAAAATTGTGGCCTTCTCACTGTTGATTCTAGCCTATTTACCATCTTGCGTTTTCATGAGTGAAATATAAGTTCTAGGGTGTAGTTTAGTAACATTAAAATGAAAGTAAAATGCAAACAACAATTATATATTATTTTTGTATATCTAAATTTGATTTATATAAAAATATTTGTTTTGCTGATTTAAAATTATCTTTTAACTAAATTCAAAATCACATAATAACACATATAAAATTATCAATTGAGTCTATAGCAAGTTAATAATCGTATTATTCATTAATCGGACGGCTTAATGAAAAATAATATTTATAAAGTTGTGCGTAGAAATTATTAGTCATAATTAAAGAATAGAAAACAAAATAAATTGAATATTACTATCTTCTTTTTATAGAAATATTTACCCATAGCAGTTTCTCCATTAATAACTCATTTACCAGTGGTGGTTTGTTGTGATGTTTTAATCTCGGACATTTTTTTACATCTTCTGACATCTACTTTTTTTACAAATCGCAAAGACAGGGCATCAGTACACGAATCACACCACATATCATTGGCTATTTTATTTATGTCAATAATTCGTCGGCCTTCAACAATTGATCCTAAAATGTTAAACTGCATACTGAGGTTTTATGAAAGATTCAATGCGTATGTTTGATGATTGTGAAAGTACTAAACATCCGACAATTTCTAAAAAAAATTGTAAACAATTTACATGTATAAATGAATAATATAAAATCTAATATCAAATACAATCATTATACATACCGTAGATCCAAACACATATTTAATGAATTATTATCTATTTCTAGTGGTCGTTCTTTACAAAATAATCCTTTCTTGTCAAGCTTTTGAGCTATATCCATTTTTAAATGTCAAAAATTTAAATTTATTCAAATGTCACATGGAAAAAAATAATTAAAAAAAATTTGTGTTGCCAATTGTAAAATTCGCGTCACGTGATAATTTTCTTCCCTTTTCCCCGCAAATGCTCAAGCCTATCCCCACCCTTCAAAATTCACTATTACACCACGCCCTCGCTCATACATCCTTAATAGAATAATTTGAAAAAGAAGAAAATTAGTTGTTACCTAGATAAGTAAACAAATAATTCATTAAAAAAAATTATTACGAATCAAAGTAAATAATAATTTTGAGTAACTGAAAGTTTACGAAAGTGCAAATTATTAATCGGAGTAATTTAATAAATAATTTTTATACCACAATGTGAAGAGTCTAAGTTTGGCATGCAATTAGATCGGCGCCGAACCTGGAAAAAGCATATCACGGAAAAACGTAAGGAACTACATCTTAAGTGCATAAAGTTACACTGGCTTATTGGACGCAAATCGCATTTATCCAAACTAATGATTTGTATAACGATACTGAAACCTGTTTAAACCGATGGCATTGAACTCTGGGTAAGATCTAGTGTTTCAAACATAGTAGTACTAGAAAGATTTCAGTCAAAAACAGTAAAAATCATTATGGATATCCCGTGGATCATAAGCAACATATGCATAAACCATGACTTCAGCATTAAAACTGTGAAAGAAAATATTGACAAATTCGAATTTTGAATTTGCTATATAAACGTCTAATATACGTGCTAAATATACGTCTGACTGTAAAAGACTAAATAAACATAGTGTGTTAAAGCTACCACAACGTTTTTAATTGTCATTCATAGATATAGCCGTCACTGGACGATTATTTCTTATCCAGGTTAATTTTCATTGTTAGCATAGGTACTTATTGTAACAGATTGTAACGTGGTATATTATTACAAAATAAAAAAAAAATAATAGTAATAATAATTTGAAAGATTATTGATGAAAGCTAAAAAAAACTTCTGAAGTGTAGAAATAATAACTTTAAGGACAGTGTGATTAAAAAAATAAATAATAACCAGATTTTATCATGCATTTGCATTAAAGCTACAGTTGCAAGAACAAAAATCGCGAATAAACCAAGAAGACTTGGAGAGGCAGGCGAAAAGGAATAGAACGTTGGAATCCGCTCCAGCAGAGAGATCGGTTATGAAGTCTCATCCTAGAAATCTCAATGAGATCTTCCCGGAATTCAATCCGTCTAAACAGGGAAGTCTACTTGCTGTACAAAGGATCAAAAAGATTAAAGCAGTAGCTGAAGTCTACAAGATAGACGAAGATGAACTATTGCTGAGCAGTGTCTGTTGATGAAATGGGTAACCAAGCGTTGATAAAATACTTTATTTTTGGTTGCAGAACAAGCAGATGACTACAGCTCTCACGGTGACGGACTACATGGAACCAGAGCAATTATTAAATATAATGAAAAAACTGGAAGAGATGTTTATGGACGAGAGTGCGCAAGAGATAGATAATACAAAAAATTAAAACGGTGAGGAACATTTGTAAACACAGATAAAATGTTACAATCGCAATCAGATGGGTCACACGGCAAATATGTTAAGTGTACATTACTGTTAAAAATAGATATCAAAATTAGATCACTACCAACATCTACTATATAATTTGTATATCTATTGTTTATATGCTATTGTTATTTAACTTTTATCTATCGATAATAAAAGATTATTTCTTGACTGGCAACTAACGAGTTTTATTAGGTTATGGGCCCTGTCCCATATTTTTACTAAAAGTAACAGTTTATTGCTAGCTTTTCGTCTTGTGATATTATGAAAATGAGTTCTCAATTTCTTACGAATGTGCAAAAACTCAAAGGTCGCGAAAATTACGACGATTGGACGATATTTTTAAAATACAACACCCCAGTGCTGACCCAGTAGAACGTCTCTTTTCGTTTAGTGAAATGATAATGAGACCTCATCGACGAAAATTGAAAGATAATTTATTTGAACAAATAGTGGTATTAAAATCCATGACATAAATAACATATATATTTTATGTAAATTCTCATAATTATTAAAAAAAAAAAAATTGTGTTAGTAACATAAAGCGTATTCTATTTTCTCAAATGTATTTTTAAAATACGTACTTTGTACTTTGTATTTAAATGCTAACATGAAATTTATTTTTTATTTTGTATTTGAAATAGGAAAATAATATATTTAAATGCTTTTGAAAAGCATTTGTGCAGATCTCTGCTAATAACTATATCTATTGTATTGCGACAAGATGTTTGAGCTAGGTAATAATGATATATATATACTATGTTCTACGACAACGATGGTTCTACTAACTGTATTTATTGTATTGCGACGAGAGGATTGAACTAGCTATTTATGATATATACCATGATATATTCATGTCATACCATGTCCATGGAGACTATAACGCCGATAAAGAATACACAATTAAAATTAAAATAGAAACTTTTAACTACTATAAGAAACTACTACTACTAGAAACTATATTTTTGTAGCAAGATCTTTCGATTGGTAACCAATCATCTTCTATATATAAGTTATATATTTTCTGAGAGCCGAAAATATTAAAAATTTATATTTTAGTAGATTAATTTACTTTATAAATTTATTCATTCGTATTTTTAAGAACGTTGTGCTAGTTCATATATCGTGGTCGTCGTTGTTTATAGATTGTTAGTATTTGTTGACATTAATATTAGAATTAAAACATATATTTAAAAAACTGTATTTTATTTAATAAAATTCAAATGCTAAGTTACACTTGTTTCTTGTTAGTTTTGATTATTATATATTTATGTATGACGTTAATATTAATTGTTAGTTGGTTGATTATTTTAATACACTAATTTCTAATTTATTTGTTAATCTTTATATTTACTTGTTTGTTTGTTTTTGATTCGTTTTTGAATCTTTCTTGTTTTGTGAATTTACACTTTTGTTTGTTTCTTTTGCACTTTGTGCTTTTGTGTCTTTTTCGACTTTTGTTTCTTAAATCTAATTTGTGGCAATGTCAATAGTATGCGAGAAAAATTGACTATTACTGAATCAAAATAACACGTACAGCTATTGTGGTGTTATTCTAGAGATTAACTGGAATGGTCTCAAACAAATGTATTTATGCTGGCTTTTTTGTTTAGGTATTAATTTTTTAAATAGGTCACAATAGTCGCGAAAAAATGTTTATATTTCTGAGAAACACTTAAGGTTCTAATTTATAGTTATTTTTAATGGTCCTATTTTGTTTATGTTCAAATGCGTTGAAAGTTATTTATCATTTGAGTCAGCATAATATTAGAATTATTTAATATTTCAATTCACTATTCATAGTAAATATAAATAATGAGTTCATTTCCTTTATATTAAGTAAATATAACAAAGATATAATGTATTACGTAATCGTATGTTAACTTATACCTAGAGGCAAATAAGTTATTTAAACCAAAACGCAAAACGCCGGAAGGGTGCTAACGTGACAAATAAAACGGCAACCGGAAACGGAACTTAAGTAGAAAAACATTCTGAAAGTTAAAGTAACACAACAACAAAACGAACACTGAACGTATAAAGCTGTTATAAATAAATATACTTTTACCTGCAAATAACGCGTTAGAAGTAGGTCCCAAATGTTTGATGCCAGAGTAATGAAATTTACTTCACTGGAACAGACTACGTGCGACTGTTGACTACGGACTACTATGGTCCACTTAATTGTACAACTAGAGATTTCACAATGGATTATAATTGTCAGATCGCGTACAATAATTCGATTTCGATCGCACAACTAAGTACGTCCTTCTTGAAATGTGAAGGTCCAATGAATATACAATAAATAAAGTCGTGGTGAAACACATAGTTGCTTTTCGTTTTTTTGGTTACTTGAATATCAAACTTATGTTCTAATTTATTTATTTTTATGATTTTATGAAATATATTTAGGATAATAATATAATTATTTTAGGGTTGTAAAATTAATGTCAATTAAGTCCGTATCTTCTTGTTCGGGAGTTGAATGTTCTATTTTATATCTCCGATTTCGCTCATATTTTAATGTTTATTCGTACAACCGAATAGTTACTCTAAATCTTAATCTCATCAGATCATGTAAAATGCCTATAAGAGTAACTTCACACACGAAAACAATAAATGAGAACAGCTAGCCAATGACCAGTATGTAGAATGCAGCTTGCAGATGGTGCACAGTAAGGCTAATATGGCCATCCTCATCGTAATTGTTGTCGATGTTTGTCACCATGAAAACTTCATCGTTCTTGAAATATAAAAGAACTCCATTTGATTTGAGGCGTTCCAAAATATCCTGAATAGCAGCGCACAATTGTCTGTGATTGGAAAAGAAAATGATTAGCATTCTATGTTTTCCATCTTCCACAGGGTAAAACATGTCCATGTATCCTGAACTACTTAAAACCTCATTGTTTGTCATTATAGCAACTTTATTTGCTAGCTCCTTCTCTTTTAAAAGATCTAAACCCTCTCTAAGAGTATACGTATTATCATAAGAGTCAGATCTGTTTAATATTTCCATTTCAAATTTAATTTCAGAGTTCTTGTACCACTTTTCACTAATAGCCCATTGATCTATGTGGAACATTAAATTGGAGTTCACCATTCCCTCAATAGTATAAATTTGTTTCTCGTAAATTGGAGTTGTTAAAATATTAATCCAATTGGAAAGGTACGCGGTAATACGCGGTGGAAATATGTAAACTGTATATCACTAAAACAATGAAAAACTTATTTTATGATTTATTCTAGCTAACCCAAACTGAACGACCCCAATATAAGGACAGGATAAGTGCTGGATAGGTACATCTTAAATGGGAAATACTAAATTTCAAAATTTAAAATTACCATAACTAATGGCTTTTCTACGAACATCTGTCGGCATTTGTAAGAATCTGGAGAAAACCGATGACGACCCGAAAAATATTGAAATCGATGTTCTAATGAATTTCTGAACTCTTTAAACAACAGAGTGTAAATAAAACATAAGGGTGTGTGAGTGGCACGCCAGTTACTACTAAAAACTGAATCGTGCATCCGATCAAATTTTATATTACGATTGTTGTGTAAAATAAAAATTAGTCTTGATTATTTATTTCTTCTATGGCGATATACAAAAAGCGACAATGAAAATATTGAAATTTAGATTATTAAAAAATTGAGATTTTAACCCATATTTCAATAAAAAATTTAAAAAACGACCCATAAATGAGATCAAAAGCTATTTGCAAACCTTTGGAAACATTTTTAAGAGAAATTATGTATATTTCGTATTGTGTCATTTCGACAAATACTTTTTTAATAACGTTCTAAATTGCCTAGATCCGCACTGATGGTAAAGTAGATTAGAATGTAATATTAAAATAATAAATTTATTATTTATTATTGAAACAAATAATATTTTACTCATGTAAGTTGACCGTTTTCTTTGTTTTTAAAAATGGTAACCATGGCAACTGAAAATTGGCTGTCATTCATATTTCTAAGCAATAACCTCTAAGCCCTCAAATATGTCTAATGTGTGGTAAATATGCCTAAATATTAAATTCCATAATTGTTCGAATTACAGACTGCTGGTGTGACGGCCGGTGTGATGCGTGGATATTTTTAATTTAAATTACCAGTTTAATAATTTATATTGCAGTAGATGTTAATGTTGCATATCACCAAACATCAACATTAATTTCAGACTACAGTTCTGTTTTCTTATTAAGATTCACAGAAGCAGAAGCCGATCTACTGTCACCGCCTGAACCGACTACTTCAAGTCTTAGGTCTTGCGTGGTATATACTGCACTGTTCGATGCAAATGCAGATTGGTTTTTTTAGCGGATGTAAAGGAATTAATAACACTATTTTTGAGTCTACTTACCTATAGCTTAAGAGCCAGGACCCGCCAGATCTATGTCATTTTATAAAGGCTGTAAATTTTTAAGCGAAAGTACACTACAGGATGTAACAAAAATTATCTACTGTGAATCTTGACTTGTGGTTGCTTTGCCAGGTAACAGGTAGCAAAGGTGCATAAATTGGTGGAATAAAGGCTTTAATTTTTATATTTTCTACGGGGAATTTTAGACATGACGTACATCAATACCAGACCAGTGGGTGGGTGGAAACCCCCTTTATACCACTTCAAAGTTTAATAAAATGTGTTAAAATTACACTGTAGTATGAAATCTAATTTTTTACATGTTATTTGGGCTACTATTTAAAGATGTTTCCCAAATTGCCAAACCATCCTGCCAGATCTAGTGAAGGTTGGCTGTAGATGCGAGGCAATATACTTATTCGCGAGTGTGAGGGAGATAGTTAGTTACGTTTAATGTCATTGCTATCATATCATTTCTCGACAATTGTTCAGGATTAGTGCATAATTCTAATTTTAAGGATTTTCAGTAATTTGTGACATAGGCTAATGTATACTATTTATTTTCTTAATTATAATTGCTATTTCTCAGTTACACAATTTATTAAATCTATATAAATATTAAATTAATTTATTAATTTGGGCCTGGGGTCTTAAGCTACTAGGGAGCCCAAAAAACTATCAACAAAAAGAAAACACTATTTTTTAACATTATTACATCATAACCTTTTTAGCTTACAAATACAACAATTAATAACAAAATTCATGAATTCGGTACAGTATTTTTATTTTAATATCATTTGTAAATACGAGTATAATAAAAAAGAAAATATAAAATAAATGTCTTAAATTCAAGTTGAATGAGTAATTTATATATATATATATATATATATATATAATGAGTATATATATAAATATATATATATATATATATATATATATATATAATGTGTATATATTTATATATATATATATATAGTATATTATATACACATGTATATATATGGTTCTAGAACTCAGATTCACCAGAACACAGATTTGATACTGTGAACATCTAAAAACGATTGCAAAAAGCCAATTTAATTAAATAATTAAAAGTATATCTATAATTTTGTACATTACACACAACAGAATATGCACAGAAAAGAATAGGTGAATTATTTTCAGAAAGAATTTTAGTTGGAATTGCATGAAGAATTGTTGTAGAAATTGGTAATGGACCATACAATCCTTGATTTTCATAAATCATCTTAACTGAGATTTGTTTTTCTATTACATTATGGGTTTTGTTATTATGTTTTTTATATTACATATTTTTATATATACGTCATCGTGATATATGTCATCGTAGCAATATCGACTTTTAATCTGTTTGTCTATATTTTCCTCCAGCGTAAATATGAATTCTATATCAAATTAGAAAACAATTATTATTATAATCAATTGTAAAAGTAACCGCAGCAATTTTTAGATTTATATTTCGTCTACCATGTGTCAGAAGAGAAAACGGTAAAGAAAGATAACCATAAATCGGTGAATTTAATCTTTATTAAAAAATATATTTTTATTGCTTAAATGTGAGAAGCAAAAACAATACTTCCATTTAGTCGCAACCTACGCTCAGATTTTATTTTTTAACCATACAATAAACGGAAAGTTTCTCTAAATCTAAATCTGATCAAACGGTATAAATCACCGATAAGAGCAATTTCACACACAAAAACAATAAATGCTAAAAGCCACCCAATGACCAGTATGTAGAATGCAGCTTGCAGATGGTCTACGGTAAGTCTAACATGGCCATCATCATCATAATTGTTGTTGATGTTTGTCATCCTAGAGACTTTCTCATTCTTAAAATGTAAAAGAATTCCATTTGGTTTGAGGCGTTCCAAAGTTTTCTGAATAATAGCGCTCAACTGTCTGTGATTAGCAAAAAACATTATATGCATCCTGTGTTTTCCATCTTGCACAGGGTAAAACATGTCCATTTGTCCGGAACTCTCTAAAACCTCTTTGTTTGCTAATATGGCAACATTATCTGTTGCCCCTTTCTTTTTTAAATAATCTAAGGCATTGGTGACAGAATATAAACCACCATAAAAGTCAGATCTCTTGTAAACTTCGCTTTCAAATTTAATTGGAGAATCCTTGTACCAGTGAAAACCAAGAGCATATCCATCAGAATGCAACGTTAAACCGGAGTTCACCATTCCCTCAATAGTATGAATCTGTTTCTCGTAAATTGGAGTTGTTAAAATATTAATCCAATTGGAAAGATACGCAGTGGACATATGTAAACTGTATACCACTAAAATAATGAAAAACGCCCGGGAAAACATTGTGCGAGGCTGGTGGTTTACAGAAGCACCAAGAAGAACACACAACACGTTTATTAATGAAATAATTAGGGATGCCTCTGCTGTATCTTCACGAGGATGGACGGTGAAACTAATCCAAATCCCTGCAGACAGAAAAAACACACAAAGAATCATCACCCAAGCAGAAGGCGTGAACACTATAGTGAGACTCTTCCACTGAGGGGACAGTTTAGCGACAGGAACCCACCACTGATACGTCATTGAAGTAAATGGACATATTACAAATTGATTCAAAAAAACTGGACCTATAATAACTTTGTTCGATGGGTTATTAACAACCGATAAATTAAGGTGATTTATTAAAAATGTTAATAGCTTTGTTTTATTCACTGGGATCTCTAATTTGAAGGTGTTATACCAGCTTAAGTCGATTTTACGATTAACGATCAGCTCGATTTTGTAATTATTCTCCACTGAATGGACGACACAAGACCCTTTATATAGAACCGCATTCATGTGACACACTTTAGGAAGATCGTCCTTGTTATCCTCAAATAATGTTACAAAATGAACTCCAAACGAATCAGCTGCTTTTTCTACTTCATGGAGGACCTCAGAAGAATTTGCTTTGGCTTTTAACACTGCAATTACATTATCAGAGTGGTACATTAAGATAAAAGCAAGGTTGATGTATTCTTCCCAATATTTAATGACAACAACGCTACATTTACTTTCATCTGATTTTTGCCGATAACTTTTATGAAATTCAACTGAAAACATTTCCCGCATTAATGTTTTCGTTAAAATATTCACATATTGAATATCTTCATTAGACAAACTTCTCTCCAGAAACAAAAGAACCGTATTTTTACCTTCACAGATATTTTGTACCACGTTTACCACAGCATTAACATCAGGAAAACAACAACTTTCCTTAATTTCATTTCCATTCACAATGTTTAGGACTATTAACAGACTTAACACGAGGATATTCATGACTTGGGTATTTCTTGTTTTCTTAATGGTTACTGAATAAGCGCCGACAGTTGCTCAAGTTTTACTTATGCAGTATGTATTACATTTGTAATGTTTTTATATTTCTTTAGTGACTGTAATACTTGAGCTCAGAGTCGAATTAGTCGAGTAGTATAGAGCACATATGTTAAATTATTGTTTATTTTATGAACTATTCCAGCTAACCCAAACTGAACGACCCCAATATAAGGACAGGATGGGTGCTAGGTAGGTACATCTTAAATAAGAAACACTAAATTTCAAAATTTAAAATTACCATAACTAATGGCACTTCTACAAACATCTGTCGGCATTTGTAAGAATCTGGAGAAAACCGATGACGACCCGAAAAATATTGAAAGTGATGTTCTAATAAATTTCTGAACTCTACAAACAACAGAGTGTAAAAAAAAACATAAGGGTGTGTGAGTGACACGGCAGTTACTACTAAAAACTGGGTCGTGCATCCGATCAAATTTTATATTACGATTGTTGTGTAAAATAAAAATTATTGTTGATTATTTAATTCTTCTATGACGATATACAAAAAGCGACAAAGAAAATATTGAAATTTAGATTATTAAAAAATTGAGATGCCAATGTAGATATTTTAACCCATATTTCAATGAGATCACAAGCTATTTGCAAAACTTTGGAAACAATTTTTAGAGAAATTATGTATATTTCGTATTGTGTCATTTCGACAAATAATTCAAAATCCATAATTTAATAACGTTCTACATTGCCTAGTTCCGCACTGATGGTAATAGATTAGAATGTAATATTGAAATATTCAATTTATTATTTATTAAACTGTATTTTGAAACAAATAATTTCTTATTCATGTAAGTTGACCGTTTTCTTTGTTTTTAAAATGGTAACTATGGCAACTGAAAATTGGCTGTCAATTCATATTTCTATGCTGCAATAACCTCAAGGGCCTGAAAACATGTCTAACGTGTGATAAATAGGCCTAAACCATGAGTCCTTTGCTGATGAAAATATGTTTACCGGTAACTTAATTGTTCGAATTACAGACTGCTGGTGTGACGGCTGCTAACTTCACAAATAAACAACTAAAATGCGAGGATAATTTCAAATTAAATTACCAATTAGTAGTAGATGTTATTGGAGTTTTGCATATCACCAAAGATCAACTATAATTACAGAAGCAGAAGCCGATCTACTATTACGACCTGAACCGACTACATATGTTCTTAGGTCTTGCGTGGTTTATACTGCACTGTTCGATGCAAATGCAGATTGGTTTTTTAGCGGATGTAAAGGAATTAATAACACTATTTTTGAATCTACTTTACTATAGCTTAAGAGCCAGGACCCGCCAGATCTATGTCATTTATAAAGGCTGTAAATTTTTAAGCGAAAAGACACTACAGGAAGTAACAACAATTATCTACTGTGCATTTTGACTTGTGGTTGCTTTGCCAGGTAACAGGTAGCAAAGGTGCATAAGATGGTGTAAAATTACGTCATAGTATAATTATTATTATTATTAAGGCTTATTTTTTAATATTTTCTACGGGGGACTTTTAGAAAGCACGTACATTAATAACAGACCAGTGGATGGGTGGAAAGCCCCTGCCATTCCATTTAAAAGTTTAAAAAAATGTGCTAAAATTACGTTGTAGTACAAAATCTAATGTGTTTATATGTTATTGGGCCACTATTTAAAGATGTTTCCCAACTTGCTAAACCATTTCGATGTGCGTAACATCCTGCCAGACCTAGTTTAAGGTCGGCTGTAGATGCGCTGAGGCAATATACATATTCGCAAGTACCAGGGAGATTGTAGTTACGTTTAATGTCATTGCTATCATATCCTTTTTTTATACATATTTTCTCGGGCTTCCTAGGCACGTAGCCTTTTATCGCCCCTAATATTGTTCTGCTTCTTCTTATACTTTATATCCAGACAACAAGAATGATTTATTACTGGCTACTGCTGTTATGAATTTCGGTTTATGAATCAAAAAGGCGGTGTTAACAGGAAGCGTCTGCGAAGTCTGTAGCACCGCCCTTTGAAGTCCATTTCTTGCCATTGCTGTATTTTTACATTGCCACAGAATGTGGTCAGGATCTGCCTCCTCTTCACCACATTCGCATTTAGGCTTTGGAATGATTTCATTTCTTGCTAGATGTTTCGGAGCTCCAGTCATTGTTATTAATCTTCTTTTCCATTTTAGTTTGGCAAACCATTGCTTTCGTTTCAGTATTGGTTGCATTTTTTAAAATTCTCTACCTTTATCAGAATTATCCAAGTGTTGCCAAGTTTTCATTTCATTTTTTTGTAATTCAGCTTTCATATCTGATTTTATTAAATATGAAATATAGCTATCACAGGAAGCAGCTTGCTTGGCTACTTGGTCAGCTTTTTCATTTCCCTTAATTCCCTTATGTGACGGTATCCAAATTAGGTTAATATTTCGGCCCTTATCTATTTCCCTATTTATTTATTTTTTGACAATAAATTTTGTTGTCTAATTTTGTATTAATTCCCTTACTGCTTAACAACTGTATGACTGATAACGAGTCGGATAATATTATAGTGTTGTCTCTGTCATCAGTCATGATTAGATCCACAGCTATATCCGTGGCACATAACTCAGCTGTATATATTGTTGATTGATTATGAAGCTGCTATTGTGAATATCTACTACTGCTGCACCCACACATCTGCTTCTTTTGAGCCATCAGTATATAATTTTGTATAATTTGGGAATTGTTAATCCAATTTTTATTGTAAGTCTATCGTTATTAGCTCAGGTAAATATGTTACTCATATTTAACTCCTTGCTAATAATTATATTTGCAGAAGTTCCTCTAGCTGAGTAATAATAATCTAATTCGAAAATTTGTATTTCTATTGGGGTTTATCTTTCTGTCCATTTTCTTTTTTCATTTATCCAAATTGCATTAAGTCAACACCACATAGATGCAAGGCCTAACAACGAATTTATGACGTCACGCATTGTAGTCCGCATATACAACCGAAACGTATTGTGAAAATGAAACCAATAAATTAAAATGTATAACAAAAATATGTAAAAACGAAGTAAATAAGCTTTATTACTATTTGTGCACTTATTGTTATTTGAACACTGTGTATTAGTAATAGAATTGATCAATATTTTTTTATTTATTGAAATTAGTCGTTTTGTATTATTTTTGATTTTCTATTAATTTTTGGTTACGTACCTTAAGAGTTTAACAGGCAAATATTTTTAAAAATAATAATTGACGCAGTTGAACATCAGTTTATATATCCTTCTAAAGAACTTCTTAGCAATGTCTGTGTCTATAGTGCTCAGGTCAGAGAGTGCATCACTTCCGTAACTTTGGCATAGACATGAAATTACATTTAAAGAATGGAATAATTCTATATTTCTCTTAGACTTTTATTTATTGAAATGTTGGCCGCTATGATTTTGAATTATTCTAAAATCAATAGATTACAAAATATAAACAAAATTAAAATTAAATCAATTAATAAAAAACATGATTATTTTAGTTTTTATTTTATTCAGACATAATACTAAAATTAAAATTATTTATTAAATATTTTTTACATGTGTGTTATCCTATATTATAATGTTCCAAGTGTTTATTTATATTCTTATATGTTTATCCTATATTATAATGTTCCAAGTGTTTATTTATATTCTTATATGTTTATATGTTTATATGTTTGGTTCAAATTTTGTATGGCATCTCGAAAACGGCTCCAGGGAAGTTTTTGAAAATTTCCTATTTCGTAAAGAAAAAAATTCTAAGACTTTTGGCGTCCCCAGATTTTTCCCTGAATTTCCTGGAAACCCGTAATTTTGGAAAAACGAAAAAAAAAATTTTTACTTTTTCCTCTGTAACTTTTAATTCTTAAAAGATAGAAAGTTGAAATTTTGCATGTGTATTAAGGTATTCAATGCTGACATTTCTCAAAAATTAGAAATTCAAAAATTGAAAAAGGGGGGGTTGAAGAAATTCGGGGGCCCGGTATGGAACTTTGGAGAAAGTTCATATTCTGGATTCTAAAATAATTAAGTATATTATTAATAAAAAAAAATTCAAAATTTCAAAATTTTATTTGGGGGCACGGGGGGCAGTATTTGCCGAGAGTAAAAATTGTGCTAGAAAGTTGAAATTTTGTATATAGGCTAACCTTGGTAACTTATTTACGAATCGAAAAAAAAAATCCCAAATTTTGAAAAAAAGTTGGTCAAATAACGCATAAATTGAAAATATTTTTTATTTTGATAAAAAAAATATATTTTTTTAGTTAATTTATATGTGTCAGTATATGTGCGCGAGTTTATTTATTATTTCTATTTAAAAATAGAATTAAATATGAAATGTAATTACAAATTATTTATTGGATTCACATCATACACGACAAAAGGAAGTCGCATTGCGACGGGGGTAAACTCTAGGGATCTTATATGTTTGGTAGTAAATTTTGTATGGCAGCGCGAAAACGGCTCTGTCAATGTTTCGGAAAATTGCCTATTTCGTAGAGAAAAAAATTCTAAGACTTTTGGCGTCCCCGGATTTTAATTCGTAATTACATTTCAATTAATTAATTATAGAAAGTTCATATTCTGGATTCTAGAATAATTAAGTTTATTATTAATAGAAGAAAATTCAGAATTTAAAAATTTTATTTGGTGGCACGGAGGGCAGTATTTTTCGAGTGTAAAAATTGTGCTAGAAAGTTGAAATTTTGTATATAGGCTAACCTTAATATCTTATTTACTAATCGAAAAAAAATCCAGAATTTTGAAAAAAAGTTGGTCAAATATATTGTGTTTGATATTTTGATATAAAAAATATATTTTCTTAGTCAGTTTGTATGAAAAATTAATTGTTATTATATGTAAAATTAATATAAGACGAGTTTATTTATTATTTCAATTTAAAAATGGAATTAAATTTTGACATGAAATTCAAGCCACACATAAAAAACAGACGTCGCTTGCGACGGGGGCAAAAGCTAGTATGTTTATATGTTTGGTTCGAATTTTGTATGGCATCTCGAAAACGGCTCCAGGGAAGTTTTTAAAAATTTCCTATTTCGTAGAGAAAAAAATTCTAAGACTTTTGGCGTCCCCGAATTTTTCCCTGAATTTCCTGGAAACCCGTAATTTTGGAAAAACTGGAAAAAAAGTGAACCCTTTTTTGCTGTATTACTTTTAATTCGTAAAAGATAGAAAGTTGAAATTTTGCATGTGTATTAAGGTATTCAATTCTGACATTTCTCAAAAATTAGAAATTCAAAAAGTGAAAAAGGGGGGGTTGAAGAAATTCGGGGGCCCGGTAGGGAACTTTGGAGAAAGTTCATATTCTGGATTCTAGAATAATTAAGTATATTATTAAAAAAAAAAAAATTCAAAATTCCAAAATTTTATTTGGGGGCACGGGGGCAGTATTTGCCGAGAAAATTGTGCCAGAAAGTTGAAATTTTGTATATAGGCTAATCTTGGTAACTTATTTACGAATTGAAAAAAAAAATCCCAAATTTTGAAAAAAAGTTGGTCAAATATTGCATAAATTGAAAATATTTTTTATTTTCTCCAAAGTTCCCTACCGGGCCCCCGAATTTTTTTAACCCTCCCTTTTTCAATTTTTGAATTTCTAATTTTTGAGAAATGTCAGCATTGAATACTTTAATACACATGCAAAATTTCAACTTTCTATCTTATACGAATTAAAAGTAATACAGCAAAGAAGGGATCACTTTTTTCCAGTTTTTCCAAAATTACGGGTTTCCAGGAAATTCAGGGGAAAATCTGGGAACGCCAAAAGTCTTAGAATTTTTTTCTCTACGAAATAGGAAATTTTTAAAAACTTCCCTGGAGCCGTTTTCGAGATGCCATACAAAATTCGAACCAAACATATAAACACATAAACATATAAGAATATAAATATACACTTGGGACATTATAATATACTTGAGTTTACCCCCGTCGCAAAGCGACGTCTTTTTGGCGTGTATCATTTGAATTCAATAAAATAATTCGTAATTAAATTTCATATTTAACTGTTCTATTTTTAAATTGAAATAATAAATAAACTCGCGCACATATACACACATATAAATTGACTAAAAAAATATTATTTTTTTATCAAAATAAAAAATATTTTCAATTTATGCGTTATTTGACCAACTTTTTTTCAAAATTTGGGATTTTTTTTTTCGATTCGTAAATAAGTTACCAAGGTTAGCCTATATACAAAATTTCAACTTTCTAGCACAATTTTTACTCTCGGAAAATACTGCCCCCGTGCCCCCAAATAAAATTTTGAAATTTTGAATTTTTTTTTATTAATAATATACTTAATTATTCTACAATCCAGAATATGAACTTTCTCCAAAGTTCCCTACCGGGCCCCCAAATTTCTTCAACCCCCCCTTTTTCAATTTTTGAAATTCTAATTTTTGAGAAATGTCAGCATTAAATAGCTTAATACACATGCAAAATTTCAACTTTCTATCTTTTACGACTTGAAAGTAATACAGCAAAAAAGGGATCACTTTTTTTCCAGTTTTTCCAAAATTACGGGTTTCCAGGAAATTCAGGGAAAAATCCGGGGACGCTAAAAGTCTTAGAATTCTTTTCTCTACGAAATAGGAAGTTTTTAAAAACTTCCCTGGAGCCGTTTTCGAGATGCCATACAAAATTCGAACCAAACATATAAGAATATAAGAATATAAGAATATAAGAATATAAGAATATAAATATACACCTGGGACATTATAATATACTAGCTTTTGCCCCCGTCGCAAGCGACGTCTGTCTCTTGTGTGTGGCTTGAACTTTATGTAAAAATTTAATGTCCAGTAACGTTTACCCCCGTCGCAAAGCGAATTCTTTTTGGCGTGTATGATTTGAATCCAATAAAATAATTTGTAATTACATTTCATATTTAACTCTATTTTTAAATTGAAATAATAAATAAACTCGCGCACATATACATTAACACATATAAATTGACTAAAAACATATATTTTTTTATCAAAATAAAAAATATTTTCAATTTATGCGTTATTTGACCAACTTTTTTTCAAAATTTAGGATTTTTTTTTTCGATTCGTAAATAAGTTACCAAGGTTAGCCTATATACAAAATTTTAACTTTCTAGCACAATTTTTACTCACGGCAAATACTGCCCCCGTGCCCCCAAATAAAATTTTGAAATTTTGAATTTTTTTTTTTTAATAATATGCTTAATTATTCTAGAATCCAGAATATGAACTTTCTCCAAAGTTCCCTACCGGGCCCCCGAATTTCTTCAACCCCCCCTTTTTCAATTTTTGAATTTCTAATTTTTGAGAAATGTCGGCATTGAATACCTTAATACACATGCAAAATTTCAACTTTCTATCTTTTACGAATTAAAAGTAATACAGCAAAAAAGGGTTCTCTTTTTTTCCAGTTTTTCCAAAATTACGGGTTTCCAGGAAATTCAAGGAAAAATCCGGGGACGCCAAAAGTCTTAGAATTTTTTTCTCTACGAAATAGCAAACTTTCAAAAACATTGACGGAGCCGTTTTCATTCTACCATACGAATTTCAGCAACAAACATATAAACATATAAACATATAAACATATAAATATACAGTTGGAACATTATAATATAGGACTAGCTTTTACCCCCGTCGCAAGCGACGTCTGTTTTTGTGAGTGGCTTGAATTTCATGTCAAAGTTTAATTCTATTTTTAAATTAAAATAATAAATAAACTCGTCCTATATTAATTCTACATATAATAACAATTAATTTTTCATACAAACTGACTAAGAAAATATATTTTTTATATCAAAATAAAAAATATTTTCAATTTATGCGTTATTTGAATTTTTTCTTTCGATTAGTAAATAAGTTATCAAGGTTAGCCTATATACAAAATTTCAACTTTCTAGAGAAATGTCAGCATTGAATACCTTAATACACATGCAAAATTTCAACTTTCTATCTTTTACGAATTAAAAGTTATACAGCAGAAAAGGCTCACTTTTTTCCAGTTTTTCCAAAATTACGGGTGTCCAGGAAATTCAGGGAAAAATCTAGGGACGCTAGAAGTCTTAGAATTTTTTTCTCTTTAAAGTCTCTTTTAAAGTCTAGAGTTTACCCCCGTCGCAAAGTGACGTCTTTTTGGCGTGTATGATTTGAATCCAATAAAATAATTCGTTATTAAATTTCATATTTAACTGTTCTATTTTTAAATTGAAATAATAAATAAACTCGCGCATAACACATTGACACATATAAATTGACTAAAAAAATATTTTTTTTCTATCAAAATAAAAAATATTTTCAATTTATGCGTTATTTGACCAACTTTTTTTCAAAATTTGGGATTTTTTTTTTCGATTCGTAAATAAGTTACCAAGGTTAGCCTATATACAAAATTTCAACTTTCTAGCACAATTTTTACTCTCGGCAAATGCTGCCCCCCGTGCCCCCAAACAAAATTTTGAAATTTTGAATTTTTTTTGATTAATAATATACTTAATTATTCTAGAATCCAGAATATGAACTTTCTCAAATGTTCCCTACCGGGCCCCCGAATTTCTTCAACCCCCCCTTTTTCAATTTTTGAATTTGTAATTTTTGAGAAATGTCAGCATTAAATAGCTTAATACACATGCAAAATTTCAACTTTCTATCTTTTACGAATTAAAAGTTACAGAGGAAAAAGTAAAAATTTTTTTTTTCGTTTTTCCAAAATTACGGGTTTCCAGGAAATTCAGGGAAAAATCCGGGGACGCCAAAAGTCTTAGAATTTTTTTCTCTACGAAATAGGAAATTTTCAAAAACTTCCCTGGAGCCGTTTTCGAGATGCCATACAAAATTTGAACCAAACATATAAACATATAAGAATATAAATATACACCTGGGACATTATAATATAGGACTAGCGCTTCGCCCCGTCGCAAAGCGACGTGTATTTAATATTTGTGAATAAATAAAAGTTATTTGATAAATAGAAAATGATCCTGAAATATTGTTTATTGTTCGCCTTTCGGCTTTACAATCTACATTCTTAATACATTTCATATACTTCAACTTACAATTAAATTTACATTATTCTCCACTAACTTATTTTTTCTTCTGTTTTTCCTTTCCTTCGTACTATTTCCGCCATCCACCTCTTTCCTTCACTGCCTCCCTTTAATAGCTGGCCAATATTCGTTTCGCTAGCTACTTTTTCCTTACACTCAAACTTAATGTGCTCCAGTGTTTCGTCCTCCGCTCCGCACACTGTACACTTTCTTTTCTCACTCTTTTCCCAGTATCTGTTTCCTTTTTCCTCATTTCCCAATCTAAACCTTGCTGTTCTTCTTTTGTGTTTTATGTCTTTTTCTATAAGGTACTAAAGCACAGTATTTTCTTATAACCTTTTATATCTTTTATTGTAGTTACTTTTTTCAATTTTTCCCATTCTCTCCTGCTGTTGTATCTTCTTATCCCTTCTCCTTAGTTTCTCTTCCACACTTGCGCCTCCTTCTCTTCTCCTCTCTGCCTCCTCGATCGCCATTCCATTCCTTTCAAAGTACTATTTTGTCTTTTTCGTGCCTCTTCCCTCCCATTCTTTATGCTATCCTCTCTTATTTTCTTCAAAATTATGCTTTCCGCTCTGTTCAATTTCTCCTCGTATTTAACTGCTCTTTCCTCTGTTTTAATTCGTATCTTAACCCATTTTAGCTCCTCCATAGCCATGTATCCTGGCGTGCACCTGTTGCTTCTTCCACCCCCAAACCTCTGCTTCATACAACATCATACTGGCTATCAGTCTATCAAACATCCATATTCTCTTTTGTATGTCCCCCCCAAATACCTTTTCCCCTAGTCCCAATACCCGTCGCATTGCTAGCTCCGCCTTCTTTGCTACCTCCATTATCTGAGCCTCTTTTTCATTGTTCTTTCTAAAAGTGTAGCCCAGATATTTAAATTCTTCTACTTCCTCAATGTCCTCTGTCTTGTATTTCCACCTTTTATGTCTTCTTTTTCCACCCCATTTTTTAAATACAATAATTTTTGTCTTTTCCACATTTAACTCTAGTCCTTTCCTGTCTATATATTTTCCTAGCCGATGAGCCATCTCCTGCAGCTCTCCTTCCCTTTTTTCCAACAGGACTATATCGTCAGCGTATGCTGTATATATCCCCCCATCTTGTCCTCTTTCCATTACCCCCTAAAAGTCTGCTGTATATATCGCAAATAAAATGCAAAATATTATTTTGTTATAATACCTTTATTTACAGTAATAAAGCACTGTATTGACCAGTCTCCAGTGCCCCCGCCCATAAGCCCCAATCGTCACCTCTTGGCTCCATGCTCTCTTACGTTTCCGAACCTTTAATTTGATTCCTCTAAACTTCTGCCATGAAGCGCCTCCTACTTTTAGCACTCTGCATCGCTTCTTCCCTGAGCATCGTCGGTCCTTAGAGTACTTTCACAGCGCCCCCGCTGCGTAAAATTATCATTTACCATAATAAGGCACAGTATTGAACAATGTCCACTGCCCCGCCCCTAAACATCAATCACCTCTTGGCTCCATGCTCTGTATCGTTCTCGAACTTTTAATTGTAATCATCTGCACCTTTGCCATAATGCGCCCACTTGCAACACTGCAGCTTAACTGAACATCATCGCTTATTAGGGCACTTTCCTATACCCCCTGTTTAGCGCAATAATTAAATAATCCTGCGCTTCCACCCCCTGCGTACTAATCTCTTAACAATTAGTTTTCCAAATTAATACTTTACTGGCAACCTGCATACTAAATTTCATCCTTAGAAGTACATTATTTTTTAATAATTATTCGATAAGATAAATCTTTGATAAAATTTTCACTAATTTCAATGTAAACCTGCTAATTACATCAATTCATTTATGTTTTTAAGAAAGCCTAGCAGTTCGCTCCTAAAATCTCATCTCTAGGCCTTTTTCTTACCGTTATTGCACTTTCGATTTAATCCCCATACCCCGCCACCCTCACTTTCAGCACCAAAGCACATATTCTGCAATACGGTTACCTCCCAGAGCCATTATATTCTATCGCCACTACTTTTAACACCACCGTTACTTAGACCTGAACCCCAGCGCCACACTCTTCTCCAATCAGACACTACCAATTCGATAATACAGCAATTAATTTACATGATTAAAACTGTACTGTAATCTTACACTCTATATTTCGTATTTATATTTACGTTATAGTATTAGTCTCCCCATTAATCCCGGTCCTGAAATAAAATTGTCAAATTTTAGGCATAGCAATCTATTTTGCTCGTAACAACTCTCTCTACCTTTATCTACCCCTACTTTTATAAATGATCGAAATTTCAAAATTGAGTTCTTTGGCAAAGCGTTTTCCCGCCCCCACTTCCCCAATTTCACGCCGCTACTAAGATTAAATTTATTTTCGCAAATATGCACATGCATAGTTTCTATTTTTTCACTTTTTCTATTTTTTGATATTTGGGGCTTTTAACTATTTCCCCCCTATACCTCTCACTCCTGTTTGATTTGACAGCACAACAAACGCACCAAAAATCAATTCAACTCTACCATTGAATGTAATTTAACTATCTAACTTATTGTGCTTCTATTTATTACTCTACATGCAAAATATCATCGTTGTACCTCTATATTGTTCTTATACTCGGTTTATCACCCCCCACTCTAATGTTGAACTAAAGAAAATGTATTTTTTTTTATATTTTCGTAATAAATATGTCAATCTATATCTGCATACTAAATTTCAGATTTCTAATTATATTTTAGCATTAGAAGCCCCCACAAACCTCCGCTACTGAAGAAGTTTGTCAAATTTCAACACAGGGATCTATTTTATTTATATCTAAGAACATATAATCTAAACTATAGCCTTTTATTTCTATATATTTCATATTTCTGGTTTTTGGCCCACAGCGCCCGCCGCCTCTGGAAAGTTGCAGTTTTCTATAGTTGGTCTTTAATGACACTCTACATAGAGCCCACGTTCCAAATATCAACGTTCTAGCTCTGTTGCAACATTGCCCCCAAAAAATCACGCCGCTACTGAATTAATATTTTGGTAATCCAATTATTGGCAACATTCGCAATTAGTGTCTCAATACATGCCCTAAGTTTTAATACTACTTTTTCAATATTTCTGGCTTTTACTAACTCAACTCCCGCCGCCACTGGAAATTTGAGGCTCTTTATTTTTTTTCATTAATAACACTAGAGCGAGCCTACATATTAAATTTGAACGTCATAACTCTATTCTAACATTGCCCCCGGAAATTCGCGCCGCTACTGAACTTAAATTTTAAATGTCCAACTATTGGCAAATGTGCACAATTATGATCTCAATACACATACCAAATTTCAGTTTCCTATCTTTTCTAGTTCGTCAGATATTTGCAAAAGTATTTTTTCAAATTTTCCAGTTTTTCCAGAATAATTTCTTCCAGGGAAATTCAGGGAAAAATTCAGGGACGTAGAAAGTCTTAGAAATTCGTCCTTTACATAATATCAAAATTTAAAAAACTTTGTAGGCGCCGTTTAGAAGATACCATACAGATTTTGTTACCGGAAATATATATATATATATATATATATAAATATCTATGAGTTCTTATGAGTTTTCCATGTTAAATTGGAACATTACGAACATTATAATAGTAAGATTTTTTATATCAAAATAAAAAATATTTTCAATTCATGCGTTATTTGACCAACTATTTTTCAAAATTTGGGATTTTTTTTCGATTAGTAAATAAGTTACCACGGTTAGCCTATATACAAAATTTCAACTTTCTAGCACAATTTTTACACTCGGAAATTACTGCCCCCCGTGCCCCCAAATAAAATTTTGAATTTTTCTTTTATTAATAATACACTTAATTATTCTAGAATCTAGAATATGAACTTTCTCCAAAGTTTTCTACCGGGCCTCCGAATTTGTTCAACCCCCCCTTTTTCAATTTTTGAATTTCTAATTTTTGCGAAATGTCAGCATAAAATACATTAATACACATGCAAAATTTCAACTTTCCATCTTTTACGAATTAAAAGTAATACAGCAAAAAAGGCTTACTTTTTTCCAGTTTTTCCAAAATTACGGGTTTCCAGGAAATTCAGGGAAAAATCCGGGGACGCCAAAAGTCTTAAAAAAAATTTCTCTACGAAACAGGCAATTTTCAAAAACATTGACGAAGCCGTTTTCGCGCTTCCATACAAAATTTACTACCAAACATATATAAGAATATAAGATCCCTAGAGTTTACCCCCGTCGCAATGCGACGTCCTTTTGTCGTGTATGATTTGAATCCAATAGAATAATTCGTAATTACATTTCATATTTAATTCTATTTTTAAATTGAAATAATAAATAAACTCGCCACACATATAAATTGACTAAAAAATATATTTTTTTTATCAAAATAAAAAATATTTTCAATTTATGCGTTATTTGACAAACTTTTTTTCAAAATTTGCGATTTTTTTTTTCGATTCGTAAATAAGTTACTAAGGTTAGCCTACATACAAAATTTCAATTTTCTAGCACAATTTTTACTTTCGGCAAATACTGCCCCCGTGCCCCCCAATAAAATTTTTAAATTTTGAATTTTTTTTTATTGATAATATACTTAGTTATTCTAGAATCCAGAATATGAACTTTCTCCAAAGTTCCCTAACGGGCCCCCGATTTTCTTCAACCCCCCCTTTTTTAATTTTTGAATTTCTAATTTTTGAGAAATGTCAGCATTGAATACCTTAATACACATGCAAAATTTCAACTTTCTATCGTTTACGACTTAAAAGTAATACAGCAAAAAAGGGATCACTTTTTTTCCAGTTTTTCCAAAATTACGGGTTTCCAGGAAATTCAGGGAAAAATCCGGGGACGCCAAAAGTCTTAGAATTTTTTTCTCTACAAAATAGGAAATTTTTAAAAAGATCGCCGGAGCCGTTTTCGCGCTGCTATACAAAATTCAGTACCAAACATATAAGAATATAAGAATATAAGAATATAAACATATAAGAATAGATTCAAACACCTGGGACATTATAATATATGATGATGTATATGTGCGCGAGTTTATTTATTATTTCAATTTAAACATAGAATTAAATATGAAATGTAATTACGAATTATTTTATTGGTTTCAAATCATACAAGCCAAAAAGACTTCGCTTTGCGACGGGGGTAAACGTTACTGGAATTTAAATTTTTACATGAAGTTCAAGCCACACATAAAAGACACGTCGCTTGCGACGGGGGTAAAAGCTAGTAATTTATAAATTTAGTATAATGCATAATTGTATACGGGGTGTCCTAGAAGTCGACTTGAATCCGGAAGTGTGAGGTCAAGTCATAACAGTTATCAGAAAAATATTTAAAAAAATCTAAGTTGATTATTTTAAAAATTATTGGCATATTAAAAAAATCTAGAAAATCTGCAACTCTGTGACAGTCCTTTCACTCCTATTGCTACAAATCCTAACTTTTTTTTTTAAATGTTGTTATGTAATCCTGAATAATGTTTCTGTAAACTGTTCCCTAAAATGTAAAGCCAACTTCTCCAGCTTGGAAGAAATTGCCACTTTTTGTCTAACCAAATATTCAAG
The DNA here is from genome assembly GCA_963678705.1 of Panorpa germanica. Classification (NCBI taxonomy): domain Eukaryota; kingdom Metazoa; phylum Arthropoda; class Insecta; order Mecoptera; family Panorpidae; genus Panorpa; species Panorpa germanica. The sequence continues at coordinate 301,131 of OY783219.1, read as the reverse complement.
ATTAATTCTTTGTCCAACTTTGAGTGGCTCTACTGAAAAAAAAAGTACTATGCGAGTTTTGCAAGTAACATTAAAATTTGGATTAAAATGCATTTAATAAGGATTCCAAAATGGTATGACACTTGCTAGAATATTTCTTAAATTTTGGACAATTTCGTCTTTTGCAAAGTAAACCAGATTTGAACCAATTTTTCTTACTAACTTAAAAATGATTATAGTGTAGCCAAAGCTTTCTAGTTTGAGTGAGACCAAAAGAGTCGTTTTACGAAGTGTGAGCGAGGCAGATAGTGACGCTAACATAACAGAGGCGGGAGAGTCGTTTTACGAAGTGTGAGCGAGGCAGATAGTGCCGCTAACATAACAGAGGCGGGAGAGTCGTTTTACGAAGTGTGAGCGAGGCAGATAGTGCCGCTAACATAACAGAGGCGGGAGAGTCGTTTTACGAAGTGTGAGCGAGGCAGATAGTGCCGCTAACATAACAGAGGCGGGAGAGTCGTTTTACGAAGTGTGAGCGAGGCAGATAGTGCCGCTAACATAACAGAGGCGGGAGAGTCGTTTTACGAAGTGTGAGCGAGGCAGATAGTGCCGCTAACATAACAGAGGCGGGAGAGTCGTTTTACGAAGTGTGAGCGAGGCAGATAGTGCCGCTAACATAACAGAGGCGGGAGAGTCGTTTTACGAAGTGTGAGCGAGGCAGATAGTGCCGCTAACATAACAGAGGCGGGAGAGTCGTTTTACGAAGGTTGAGCGAGACAGATAGTTTTATGGTCAAATGAGTCGATATTCGAAGAGTCGAAAAAGATTGTTATTATACCTAATATTATATTGTTATAACTAATTTATATAAACAATTTTTTCTAGTTAATTTAATAATGGTAATATTTTGAAGTCAGAGTATTAACCATTGTTAATACTCTTTTTTTATCGGTCATCATACTAGCTCAAATGGCTTAGTTCTCTTTAATCTTCTTGTCAGTTCATCAGTGTGCAGCAGGTGAAGCGCTTCCACGTTAATTTCTTCAGCTACTGTAGTTACTTTGAGATCCCTATATATATATATATATCGCTATTCCGGACATACCATGGTGCATTCACTGAATGTTCCTCAGAACTTCATTTTGGAAGGTGTGAATGCATATGATGTTGCATTTCTTAGTACAGCCCCATAGCTGGATTCCATATATCCAAACTGGATTCAATATTTGCTTATACAGCATTAGCTTGTTATGTATGGATAATGTGGATTTGCGTCCCATTAGCCAGTACATTTTCTTATATCTTATTCCCAGTTCATTTCTCTTTTTCTTTACTTGAGCCTTCCAACGAAGTTTATCATCTAATGTCATTCCTAGATACTTTGCTGTATTCGCATACGGAATAGCTTGGTCATTTATTAGTACCGGAATGTAATTAGTCCTTTTGTTGGTGAAATTAACACACACCAATTTCGTTTCGTTTAATGCAATCCTCCATTTCCTTGACCATGCACTTACGTTGTTCATGGCTTCTTGCACTTTTTTGGTTGCTTTTTGCACATCATTAGCTATCGCCATTATAGCCGTATCATCTGCACACGTTGCCATTATAGTGTCACTGTTTGTTGTAATGTCACTGGTGTATAGTGTATATAGGATGAGGCCTAGTACACTTCCCTGTGGAACTCTAGCGTTTATATTTTTAGTACTTGAGAAGAGAATTGATCTCTGAACAGCCTACTTTCTATAAATGACTTTATTCAGATTTTCAATGTTATAATATAAAAACATAAAAATAAAACAAAAATGGTTATATTAAATTATACATATTTTATTTAATAAATTCTTCATTACTTTTATATTCTTGCATCTTGTTGTAGACTCGTTATACATAATGGTTGTTTAAAACCATTAACCAATTTAAGGTAAAAATTTAAATAACAAATGAACGAGACACATAATCGTAATAACCCTATGCTACTCGATAGGTATAGATACTATTATAAAGAAGATATGGCGTAATTGTTTTAAAAATCGGATGAGGTGTACTCGAGATATAGTGGTGATTCAATTCAAAGAACTAGTTTCGAGATAAACACAAAACAAAAGAAAGTATATACTGCTGCGCTTAATTCAATTTGCTATAACTCAGGCAGTATTCAAACTTTCGAATTGGGTAAACTTTTAAATATTCTAAAAAATATACTTTCTAATTAATTTAAGAAAAATAAATTATTAAAAATTTTTAGGAAAATCTCAAAGCGTGCTTAAAAAGCCATGAGAATAATTATAATGATTCCATTCTTCTTTTTCGGCCCATTTCTTGCAAAATACTATCCAAACTGCGCCCTTTAGTTTCTGATAAATAAAATATTGTGAATATTAATCCAACAACCATGAATAATCCGAAGAACCAAAAACATCCGTGAAGACCAAATGTTTTAACCAGATCATTGAAAAACTGAAACATAACAAATACAAATATACTCGATACAATGTATTTTAAAATATCTGTTTAAATTAAACGGTTACCAAAATCGTTACGAAAGTACATGACCATGAAAAGATAACGCATATAGATGTTGCCATAGGTCTTATCTAAAATGGAGATACGAGTATGAATGTGAATATAAATTTAAAGTATGTTGACAAGAATACAGGGGCGGCCTTAGCCATTCCGAGGCCCCGGCAGCAGATCTTTGCAAGGCGCCGGGCGGCAGAACTTTGCGAGGCACTTGTTCTTTGTATAATTTATGTAAATTGTAAGTAAGAATTTTTGATGATAATTGACAAGAAATAAGATTTTATATTGGAAGTTTTATAATAGTTAAAAAGCACAAAGACGACAAATATTAATGATGATAAACTAAGGTGCATGAATGCCTTAAAAGATATACCGCAGTGATTCTAGTGCGATTTCTAAAGTGCGAGGTGTAAGATTCAAATTCATATATAGTAATTAATTTTTCTACTTAGGTTGTTGCGCGAAAATGCGAGACTCCTACAAGAGAGAGGCCCCGGGCGGTTGCCCTGCTTGCCATCCCCAAAGGCCGCCTCTGCAAGAATATCTTTAAACAAATGTTAGTAAACAATTTTTTTTAAATTCAGCACGCTCTATAAAGTTATGTGTACACAGACCAGCAAAGAAGTTATTTGACGGGGCATTTAACGTATACATGCATTGACCAGTATCGCAAGTATCGAATTCGTTGTATTTCTGTGAGTTATACAACTGTGTTAACTTATCAGTACCGCAGCAAGGGTATGTACTATGTTATCAGAACATTCGATAGAGTTGTATCGACCAGCAACTTTTAGAAGCTTGTCTATTTTTTACTATTACTTTCCTCTTCTGGTAACATACAGTAAGCACAACACGGTTTTCGTTCCTTTCTATTGCTCGTCTGCTGAATGCTAAAGTCAAACGATTATCCACTATTACGCACTGTGTGCATTACGCTTTTAATGAATTTATTTGAAACAAACCGCCAAATACTGTACTATAGGGTGTCCCAGAAGTCGACGTCAAGCCGGAAGTTGTCATAGGCCAGGTAATAACATTTATCAGAAAAATATTTAAAAAAAATTTCATTTGAATATTTTAAAAATTATTATTATTTATTTTTTTTTTTATTTTCCCTTTTAATTAATTTACAATCTGTCCGAGGACATTAAGTAAAATTGTATGACATAAATGACATGTGAGGTTGCCATCCATTGATGACTCCCCCTTACACCTTACCCCTTTATACTATGTACAATAACTGAGTTTAATTGATATTTTATTAGTACGATGACATTTTAATTTTAGTTTTCATTTGGGTTTAAATTCGCTAAGTCCTTGGGATCTGCTCTTTTCAGTCGTCTTATTGGCCTATGATGGAACAACTTCACTGCTGCTTCATTGGGATGATTCTGCAATCGAAGGTGGTACTTCCTACTGTAGCTTTGGATTTCCTCTTTGACCAGGGGCATTCGAAGATCTTTATGTACTAGCCAGTTAGGGACATATCTTGGGACATTTAGTATTTGTTTCAATATTTTGTTTTGGAAACGCTGGAGAATTTCTATGTTTGACATGCTAGCGCAGCCCCATAGTTGTATACCATAAGTCCATATTGGCCGAATTATTGTCTTGTATATTAGCAGTTTATTTTCCAGAGACACTTGCGATTTCCAGCCAAGGAGCCAATATAGTTCTCTTAAAAATTATTGGCATTTAAAAAATCGAGAAAATCTGTACCCTGTGACATTTTTTCACTCCTGTTGCTAAAAATCTTAACTTTTTTTAAAAAAAATTTGTTATGTAATCCTGAATAATGTTTCTGTAAACTCTTGCCTAAAATGTAAAGCCAACGGCTCCAGCTTGGAATAAATTGTCACATTTTGTCCAACCAAATATTCAAGATTAATTCTTTGTCCAACTTTGAGTGACTATACTGAAAAAAATGTACTATACAAGTTTGGCAAGTAACATTAAAAGATGGCGCATTTAATAAGGATTCCAAAATGGTATGACACTTGCTAGAATATTTTTTAAATTATAGACTATTTCTTCCTTTGCAAAGTAACTCAGTCTTGAACAAATTTTTCTTACTAACTTAAAAATGATTATAGTGTACGCAAGGCTTTCCTCAATTCCGTAACTTTATGATTCTAGTTTGAGTGAGACCGAGAGAGTCATTTTACGAAGTGTGAGCGAGACAGATAGTAACGCTAACGTAACATAGGCGCAAAGAGTCATTTTACGAAGTGTGAGCGAGACAGATAGTTTTATGATCGGATGAGTCGACATTCAAAGAGTCATAAAAGATAGTTACATTAATATGCATAACTAAAACGAGTGGCACGTATAATTAAAAAAAAAATTAATATTTGTAGCAACAGGACTGAAAAGACTGTCACAGGGTGCAGATTTTCTCGATTTTTTTAAAATGTTAATAATATTTAAAATATTCAACTTAGATTTTTTTAAATATTTTTCTGATAACTTTTAAATATTTTTCTTATGACCCACTTCCGGCTTGACGTCGACTTCTGGGACACCCTGTAAATGAACGCATGAGTATCAACAGATTCGATACGCTAACGCAATTCACTTACACACTTGTATGACTATTAAAGAATTCTTAATATGTTTTCCATGCAGATCTGTGATCGCATATCTAACTTCGGCAGCGGTCACGTTATTCGTTTTCGGTTTTGTTCGAATGGGTTCGAACGTTACTTTGTTCTCACTCTGTTCAATGTATAGTTTCAGTCTGTTTTTTCTTCAGTACAGAGTGTTTTGTGTTTTCTATTGGTTACATACATACATATCACGTTTGCACAATACGTATTGCATACGTATCATCACAACTGTGTACGTACATAACACATCGCTCAATATGTCCGTTGTATTTTATTATTATTATATGATAGCAGCATATTATTTATTTATTATTTTGCTTATCATTTATTTTAATATTTTTGATATGTCATCCTTAAAGCATATAGATATGGAGTGTGAATAGCCTATGTTTCCAAAAGATTAAAAGTGTGTCCAAAATGTGTGCGAGAGAGAAAGGTATATGTTCCTATTTGTTCTCTATGCGCATGCGTCGAAAGTGACAGCTGTCTAGATATAATAAATATTAATATCCTATTAAGATATCATAAATATTAAATGTGTAAAGAAATTATATTTCTTTAGTTGGTACAAAGTTCGTCTGTCGGTAAAACAGTGACCGTTCATTGAAAACATATACTCATGAGTCATAGATGTTGCTGTAAGGATAACGGCCAACACATTTGATATTTGGAGTAGACAGAACACACGTTTTTAGTTATATTTATATATAGTTTGTTTATATTTATACATATCTACAATATTCTACATCAATATAATGTCATATTTATCAATTGTCACGTGTTATATCTAGACAGCTTTGACTTGACAAATGTCATTTTCGATGCATGCTCATAGAGAACAAATAGGAATATATACCTATCTCTCTCGCACACATTTTGTACACACTTTAAGGTCCAGCATTCTCTCTCCACATATATATGCTCTAGGATGTCACCCTACGAACTTATTGAGTGATGTACTAGATGCATCCGTAAAACAGAATAAAATGTATTTAACGTTTATTTAACATAAGAAAGTTTACTTGTTGTATATTGTACAAAAAAAATATGATTTACTTTGATATAACCCAGTAAACAATTTGGTGAAGTGCCCTATTTGGTGAAGTTCGAGTCACTCGTACAATTCTATTCTAACGCTTTACAAGTTCTCTACCTGTCACAGATTTTGTGTTAGTTGTTAGAATTTTTTCCAACAATTTTTTTAATCTTTCTTTTTCCAACATCATTCATTAAGTATTTCTGTTTCTTTCCCACATGGATATATTTTTTTTAAGTTCACTTTCATCTCATTTATTCCATAGTGAGAGAGAAACGAGATGCGGTTAGACAAGTAAAATATATTTTTCACCGTTACACTTGTATACTTGTATAGTATTTTGTTCAGTACAGTATGTTTAAAGTATATGCTATCCTTTTTCAACAAATATTTCTTTAATGGTAATAGACAGACGCTATCTCCCTCAATCCCCGAATATAATGTATATAAACGAAGATAGTATCTAGCGATGGTAAGACAGAGGTTTTAAACCTAACGCAGACCTGCCGATCGTGGATTTTTGAATCACCAAAACAATGTAAAAAACTAATATAACGAGTATTGTTCAAGATGAATAATATTCATTAAAAAAATCACGATCCGTACTAAAGATTACATCTATTTATTTTTTCATTTAAATATTTATATTTTGCAGACTCTAAAAAGTAGAATTCCATTAAGTTTTATACCCCTGCTAGTGTCAAGTTTATAACTCCAGTCATAAATCATAAACCGACTCCGCTTTTAATTCAGCAGTGAACCGTCGTTGCGATCTCTGTAGGTCATAAAAAGGGCATTTCTTATGAACGACTGAATAGAAAACGAACACGTTCCAGACAAAAAACTCATGATATGTAATAGAAATTAAGTAGAATTTACTCCAAAATGTTTACTGGGAAATTTTTAATATAAAAAATGTTTTCTCATGTAAATTAAATTCTTTAGGCTAGATTATATATTATTGCACATTAAGCTTCAATTTATTTTAAATTTCGGTAAATAATAAAAAAAATGATCTTTAAAAATCAAAATCATGAGTGCAATATTCTGAAACATGAAATTTTCATTTTCATAATATTTCCATGTTTTACGTTTATCGAGCTAAAACTGTACTATAAAATATTATCCAAGCCCAACACGAATTCTCAAAGTGATGAAAGTACATAACTATATTATCTAGAATGATTATCTTTGGTATTCCCATAAAAACTATACTAACATCGATAATCGATAATCTTGTAAAATTGCTATTCCGAAACTAATACAAGGTTCTGACCGTGATGAATTATAGACTTCTGTTGTATATTTACATTTTATCTGGTAAACCTTGTATTTACCTTTGGTGAAAATATTTCTGAAATTAAAACAAATGGTATAGGTCCAATTCCTAAAGCGATTGTGAATTCAAAAAGAGACAGTGCAGTAACTGGTATCCATCTAAAGGACAAGACGTCAATATCTTTAGATTTTATGAAGCTGTATGCTCCTAGAATCTGGAGTGCGGTACTTGTCCCACTGAAGGATGTTATTAGAAGAACCTAAAGAGAACTATTTTATAGAAATCTGTAAGGGAAGTCTAAAGAGAGAAGAGGAGTTAGAGGAAAGAGAAAGTATTGGAGGTATTAGAAAGAGAGGACATGCAGGATATGGGAAGACGAGGAAATAGGTGTAAGGGAAGTTGAAAACTGGATGAATTATGGAGGGACTGGTACTAAAAGAGAAGGAATGAAGAAGATGGGTGGAGGAAAGATGAAGGAGACGGAAATAGAAGGTCAAAGAACATATTAATTAAAAAGAATGTTTGTTTGTAACGATGTTTAGTTCCAACTTACTTTTCTGCCATACCTTTCAACGCACACAGTTGCTACGCAAGCTCCAAGTGTTAGTATCACCCCAATAATGATAGCAGACACGTTTGGGTCGAAGGAACTTCCAGATTCTTCAAATATAAAGGCTGCATAATTTAGTACACCGAACTGTCCGCTTAAAGCTTGAAAGCTCAGTAGTGATAACCCTATAAGAAATCCTTTAAGGGCAACTCCATTTGCTAAAAATAAGTAAATATTTACTTTTACATTTTATAATTTAATTTGGTCATTCCATGTCAAAGTTTTGTAATAGATTTCACTCACTAAAATCAGACAATGTTAAATGTTCTCTCTTATCTCTTGTTTTGTTCTCCGTGGTGCTCTCAGATAGTAAAGTTAACTCTGCGATATTTCTTCTGATTTCTTCATTTATTAATTCGACGTTATTTCCGGCTCCTCGTAACCACTTTAAAGAAGTAACGGCTTCCTGAAGTGTGTGTGAATATATTACAGTATTTTGAAGCAAAATCAATCTACCCGCTAAACACAGATATGTATATTAAGGGATTATTTAACATAAAACAGTTTACTTCTTACATAAAAAATTTCAGAAACATTAATTAAACAAAAGTAGCTAAAGTGTAGAAGAAATCTTGCAAGGTAAGAATAAATTAAGAATATGGATGGTGGGAGTAAGAAAAAAGAGAAAAGAGAAGGAGAAGAACAGGGGAGAGAAACTCTGAGAAGAAAGGATGATGGAAGTGGCGAAATGTGAAGAAGACAGAGGAGACTTAGGGAAGGATTCAAAGGAGAAGAGCTAGTTTAAGTGTTGTTTATAAGTTTGGATTTTATTTTTCATCTTGTTAGAATAAAGTAAAAATATTATAATCCACATTCCAAAATGATCTGGATCTTTATTAAATTGCGTTCTCACAAGGAGGGTTGAGATGAACGATCAATTATGAAAAAAAAAAAGAATATAATTTGAACATGTTGGTGTTTATACGTTTCAACAACATCGAAACCACTGTAAAATGAAGTTAGCAAATAATGAATATCACATGCGGCTCTATAGAAAAGTTTGACTGTGCTTTATTGAAAAGTAGTCTTCAATTAGTAATTCATCAACTCAATTGAATTGAGCTATATTTTGTAAATAAACCTAATAATGAATAGGAAATGAATCATTAAATGTACAAGTCTAACAAAGTTGCGTACACTGATTTATATCAATAATTGGGATAGTGGAATAGTTTTATTTTAAATAAACCAGTACCCAGAATTTGTACAATATCTATCATATTATAGGTATTTGCAGTTTTATTAATGAATTCTTTAAGTTGAAACAACAAGACACACGATTTAAAGAATAGCTATCATTTTCAGAACATATTGCATTGCGAATAGTACCTACTAAACACAGTTAAATGCTTTTAAAGTAGTTGTTCACTGAATGCATTAATACATAATTTTAACAAAACTTGGCTTAATTTTTCTTGAAAAAAATAAAAATCATATGAACCTAATTATTTTAAAATTGAAATCACTTCTTGTGTAAAAAACAAAAGCAAAACTTTGTAATATTGGCACGGGCATATAAATTACGGTAGACAATACAAGGAAGATATAAATTTTTATAAGATTTTGTTTATATGCCGAACGTAATTCCTTCATGAAAATTTAATATAAAAATCGTAGTGACATATGAAAATTATTGACCACGTCGTTATTTAATTTCAATTAACTCGAGAGATGAAGGGATCGAATGATGTGGCAACAGCGCTTTCATTTTGCAATGAAACAAGCGCACAATGAAACACGCTGTACTACTGAATGCAAACAAATTGTGCAGTCACATCTATATTACTAAGAATTTCCGGGGTTGCTGAAGCAATTAAGTTTCCGAATGGTAAACTGAAGGAGCTACCTGAGATTCGCATCAACTTTCTTATACAACTTATAATTGCAATCATGAGAATTAATTTTATTCCCCCTCATTGGAAGGTGGCGCAAGTCATGATGATTCTTAAACCGAAAAAAATGGCAGAAGAAACGAAATCATACGGGCCTTTAGATAAAGTTCTAATAGGCCTTCATATCAGTCTCCTTCCGATAACCGCCAAGATGTTCGAATCGCTGTAGCTTTCGAGGATGCTTTCGAAGATTGAGAAAACAACATAATTCCAGATCATCAGTTTAACTTCAGGTATAAACTATTGAGCAGGTTTACAGGATAGTTATTAAAATTCATCAGATTTTAAAAAAGAAATTTGTTTTGCTCGGCAGTCTTCATAGATTTTTCACAGGCGTATGACCGTGTGTGGCATGAAAAACTTATTTGTAAAATCAAACACAAACTTCCCACCTCATATAGTATATTAAGTCATATATTAGAAAAAGATACTTTATGGTTAGACATGAGGATGAAATAACAAACATCCGTCAAATTCTCCTCTAATATTGAAATAATCTAAAGATTCCAATCTAAAATACTAAGGATTGCCACGAATAGACCACAGTTTGTACCTAATAATACAATACATCGGGATCGGGAAATACTGAGGAATTAATGAAGAAATTCTGCTTAGAGCTAAAGCCTAAAAGGAGAGAATATTTGAACATCCAAACACTTTGGCCAGCTGTCAAATGTCCAATAGTTCGGTAGTATATAGACTAAAAAGAAATTACCTCAGGACGTATTAACTAATCAGATTCTACGGTCTATTGCAATGGAGGGATGAGGCGATGGGCACAACTCGATCAAGACACTTCCACTTTACATACTCATCAATGAATGTTCTCTAAACAGGACAGATTGCAATAATCTCTTGAAGTCAAATAAACAAAAACATAATACATATTTTAATCATCGTCATAATTAAAAAATATTACCCTTCACATACTCGTAAGTAGCACACTTTGGTATGGGTATTAACATTTAGTAGCCACTACTTGCAATGCGGAAACTATGCAATAACATCTTAAAGAACAGCTCTGTTTAAAAATCACTAGAGATATTACATCAACTTTCCCACAGCGAGCTAAATATCTAGGCGTTTCCGGTAAGAATAACATCGACACCAAGTAGACAACCGGAACTGTGATCATAACATACGACAATAAGATACCAATGCGTACACGAAGACAATTCCTGCATTCATAGACAATATAAGGATGGACCCAAGGCGTCCTCGAACCTTGTTGTAAAGAAACATTTCTTGTTTGTAAAATAGCACATTTTTATTTTTTATAGCAGAGAAATAAGAAATATATTTCAAAAGCATATTTATTCTATTATTATCCTATATTATAATGTTCCAAGTGTTTATTTATATTCTTATATGTTTATATGTTTATGTGTTTATATGTTTGGTTCGAATTTTGTATGGCATCTCGAAAACGGCTGCAGGGAAGTTTTTGAAAATTTCCTATTTCGTAGAGAAAAAAATTCTAAGACTTTTGGCTTCCCCGGATTCTTCCCTGAATTTCCTGGAAACCCGTAATTTTGGAAAAACTGGAAAAAAAGTGAGCCCTATTTTGCTGTATTACTTTCAATTCGTAAAAGATAGAAAGTTGAAATTTTGCATGTGTATTAAGGTATACAATGCTGACATTTCTCAAAAATTAGAAATTCAAAAACTGAAAAAGGGGGGGTTAAAGAAATTCGGGGGCCCGGTAGGGAACATTGGAGAAAGTTTATATTCTGGATTCTAGAATAATTAAGTATATTATTAATAAAAAAAAAATCAAAATTTTAAAATTTTATTGGGGGGACGGGGGCAGTATTTGCCGAGAGTAAAAATTGTGCTAGAAAGTTGAAATTTTGTACATTGGCTAACCTTGATAACTTATTTACGAATCGAAAAAAAAAATTCCAAATTTTGAAAAAAAGTTAGTCAAATAACGCATAAATTGAAAATATTTTTTATTTTGATAAAAAAAATATATTTTTTTAGTCAATTTATATGTGTCAATGTATATGTGCGAGTTTATTTATTATTTCAATTTAAAAATAGAACAGTTAAATATGAAATGTAATTACGAATTATTTTATTGGATTCAAATGATACACGCCAAAAAGACGCTTTACGACGGGGGTAAACTCTGGTGGAATTAAAATTTTTACATGAAGTTCAACATACAAAAGACAGACGTCGCTTGCGACGGGGGTAAAAGCTAGTATATATATATTCATGTACAAGAAGTTCATGATCGTTTATTTATACTGGTATTTACTTATTGTCAGACCGGCAGATAGAGACTGGAACGAAGTCAAGAGTCGACGGGTCGTAAATAAGTTTGAACCGTTTTATAAAAACAAAACACTTATTTAATGTAATACTTTATTTCGCCTTGTATTTGTATATAATAATCAATAAGAATATATGAATATAAGTTGGTAATGGACAAATGTTTGAGAGGAGGTAGTCCTGTCAGGAATGTGGTTTAGTATTGTTTGGATTTGTAAGAAATATAAACCATTGTAGGTAGTTGGATTAAGTAGGTTAGATAGAATGATATATGTTAGGTATCAGGATGAAGGATGTTAGTTCGATTAATAGCTCTAAGATAACGCTCCGACGTTCAACGGAAAGGATCACGATTTCATTAATTATGAAATTCGATTGTATTTTTTTATCTCTATCTGCGTCAGCGGTGGCTATATATTATAGAAAACAAATAGTAAATTATAATTATCAGGATCGCAAAAACTAGATTAAAAATTGTAATAGGATAAATTATACCGTAAAACTTCAAGGGATTGGCAGAAAATTGCGCCATATACTACCGAATTTTCTTTTTTGTGTATACAAATGTTATTTCTTATTTATTTAATTTTTATATTTATTTTATTTAAATTTAATAAGCTATTAACTGATATTTAAGAATAAGAATCCAGCTGTGCAAATAAGAGTGTGCATTGTATTTCCGAGCGAATGATCTTAATAACCCCAAAAAATGACTGTAGAATAGATAATCCCGCTAAATATGGGGTCCGTGATTTTTTTACGTAAAAAAATGAGTCAACAGCAACAGTGCATATTTCACAAGTGTTCAAAATATTTCATATTAATTTCGATTAGTTACTCGATTATTAAGTACATAAAATCTAAAAACTTTATATGCACTGTACCTGTCTTCGGCAATTTCCGCTACATATAATGGTACAATTAGAAATGTTCCTCCTGATCCTATACCAGCAAAAACTCTAGCGACGAATATTTGGATGGAGTTTCTTGCCGTTATTATACATATCCTGTTTATCTATGAAAGAATTCAATAATTCAAGAATTTACATAGTAGAATTTTGCAGTCTTTATATTCTATTTATATCTGATATTTACCAAATAAGGAATTGCAAGTAGGCAAGCTGTTATTTTTCTGCCAATTTTATCAACTAGATACTTGAAAATAAAGCAGCCCAAAATTGCTCCCAAGCAGAGAAGAGCACCAACTAAAGATCCATCTTCTGATGTCAACGGGATCTGCAATGGGGATTTCGTAGGAGATTGAAGAACCGGTAGGCTAGGCGAAGGCCATCCAGCTACAGTGCCATACGTTATTGTGCTTAAATTAACTGCAACAAAATTTAAATTAAATTTTCAAGGTGAAAATGTACATAAAATTGCGCACCTCACTTTTTCCACTTGTTTCAACTCCTTTCATCAACTTCCTTTCTCTCTATACGATAAGCGGCACTTATTTTCCTGAGCTACATTTTTTATAGCAACATTCTTATTTAAAAAATAATGAAAACATAGATCATTTCTATTTGAAATAAACACTACCTCAAACTGAAATCAGTGCTCCAACAACTCAATTCCTGTTGTTTAGGAGTTGGTTGAAGTTGGAAAATTTTTAGGAAACACATTCTCTGATAGGTATGCTATACTTTGAAAAATAAATTAGAGTTTTATCGTAATTTCTTCACTTTACTCAGTCCTCAAAACACATACGCTATATTATAAATTTTAAATTAATGTAGACTCTTATAATTAGTCCATTTACAACTATAGCTTATATAGGAAGAAATAGGAATGATATAGAAATACAGCTTATATAGGGTTTTCCAATAGGGGCGGAACGACATGCATTTGCCATGCATGTTCCTTGGTTAGAAACTGTGCTGGATGTCTTCTTCTGTGGACTCCTTCATAACGCGTATCGTTTTTTCTTTACAGCTGCAATGGTCCGAACTCTAATTCTTTTTAATGCAGATTTTATCTTTGAGAATAGATAACAGTCGCATGGTGTCAACTCAAGCGAATAAACTAGATCTATTAAGCTAGAAACTTATATTTTACTAGAAAAGTTTTCAATTGTGAAAATTTTTGCACAAGAAAGAAATCCATGCGAAACGAAGAATCACAAATTATTATATACAAAAAAGTGTTGTACAAAATTTATAGATCTATAAAAAATGCACATATTATCATCTATCACTTTTATTTGTACGGCTAACAGTTTCCGAGAAAAAAGTGAAATTTTCTCATGGTTTTGTGATTGTCATGTATTTCTCGAAAACGTTTAGCCGTACGAGGAAAAGTCATAGGTGATAATATATGTATTTTTAAGAGATCTACAACTTTTGCATAAAATTAATATTTCGCAAGATGAATAAATCAAATATTTTTTCCCGAATTTTTTTGATTTTCAAGGTTCTTGGGGATGGGCTATCTGTTAAAACTATTTTTATCCAATAACACCAAATGGGAAGATATTGCAATAAAAATTCGCAAAAAAAAATCACCTAGAGTAAGTAAGGGTCACTCTCTATTCATATATAATAATATTAAATCACTAGCATAGAAAATTATTATTTACAGTTAAAAAAGTGAACTTTCTTTAACTTTTCATACCGCACCGATATTTCAGCAAGAACCCAAGGATATCAATAATGTTATAATTTCTTCTTTATAAAATAGATAAATTACAAACACATTTTCGATGCACGTAAAATAAAAATTTCAAAAAATATTTCCATTAAGATGTTTACCAATAATTGCTGCAATGTACTGATTTTTAACTATGTTCATTTTTCTAAATGCACTAAGTTTGAACACGCAAAATCTTTAATTCACATTTACTTTACGATATTACTGGAGTATTTCAAATACTGTACGCGTAATGTGTCTCTAATATCGCACAACAACTGTTAAGGAAGAAGAATATATGATAATAGATAAAAGAATTAACTTTTTAACAAAACTAAAACGATAAACTTTGACATTGTCTGGTTGGTGTAATAAATCAATCTCTTTGTATACCTTTTTATTAACTTATTATTTGCTTAAAATGTTTTATTTAAGCAGTTAAATGATAAATGTGATTATATTAACAAGTGAAATTCGGGACATTATGGGGAGTCAAACCAAATCAGATTTTTTTAAACTCTTAATTTGTTTGTAATTCTTATAAAGCCGCAATGAGTAGGAGGGTGACGATGTTATACGGAGAAGATTACGCATGTGATCATAAGACTCGCTGGAGCCACAATTAATGCAGATCTTGGCGCTAGTGGAAAAGTGAGAAACTCGATTTAAGGAATTTTTTTGTTAACTGGTCTCGCATTGCGACAGAATTAATGTGACGTCAATATTAGTACACAAAGCCGGATTAACTTTTTGGAGGCCTAGTGTAAACGGTAATTATAAATATCAGGTTAAATTGTAAGTATCTATTCACTTCGTTGCAATTGGCATCTCGCAAAATCAATTGTATATATGTGGGATATTTTTTAAGATTAGTTTTAAGTTTAAATATAATTAGTTTTAAGAAAAAATAATTTTAAGGAACACTGTAGAATAGGTTAAAATCTTTGCTAAGATCGGGATATATTTGAATGCTTTAAAAGAATGACTTGTAGACCCCTCTAAGTCGTTCGCTGGCAGCATGCATAGCGAACGCCAAGGGGAACGCATCAGAATGCGTTCGCTGGCTAAAAGAGCTGACACGTAGGGCGCGGCTCAGACAGAGATTGATTCTAAAAATGGCGACAAGAGATGAGATGTACATAGTTTGTACGGCGATGTTATTTTTGTGAGTTTAAGTAATATTAACGAGTGTTATTATTATTTGTGAATTAAATCCAGTTTAACTTTATTATTGTGTGTAATATTTGTTATTGTTGTCAGCGTAAATAGTTAGAGTTAAGCATACAAATGTAATGTTAATTACTAGGGTGTATTTATCATTGTAAAATCATTGTGTTTGTTAACTATGAACTATCGAAACTGCGTATTACGTAATAACACGCAAAACATTGTAAAAGGACTCTAAATCTAAGTATTGTATTTTAATCAAGTGTTATTATCTTTGTGAACTTTATTTTGATTAATTCGCTTTATTGAAATGTATTGTATAACTGCGTGAAATTATTAAATGAACTACTATTATTCAAGATATGTGTTTACTCGTCTAAAATAAACTATATTGTTATTTTGCACCACATTTGAGGATTCAACTTTAATTGTTACTTGCAAAACTACTACTTGGAGGCTCGTCCGGGATTGATAATATTACACTAAAATTGTAGAAATTACACTACAAATTGGAGTCTAAACCGGGATGGTTTTAGATTCTACACCACATATATATTTATATATATATATATATATATATATATATATATATATATATATATATATATATATATGTGGAAACGAGAGTACCATGCCAATCCTGATGTGGAAAACAAGAACTATCCAACTTCTTATGTGGAAAACAATAACCAATGCACTAATCTGATGTGGAATCAAGGTACTCTTATTTAATTTAGGGCAAATGTCAATTCAATTAATATTCAACTATGTAATATCTTAGTTGGTTTGTCAGGATGATAAAGAATCACATAATTGGTTTAATACATTTATTGAATAAAATAATAACGATGATAATAATAATGATAATAATAATGCTAATAATAATGCTAATAATACAATAAGGTTACAATATAAACGTTGGTGTTTACTTTACAAATACAGAACAATGAATGCATGCACAACCTTAAGTTCTAGTTAATATATACTCAGTCCTACATTAGTTTTCAGCTTGACTTAAAAAGGTTTGTTTTTATTACTTCCAAGAATACGCTTGGTTAATTTCAGTAAACACATCCCTTACGTATTCAGTCACTATTTTAAAGTTTCACACAATATAATTGCTTCGACCTTTCACTTGGTTTCTATTTAAAACATACCCTCATTAATCACATTCTTTATGAGTTTCCTAGAACGGGTGTCATAGTTATGAGTTCTTTGTTTGCTTGATTTATTTGTTCTTTCCACACGGCCGTCCGACTTCTCTTTGGCCCCTAAAGACGATACGTCACTGCGGTCATCTGGTTGCGGTTCGGCACCTGACACAACATCTACAGTTTCAGAATCGCTGTCGTCTGAGAACATGCCCCATGGCTTCATGTGATTGGCACTGGAGTGTGTATTAGAAGAACCTTCCCCTTCACCGATACGTCTTACCCTATAGCGTTCATTTGGGTCAACTCCTGTAATTTGATACGGTCCTAAGTATTTATTATGCAATTTCAACCCAGTACCAAACTGAGTTCTTTTTACAGCTACAACGTCTCCGATTTTGTATGTCCTAGCTGGTTTCCTATTTCTATTGAAATTCTTGCGATTCTCTTCCTGTGTTTTTAATATTTGTTTCTTGGCGTTAACACGTAACTCTTGCAAGTCATCCTCTCGCATTTCTCGATTAACTTCTTCTAACAGCTGATAGATATGCATCTCATCTTCTGTTTTCATTGTGACACCTGTTAACAACTTGAAAGGTGTAGTATTTATGCTGCGCTGATAAGTTTTGTTTAATGCTTGCGGTACTCGTCCCACGTATTTATACCATTCCAGTGATTTATTTATAGAAAGCTTGGCCAACACTGGTATAATAGTCCCGATTACGCGTTCCACCTGTCCATTTCCTCGAGGTACGCCTGTAGTAATCTTGACATGTTCAATATTTCTAATCTTGCAGTAATCTTCAAATTCTTCTGAAGTAAATGATGTTCCTCGGTCACTTACAATACGATACGGGTCGCCAAATACTTCAAACTGGGTTTTCAACTTTGTAATAACTTCAGTACTGGTCAATGACTTGACCAGATAGAGCCATACAAACTTCGTAAAGGCGTCCACCACTACCAGTATGTGTTTATACTGCTTACTTGTAGCTTGTAGAGGTCCTACGTGGTCTACGTGGTATGTTTGGAATGGTACTTCATATTTTTCAATAGGATGTAACAACCCTTCCTGCTTTCCCATTTTTCGGTCTGCTACTATGCACGTTATGCAGTTTTCAATATGCCTAGTTATTTTCTTGTCCACGTTTGGAATGTAATAATCGGCATCAATTGATTCTTTTGTTTTCTTTAGCTTATAATGTCCAATATCATGAGCTTTTCTTATGATTTCACCTTCCATAGACTTCGGTATCACGATTCGTCTTCTGTCTGTACCTGGATCTTCATAATAAACCAATTCATTTACCATAACGTAGTTGTCATACTTTTGCGTTTTTAACAGGGTCTTAACTTATTGTAATTTCTCGTCCTGTTGCTGAGCTGCTATCATTCGGTTTAGTAGATTGCTGTCTACCGTCATTACGGCGTTCCTACTTAATGCATCGACGTGCGTCATTAACTTTCCTGGACGGTGTTCGATTGTGTAATTATACTCACTTAACAACAATATCCACCTTGCCACTCTCGTCGATAAATCACGTTTATTTATAGTCATTTGAAAAGCGGCACAGTCCGTAATTATTTTAAATTTTAAACCTAACAGGTATACTCTAAACTTTTTTAATGATTCGATTACTGCTAGAATTTCCAATTCGTAGCTACTATAATTCTGTTCATGCTGATTGGTTTTTCTACTCATATAATAAACTGGATGTAATTTATTGTCAGAGTCTTTTTGCAACAAAATTCCGCCGTAACCACTTGCTAGCATCACAATGAAGTTCTGTTTCGGCTTCATGTCTGTATATCGATAACACCGGGTTTTCACACAGTTTTTGCTTTAACATGTTAAACGATATACGCTGTTGATCACTGAACACAAAATTACTCTCTTTACGTAATAAGTCACTTAGTGGTTTTGCGATGTTACTATAGTCTTTTATAAACTTTCTGAAATAACCTGTGAGCCCCAAAAAACTTTGTATGTCCGTCACTGTTTTCGGTTCAGGATACTTCATTACACTTTTTATTTTTGTTGGCGATGGCATAATCATATTGTTTGTAATTATATGCCCTAAATACTCTACACTTTCTTGCAAAAATTGACACTTTTTCCATTTTAATTTTAAACCAAACTCACTTGCTTGTTTAAAAACTAAAGTTAAATTATTTACTGCTTCCAGTTCGTCTTTTGCCGGTAGAATTAAATCGTCTATATAAACCAACAAAATACCTCCACTTATTAATTTATTAAACACGGTGTTTATAAATCTTTGGAAAATCGCTGGACTGTTACAAAATCCAAACGGAAGTCTCTTGAAGACATATTGTGATTTTCCCGTGACGAATGCAGTGTACTTTTGACTGTCTTGATGTATCGGAACGTGGAAAAATCCATTTTCTAAATCTAGTGTGGTGAAAAGCTTGGCGTCTCGTAGCTTGTCGAGTTGTTCCTGTATCACAGGCAAAGGATAACGGTCTTTTACTACCCTCTTGTTTAACTTGCGGTAGTCTATACAAAGTCGACTGCTACCATCTTTCTTTTTCACTAGCACGACTGGACTCGCGTACTCCGATGCTCATTGTTCGATAATACCGTCGTTCAACCAGGTTTGTACATGCTTCTCAACTTCTTCCTGTTCGCAGTAAGCCATACGTCGCGGATTTTGATAAACAGGAACCTCTTCGGTCATGTATATTTTCGCTTCTACTTCAGTAACCCTTGTTACTTTTGGTTCATAGGTTTCAACAAGTTCCTTAATTTTAGCCCTGACATCTGGACTAATATTATTACCCATGACGATTTCGTCGTCGACTACACATAATATTTTATTCTGTTCACTTTCCTCGTACTTTTTTCGCATGGTAATACCGTCTACACTTATTGTGGTTTCTACTTAATCTAGCAGAGGTTTACCGATTAAGACACTATGTCTAGTTGTACTTGATGGAACTATTAAAAAGTTAGTATAGTACTGTTCATTGTCTACTTTTACTTGAGCACTAAATTCACCCAAAACTTTGATTTGAAATCCTCCGATTCCAGTCAATACAGTATTGTTTTCACGCACAACCACACTGCTGTTTAATTTAAAGTAGTCGTCAGCTCTAATCAAATTCTGATCACTTCCGGTGTCAATCAGACATTTAAAACTGATACTGTCTATACTCATGTCTTTTGTCATATCGCATGTTTTATTTGTGTTCACTAACAAAGTATCACCCGTTTTATTCGCGGTACAATTTCTCGAAATATGTCCCTCTTCATGACATTTGAAACACCTTATTTTACTTTCACTTTTAATGTTTTTCTCACTTGGTTCGAATCTTTTAGTCCTACTGTCTTGGTTGCTTTTTCGGCTCACGTTTGCCTTGTGTCCGGTTTTATTACAATTAAAACATTTTATCGCGTTTAAGTCTTTTGGTCTGTCTTTACGTACACTAAAATTATTCCTTTCTTGCACTTGCAATAGTGTCGAATCATACCGTTTTACTTTTAACAACAAATCAGGCACTGTTTTAAAGTCACACATTGATAACACACTTATCAAGTCTTTGTTGTTTAGTTCGGCTATTATGTACTTTATCACGGCCTTTTCACTAATATTATCACTCTTACTAGCGATCGCTTTCACCGAGTATACATAATCTTCTATTGCTTCGTTTTTTTCTCGTTGTCTCTTCATTAGTTCCATGTGTACGTCAGATTCATCGTACTCCACTGGGAAATTTCTGATTAACTCGTATTTGAACGTCGTCCAATCCTTGACTACGTTCAAACTAGCATCGAACCAGTTTTTCGCGGCACACTGCAGCTTGTTGACACCTTGGTGAAGCTTCACTTTATCACTCCATCCATAAATGTCTGCTACTTCCTCCAATTTTCGCACCCAAGCTGTAGTTGTCAATACCGTGGTTGCTGGATTAAACACAGGTATGCATTCCAGGTTCTGTGTCGGCATAAATCCATGGTGATTCATTTTCTGTTCCTGTATTGTACTGTTCCTGATACTCAACTGCAATAGTTCTGTTCTAAGCCTCGTCAGCTCTGCTTGTACTCCCAACCAACTATCTTCATTAGATGTTGAGTTACCTGAGCGATGTTTACGTTATATGCCATTTTCAATTTTCTCCTCGTAAAACAGTTTACACACTTTTCTGATACAATTCACTTGCTAGTCCTATTATAAAGTCCGTCTTATAAATTCTCGACTATTCCGCTAATGAACTATCACTTGAAAGCACTGTTTGTAGAAAACTATCTTGTATTATTCTTCTCTGTATTATTCACTTGTGTATAACTCGTAGATAACTAATCCGCACTTAGTTCAATTCGCTATAAGTTACTAATCCGCACTTCTGATGTGGAAACGAGAGTACCATGCCAATCCTGATGTGGAAAACAAGAACTATCCAACTTCTTATGTGGAAAACAATAACCAATCCACTAATCTGATGTGGAATCAAGGTACTCTTATTTAATTTAGGGCAAATGTCAATTCAATTAATATTCAACTATGTAATATCTTAGTTGGTTTGTCAGGATGATAAAGAATCACATAATTGGTTTAATACATTTATTGAATAAAATAATAACGATGATAATAATAATGATAATAATAATGCTAATAATAACGCTAATAATACAATAAGGTTACAATATAAACGTTGGTGTTTACTTTACAAATACAGAACAATGAATGCATGCACAACCTTAAGTTCTAGTTAATATATACTCAGTCCTACATTAGTTTTCAGCTTGACTTAAAAAGGTTTGTTTTTATTACTTCCAAGAATACGCTTGGTTAATTTCAGTAAACACATCCCTTACGTATTCAGTCACTGGTTTAAAGTTTCACACAATATAATTGCTTCGACCTTTCACTTGGTTTCTATTTAAAACATACCCTCATTAATCACATTCTTTATGAGTTTCCTAGAACGGGTGTCATAGTTATGAGTTCTTTGTTTGCTTGATTTATTTGTTCTTTCCACATATATATATATACTATAGTAACAATTTCCTTCGACATTGTCATCTATATCCTGCGACATGATTAATACAGTCATGACAAACACAATTGTGTTGAAAATAATAAATAGTATACATCTGTGTCGTTTTCCGCTCTCTCCGAACCTTCGGCTATGATCTCGTATACACAAGGAGAACTGCATACGTTCGTATAATTTGCGTGCGAACAAGTCGGGTTACATAAACGGGGAAAAATGCGAATTCTGTAGCAAAAGGAATCATATGAACATATTTACACGGCAATTTTAATTCCGCGCGTGTTAATATTATTAAAACCGCGAGGAAAAAACTGCGCAGCATTATTCCTCAGTCTGACTTGAGAAAAAAAGTACTATAATGAAAGATTTAATAGTTCTTGCTAAAAAGCTATATATACATCTTAAATATATTGGTCTTTCACCAATAATTATAAATAAATCGTATGATTAAGATTTGGTATTTGGTGAAATGTAAGCTAAAATGTAAATGTAAATCTAAAGTTCAATCTAGGACGTTCTAATTTTCTAGCCTAACCCTTTCTAAACAATTATTTTAGTTTTTCTAGAGCTAAGGAAAAGTAGTAGGTCTTCTGTCGCCCATTCCTTTAGTTGAATGTAGAATTTCTTTTTTGGATTTGTTTACTGCTTGTATTGTACCTTTTAGAATAAACTGGATTTCTTAATTCCGTTGGAAATTTAGTAATCCGCTACATTGGCATTTACATAATATTTTCTGCATGAGTTCGATGGAAAATCTGCTGTCTCCCTGTTGTCTTTGTGGTTGTTCTAAATATATTTTTGCCTATTATATTCACTTTTGTATACACGGTTGTTGCTATAATAAGCTCGTAACTTGTTTTCGGTGGCGGAGTTAATCACTTTCATTTCTATGTGACTTTCTTCTATGAACTTGGCTAAAATCTCTTGTTCTTCATCATTGCCATTGCTGGAATGGTGGTCTTCGTCAGAGTTGAACGAATTTCCATATCCTTGTCGTTTGCTTTCAGCCTGATACTTGGGGATATATGCGCTTCTGAGTTTGTAGATGTTTTTATTGTGCCATGTACACCAAACATTGTTCTTTTGTGTGATTCTTTCGAACGCCGAGTAGCTAACAGGTAGTCACAAAGTATGACTTTTTTACCATAATATAGCTACATTTGAGGTTAAATAACCTAATTCTTTGTCATTTTTGCACTTCAATTATAGTGCGCATCAAAGACTAGTGTGCACATCAACTGCTTTGCGGCATGGATTCTAATAGGTTCGTTATTTCGCCATTATCAGCCCATGACAATGACATTTTATATGAACCACTATAAGAAACTATCATCTTTCCTGACAAAATTCACATATTTTAATAAATACGATTTTGAAAGAAGTCCATATTGTTGACTGTGATATTAAACTTTGTGACCTCCTAGTGCTTTAAGGAGTGAGCGGATCTAAATTGAAAATTACCCCACGGTTCGCTCAGATAGCTTTATTACCAGATTTTAAAAGAACGCTTAATACCTTTGCTTTCTTTTTGTTTCGGTTTATTCATTTGTTGATTTCTTTCTTCTCCAATTTTAATGGGTGTCCTTTTCCTCTCCTAAACTATTTCTTTCTTGATCTTTGTGGACCCTTTTTTCGGATAGAAGTCGTCGGATTAGTGCACTACCAGTTCTCGAAGCCAGCAGCCGCCACTGAACCAGTATGAACCTACCGTATACAACTCTGCGATCACCCGCAAACTCCAACGTGGAGATTATCTAACGCTTCCAATCCAAGGTACTGCGTACTATTGTAAATACTCTATGATTTGTGACTGATAAAGATATTCACCACAACCTACAACTACCCAGGGTCAAAGACAAAATTATAAAGTACAGAATCAAGTACAGAGATCAACTGGATGACCATCCACACACAAAGAAGAAAGAAAACTATCAAGCGATTTAGGCGACGTAAATATTCACGTGTACATCGTCATGTGCACTTGGAAGCAGAAAAACCTTATGTATCTTTGGATATATTCCGTTCATTATTTTATTATGTCATTTATTAAATATCCTAAGGGATAGATTGTAAAATTCTGCGATGTCAATAAAAAAATTGAAAAAATAGAATTAGACCTGACTCGAAGGGACGTAGAGTCCTGTACGTCGTTGAAGCTATGTAGTTCATGTGATGAAATACTTGGAACGAGTTTTGCGAAATTTAGACATTTTAAATATATGTGGAATAATAACGGTTACTAAGAGAAGGTAATCTCAAGACTCCAAGTTATAAAGGCCCACACTAACCACTACACTACCTAAGACGCTATTTTTAATTAATTTAAATATTAAGCTACTTTAAATCACGTAATGTTACGAGATTATTTTAAATAATTCATTAATATTAAATCTATTTTGTATTAAATACTTTTTGTATGGTAATTTAGTTATACATTTTTTTTTTTTTTTTTTTTTGTTGTAGGGGAGGGGAAACCTTCCAAAGGCTAGCTCCTGCGCGGCAAGAAGTGTTGGATTCGCCCTCATCTCGAGGCCGCCTACCAACTAAAACCACCTCCCCTTTCTCGCCTAGAATTCAGCCTGGAACCGCATAATGCAATTTAGTTATACATAGATATATATATATATATATATATATATATATATACATAAAACATACATCTGGCAAGTGATGAAATAAAATCAAGAAAATCGAAACACTTAAGAATACTCATAATTTTATTAAATAAAAGTAATAAATCATTTTTAATTAAAAGGTCACAACAATCGGGTCCAGGTGGTACTTGTCAGTGCTTTTACGAAGTAGCTTAGAAGAACCTTTAGCTAAACACCAAAATAAAATATTTACGATACTCGTATTTAATATGTTGATGTAAATTTTATGTGTTAGTTGTGTTGCTGTAAATTCAGGCGCAATGCTTGTTCGTAAACTCCTATATTTTTAACTTGAAATTTTAAGTTATATTATTATTACTATTTAATAAAAATAACTATTAAATAAAGTACTCTTTTTCGTTCCCCCTCTTCCACCCTCCTTTTTACTCTCCTTCCTTATTTTCATTCAACGTTACTCATTTTCCCCCTGAATCTAATTACCCTCCGTCCTACTTCGATTCTTATTTTGTCTCTTTTTCTTCCTACATTACTATATTTTCCGGCGTGCTGTTCAGCCCTTACACCCATTTGACATACCTTTCTTGAATTTGAATGAAAGGAGTACTTTGAATGAAAGGAACGCAATAATGACAGGAGAGACAGAAAGAAGCTAAGCAGCAAAGACAGAGAAGGGTGGAAGAGAGCTAAGGAGCAGACACGGAGAGATTCAGCTGCAAGAAAGAATGGATAAAATTGACAGCAAATGAAATTGAAAACAGCAAATATAATGAAAGATAAGAGAGGATTTGGGAAAGAGATACCGGAATACATACAACAAAAAAACACAAGAGACATAAGAAGAATCGCAAGATTTAGAATGCGAAACAAAGAGAAAGGTAGTAGATAATGGGAAAATAGAGAGCAAAGGATGCGCAAGGTGTGCGGGGGAGAGATACAAATGCTAGTGCAAGTATTAATGTGAAAAAAAAGTAAAAAGGTGGTTGGCGGAGATAGAGAGAAGAAGCGAGGAAAGAGAAGGAATGGCAGAGTAGAAACAGGAGGGAGGTAGCTCGAAAATAGAAGCAGAATAAGTTTAAGTTTATGATATTTTTTTTTTTTTTTGGTAGAAGAGAGAATGAGTAGATAGAATAAGGAACACAAATGAAATGTAATTAATCACAATGATATGTAATTTAATGATTTAAGGCGGAAGAATGTAGTTCTTATTGGCGAAGATATTAAAAATAAATATTAAAAAAAATAATTATTAAACAAAGTTACATTTTTATGACTTCTTAAAAGAAAATTTGTACTATACTAACTACATTACAAAATGTTAAGCTACTTTATTTATACACAGTGTTTGATATTCTATCTCTAATCTAAAATTTGCGGTAAGAAAGTATCAGTTTATTAATTATTGCTTACATTATTGCATGTTTCTGAAGTACAGGTGCTTCAGAAACATGCACTTGAGTAATAAAGAGGTCGGCTACGAAAGCGTTATCAGTTCAAACACAATAAAGGCTCGTTAAAAGCTGAGATAATGAATATCTAAGACTTATGCGTTTCATATATTGCATCTGGATTAAATTGAATTTATTTTGTAGTTGAACATAAAGTGTTAAGTGTAACAATTTGAAATATCAAGATAATGAACGACACAAACCAAGGTAAGACTATTTAAACCATTATTGACGATTTTTTCATGAGTTAAAGGGTTAACTCACCCTAACATCTTAAAAAAATTTCTTAAATTGGTAACTATAATTTTACGAATGTTTTAAAAGTTTACTCTTTCTAATATTCCGAATATTACTCGAGTTATTTCAATTTAAAATGAGTGCAATAAAATATATACTCGTACTTATACCATTTTTTTTTTCTTTTGCATTTATCTCGAAACTATTTTTCTTGAACTGGTAGCCACGATATCTCAAGAACGCCTCTTCCAATTTTAATAAAAATTACAAAATATCTTCTTTATAAAATTAACTATCGAATAATTTTGCAATTCGATAGTTTATGTTTTATTTAATTATTTAACTAGAAATTCAAACAAAAAATCAAGTTTTTTTTTCAAATAACCGTCAAAAATTTTCCTACGCTACTCGATAAGTATAACTTTTACTTCTGACGATGGTACGATTGTACGATGGCAACCATTGACGGGCCTCCCGGCAAACCTTATATCTCTATCATTTATAATATTTTCTAATAATGTTAAAGTAAGCGTATTTTTATATGCTTGTTGCTATGGTTCTTACGCTCCAAAGTGACCTCCAACGTTAATAACCCCCTCCACATCTTGAATATTTGATTGTATCACCTCTTTTTTATTCTTAGCGCAAGTTGTACAGGACTATTTGAACGATTTGTACGGAGATGGTGACACTACTCCGTGTGACACCGGAACTCCTTGTGAAATCCGTTTGGAACTTCCGGTATGGTTTGACGAGGAGAAATTTAAGCGGTATGAAAACAGTTTGGACCAAGTGTGGAACACTTGTTCACAGCTATTTTTAAAATAATACAAATATTCAGCATCCTAACATTCGTCTAAACTTTTGACAAATTCATTTAAATTAATTAAGAGTACTACAGCTACTTATTTTTACTCTAACAAAAATTTCAACATGTATGTAACATCATACTGAACATACTAGGCTATGTTTTAATGTCACACTCGTCAACGCAAAATCTAAATTTGATCTGTGTAAGGTACACTTTTTATTTATAAAATTGCAAACGTCATTACATTAAATAACATTATTAAATAAAAACTAACAGTAAAGAATTAAAGAAACATAAATTTTTTACTTTTAGCCTTACTGTAGTCCTTAAAAACGATATCGTAATCCAGCTTAAAAGCTATATCTGTTTCAATAGATAAAACTGCTAAAGTTGAAAGTAAAGTTGAAAAGTTCTTTCCTGTGTGTATATCTTGACAGCTATTTAATATATGCTCTTTTCTGAAAAAGAAAAAATTCTGGATTACTTCTTGAAATGTTTACTACATGGTCCAGAAAGTTTAAAACCGTTATTAATAAAAATGGACGAACAGTAAAAAACGCGTAAAAAACGGAATATTATTAAAAAATTCGTAACTTTATAACAAATAAATATTATGAGAAACGGTTGTACATTTTTTTTCTCAGACTATTAGCTTTCAAAATATAGTATCTTTGGCGTAGGCTGCAAAAAGTTGAATTATTTATGCACCTGAAAGTAGGAAATATTTTACGGATTCAGGCATGTCATAATAAACGGAACGGTGACTATTCGACACAAAATAAGTTTTTATTGTTGAAAATACAAAAGTTATGAAATAATAATTAATAATAGTTAATAATAATTAGTGTTAAAAAGATAACTTACGGTGCGCAACTGGGACAAAAGTGACTACAATGATTATCGCAAACCGGCACACCGCACGATACCCAACATTGTTTTTTTGTTTTCCTTCCAAGTGTAAAGAAAACATCGTTTTTACTTTTCTAGTTTACCCGTTGAATGTTCACCCATCTTCAAAAAGTAATTGTAGTTAAAAGAAGAACTAATAAAAAAATAATCTATATTTATAATCTAAGGAATAGTATATTAAATTACATAATACATTTATGTTAAAACCATGAAAAAACTGTAAAACAATGAGAAAAGCAAAAAAAGTGCATTTACTAACATTGGAAAATACTAACGTCGTTTATACACTGACTTTTTTAGGGAACAGAGGCAAGTTTCACTGGCTCGCCTTTGCCGGTAAACTACCAGATCCGGACGCTGCTGGAATCTGAAGTCTCTCTCACTACCTAGATTTTTTAGGGGGCATAGGTGAAGCGCAATCTGTAGTCATATGAGAGAGAAATAGGAATTTGAAATTGCAACTGTTCCTTAAAAGTCCCAGAATAACGCAGAGATAAGTGTGAACTAACTACAAGGTTATAATGATGATTTTACACATAAAGTTTAAAATAAATACTAACATTTTGATGTCAGTCCAACAACCAAAAATGGATAAAATACCATTAGAATACAAGTGCAGTAAACGCAAAGTTCAACACTGTGCCTCATAGAGAAAGATTCTATCAACAAAATATGTTATGTTATTTCGACATAACCTATAATTAGACGTCGCTACGTACAAACTACTGTACCTGTGATATAAAATTTGAATAGAGTGTTCTTGACCTGTCTTAAGTGTATCTACCAAATTATAAAAAATGGTGCTAAAACAACAACTGATTGTCGCCTCTCGTCTGATAAGACCAATGCAGTCATTCCAAGAATGCAAGGTCGCTGTTTCAGATAACAACACCTGATATGACTTCAATGATAATCAGATATAAAGAGAAGGGTGGAAGGGAAGGGATAACGGTTACAGAGGCGCTATCAGTATTATAACAATCATATTGTTAGGGTTGTTTAATTACAAACAATCCAACAAGAATATATTTATTAATAATCAATCCGAATCAAATATGTAGTATTATAAATGTGGTCAAATCAACATCGCTGTCAGAAGCCGTGAACCAGAGTGACCAAATCCGAGCCTAAATCCGAGCCCAAATCCAGAGGTCCAGTCTTTGCTTGCAATATCCACACGTGCCGTTGTCACCCACTCCCCGATATCCCTTCATAAGGTCTGCAATCTTATTAGGTCATAAGTATTATGCGTAATCCATCTCCCTGGTAGGTCCGAAACAGTGGTCCATTGTATTTGGCTATTCCTAGAAGTGTTATTGTCTTGACTCAGCAACAAATACTGTGTCGCACCGAACTGGCGTTATCACTCGGCCAACCTGACGCTAGGTTGACCTCGACCTGAGTGGTTACTGTAATAACAAAATAAACGATAGAAAACAGAAATGCAAACGCATGTAAAAAAAAAATGAAGCAGTTGTGTCCAACTATTCATTATCTCTACATATCGTTTAAAAATTTCGCATTGGAGTTTATGAATTTCCGGCCCTGCAGAAGCCTTCACTCAAAAATAACCAACACTCACGTTCCATTTTACATAGGCACCAGAATGGCCCACCCAAAATACAACATGTCAACATCACATGAATACAGGTCCTCCACCCCTGTCCCGATCTGTATCCCTCTTAATTATGAATATCGGCGCAGCGGCCTTTAGACATAATTACTAGCTCATGTTATATTCTCCATAGACCGACATTTACCGTCATCCTAGGTCTACAATATAACACAAACGATTAGCTACATGAATTTCGGCCCACGCCTCATTCACAATCAATTCCCGTGATACGTTGTGTTATATATGATTGTAGCTAGACATACAACCATCTCACCTATAACACAACCTGAATTGATTTCAAACACATGGTCACCTGATCACTACCAATACGATGCTTATTCTCACGTGTCTACGTATTTTAAGAACAGCACAATATCGTTCTGTAGGACTGTTACCATGTATTTACGTACGTAACAAACTTTTTATACCAGCAATTCAATAATTCTCACGTATTTTATGCAATGCTTTTTCAGTACTGAAATAATCTGTTTCATCATGGTATAATCTGCAATCTGCCATTGCGCAATTTTAGGTACAATCCATAGCTGAACTCTATTTTCCAGTTTCCTTAAAATTCCTCAACCGTACTCTTCCCTCCTTACACTTTACGTATAAGTTTGTAATAATTGTTCAACTTTTGGTTCTGCTGCTACATCCAGTCAACTTCTGTTAAACTCAATTCAAATCAATCTCAAAATTCAAATCTTAAATCTTCAGCCACCACGGCCCTGTTCTCGGTATTAAATCCTTCTTTGTAAATGTAGTTCTCAAGGCGTTACAGCCTGTCCCTTACAACCGCTACAGCCTTAAATTTCAACCATAGTAAATACACTCTCCAGTGCTTTAAGGATTCGTAGAAATCACAACAACGTTGCTCAAACGATCAAAAGTAGTTCACCTTCCCAATTCCCAACCAATGACTCCAAGCTTCTTAAAACAATCGCAAGAAAACCGCCTTTGGAATATCACAAACATCCACTTCAACAAAATATGCCAAAACACATCATATCGGAGTGCGGCTTGTATGGTAAACATTCCAATTCCAACACATCCGCTGGTGTTTGCCTGCCAAACATGCAACCAGCTTCCACTCCCTTTCTACCAACTGTAGCAACACAGCTCCCACCCCCAATGAACCAGCGTCCGTATGTAGTTCTGTCTCGTGTGCAGAACCAAACACACCCAATATATACTCTTGTACTCAATACTGTTTTTAACGTATTAAATGCTTCTTGTTGCGTCTGCCCTCAACTCCACTTTACATGATTTCTTTGTCAGTTGTCAGATTCCTTATTTATACACAAATTTACGAAAATACCCAGTAAGTCCTAAGAATTGTTTTACACCCTTTACAGTTTTTGGTTTTAACATTTTTGCACTGCTTCAATCTTTCTTTTCCTCGGTCGCACACCCTCAGCACCAATTTCACGTCCCAAACAGTCAATTCTTGTTCAAAAAACGAACACATTGACAATTCCAGTGTTAATTCATTCTCCCGCAACACCTGCTTCAACCGCTCAAAACCTTCAGGAACTGATTTAGACGGAAGTATTATGACTTCAATGTATAGAAAAGCTATTGTATCTTTTCACGGCACTAACATAAATCTTAGTCAAGTCTATTTACAAATCTTGGATACACACAAGCGTAATATAAATTCTCATTGATATACCCAAAAGTTCATATTGCCCATCAGGCACGACAAAACTATTTTGCAATTAAATTTTCATTCACTGGTATTTGGTAAAAGTCCAAAGCTAGCCCGAGCTCCGTAAAATATATTTTATTTCCCAATTTATTATTATTATTTTAAAATCATTGTTATTATTATTGCATTTAATCTGCCAAAGTCTATACACACACTGTACTTGCATACGATGAATATAATGTCTTTTAATATTATTATCTGTTGCTTTTATCACTTTTTACTGCTTCTCTCTCTATTACAGGTAGCCTATACGCTCAACATGTTACCGGTTCATCTGTTACACATTTAATTTATAATTGTGCAGCCTGCGTTTTCTTATGTTACTCAGCGTAATCGCAACACATTTTTTACATTCCTTTAATAAATTAACGCACTTAACTTTATATTTTATGTCTGTCTATGTCCCAAATGTCTTATTGTAAATGTTTATTCCATGACCTGACTCAACGTCACTGATATTCATGCACTGTTCTTTAACTAGTCTCATGGATCGTATTACCACACCCATGCCCGTTACCACTGCTCAATGCTATGTAGGGTTTGTTTAAAAAGTCACATCCAACTATTAAGGGTATAAATCATCCACTTATCGTCTAACACAAATGTATTAACTTCAGCCTTCACTTCAGTTTCACTTACGTAGATCAGTATTTTGGTTATGTTCTTACTAGATACTGTGGCGCCATTAAAACAATGTAAAACACGTATTACATTATGTTCACATATCTTTAATATTAACGATTGTTTCTTTTTATTAAAGTTCATGAACTTCCCGTGTCAGTTAACCAATTAAACTTTTATTTTTAATATATGATTGTAGAAATATATGGATTAGGTACTGCATTATCCACGGTACTCTTACACACTTTTGTTGACGGTGCACTTGGGTACTGTCTCTGCACATGCTCATACTGCTTATATTTATAACACTGTACTTTATTCCTCTTGGGGCGCTCTACTATAAAATGTAACGTATCTTCATAGTTGTTACAACTTTCCGATTTTTTCCGTTGTGTCGATTATCCCTCGAATTATGTCCAGTACTATTTTCACCAGACTTGCTCCGCTTGCGATCGCCATGAACATTATTTTGTGCCTCTTTACTGCTGTGATGACATTTTAACATTACTCGTTCTGACGGTAGACGGCCATGTGACCTTTCTTCCATATTTTATTTTTTTTAGTGCATCAACTATTGAAGTTATTAGCACTTTAAACCAATATATCACATTTTATCTACATTTTACAATAGATAATCTATTACATTTCACTATTCTATTCCAAATTATTTTCTGTCCGTTGCTTCTCTAATAACTTCCTTTTTCCAGCTGATACATCGCCTCCACTATGATGTCACTCATTGCCTTGCCTTCCCTGATTCTTTTATTCTATTACCGTTTTCTTCATTACTCTGTATCACTTTTCCACCTGTCTGCCAATGGTATACTGCTAATGAAGTCCTCCCAGTCCATAACATCTATTCTGTTAACTATATTTTCCTACTTATAAAACTGTTTTTCTTCTTTTTTTCATTTTTCCTCTGTCTATTTTCTTTATCGAATTTTCTTTTTTGTGATCAAGTTTTCCTTTTCATATTCATGATTGTGCTTGCACATAACCAATTAAATTTTATTTTAACCAAACTCAGATAATATCTGGACATAGTAGTCAGAATCAAGCATCAATGCTCTCGCCTACTGTGTCGTATGTGAACTCTTGTAGCCGTTTAATTCAATATTGAACATCTCGCCGATTTGCCATTCCTCTAAATACTCAAAATTGGTATTCAACTTATAACTACGTCAACCATATGTTCCTCTCTCATATCGAATTTTATCCGCTTTTCTAACTTCTCCATATGGTACTCTGCAAGGTGTCTCATACAAACAAGTGTCTCTAAATAATTTTCTATGGCAATGCCCTCTTAAATCACACCACCGACTGGCTCTTAAACTTTTCACCATACTCAAATGCGTAAAACAATATCCTCTTGAATTGTACTATCACTTGCTCTCTAACTTTCATCACACTTTAATGTTTAAAGCAATGTCCTTTTAAATTGTATTATCACATGTCCTCAAACTTTTCATCACACTTTAATATCACTAAGTAATCATCCGTGAACTTCTTTACAACAATAATTATCTCTCCAATGTCAACTTTTACAGGTTCCAATATTTACTCCTGTTCCAAGAATTCCAATCTTTACTCCTGTTACTTATTAACTTCAACTAAACAATGCCCGTATTATTTCACTCCACCAATGTCACTCCAATTAAAGCTGTATAACGCTTTCACCGTTCTCATTATTCATTATCACTTGCACAATAAATATTACTCTGCATACTCAATCAACACAAAAATTAAATTTCTTAAAAATTCCTTTATGTATTTTCTTCAAAACACATATCCACAATATTATCCACATGTATTTATAACCATGTCAGTGAATTAGCCATGCCGCTGCTCAAACACAAATTATATATGTATTTGACACGCCCTTGTTACCGGACAAAAAAGAAAAAATACTTTTTTTTCTATTTCACTATTTCTGCACTTTCCGCGTGGTTTAGAAAATAAGAATTTTCATGTATTCACTTCTGATATGTTATGGTTGTTTAATTAAAACATTACAATCAATCCAACAAGAATATATTTATTAATAATCAATCCGAATCAAATATGTAGTATTATAAATGTGGTCAAATCAACATCGCTGTCAGAAGCCGTGAACCAGAGATCCAAATCCGAGCCCAAATCCAGAGGTCCAGGCTTTGCTTGCATTATCCACACGTGCCGTTGTCACCCTCTCCCCGATATCCCTTCATAAGGTCTGCAATCTTATTAGGTCATAAGTATTATGCGTAATCCATCTCCCTGGTAGGTCCGAAACAGTGGTCCATTGTATTTGGCTATTCCTAGAAGTGTTATTGTCTTGACTCAGCAACAAATACTGTGTCGCACCGAACTGGCGTTATCAATATTTTATTTGAAGTGTTTTCTATAGCACGTTTTTACGGAGCGATTTTACTTGACCGAATAAAATCGTTTGTCAGTATCGAACCGTGAGAACCTTCCATTCAGTCGGATGGATCAACTATTGAACGGTTCCACAAAAGTCAGTCAAACTTATCGTTCAACTCTCATGGGATTCCCGCCATTTGCTACTTCATTTGAATGCATTTGACAGTTGGTGTAGTGTTTTTAGAGGATTTTACACGGTCATTTATGACTTTGTTTTCGATTCCGATAAATAGTCTGTTTAAGAAAAGTTGATATTACTTGTTTTGTGTTTCACATTACACATAAGATCCCTGTCTGGCTTGTTGATAAGAGATTCAATGTCAAAGGAGTTCTGGTGTTTGACATTAAGTATCTTTGACATTTATTTTTGTTTGATATTAAGTGTACATTGTAGATAAGGACAACGACTCTCTAATTGCCCTAGGTTTAGCTTTGATGCTAAATAAGACAAGAAATAAATGGATTAAATCATGGTATTGTAAAAGAAAATCTTTATCACATGTAAATCTAATGAAAGAAATGAGATTAGAACCATGCGACTGGTTAAATTTCTTAAAATAGTTATTTAGGTTAACTTTTTGTCTTGAAAGTTATGAAGATGCTAGTGCTTTTTATTTGTTTAATTTATTCTATAAACGTTTGTTCTATAGTCAAAACTTTTTTAAGAATAAATGAGGAGCTGTATCTGAAACTATTACGACTTGTGGCTCCTCTAATACAAAAAAATGACACTAAGGCCCTCCGCACATGAGACAACTGATTGCAAACTAGTCGAGCCGTGTTTCGTGACTCTGTAGAATTTTTAACAATAGCATAATAGGAGATTTTGTTGTGTCGTATTTGTATGTATGTATGTATCTAAATACTATTGAATAGTGTTTGTGCACATCTCTGTTCATGATATCACCATCAAAAGCATGCAACCACATGCAACCAAGCATTCCTGCGACCGAGAAACATAATCCCTCAAAATGTGCTCAAAACCAGTTTAGTTTAGTTCGTGCCGTGTGTTTTCTCTCACTCGTATACACGTTCGCTCTCTCACTAACAACACAGTTTCATTCTCATTCGGTTTGGGCAGGTTCTGAGCTAAGGTTTGCAATCAGTCGCCTCATGTGGGGACGCCCTAACATGAGGGAGGCAATAACTCCTCATGAAAGATTAAGTGCCACATTAAGATATTTAGCTACTGGAAGCACTTACCAAAATCTTCGATTCCACATAGCTATATATGCACTTAAAGCATTTAAAGCTAGCAGTCTTATATTTTGTCTGTCATATTACGGTTTTATTTCAATTAAAATGGAGTCTTGTGTTGTAGCAATTGTTGTCAAGGAAAATATTATGGCTGTAATGGCATGTATATTTTGCACGTGCAGCAGAGACTATGTGCAGTGACTACGATGGTAAAATTTGGCAAGTCAAGTCATGAATCAACAGTTCTAGTTCTAACTAGCTTTATATACAGGGTGTCCCAATAATTAACGATAAGCGGGCACCAGAGGGTGGTCCTGCTCATGACAACACAAGAGAAAAAGAAAAAAAAAATTATCTCATTTTGTTTAGGAATTAGAAAAAAAATATGTTTTTTTCGAAAATTGAAACACCTCAAGAAGTTATTAACTACCATGACCACAATTTTTCAAATAATTCTGATTTTTTTTTTGTATCGGCAACCTAAATTGCTGCTGTATTATTTTTGAAATTCATAATTTTTTTAGTTTTGCTAAACAGAACGTTTCATGACATATTTTACTATGTATTTCTTGCTTCGGCAGAACATATACTATAATTGGAACGATACAGAGAAGATTAGCATGACCCCTGCGCAAAGATGACACGCAAAAAAGAGAAACAGACACGAAGCAAAGAATTATTGGAGAATTACACTATGGAATACGGCGTATAGGATCTGTGCAGGAATAGTGCGAGAAGCGCTGGAAGAAGAGATAAAACTAAAAGAAATAATTTCAAAAACGCAAGCAGGGTTCAGAAAGGGGAGAGAAACATTGGACAACATATATAGAACATATAGAACATATACGCACTGAACTATATAGTGGAAAGAGAACTAAAGGAAAGAGGGTGAAAGATTTGGGCAATGTTTATTGACCTGAAAGCAGCATTCGATATGGTAAACAGGAAGAAGTTGTGGAAATATGTGAGACAGAAAAAAATAGATGAGAACATAGTTGAAAGAATTGAAGAAATCTTCAAAGAGACAAAGATGGGAGTAAGAGTTGGGGGTGAAGAGTCAGAAGAATTCTGGACAGACAAGGGTGTGAGACAAGGTTGCCCTCTGAGTCCTATTTCATTTTCAATATACATAGCAGATATAGAGGGAGTAATGGAAAGAGGACAAGATAGAGGGGTGGTAATAGGAAGAAACAGCAAGATTAGCCTACGCAGACGATATAGTCCTGTTGGCAAAAAGGGAGGGAGAACTACAGGAGATGGTACATCGACTAGGGAGATACATAGACAAGAAAGGGCTACAACTAAATGACAGAAAAAACAAAAATAATGGTATTCCAAAAAGGAGGAGGAAAAAGAATACAGAAAATGTGGAAATATAAAACAGACGACATTGAGGAAGTAGAAGAATTTAGATATCTGGGGTACACATTCAAAAAGAACAATGAGAGGCGCAGATAAGGGAGGTAGCAAAGAAGGCGGATTTAGCAATGCGAAGGGTGAGAAGAATATTGTGCAGCTATTAAAGGGACGAAGTGAAGGAAAGAGGTTGATGGCGGAAATAGAAAAAAGGAACGAAAAACATTACAATAAATAATCTCGTTATCTGGTCTGCATGGGGAACATGAAGAGAGAGGGTCAAGAGAAGAAGAAACAGAAAGCACTTTTGGAAGTAGTAAAAGTCTAGAATATTTTTTTAAATTTTAATAAATAAATAGAGTTTAGTTTTAAGTAAATAATTAGTTT
This sequence comes from Panorpa germanica, assembly GCA_963678705.1. Taxonomy (NCBI): domain Eukaryota; kingdom Metazoa; phylum Arthropoda; class Insecta; order Mecoptera; family Panorpidae; genus Panorpa; species Panorpa germanica. Next base: position 263,672 of record OY783219.1, on the reverse strand, counting down.
TAAATAAAATTAATTAAGTTTGAATTATTAAGATAGGAATGAAATGTATTAAGAAATAGAATACGGTAAATTGTAAAGCCGAAAGGCACACAATTAATAATAAATAATAATAATAGTACTTCGTAAAATGTAAAAATATCTTTTCCGTATTTGTTTGAGCCACGGTTAGTTTACCGCAGCTATATTGTGTAAATGCGTATTGTGCTGGTTGACATTACCAAAATGTACTTACATATATTATGATGTATATAAAAAATGAGTCCACGTGAGTTATTGTTGGTTTTTATTCATTTCATGTTGTAGCAGCATGTAACAATGCTGCTAAAACTAAGAATAAATACAGCTTAAGAAATAACAGTGATAGTTGATGACTTAAAACTTATACCTTTTACTAAATTGTAAAATTAATAAAAACTAGGAGTAGGGGAACGGATATGTAGGCGTTAACAAATATAAAAGTAGTGAAGGTCCTCAAAATAGCACGTAACACTAGTCTGTTGAAAATCCATTAAATGGCTATAGATAACAATGGTTATCGGACCTTAATAAAAATACATTTAAGCCACTACCGACAAAGGCCGGCGAAAATATTTTAAACTCACAATATTTTATGGATTTTAGTTTACTTATTTTAAATTACTTTATCACCATAAAAATAATAAATTAAATAAATGGGTTATGTCTTATATACATAAATTAAAATTACGCACTTAAATATTTGAATAGCCTAGACCAGGTTATTGGCATGCAGCCGGAACAGTGTTAGAATATTATAGTACGAGATCCCTTTGCGTGATTTGTTCATTTGATCCATTTGTTTTATAATCAAAAAATAATTTTTATGGATAATAATTAATAGAGTAATACAGTTCCACCGGCTTGCCTATAAAATATGGCCGCAAGTATATTTAACTAAAATTTAATTAATTAATTTTTTTTAACAATTTCATTCACAATATGAAGAAATTTGAGTTGCCGTTTCTCACTTTGCCGCAACTTCTTGATAACCAGCTGTAAACAGGTATATAGTAAATTCGTTAAATTTATAACTTAATAACGTATCTTTATAAATTATATATCCAATTAAAGCTAATTTTTAACTCTATATTATGGGATGTGGTTGCTTATGTAATAAAACTGGCAGCAAATAGGGGTTGGTAACTCCCAGTAAACAATTTGGTGAAGTGCCCTATTTAGAGACGTTTCTATCACTATTTTACTTCAATTATAGTTCGCATCAACTTTATCTTCATTTGTATTCCGACAGGTGGAGTAATTTCACCATCTGTAGCCGATAAAGTAGACATTTTATATGAAAAAATGTGAGAAACTGAACTATAAATGAACTCTTTTATGACAAAAAAATCATGACGCATCTTCAATATGTATCAAAGTGACTCCAAAATGTTTACTGGGCTGTTACAAGATACATAAGAGTGAGAGAGAGTTAACTTGCCACACTGTCCATCAGATAAGGACGCAGTGTGACAGCTGTCTGATACATTATGTACGTATGAATTTAATGAAGTTACATTTGTTTACGCCTGGCATTGACTTTCTTGATAATGAATAATGCGCCAAAGCCAACCACACAACCCTTCGAACCTCTAATATTTACACGAGTTTTCCATTTTTTTGGCAGGGGTCAGCAGTTCTGCCTGGACAATCTCTTCTCCGTATCATTGGCACAGTTCTGTGGGTTGTTAGCTATGGGCGGGGTTTGTCAAAAGCTGGTGCGCATCCTACACTTCACTAAGAACTCCTCAACACCCTGCACGGCCTACAAGAGGTACAGTTCGACAATGCTTCACACAATCACGTGGTACACTGCAGACCTTACCCCTGGCTCAGAGTAAGAACACTTTATGAAAAATCTAGCCTCGTTTTGACCATAGAATGTACTTTATTCTTTTGAAAACGATACATTAAAATTAACCTTTTATTTAGATCCTGGAACTCAATTGAAAATATACGTAAGCGACATCTCTATTATAGCGGATTAACTAACAAACATGGTTTAGGTTTCTTCACGCAAAAGGACATGGTAGAGACCCAATTCGCATTAATGAGCTTTGTCTTAAGCAGATCAAAACAGATTGGCATCCATGACTCCAATAAACGTGAGATGGATGCATTTGTTCACTTCTGGAGAACTATAGGATATATGTTCGGCGTAAAAGACAGGTAAAACGACAAATAATTTTGAACCATATGAAATCAAATACTTCAACCTATCCATTACAGATTCAATATATGCCGAGAAAAATTAGAAGTCACAAAGGCGATCTGCTTTACCTACTTAGAAGGTCATATCCGAAACAATTATTCAATAGACATTCCAGAAGCTTTTAAAATGCAGAATGCATTCCTGGAAGCGATGACTGCTGTTAATGGAGCGCTTAATCCGAAGAGAATGTTGTACGTAACACGCTCATTGATCGGTTTGAAAGGCTACGAATGCTTTCAAGTTCATAATAATTTCAAAGCGGTTGTAAACCAGGATAACAAATGTCAATCTAACAGTTGTGAGTTTAGGAAATTGTCAATAATGATGCAGCTACGGCTTCTATTTGGATCATTATTAGTACAACAATTGTTTAAATTTATTGCAATTAGATATATTTGTAATTACATTATAAAAATGTCACTATTTTGTGTGAAATATCTTCCTATTTTAGCTATCGTTAAATTTGGAAGAAATAATGCTTTGCATTGACAGTTCAGTGAAATATATTTATTTCAATAAAAAGTTTTTTAAATATTAAAATAAATAAATCTGAATGCTTTCTAAAATAAAGAAATAGGAATACGATATTAAACGTAATACAATACATAAACTTATTTATTATAGTTATTCTATTACAGCTATTCAAAAATCTATATTTCAAGTTCTAGTATATGGAGAACTACGAAAAAAAATTATGCTTATTAAAAATTTTGACAAGAAAGTTGTGCAATTCATTAACTAGAGTTCAATAATGTTGCGTATCAAGTACGAAACATGGAAATTGAAGAAATGTAAACAAAATTAATACCAAATTTTGCTATGAAGTAGATCGTTTCTTTATCATAGTTTCGGTATCACGAACTAAATTAAATTGCGGTAAAAGACTATTTCAGATTTCTTTTCTCTTATATTTTACCAATTGGTAATTTTATGTACTGTTAGCGATATTGAGCTCTAATATACCGTACAGACTGGTGCGATATAAACATGCGCCATCCAACATTTATATATCTTCATTCATAAGTTGACATTATTTAGAGATGAGTGTACTAAATGTGTTGTACTTTTAACGTACAGACGAGTGTGACATAAACATGCGACACTAATAAAACCGTCACTTATGCTATTTTAAAAAATTCTAGATAATATTTTTATGAAGCAAAAATGTTTCAATCCTAAGTCAAAACATCTAAAGAAATTACGATTTTGAATGTGATCTTGATCAAGAGGATCGAACCACCTCAATCTTCAGTATAATCTCATTGTGCGTTGAGGTTTTTTTTAGTTGTGTTTAGTAAATAATTAAAAGTAATTGAAAATGGTGTTTAAATGAACCGTATGTTAGTCAAATTTTACTGGTAAAAATGAATACATGTAACAGCTGATTATGAATTGACTACCGTAAATTAAATGCGATTACGATTTTCGATCGTTACCGCTTCCACTAATCGATGATCACTTAGATTTATTAGGTGGTCAGAAATATCTCACTGGCGTAGATACGAGTTCAGGCAACTTCAGGGTATTACCAAATACCAATGCTGCTGATTTAATTCAGAAAACAGAATTTGTAACACGGGATAGTCAACTTCAATGGGTGCAAATTTCTGTCGGACTAGCTGACGCTTCACCGGTCTTTCAGCGCACTATTAAAATGATTTTGAATACACTATAGAGTGCCATTGCTTTTCCATTTGCTTAACAGATACTTGGGCCGACAGATTGATAAAACTGGTACTCGCCTAGGTTCAAGTAGAGTTAAAGCTCTGATAGATATACCTGTGCACGATGGTTCTTTAGATACCGCCAAATAGTGACCGTGACTTTAATCATTTTGTGTATGCAAAACAGAATGAATTTCTGTTCTAATCATAAATGTACGACTGTTCAATAAATCACTGATCTACATATTGTAACTGTTATGAGTAGTATATTAATTGCGAAGTTAAGCAAAATAGATGATAAAATACATACATCTTGTGTGAAATATAATTATAAAGAGAGGTTACATGACCCTTCCAGATGTAACCCTACCTCTTATAGTAGTTTACTTTATTTTAAGAGAGCGATTATACTATCCTACAATCCTCTCTTGCGCGAGGTTCTTTATGGTGAATTGTCTCACCTTGATTCGGATGATCGAGCTTATTGTGGATGTTTTATATACCATCAGGACTTACTAATTCATTTAATAATATTATCAATATATATTAGGTTTACTTACTTTTTGTGCTCTGCAGGCTCTGCAATCTTTGCAATGAACTATCACTTTATCTTAACACAACGAGACCCTTAATTCTAGGGACTTTACAATTGAAACAATGTATACATTAACACTTTATTCAATATTATATATATATATATATATATCTAATATATATAAATTACGTGTCACGTTGTGTGTCCGCGATGGACTCCTAAACTACTTAACCGATTTTAATCAAATTTGTACACCGTGTGCAGTTTGATCCAACTGGAAAGATAGAATAGCTTACATCTCAATTTATGATGGCAATATTATCTTATTGCAAATTATTTGTCTATTAATTATCTGTTAGCTCCAAACGATTTTAAAAGATGGCGACATCTGTTGACTAGATTGAGTAAATATTCAATAGATGGCGCTATGTAATGTAATATGACAAAAACGTTAGCCACAGCAACGCGTGGCCGGGACAGCTAGTATATATATATATATATATATATATATATATATATATATATTGGATAATTGATAGTTTATATTTATACTATTTCTTTAGTAACTTTATGTCTCGTGTACCAAAGGTTATTCTTAACCAAACCGTCATAGTGACGTGGTCGTTTAACTATTAGCCCGCGACCACCCATTTTCTCTAATTCTTAATCAAAGCGTCATAGTGACGTGGTCTTTCAACTACCAGGACCGACTTCCTAGACTCCCTATTTTCGTAGGTTTATATAATTCTAAATGTCTTTGTTAAACTATATACTCTCAATTAAACTCTAGGTATGCTCATCTTAAATCCATATATCGCTTTGTCAACACTTGTTTGAATTTTGTTATTTGGATCTAATATAAATATTATTTAAACGTGCTTTGAACAAGAGGTTTTAGTTATTGAATATATCATATAAAAGTTAATGTAAATACTATAGCGCCAGTTTGAAGACTTAGACAAATTATAAAAATATGCTTCATAGTTCTATTGCTAAAGAAATACTTAATCTAAATGTTGTGCTGACTGTAAATATAAAGACTTACATGGTTTTCCTAAATAGTAGGTAACAATGTATCTATAATTAATGGATCTATGTCAGTGTTACACAGAATAGTATCACACAGTAGGCACTAATTCGTGTCTGAAGGTAAGTCAACTGAGTTAAAAATGTATCTAAATCACTGACATGTATTTTATCGTTGTTAAAACCATTGGTTTCTTAATGCTGCTGGGCATTGGTATTACGAGTAGTAGTCACATGCAATGTGTTTTTTTAACTAATGATGCTGACAGATTTGATGACGTTTCAAATGAGAGTTACTGTAACGATAACTGAAAACTGTTTTCAATATTTACAGACGAATCGCAACTAGCGTATTTTAGGGTAAATAAACAACAATTTATTAGTGGAAGGACTATTCTCATAAACCGGAGATGATGGGCTTCTAATAACTGATTAGTTGGTTCGTTACGTTATTGCTGCAGTATTGACCGTATTGTATGCAGTGATGGGATTCAGCCGGTTCGATCGCATCATTTGTTAAGAAATTGTAAGTTGGGCGCTTGTCAAAATACAGGAATTGCAGGAAATGATTTTGAAAATTTGACATTTTTATTCTCATCTAGTATAGGTAATCAATCCTCTGGATGTTTCACTTTCATAACACATTCATATTGTGTATGTCAGATGCATACACTTAAATATGAGTTGAGGTTATGTACATGGTATTGTAGTAATTGTATTTATGTGTTCATTTTATTTTATTTATAACAAGGTAAAAATACTTTCAAAAAATACACTTTAATTTGAGAATAAGATGTTATTTATTATTTTAAACTGATGATTAACAATAGATACACAAACTGATAATATAAAGAATATAAATGATATTAATTGTTTTATACACATGGCAAATTGTACTGTATGACTAATGCGTGTACGCTTGGTATGTCTAATCATGACGGAATGGCGTCTGTAGATGTGCTCATCCTTCTTGGTCAGTACGATCAATTGAGCGTCATATAAGGTAATGTGATCCACCACATGTACTCCCTTCCAGTGAAAGTGTCCAGGAATCTCTGGGGAAAACGGACAGTACGACCTGAGGTGGTTCCTTTATTCTTCCCTTCAGGTTGTTGATGCTGTTTTTCTCTTGATGTTGACTGTGGTTCCGGTCCTTTCTGATTTATCTCCGGGGTCACTGGAGGTTGAAGTATGTAGGCTGATTGAAGTATGTAGACCGGTTTTAGTCTGTCTATAAATATGGTCCGCGAACCACGGACAGTTGTATCGTATAATACTTAGCTGTTCTACTGATTACTTTAAATGGACCATCATAAGTAGGTTGTAAGATTCCAATGACGGCATCATGTGTAATGAAAACGTGAGTGTTTGTGTGCAAGCCTTGTGGATAAATATTTTTGGATTTGCATAATGTTTTGCGATCACGGATTTAATTAATATCATTACTTCACATAGTTCTGTCGTATCAATGTTTTTCTGCTAGTTAATCACCTGGTAAATGAATGTAAGCTCCATACATTACTTCAGCTGGACTTACGTCAAATTCTAGAATGACTATGGAACGAAGTCCGAGTAGTACCAGTGGTAGTTGAGGTACCCTAAATGTTGGTTAGCTGTGCATTTAGTCCAAACTTTAGGTCATGGTGCCATCTCTCAATTTTTCCGTTACCTGCGGAATAGTAAGCTGTAGTTTTAATGTGATGAATAGCAAGTACGTGAGTAAGATGTTGAAAAAATGAGGATTCGAATTGTGAACCTCTAGCCGTTGTAATACGAGTTGGAATGCCAAAACGACTTATCCATGTTGACATAACGACTCTTGCAATAGTTTCTGCTGTAGAGTCCTTGACTGGGACTGCTTCAAGCCATCTCGAAAATCGATTTATCATAATGACCAGGTGAGTATACCTTTCAGATGGTGGTAGAGGGCCAATAATGTCTAGGTTAATATGCTGGAATCGATGCTGTCCCTCTGAGTATGGTGGTGTGGGCTGCTCATGTGCATGTTGACTTTCACACGTTGGCATGGTATAATGTTCATGCCCACTGTGTGACATCCTTGTTCAGACTGGGCCATATGTATCTTTCTTTTTTTAATTATACTGTAGCTTTAATGCCTGGATGAGTACTGTGTGAAACTATTGAAAATGTTTTTCCTGAGCATTCGTGGAACGTATGGGCAAAGGTTGCCAGTGGAAGTATCACACATCAGTTCTTTATCATTTTGTAGTATTATTTTATGTAGTTTTAATGATTGTGGATTATCTAGATGTATTTTCAACTCTTCATCTTGATTTTGAGCTTCGGCCAGTTCTTCTTTACTGATGGTATTATGAGTGAAATTCTAGAACACGCATCTGCTGCTACATTTTCTTCACCGGGAATGAATTTTATGTCTGTGTTACCACAGACTGACTAATAAAATCCAAGTGACGAAGCTGTCGTGGTGAAGCTGTTTTCCGTTTTTGACGAAATGCAAATGTCAAAGACTTGTGATCCGTGTAGATTGTAAAATGTTTAGCCTCCAGCATAAACCGAAATAATTTTACTGCATTATATGCAGCCAATAATTCTCTGTCATAGGTGCTGTATTTTTGTTCAGTTGGTGTAAGTTTCTTTGAAAAGAAGGCCAAAGGTTGTAGTGAGTTGTCCACAACTTGATAAAATGCTTCCCCTACACAAGTATCCGAGGCGTCCACCATGAGTGCTAGCGATGCGTCAGGAAGTGGGTGCGCAAGAAGTCTCTGCCAAGTCATGTTTTAACTGGTTAAAAATATTTATGTGATCAGCTATCCAGTTAAATGGCGTCCTATCATTCTTTTGTTATATTGTTTCAGCACTTTTGACGTCTCTTGCTGGCTTGCTCAGACTAATTAAGAACGAAATATGTTGCTAATTTAGATTTTAGCGGGAGTCCAACTTTGTTCTTCAACCAATAAATATGTTTGTCGATTCTCAGGTCCCGAACTCCTGAGCATCACACGGCTTCACACCACGTATTCACCAATAATTTTGATTCGCGAGAGTTATACTATCAGTCAAATTATGTTCTTCAACCGATATAGAAGCTTGTCGATTCTCAGGTCCTGAACTCCTGAGCATCACGCGCCTTCACTGCAAACTCAACTCAAACTCAAGTGTTTTATTTCATGTTTTAAAGTAAAACACTGAGGTGTTTTTTAAGTCTAAATGTTTTGTATCAAAACGTTTTAAGTGATTAATAAAATTATCTTAAACACTTTGGTATTTAGTTTTAAAACATTTCATCTGTTTTACCAATAAATACACTTCAAACGCTTTAGTTTTAAAACATTTCATCTGTGTTACCAATAAATACACTTTATTAACTGCTTTATAATAAAACATTTTTAATTTGTGAAACGTTTAGTATACAGTCAAATGTTTTGAAACTACTCAGGTAGTTAAAAAAAACGGTTATCTGTAAAACATTTTTATTGTAAAACACTTATTAAACAGAATACTTAACATAAATGTAAAATATATCATTAAAAATTCGAATGGTGTATACAGGTATACTTTACACAAGTTCAATATAAATACATAAGTTTGTAGATGTGTAATTGTTTTGGAAGATGATTAAAAAAAAAGATTATAAGTTCTATATTACATGGATATTTTTACCCTATTTTAACCGATAAATTCACACCGTTCATGATTAATTAAAGGAATGTATTGTTGATTATTGAGTTTGAAAGATGTGACAGGATGCGGAAAAATTAAATCTTCAATATTAACTATTTTTTGTTGTCGATTTTGAGTTTTTTGGTATGAATAACCATTAACTCGACAGTCATAAAAAATTGTTTCAAGGAGAGTTACTATACTAACAAGCAAAATTTTGCCATTTAATATGCAAATGTCATCAATTTCTGCAAATACAGGCATTGATTCTTCATCACACTCAAATAAAATTATGCTTTTAAAGCAATAACTTGTGCCGTGAATAATTATTTTTGTAGATCTCATGATATTACATGTGTCCCTTTCTGTATTATTAATTAATCCATCAAACAAATGAGCATATGGTAAGTTTACTACAGGTACAGTTGGACCAGGACTAATATAATCACCGTCATATAAAAATGTTTTTGATGATTGTCCGGGTCCGGAGAAAAGTCGAGTACAAATGCGAGCTTGATAACGATAGCTCATAGTAGCCGGCATATTTTTAAAATTACGTATAATTGCCACAAGTCCTTTAAAATAAGCATGTGCTGCTTCAAATCGAAAGCACCACTGCTGTCGAGCAGGTCCAAATAATCTTATATAATACGCAATATGCTTTATAAATAGTGAAGTTTAGGAATACATCTATCAGGATATAATAAATTGAAACATATTTTAAAAGTTTCAATCATCCGAGATAAAGAATCAACAGAACAGATTATTGATATTTTCTCTGACGTCGTCGTTCATCATAAGGTTCTTCAAATTATCAATGAAAGGAACAATATTTATCTCGTATAACAATATTGATTTACGACATTTATATAGTAAAAAATATAGTAAATTTTTACTATATATATATACATAGCTCGTCTGACAATATTATATATATATATTTCTATAATATATATATAAATACTTATGTTAAAGAAACTATATTCTAATATAAAGCCCCGTGGCTCAGTGGCTAACGTCGTTGCCTCGTAACCGGCACTGCATCTATTACATAAAATGGGCTTAACTTCTTTGGCAGGGTAGGGGCTCTAAATGATGATCCGCCCATACCGACCGTACACATATTGGTGAATTTCACATTTCTGATAGTTTCCCTCTCGTAACCGTCGGGTCTACGATCGTATCTCGGCGGATCCATATAAACTAAAAAAAACTGCTGCGACCCCCACCACCACCCGTACCGACCACATCGAACCCCAGCGTACACACTGACCCCCCACCACCAACCGTACCGACCGCATCGAACCCCAGCGTACACACTGACCCCCACCACCCCACTCCGTACACACCGCCATGCCACTGGCACTGCGCTCAAACAAACCGTGCAAAAATATATACCCCAGCGAAAATAATATAAATAAAATCTATGACGATCTTTTGCAATTTTTCATACACATTTCATACACATTTTAAGTGATTTAATAAAAAAACTTTAAGTGCAATTAAACGCTTAAAACTTGTTCATCTTCAACAACTCCTCTACTTATTGACATTAACGCATCCAGCTTTGGAAAAGGTTGACGCTGTGAAAACCAGTCCATTAGTTTCTTTAGATCTTGATCGTCTCGAATAACACGAGAAGGCCTCATATCAACATGTTGCTCAGATGTTACAAGATTAATACCACAAAATTTTTCAATTTCGTCACATACATTGTATAAATATATCCTTTCTAGAGCACGTTATCTGCGATTCTGCGCCCATGAGTAAGCCCTTCGGAGCTTTTCATAGTACGCATTAATGTCTGTTCGATAGTCATATCAGACCATATTCCTGACCAAAACTTATCTGTTCGCCTAATAGTAAAATACCCTTCTGTTGTAAATTTGTAGAATTCTGTAAGATTCATCTTCTTCTTTAAAGTCAACAAATCCTCTAAATATAAATGTCCACAATTTGCATAAAATATGTGACCACCAGCATGAAAGTAGGGCAGCATTCTCTGTACTGTATCGAGATGAAGTTGCCAAATGCCTATTTGTTAACTATTGAAAACATATTTGTTTCTTTTATAAAATTTTCATTGAAGTGCCCTAGTTTGCAGTGACGTAGCTCCGTCCCTGTAACATATACAAAAAATATATTGTACACAAAACTTGTAGGGAATTGAGTCGTCTATAAGTTTTATTTTAACTATATTTATCGTAGTACGTTCAAGTAACGAGATATTGCTAATAAACCGTTCTTACCCGTCATTTTTTCAAGATGGCGGTGCGCGCCGACGTCACCCGTGTTGAATTTAAAACATATCCAAACTTTTGAACTTTAAAACATATCCAAAAATTAGAACTACCGGCCCTCATGTCAGGTAAGTGCTTTTTTTGGCTCGGGGAACTGAGCTAATATCCAAGAATTAGATTTACCAGCCCTCATGTGAGGAAAGGCCCTTTTTTTCTCTGGAAACTGGGCTACAACACAGAAGTTTTAGCCTTAAAAGTATAGGAAATAACTGAACTATCTCTTAATTGTGCGACATGTTATATGCCATAATTCGGGCAGGTATCTGTAGCGCTAAAACTACAATTCAAATTTTTAATTGGAATATCTTGTAAACATTTAGATATTTAATAAAATAAAAACGCCAATATAGATTTATTAACATCTATTTCGATTAACAACTTAAAAATCGTGAAGAAGCAATGACATCGTAGACTGAATTCATGTTTTGTAAATTTTTACCCCTTTATTTATTCTGCGAATTGAATAAAAATAATTTAATATTTGAAAGGTTTGATAGGCAGCCCTATTAATATACAGTACAGTTTTATATAAATTATGTTAAGTTATGGTTCACAACCCAATTTATTTAATTACATAGTCTCTGCGTCGATTGCGATAAGCATTGAAAGCATAACAACAGTTTCCTCTATTTCCAGCGTACACTTATTGGTAGATATAGCTTCATCAATATATACTTTCATAGCCGAAAATGACGAAGCTATATACGCTGGCGCATTTTCCTTAACTGCTTAAAAAGTTAGGCAATAAAGACATAGCAACAGGTTTCCTTATATCTGTTTCCCTTAAACAGTTTCCTGCATATACATATCAATATACTCTTTCATAGCCAATTCATAGCTTTAATGACGACGCCATGCGCTGATTTCCTTAACTAGGCGTGCTGTATTTTGTTCTGCTTCATAAGTAGTTCCTTTATTTTCAATTGCTTTAAAATAATTTTTTTCCTCGGTTCATAAATATAAATATCGGATTTTACATTCGAGTGTATTGGTATTACATAAAACGAGAATTTAATTAAAATTTGAACAGGAGATTCAACAAATTTATATAATTTGTTACTAAGAAAATGTATATTTGTCATATATGTAGACTTTTTTAATTATCTACATTAGTAGTTTTTGAATCCATTCCCATCTCGGTACAGACTCCGCTTTGCAGGTTAGAATTTACAACCACGTGTTGCGATTCTATTATGCAGCCTATAACTATTCAATCACTGTTGATAGCTCACAATTTGTAGGTTTATTTCTACAATCTGTTGAGATCATAATTTGTAGGTAATTTCTACAATTATAAGTTACGATTAACATAAGTCTCCAAGTTGTAGTACAAATAACAATATAGTCTTTTTATACTAGAAAACACATAATTTGGATATTAATAGTTCATTTAATAATTTCACAAAATCTTACAATTACAACTGAACATAACGATTTAATTGTAATTAAATTCACAACGAATAAACATCACTCAGTTAAAATACAATGCTTATATTTTAGTGTCCCTTTTATGTTTTGCGTTTCGCTTCGTACTGCGTATTACAATTGTCCATAGCTTACAACACACTGATAATATAATGAAAAATACACCCTAGCAATTAACATTACATCTGCTGTATAACTCTAATTTTACGCTGATCACTTTAACAAAAAATATTACACCTAGTAATAATTTTTACTATGATTCTATACACACAAAAATAACAACCAAATGCAACTAGCATTCTTCAATCGCCATTTTTTACTTCAGACTGCTTTTGCACACGACACCTCGTACGTATATCAGCCAACGCCTTTGATGACTCATCAGCATACGCCGTTCGGCTGCTTTTGCTGTAAGCGAACTGCTAAGTATATTTCTGTGAACGGCTGTACTGTCTGTCTCTGGCTTATTTACACATTTACATATAACCCCGTTCTTATCCAAGATCTTAACCTAACTTACAGATTACTTACTATTACTGTCTCTTAAAACTAAATATAATTTAACTTAAAATTAATCTATCTTAAAAAATAATCCCACATCTCGGCCCTTCCTGACTAGTAACTGTCCTCAGTTGCTACATCCATCCTTGCCCTTGATGTCATCTTGTCTGCAGATGTAGAAGTCCTGTCTGGCCCTTCATACTCTCCTGCTTCCTCCACGTCATAACGATCATTTCCTTTAATTCTCGTTATTTTGTATGGTCCTTTGATTTTAGCTTTAACTTTAGCTCCTGTTGCTTTAGTAGGTAACAACCAAACAAACTTTGTAAAAGCATTTACTTTAACGAGAATATGTTTATACTTTTTGCTTGTTGTCTTACATTTTCTACCGTAGCTAATTCTGTATTCTTGCTGAACTTTTAGAATAATTCCTTTATCCTCTTCTCTCAGCTTCTTGCGTCTTTCTACAAACTCATTTTGTATTTCTTCTGCTGGTACCCTCTCCTTTGGCTTCGGAAAATGCTTAATGGCTTCATCCTTATCCTTCGAGGAACGAACAGTGTCTTGATTGGTTTTCATTTTAACCCCAATCTTCAATTCATTTTCTGTTATACACTTCCTTGTATAATTCTTTGCTTGTTGCGTCTTCTTCGGCTTCGGAAAATGCTTAGCTGCGTTGACCTTATCCTTAGAGGGACGAACATTGCCTTGTTTCCTCATCTTCGGCTTCGGAAAATGCTTGGCTGCTTTTACCTTACCCTTAGATAGACGAACAATGTCTTGTTTCACTGCACAACCTAGGTCGTTCATTTCCTGGGCTGCCTGTATGACATCCTTTTCTAACCCTTCACCCCGCTGCTCTGCAACAACTAGTCGATCTGCAGGTGGTAGTTTAAGCGATCTAGAAAATATAGGAGTATCATTTTTCAATGTAATTGTCTTTTCACTTTCAGAGTTGCGTAACTCTTTACGTTTGTTATTGTCCACTGACTCGGGTATTTTATTAACAACATTTTTATCGTTTATATGAGATAAGTCTAGTTCACTTTCTTTATCACCATAGTCTATTTTCATTGTCATTAATCGTTTAACCTCACTTTCATTTTCATCTTTATCGCTATAAAGTTTATGAAATTTAACCCCGGTTTTATCAATAACTACTTTAGCTTTAGCTATAATGTCCAATCCTATAACCATGTTCATATGCATTGCATGAGATGGCAACACTTCAAAATAACCTACGTACTGTTCTGAATCAATTTCAATGTCCAATTCAATTCTACCTAAAGAATTTACTCTAGAATTTGACAAACCACGTATTGTTATTTCAGAGTCATATAATTTAACATTCTTTAATGTTTTAAAATAATCTTCCCGCACTGCTGACAAATCACTGCCAGTGTCTATTAAAGCATTTACATTACTCCTGTTATTAACACAAATTGATTTTATCATTTCAACTTTCATAACATTATGTTCCGCTTTAACAGTTTTTATTTTAGTATTACAGTTTCGGCTAACATGTCCATAATTACCACAATTAAAACATTTATAACCCTTGTCTTTATCAGGACACACCTTAGATGAGTGTGATATCGAACCACAATTAAAACATTTAATCTTCTCACCTGTTGTCTCGATTTTAGTTTTTGTACCTGGCCTAGATCTCCTATCATAGTCCTGGGTATCCATTTTCATTTTTTCATATTGTTCCAGCTTACGTCTAAGTTGTCCAATATTCTCAGCTCCATAAAGTATTACTTTATTAACTGCACTATCGCGAATTCCTGCTATGATATAATCTATAATAGCTGCTTCTTCGACGTCTGCTTGTCTAGCTATATCTAAAATATCATACACATATTGACGAATAGTTTCACCTGCTTTCTTCACCCTTTGTTGAAGCATTTTGTGAACCTGTGCGCTATTTAAACTCGTATCGAATTCATCAATCAAATACGATTTAAATGTATCCCAATTTATTATCCTGGTTTCGAAATTAACAAATTGTTTTGCGGTATCAGTCAACAATCTCCTGGCATACAAATATCTGTATTTTGCATCTATTTCTGCCTGGTCACAGAAATCATCAAATTGTTTAATCCACAATCTGACATTTTTAAGCCCATCATATTTAGGTAAAGCCAATTCTAAATCTAAAAATGTATAATTAGTTTTATTGACTGTTTCATTGTTTACAGACCTATTCTGTTCACCGACGCGGCTATTAAATGAGTTCATTCTTGACAATAATTCTGCACGATTCCCACGCTGACTAAGTCCAACAAAATTAAGTTCTTGTCGTAGCTCTGCCACTGACAAATTGTCCAATTCTTGCGTCATGGTTATAATTTTCACTGCTGTACAATTACTTTAATGAGCAAACTGTACACTAAGTTTTCCTCTGGTTCTAAGGTGAAAAATAATCTTAACTGAATATTTTTGGTTTTGCCTTATCCCGGTTGAGCCCCCAATTTGTAGACTTTTTTAATTATCTACATTAGTAGTTTTTGAATCCATTCCCATCTCGGTACAGACTCCGCTTTGCAGGTTAGAATTTACAACCATGTGTTGCGATTCTATTATGCAGCCTATAACTATTCAATCACTGTTGATAGCTCACAATTTGTAGGTTTATTTCTACAATCTGTTGAGATCATAATTTGTAGGTAATTTCTACAATTATAAGTTACGATTAACATAAGTCTCCAAGTTGTAGTACAAATAACAATATAGTCTTTTTATACTAGAAAACACATAATTTGGATATTAATAGTTCATTTAATAATTTCACAAAATCTTACAATTACAACTGAACATAACGATTTAATTGTAATTAAATTCACAACGAATAAACATCACTCAGTTAAAATACAATGCTTATATTTTAGTGTCCCTTTTATGTTTTGCGTTTCGCTTCGTACTGCGTATTACAATTGTCCATAGCTTACAACACACTGATATTATAATGAAAAATACACCCTAGCAATTAACATTACATCTGCTGTATAACTCTAATTTTACGCTGATCACTTTAACAAAAAATATTACACCTAGTAATAATTTTTACTATGATTCTATACACACAAAAATAACAACCAAATGCAACTAGCATTCTTCAATCGCCATTTTTTACTTCAGACTGCTTTTGCACACGACACCTCGTACGTATATCAGCCAACGCCTTTGATGACTCATCAGCATACGCCGTTCGGCTGCTTTTGCTGTAAGCGAACTGCTAAGTATATTTCTGTGAACGGCTGTACTGTCTGTCTCTGGCTTATTTACACATTTACCCCGTTCTTATCCAAGATCTTAACCTAACTTACAGATTACTTACTATTACTGTCTCTTAAAACTAAATATAATTTAACTTAAAATTAATCTATCTTAAAAAATAATCCCACATATATTACTATGGACCTATAAACACCTATTTGGAAGACTTCAATTGAAGTATTCACAAGGTATGTATAATTTGCAAAAGAAGTAAATTTACCCTATCTTTTTCGAAACGAAACTTTTCAGAGACATTAAGAAAATAGTATTCAACATAAAAATTAATTTATTGAAAGGACAAATGAAATATATTTTTTTGTGACATCATCTTCTACAATACAATACAGTTCTACAATATTTCATAGGTAAATGCAAATTTATAGGCCCTATATATTTTACCCTATAATATAGGGTAGACAAAAACATGCATCAAAATACAATTATAATATAACTTCATTTTACATGTTTTTAAGGCAAAAGTGTAAATGCACATTATTGAGTGCCGCCTGTACATTTTGATGTGTGATGTGTAAATCCAGACTTACTTGTCTTGTAGTTACCAATAATTTTATTACCTATTTCCGTTCAATATGGCCGCAAATTGTAATATGGGTTCATCCCCACCCTTTTCTATTTTAAGTGTGAAATGTATTGTACTCAAATCTACCCTTTTTGAACCAGCTCTCAACGAGACAACACGTATTTTAAATAACATTACAATTTAATATTAAAATATATACATTAAGACATTCACATACATTTATATACATTCATTATTATTAATTATTAGGATAAGTGTTTAATTGTGTAATTCTGTTGGGATTTACGACCCCAATGTGTAATTTTGTATGAAATAAATATACTTTTAAATTCATATTGAGTTCACGAACTTCGAAGACTTGCTGGCTACTTTTGGTGAAATACCCGGGCACCACAATCGCCCAAACATTTGGTCCTTCGAGCCGGATCTCCTACAGTCGCGAGAAGCAATCGTGCATGGAATACCTGCAATTATCTACAGTGAAGAATTTGAAGTTTTGAGTTATACAAACACTGGAAAATTGGTCAAGGAGGCACCCCTGAGCAAACACGTGCAACAACGGTTAGTGTCTATTCCTTAAAAAATTCTCCATTTCCTATTTCAATATTGCTTTGTTTTACTTCTAAAATATCTTTGTGCATTTTTTTATACTATAAAATTGTAGCAAAGATTGTTATTTTGTGTATATTGTTTGATTTGTTAGTCTTACAAATTGTTGGTTTAGGAGGGCACAGCTAATGTCCATATTTAGTAAATATTTCTTATGCGTTGGTAAATAATCAATATTAAAAGCCACCGGGATTATTTTATTGAGCAAAATATATCTTTTGAGTTGGTAAAATATTACATATTAAAAGCCACCGGGATTGTTTCTAAATTACGACAACTTTTAAACACGTGGTAATATTTGTTCTGCCTATTTGTTGTTAAGCGGTATTGCATTTAAAACTTCAGCACAATTACGGTCCTGTCTAGACCTTTTCCTATGGCCATGCGGTATTGAGTTGTGTTTCATATACCTGATTGATCCGTATACTACGTACCCATAAGGTTTTATTAGTCTGAGACCAGAACATTTTAATTATACTGCATTATATTTACATGTGGTTCTGGGTACTTTCTACAATATTGATCAGATCACATTTTATATTACTTATTCACATTTTTACATTATATTTTTAAAAATATTTTATTGTTATTTTTAAAAGAGTATCTATTAACACCATATTGCTTAAATCATTTGATACTCGCATCAGACAATAATTTTAATTTCTATTTGAGCTAATTACAAAGATTTAAAAATGGTTAACCAAACGTTGCCATATGCACTAAAGAGGGCATATGCACAATTAGAGGTCTATTGTCAATTTTTCAATGATCATGTTTCCTATATGGAAAGCAAGGACATAAATAATTCAACCACATACGACGCCAAGATGAAAATTAAAGGGACCAATAAAATTCAACAAGCTTGTCTTGACATTAAAGCCTTTTTAGATAACACAGATTTAGTTAAATTAGAAGCTTTAGTTGAATTACGTGCTTACTTATGTAGGACTTGCGATAAAATAGATTCAACTATAAACGATATGTTTAACAAACACTTTAGTATCGTCCCAATCATTTCTGAACATAGAATGTTGAATGATTGTAATTGGTACACTTGCAAAACAAACACTAAAAAAGCATCAATCACAGCAAATAAAGCCGATGAGGTAGTCTGCGCAAAACAAATAATTAATAACACAACACGTGATGTTCATGACACGTCAGTTGTCACTGTCCCACTAACAGAATCACCTACAATAGGAGATTCATTATTCATTCCCCAGATTACCGAAGAGGTAGTTTGCGAGAAACAAATAAATAACACCACAACAAGTGATGCTACCGACACATCAGTTGTGATAACGCGAGTCAAAGATTCACTTACATTAATTAAAGTTTCAAATTCTATTTCGCAAATTGACAAACAAACAGTTTGTAAGGAACAAATTATTAATAGCACACAATTTGATGTTAACGGTACATTCGGTGTTACATTACCAATCAAAAAGCCACCAGCGTTGTTAGGAGGTATAAAGAACATTGTCATAAAACCTTTTCTTAAATTCGGGAGAAAACCAAACGACAACCCGGTATTAAAGATTATGTACAATAAATTTATAAGGGACAGCATTTATTTAAATCATAACTTCCTAAATACAGAACCAAGGCATTTAAGAAATTCATATTTCTCACCACGTAGTGGTGCGTTAAAACCAATTAGCACTAACAGCAAAATAAGAGATGTTTTCAATAGTTCTATGAATACCACTACTGGTGTTTCATTAAACGCTCTTCAAGCAAATGGTCACACTATTATTTGGCGGTTCAAGCCACGAAAACCATTGCGTTCTTATCAATTGAATACGGTAACGTACGGCCTCATAACAGATTCCAATGACCATATTGAACTGTCTGATCATTGCAATCAATTCAGTTTAATATTGTCGGAAAGAAGTTTTCAATTACATAAATGGATTTTCAATGCACCATCATTGCTGTCTGAGTTAAAAAGTTACCATTCAACTAGGCATTTTTATTTTGATCCAGGTGACATAGTATGTGCAAAATCACTATGCGTTATGTGGGATTCTGAACGGGACTTATTCGAATATAAATTTATTCTTATTAAACAACCCGTGAAACTTACCAGGCGAACCATACCGTCGTTCGTTACAAATATTTTGGACCCGCCATGCTCTTTTTCACCTTGTATTAATTCCGATATGACGATAAAACGCGACGTTCTAATAAATAATTCTGTAACTATTGAATTACATGGCCTTTATGATCGATTCGCAAAGGCGTATGTAAGTTGCAATTATTTAACAAACATTAATGATTTGGTAAACGCAAAAATACTCTTTATACATTGTAAATCGAAGATCGCGCCATTAAAAACTTTGACCACACCATTGTTAGAGCTATGTGCCGCCTTAATCATTGTAAGATTGGTCAAAAAAGCAATAAACTTGTTTCCAGTTAAATTAAAAATAATTATTTTATGGGCAGATTCCACAATTATGCTATCATGGATTAAACTGTCTCTTCATAACTTAAAACTTTTTATTGCTAACCGTATTACAGACATTCATTCAGACATGACAGACAACTATCAATGGCGTTGTGTTCCTATAAACTTGCACCAGGCAGATTTTATATCACAAAGTATCATATTAGACTTTCTTTTAAACAACCAATTATGGTGGTCAGATCCATCCTGGCTAAAGCAACCGTCTAATCACTGGCCTATACATAATTTCAATTTACCAGAAATTCCTAAGGAAAAAATTATTATAACCAATAAATGCAATGCAATTTACCGCATATTAAAAGTCAAACTCAACTATCCATTTAGAACTACTGGAGTTGACTGCGCAGGGCCCATACTAATAAAAAGTAAACATGACGGTTCTATCATTAAATATTATATGCGCCTTTTTAATTGTCTTTGCTACAAAAGAAACTTAGTTACAGAGTTCAATGTCCAATCAATACATTTCAGCGGAACTAATAATACTTTCTATAAATTAACTCAGAATAAAGCAATATTGAACTCCCAAGCAATGTACCCCATGTCACCCAATCCAGATGACCTTATTCCCTTTACTCCCAGACACTTAATCATAGGTCGACAAATTAGCAGTGTTATGCCTACTCCAGGAGCACCAGTGAAACTCAACAACATGAGAAGATTCCAGCAGGTACGACGATGGTCTACAGACTACATCCACTTCTGTCAACAGCGCGAAACATGGAAAACTTCAAGCACCCTGGATCTAGAAATCGGATCTCTTGTAATAGTACAAGAAGACGACATGCCTCCTACTCAATGGATAATGGGACGCATAACACACTTCAGGCAACGACAACACTCCGAGAGTCGCCACCTTGAAAACTCAACCAGGAGAGATCAAACGTGCTGTCAGACGTTCAGCCCTTTTTACCAGTGAATTCATTTTGATAAACCCAATTTATCAAGGGGGGGAGTATGGACAAAAACATGCATCAAAATACAATTATAATATAACTTCATTTTACATGTTTTTAAGGCAAAAGTGTAAATGCACATTATTGAGTGCCGCCTGTACATTTTGATGTGTGATGTGTAAATCCAGACTTACTTGTCTTGTAGTTACCAATAATTTTATTACCTATTTCCGTTCAATATGGCCGCAAATTGTAATATGGGTTCATCCCCACCCTTTTCTATTTTAAGTGTGAAATGTATTGTACTGAAATCTACCCTTTTTGAACCAGCTCTCAACGAGACAACACGTATTTTAAATAACATTACAATTTAATATTAAAATATATACATTAAGACATTCACATACATTTATAACATTCATTATTATTAATTATTAGGATAAGTGTTTAATTGTGTAATTCTGTTGGGATTTACGACCCCAATGTGTAATTTTATATGAAATAAATATACTTTTAAATTCATATTGAGTTCACGAACTTGGAAGACTTGCTGACTACTTTTGGTGAAATACCCGGGTACCACAATCGCCCAAACATAGGGTATACATCATTTTGAAAAAAAGTAAATTTGCCTTATTTTTTGCGACATCTTTTTTTCGTTTTCCAATTAAATATTTACATTTAATAAATTTAAATTACTATTGTTAATTGTGATATAATGAACAATAGAACGATACGGCAATCTCTAATAACATAATACATCTTGATCTGGATATATAGTAAACGAAGAAATAATGCTTTGAATCAAAGCATACAAAGACAGAATTCTTGAACATCCAAACAATTTGGCCAGCTGTATAATGTCCAATAATTAGGTAGTACGCAGACTAAGAAGAATGTACCTCAGGACCTATTAACCAACTAAACAGAATCTAGGATCAATTGAAATTGAGGGATGAGTCGATGGACACGCCCCGCGCAAAACACTTTATTTTTACATACATATCACTGAAAGTCCTTTAAACAGGACAGATTGTAATAATCTATAGAAATCAAATAAAACAAATATCCTTTTCGAAACAAAACTTTGCAGAGACAATATATCGCAATGATAAATAAAATTAAAATTTTCGTGACATCCATCTGAAGTTCTGGAATATTTCATACCCAAAAGCAAATTTACAGAGTATTCATCATTTTCAAAAAAAAAAACAAAAAAAAATTCCCCATGTTTTTCGAAACGAAACTTTGCTGAGAAAATAAGGACATAATATTGAACATAA
The DNA here is from genome assembly GCA_963678705.1 of Panorpa germanica. NCBI lineage: Eukaryota > Metazoa > Arthropoda > Insecta > Mecoptera > Panorpidae > Panorpa > Panorpa germanica. Next base: position 241,274 of record OY783219.1, on the reverse strand, counting down.
AAATTAATATATCGAAAATATAGGGAAAATTTTCTTCTTGCAAATTATATATACCTTTTGAATACTTCAATTGAATTCTTCAAAATAGGTCTTCAGGTATATATACTAATATATGGCAACAAATGTTCATTTTCTCTTGTTGCATTCTAAATTTATGTTAATATTATTAAAAATAACTGCTTAGTTTACTTTTGACCTACTGGCCAACTACACACAACGACAGAAGCAAAATTCCAGATGTCATAGACTTCTTTATTATCAAGGGTATGTCAAGAAAATACTTTAACGTCTCAACCTGTCTAGACCTCTCATTGGATCATTCTCCTATCAGTATGACAATGAGTAGCCAATTATCAAAGAATGACGGAATAAATTCCGGTATTGTTAGATGACTCTCTCAACATCAAAATACCCTTAAAGATAGAAGCTGATATCACGGAAGCCGTCGAGAATGTCAACACATGCAAACAACAAGCAGCTTGGAATTCAACACTAATGTGTTTAACATATGACACTATATGGCTCTATGACGTTGAGGGAAAAAATTGTAGCCAAACGTAAAATAAGAAGGCTGTTTCAATTGACAAGATTACCTGAGCACAAAAGAATGCTAAATAAAGCTACCAAGGAAATAAAAAAGTTGCAGGATAGTGAAAGAGAACAAATCATGGAGAACAAATTAATAAAATTGAACGCAACTGAAACCATTGACTATACTCACTCTAGAAAGCTACAAAGAAGCTAATTAAAATTAAGCTAAGTAAAATTCCGAAAAAACTACCTACCATAGCATACAAATACTTGACATAGTTATATAACACTATTATAAGAACTAGCTTCTACCCTCTCCAATGAAAGGTAGCACAATGATTCCTAAGCCAGGAAAGATTCCTGATTACCTCCGAAGTCCTCGAGAAATTGCTCCTCTTGAGATTACACCAATTGTTCTAAGTGAAAAACGGATACCAGACCACCAGTTTGGTTTCTGGCAAAACCTCGCATATTCCGGATAATCCTCGGTAGTCTTGAGAACAAACAGTTTTATTCGGTAGCGTTCCTAGATATAATGCAGGCTTATGACAAACTTTGGCATACCGGGCTTTTTTATAAAATCAAGAGATACCTACCGATACACTATTACACGGTATTCAAATTATACCTTTAGAACAGACACTTCCTGGTAAAATACAACGACACCCCAAGGAAGTGTACTTGACCCACTTCTTTGCCTACTCTTACTAAGTAACACAGCTACGTTTGCAGACGATACTGCTGTATTAGCTGTTAGCCAATATCTTGTAATTACTTCGCAAAACCTTTAGCTATATATAACCGTAGTATAAAAATGAAAGATGAAGTGGCGCATCAGAGTCAACGAATCTAAATGCGAACACATAACATTTACGGTAAAAAAAGAAACATGTCCATCAGTGCCACTCAATAACAAAAGCATACCATAAGTGAATACTGTTAAATATCTAGGAATTCACTTAGATCGACTTCTGACTTGGCGGAAGCACATTTTCACAAAACATAAACAACTTGGGCTCAAGCTACAAAGAAGGTACTGGCTATAGAATATAAATCTAAATTATCTGTCGAATGTAAACTATTGCTATATAAGACTATATTGAAACCTATATGGACTTATGATATACAACTCTGGAGATAAACTGCAAACTCGAACATTCGAATATTGAGATTTTACATTGCTTCCAATCCAAGCTACCTACGTACATGCTACGTTATAATTGCTCCACGAAATATTACCAACGTAGATATTCAGCAAGATCTACAAGCGCACAGGGTCAAAGACGAAATTATAAAGTACAGCATCAAGTCATCCGACTGGATGTCCACCCAAACACCCTTACGGGGAACCTGTTGAAAGCAAGAAGAGAGCGTATGCTAAAAAGTAAACTACCAACTGATTTAGTTGGCAACTAAAATATACTGAGTACCCAGCAGACCAAAATATTCAAGTGTACATTCTCATGTGCACTTGGAAGGAATAAAATCTTATAAGGATACATTCCTTTCATGATGTTATTATGTTATGTGACTTACTAAATATCCTAATAGATAGTTTGTAATTTTCTAGAATGTCAATAAAAAGAAATAATAAATATAATTACATTGTGGTTTTAAAAAATGTATGAATTTTTAAGAATTACTACAAATAAATGTTAGCTTACCATTTGCAAACAAAAAGTTATTTTTTAACTACTTGTTATATTTATTTAAGTATGTCAGAATCTCATGCAATACAATTGCAGGAAATTTTATTAATATGTCTCTTTGTCAAATTCGAAACTGCCGGTAAAGAAACCTTAGCACCTAAGAGTTGTATTATAACAACAATAAACCACCTGTGAAACAAATCTAAGGGAATTATAGTAGTGTACAAAACTTACTGGAGAACTTTGAAGACACAAATAAGCTTAATGTATATTTTGAATTATTCAATTTACCCGAACAAAATGAAACAAAGCAATTAAACAAAACGAAGTCGTATTGATTATGGCGCAATATTATAAATAGGAAGGGTAGGATGCGACCATATAAATTCTTCTTTACAGGGAGTAGCCGAAGAATAATAATCACACGTTTTTCACATATGCATTAATAGCATAAGTAGCACATTAATGCATCTTATAAAACTTGTTAGCAAACATACTGATTTTGACTACTTTCGAAGCTTAAATCTTATCTTAGAAAAATGGTTGCGTTCGGTAAAACTAGAGGCTAATCCTAATACGACAGAATTATTAGGAATCGGTAAGGTAGAGGAAGAAGGGCTAAGCGATATTTTCTTTTTAAATACAAATTTACCGTACAATAAGTCAATTATATACATGGGATTTAGATTCACTGCGAGAAAGAACGACAGAGAGATCTATAGGGACTTAAGAACTAAAAGAGAACTCGCAATTAACTCATTGAGGATGCAATAAAAGTGGCAAGAGGCGTTAGAAAGGCTACAAACAAAGGCATTAAGAGTAGTGTTGGGAGTAATGTGTACCACACACACTATCAACCAATGTGGAAGCGGGAGTTGCACTACTCAGTTTAAGGTGGGAATTAAGTGTAAAAGCTTTGATGATAAAATCGTTGACAACAGAGTGTGCTTTAAGAAGAATGCTTTTCGAAGAATTCGAAAGAAATGATAGTAACAATAGCAGAAAAATGACGATATTATGGCAACAATGTGTGAACATGAGGGAAATGGGAGGAAGGGTCAAAGCATAAGAAGTTAGTAATTTTGAATATTGCGAAGGGCAAAATGTAATTTTGAGATTGGGAAAGAGGTGGCCTGCTGTAAAGGAGGTGCGGAAATAATAAATGGGATATTTAAAAGTAAGATGAGTGACATTTGGCCGGAGCACATTAGAGTATTCACAGACGGCTCAAAGATGGCAACGTGGTCCGGGGCGGGAGTAGTGACGAAGTCTACTAAACAGATAATAACTTTACCAGCAGAAATTTCAATTGTTGATGCAAAGCAGGTAGCTGCAAAGAAGCTGTTTCAATAATTGAGAACGATAGATGGTCAAAAAATGTAATATGCAAAGATTCAAAAGCATTGGGGAAGAATGGGATTATCAGAAAAGCGGGAAACATATTTTAGGAAGAAGAAATCTAAATAGAATAAAGATGAAATGATGTACCGTTAGTGTGGATTCCTGCTCACAAAGGAATCGCAAGAAATGAAAAAGCAAACGACGCCACACAACAAGGAGCTAGAACAGTAGCAAGTGGAGAAATTCAATATGATGTGGACTTATTGGCAAAAATAAAAACTGAAGTAAAAGGGAAGTAGCGGGGTATGTGGGACAATTCAGACAAAGGAAGAAAATTTATTAATTTACAGTCTTCGGAGTGTTGCCACTTATCTCGAGACTAAGGGTGGACGATATAGGGGCATTAGCACATCTTAGAAGAAATCATTTGGTGCAAGAAGATATGTGTAATTATGGAGAAGGGGTAGCAGATCAAGAGTATTTGATCTTCCAACATTCAAAAACGGAGGGCTGCAGAAATAATTGATATAGAGTTATGATAGAAAATGAAGTGGTGTTGCCAACGAGTATACAGAAACTACTGAGATATTCGAGGTGTCCGGTGTGCTTAGTGATAGACAGTATATGGAATATAGCGGGTTTAAAAGTTTAGGTGTAATAATAAATAAAATGCGGATATGTAAAATGTAAATGAAATATATTAACAAAAGCGAAAAAAGGACGATGGTCTTAGGAAGGCCAGTAAATTATTAATAAAAATGGTAACCTATTTCCTTCGGTTGAGGATACAACATAATTTAAATATAAATACCATCTTTGAATTTCTTGTTTTAGCATACCATATTCTAAATGATAAATGTCAATATAAAAATAGTTTTGTTCCGGCAAATTAAAATCGGATCGGAAGTTCTTGAGCTTATCATTTTAAAAAAGTTAGAGATAAATGGCGTTCGTTTATCAAGGCGCCTTTGTTCTTCAGGAGGAAATCGAATCGCAATTACTACTAAAGTTGGCCGGTCGGCATAGGTAAGAAGATAACGACCGTTTGATACGAACGTTGATGCAAAGAAAGTTAATCGATATTTTATTAAAACAGTTAGTAAAGTAGCAACTTACTGTAAACAGGCATTTAATTTATTAGGAGTTTTGACCTAATTTCAAAATAAAATTGTGTTAGTATAGTGTGCGCCATGTTAAGCTCCGTTTTAATGTAAGTGTATTTAATATAACGAATTATTTCATTTCACAAACAGTGTATGACATTAGTTAAAATGTGGCTTTTCTTAATAAATGGTTCTACATTCTAGTAGTTTTTTGTGTTTTTTAGACAAAGCCTTATTAAGTTGAGAGGACCTATGCTAATATATGTGGTGGGTCATTTCGTTATTTATACCTTACGTTTTTCCATTTAACTTTAAAGTTATCAGCCATTACTTTAATCATGCACAGACTGGTGTACTTTTAGAAACATCAATTGCCATTGTTTTGATTATTTTCTTAATCATTCTTATAGCTGGTTCCAAACGCATTATAGTCTAGTAAAATTAGTCGATACCAGGGCTGAAAAAAACATACATGAAAAAGAACATGCGTCGTTAAAAAAAACATACGACTTACACTCGTATAATTTTATTCTTCCGACTCCGACCAAATAAAATACTAAGACATTTTGGGGTATTGGAGTGTATATAAGAACGAAATATATATGTAATATACCCGGAAAATACAGCCTTGTTATTTCAGGTTTATCTAACACCTATCTATAAATGCTTTCGGTTACGTAAACGATTCTACCTGATATGCAATGTTTTATAACTTATTTTCACTGCTTTTGAGAACCTACCTTAAATCTACCATTTTGCGTATTACTATACTTATAAAACTTCTTTATGACATAATGTAAATAATTTTACGTATTTTACAACACTCTCTGACCTATTTTTCGTATTTAAGAAAAAGTCTACAGTTTTGCTCATTAACATTATCATAAAACTATTTATGAAGATTCTTTAAAGGTTATAACATATTAAAAACACCCTATCAAGGATTAAAAGTTTTTAAATAAGCTATAAAATAACACTAATTTTAGATTAAGTATTACTAGGTTATATTTTAGAAAAAAATTAAAATTGAAATGAATCTAAATTTTACATTTACTATAAACTATTATATATTATAAATTTTATTTATTTTACATTTTATTTTCTCCAGTCTAAATTTATCTCAGGTTCAATACAGTTTAAATCTGCAATAGGTAGTCCAGTATAAATTTGGTAAAGATTGGGTTGTGGTCGCCATTCTGAAGGGAGCTACATGCAATTTACACTTAGACACTTTAATTTGGGCTCTGAACCATATCTTAAATCCCAGAAATGAATATTATATGTACTGATATAGTTATTTATCAGGATCTCAAATTTAATTTTTTTAAATAGTCTCAATATTATGGTATTGAAGATACAAACAATTAAAAAAATAACTAAGGCAAAACTCTCTAAAATGTTAAAAGAATATTTTTGCCTTGAAACATCCTTATACTACACATCTTGATTAATTATATTTATTTTGACCTTTTGCTTCCTTTGACCACAAATTGTTTTCGACTCCGACTCCTCGATTCCAACTCCACAGCCCTGGTCGAAATCATTCTGAAACCTCATACTAATTTATTACAGCAATTTCGTTTGCTTAATATTACAAACTATTTCTATAATATTCCATATATTATGATTTCCATAATATTTTACATGGCTTATTATATTTGTTTCTTTGTTATTTTGTTTGTATTGATTATTAATCAAACCAGAAAAACGAACAAAACCATTAGAAACAATTATTATGAGATAGAAGAATGATCTCGCCTATAATACGTTTTGAATTCATACGTTTGTCAGGGTTGTAGTGGTTGCACTGTGCCAGGGACTAATGGCTAATTCATTCACTGATTTCAATATCACTTTCGTAAAAAGCCCGGACAATAAAGAAAATTATTGCGTGGCGTCAGGCAGCCCTAATGTGGATTCGGCTCTGGCGTGGATTTCCAGTAACACTTACCAGGATTTTCAATATATAGGTATGTGTAGAATAAGTTCAGACTGAATATGTAGTCTAGAACTGACAATAAAAAGATAAAACTGTTTCTAGAACAAACTTCCAGTATTTTTCCACGCAATGACAGCAAACTGAATTGCTCCTTCGATGAAACAACTTGCACGTCACTATGGATTAGTAAGAAATGGACTCTAGAATGGAGTTATTACTATCCTTTCTTTCCGCGAACAGATGCAGCCTGGGAAGGTATAAGGAAACGAAAATACATTTTGAGTTGCTCATTGGTTTATTTTATGGTCGCAACATTAATGTACCGTTTACATTTTACAAATGTAGATGCGTTCACTTTATTGAACTTATTTTATTATCAAATGTTATATATTTTCAGATTTTTCTGTAAACTATGGAAGTGATTTTAAATATGTCTATAAAAAGGTTAAGCTAAATACAAAGCAGAAGTATTTTTTGGGGATGTCAATGAAAATCAATGGCGGTAGACGCTTTGCTTTATGTCCGAACGAAAATTTTCCATGTTACACAGTATTATTCAACAACTTTAAAACTCGACACCATATAGAAATATTTAAATGTACTACTGGCGTATATTGGTACCCGTCACAAAACTGTCCATCACATATTGTGTCTAAGACGGACCAGGTACAGGATGCTCTTTCACATTCTATGCTTTATACATTTTCAATTTAAACAATCGTGATACAATTACAGCCCATCTTCACAGAAGAAGCCTGGCGGCACTTCCTGGTGGCCTTCAACGGAACAGAGTTATCTGTGTACGGGATTCTGAATGCTAACCCCAATCACCATCGCTATGAGAAGATTTTGTCTTTCAATGATGTTGATCCAATTAATGTTGCATATTTTCGATTAAAAGACGTCCACGGTACTTCTCGATGGAAATTGCACGATTGTAAGTACACAAGCAAAATGGATTTGTGTATCAAAGATCATTTGTTCTAACTGATTTCCGATATTCTTTAAGATTAGACGTTTATATGCAATACTATTATCCTAAATAAATACTGAAATCCTTTATATAAGTTACAAAATAGGTTCAACCTCCTACTATGTTAACAGTATTTATGGGGTCGTGGTCTCATATATGTGTACGATACCTCCTTTGCCACAATTACCATTGCATAATTGCCATTATGCTTACACATAATCAGTTTAATTTGATAACAACCAAGCCCAGAAAATATACAGAAATTAGAGATTACCTCCGACGTCTTTTTGATATGTATGATTTGAATCCAATAAAATAATTCCAATTTCATTTAAAAATTTAATTCTATTTTCAAATTGAAATATTTAACTTGTTAACTTGTTCAATAATAAAATAATTTTTCATATAAATTGACAAAAGAAATAATATAATTTTTTCAACAAAATATAAATTATTTTCAATTTATTCGTTATTTGACCAACGATTGGCGATTTTTTTTTTCGATTTGTAACTTAGGCACCAAAGTTAGCCCATATATAAAATTTCAACTTTCTAGCTCAATTTTTAACCTCGGTAAAAACTGTCCCCGTGCACCCAAATAACATTTTTGAATTTTGAATTATTTTTTTTTTAATCATATTTCATTAATAAATAATCCAAAATTTGAGTGTTCTCCAAAGTTTCATACCAGGCTCAATATTATTCTTAACGCCCCCTTTTCCAATTTCTAATTTTAAAAATTTTTTAGCATTGAACACCGTAATACACATGCTAAATTTAAACTTTCTATCTTTTATGCATTAAAAGTTATAGAGCAAAAAGTAAAAAAATATTACGCGTTCCCATAAAATTCAATGTTCAAATTGAACCGTTTTCAAGCTACCATACGAATCGCGCAAACATATTAACAAATAAATTTGCACTTGGAACATTATAATATAGGATATAGCACTTCTGCAGACCGAGTTAATTAGCAAAATATTATTAAATTTGACATTTTTGATAAATCGTTTAAGAACATTGTCGTGCAATATGTCTCTTCGATACAATATCATAAAATTTTTATCAATTACAAAAGATATCATTATATAATTATAGTGAATTCCTCGATTGACCGTTTCGTACTCGAGATAAATTTGGTCAAAATTCGAATCATGAGAGGTGTATGAGAGTAAACGAGAGGCAAATACGTGTAATTTTTCTTTATTTTTCATAGAATAACAAAACGATGGATTGTCTAATGAAATTAGCTGAAAGAGGGAGATATGAAAGTAAATATTATTTACTGTTTCGTTATTTATAAGACAATCTGAATGTGAATATTTCATTAAACAAGAACAAGAACAAGCGTTTATAAACGGTTTGTATGCATTGCAATCGCGCTGACCTGACTTCGATAAAAGTGTTTGCTCACTTAGATATAAATCATTTCACTCGTTTTACGCAAATGCGTCATAACTTTTAAATCATAAATTAAAACATGTTTAACTAAATATCACATTTTACAGACGCATTCATTAAAACCACAACGTTATCTTCACAAACTGCATTTTTCAAGGAAGCCATCATTATAAAACAGACATTTTGTTTATCCATGGCGGTGGCTCTGTGTGATGGATGCAAGATTCAACTTCACCTGCGCCTGTCTGATAGACAACTGTTCTCATCGAGAATTCTCGAAGGAAGTGAGGTTTGTCATATAATGTAGCTTTAAAAATGATCCTCTTTGAACTTTATAAAAATAGTTAAATTCCTGTTCTAGCGAGTTATGGGTTCCAGTGATGTTCCGTTGTACTGGAAAGTAGAGAGGTTTGAATTTACCATCTATCCAAACGAAGATGTTTCAGCTGAATTGTTGTACAGTACAACAGCTACAAAATCGGTTGACAACCTATTTTGGGCTGTAGATGACATCAGAGAATGTCAAAACGGTAACTGTATATATATATTATTTATATAACTACTAGCTGACCCGGCGAACTTCGTACCGCCTAACAGTCAATGAATGTCGTGTTACCTTTTAGGCTTTGATGAACGTAATACAATGATACAAAATAATATTTTTTAATATAGATAGAAACATAAAAGTATTTTATTATCATGAATGATGATGAAAACATACAGAATGAGAATAAAAATTAAAAAAATAATAATAATTAAGTAATTCAAACTCATGTCAGAAAAAAATGATTGAAAACTATGTTGTGCAGATTGGAATACACTCGGATTAATTCATTAATGGGATTTTCATTCAAGCACCTTGTGGTAAACGACATTCTTTGTTTTTTGGTCAGGCGCAAGAACAAATAAAGCGGATGGTTTGCCGACACGTGAGCATGCCACGTACAATTGACCATGAGAAAAACATGCATTTTCTAGATTGAGGCCACAAATAGTAAAGGATTGGATCTGTGATTTGTTGATCGTCATGGCGAAGGCAAGACGAATCGGGAATTGAATTCGTTTAAACTCAAATGGCATATCCGTTGGGATCATCGGAATCCTTGGAATAAGAACTTCCTCATCTTTAAATTTTCCTTTAAGTATCGACGCGTGAATCACATTGCTCATCAGTTTTTTTATCACCAAACGCGTTCCATTGCACAGTTTTGGTTGGTTTAAATTTCTAAGCATGATGACTACCGAGCCAACCTTAAGTTTTAAATAGTGCGGTGGTAAACCAGGCACATCCAAGGAGTTTAAAAATTCACTTGGATAATTAGTGGCTTCTTCTTCGTTTGTTACACAGTCGATAGATTTGAATGAATACAGAGTACCTACGATTTGGTTTTGAATTATAAAATTGAGGTCATCTACATCTTTATTTTTAGCTGCCAAAATTGCTCGCTCACTTAACCATTTAGTATTTTTGTGGTTAGCAATGATATCCGGGAATACTTTGTTGATAAGCTCGTCTTTTGATGATACAAAATTGCAAACATTTGGAGGAAATGAAATCAAACCGCTCGATTTGTCAACAAGAACACGGCCATTACCGATAGTCAGCAATTGCTTCGAGAAATCATCAGCAGATAGATCGTTCAACAATGCTCTCATATTTACAGACAGTTGAAGTTTCTTTACATATCGCCACAGATTTGATGCTTTGAGGCAAGCGTTTATTTCGTCGGCAGCAGTAGATCTTGGAATGACTGGTAGTGTTTGTCGGAAATCGCCAGATAATAAAATCATTGCACCACCAAAACATCTCGAGTCATTGCGCAGATCTTTTAATGTTCGGTCTAGTGCTTCCAATGCGCGTTTGTGCGCCATTGTGCATTCGTCCCATATGATGATTTTTGATGCTACTAAAACTTTGGCCATTGCGGAGTGTTTCGAAATGTTACATGTCGGTTGTTCAGTAGTTTGAAGGTTTAATGGCAATTTTAACGCTGAGTGAGCCGTACGGCATCCGTCTAACAATGTGGCCGCTATTCCAGAAGAAGCAATTGCTACCGCAATTTCGGATCTCGCACGTACAGTGGCCAAAATCAATGACATGAGGAATGTCTTCCCAGTTCCACCGGGGGCATCCAAAAAAAATAAGCCGCCATTTCCATCATCAATTGCATTAATCAGTGTATCATACACTTCCCTCTGCTTAGGATTCAACAGAGGTACATTCGTTTGGACTGATTGGATTAGTTCATGTGGATCATATTCACGTTCACGTTCCAATTCTCTATTAAATGCGTCATTCATTCCGCGATCTGTCGCTGGCATTCCTAACCTAACTAACAAACTGCCGCACATGAGGTAACACATATCATCGATCAAGAGCAAAGTCTGGTTATGCATCTCCTCATTCACCTCAAGATCGGAATTTCTTGAGCATACTAACGTGGCGCTCTTCTCGTGCAATTTCTCGTTCTTCATCAGATAATTGACTCGCGATATTCCGTTGCCTAATTGCATTAGGCTCCGCTGGGAAAGATTAGATCTTCTAGGACGCGGCATTGTTATTAATATTAATACTGAATGTGCACTCGCATAAAACCACAAAAAACCACTTTCGAGACATAGACAATAGCTCAAAGAGTATATAACCACTACATATGAATAGCTTATCAAGAAAAGTTATAGATAACCTATAAAAAGACATTTACACTTTTGTTAACCTGTACAATAAATCTTAGGTATTATTTTCTGAAATTAAAAATTAAATAATTAATAAATAATCTACACAAATTAATGTCTAAAACAAACAAATATAACAGTACCTAAACTTTCGAGACATTTTACAAAAAATAAATTTCTGAACGCACACATGAATAGTTGTTACAGTATTTGACAGGATTGGACAACAAATGTTTGACATGAAATCAGCATTTATTGAAATGATTAGGTATTCATTACACATATCGAGTTTTCATTGTTTTTAAGATGTATTATGCTATTCGGGGCGGAGACAAATCCAACGAATCAATAACCATGAATATTGGTTCAGCAGATCTCGAGTTATAAGTGTTGTAACAAACCCGTCTTTCTTTTATATATTAAGATGTTTACACACAGATTAATGTGCTGCGAATTTATTGGGATTTATAAGTTTAATGTCTACTAGACAAAAGTTGGTGATGGAAATATGATAAATTGTTGTTCAAAATACTTCCATTTTCTTACTTTTTATATTACAATTTAGAACCTGTTTGTTATATCCCTTTTTGCGTCATAATAAATAAAATATATATTTTATTAGATAAGTAAATAAGAAATAAATAGTAAGTTATTAGAAATAAATCTTAACACTCATGTATTGCATGAGAATAACATGTATAACATATAGGATAACAATGACTCTTCCAAGAGTTCAATTATGAATGGATTTGTGAACTCATTTTCTAGTGCATGATTGAAATTGTTGTTATTAAATATATATAGTAAGAACCGTGGTCCTAAGAAGCCCGTGAAGTATTTATAATAAATATATATATATATATATATATATATATATATATATATATATATTTATATATATATATATATATATATATATATATATATATATAACCATTTTTATTTTATTAAATATCTAAATGTTGACAGCGATATAGCAATTCAAAATTTGAATTGTAGTTTTAGCGTTGCAGATGTCGGTCATATTTATGTATGACGTAACATGTCACACCATTAAGGGATAGGTCAGTTATTTGATATATGTATAAGAGTGTTAAGTATGTTAAGAGTGTTAAGTATGCTCTTTAAGCTCTATTGTATAAAAGAGATGTCAACATACCGGACGTAACGTTACATGTCTTGGAATGTTCTATAACGTTGGATTCTTTTAATAATAAAAGGAAAAAATGACTGTTTTAATTGTTAATATCTTCTAAAATATAGTGAGGTATTAAAAAAGAATTACACATTTGAGGTCGTGGTAGCCAATTTGTCAATATATTGCAAAAAAAAACACGAAACTGTCGAACTTATATATATAGGTTTTCTCACATAAATGACACATAACTTCTTCAATTTTGCAACTACTTTTATTGTACACCTTAAAACATATAAAAACTAATGGTGTCTCATAAAGACCCAACTATTTCAAAGTACGAAGAAACAGAGAAAACATTTAAACATGAAACAGAGAAACAATTTAAAATTGTTTATTGATAAGAATATTAATTCGCATATATTTTTTTTAATAACATCGTTGAAGTTTCGTTCGTTCCGTTCTTTGCGACGCTAAACTTTGTGAACTTTATTGACTTGGGTGTTTGACTTAAAATGAACCGCAAGAAAAGAATATCATGCAATTTTCCCCCTTCTTGAAATTACCTTTCCTTGGAACAATTCGTGTAGTGCTTCCATCAGGGTTTTAGTTGTATCCGGTTGTAATGTAAGCATTCTTGAAGCTCAGGATGGAGGAACTTGCGGATCATGTCCACAAAACACGCCAAATTTACAGTAACTGTTCTGCCTCTTGCGTCCTCGAAAACTTAACGTCCAATGACGTATTTTGCCGACATAACCGTCAAGTAATCCGCCGATTTACGACCGAAATCGCCGTCGCTAAAATAGGGTTGCAGTGTGCGAAGGGCCCTATTGTTAATGGAAATAGGACCATTCCCAGGGGTCACAAAAAGCGGTTGTACACTCTTCATCCTTCATTCCCTTCAGATGTTAAGTCGTTTATATGAAATGACTATTTTACCGGCTACAAAGGGCGAAACCACTCCACATGTCGGAATGCAAATCAAGATAAAGTAGATGCAAACTATAATTGAAGTGCAATAGTGATATAAAGGTCATAAAAGAGGATATATCACCAAAGTGTTTACGGGGTACCTCATTGGAACACATTTCTCACAGTAACTTATGGGGATTCTTAAATATACGATTCAATTTCTATAATGATTTTAGAATTTCTATAATTATTACTATATGATTCATATTAACATTACACTGTAATTAAACAAAAGAGCTAAATATATACTAAAACATGACCTCCTTATTACAGACGAACAGAGGATTCTAAGGTACAATGGTATACTTCCTCATCCAGCCACGTGTCAGGTATTGGACCATCCAAACTACACAGCGGTAGGAAGAAAACATGTTAATGGAAATGGAGGTAAACATCTTTGTTAGTAGTAAAACACTTACTAAATGTGTAAATAGTTTAAGATAATTATTTAACAGCTATATTATTTCCGCAGAGTTTACAACAAATAAGACTTGTAAGGACTGGTCGAAACAGTTGTCTTATGAGAAATTCTCCTGCAAAGGTTTCAGGTTTTGTAATGTAGCGAGGTCTAGTACAAACCAATGTAATTGCTTTCCAGGATATAACGGTGATTGCAATGGTAAGTTAAAAATCGTAAAATATTTTGTAGTTTCTTTCAGTGGTGCAGGGCTAGGTAGGAAGAAGTGCAAAAACATCAAGCCAATTTAACATAAAACAGTATTTTTTATTTTTATACTATCTTACTGATAAACTACACGATCCACCACTTTATTATATCAAAAAGAAATGAATGCATTCCATAGAAATGAATCGCACCCTGTAACATCAGGGATGAGGAAAATTGATCGAAAATACAACTTTCAATTAAAGTAAATGCAATGGTTGTGTTCCTGATTAAAAATCGATTGTTCAGTGGGTAGAAACGTTTGTGGATACTGGTAGTATGTAGAAAAAAGAACTACTGCGAAAAAACGTCTAGAAACAGGCACATGGTTTTGAAATCCTCTAAGTGATCTTAGGATCTTGCTCTTATAATTTCTGATCGCACAGTTAGACTAATTCTTATAGTAAAGATCTGAAATTTTATCATTACAAATTGGCAGTGGTGCAAAAAGTAAGTCCACGCCATTTTGTTTCTCGAAAAAAAGGTATGTGAAGCCTTTATCGATCTGCCTCATGACTCGCACTGGAGTTACCACTCTTTGAATATTTTTATGGGAATATCTTAAATCCTTGGTATACCAATGGAATCGAATAAAAATGATATCTCTGATACTTTTTGTTTAATTATTTTTTAAACTAAGGAAGTTTCCGCACTGCACACTGTATAATCTTATTTATTAAAGTAACTTTTAGTTAAAGTTTTAAGAGAATTTTGCATGTACGTAATGACAATGTTAACAAAGTTATGCAAAAGTATTAAATATTTGTGAATATCTCTTGCTAAAATAAAATTAAAATTTGACATGTATTTACAGGATATTGTTTACAAAAATCATTTTGAAATTAAATTGCCCTTTGTATACACTAGAAGGCGTAATATCGTTGTGATTACATATATTTTCAGGAAGATTTGTTATTTGAGACAATATCAACAAAATATGGCATCGGATTTTATTCATTTGCATTTATTTTCTTTGTAAGAGTGCAGTTTTAAATGTGTATGTCTATAATGTAAAGAAGCTATAAACTGTTATAACTTGTGAGTACAGATGTGTAGAAATTTGTTGAATATCTTGAAGCTAAACGAAACTCTATCTCTTTTTAGACTTAACACACATCAATAAATCGATTGATGTAGTAAACAGTTCATGCAGAAACACGCAAGTCAAATTGCCAAGTGGATCATTTGATGGGACAACAGCTCCGTTCATGAAGATTCATTATCAGATTAAGCCAGTAGATAGTTCACGCTGGGAGAAAATTTCTCAACCTGTATCTATCGACGAGGCTTACAATAAGGCTGTTGAGTTACCGGAACTCAAACTGAATATCGAATACGAACTCCAAGCGCTGCTGTACATCGACGGGGATCCAACAGGATTCTACACAAACTCACTAATTGCCAAATTCACAACGACTTGCACTGACATAGGTTAAGTTACAATTCTATACTATAATGTTCCAAGTGCAAATTTATTTGTTTATATGTTTATTTGTTTATATGTTTACGCTATTCTAAAAACTTTCTTCTTTTTTTGCTGTGAAAAATATTATTTATAAAAGATAGAAAGTTGAAATTTGGCATGTGATTTACGGTGTTCAATGCTAAATTTTGTTAAACATTAGAAATTGAAACATTGGAAAAGGGGGCGTTGTAGAATATTAGGGGGCCCGGTAGGAAACTTTGGAGAACACTCAAATTTTGGATTATTTAATAATGAAATATGTTATTAAAAAAAAAACAATTTAAAAATTTTTTTTGGGGGCATGGGGCCGAGGTAATAATTGAGCTAGAAATTTCAAATTTTATATATCGGCTAACTTTGGTGTCTAATTTACAAATCAAAAAAAAATCACAATTTTGGAAAAAAGTTGACCAAATAACGGATAAATTATAATAATTCTGTGCCTTTCGGCTTTAGAATCTACAGTATTATATTTCCTAATTCATTTTATTCTTATATAAATTTTAACTTAAAACTAAACTTAACAACCCGGTCAATTTAAACATAAAA
Organism: Panorpa germanica; assembly: GCA_963678705.1. Taxonomy (NCBI): domain Eukaryota; kingdom Metazoa; phylum Arthropoda; class Insecta; order Mecoptera; family Panorpidae; genus Panorpa; species Panorpa germanica. Next base: position 224,873 of record OY783219.1, on the reverse strand, counting down.
ATAGTGGTCAAATAACAAAAATTCCCGGAAAGCCAAATATTGGTGGAGAGCTAGGGTTTACTATTAAAAATAAAATTTAATAAATCCCCATCGATTCTATGTGTGCTTCAAAAATTATTCGGTGTCAAAGGTCAAAATTTGAGATTTTTTTTAATTTTTCTCAAAAACGGTAAGCTTTATGAAAAGAAAACCTCAATGCAAAGTTGTAGATCTTGATCAATATCAATAAGGTAACTTGACGGGTATTGTTCCCTTAAATTATCCTAAAATTGTCATGACAGTTAGTGGACTAAAAGGAAAACCACGGTAAAAAAAACGCGCCGAGTACACTACCTCACAGGTGGCGTGAAAATGTGTGCATATCATGTATAATGTGACTCTTAGAATCGCGATATCTCAGGAATGGTAACTCTTAGGGAAAACATCATAAGGACCATTTTTGTAGAGAATTTTAAGATCTACAACTTTAATTTAAAGTTTTTTTTTTGATAAAACTTACCGTTTTCGGAAAAAATCCAAAAAACCTCAAATTTTGACTATTGACCCCGAATAACTTTTGAAGCACACATAGAATCGATGAGGATTTTTAAAACTTGATTTGTAATGATATACCCCAGCTCTCCACCAATATTTGGCTCTCCGGGAATTTTTGTTATTTTAAATGTCTATATTGACCAGGCAATAAATTATTCTAGACTTTTACTACTTCCAAAAGTATTTTCTGCTTTTTCTTCTATTGACCCCCTTTCTTCATGTTTCCTAATCCTCCTTCGTTCTCATCGTTTCCTGCTTCTTTTTCCTTCTTTCCTGTACTTCCGTCTCTCACATCTTGCCTTCCTTGTCTCCTTTTGACAAACCATCTATTATCTTTTCACTATCTCTACACTGTATTTTCACTACTTTTGCCTTTTACCTCTATCACTCTATTACAGACATAAACCTCCTAAATCCAACAAAATGTAAATCACTATAGTATCACGTTTAGTTTATGAGATATAAACAGGACAAATATTGCTATTTCAGTATTGAATTTTGATATGATTCTAAGCGAAGCACCGGTCTTGACGACAGGTTTATTGTACACCAGAGATTTACAAGGTTTATTAAAATATAAAATGTTGTACTCTTATGATCTGTCACATCAACAGCTGATCCACTGCTTCTCTCTTCCTGCTACTCTCCATCCTGTTTCTACCCTGCGTTTCCTTCTCTTTTCTCGTTCCTTATCTCTATCTTCGAAAGACGAATTAACAATTTCGTTTGTTTTTCCAATCCCATATTTTTCTCTGTACATCATTTTACTCATTACGAGTCTATCAAACATCCATCCTCTTTTGCATATCCACACCAAACACATTTTTCTCTACTCTCCACACCCTTCTCAACACTAAATCCGCCCTCTTTGCTAACTCACTTATCTGCGCCTCTTCTCCGTTGTTTTTTAAACGTGTACCATATATACCTAAATTCCTTTACCTCCTCAATGTCATCTACCTTAAATTGCCACGTTCTCCTTATCTATTTTCCTACCCCTTTTTTGGAACACCATATTTTTTTGTTTTTCCTTATTCAGCTCCAGCCCTTTCCTGCCTCCTCCTTTTTATATCTTGGTTAAAGCCTTTAGCAATCCTTTCTCAATTAGTTCCCGTCCTACTTTCCACGCTTAATTTTTTAATCCATCTCTACCTGCGGCTTTATTTTCCTTCAGTTTTTGTATATGTGTTCTCAATTCATTCAAGTATAACTCATCTTCTTTATCTTTCTTTTTATTCCCATTCCTTATAATATTATTTCTTTTCTTTCGCTCCAGCACTTCCATGAAACTGTGCTTAACACAATCCTCCGATATTATCTCCTTACTAGGTTTCTTTCTTTTACTCCTCTCTCAATTTAAATATTCCCATGACTGCCTTTCTTTATTTTTTTTACCTCGTTTTCTACCTTTGTTTTGAACTCCTTTTCCTTTACCTCATCTTTTCCTTAAATTCTTTCTGCTTCCTCATGAATTCTTTTTTGCTTAACTCTCCCCTCTTCCATCTTTTTAGTTCTCTTCTTAGCTCTTTTTTCCTTTCTTTACATTCTTTATCCCATCACATGTTTCCTCTAGTTCTTGCAGTCACTCGCCACCTCTTTCCTTGACTTGCTCTATTCTCTATTCCTTCTGTTCCTCCTTTTTTCTAGTAGCTCCGCTCCAGCTCCACTTTAAACTTCTTCCGTCTCTCCATTCACGTTCCTTTCTTTTTCTTCTCGTCGCCACTCCATAATCAGTGATCCAAATCCACTCCCCCCGACACTTTCATTCTGGCTACTTCCTTCTCTGGCCATCTCCTTCCTTGTTCCCATTTAACTATCCCACAATCCATCTATCTTCTTCTAGTCTTTCCATCAGATCTTTTCCCTTTGGGTTTCACCCCATTCCTCGTCCATCTCTCACAACTCTTCAATTCTGGCGTTGAAGTTTCCCCAATTAACAGATATTACTGGTAATACCTGTACCTCATTGATTTCTTTCATGGTCTCTCTTATGTTTACCTTACTGTATACTGTCATTATATCTTATATATCTTCTTGCAGTTTTATCGTCCTCCTTACCTATATGCCCTTTCTCTCTGATACTGTTCGCATTTCTTGCTTTCTATCCACGATTCAACTAATTTAATCACATCCCAGCTTTCAACTTATCTTTAGAACTCCTTATCCTTTTTCTTTGAGCTACTTCCCTGCTACATTCCAAAAACCCACCCTCACGCTTTCTTTTTCTTCCACTTTGTTTTTTCTCCCTCTTTTTTCTCTTCTGCTCTCTTCGGCTGCTCTCTGGCTACTTCTTCCTTCTTCTACCTCCATCTTATTCTTCCCACCTTCGAAATCTCCTCTTCTCCAATTCCTTCTTCTTATCATTCCATATAAATAATATCCCTTCATTACATTATTTTTCTAGAGCCCACCTTCACTTCCCTTTCTCCCTCCTGCCTTTGCTTCTTTGCCCACTGCCTCACCTCCCTTTCTTTAAACGTTCGGTTATCTTCTATATATCCCTCCGTCTGTTTGAGTAACTTCTTCGCAACCATTGTTTACCTTTTTTGATCCTTAGATTCACACTTTACTATTATTATCTCTTTTTCTTTCTCTACTGCGCCCGCCTGTGCTATCTTTCCTTCCTCTTTCAGCTCTCTAACTAACCATTCCTCTACTTCGAATTCTTCCCTCACTTTACTTGTATTCATATCTCTAATCACTATATTCACTCTTTTTTCTCTTCTCCTGGCTATTACAATTGTTAATACCTCCTAAAATATAGTCAGTTATTAAAAAATAATTGAACATATAAGATTCTGATAGACAACTTTATCATTATATAAAAAATAAGACCTGCTATACAAGCCAATTTGTTTTCAATAATACATGTCTAATAAAATACACATGAAGGTGACAATGTTATTAATTTGTCATATCTTTCTCTTGAATTATAATATCAATATGGTTACATTTCAGAGTCCAGCGAAATTACGGCATCCAGCACAAAAAATTCCATCACATTGCATCTGCGAAGGGTAGGTTTAGTGTGATAAATTAACCTCAGCTCAAAAGAATATTAAAACTTTTCTCAAAATGCGCATCGATAATAAATAGTTGCTCAGGAACAATAAATACAAATTTCACTTTAGCATGAATTTTTGTTGGCTGAACTTTTGTTATATTGTATTATTTTATAAATCTACTATATAAAAATAAGTCGGGTTTTCCTTCCTGACGTTATAACTCCAGAACGCACGAACCGATTTCCACGGTTTTGCATTCGTTGGAAAGGTCTCGGGCTCCGTGAGGTTTATAGCAAAGAAAATTCAGGAATTCAGGAAAAATTTCAACAGAAAAGCGGGAAAATCTTTTTTCACATACAGCGCCATCTCTGATACATAGTATAGATTCAAACCAATATTTTAAGTAGTTGGCGACGGTGCGTGATACATTGTTTGACAGCTACTCATTGTTCTCTGCTCAGTTAATTTCATGTGACAAACCGGTATTGTGTTCACTGTGAAATTGTGAAAAAAAAGTTAAAAAAATAAGTTATTCGTTTCCTAACATTTCAATTGGAAACCATCAAATCAATCACGTGTATTGTGCAAATTTTTATTCAATTTCAACAGCAGGCATTTGTCTTTAAGGTGGTAAGTTGAATTGTGTAAATTATGTGGATCGTGCATTTCAGGTTACATTCACCACTCTGTCCATAGTCCAAAATGCCTAGAGGACGACGTGCGAACATCGGCCGCCGCACAAGACATGCAAGCCAGCAACAAGTGTATTCACAGAACTTAAGCGAAGATAGACAAAATATAATAAGAGAAAATGCCCGATTGAGACATGTTTGGGATGAGTGCACAATGGCACATAAGAAATCACTTGAAGCACTTAACTTCACACTGAAGGATCTTCGGCGAAATAACAACATCTTTGGCGGCTTGATGATATTGTTGGCAGGCGATTTCAGGCAGACGTGGCCAGTAATTCCCCGTGGAACGCCTGCAGATGAATTGAATGCTTGCCTGAAGGCATCACCTTTATGGAATAACGTAAAAACATTATCGCTAACCACTAATATGAGAGTTCAACTTCAAAATGATCAAAGTGCTGCACAATTTTCCAAACAATTGTTAGCTGTTGGAAATAAAAAAGTCCCAGTTGATGCGACATCTGGATTAATTACTCTTACCAACGACTTTTGCCGATTTGTAGACTCTAAATTAGCTCTTATTGAAAATGTTTTCCCAAACATTAGTGAGAATTATCAGAATTATGCTTGGTTAAGTCAACGAGCAATTCTTGCCGCAAAGAATAATGATGTACACGCACTGAATTTCACCATTCAATAAAAAATTGCTGGCGATTTGGTGACATACAAATCCGTTGATTCCATAACAAATCCCGATGATGTAGTAAATTATCCAACGGAGTTTTTGAACTCTCTGGAGTTACCAGGATTTCCACCACATAACTTGCAACTCAAAGTTGGTACAGTTATTATGATATTGCGTATTTGAATCCACCGCAACTTTGCAACGGTACTCGACTTTCGATAAAAAGACTTATGCCGAATTTTATTGAGGCAACCATTATTAACGGAAAGTACGCAGGTGAAAATGTATGTATTCCTCGAATACCAATGATTCCGACTGATCTTCCGTTTGACTTCAAACGATTGCAACTTCCAGTTTTCACTATCTCTACACTGTATTTTCACTACTTTTGCCTTTTACCTCTATCACTCTATTACAGACATAAACCTCCTAAATCCAACAAAATGTAAATCACTATAGTATCACGTTTAGTTTATGAGATATAAACAGGACAAATATTGCTATTTCAGTATTGAATTTTGATATGATTCTAAGCGAAGCACCGGTCTTGACGACAGGTTTATTGTACACCAGAGATTTACAAGGTTTATTAAAATATAAAATGTTGTACTCTTATGATCTGTCACATCAACAGCTGATCCACTGCTTCTCTCTTCCTGCTACTCTCCATCCTGTTTCTACCCTGCGTTTCCTTCTCTTTTCTCGTTCCTTATCTCTATCTTCGAAAGACGAATTAACAATTTCGTTTGTTTTTCCAATCCCATATTTTTCTCTGTACATCATTTTACTCATTACGAGTCTATCAAACATCCATCCTCTTTTGCATATCCACACCAAACACATTTTTCTCTACTCTCCACACCCTTCTCAACACTAAATCCGCCCTCTTTGCTAACTCACTTATCTGCGCCTCTTCTCCGTTGTTTTTTAAACGTGTACCATATATACCTAAATTCCTTTACCTCCTCAATGTCATCTACCTTAAATTGCCACGTTCTCCTTATCTATTTTCCTACCCCTTTTTTGGAACACCATATTTTTTTGTTTTTCCTTATTCAGCTCCAGCCCTTTCCTGCCTCCTCCTTTTTATATCTTGGTTAAAGCCTTCAGCAATCCTTTCTCAATTAGTTCCCGTCCTACTTTCCACGCTTAATTTTTTAATCCATCTCTACCTGCGGCTTTATTTTCCTTCAGTTTTTGTATATGTGTTCTCAATTCATTCAAGTATAACTCATCTTCTTTATCTTTCTTTTTATTCCCATTCCTTATAATATTATTTCTTTTCTTTCGCTCCAGCACTTCCATGAAACTGTGCTTAACACAATCCTCCGATATTATCTCCTTACTAGGTTTCTTTCTTTTACTCCTCTCTCAATTTAAATATTCCCATGACTGCCTTTCTTTATTTTTTTTACCTCGTTTTCTACCTTTGTTTTGAACTCCTTTTCCTTTACCTCATCTTTTCCTTAAATTCTTTCTGCTTCCTCATGAATTCTTTTTTGCTTAACTCTCCCCTCTTCCATCTTTTTAGTTCTCTTCTTAGCTCTTTTTTCCTTTCTTTACATTCTTTATCCCATCACATGTTTCCTCTAGTTCTTGCAGTCACTCGCCACCTCTTTCCTTGACTTGCTCTATTCTCTATTCCTTCTGTTCCTCCTTTTTTCTAGTAGCTCCGCTCCAGCTCCACTTTAAACTTCTTCCGTCTCTCCATTCACGTTCCTTTCTTTTTCTTCTCGTCGCCACTCCATAATCAGTGATCCAAATCCACTCCCCCCGACACTTTCATTCTGGCTACTTCCTTCTCTGGCCATCTCCTTCCTTGTTCCCATTTAACTATCCCACAATCCATCTATCTTCTTCTAGTCTTTCCATCAGATCTTTTCCCTTTGGGTTTCACCCCATTCCTCGTCCATCTCTCACAACTCTTCAATTCTGGCGTTGAAGTTTCCCCAATTAACAGATATTACTGGTAATACCTGTACCTCATTGATTTCTTTCATGGTCTCTCTTATGTTTACCTTACTGTATACTGTCATTATATCTTATATATCTTCTTGCAGTTTTATCGTCCTCCTTACCTATATGCCCTTTCTCTCTGATACTGTTCGCATTTCTTGCTTTCTATCCACGATTCAACTAATTTAATCACATCCCAGCTTTCAACTTATCTTTAGAACTCCTTATCCTTTTTCTTTGAGCTACTTCCCTGCTACATTCCAAAAACCCACCCTCACGCTTTCTTTTTCTTCCACTTTGTTTTTTCTCCCTCTTTTTTCTCTTCTGCTCTCTTCGGCTGCTCTCTGGCTACTTCTTCCTTCTTCTACCTCCATCTTATTCTTCCCACCTTCGAAATCTCCTCTTCTCCAATTCCTTCTTCTTATCATTCCATATAAATAATATCATTACATTACATTATCATTACATTATTTTTCTAGAGCCCACCTTCACTTCCCTTTCTCCCTCCTGCCTTTGCTTCTTTGCCCACTGCCTCACCTCCCTTTCTTTAAACGTTCGGTTATCTTCTATATATCCCTCCGTCTGTTTGAGTAACTTCTTCGCAACCATTGTTTACCTTTTTTGATCCTTAGATTCACACTTTACTATTATTATCTCTTTTTCTTTCTCTACTGCGCCCGCCTGTGCTATCTTTCCTTCCTCTTTCAGCTCTCTAACTAACCATTCCTCTACTTCGAATTCTTCCCTCACTTTACTTGTATTCATATCTCTAATCACTATATTCACTCTTTTTTCTCTTCTCCTGGCTATTACAATTGTTAATACCTCCTAAAATATAGTCAGTTATTAAAAAATAATTGAACATATAAGATTCTGATAGACAACTTTATCATTATATAAAAAATAAGACCTGCTATACAAGCCAATTTGTTTTCAATAATACATGTCTAATAAAATACACATGAAGGTGACAATGTTATTAATTTGTCATATCTTTCTCTTGAATTATAATATCAATATGGTTACATTTCAGAGTCCAGCGAAATTACGGCATCCAGCACAAAAAATTCCATCACATTGCATCTGCGAAGGGTAGGTTTAGTGTGATAAATTAACCTCAGCTCAAAAGAATATTAAAACTTTTCTCAAAATGCGCATCGATAATAAATAGTTGCTCAGGAACAATAAATACAAATTTCACTTTAGCATGAATTTTTGTTGGCTGAACTTTTGTTATATTGTATTATTTTATAAATCTACTATATAAAAATAAGTCGGGTTTTCCTTCCTGACGTTATAACTCCAGAACGCACGAACCGATTTCCACGGTTTTGCATTCGTTGGAAAGGTCTCGGGCTCCGTGAGGTTTATAGCAAAGAAAATTCAGGAATTCAGGAAAAATTTCAACAGAAAAGCGGGAAAATCTTTTTTCACATACAGCGCCATCTCTGATACATAGTATAGATTCAAACCAATATTTTAAGTAGTTGGCGACGGTGCGTGATACATTGTTTGACAGCTACTCATTGTTCTCTGCTCAGTTAATTTCATGTGACAAACCGGTATTGTGTTCACTGTGAAATTGTGAAAAAAAAGTTAAAAAAATAAGTTATTCGTTTCCTAACATTTCAATTGGAAACCATCAAATCAATCACGTGTATTGTGCAAATTTTTATTCAATTTCAACAGCAGGCATTTGTCTTTAAGGTGGTAAGTTGAATTGTGTAAATTATGTGGATCGTGCATTTCAGGTTACATTCACCACTCTGTCCATAGTCCAAAATGCCTAGAGGACGACGTGCGAACATCGGCCGCCGCACAAGACATGCAAGCCAGCAACAAGTGTATTCACAGAACTTAAGCGAAGATAGACAAAATATAATAAGAGAAAATGCCCGATTGAGACATGTTTGGGATGAGTGCACAATGGCACATAAGAAATCACTTGAAGCACTTAACTTCACACTGAAGGATCTTCGGCGAAATAACAACATCTTTGGCGGCTTGATGATATTGTTGGCAGGCGATTTCAGGCAGACGTGGCCAGTAATTCCCCGTGGAACGCCTGCAGATGAATTGAATGCTTGCCTGAAGGCATCACCTTTATGGAATAACGTAAAAACATTATCGCTAACCACTAATATGAGAGTTCAACTTCAAAATGATCAAAGTGCTGCACAATTTTCCAAACAATTGTTAGCTGTTGGAAATAAAAAAGTCCCAGTTGATGCGACATCTGGATTAATTACTCTTACCAACGACTTTTGCCGATTTGTAGACTCTAAATTAGCTCTTATTGAAAATGTTTTCCCAAACATTAGTGAGAATTATCAGAATTATGCTTGGTTAAGTCAACGAGCAATTCTTGCCGCAAAGAATAATGATGTACACGCACTGAATTTCACCATTCAATAAAAAATTGCTGGCGATTTGGTGACATACAAATCCGTTGATTCCATAACAAATCCCGATGATGTAGTAAATTATCCAACGGAGTTTTTGAACTCTCTGGAGTTACCAGGATTTCCACCACATAACTTGCAACTCAAAGTTGGTACAGTTATTATGATATTGCGTATTTGAATCCACCGCAACTTTGCAACGGTACTCGACTTTCGATAAAAAGACTTATGCCGAATTTTATTGAGGCAACCATTATTAACGGAAAGTACGCAGGTGAAAATGTATGTATTCCTCGAATACCAATGATTCCGACTGATCTTCCGTTTGACTTCAAACGATTGCAACTTCCAGTTCGCCTTGCGTTCGCAATGACAATTAACAAGTCGCAAGGTCAATCGCTTAGTGTTTGCGGGATAAATTTAGAAAATCATTGTTTTTCACATGGGCATTTATACGTTGCGTGTTCACGAGTTGGGAAACCATCCGCTTTGTTTGTGTTAACGTCAGACCAAAAAACAAAAAATATGGTTTACCAAAGAGCACTTCAATGAAACGGATAATTTGCGGACACGTATAACGCTTCGATTCAGAATTTACTTTGGATTCACTTTCATTTACTTAGAGAAGTTCAACTAAATAACACTAATCGAAATGAATTCATTACTGTTGTAAAATGAAATAAAATTTTTCCTTTACAAATAAAAAACAAAAAAATAAAATTTCTTCATCTTTTAATCACCAAACGAAATGTTACATAAAACGAAGCCATCTGATGGCGAAACGGAGTTCGCCGGGTTTGCTAGTATATATATATATATATATATATATATATATATATATATATATATATATATTTACAAATTTGGTGAGGTGCAACTATCATCTCCAGCTTCTAATACCAATGGTTACAAACTTGTTAAGGCGACTAGAGGGGATAAAGGAAGTCTAATTCCTGAACCTTTTGTGACGCCAAATGTTACAACTTCGTAGGCTGTACCACACGCGTGACTTGGGATCTTTTAATTACCAAGCGGAAGTAATTATTTATGCTATATGCTCGCGTTGTAACTAAATAAGTAGAGAATAGCCAAAATTAAAATGAGAACACGGATTTACACTTTTTACAGACTTTATTAAACGACAATACTCGAAGTGTTATCGATTAATAATACTGTAATTTTGTCAATTTTGATTTTTTATTTAAAACTTTTATTTCAAGTTTAAAAAAAATTATTATTGTTCGACGTTACCACCTTTAGCGCGAATAAAAGCATTGAGTCTGTCCGAGAAAGCTGCACGAATGTGGTTTGGTCATATTTTGTCCCATTCTCGGCGAAGAGCAATCTTTAAGGTGTCCACCCTTTCATATTTTTTAGTTGATACTTCGTCCTCCAGAATGAACCATATGGAAAAATCCATTGGGTTTAAGTCTGGGTAATATGGTAGCCGTTGTTGTGAAGAAATTTAAGAAACGTTGTGTATAACGGGCTTATGGGGTAGTGCCGAGAGTTGTTGAAATGTTCAATGGTTTTTACCAAGTTGTTTACGTGCCAAAGGTAACAAAGTATTTTGTAAAATCTTTTCACGGTAGGTTTGTTGATTGACCTTTACGTTCAGTTCAATGAAAACGAGTAGTGAGCATTCTCAAACAGTTATCGCAGCCCAATCTGTCACTGATGCAGACGCTTGCTTTCGCAGAGCAATTCGCTGGTTTAAATTGTCTTTTGATTAGCACTCTAGCCATACACGATCGTTTTCTTTGTTTACATATTATTGAACGATAAAAAAAATTTCATTAGAAAAGACCAAATTTTCAATCTCGCCATCAACGTGCAAATGTTTTAACACCTTCGTTCTTGCTAGGTGAACTGCGTTTTGTACAGGTGTTAGATCTAGTACTATTTGTATATTGTAGGGCTTCAATCGTAGTTCATTTTTTAATATGCGCCCCATGCTACGAGCAGGCATATTAAGATCTTTCTTCAATTAAACTGCGCTTTGTCGTAGATTTCGTTAAATTCTACCCTCTTTCAAACCATTTTTGCCGATGTTGCTGTTACCAAAAAGCCAGCCCAGCGCGAAATTTAAATTAACCCCACAACTGTCACCAACTGTAACCGGCGTGAATCTACATCGTAATCATAAGAATATAAATCTTTAGGATTTCTTACGTGTAACGAGGCAAAAAGGCATCCACGGGAAATTTAAATGATTAAATATTTAAATGGGTAACAAAAGTTAAGGAGGGAGGTTATGGTCAAAAGGATAAAAGAAGGATATTTTCGATTATATTTTTTGACGACGCAGTTAGTATATATTTATTTCTGTAATTACTACTTGATAAAATATAATTAAAGGAATTCTTTGTGAAATTTTCATAAATAAATATCAAGAATTGAGGCATTGACAGCGAATCTCCGCAAACATCACTGAATTATCTGAAATGAAAAGAACAAAATGTTTTCATTAGTTGATAAGTTTATGCAGGTAGAGCTGTCGAGTTTTTTTATTTATTGATTTTTCAATTTTTTACAGCACTTAGAAGTCAAAATAACGATTTTTCATGAAGAAAATCAGAAACTATGTTATTTTAAGATACGTTAATATAAAAAAAAACTTGGCAACACTACCTCGGCATTTATGTAAAAGATAAGTGTGAGAAAAACGCGTTTAAACAACCAGAGAGGGGAAGTAAAACTCTATATCTGCGACAGTTTTATTCTAATCGACTTCAAATTTTCACACAATAAACTTAATACGTTGTACAGTAATATTACTATGTATTAATAAACTATGTAAAAGTCAAGAGTTGGAAGTAGTTGTTTAACGAAAAATCTCGGTACTTGAATGTCTATTAGTAATTGAAGTGCTTTGTGAAGCCGCGTGACGCTCTGGATTTCGGAACCTGATAACGGTTAAGCTTCTCTCGAAGATGTATCTCGGTTGATGCACCGCAAAATTAGACACCCGCTAAAATATAGAACCCCTTATATTAATTCTCAGAATTTGCAAATCATCAACGCATGTATGTCTTAATGTCTTATCATTATGCAATTGCTAGTGGTGTCGACTTGATAACATAAATAATGGACCTCGAGATTTAATATATCTAATACTAGAAGTTTGAGGAATTACATTGAAACAAAAAATGAAGTCCCTCCGATTACAATACATATTGCCTCTCTCTTCATTCCCCAGCCTAAATCTAGCAACCATTTTCACATCCTTTCCCACTTTGTTTTCCAGGTACCGTGGCAATCCCTTAGTCCATAACCTTCTGTGCCTTGTATTGTATCTTCCTTTGTCAAGCTTCCTCATCCTCTTCTTTTGTTGAATATTCACTTCTCAGTACCGTAACTAGGTTAGCCTGTGAACTTGAAAAATTATTTTCGTGGCCCTTCTTTGCTTATGACCTTGGCGAAGGCCAATTTCGCTTTCCCCTCGCTAAGATTCTAATTGAGTACTCATTATTAACTGAAATCGTAAAAGTGTTCAAGTAAGGCATATCCATTGCATTATAAGTAAGATAGCTTACAACTAACGTAATTTGTAAATCCTGTTGCAGGTTTACGCCAGGAATAAAGTTGCAGCTTTAAACGGTGAAATAGTAAATTTCACATTCACATGGCAACATAAAGGTAATGTCTTACTTAGAATTTAATAATTATAACTAACGCGTTTAAGATAGTCACTCGAAACAATTTCTTCATTTGGTGTGCCTATTAGTCCCGTTTATATCACCTGCTGGTATTTAACATCTATCATCTCTTAGAGAGATGAAAACATAGATTACAGCAAAGAAGAAAACAATTATCACAACGAATTCCCTAAATTCGTAATTAACACATTATGTGTTATTATTTAAAAGTATTCAACGTAATGAATGTAAATTCACAGCTTCAAACGCACCGCCGCATTTTAAGCACGTCTCGACAGATAATAATTTGGTTTTTAATTGGACATGGGAATACCCTTTTCTCCCAAATGGAAAACTGGAGAAGTTCCTAATTGACATTTATGTCACAAGCACACAACTGCGACGCCAGCTTAGCCCAAATGAAGTACACTTTCACCAGGACGTAGAGATAAACGAAATTAGGAAAAATTATTATTTTCAGGTAAATATATCAACTATCCAAGCATACCTCTTAATTAATTATTTTAATTGCAAGTATAATTCTTTTTCATCTTTTTTTATACATTTTTTCTTAGAGAGATTCATCATATTCTGTCATATTTTCTTATCATAACAAATACTGCATAAGATCAATAAGTCTATGACTATTAATATTTTCACTTCATGTTCAAGAACTTGTAATATGTTTTTAAAATAATAAAAATAAACTCTTCTCTGGTAGACTCCTGCTTTACCGAGTGCATCAAGATTCCATGTAACTGTTAGTGCAGTTAATAACTTGCTGGGTGAACCGGCAACACTATTGATAGAGACAGAAATGTCAGCACCGAATATCACTGGAAATTTGAAAGTTAGAAAAATATCAGACACACGGCGCGAAATTAAAATATCTTCAGGAAATGTAGACATCACAAAGAGCAGGTATTTCTCTGTATTATAGAATGTAGATTGTAAAATGTTGTTGTTGTACGAGTAGGCACGGTAGTTTCACTGATGGTAGTTCTGGAAAACTACTCGTATACAGTTCTCGACAATAGTTCTGCAAGCGGTTGTAAAAATAAAAATCTCGTTATTTTACCAGTTTACTAACCAGAGCTCAAATCTTGTTGGAACAACATATATGCAATGATAATTCCATGCATTTATTTCAGTGGCGTATACATTCTTGTCGTAGAAGTTGGATCTAAAAATACCGGCCAACACAATCCTAGGCTTATTACTCGGCATATAACTGGTTATGAAGAAGAATTTGAAAAAGCTAAGATAGAAACGGATGAATTTGCGTGGATTGCAGTCGAGCTACATCAGGTAAAACATCGAGCTGTTTTTCTTCTAAAGCTTAGTTCTGATCTGATTATAAAATTCGTTCACTCAGATACCCACCGAAGACAAAACTGTTACAATAGGAGATGGCAGTTCCGATTTGTTCTGGAACAAACCGTTGGATGCTGACAGAAATTACTACTTCGTAGTGTTAATGTTCAATGAGATTAAATCGAAAGGAAAGCCGCAGAGAGTTTACACTTATGAGCCAGTTGACGATGTAGAGGTAGTAGACCAATCCAGAGCTGAACTGTGGATTCTCCTTCTTCTGCTGCTGATTATACCAGTTGTGCTTTATTTTATATGGAACAGGTATATACGGGTATACTGGTATATATCTTAAATTTGAACTTTTCTCACTAAGGATCTTGTGTTATAATTATATAACACAATAACAAATGATAAACAATTCAAGGTTTATACTTTTGAATACAATCGATACTTCTCTCGATAATTGGTAACTTCATCTATGATTCAGGTTACATATTCAAAAGAAACCGTTAACCGATTCAACTGTTATTTACGATGATGTGTCATACTCACAATGTAAGGTATTAAGTGACCCCGATTCTTTGGAACTCTTATGCGCACCACTAAAGAGAACTAGCACCGCAACGTCTGAAATAGCAACAGAAGATAAAGATCCCTTCGCTAATAACTTGACACCAGGAAATATAATATGTGCAGATGAATTGGATGATGTTGTGAAATTCCTCATCAAATATGACAAACTGCGTAAACAATTCATGGTCAGTTATTACCTACAAATGCACTTATTCGCTCTCAATTTAAATTATTTTAAAGAATTATATTTATAGATGATTTCAAAAAACACCACTGCCGAAAGTGCCAATGAACACACAAGGATCCATCTTACAAACTGTGGTCCATATATAGAGTGCTTAGATTGCAATTTCATAAATGTAAGAATGTTTTGGAGAATAGAGTGCTAATGGTTTTTAATATTATCATCATCTATTTATGTGTTTAGCCCTTTAGAAATATAATCCCAAACCATATTTAAGAACCCGGGATTTCGGGATTTTAAATAGTCAATCTTGGTTTTGTTTATTATGAGTTACTTTAATCTCCAGCAGTTAAATTCTTTCTCGACTATATACATCACACAAATTTCATATCTTCTTGGATCCTGTCACACTTTGTGACCCGTTTCTCTCTCCTTGCGTGACCCTTACATCATTTTTTACCGCTTACCGCTTTTAATTCTAAGCCCTTCATAATGAGTATTTATAATTAAATTTCTGCAGAACCTATAGTACTAGCAATGATATGGGAATTGTATTAACAGACGATACTTATTCGATAGGGTTACGAGAAAACTGGAGAGTATATAGCTACGCGGTCCCCACGTGTGGACGCTGTCAACGCATTCTGGAGTATGATTTGGCAGGAGGGTGTGACCGTTGTGGTGATGCTGTCAACGACAGTGGAAATAAAACCATCACAAAAGGTATTTTAAAATTTTTAATAAACGTTACAATAGTATTGATATATCCTGCTAAATATAATTATCATTTAAGTATGACCATACAGAATAGCCTAAACGCACAAAACCGTCTAGTAAGAGATTTTTTTTAGTGCTACAGTGAACTTTTTATTGGATTTAGTTAGATAAATTGTGAAGGAGAAACTTTTTAAAGGTTTGTTCATAAACGTTTTCAAAATTCCAAAAATATCGTGGTCTTTAGGCTGGAGAAAGTTTTTTCAAGATCATGAAAGACAGAGAAAATTTGGAAAAATTAATTTTTCACGGCTGACTTCAATACATAGAAGTTAAAAAAAGAAATCTCAAACGAGACCTTTTCCGCGTTTAGGCCATTTGTTATGTATGTATGTACACATTGAATAATAAAGAATTCTGTATAGGTCCAAGAGGTAAAATATTGGCCAGACAGTCAACTTGACATTAAGTGTTACGGCCCCTTTTCGGTGGAATTATTTTCCTTTAAAATCAATGCGTTCTACTCAATACGTACCCTGCGACTTAAACTCCAGGATGAACCAGCGAGAAAGGTAATTAGAGGTAGTCTGGATAATGTTAACAGATCGTAGATCGTTTTAGTACTGCTTTAACACGTTTTTGATATTTTACCATAGACAAATGCTAAACTCACGTTGGCATCTGTGCCAGTTACTTTAAGATTTTTCATAAGGACACATGACTTACAGCAAATGTTTTATAAAATACCATTACCAACGGTTAACAAACGCATGCTTCATATTTAGATCCGCCATTATCAATTTACTGCTTGGCCAGTTGCTGGTACGCCGTTCTACCCTAATTCAGTGGCTTCGTTTATGAAACAAATTCGTTCAAAAGGTCATAGGTCAGGCCCTTTATTGATCCACTGCAGGTAATGACATAATATGCACCGGTATACAAATGCTATATCAATAAAATTAATAACAATATTTAGTGATGGAACTGAGAAAACTGGGGCCATAATTTTGATAGACATATGTGCTAATATGGCTTGCAAGGAAAATGCTGTTGATATTTTAAAACATCTTCAAAAGATTCGAAAGCAACATCCGAACTTCGTAAGAAATTTGGTAAGCTCAATTTGTCTACGTATTAATATCAACCTTGCAAAAAAATATACACACAGTAAACGTTCTTGTATAGGATACCTACAAGTTCATCCACTTGGTTCTAGCAGAATATTTACACCACAAGAACACAGCTATTGAATGCGTTAAACTTAAAGAGGCTGTGCTAAACATGAAACAATCGAAGAAACTTGCACAACAATTAGCACAGATTGATTTGAATTCTTGGAAGGATAATGCTTCTAAGAATGAAGTAATCAGCGTGTCCAGTCTGGATGAAAACAGGAAGAGAAACAGATTCCAAGATATTATTCCAGGTTCTATGATATGTTGTAATGCATGATTATTCAGCAATAAATTAAATCAACTTTTAAATTTCTTTGCAGATGAAAGAGGTCGTGTTCATCTTACAGTGACATCGCATTACAACTGCATAGGACGGTTCTCCAACTACATTGATGATGGAAGTAGCTACATCAACGCAGTGCACTGTGATGGCTACAACATGCAGAACCGGTACATCATCACACAACTACCGCTGGCAGACACATTGGAACAATTTTGGAGAATGATTTCTGAATACGAAGTCAATACTGTTGTATCACTAAATGAAATATCTGCGCATGATCTGGTAAAATAACTATTCTTTTATCCTGCAAATTTCATTTGCTTAAGCAGAACCAGAAAATTATGAAAATATAACATTGTCGCAATTATTATAAACTTCATTACCACAATAGATATTCATTCTAATATATCTTCACGTAACTAGATACTTAACTAATATCTAATATATGCATTACAGTCAACATGTCAGTTTTGGCCTACCTCTGAAATTAACACAATGAATCCATTTCCTTATATAACTCTGGATCACCACTCTGACACGGACATCGAATTCTGTAGCACTACTGTTCTAAGACTGACTGATAATGGGAAAGTCAGTATTAAAAAAATAATTCACAAGCCTTGGCATGTATTGATTCTCGTTTATAAAAAGAAAAAACTTTTTTTTTGTATTTATCCAACAGAGTGAGGATGATTCCAGCAGATACATTAGTGTCGTTCAGCTCAAAGGATGGCTCCCTGGTAAATTACTTCCAACAGTTTTCACAAATCTCGTTGAAACGCTGCTGCATCTAATTGATCAAGTAGAGAAAGTGAAAGCCGGATCTGCACCCATCGTCGTAACGTGCCAGTAAGTACAAAGAGAGTTCCAAGTTGATATTTCGCGTGCTCTAAATTATCTTGTAACTTACATATCTTTCAGTGATGGAGCTACAGGGTGTGGTTTGTTTGTAGCGTTGTCTTACGTAATCGAAAAAATGAAATTAGAACAGTTGTGTGACGTGTTTGAGGCAGTCCAAGTTGTCCGGAAAAACAGGGCTCAATTTATTACGAAATTGGTAAAATATACGAGAAAATATAATTAAATGAAATGACTGATCTGACAATGCAGCTAATCTGTAACTTCTTCGGTTGTAGGTTCAGTTTGAGTTTCTGTACGACGCAGCTGTGAAGTACCTCGAATGTTTTGAGATGTACAGCAACTTCAAGTAATGGCGCAAGTCGACTACTAACCTGCTTCTGCACGGACTTCTGACCAATTCGTCTCTTTTTCAGTTATATATGTTTTCAATGCTTCTACTTTTATTTCACATTCTTGTAAATAAAATTGTTTCGTTTAAAAGTCCACTTTTGTATCTCTAATTGTTTCCCAATTCCCAAAGGTCAAGAAAATACTTGAAGAGTAGCACCTGACCAACGGCAAGGTTTCAAACAACAATTTGAATACGATACTGCATGCCTTAAGTACCGATTTTACTGTTTTGGATAATAAGAACTAATATTATTCAACGTAATATACAGTTAAAACATCTTAATATGAAAAAGTTTGGGTGTCGTTGTAGATTAATCCGATGAGCTAAGGACCTTGTAACACTTTGGGGTGATAATGTGCCAAATTTTAAATAATTAGATAAATGACTTTGACATGATGTCTTCTTCAACATACGTAGTATAATAGCACTTCAAGAAAA
Organism: Panorpa germanica; assembly: GCA_963678705.1. NCBI lineage: Eukaryota > Metazoa > Arthropoda > Insecta > Mecoptera > Panorpidae > Panorpa > Panorpa germanica. The sequence continues at coordinate 206,085 of OY783219.1, read as the reverse complement.
GTATTGTGTAGCGGCCCTTAGACTCTTAACACACTACGATTAAAGTAGCGGCAATTTAAATCGCGTTGTTTTGTAACACATGGAATCATATTATTATAATTGTTGTTGATTTTTAGTCTGGTTACATACATGTTGGCTGCCACCAACCGATTGACAACAACACCTCTATCAGATGCGGTGGTATTAAGCTAAAACCCAAACTATCATAAAAAAGAAATGTTTTAAGCTAATTGGCTCAAAAAAAAAAATTTGGCACCTTTTCCAGACTTAACAGGTTTTAAGCTATAATCCAAAAAATATCTTTAAGCTAAACAGCTCAAAACCTTCAGCACACGCTCCGCGTCCTTTATTACTCTCTAATGATACTAAATCTAATCTAATGATATTAAATAAATTTTATGTCATTTTTGGAATGTTAGGCATTTAAAAATATGTCCCCAAAACGATTTTTCAAAATTTGAATTATTTATGGAGTTATAGTTATTTTTGTATCGCGGCAACTAACTTACTCAAAACAAAAAAGTTTTTTTAATTAATTAATTAAATGTAATAAAATGTAATCGTGCAAAACGTATATACATATTTATGTCAAATATTTCATACCATACAATAAAGTATGCTAAAGAGCAAAACCTTTAATATTTATATGATATTAACGTTAAATTGCTTATTAGTCTAATAAAAAAATATCACGACATTATATTATGGGTCGACGCATCAGCTGCTATAGCATTGACAGTCTCTTTTGCACTTCTTTTGTTTAACTGATATGGTTGTGGTAAAAGTATACAAATGGTAGTAGGTAGTAAGGAAGCATTGGCGTCGTGAACTTGGTGAATGATTATTTAAATCGATAATACTTCTACAATATTACAACTTGAATAAAAATAATTGGACATTTAAGTTTTTAGTGCTAAGGTTTTGATAGCCAACTTTATCAATATGAAGCCCAGTTTTATATTAATTCAGTCACGTTTCACAACCTAATTACTTTTGGTTAACCTGCCCTTAACGCTATTTTTTGTGCCTATTATACAACCACTATTTACAATTTAACGCACTCTTTTTTTAATATTTCTTTTTATTGCATCAACTTTTAAAAGTTATTAATACTTAAAAAGCATATATGCATTTATAAACATTTGTAATACATAATTCATAATTTATAATTTACAACTTATAAACATACTAAAAATTAAGAGATTAAATTGGTTTTATTTATAAACTCAATAAGGTTTTTCAGACTTTCTCTGCTTTTATATATCAGCCTATACTCCTGAGGCATATTACATTATTGTCTGAGCGACGAGTATTTTGAACATTGGAGAATACTATGCTTATCATGAGTCTACAATTCTACATATTACTACTTCCAGCCTTCTATTTATTCCGTCCGGTAATTCTTGATTCCTGACGAACAAATTGATGGCTTCACTTCCCTTAAATTGTTATCACTTTCTTCACTCCATTCTTTTTGCCATGAAAAATTTATTATATTTTTTATTTTATTATTTAGGTTATTTTCAGAAGAAAAAACAATAACATGTTATTGTTTTTTCTTCTGGAATGCAACTTATCAACTTGTTCGTTTCGTGTGATACCGTTGTGAGAGGGAATCCATAAAAAATGAGTTTCTATTTGAATAATGGAGGTTGAGACGGTGGATGGTTTGAACTATTGGGTGGTTGGTATAAAGAGTCCTATGACCAATAGGAAACTCAGTGAATCAGATAAAATTAGATTTGTAGTTTGTTATTCTTATATCTTGGAAACTTTCTTTTATAGCATATAAAAGGCGCAAGCTGTCTCATCCTTTAATTTGGTCCCATCTGTATAGACTTTAATGAAATCTTGGAATTCTTCCAAAATACTATTCAGTACCGACCTGTAAATGGTTGGATTAGTATTACTGTTAGTTATGTTATTTTTGACAGTATTAGGTCTATAAATAGTAGTCTTATGGTCCATGATGCGATGCTATTGAAGATTGTTGGAATTGTTCTTATGTCAGATAAGGAATGTTTATCTTTGAGATTTTTTAAGCTGATTAGAAGCGATTTCTTTCAGTTTTTCCCGTGGTATAATGTAATATTCTGGAGCTATTGTAATTCTATAATTTATGTTATTGGGATTCGATATTACTGATGCGGAATAATTTAGAGATAGTTGGTCTCATCTAAGTTAAGGCGGTGGTTCTTCACTTATGACATATAAGCTCTTTACGGAAGATGTTCTAAATGCACCAGTGGCTCATTTGATCTTAAACCTGCATTATAAATACGATATGAGTTTAAGAATATTTTTATTTGCAGTTTGATATAAATTCCACCATAATCTATTTTAGAGTGGATCAGAGTTTGAAAAATATGCATTAGTGTTTTCTGGTCACTTTCCCAATTATTGCATGATATAACTTTCATAACGTTTATAACAGTATTACACTTTGTTTTAAAAATTTTGATATGATCGACTCAGGATAATTTCTTATCAAAAATCAAACTCAAATAAGAATTTTGGCGTGTATATGCAAGTTCTTCGTTATATATTATCAGTCTTGGATAAGAAATAAGCTTTGGTGATTTCTTAAAAAGGATGCAAGGTGTACTTTTGCAGGTAGAATTTGTATTTTGTTTTATTAGACCAGTCTTCTAGGCAGTTTAGAGCTGATTGAAGTTTTCTTTGAGCTATTTCTATATCCTTGTTGCTCCAGTAAATAACTAAGTCATCCGCATAAAGACCTGCTTTCACGGGATATTGATTATATTGTTTATTGAAATTAGAAACAATGTTACACTAAGAACTGAACCTTAAAGAATACCATTTTCTTGTATGAATTCTTGTGATTTATTGTTGTTTAAATTCACACTGAATATTCTTGTTTTCATTACATTTTTTACGAAGTGGGCTAGATGACCCTTTATGTTCCATAATTCTAGTGCTTTTAATATGTTGTATCTCCATGTACCGTCGTAAGCTTTATCAACGTCTAAGAAAATTGTTACAGTTTTCCGGTTATTTGACGTAGTAGAATGACGCTTACCACTTTGACGAAAGCCACTTTGTCTTTCTAAAAGATATTCTGCTTCTATATATATATGATATAGTATATATTTGAGAGAGTATATATGTGCCTTTCATTGATTACTTTTTCTAATAATTTGCATAAGGTGTTCGTTAAAGATATAGATCTGTAGCTATTGATATCAGTAGCGTTTTTTATGGGTTTTAGAACTGGTAAAATAATTGATTTTTACGATTCTGTTGAAAATAAGTCGTTCATCCAGATATGATTGAAGAATTTAATGATTATTTTTTTGGTTTCAGATGACATCGCTGAAGTTAGCGAAAAGTTCGAAAATGATTAGTACTAGTGATGTCCAACTGACATTCGCGCAAAAGGCTATACACTTGTTGAATTTAATATTTGCAAGTGTATTATGCTTTATATTTAAATAAATAGTTTACAATGTGTACGCAAAGAATAAAAAAAACATAAAAAATAATAATAATATGGTTTAAATACCATATTACTTACAACAATACAATTATTAAATACATATTATAAAATATCATAATATTTGAATCGGGCAAAAAGGGTTTATAGCACACATGCAAATGTTGATTTTTTCCGAAATCTATTAAAATAGACTGATTAAATTATTGCACAGAGCTTAGTAACATTAAATAACTAATTAAATAAATAGAAATTTAGTAAACTTAAGAATATTAATTAAAAAACTACAGACATCTGAATTTCCACAACTCAAATTCATTGCTTATGTTATTAGAAAGTTCATGTTTTTCAAACCTGTTGTTTAATTTCTTTATGTACTTTCAACATTCCTTCCAGATTCCAGTGTAATTGATCTTTTTTACAGTTGTTTATGTAGAATCTGTAATTGTTAAATGTATGTATTTATAGTAAATATACGTATTTATTTAAGTTTTTTATTGAGTATAAATTTTGTTCGAAGAGATATGTATTTACTTTGTTATTTTCTAAAAATATTTCCCGAATATCAATAACTTTTATATAAGGAACTGAAATTAATTATTTTTTTAAATAAATGTCTTATAATATATGTATAATTGTAACGTAACTTATGGTGTATTAGCAATGTCCCAATTTTTCCATTATACTTGTTCAACATTTTTATTTTGTCGGGATTATTTTCCCATATTTGCGGTGTGGGCAATGTCAGCCATATTGCTTTGTGGCGTGCTATGCCTTAATATGTTTGCAATTCGTCTAATGTTATTGCCCAAGGCTTGGTTATCTTTTAACTAAAAACAAATTTGAGAGTATTTTATATTGTTTTATAAATAAATATATGTAAGGTTCTATGTTATTTATACTTACTTTAACAATGTCGTTTATTCCAATCACTATTAGAGCATTTTCTTTTAATAAAAGATTTCCTCTACTTCTTATTTTATGCTCTAATAAGTTTGCAGATTTTCTACCACTTTTCACAAAGTAGACTTCATTGTATTAGACTTTTCTTTTTTTGATTAATTGTTTTGCATATCTCACGAGATAGCTATCTTCATGAAGAGTCCAACTAGAATACTTGAAGATTGGAAATAAATGTACTTTGATGTATTGAATTGTATTTACAAACTTTGTTATACTTAAGAATATTTTTTTATACTTATGAGTACATTATTTCCGGATAGATTTTTCTTCTTGGCTTTACACTGATTCAGTGGAGTAAATTTTAATCTTCGATCTTCTAAATTATTAATAGTTTCTGGATGCATTCTCTAAAATGCAATTTTCTTCTATTTATAATGTTCTAAAAAATTGTTTCAATTTAAAATATCTTTAAATTTTGTATATGGGCTAACTTTGGTACCTAATTTATAAATCGAAAAACGAAATCCCAAATTTTGAGAAAAAGTTGGCTAAATATCTAATAAATTAAAAATGTTATATATTGTTACAATTTTACTGAGCGAGACGGCTTGTGTGCGTAGCAGCTAGCCTTCTACGTATGTGCCGCGTAGTACGGCAAATTCGTAACAATATTGTTGAAAAAAATATATTTCTTTAGTCAGCTTTTATGAAAAATTATTTTTTGTTATAAGTATATAAAATTAATATAGAACTATAATAGTTAAATATTTCAATTTAAAAATGCAATTAAAATTTGAAATGAAATTCAATTCAGACACAAAAGACAAACGTCGCTTGCGACGGGGGTAAACGCTAGTCTGCATCATATTTTCGAAAAATCATCATTTAAAAAATTATATTGAGTTTAGCATTGTTTTTATATCAGAGGAAAACGCATAGATATTTAAAATTTAATTAGCAGTTTATAAATTTCCCTTGTAACTGTACTGAAACTAATTTCTGAGTTGTATCTTGATTTAAATTAGCTTATCCGCATATGATTGTAACACTTTGGTATTGAATACTCAATATTACTGAGCAATTTTGTTGGATTGTAAACTTTTAAAATAACTAGTACCAGTGGTACAGTTGAAATAAAGGCAGACATGGTATTAAAAATTTTCATGATATTAAATTGAGTATCTATTTGATTGGATTGTTTTTAACACTTGTTTTTTTTATGTTTTTGGTTTATTACATAATCTGTTTTTAATATTTTTACTGTCATCTATTGTTATAACTGTTTGTTTATTATTTTTTGAGCACGAGGACTCAGGCTGACTATTTATTTCTGTGATGTTACTAGTTTTGATTGTTTTAGAATTTTTAAGATTTGTTGTTTTCAATATTTGAAATGCGTGTTAAAAAGTCATCATCTCCTAAAGATTCTACTGATTTTTTGCCAGTTATGCGTCTTCTTTTGTTTACTTGAATATTAGACGTGGATGGAAAATTGAATTGAATTTTATATTAGGTTTTGGATGTTGGCGGATTATTGATTGTTGATTTTTTATTGCCACGTCTTGTTAATGGCTTTGGCTTGTATGTAGGAATTGAATGATCATTATCTGTTGAGCCTACCATAGTCGAATCTATTTTGTGTACGAACTGAAAACAGATGGTCAGTGTTTTCCCTTCCAGCTACTTGTTTGATTTTATTTTATACTACCCATACAAAAATTGAGGAGCGGCCCATTAATGGGCCAAGACTGGCGGCCGATCTCCGAGCATTGGCCAAACATCTGAATATGTGCTTGGGCCAAGACTGAGCGAGCATCGGATGTTAACGCCATGCCGATGTTGGCGACTGAGCATCGGCCGAGCATAGTCACCGAGCGTCGGCCGAGCATCTGAATATATGCTTGTGCCAAGACTGGGCGAGCAACGGATGTTAACGCCATGCCGATGTTGGCGACTGAGCATCGGCCGAGCATAGTCACCGAGCGTCGGCCGAGCATAGTCACCGAGCGTCGGCCGAGCATAGTCGCCGAACATCGGCCGATGCTTAGTCGCCAACCTTGGCATGGCGTTAGCATCCGTTACTCGCCCAGTCTTGGCCCAAGGATATATTTAGATTCTTGGCCAATTCTCGGGGATCGACCGCCAGTCTTGACCCATCAATAGACCGCTCTTCATTTTTTATATGGGTGAGACGATGATCCTGAGCATCAGAGTTTGCCAGGCATTGGCCAAGCCTATTAAGTATCGCCAAAGCATCGTGGCCGAGTGCTGACCAAGCGTTGTCCCAGTCCGAAATACCTGATTTTTTTTTTTTATTCATCTACACCCTATTGGAAAGGTTTCTTCCCTTAAGGGAAATTTCTTCTTCATCCCTGTTTCCAAAATTCCTAACAAACTAATTTAAAATCAGTTTATTTATTTATTAATGACGTTCGATAAATTTAAACATTTTTTAAATACTATGAAATTATTATATTTATGTATTAAACTAAGAATGAAACATGAAATAATAGTGATAATATTATATATATTATATATAGTATAATATATATTTCTTTTCTTCATTATTTCTTTCCTTCTCTATCACCCGCATTGGCTAGAAAAGTCCCGATTTTGCATCTAAAACTTTTGCATTGTTCAGAGTCCCCAAATTTTTCTTGGATGATATCTGAAATTAAAAATATTTATTATAAATACATATATTTTAATAAGTTGATAGCATTCATAAATATTACTAACCTTCTAAACATTTAAAGGTATTTGTCACACTAAAATTCAGTTTACCCACGCCACGTACAAGTCTACCAGTGCCTGAATAGAGTTGTTGTACGGGCGGGGTAAATACTTCAGACAGCGTTTTCCTTATGCAAACACTTACATCAGTTTCACCATAAGTAATTACTTTGAACAAATCTTTTAATTGATTATTATTGGCAGGAGTTGTTAGTCCAGCATCAAACACTGTAAAACGGTCGAGGTCATTGATAGGAAATATACCGTTATAAACTTCCATCGCCGCAGTTAAAGTTTTGTTAGGAACACTGCTAGTCGATTGATTCATGGTGATTTGAGTTTTTATATTTTTTGCTTCCTTTTTAATGTCGTATTCAAGACTATGTTTTATAGTGTCTAATTTTTTAAAAACCTCGTCGAATTTAGAGTCAATATATTTCTTCAATAGATCTGAAACAGTACCAGATAGTAAAATATCTGTATGTACTATGACTAATTAATAAATAAATATTGTGTTGTGTCAAAAATAATCATCAATGGTAAAAAATAGTCACATTTGATTCAATTTACTGAAATGAAAACGACAAACTTACCATAAGTTTCTTCGTTGATTGAAACCGGTAGTTTTTCAGCTACTGTAGTGTGAATATCTTAAGCAAAAAAGACATAAAAAAATGAAATTATTTGATTAATTTTAATATTTTTAGAATTAATTTTTAATCATTTTCACGATCACTACACGTTTAACTTTGAATTTTAATAATTTTTATACGGCTTATCCGATCAAATCTTATTTATTGACTAATTTCTATACTTCGTATTGTTTTTATTTAAGACAAAGGTCGTTATCGTATACAAATAAAGTCTTATGTAAATTAAGTTAATAAATAATAATATACTTCGCTAAATATTAAATTACACTTAAGACATGCAAAGTAATTGCTTATTCACTCAAAAAAATATTAATGTAAATGTGTCAAATACGAAATAATTAATAAATGATAATTATAAAGGAATTAAATTGAAAAAGAATTTTTTAATTCTACAAAATGAGAAATTTCTGCGACATTCACACACAAAATTTTCGATAATTAAAAAAAAAATATTGAAATATTGCAATTAATTACTTCGAAATTAATTATGATAGAGAAAAATACTTACGTTGTATTCAGTTTTACATTCAAAATTTTGAGGTTATGTGTATATTTGTTTGAAAAAAACACGAGGGAATTCACGTCACGACACACTGACACCGTATTTCAAAATGATTCTGTATGGTATACACAGTCGGCCCTTGTCATGACAAAGGCCGACTGTTGGAAGCATCCAACGTGCTGTTATGTATATACGCACACCGCTGCATTGTGTTTGCTATACTGCTATACTATCACGTATATACATATACACGTAATACACCAACGCTGCAATTTTTTTTAAATCTATAATTAATATATATTATGACACACATACACATAATAAATATATACAGATATACGCGACACAAGTTTTTAATTTTTGTGGTATTTCAACAAACGTTTTTATTTATAAAAATAAATACGAAAACGAAATTTATTGAAAGTAAATACTAATAATAATTTTTTTACACTTAATATAATATTAATTGTTTTACACTTAAAAATTTGATTATATCATTCATGTAGTAAAGACATAGCACATAATTTATTATCATAATCAAATAATACGCATTTATTTTTTATAAGTTCTGCTGATTGTATCTCACTAGATTCAGACACTGGTAATGAAAACAATAAATTTATTACTTATTGCTAGTGCAAAAAGGTTATGGAACAACTAACGTAATATTTAGTGCGCAGGCGTTCTAGAAAATTTATCACATCATCGGCCAAGGAATGGCTGATGATCGCATGTCAATATTATAGGCATAGTACGGCGTCGATGGTTTACCAACCCTCGGCCGTTACAAAGCACCGATGCTTGGCCAAGCATCAGCAGCCATACCTTGGCCGATCAATGGTTTTTTTTTAGCATCGGCGACTTCGTATGGGCGATGGTTTACCAACCCTCGGCCGTTACAAAGCACCGATGCTTGGCCAAGCATCAGCAGCCATACCTTGGCCGATCAATGGTTTTTTTTTTAGCATCGGCGACTTCGTATGGGCAGTTTTAAATGTCTGATTGATACCGGAAGTGATCAGAATTTGATTAGAGCTGACGATTATATTAAATTAAGTAACAATGCGGTTGTGCACGAAAACAATATTGTATTGACTGGAATCGGAGGATTTCAAATCAAAGTTTTAGGTGAATTTAGTGCTCAAGTAAAAGTAGACAATGAACAGTACTGTACTAACTTTTTAATAGTTCCATCAAGTACAACTAGACATAGTGTTGTAATCGGTAAACCTCTGCTAGACGAAGTAGAAACCACAATAAGTGTAGACGGTATTACCATGCGAAAAAAGTACAAGGAAAGAAAACAGAATAAAATATTATGTGTAGCCGACGACGAAATCGTCATAAGTAATAACATTAGTCCAGGTGCCAGGGCTAAAGTTGAGGAACTAGTTAAAACTTATGAACCAAAAGTAACAAGGGTTACTGAAGCAGCAGAAATATACATGACCGATGAGGTTCCTGTTTTTCAAAATTCGCGACGTATGGCTTACTGCGAGCAGGAAGAAGCGGAGAAGCATGTACAAACATGGTTGAACGACGGCAAGGTCGAAGAGCAAACATTAATCAAAACTTATCAGCGTAGCATAAATAATACACCGTCCAAGTTGTTAACAGGTGTGAACACAGAAGATGAGACGCATATCTATCAGCTGTTAGAAGAAGTTAATCAAGAAATGCGTGAGGACGCCTTGCAAGAGTTACGTGTTGACGCCAAGAAACAAATATTAAAAACACAGGAAAAGAATCGCAAGAATTTCAATAGAAATAGGAAACCAGCTAGGACATACAAAGTCGGAGACATTGTTGCCGTAAAAAGAACCCAGTTTGGTACTGGATTTATATTACATAACAAATATTTAGGACCGTATCAGGTTACAGGAGTTGACCGAAATGAGCGGTATAGGGTAAGACGTATCGGTGAAGGGGAAGGTTCTTCTAATACACACTCAAGTGCCGACCACCTGAAGCCATGGGGCGTGTTCGCAGACGACAGAGATTCTGAAACTGCAGATGTTGTAGGTCAGGTGCCGAACAGCAAACAGATGACAGCAGTTACGTATCATCTTTGGGGACCAAAGCAAGGTCATATGGCCGTGTAGGATCGTAAAAATATATCAAGCATACAAAGTAGGCGTAACTATAACAGCCGAGCTAGAAAAGTCGTAAAATAGTGTGATTAATGAGGGTATATATTTAAACAGAAACCAAGTGACACGTTAAAGCAATTATAATGTGTGAAACTTTAAACCACTGATTGAATACGTGAGGGGATGTGCTTATTGAAATTAACTAAGCGTATTCTTAGAAGTAATAAAAACAAACCTTTTAAGTCAAGCTGAAAACTAATGTAGGACTGAGTATATATTAGCTAAAATTTAAGGTTGTAGGTGCATTCATTGTTCTGAATTTGTAAAGTAAACACCAACGTTTATATTGTAACCTTATTGTATTATTATCATTATTATTATCATCGTTATTATTTTATTCAATAAATGTATTAAACCAATTATGTGATTCTTTATCATCCTGACAAACCAACTAAGATATTACATATTTGAATATTAATTAAATTGACATTGCCCTAAATTAAATAAGAGTACCTTGATTCCACATAAGATTAGCGGATTGGTTATTGTTTTCCACATTAGAAGTTGGATAGTTCTCGTTTGCCACATCAGAAGTGGCATGGTACTCTCGTTTTCCATATATATATATATATATATATATATATATATATATATATATATATATATACCACAAACAATAATGTAGTGTTAAAAAGTTTTTCCAGCTTTAATAAAATATGGCAAATTATTTAAAAATCGTGTTTTCTCGTCGTTCACAAATTCCTACAATTCAACTTGGTGCCAGCTGCTAAGCATCGTTTGATGGGATTTTCTCTAAAGCTACATCACAAGGACCCAGTGATTACTTCATTCGACATGTTTCCGATAAACTTCACGCTTTTCTTCAGTGTAAGTGCAAAGTTTTAACCATCTCTAACATGCTTATAAATTTATCAGACAGAATTTAAAATATACTCTCAGTTTTATTGTTATGAAGTCTACAAGTTACCATAAGTCAACTTAATCTTTCTGCTTACTAAGATTTTTACCGAAGAGTGGTCGGATGACAGTTCAATTCAAGATTCACAATTATTATATTTACTGAGAATAACTTTGTGTTTGGGCGATTGTGGTGCCCGGGTATTTCACCAAAAGTAGTCAGGAAGTCTTCGAAGTTCGTGAACTTAGTATGAATTTAAAAGTATATTTAATTCATACAAAATTACACATTGGGGTCGTAAATCCCAACAGAATTACACAATTAAACACTTATCCTAATAATTAATAATAATGAATGTATATGAATTTCTTAATGTATATATTTTAATATTAAATTGTACTGTTTATTTAATACGTGTTATCTCGTTGAGAGCTGGTTCGAAAAAGGGATGATTTGAGTACAATATATTTAACACTTAAAAATAGGAAGGAGTGGGGATGTACCCATAATACAATTTGTGAACATAGTTGAACGAAAATGGGTAATAAAATTATTGCCAACAACAAGAAATGTAAGTCTGGATTTACACGTCCCAGATCAAAATGTACAGGCGACACTCAATAAAGTTCATTTACACTTTTGCTTTAAAAACATGTAAAATTAGGTTATATTATAATTGTATTTTGATGCATGTTTTTGTCCATACTCCCCCCCTTGATAAATTGGGTTTATCAAAATGAATTCACTGGTAAAAAGGGCTGAACGTCTGACAGCACGTTTGATCTCTCCTGGTTGAGTTTTCAAGGTGGCGGCTCTCGGAGTGTTGTCGTTGCCTGCAGTGAGATATGTTATGCGTCCCATTATCCATTGAGTAGGAGGCATGTCGTCTTCTTGTACTATTACAAGAGATCCGATTTCTAGATCCAGGGTGCTTGATGTGTTCCATTTTGCGCGCTGTTGACAGAAGTGGATATAGTCTGTATACCATCGTTGTATCTGCTGGAATCTTCTCATGTTGTTGAGGTTCACTGGCGCTCCTGGAGTAGGCATAGCACTGCTGATTTGTCGACCTATGATTAAGTGTCCGGGAGTAAAAGGAATAAGGTCATCTGGATTGGGTGACATGGGGTACATTGCTTGGGAGTTCAATATTGCTTTATTCTTAGTTAATTTATAGAAAATATTATTAGTTCCGCTGTAATGTATTGATTGGACATTGAACTCTGTAACTAAGTTTCTTTTGTAGCAAAGACAATTAAAAAAGTATATATAATATTTAATGATAGAACCGTCATATTTACTTTTTATTAGTAATGGCCCTGCGCAGTCAACTCCAGTAGTTCTAAATGGATAGTTGAGTTTGACTTTTAATATGCGGTAAATTGCATTGCATTTATTGGTTATAATAATTTTTTCCTTAGGAATTTCTGGTAAATTGAAATTATGTATAGGCCAGTGATTAGACGGTTGCTTTAGCCAGGATGGACCTGACCATAGTTGGATGTTTAAAGGAAAGTCTAATATGATAATTTGTGATATAAAATCTGCCTGGTGTGAGGTTATAGGAATACAACGCCATTGATAGTTGTCTGTCATGTCTGAATGACTATCTGTAATACGGTTAGCAATAAAAAGTTTTAAGTTATGAAGAGACAGTTTAATCCATGATAGCATAATTGTGGAATCTGCCCATAAAATAATTATTTTTAATTTAACTGGAAACAAGTTTATTGCTTTTTTGACCATTCTTACAATGATTAAGGTGGCACATAGCTCTAACAATGGTGTGGTCAAAGTTTTTAATGGCGCGATCTTCGATTTACAATGTATAAAGAGTATTTTTGCGTTTACCAAATCATTAATGTTTGTTAAATAACTGCAACTTACATACGCCTTTGCGAATCGATCATAAAGGCCATGTAATTCAATAGTTACAGAATTATTTATTAGAACATCGCGTTTTATCGTCATATCATTCATAGCAACCAAAGATTTTGTTAATGATAGACAATAATTTTTGAAATCCCGTGGCATCTGATCATCCCAGTTTAATTGTAATAACCATAGCGTCTGTTTAATGATTTTAAATGAATTAATACAAGGTGAAAAAGAGCATGGTGGGTCCAAAATATTTGTAACGAACGACGGTATGGTTCGCTTTGTAAGTTTCACGGGTTGTTTAATAAGAATAAATTTATATTGGAATACGTCCCGTTCAGAATCCCACATAACGCATAGTGATTTTTCACATACTATGTCACCTGGATCAAAATAAAAGTGCCTAGTTGAATGGTAACTTTTTAACTCAGACAGCAATGATGGTGCATTAAAACCCCATTTATGTAATTGAAAACTTCCTTCCGACAATATTAAACTGAATTGATTGCAATGATCAGACAGTTCAATCCTGTCATTGGAATCTGTTATGAGGCCGTATGTTACCGTATTCAATTGATAAGAACGCAATGGTTTTCGTGGCTCGAACCGCCAAATAATAGTGTGACCATTTGCTTGAAGAGCGTTTAATGAAACACCGGTAGTAGTATTCATAGAACTATTAAAAACATCTCTTATTTTGCTGTTAGTGCTAATTGGTTTTATCGCACCACTACGTGGTGAGAAATATGATATTCTTAAATGCCTTCGTTGTGTATTTAGAAACTTATGATTTAAATAAATGCTGTCCCTTATAAATTTATTGTACATAATCTTTAATACCGGGTTGTCGTTTGGTTTTCTCCCGAATTTAAGAAAAGGTTTTATGACAATGTTCTTTATACCTCCTAACAACGCTGGTGGCCTTTTGATTGAAAATGTAACACCGAATGTACCGTTAACATCAAATTGTGTTCTATTAATAATTTGTTCCTTACAAACTGTTTGTTTGTCAATTCGCGGAATAGAATCTAAAACGTTAACCAATGTAAGTGAATCTTTGACTTGTGTGGTGTTATTTGTTTGTTTCTCACAAACTACTTCTTCCGTAATCTGAGGAATGAATATTGAATCTCCTATTGTAGGTGATTCTTTTACTTGAACAGTGACAGCTGACGTGTCATGAACATCACGTATTGTGTTATTAATTATTTGTTTTGCGCAGACTACCTCATCGGCTTTATTTGCTGTGATTGATGCCTTTTTAGCTTTTTTTATGCAAGTGTACCAATCACAATCATCCAACATTCTATGTTCAGAAATGATTGGGACAATACTAAAATGTTTATTAAAAATATAATTTATAGCTGAATCTATTTTATCGTAAGTTTTACACAAGTTAGTGCGTAATTCAACTAAAGCTTCTAATTTAACTAATTCTGTGTTATCTAAATTGGCTTTAATTACAAGACAAGCTTGTTGAATTTTATTATATAGTGGCTGACAAATTTTCTTACAATACTTAATCCTATAAATGTCGTATGTTGATGGATCAGTTATGTCTATGCTTTCCATATAGGGAACATGATCCTGGAAAGTTAAACCATATATCTCTAATTGTGCATATGCCCTGCTTAGTGCATATGGCATCCTTTGTGCATATGGCAACGTTTGGTTAACCATTTTTAAATGTTTTTAATTAATTTAAATTAGAAATTATAATTATTGTCTGATACGAATATCAATTGATTTAAGCAATATGGTGTTAATAGATACTCTTTTAAAAATAACAATAAAATATTTTTAAAAATATAACGTAAAAGTGTGAATAAGTAATATAAAATGTGTTCTGGTCAATATTGTAGAAAGTACCCAGAACCACATGTAAATATAATGCAGTATAATAAAAATGTTCTGGTCTCAGACTAATAAAACCTTATGGGTAGTATACAAATCAATCAGGTATATGAAACACAACTCAATACCGCATGGCCATAGGAAAAGGTCTAGACAGGACCGTAATTGTACTGATGTTTTAAATGTTATATCGCTTAACAACAAATAGGCAGAACAAATATTACCACGTGCATAAATGTTGTCGTAATTTAGAAACAATCCCGGTGGCTTTTAATATGTAATATTTTACCAACTCAAAAGATATATTTTGCTCAATGAAATAATCCCGGTGGCTTTAATATCGATTATTTACCAACGCATAAGAAATATTTACTAAATATGGACATTAGATGTGCCCTCCTAAACCAACAATTTGTAAGACTAACAAATCAAACAATATACACAAAATAACAATCTTTGCTACAATTTTATAGTATAAAAAAATGCACAAAGATATTTTAGAAGTAAAACAAAGCAATATTAAAATAGGATATGGAGAATTTTTTAAGGAATAGACACTAACCGTTGTTGCACGTGTTTGCTCAGGGGTGCCTCCTTGACCAATTTTCCAGTGTTTGTATAACTCAAAACTTCAAATTCTTCACTGTAGATAATTGCAGGTATTCCATGCACGATTGCTTCTCGCGACTGTAGGAGATCCGGCTCGAAGGACCAAATGTTTGGGCGATTGTGGTGCCCGGGTATTTCACCAAAAGTAGTCAGGAAGTCTTCGAAGTTCGTGAACTCAATATGAATTTAAAAGTATATTTATTTCATACAAAATTACACATTGGGGTCGTAAATCCCAACAGAATTACACAATTAAACACTTATCCTAATAATTAATAATATTGAATGTATATAAATGTATGTGAATGTCTTAATGTATATATTTTAATATTAAATTGTACTGTTTATTTAATACTTGTTGTCTCGTCGAGAGCTGGTTCAAAAAGGGATGATTTGAGTACAATATATTTAACACTTAAAAATAGGAAGGAGTGGGGATGTACCCATAATACAATTTGTGAACATAGTTGAACGAAAATGGGTAATAAAATTATTGCCAACAACAAGAAATGTAAGTCTGGATTTACACGTCCCAGATCAAAATGTACAGGCGACACTCAATAAAGTTCATTTACACTTTTGCCTTAAAAACATGTAAAATTAGGTTATATTATAATTGTATTTTGATGCATGTTTTTGTCCACTTTGCTTACGCAGAAATTAATAAGACCAGTGATTGTCCGCGTATTAGAGATCGGGAATGTAGATGTTGAGTGAATAAATCTACGAGATTATGTCCGGCCTTATTGCGATCTCCTACAACTATTAGAATAATGTTATAAACTATGGTTCTACGACAACGATAAGTACTACTAACTACATTGATTGTATTGCGATGATATGTTTGTTCTAATAACTAAATTTATTTATAAGTTTGCTATTACGAGGTTATATTGAATATAATATAATATACATCTGCGACAATGTTGATGATGGATTAATTCTAATTATCAAATGTAAACTATTATTTATTAAAGCGAAGTGGTTTGCCTTAAATCATTTGGGCGGTAACAATATTTGGAATAGCAAAATGCTGTTTACTAGAAACAATTTGGCAGCGGTTTGGTTATATTAACTATTTGTATTAAGTTATATTAACTATAAACTAATAACTATAATTGTATATTAACTATCTGTATTTGTATTAAGTCATATTTTATATTTATTATATTACTAACATATGCAGATTGTTACGACTTTGAATGGTTGCGTGATGCTTACGAAATTAGCTTGTACGGAAATTGTACCTTCATAATGTTTAAATAATAATATTACTCTGGAGTTACTTATTATTTATTTTATCTTTTAACGAATATTTTGCTTAGACATTACCAGCATATGTTATTTTTATTGAAGTTTGAATTATTTCATTACGACTCCTTATAATTAATTTGTAGACAACGGTAATTGTTACGACAGACTCACATTACACACACACTTATTAACTAAATATAACACATACGGACAACGCCGGTTGATACAAATAAAACATAATGATAAATCTCTAATATCAGACTTCTAAACTCATATCACAACTTCAGTATATTTCTTTTGACATTTCTTATAATTTTTTCCTTTGTTTTTTAATTCTCAATATCTAACAAAACCATTCAATAATATAATAAATATTCAATATCCAACATCCAACATCAATCAATAAACAACGAAACAAAATAACAAAACAGCAACAGAAAACAACAAAATAGTATTATTTATTTACGAAAAAATCGGGAACATAAGAAAACTTATATAGAATATGAATAATATTTTATATGTGAGAGCTAATTTTGAAACAGTAAAATTGTATTGAATTCTAAGAGTTAAACTTTACTTTATTATTTTAAATAGTTCTATTTTAATTTTACTTTTTTAGGATTGTGTACTTAACATACCCCCGGGCTATTTTGGCTTCTGCCAAAATATAAACTTAATCTAATTGCTAATCTTTCTAAAATCATTAACATGGCAATGTTGTCATTTAACAGGGACAGACAAATTATGTTACTTGAGTTACTTTGGCCATATCAATATCTTTTTGAACCAACTTGGTTTGTCAACAAACAATCTGATTAAATATTGGACATGTTTTGTGTCACATACATTTGTAGTTTTATGATAAAGTTCACTCCCGGTACAATATATGTATTTCGTGACCTTAGTCAGGAATAAATGGGCGAAAATTCTGTTAGCGACAACAAATCCGTTGTTTACACGGGCTGGCGACAGAAACAGTAGATGAGTGCAGGATTGTAAACCTAATTTGATATTAACGATGTCATGTGCAAAATGTTGCTGTTGCACTAGCTGAGCAGTGAAAGTCTCAATTTTCAAAACGAAATTTAATGTTGGTAATGCGCTATTCAATTGTAATGAAAACCAAAATCGTGGGCAATATACTATAAGATGAATTTTACAATATTTCGATATTTCTGACATAACCTTTGTTTTGTTTGTGTACCACCTTGAAGGTATTGTAATTGGTTTCATTTTTGGAAATTTGATGCGACTATTTTGTGGATCTTGATAATGAAGCCGACCAGCAATAGATTGTAATAACCATTTAGGCCTATAAAACCAAACTCTAAGAGTGATAATGTCTGAAATAAATTCTTTTTCATTGCCTGAGTTAAATTGCATCTGTTTAGTAAACATAAATGCGGACCACAGGTCTTCTATATAGTGATCAATAAAACTTTTCAAAAAATTAATACGCGATAACAACATAGGATCATTGTTGGACAAAGTTTCCATCCAATGGCTCTGGATAATAACCTTCACCCTTGAATCAATAGGTGCTATCCAACAGGCTAATGGATTACACAACGGTCCGAAAGGCGCAACTTGCCGGCTAGTTGTATTTTTGATCTTTAATTGATCTTTTTTGTTGTCTTCATTATCTTGGTACGGTATTAACTGAGTTAAAGAGCTGTTTGAGTCATTAAAAACTATCTGAAGAGAATTGGGTTGAGGTTCTATTATACATTCTAAGCTATCTGGTTTAGAAAAACTGTCATGAATCAGGGAGACAGGTTCAAGTTTTGAGTTTGATTTTTTATCACAAGACTCAGTGTTATGATTTAATGAATGTTGTTCAATTTTACATATGATTGCTTCCGGTAATTTACAATCTTTGGTTTTGACTATAGGTGATTTATAACTTGTCACGAAAATATTTGTTGTCCATAAGAACAAGTCATCAGGTGTTGGTAACTGGTTTGAAAAATAATCATGCTCGAATGCAGTAAGCATATTATCGTTTAAAACTGAGCTTAATATACAATATATGGCAAAATTAAAATATTCTCTAGCGCTTGGTAAGTGAACATTCGCATACGGTGCGACAATTCTTTATGTATATCATTAAATATTTCAAGACTTTGATTATTGGTTTTATCTCTTACTAATTTTAATACGTGATTCACAATGTTAAGTTTTGTATTGTTTAGTGGAGCCTCGGTTCTAGTATCATGATGAAACGTCACAAAAGTATCCATTCTAGCAATGAGATCAAAATATAGAGTTCGATATGATTTAAACAAATTAATATTTTGTTCGTCTAATTCTAAGTCAGCCAATAAATATTGCTCATTAATGTTATCATCCAACGAATATTCTTGTACAATTCTCGAAGAATAAGTTCTACAACCTGAATAGAGTATATGTCTGACGGATTCATGATATAATTATCCCAAATATTAGCAATTTCATTAATTGCACTTAATGTATAATCTCTTTTTAAAACGAGCAAATGAACGTGGTGATATTTAATAGCGTCAAATAATTCCATTTTAGCAATCTATTAGTTCTTTCAAAATTGTATTTAAAAGGTATGAATTTACTTTTCCTTTTAACTCTAATATTGTTAAAACTTAACTATTTTATATAGTTATAAATCTATTACATAAAGGCATAAGCAAAGATTTGTAAGGATTTCCAAATTGTGGGTTGTTGATAAAAGAAAATCTTTATTGAGATATATTTTGTATGTATATTTTCTTAAAATATTGTTTCCAATCTGCATCAACAATTTGTAGATTGATTTTTAATTTGCTTCCTTTCCGGTTGTATTATCCGGTTTGATTGGACCAAATGTACACGACGTATGCGACCTTTTAATGCTCTAATTTATTGAAGTGGTTTCGGTTGGTCGCTTGAGTCTTAGATTTAAAGTGGACTGTATGATTTGTTAATTTGACAGAGAAATATAATATTTCTTGTTACTACGAATAATTTGTAGTCTTATACTACAACAATGGTTTCAATATTTACATCTATTGTATTGTGACGGTAAGTTTGAACTAGACAATAATGCTATATACTAGTTTCTACGACAACGATTAATTCTACTAACTAAATTGATTGTATTGCGACGATAAGTTTGGTTTCTGTAATAATGCGATATACTAGGTTCTACGACAACGATGAATTCTACTAACTAAATT
The DNA here is from genome assembly GCA_963678705.1 of Panorpa germanica. Lineage (NCBI taxonomy): Eukaryota > Metazoa > Arthropoda > Insecta > Mecoptera > Panorpidae > Panorpa > Panorpa germanica. The sequence goes on along the minus strand of OY783219.1, from coordinate 186,048 downwards.
GATTGCAATGCAACGATACGTTTTGTTTGTATAACATTGCGATATACTAGGTTCTACGACAACGATAAGTACTACTAACTAAATTGATTGTATTGCAACGATACGTTTTGTTTGTATAATAATGCGATAAACTATGGTTCTACGACAACGATAAGTACTACTAACTAAATTGATTGTATTGCGATGATATGTTTGTTCTAGGTAATAATGTTATAAACTATGGTTCTACGACAACGATAAGTACTACTAACTAAACTGGTTGTATTGCGATGAAATGTTTGTTCAAGGTAATAATGTTATAAACTATGGTTCTACGACAACGATACGTACTACTAACTAAATTGATTGTATTGCGATGATATTTTTCTAATAACTAAATTTATTTATAAGTTTGCTAATACGAGGTTATATTGAATATAATATAATATACATCTGCGACAATGTTGATGATGGATTAATTCTAATTATCAAATGTAAACTATTATTTATTATAGCGAAGTGGTTTTCCTTAAATCATTTGGGCGGTAACAATATTTGGAATAGCAAAATGCTGTTTACTAGAAACAATTTGGCAGCGGTTAGGTTATATTAACTATTTGTATTAAGTTATATTAACTATAAACTAATAACTATAATTGTATATTAACTATTTGTATTTGTATTAAGTCATATTCTATATTTATTATATTACTAACATATGCAGATTGTTACGACTTTGAATGGTTACGTGATGCTTACGTTGATGAAATTGTACCTTCATAATGTTTAAATAATAATATTACTCCGGAGTTACTTAATATTTATTTTATCTTTTAACGAATATTTTGCTTAGAAATTATTTCATTACATCTCCTTATAATTAATTTGTAGACAACGGTAATTGTTACGACAGACTCACATTACACACACACTTATTAACTAAATATAACACATACGGACAACGCCGGTTGATACAAATAAAACATAATGATAAATCTCTAATATCAGACTTCTAAACTCATATCACAACTTCAGTATATTTCTTTTGACATTTCTTATAATTTTTTCCTTTGTTTTTTAATTCTCAATATCTAACAAAACCATTCAATAATATAATAAATATTCAATATCCAACATCCAACATCAATTAATAAACAACGAAACAAAATAACAAAACAGCAACAGAAAACAACAAAATCAAATTGGTAAAATAAATAGTATTATTTATTTACGAAAAAATCGGGAACATAAGAAAACTTATATGGAATATGAATAATATTTTATATGTGAGAGCTAATTTTGAAACAGTAAAATTGTATTGAATTCTAAGAGTTAAACTTTACTTTATTATTTTAGGTAGTTCTATTTTAATTTTACTTTTTTAGGATTGTGTACTTAACATATATATATATATATATATATATATATATATATATATATATATATATATATATATATATATATATATATATATATATATATATATAATAATAATAAGTTACAGGTAAAGATATTATAAGTAGCTTTATGACTATGAAATGTTGACAAAAGCTTACTTGCTTTGTCAACTAAGTCATTGTAAGTCTTATTGTTTGTGAAAATTTTTGAATTTTAACTTTGTATACCTTTCTTTACATAGTAATTTCAAACTAAAACTAAAACTAATTTTTTAAAGTAAATAAATATAATTTTTTTAAGTAAATTTTCAACAAATTTCTCAATTTCTCTCCGCACTACAGGATTCCGCCGCTTAGAACAGATCCCAAAAGGCGCCCTGCATAGAAATGTAGTATACGTGTTTGTTTACAAACCGAACGTACGCTATAGTTTTGTAATGGTTCATCAATAAAATTAGTTAAAAACATATTTTTTCCTTTCTTGGAACACGATGACATAAATGTGTTGTTTCAAGAATTGTTGAAATACAGTGGGTCTCAAAAGAACTGTTTAGTTTTAAAAATTATTAAATTAAAAATAACTAAATATTGAATTTATAAACACGGCGCGGCGCCGTGATCAAAAGTATTGATTCTGGAAATCAAAGTATTGTGTATTCGGTTCGATTCCCAATTTATTTACTTTTATTCTAATTTATTTCACATCATCGTAATATGTTAATAGATTTTATATGTATCAGTATATGTGAACTGCACCGTTGTCAATTTGCATGATTATATGAGCACATAATAATTTGTATTTTCAATCTGGAGTGACATAAAAAATCATTTCGTTAAAGAGAGAATATTTTTTTAGCAACTCTAAAAACAACTCAGTTTTTTTTACTATAACACAATTTCTTTATTTTCTCTAAAAAAACATTGTAACAACTTTATATTACTGTGCCATTGAGATTGCTATTCTGTAATCTTTTCAATTATATGTTACATAAATGCGTTTAATTGACAGTTATTATTTAATGTATATGTAATATTAATCCATATTATGTAATTACATGACATATGGTTGAGAAATTTGCAACTTATAAAATAAAAGTTAAACTAACATGTGCAAGAAAGATATGTAAAAACGAAATAAATATGCAAAAACATGACAAATAAAAGTTAGTGTCGATCGATTCATTTTCCCCAAAACAAATATTATGTAAAATTAGGATACACAAATTTGCATTTTCCCTAGTATTTGCAAACTGCATATAAATCCTATCACTAGTTATACTTATAATAATATTCTTTATTGTTTCCAGACGTTGGGGGCAGCAACATACTACCTTCTTATACTACTACAGTTTGATGCAAATATGAAGTAAAAATGTTAAAGCGCATTTAAAAGTGTATTATTTTTCTATTTATGTTTATGGCTATAAGTCTAAGTAAAGCAAAATGTGTATTTTGTATTTTATAATCAGGTGTGCCCACGCTTTTATGATTAAACTTCAATATAAATAAATTAGTTAATTATTATATTTAAATAAACAACTGGACTTGCAATCAAAATGAAAAAGCTATTGCATAAAAAACTTTTGCTAATTTATTATTTAAAGATGATACAATAAAGGGATATGCATTTTTTTTTACCTCAATTCATAATTTACAATCTGTCCCGAGAGACATTCATCAAATTTTAGTGATACATAGAAATGACACGTGAGTTTGCAATCCACCGATGACGTACTCTTTAGCTTAACTTATTATATTAATACGAGTATTATACAACTAAGCAAATAACTTCTATTGTATTGTTTATAAGTCCATTGAATATTTGCGTTTCAGCTGATTTATTCGGATGATTTCGTAATCTTTGTAGATATGCCTTCATTTTCATCTTTTACGTAAGGCATGCTATGATCTTGAACCATAAACCAGATTGGTACATATCGTGGAAGGTTAATGACTTCTTTGATCAACAACCCACTAACTGTAAAGCATGTCATTTTCCAATGCTCAAAATACTCGTCGCTCAGACAAGAATGTAATATGCCTCAGGAATATAGGCTTATATATAAAAGCAGAGAAAGTCTGAAAAACCTTATTGAATTTATAAACAGACCAAATTCAATTTCTTCATTTTAAATATATTTAAAAGTTTATGAATTACGAGTCATGTATTGTAAATGTTTATAATAATTATGAATTACGAATTATGCATTGTAAATGTTTGTATATGCCTTTTAAATGCTAATAATTTTTAAAAGTTGATGTACTAAAAATAAATTTAAAAAAATAATTTTAATCCTATATAATAATGTTTATAAGTTTATATGTTTATTTGTTAATATGTTTATACTAGAGTTTACCTCCGTCGCAAGCGACGACTGTCTTTTGTGTGTGAATTGAATTTCATTTTAAATTTTAATTCCATTTTTAAATTGAAAGATTGAACTCGTTCTATATTAATTTTACATATAACAACAAATAATTTTTGGACCGTGGTCGTAGAAAGCCCGTAAATTATTATTAAAGAAATAAATAAATAATTTTTCAAATAAACTGACTAAAAAAATATATTTTTGTCAACAAAATATAAAATACAAAATTTCAACTTTCTAGCACAATTTCTATTCTCAGCAAAAAACACTCCCGCACTCTCAAAAAACTTTTTTGAATTTTGATTTTTTTTAAGATATTAAAATTTGTGCTTTTTCCAAACTTTCCGAATGGGCCCTCAATTTTTTCAACGCTCCTTTTATACTATTTTGATTTCTAAATTCTGAAATATGCGCGCATTCAATAGCGTATATATATGCAAAATTTCACGTTTCTATCTTTTACGAATAAAAAGTTATACAGCAAAAAGTGTCCATTTTTTTTTAAATTATGGTATTCCTGGAAATTTCGATGTTAAAAGTACAAGAATTTTTTTCTTTATCGGAATAGGCAATTCAAGAAAATGCGTTAAGCCATTTTCGAGCTACCTACAAAATTCGTACCAAACATATAAGAATATAAGATCATAAAATCATAAATATATTTATTATAATATATTATTTATTATATTATATTAATAAATTATTTTATTTAAATATAAAACTTAAGTTTTTTTTAATTTGTATTATTACACATACAATATTGTTAAAATACATCTGCAAATATGTAACAAATATGTAAGGTTTTTGGCATCCAAACCTCCTATACCAACGATGAAATTGCGCGCTATCAAGTTGGTCGGTATGTGAACTGCAACGAAGCGATTTGGCGTATATTCGCATTCCCTATTCAAGAACGTCATCCTTCTGTTGTGCATTTGGCGGTGCATCTGGAGAATGGTCAACGAGTATATTTCACGGCTGCGAATGATGTTCAACGTGCTGAAACACCTCCAGCGACAACATTGACCAGTTTCTTTGCGATCTGTCAAAGCGATCCGTTTGCACGAACTTTCCTTTACTCGGATATGCCACGTTATTACACTTGGAATGCTTCATCGAAGAATTTTCAACGACGGCAGCAAGGCGATGCGGTTCCTGGTTATCCGGATGTGCGTTCTACTGATGTTCTTGCTCGTATGTATACAATTCATCCAAAGAATGATGAATGCTTCTATTTGCGGTTGTTGCTGGTAAATGTGCGTGGGCCAACGTCATTTGAGTCACTACGGACTGTTAATGGTACAATATTCCCAACATATCGTGCTGCATGTGAAGAACTCAATTTACTAGAAAACGATACCCATTGGGATTCGACAACCGTTGAAGCAATTATCTCTGCATCTCCAAGTCAGATACGCACATTATTTGCTATCATCATTTCGACATGCTTTCCATCGAATCCATCTAACCTGTGGCACAAATACAAGAATAATATGTCAGAAGATATTTTACATCAAATTCGCGTCAGTTCAAGAAATCCCGATCTTGAGATGATTGAGGAGATACATAATCGGGATTTGGTCTTGATCGAAGACATGTGTTAGTCAGGTTATAATTGCCAGTGCCAAATCGTGAAATGAATGACGCATTTAATCGAGAATTGGAACGGGAACGTGAATATGATCTCCAGGAATTAGATTTAGAAGTTCAAACGATTCAACCCCTGTTGAATCCACTACAAAAAGCAGTTTTTGATACATTAATGAAGGCAATTGATAATGGAAATGGTGAAGTGGTAAGACAATCCCTATGCCAGTAGTTTTAGCCACTGTTCGTGCGAGATCCAACATTGCGGTTGCAATTGCTTCTTCTGGAATAGCAGCCACATTGTTAGAAGGATGCCGTACGGCTCATTCAGCATTAAAATTGCCTCAAATCTTTAAACTATTGAAGAACCAACATGTAATATTGCAAAACACTCCGCAATGGCCAAAGTTTTATCACCATCGAATATCATCATCAGGGACAAATGCACAATGGCGCATAAACGTGCATTGGAAGCACTTAACCGAACATTGAAAGATCTACTCAATGACTCGAGATATTTTAAAGGCGCAATGATTTAACTGTCTGGCGATTTCCGCCAAACACTGCCAGTAATTCCAAGATCAACTGCTGCCGACGAAATAAACGCTTGTCTTAAATCATCGAATCTATGGCGCTATGTGAAGAAACTTCAGCTGATAACAAACATGAGTATTGCATTGCTGAACGATACATCTGCTGAAGATTTCTCTGAGCTGGTCGAGTATCTGTCGACGAATCGAGCGGATTGATTTCATTTCCTCAGAATTTCTGTAACTTTGTCTCATCGAAAGATGAACTTATCAACAAAGTATTCTCAAACATCATTACTAACCACAAAAATAATGAATGGTGGAGTGAGCGAGCAATTTTGGCGGCTAAGAATAAAGATGTTGATGACTTAAACTACAAAATTCAGAATGAGATCATTGGTACACTGCATTCATTCAAATCTATTGACTGTGTAACAAATGAAGATGGTGCCACCAACTATCCAATTGAATTTTTAAACTCCTTGGATGTGCCTGGCTTACCACCGCACATTTTACGACTAAAGGTTGGCTCCGTAGTAATCATGCTTCGAAACATAAACCAACCAAAACTGTGCAACGGAACGCGTTTGGTGGTAAGTAAATTGATGTACAATGTGATTTACGCGACGATACTCAAAGGAAAATTCGAAGGTGAGAAAGTTCTCATTCCGAGGATCCCGATGATCCCAACCGATATGCCGTTTGAGTTTAAACGACTTCAATTTCCGATCCGTCTTGCATTCGCCATGGCCATTAACAAATCACAAGGCCAATCCTTGAAAATTTGTGGTCTGAATCTAGAAAATCCATGTTTCTCCCATGGTCAATTATATGTGGCATGTTCACGGGTCGGAAGACCATCTGCGTTGTTTGTTCTTGCGCCTGAAAACAAAACGAAAAATGTCGTCTATCACTGAAGAGTGCAACCCATGCACCAAAATACATGGCCAATAAAAATTTATAAAAATACTTGATTTTTTTATTTACTTATATTTCTTAGCCTAGCAAAAAATTTAAATTAATAAAATCCAAAATCTAGTATATTATAGAATGTAATATTTATTTGTATTTTAGGATGGCAAGAAAGCTGAATAAGCCAAAGCCCAATAAATTTAAAAAAGAAACAGAGATCTAATTAGTAGCGATTTCTATTAACAATAGGTTAGTTAGTCTATTAAGTCTATTAATTTGTTGAACAGATGGCTCACAAATAATATTTTATTGGGCCTAAAGCATGTTCAAGGTAATGTACATTGTTATAAAATATGATTCATCAAATATATATTATTTTATTTCGATTAGATTTTTTAATTTTAATTTTCAAGTATAGGTAGCACCCAATAATAGCTTAAACATCCACTTTTCAGTCCACAAAATGTCTACATCCTACACATAATTTACCTGATAATAATTAAAAACAAATGTTGACTTAATGTTGTGTTTAAAATGAACATATTATTTATAACGTTTGTATCTGTTCTTTAAAATGTTTTGTAAATTAGGTTCAAAGTTATGCAAGTTTGTACAAATGTTCAACGGGAAAACAGATTTGCTTATACTGACTGTTCTGCATGAAAGAGGTGTTTAACAATAAACAACTGACTATGTATTTTACATTAATTATATTTGATGAAATAGGAAACAAAAGAAACATGATATATTGTTATAATAGTTAAAATAAGGAATAAATATCTTTGTAGCACACACAACACTCTTGTTAAAATCATTTTCTTCTTCTTCTTAAAATGTCATTGTTTCAATAAGTAATCAAAAATGTATATGCGCATGCGTAAATAATCCGCATAGAAAAATAAGTACCCACAACATTGTGTTATAACAATATAAAGTTTAATAAAGAAAAATGCAACATATAGGTCTCATAAATAAAATCCTCCTCTCCTGAAACAATAGCGGCGATTAAAGGTTTCTTAACCTTAAAGACTGCGTCCTGTCCAATTATTTGTCTAACTCCTCCACCATCTCTATCAACACATTGATTATAATCTTAATGTCCACAATCTTTTCAATACAATCACAACAAGGTGCGATATAATTCATTGTTGCCATGCAAGTGTTAAATCTTACCTTTAACCTTATGTTGTCTTTAATAATGTCCAACATGAAATTTCTTCTAAATACAGTAGAAATTTGTCCGGATAGGGTAATGGAATTAACATAGTACGCGAATCGCCGTATCAAAACGCTATTACGTTATGATATTTACAAAAAACTGCACACATCTACAGACATACAAACTATTCTACTATTTCAATAGCTCTGCATATAAAAGTTATCTACTCTTTCACTGTACCTAATTTCGATAAACTCTACATGTCTCTCAGGATGTCATTTAGAGCTTAGGAGAGAAAATATCTACTAAACTCGATTTTATCTCTGTGACCTTTTATCTTAAAAAACTTCCCTAACTTCCGTTCGCAAGATACTATGATATATTTGAAAGAACTTATAAAATATAAGAACAAAGATTTATACAAGTTACTAGATAATTACCATATAAAATACCAGAAGTAACGTAGAACTAGAATACAAAATAATAAAGCTATTATTTAATTAAGTGAATTAAATGAGTGATAGTTAATTAATTTTACACAGCACAAAGTACCGTAAGTGCACATTAAGTCCACTGCGCATAAATGATGGTAAGGATATATAAATGATATTCTACACAATGATTATGAGTCTCATTTATGACATAAATTTTATTTGTAAAAATAATTTAATTGACACAAATATTTCAATCGGTTTAAGGATATATCATATTACCTATGCCAGACGATTCAGCAAAAAGGATCTTTACAAAACAAAAAAAGGTGAAAAGTTACTTATGCTCTATTATAAAAGGACAAAAATTAATTAATTAATTTTAAATGCCAATTTCTTTTAATTCTTTATAATTTCTATTGAATATTTTTGACTTAAATATCTAACTTTATGAATATATTATAAAAATACATAATCCAATTTTGATACTAATTTAGTGGAATGTAATGAATTATGTTATTTAACAAATATAATGTATATGGTAACTGAGTTTTCCTTTTAAATAGATTAAATGCTATAGTAGATTGCCATTAGTTGAATAATAGATTAGATAGATCTTATAAAAGATAAAATACCATTTACTAATTGTCAACTACATATACTAAAAAACATTTATAAAAATATAGTTTCTTGATTGAATTGAAACTGCCAACAGCAATGTTCAATTTTAAAACATTAATAATGAATAAATATTTTAAACCAAAAGATTTATACGACGCCATGTGGCCAGTCTTCTTAATATTCCGGAACAGTGGAATGGGCGCCTATAACATAACCGGCCCGGTCGAGCACCGCAGATTTCAGATATCAACGAGTGGTGTTACAACAATCATTTCGTTCATAATAATGTTCATTATCAGTACATCATTTACGTATGTATTAACAAACACTGAATTATTTCAAGAACAAATGTCGGGAATTACATTTTTCGGTCATTGCTTACAAATTTTAAATGGAGTTTTTACAGTAATTTGTTTGTATATCTCCAGTTACCTAATTGTTAATTCAGAGCTAATCATTTTACAAACAATAACGAGAATTGATGAAAAGTTTCAGAACATTGGTGTTAGAATTTCATATAGGAATTTAAATATCTATTCCTCCGCATTGTGTGCTTCTTGTACGGTAGTATGTTGTTTTAATTCCATCTATGATCATTTCCTGTACTTCCAAATGTTCGGGTATTTCGGTTTTTTCTTGTCTGTATCTTATGTCTTACCTCTAAATCTAATTTCGGTAATTATCTTTAAATGTTGTGTTGGAATGTTCATAATTTGGCAAAGATTGAATCTAGTAAATCGTCACGCGAAAACTATTCTTCGCGACTTAATGAATAAGCATAAAGTTTTAAATACCTCTTATACTTTTAGTGAAAAGAAAGTTAATGGTAAAATGTTAACGATGATTTCTCTTGAACCATCTTTAACTACATTAATGACAGATAACACGCTTACGTGCGTACTGAATTCTAGACTAAATCGTCTGGCGACCACATCTGACCTAGAGCAAAAGGTCTCAGAACTATGTACCCTCCACGGGGAACTATGTGAGCTTGCTCAATCTGTAATATCTCTGCTGTCAACACAGTTACTGATTTGCTTGTTTACTTTGTATTGCGCATCTATCTTCATTCCATACGCCTGCATTTATATCATTTTCCATGATACAACTTTCGAAAACATTCACATTCTCATTACGAACGTAGTCTGGATGGTTTTTTTCTTTATACTATTCATTCTTTTGAGCTACATGTGCCAGAGAATCGTTTTCGAGGTAATGTTCTAAACAAAGGTTGCTTTAACAATGTATTCAGTAGTATAGTTACGTAACATTTACGGATTATATATGTTTATCTTGTTATATGTTACCCTTTAATTTAAAATAAATATTGAAGTTTTTTAACTCTTAAGGTCACATTTGTGGAAACATATGTAATCGAATATTTTGCAGAATAAGATCTGAACTACTATTCGGCCAGATTAAAAGATAGAAGCATCGCTGTGAAAAGTGTAGCATCACAAGGAGACTATTTTGATAAATAAAAATTAATTTGTCAAAAACTATTTGTTTCTGTATTAGCCTGGAAACTTTTCAGAATACTAATGCATGCACAGATCAGGCAAGTGACGAAACGTTGTTGGTGATAAAAGTGACGCCGTCGAGCCGTTTGCTGCTCTTGACGTAAGATTCTACCTCCGATGAAGGTATTAATTATCTGCATTCATAGATACTTATAATATTCTTAGAATATATGTATATATCTAGTATCAAAATCGTACATGCTATCGAAATAGTGGCGATAGTGGATAGAGGCTCTAGGAGGTAGCCGCACTGTAGAATATGTGCTGTGGAGCTGTAATTGCAGGCGGCGATGAACGGGAATTAAATCGAAAGTATACAAGAACGGGAACGACAAGTGCTAGGAGATAAGATGATTAGGAGCGAGGAGCTAAGCATTCCAAAAAAACAGAAATTATTTGATGTAATTGGTAGGTAAACAGAGAAGTGAGTGAAAATAAATAGCGGTAAATTTAGCGGTTCAGTTATATATAAATATACAAAATGATCGTGTATAGTTAGAGTGCGGCCCAAACTATCGCTGATCACACGCTTGCTTTCGCAGAGCAATTCGCTGGTCTAAATTGTCTTTTGATTTAATTGTGTATGTGGTATGAAGTACAGTTTTGAGAATTTCAAGAGCAATGATTATAAAAAGAACAAATAACAGTAACTTATTATATCATATGTGTGCTGTTTTTCTTTTTAAACTTCTACTTCATTTTCAACGTAAGTAATCTTACTTGTTTTGTAAAGGTTCAGTTGTTTTTTTTTTTTTTTGAAAATCAGTGGACTTTTTTATTGAAATCTATCTATTAATAATGTACGATAAATGAATCAAATAAAAAAAGTGATATCACTAACAGAGCTGTTGAAAGAAATTAAAAACGAAAATGTTGCTATGTATCTGGGCGGACTCTGCAGAAAAAGATACAGACTACTCATTTTGCAAACCAGCAAAAGCAATGAAGAGGCTAGAAAACAAAGCAAGTCCCAAAAAGCCGACCTATTCGTTGAATAGGAAAGAACATTCAATCCTTATCCGGGTTTTACAACTGAGGAAGACACACGGGATAGAAGAGTAGACAACCTAAAAGTCTTTCAGTCATCGTCGAGGAGCTCAAAAATCTAATAAAGACAGATTTGAACGCTTAAAAGTCATCTGGATTGGCCTTATAACCGGTAAGGTAAAGAAAGAGCTATCAGATATAGTATTTACATGCAGCCATTAGACTACTATACGTTTCCAGTCAATGGAAAGTATCTGAAGTGATAATAATACTTAAACGCTGTAAACCTTTAAATAAAGCTGCAAGCCTATAACGTTTTTACAATTGATTTGAAAAATGATTAAAAAACTACTATTAAAGAATAAAGCCAATAATCTCCGAAAGGAAAGTAATCGCAGATAACCAATTTCTTCCTAACAAGTTCATCGCAATGCAGATGTTATTCAAAAACACTTGAAAGGCAGTAAATATGTTCAAGTGTGTTCCTAGATATTACTATTGTACTCTGCTATATTAGGAATAAAAGTCTGCATCGAGATTTAAAGATGTCCACCGTATAAGAAGAAGTTATGAAGACAGCCAGTAAGCATTTTATAGCCGACAGAACCACTAAAATTTAAGCATTCTGCAACTACTTAATACCAGAGGAGATCTGCGCAGATTGTATACAATTTTCCATAACGAAATGTAAATAACTAGATAATCGATAGCCAGGCCCGGATTTGAGGGAGGGCAGGCGGGGCCACTGCCCCGGCGCCTCCACAAGAGTGGGGCCTCCAGAATAGAGATAAAAACAATACATTTTTGAAAGAGTTCACGGAAATAAATTGTTATCTTTTATTCGGAAAATAATTACGGCCCTTCATTGTCCCAGGGCTTCCACACCTCTAAGTCCCTGTCGATAGCTTAATTATAGGTAGTTGTCATACAAATAAAAAAAATTAATATGCAAAAAGATTAAGCGCAGTAAGTGATAAACGAATTATGTGTAAAATGTTGTCAAATATCACATTTTTTGGTCAACTTTAACCCTCAATATCTTCTATTTCTTAATAAAAAGTGGTATAATAAATATTACGTAGTGATTTTGACATGTTTTGAGAATACAATAAGCATAATAAAACATACATAAATGCAGTAGTTTTTTTACAAAGTGAAAAACAAAAGTGGCAGCTATATCGAATAATTACCATAGTTTGTAATAATAAGTGTGTCTCTTGCAGGCAAAATCTACAACAAGGATAATGCACAGGATATTTCATTATAAAGCCTCCAAGCATCTTAAATGCGTTATTCAAGGATTTTCGCTTAGAAACATACATGTTGATTTTGTACTGACAATTCGGGATTTGTTTCCATTAGGCTTAGTACATTTGTTCTCAGTAAGTATTTAGTAAAATAGAAAGTAAAACTCACAAACTAATAAAGTGTATCTTCTTAGGCTCTAGGGAAAAATATTTAAGGATACTATTTTTTAATAAAGCACAATTCGTAACGGATTTAACTACAGAAACAAAAGCCGCGCGTCACCAAATTCTCGAGTTTCACACAGCCTAATAATATACACTTATTATTAATATTAACTCATTGATTACTTTATCTATTGTAATTGTAACTGTAAAATTAGTTAAATTACGTAGCGAATTACTTCTAGATCCAACCTTTTCCCCTTTTTTTAATTTATATTTTTAAATTTAGAATCTGAGCCGATTCTAACATCAAGATCATATTCGGTCAAGGTCATGAAGTTGTTTTGTTTTCGTTAAATTTATTTCAATAAGGTAATCTTGTCACTTTTTTCCTTTTCGAACAAGAAGCAAACGAATAAGTGTACCGTGTAAGCAAACTTTCCGAAGAAAATAAACAATCTACAACACCCGTGTATGGAACTGTATTTTTACTTATCAAGTAACCCTCGTATTTCAGTATGATACAATAAAACGTTGAACTCAAAATAAAAAACCTTCTTTGAATATATTTACTGTTGAAGAAACAAAAGATATATTATAATTCAAATCAATACATTTGCGCACACAGTAAGTGCGTTGGATACCTTTACCTCGTATTGTGTATATTGTATACTTCATTGAATTTTATTTCCTTGTTTTTTAGAAAAGGATTCGTGACCTCTGCTTTTGTCTATTGCAGGTCTATTTATTTTAATATCGTGGAATCAATACTAGAAATATTATTAAAAGTAAAATATTTATCGTGTTACACATAGGAAAAGATTTATGTTCCTGAAAAACCATTCACATGTCTTATTATTTCAGACTGTATCTGCGATTGCTTACAACATACTCATCTTACTTCAGTTCGAGCAAAATTTGAAGTAGATACAAAAAAATCAATACTACAACAGAAGGAAAACCATCTGCATGACAATTTATGAGCTATTTTTCTTCTACTATTTCTTTTACTTTTTTTATTGCTTCATATTATTTAAAAATCGATAAGATACAAGACTTTACGACACTCGCTTCCTGATAAAAAAAAACTATCTCTAAAAGACTGACACAACTTTTAGACCATCTTTAAATATTTCTTACAACATAGATTAAAGCCCACCCCATACAAAAATTGAGGAGCGGCCCATTAATGGGCCAAGACTGGCGGCCGATCTCCGAGCATTGGCCAAACATCTGAATATGTGCTTGGGCCAAGACTGAGCGAGCATCGGATGTTAACGCCATGCCGATGTTGGCGACTGAGCATCGGCCGAGCATAGTCACCGAGCGTCGGCCGAGCATCTGAATATATGCTTGTGCCAAGACTGGGCGAGCAACGGATGTTAACGCCATGCCGATGTTGGCGACTGAGCATCGGCCGAGCATAGTCACCGAGCGTCGGCCGAGCATAGTCACCGAGCGTCGGCCGAGCATAGTCGCCGAACATCGGCCGATGCTTAGTCGCCAACCTTGGCATGGCGTTAGCATCCGTTACTCGCCCAGTCTTGGCCCAAGGATATATTTAGATTCTTGGCCAATTCTCGGGGATCGACCGCCAGTCTTGACCCATCAATAGACCGCTCTTCATTTTATATATGGGTGAGACGATGATCCTGAGCATCAGAGTTTGCCAGGCATTGGCCAAGCCTATTAAGTATCGCCAAAGCATCGTGGTCGAGTGCTGACCAAGCGTTGTCCCAGTCCGAAATACCTGATTTTTTTTTTTTATTCATCTACACCCTATTGGAAAGGTTTCTTCCCTTAAGGGAAATTTCTTCTTCATCCCTGTTTCCAAAATTCCTAACAAACTAATTTAAAATCAGTTTATTTATTTATTAATGACGTTCGATAAATTTAAACATTTTTTAAATACTATGAAATTATTATATTTATGTATTAAACTAAGAATGAAACATGAAATAATAGTGATAATATTATATATATTATATATAGTATAATATATTTCTTTTCTTTTTTATTTCTTTCCTTCTCTATCACCCGCATTGGCTAGAAAAGTCCCGATTTTGCATCTAAAACTTTTGCATTGTTCAGAGTCCCCAAATTTTTCTTGGATGATATCTGAAATTAAAAATATTTATTATAAATACATATATTTTAATAAGTTGATAGCATTCATAAATATTACTAACCTTCTAAACATTTAAAGGTATTTGTCACACTAAAATTCAGTTTACCCACGCCACGTACAAGTCTACCAGTGCCTGAATAGAGTTGTTGTACGGGCGGGGTAAATACTTCAGACAGCGTTTTCCTTATGCAAACACTTACATCAGTTTCACCATAAGTAATTACTTTGAACAAATCTTTTAATTGATTATTATTGGCAGGAGTTGTTAGTCCAGCATCAAACACTGTAAAACGGTCGAGGTCATTGATAGGAAATATACCGTTATAAACTTCCATCGCCGCAGTTAAAGTTTTGTTAGGAACACTGCTAGTCGATTGATTCATGGTGATTTGAGTTTTTATATTTTTTGCTTCCTTTTTAATGTCGTATTCAAGACTATGTTTTATAGTGTCTAATTTTTTAAAAACCTCGTCGAATTTAGAGTCAATATATTTCTTCAATAGATCTGAAACAGTACCAGATAGTAAAATATCTGTATGTACTATGACTAATTAATAAATAAATATTGTGTTGTGTCAAAAATAATCATCAATGGTAAAAAATAGTCACATTTGATTCAATTTACTGAAATGAAAACGACAAACTTACCATAAGTTTCTTCGTTGATTGAAACCGGTAGTTTTTCAGCTACTGTAGTGTGAATATCTTAAGCAAAAAAGACATAAAAAAATGAAATTATTTGATTAATTTTAATATTTTTAGAATTAATTTTTAATCATTTTCACGATCACTACACGTTTAACTTTGAATTTTAATAATTTTTATACGGCTTATCCGATCAAATCTTATTTATTGACTAATTTCTATACTTCGTATTGTTTTTATTTAAGACAAAGGTCGTTATCGTATACAAATAAAGTCTTATGTAAATTAAGTTAATAAATAATAATATACTTCGCTAAATATTAAGAAAATAATTTGCGAAAAAATACATGGCTTGACCACGTCCAATATTTTTTTCAAATTATTTTCTTAATATTTAGCGAAGTATATTATTATTTATTAACTTAATTTACATAAGACTTTATTTGTATATGACATCGACCTTTATCTTAAATAAAAATAATACGAAGTATAGAAATTATTCAATAAATAAGATTTGATCAGATAAGCCGTATAAAAATTATTTTAATTATAAAATAAAATATTTTTAGTAATAATTATGATTAAAATACCTTTAGCTTTTGATGATTTCTCAGATCTAACCTTTGTGGTTGAATTACTACTTTGTTGAGCAATAGATGACATTGAACTCATTGAACTCATTGACCTCACATCACTTAATTCATGATTTATAGCATCATTTGAAAGTTGGACAATATTTTGAGGGCTTGAAGGACCTGCATTGTCCGTGTCGACTTGTAAAGTGACTTCTGCGCGTCCCAAATGCCGCTTTCCTTGTTCTAATGTACCTGAGAATGAATTTTCTATTTTATATAATGTGAGATGATATGGATTAAAGCAGATGGTTCTGGAAGACAGTCCCCACAAATGGTTGTAATGAAAGTAAAACAAAAAAGAATAATTCATAATGAAAACTTATTCTCATTTTTTAATTAAAATTTTTACGATTAAAAGAAATATTTTAAGTACAGATATAGTTATCAGTTCAGTGATAATTAAGAAAAAAATAATTAATTATTTACAACTTACTTGTGCTGGAGATAATTTCGACTTGACACTTGGTCCATGAGCTTTTTGGTCCAGATAATTTTTCTAGATACTTATCCCGTTTTTTTAAATCTTTCTTCGTGTTTGGATAATAACAAAAGAGCTTATCATCTTGATAATCTAGCCATGAATATGGAACCAAATCGATTTCATCCTCGCCATAATCTTTTCTAGGTAAAAAACACACAACTGCGTATTGAGTTGGCCCATCGTCTTCAGAATGATTTAGGCTCATCTAATATTAAAGAAATTAATTTTAATCAATACAATGAAATTAATAGTAATATATGAACATGAATCAATAATTTTTTCATTAGAACAAATGTATCAATAAAATATGTAATAAAAAAATCAATCACGGAAACCGATATTTGAGAAAAAGTTTAATAAATCGATGGAAATAAATAAGTAATATATAAATTACACTTAAGACATGCAAAGTAATTGCTTATTCACTCAAAAAAATATTAATGTAAATGTGTCAAATACGAAATAATTAATAAATGATAATTATAAAGGAATTAAATTGAAAAAGAATTTTTTAATTCTACAAAATAAGAAATTTCTGCGACATTCACACACAAAATTTTCGATAATTAAAAAAAAATTATTGAAATATTGCAATTAATTACTTCGAAATTAATTATGATAGAGAAAAATACTTACGTTGTATTCAGTTTTACATTCAAAATTTTGAGGTTATGTGTATATTTGTTTGAAGAAAACACGAGGGAATTCACGTCACGACACACTGACACCGTATTTCAAAATGATTCTGTATGGTATACACAGTCGGCCTTTGTCATGACAAAGGCCGACTGTTGGAAGCATCCAACGTGCTGTTATGTATATACGCACACCGCTGCATTGTGTTTGCTATACTGCTATACTATCACGTATATACATATACACGTAATACACCAACGCTGCAATTTTTTTTAAATCTATAATTAATATATATTATGACACACATACACATAATAAATATATACAGATATACGCGACACAAGTTTTTAATTTTTGTGGTATTTCAACAAACGTTTTTATTTATAAAAATAAATACGAAAACGAAATTTATTGAAAGTAAATACTAATAATAATTTTTTTACACTTAATATAATATTAATTGTTTTACACTTAAAAATTTGATTATATCATTCATGTAGTAAAGACATAGCATATAATTTATTATCATAATCAAATAATACGCATTTATTTTTTATAAGTTCTGCTGATTGTATCTCACTAGATTCAGACACTGGTAATGAAAACAATAAATTTATTACTTATTGCTAGTGCAAAAAGGTTATGGAACAACTAACGTAATATTTAGTGCGCAGGCGTTCTAGAAAATTTATCACATCATCGGCCAAGGAATGGCTGATGATCGCATGTCAATATTATAGGCATAGTACGGCGTCGATGCTTGGCCAAGCATCAGCAGCCATACCTTGGCCGATCAATGGTTTTTTTTTAGCATCGGCGACTTCGTATGGGCGATGGTTTACCAACCCTCGGCCGTTACAAAGCACCGATGCTTGGCCAAGCATCAGCAGCCATACCTTGGCCGATCAATGGTTTTTTTTTTAGCATCGGAGACTTCGTATGGGAACTCGGGAACTTAGTTGGGGTTTTTGTCGCATATTTCATATAAGCCTGACTTTACATCTTTACCATTTCTTTAAAGATTTTTTTAACAACATCCAGTTCATTAGAGATGTAACTCTGAGAAAAATCCATAATTCCTCAATATCTCAAAACTCAAAATTTGGACTTGAGCTCTTAATGAACCGATCGATATATACATATTCAAAAATAGTTCGTAATATTATATTATAAAAAGAACTGGAAAAAATGAAACGCATATCTCTGAATGCATGTCTCTATATGTCCCTATATGTCTCTAAATAATTAATATACTAATTAATTATCTATTTATAAACAAAGCTTGAACATTTATCTGACTCCTAAAGTTTATATGCTTTAAATAGCTCAATCGTGTGCAAAGTTATTAACGTTTTTATATTTGAAAACATTGAGTGCTAGTACAAATTTGTAAATCGATTGTCAGTTTAGTACACATCTATATCTAACTGTATAACAATGAAGTAATGATTTACCTTAAGGAGATCCTTGTGAAATAGTAAAGAATGCAGAACTTGCTGATACTTAGTAAATTTATTCTACTATATAGACCAGGGTAGATAATTTTAGAAACATAAGAAAATTAAAGTAGAAACCTATTAATATGGAAGGAAATACTACTAAAATGAAAGGAAAAATAAATTACAGTCGATCTGAGGTTGGGAAGGGGTAGGGGGTGAGGTTTTAAGGGTAAAAATCGGTAAATCTCGATTTCCGGCAAAACTACAAGTCCTATCGAAAAAAGTTAAATGGCAAAGTTGTAGATAATAAAGAGATCTACAACTTTTGTATCTACACTTTTACTCCATAACCTCAAAATTCATGTAAAAAATCCAAAAAACCACATTTTTGATTTTTTATTTATATCTTTTAGGAAAAAATTTTTTTTTTCATGATATTTGGTGAAAACTTACCTCTTTATGTCCCAAACACACTAGAATTTTGAAGATTTAAAATATTAATTTTTTCTCCCTATTTTGACTCGATATCGAAAAAAAACCCCTAATTTTCAATCGAAAATTCTCACGTCAAAATATCTGATTTTTCAAAAAAGTCGGTGGGCTTTTTGTTCGTTGAAATCTCTATTTTCTGACGGTGTAAAAAAAAATATACATTACTATGGAAAAATTTTTCAGAAAATGCAAAAAAACGAAAAATACTAAAATTCGAAATTTTTTTTTTAATCTTTATGTACAATTTTGAGGTATTCATTAAAATTTTTACTTTAATTACTCGAAAAACGTTAGGTTCCATGATAGATTAATAAACAAAAAAATTACAAACCAATTAAACATAAATATCGCAAAAAACATAGTTGTTGTAAATATTAAAAATACGATTTAAAAGGGGATTTTATTAAAAAAATGTGACTACTGATATTTTTTTCAGTAATAAAAGTTGATTTATTAAATTTTCATTACATTTATGTATTAGAAAATCTCATTAGATAGAAATATACACGTAAATCGTACTATTGAGTAGAGATTTTTTTTAATTATTACACTATACATTCTATTATTTCTAAAAGCATTAATCTTTGTATTTATCAAAACATAGTATTCAATTCGAATCACTTATTCATCAGTTTCTGTCTTTTTGATGGTATTTCTTTATCGTTAGATTCGACAGGCCTTTCTGATTCTAGTAGATCTTCGACATCTTCAAGACCATCACCGTCTTCGTCTCTGACATTATTTTCGGTCTGCATTGGTTCTTCATCCGCAATTTCATCTGAATCATTAACTTCCTCGTAGATTTTTTTCTCCACATTGGCGCATTGTTCAGAACCATCACAATTTGAGCATAAATTTGTGCATTTTAAACCATGTTTTCGGCAGCCACATTTTAAACTATTACATCCAGTTTCACAGTTGCAGCAAATAGTTTTCAGCAATTTTTCCGGAATTAATTCCATTTCTGTAAATTTGGGCATAATTCCATGTTGATGTTGCTTCCAGCCCCAATCTGTTGCTGTCAATTCATTACCCAGCCACGTTTGAAGCTGATAATATGCCCTGTAACAATGTTGTTCTGCTGCACCTTCTGTGGGTGGGAGATTTGCCAATATGAAAGATGATTTAATTTTTGCCAATTGAAATTTTTGAAATCTTAATTGATTCAGTGATATATTATCCTTTTTACATTTATAAATAGATTTAATTAATTTCAATCCATTTTTTTTATATCTTCTTTGTTTACATCTTTTTTAAAAAAAATATTAGCCAAATTTGACAAATTTTGATTGTCTAATAATGAATTTACGATAGTTTTCTTTCCTTTTCCGGCAAATCCAGATGTTGTGTCGCAACCAGAAAAACAATGCAGAAATGCAACGATGTTTTTGACGGATTCACACTTGAAACTATTAGACGTGAAAAAAAGATCTTTTATATTTCCAGAACCGGGCTTGTGGAAATAAATTTTATGATTATTAGAATTTAATTGATTCAAAAGGACCAAAAGATCAATATCTTGTCCTACAACAATGACAGTTTTATTAGTATCTTTGGCAATTTCTATCGAGGTCTTAATAATGTCAGCATCAGCATCTTCTTTAGCTTGTTTACAGGAAAATCCTTTTGACTGTAATACTTGCATTAACGATTTTATTATTTTGTCTTTGTTTTTCTCATTAGATAAAAATTTTTCTTGCAAAAATGATATTTTTGTATGGTTTTGATAATTCAACTCTGGAATATTGTCTGACGTCTTTCTACGACTACGTTCTCCTTTTTTAGTTGAATGAACTGCTGGTACTGTTGACACAGTAATTGATTTTTCAATTTCAGGGTACCCATCAAAAACTATACAGCTGTCTGCTGCGTGATGTTTTTCTACATAGCGTAAATATATATTCATGATCTATTCCAACGTTTCATTTTTTTGCCAAATTACTTTGTGTAGTAAAAATCCACCGTCGACGACATGCACAATGCCGTCAAAATGCGTTGGTCTATTCGTACTCACAAATAATTCGTAGAGCTGAGATTTAACGTTTTTTCTGTAGCCATTTTCGGTAAAAAGAGATAATGGAAAAGGTGCAAGCTCGTATTGTAAATAAGTTTCCATATATTTTTTACTGTCGATCGTTAGAGATATTCTTTGAAATATCAATAACGGATCAATTGCTATAATATCTCCGTTTACTTTAACAGAAGATTGGACCGTTTTTAGAGACAAGACTTCTCTCAGGTATATATGTATAATTTTAAAATAGCAATAAATAGGCATCTACGCATATAATTTAAAGAAAATTCGACAATTTTCTCAAAATTTTGTAGATGTCATATTAAATATTAACTTTATTAACTTATTTAGTTGTTAATTATAGTAGTACATTTGGACTTGCAATTTTTTGTTTATTAATCTAACATGGTCTCTAACGTTTTTCGAGTAATTAAAGTAAAAATTTTAATGAATACCTCAAAATTGTACAAAAAGATTAAAAAAAGAATTTCGAATTTTAGTATTTTTCGTTTTTTTGCATTTTCTGAAAAATTTTACACCATCAGAAAATAGAGATTTCAACGAACAAAAAGCCCACCGACTTTTTTGAAAAATCAGATATTTTGACGTGAAAATTTTCGATTGAAAATTAGGGTTTTTTTTTTGATATCGAGTCAAAATAGGGTGAAAAAATTAATATTTTAAATCTTCAAAATTCCAGTGTGTTTGGGACATAAAGAGGTATGTTTTCACCAAATATCATGAAAAAAAAAATTTTTTTCTAAAAGATATAAATAAAAAATCAAAAATGTGGTTTTTTGGATTTTTTACATGAATTTTGAGGTTATAGAGTAAAAGTGTAGATACAAAAGTTGTAGATCTTTTTATTATCTACAACTTTGCCATTTAACTTTTTTCGATAGGACTTGTAGTTTTGCCGGAAATCGAGATTTACCGATTTTTACCCTTAAAACCTCACCCCCTACCCCTTCCCAACCACAGATCGACTGTAATTTATTTTTCCTTTTATTTTAGTAGTATTCCCTTCCATTTCCAATAGGTTTCATTCTACTTTAATTTTTTTATGTTTTTAATTATTTTTGACGGCTTCTACCCTGGTCTAATAGTCAATAATTAAAAGAAAAAATTAAGTAAGGGTAAGTTTCCAAAACTTTTAAGGAAATAATTAAAAAATTAGATTAAATAATTCAAAAAATGATAATTTCACGTACTTGTGCATTTTATTGAAAATTTCATGTAAGTATTGTTACAAATTTACTGGCGTCTGAGCATACAAAACTTGCAGTTGTGAAATATTATTCGGAATTAGCAGAAAAGGTTGTACTACACCCCTGTACAAATGCCTCGACATGAGATAAACAAAAGTTACTTGTACTTGTTATTACTTTTTTCTAGAAATTTGTAGATAGCCCCAGTTATTCTAAGCCTTGTTTTATTTCATTTATGTCTGTGGAATAGTAGGTCTCACAAACTACATAATAAATAGACGGTTCACTTTGAACAAATCATTTTATCGATTTTAAGGGGTATGAACCCATTACCAAGGGCAAGAGGAAATCTATCTCATTCTAATAGCTGTATACCATTACGAATGACCTCTGTGTTTCAAAACTTGAATTTTTTACTTTAAATTATTTTACACTATCCATAAATGTATTAATTTATTTGTTTACTGTCTAATAATATTAATTTGTAGTAAGAATTATTTATATTATATATAAAGATATTTATACATTTGGTTATTAATATTATATAGTGTGATAGGTTTTAGGCGCGAGATTTTTCTAACAGAAATGTATTATAAATATTTGTAAGTTCTATTATGTTTATTATTGCAGTATAATAAAACAGTTATATAATTAATATTTCACTATAAATTTATTAAACTATTAAAGTTAAATATTCAGAAAATTTATCTTTAATATTTTTTTTATTATGTCCGTCTAAGATTAGTTATTTGATCAGCGGATCTAAGAATTTTATAGTAATTACAGATGTTAGTGTAAATTATGATTGACCAGTTGTCAAAATTATTCATGACTTGTTTTCTTTCTTAAAAGGAAGTTTTATTGACTTGTTTCCAGTGGGTTCAAGAAATTAGCCCATTATTCCAGCGGGGAATTTGTAACAATATTATTTAAATATAAAAATAATTTTTATTCATATAATTTAAATTATATTATATATTTTATTTATTATAAACAATAGTATACTACTAGTAGTAATATTTTATAAGTATTAAGACTAGAATATTTAATAATGATGGAATTGAATTATCTAAATATAAGTTGACACCTAATATCTAATAAATTAAAGTATGCTATTTTTCTGCTTAAATGAATGATATATGTGTATATTTATTTTAAATAATCTAAAAATAAGGATCGTATACATTTTGACACATTAAGATACAATAAGCGTTTACTATGGGTTTGCTTGGTTAGAGAAAAGATTAAATATTGCTGGTATCTTAAGTACTCTACATCCAACACCTGTACAAGTACAGTATATTTAGATGTTGACTCAGCTGCATATGACTACAAGTGATGCTGTCACGTACCCTTGACTGAAACGCTGTTAGGCCTTGTATATTTAGGAGGTGTGGCACATTTATTTATTATCCGTATATTAAGCAAAATTCCAAATGAGGGTTACATATGCAATATAAATACTAGGTCAACGCTCAGTATTTATGTTTTAATTTTATTTTATATTTACTAGAACTATAAGAATAGTTAACCTGAACAGTTAATTATTATAGGAGAATCAAATCACAATACTAAATATAAATAAGGATTAAGATACGATAAGAGAATAAATGTTGATACATTTGCAACAGATTTTTACTTTATAAATTTAAAGTTATTTTTATTGGTTTTAATTATATCACTTTCACTATGTTAGATACTAACATTGTCTTTAGGATATATCTCAACTAGTTTATATGGTCCTGTAAATCTACAACAACTGTTATTGGTTCTTTCTTTACCTTTCAAATAAACTGCTTGCCCTACATAGAATTCAATAATTTTAGTGTTTTTGTCATAATATTCTATTGACTTTTTTTCTTAATTATCTCTTGCTTTAATTTAATTTAATTATAAATGTAATAAATTTTGTCTCTGTGATCTTTCGTAAATGCTGTATATAGAGTTTTTTAATAATCTAATTCATCTGCACTTTTAAGATTGGTACGCCCAAATAATAGATCTATTGGTGTACTCAGTGGCTGTGCTAATAAAATTATTATATGTGATCATAGCTTGTCTAAGGTAACTAGTTAAACGGATTACCTGTACACACAACACCTATCCTTATTATGTAATCTTTCTAACGATCCGTTAGATTGTGGATGTGCCACAGAGCTATTTGTAGCTTTAAATTGTACATAACAGCTTAATCATAAAAATGTTCGTTATTGAACTCATTACCTTTATCACAATAATTACTTTCTGGAATCCCGTAATGTTGGAAAATATCATCAACTTTTTACAAACTTCTAAAGCTGTTTTCTTTGGTAGAATATCGGCTTGTGCTAATTTACTAAACTCGTCTATAATAGTTAGGATTAGAGTATCCTTAATAGTTAATAAATCTATATTATTGCGAGAAAATGTCCTATTTAAAGTTTCTGTGATTGCTTCTGTCTACTAGTTTTATTCCGTTGACAAATATCACATTTAGTTATTACTACTTCGATATCTTTTTTCATACTTAGCCAATAGTTATGCCTGCGGAGTTTCGATTAGGTCTCAATATGTTCAATGATAATTTAAGATAATTAGGGATTTATCTTAAATTAGAGGTTGTATAATATAATTATGGCAAATGACAAAATTGAATTTATTTCTATGTTCACTGGTTAATATTTTAGGGAGTGACAATTGTCTAATATTTGATATGTATTGAACTTCAGTATGGTTTGTAATATCTGTATAATCCAGTAATAAATTATACAGTTCTAACTCGTTAAATATATATATATATATATATATGGAAGAAGAATTCAAGACATTCATCGAAGAATCGCGCAAGGAAAGGGAAGATCTTATGAGGAGGTTGGAAAAAGAGAAGGAAGAGGAAAAAGAAGAAAGGAAAGAAGAAGAAAAGAAAAAGGAAGAAACAGAGAAAGAAGTTAGAGAAAAGGTGGAGGAGCTGGAAAAAGAACAGGAAATAACCAGGAAGCGCGAGAAGAGGGAGAACATAGTCATAAGGGGTGTAAAAACAAGCAAAATGGGCGCGGAACTGAGGAAAGAAGTGGAAGAATGGATACTAAAAGAATTGAAGGAAGAAGTAAAAATAACTCAAGCGTTTACGGTCGGAAAAGAAAAGGGAATAGTGATAGCGAGGTGTGAGGGAGAAGAAAAGAAGAGAAAGATAATGGAAAAAAAAGTACACTGAGGGGCACGGAGGTATACATAGAGGACGATTTGACGTACAAGGAGAGAGAGGTGCAGTGGCAATTGAGACAGTGGGCAAAAAAGAAAAGAGAGGAGGGGAAAAAGGATGTGAAGGTCGGATATAAAAAAGTATGGTGTGAAGGAACGCAGTATATATGGAATGAAAAAAACAAAGAACTGGAAAAGGGGGAATTTCGAAAAAATGGTGAAGGAGTTGGGGGAAAGTAAAGAGAGGGGTAAAAGTTAGAGAGAGGAAAGAAGAGAAATAAAAAAGAGTATAAAGATAGGTTTCTGGAACGTGGCGGGTATAAAAAGAAAAGATAAGGATTTCTGGAGATACATCAAAGGTTGGGATGTGATTGGGATGGTGGAAACATGGCTGGAAAGCAAAGAATGGGAAGACAAACTACCGAAAAACTACAGATGGGTGTGCCAAGGTGCTGTTAGGGAGCATAAGAAAGGGAGAGCAAGAGGTGGAATTATAATGGGGGTACGTAGGGAGCTAAAAGAGGAGAAGGTACCAGACAGAAGAGAAACAGCAGTAAGGAGGACGATAAAACTGGAAGAAGAGACATGGGAAATAGTAACAATATACAGTAAAGGTAATATAAAAGAAACAATGAAAGAAATAAAAGAAATAATTAAGGATGAGAAACAGGAAAACCTATTAATTGGAGGGGATTTCAACGCGAGAATTGGGGAGTTGGGAGAGGTGGACGAAATATGGGGGAATAGAAAAAAGAAAAGAACAACGAAAGACAAAACAATAAACGCCGAGGGAAAAGAACTAATGGAAATGCTAGAAGAACAAGGATGGATAGTACTAAATGGGAACAAGGAAGGAGATGAAGAAGGAGAATATACCTATGTGGGAAGCAGAGGGGATACAGTAATCGACTACGTGGTGACAACGCTGGGAGGAGGACAGAAGGTAGAAAGAATGAAAGTGGAAGAGAGGGTGGACTCGGATCACCTACCGCTGGTGGTGGAGTTGGAGGCGAGGAGAGGTGAAAGAAAGGGAAACGAATGGAAAGAGGGCAGCGATTGGACGGAGGAAAAAAGGAAGAAGTTTATGGAGGAATTGGAACGGAAATACGAGGAAGAAGGAGAAACGGAGTAGATGGAGGAAATTGAAGAGAGGATGAAGGAAGCCACCCAAGGTAAAAGGTGGAGAATATCTGATAGAACGGGGGAAAACAAATGGTGGGATAAAGAATGTAAGGAATGGAAAAAAGAGGTAAAAAGGGAACTAAAGAGATGGAAGAAAGGAGAATCAAGTAAAGAAGACTTCAAGAGGAAGCAAAGGGAGTATAACGAAATAATAGAAGATAAAAAGAATGAGTTCAAAAGAGGAATAGAAAAAGAAATTAGAGAGATAACAACGGAGAGGCAGGCATGGGATTACATAAATAGGGAGAAAAAGCGAAGGAAAGAGCCAAGCAAGGAAATAAAAATGGAAGAGTGGACGAAACTCTTTATGGGAGTACTAGGAGGAAAGAAAAGAAACGAGAAAACAAAGGAGGGGATAAAAGAGAAGGAGAAAGTAAACGAAATTGAATTAGGTGAAATAAAAACACAGATTCAAAAACTCAAGGAAAAGAAAGCACCAGGTAGAGATGGACTAAAGAACGAGGCGTGGAAAGCTGGGCAAGAAAGGATAGAGAAAGGATGACTGACAGCGATGAACAAGATATAAAAAGGAGGAAACCTGCCAGACAGCTGGAGAGAAGGGGTAATAACGCCGATATATAAAAAGGGAAATAGACATGAAGCCAAAAATTACAGGGGTATCACACTACTGAACACAGGGTACAAGATTTATGCAAGGATTGTGAGAGAAAGACTGGAAGAAGAGGTAAAAGTAAAAGAAATACTTCCCGAGACACAAGCAGGCTTTAAAAAGGGACGAGGGACTTTAGACAATATATACGCACTGAACCATGTAGTTGAAAAAGAGCTAAGGGAAAAAGGGGGACAGATATATGCAATGTTCATCGACCTTAAAGCGGCGTTTGACATGGTCGACAGACAGAAATTGTGGAAGTACATGAGAAAGAAAAAAATAGATGAGGACATAATGGAATGTATTGAAGAAATTTACGAAGAAACAAGAATGAGAATAAGAGTTGGGGGTGAAGAATCAGAAGAATTCTGGACAGACAAGGGGTTGAGGCAAGGTTGTCCTCTGAGCCCCATTTTATTTGCGATATATACAGCAGACTTGGAGGGGGTAATGGAAAGAGGACAAGATGGGGGGGTGCTAATAGGAAGGCACTACAAGATATGGACTTTAGCATACGCTGACGATATAGTCCTGTTGGCAAAAAGGGAAGGAGAGCTGCAGGAGATGGCACACCGGCTAGGGAGGTATATAGACAGGAAAGGACTAGAGTTAAACGTGGAAAAGACAAAAATTATGGTATTTAAAAAAGGGGGTGGAAAAAGGAGACATAAAAGGTGGAAATACAAGACGGAGGACATTGAGGAAGTAGAAGAATTTAAATATCTGGGCTACACTTTTAAAAAGAATAATGGAGAAGAGGCGCAGATAAGGGAGGTGGCAAAGAAGGCAGTGCAAGCAATGCGACAAGTATGGGGACTAGGGGAAAAGGTATTTGGGGGGGACATACAAAAAAGAATATGGATATTTGACAGACTGATAGCCAGTATGATGTTATATGGAGCAGAGGTTTGGGGGTGGATGGAACAAGAAAAGTTGGAAAGAATACAGGTGAGATATATGAAATGGGTACTAGGGCTGGACAGGTGCACGCCAGGATACATGGTGATTTAGGACCTAAAAAGAGACAAGATACGAATTAAAACAGGGGAAAGAGCAGTAAAATACGAGGAGAAATTGAACAGAGCGGAAAGCAAAATTTTAAAGAAAATAAGAGAGGATAACATAAAGAATGGGGGGGGGAGGAGGTCCAAAAAAGAGAAAGGAGTACTTTGAAAGGAATGGAATGGCGATCGAGGAGGCAGAGAGGAGAAGAGAAGGTGGCGCAAGTGTGGAAGAGGAGCTAAGGAGAAGGGATAAGGAGACACAACAGCAGGAGAGAATGGGAAAAGTAGAAAAAAGTAACTACAATAAAAGATATAAGAGGTTATGGGAAAATAATGTACCTCAGTACCTTATAGAAAAAGACATAAAACACATAAGAAGAACAGCAAGGTTTAGATTGGGAAATGAGGAAAAAGGAAACAGATACTGGGAAAAGAGTGAGGAAAGAAAGTGTAGAATGTGTGGAGCGGAGGACGAAACACTGGAGCACATTAAGTTTGAGTGTAAGGAAAAAGTAGCGAGCGAAAGGAATATTAGCCAGCTATTAAAGGGAGGCAGTGAAGGAAAGAGGTGGATGGCGGAAATAGTAAGAAGGAAAGGAAAAACAGGAGAATAAATAAGCTGGTGGCTGGGTTGCACAAGGAACAGGAAGCAGGAGAAAGAAAGAAGTAGCGAGGAAACAGTTAAACTTCAGCCCAGAAAAATAGACTAGGGAATAGACCAGTACAGAAGGAAGACTAGGGAAAATGAATAAAGAGGGTCAAGAGAAGAAGAAGCAGAAAGTACTTTTGGAAATAAAAAGGTTTAGAATAATGTAAATTAAATTGTAAGTTGAAGTATATGAAATTTATTTAAGAATGTAGATTGTAAAGCCGAAAGGCGAACAATAAACAATTAATAATAATATATATATATATATATATGTGGGGTTATTTTTTAAAGGAGTAATTTTAAGTTAAATTATATTTAGTTTTAAGAAATAGAAATAAGTTATCTGTAATATAGGTTAGGATCTTTGATAATATTAGTTATATTATATTGTACTCTTGACAACAGATGCTTGCCATTACATGTAAAGCGACATGTAGACCCCGAAAACTCTTGGTACCAGCGTTTACTCGCTAAAGTATATGCTGATGAGTCATCAAAGGCGTTGTCTCATGAACATACGTACAGCGTGTCGTGTGCAAAAGTATATAGAAGTAAAAAATGGCGATAGAAGAATGCTAGTTGCATTTGGTTGTTATTTTTGTGTGTTAAAATCATAGTTGAATTAATTACTAGGTGTAATATAATTGATATTGTGATTATCGTAAACAATAGAGTTAGACAGCAAATTTAATATTTAGTACTAAGGTGTATTTTCATTAAGAATATTGTGTTGTTAACTATGGACAATTGTACTGCGTATTACGGGTGTAACGCATAAACATTGTAAAGAACTATATTGTATTTAATCGTTGTGAATATAATTAAGATTGATTAACTTTATTTAGATATAATTTTATGACTTTGATAAGTGATTAAACTTTTAATAGCCAAATTATGTGTTTATTCGTTTATAAGAAACTATATTGTTGTATTGTACATTAACCTTAGACTGATGTTAATTGTAATTTATAATTGTGGAAAGTACCTACAATTAGGATCTCAACAGATGGTTAGAGATAAAGTCTACAAATTGTGAGCTATCAACAGTGATTGAATAGTTATAGGCTGCATAATAGAATCGCAACACGTGGTTGTAAATTCTAACCTGCAAAGCGGAGTCTGTACCGGGATGGTAATAGATTCAAAAACTACTAATGTAGATTAAAAACCTACATATATATATATATATATATATATATATATATATATATATATATATATATATATATATATATATTCTATATCTACTTATTATAATGTTCGTAATGTTCCAATTTAACATGGAAAACTCATAAGAACTCATAGATATTTATATAGAGCGTTATATATTTATATATTTATTTATTTATATATATATCCGGTAACAAAATCGTATATGGTATCTTCTAAACGGCGCCTACAAAGTTCTTCAAATTTTGGTATGATGTAAAGGACGAATTTCTAAGACTTTCTACGTCCCTGAATTTTCCCCTGAATTTCCGTGGAAAAACTTATACTGGAAAAACTGGAAAATTCAAAAAAATACTTTTGCTAATATCTGACGAACTAGAAAAGATAGAAAACTGAAATTTGGTATGTGTATTGAGATTATAATTGTGCACATTTTCCAATAGTTGGAAATTTGAAATTTGAGTTCAGTAGCGGCGCGAATTTCCGGGGGCAATGTTAGAATACAGTTAGGACGTTGAAATTTAATATGTAGGCTCGCTGTAAACAGTTATTAATGAAAAAAAAAAACAGCCCCAAATTTCCAGTGGCGGCGGGAGTTGAGACAGTAAAAGCCAGAAATATTGAAAATGTAGTATTATAACTTAGGGTATGTATGGAGACACTAATTGCGCATGTTTGCCAATAATTAGATTACCAAAATTTTAATTCAGTAGCGGCGTGATTTTTTGGGGGCAATGTCGCAACAGAGCTAGAAAGTTAAAATTTGGAACGGGGGCCATATATAGAGTGTCATTAAAGACACACTATAGAAATTTGCAACTTTCCAGAGGCGGCGGGCGCTGGGGGCCAAAAACCAGATATTTGAAATATATGGAGATGAAAGGCAATAGTTTAGAATATATATTCTTAGATACAAATAAAATAGATCCTCGTGCTAAAATCTAGAACGTTAAAATTTGGAACGGGGGCCATATATAGAGTGTCATTAAAGACACACTATAGAAATTTGCAACTTTCCAGAGGCGGCGGGCGCTGGGGGCCAAAAACCAGATATTTGAAATATATGGAGATGAAAGGCTATAGTTTAGAATATATATTCTTAGATACAAATAAAATAGATCCTTGTGCTAAAATTTGACAAACTTGTTCAGTAGCGGTGGTATGTGGGGGGTACTTATGCTAAAATTTAAATACAAAGCTGAAATTTAGTATGCAGATATAGATTGACAATAATAATAAAAATATAAAGAAACTACATTTTCTTTAGTGTAACATTAGGGCAGAGGTAATAAACTGATGATAAGTACGATAAAGAGGTACATATTTGGACTTTAATTCAGTAGCGGAGATATGTGAGAGGCTCTAATGCTAAAATTAACAAAACTGGAAAATTCGAAAAAATACTGTTGTAAATATCTGACGAACTAGAAAAGATAGAAAACTGAAATTTGGTATGTGTATTGAGATCATAAATGTGCACATTTGCAAATAGTTGGAAATTTGAAATTTAAGTTCAGTATCGGCGCGAGTTTCAGGGGGCAATGTTAGAAAAGAGTTAGGACGTTCAAATTTAATATGTAGGCTCGCTGTAGACAGTAATTAAAGAAAAAAAAATAAAAAGCCCCAAATTTCCAGTGGCGGCGGGAGGTGACACAGTAAAAGCCAGAAATATTGAAAAAGTAGTATTAAAACTTAGGGTATGTATTGAGACACTAATTGCGCATGTTTGCCAATAATTGGATTACCAAAATTTTAATTCAGTAGCGGCGTGATTTTTTGGGAGCAATGTCGCAACAGAGCTAGAACGTTGATATTTGGAACGTGGGCCTTATATAGAGTATCATTAAAGAAAAACTAAAGAAAACTTTCCAGAGGCGGCGGGCGCTGGGGGCTAAAAACCAGAAATATGAAATATATAGAGATGAAGGGCTATAGTTTAAAAAATATGTTCTTAGATACAAATAAAATAGATCCCTGTGCTAAAATTTAACAAACTTGTTCAGTAGCGGAGGTTTGTGGGGGGTACTAATGCTAAAATATAAATACAAAGCTGAAATTTAATATGCAGATATAGATTGACATATTTATTACAAAAATATAAAAAAAACTACATTTTCTTAAGTGCAACATTAGAGTGGGGAGTGATATACCGAGTATAAAAACAATATAGAGGTACAACGATGATATTTAGCATGTAGAATATTAAATAGAAGCTTAATAGTTCTCTATAAGTCAAATATTCAAATTATATTCAGTAGTAGAATTGGATTGATTTTTGGAGCGTTTGTTGTGCTGTGAAATCGAACAGGAGTGAGAGGTATAGAGGGGAAATAGTTAACAGCCCCAAATATCAAAAAAATAAAAAAAGTTAAAAAATAGAAACTATGCATGTGCATATTTGCGAAAATGAATTTAACCTTAGTAGCGACGTAAAATTGGGGAAGTTGGGGCGGGAAAAAGCTTTGCCAAAAAACTCAATTTTGAAATTTCGGTCATTTATAAAAGTAGGGGTAGATAAAGGTAGAGAGCTAAAAATATGACAAAAATTTGACAAATTTAATTCAGTAGCGGAGATATGTGAGGGGCTCTAATGCTAAAATGTAAATACAAAGCTAAAAATTTGTTTGCAGGTTTACATTAAAATATTACTAACGAAAATAAATTAAAGAATATTTTTCATAGCGGGGTAGTGGGGCAGAGTAATAAACCGAATATATGGATACAAAGATAAAAGGTAATATTAGATATACTAACACAAAAAAAAAATTCTGTACTATATCTCCTTTAATTAAGCACCCCACAGGAACATGGATTTAATTTTACATATTTAAATATAATATTACAAAATTGGTATTTACAAAATTGTTCTGTCAAACCGTGTTTCTTACACAACAACTTTAATAGCATTGCAGACAAGTTAGCTACTTAACAAATAAAATTGATAACCCGTAAAGACATATTTATTTCGGATTTCTCGGCAGTGCCAAATTTGTTTGGGGGCCCTAATGATGGGTAAAGATTTTTCACAAGATACACATTTGGGGCACTTGTAGCCCGGGGCCCCATATTATTGATAAGGTTGATACGGTGGTAGCTACGTCACTGTTTCCCGGAAATTCAGGGAAAATCTTAGGATGCATAAGATATAAAGTTGAAAACATATTCAAATATTTAGAAATTAAAAATGTTATATAGGAAGCGCTGAGAAAATTGGTGCGCTCGGTAAGAAACTTTGGAGAAAGCTCAAATTTTGGATTGCGTAATAATGGAGCATTTGACGGCAAGAGGTGGTTTTTGATGAAGGTTAAAATGTGATAAAAAGCTGAATTTTTGTATATAGATTAACTTTGGTAACCAATTCAAAGAATGTCCAAATTTTGAAAAAAACTTGGTCAAATAACGCATAAATTTAAAAAATTGAACATATTTTATATTTTTGAAAAACGTATTTTTTTCAACATGCACTGTTTTACACCATAAACAACATAAAACTTATAATAGGATAATCAAAGTTGAATTTAAAATTTGTGAATCGTTAGATAATAGATGTAAAATGTTATAATCCGTTTTTAAATAAAGGTTTGACAGTACGATTTTGTAAATATATTTAAATATTAAGCAGCCATCTACATTCAACTGTTGTGCTAAGGAAGTACTGTTTCCCCTTAATGGAATTTCCATTTTAAAATGTCATGTAACTTATCATTATTACCTATATTACTTATCATTCATTAACTATCGGTATTAACTTTACTTATATTTTAGGTATAATATAATAGATAATAAAGAAATAATAGCGTATTTATTTTATTAAATATCTAAATGTTGACGGAGATATAGAAATTAAAAATTTAAATTGAAGTTTCAGTCCTACGGATGTCGGCTATATTTATGATGTAACATGTCCCACTATTAAGGAATAGATCAGTTATTTGTTATATGTATAAAATGTATGTGTTAAGTATTATATCTCTTTATAGCGGACATGACGTTACCTGTATTGGAATTTTCTATAACAATGGATCCCTTTAATAATTAAAGTAAAAAAAATATTTTAATTGTTAATATCTCCTAAAATATAGCGAGTTATTTAAAAATATTTTGACCTTTATGGTCCCGGATGCCAACCTTATTAATATATTGCACAATTTGTAACATTAACACAACTATTTTAACATAAACATTCTCAAGGCAGATATTTAAATCATTATAAATTCATTTATTTTATATTCTAACCTTTCTATTCTAAATTTATAATTGGTTTGAATCTTGATAAGTTAATAAAACCTTGATTAGTAATGTTAGCACTATTATCTCTGGTTAGCAGCTGTCAAAAAACATTTGTTGATAAACTTTAGCCATAATTCATATTCTCTATTTATTAATAAAAAGTGATGTAATAACTATTAAGTAGCTATTTGTTTGGATGTGTTTTGGAGTATAGAACAAGCATCATACAATATACGAAAATGAACTAGTTTCTTTTTTTACAAGTTTCAAACAAAAGAGGTTAGAAAAGTTCAATAATGTATTTAGTAATTAATTGTTTTGTTTTGTAATTTGCATTTTGTGAATATGGATTTTGTTTTAATTTTTCATATAAATACTAATATGTACAATATTCATTCAACCTTATATTTCTTTTAAATATAATTTCTTTTTCAGATTGAAAGGACAAGGCAGAGAATATGAAGCGAATGGAATGATTTTATTCATGTCATAAATAGGCAATTGTAAATATTTACAGATATTACTTGAATTTGGGCTGTGTTAAAAATGGAGTATTTCATCATTATTGTTTTCACAAGGAATATTAACACAATCCTTAAAACAAAATTGTATTTTTGTTAGAACGAGACAAATTAACAACATAAATACATGGATAGAAATACTAAATTTTTATCAATGTTCTGTAAGTGTATTATTAATGGAATGACAACCTTTTGATTAGAATTTACATTTAACTAAAATGGACATTAAATTATATTTAAATTCAATATTAAACGAAGCCTGTTTTAATATTCATGTAAGTCAAAATTCATTCGCATTTCAAAGGTTTAGTCTAAATAAATTTACATAGTTTTATACTTCATACTTTACTGAGTTTTGATATAACTATGATAACAATATTCGAGTTGTATGATTGCAGCAGTATTCAACAAGTTATACTTATCAATGATATTTGTGATTCTAACTTTTCTGAGAAGAATCACTTCACTAATGAATTGAATGATCGATATTCAGTTTCAGAAAAGAGAATAATATCTTCAAAATTAAATTAAAAAAACTATATTTAAACACTGTTATAATGAAGATGAATTTGTTTGAATTGTTAAATTACTACTGCTACTAATTTACAGATGTATATTGATGTATTGATACACAAATGTATATATTTAATAAATTCAAACTCATATTTTATAAATTCATGTTGTTACATTACTTATTAATATTATTAATGATTCAGAATAAGTTACTAAATAGTTTATAAGGAATACTTGTATTTAATTCATCTTATAGTTTCACAAAAAAATTTATAGATATAGTTCTTATTAGATTTTTCCAACATGTTTTGTTTGAATTGTTACTTAATAATGAAATTTATATTATTTATTTAGTAAATGAAGATGTATGTATTAGATGATTTTAATAATTTAACAGAACCTTCTAACATTTTAATTATTTATATGGAAAATTAGAATTTTGTAATATATGTTTAGTTATTTCAAGTGTGTTATTTTATGTTATCCAAATATATATAATGATTCACTGCATTTGTTTTTAAAATAAAACTATCGTTAAAAATTATTTAAAAATACGCGGCATTTTTAATATGTCAAAAGTATATTTTTGTCAGTTTGCATTAAGAGCTCACTTCTGAGAATTGAACTCAACTATACAGTTTGTTAAACAGTGATCGTTGATAGAATTGTAATTGTTTATTTACTTATATGAAAAATACTTTTAATAAATTTATTTGAAAGTATATACATAATAATTTAAGTGAAAACTTGTGCTTATGATACATTTCAAAAGAGGTATTTTCTTTTATTTAATTAAATATATATTATTTAATGTGAAAATGTATTATATTGTTCATTTTTTAACATATTAACCGACATTTGAATTTCCTTTTGATAAAATATTGTTGATTATATGGATATAGATGTAATGCTATGTAAATATAATTTAAATATATATATATCTCATAGTTAAAATATCTGTCCCAAATTACATGTAACATTTAAATATTTTTGGAAAGATATTTGATACAGTTTATTCAACTCGATAATGTGTTTTGAATCAACTATAAAAATATTAAGTAAGAGTAAATAAATTACTTAATAGCTGTTTTAAGAAATTTATAATTTGACATTTTCCAGAAATTTGAATGTTGAATCTAAAAGCTAATGTTATGTTGAATGTTAAAATAAATTAATAACAACTGTATAACATGCGAATTGTTATGCAGTTGTAAAAGTGAAAAACTGTAATATGAATATTAATTTCCAAATTGTATATTATGTGTGTAAACCTGAAATACTCAATGACTGCTGACGTGACCATTCAGCTGATGAAATCCATTAAATTTTTTGTATATTTTGGTTTCTTTTACATTTACTTAAAAAATCATTTGTTGGTTTCATTAACCCTTCCTCGGATACATGAACTACTCACAAATTAGAGGATCAGTATAATCAGAACTGCATATTAGTTTCTCCGTTTCTCTAAGCATGAAGGCGATATACCTTGACAGATTCTCTAAACCTTTTGACTCACTATTACTGAATTAATTTATCAAAATATCATGGTCATATTCAATTACACAGTAAAGAGGTTGGATCTTTTGTTGTGGTTGCTTTTTTCTCATTTTTAATAATGGCAACCCATTACTTGATTATAGGTATATTCAGATATTACCTGTACATAATTAAACTTTTTAATGTTATGATGCTATTTATTAAAACACAAGATATAATAGATATAGTCAAAATTACGATAGTTCGGCGGTGACGTATGGCTAAGGAATCCCTGCTTTAAAATTTGATGTAAGTCATTTCACTTATTAAACAGCAAAATATATTTTATAAAAGCTTCATCTTCATCTGATGCATACATCTAAATATATTCTTACATGGAAAATGCTTCTCATAAATGAACTGCTTATTATGGCATTATTACTGTATCTTTAACAAATCCATATACATTCTCTGACTTAGCTTTGACACGATTACGAATTTTACACGAACCAGCATCAAGTAAACGCTTTTTGATACTCACAGTGATTTTTATCCTGTACCATACTACATATTTCTGCTGTTCTCTACGTGTATAAAAAAAGTTTGTAATAAAGTACTCTAATTATCCAGACTAATTGGGATCATGTCAATCGGGAATTGTAGTTCTATTGCAACTTTAAGTAATATTTAAATTATTATCCAATATTTATGTTAAACTTCACCAGCATTATAAATGTTAATGGCAATGTTCGTCCATTATTTTTCAAATAATATATTTCAAAAATATTTCAATGCTTTTCATTTTAAAGACCTAAACATTTCCACACTTTATGCTCAAAATATTATAAAATTTGACAATATACTTGACAGTTCAATCTATTATAATAAATATATGTGACAAATTTGAATTTGTTTACAACATAAACACAGACATACGTTTATGCATCAGTCTATACCTAACACAGCAGATAACTGTTAAATTTTTTATCGATTTCACTCCTATATATTTTTATAGTAATAAGAGTGAGACAGTGCATTATTAATGTGTCGTAGCTTTATACAGCTGAACCTTTAAAAGCATGACTCATCGCCTAACTATTGTAATTTAGACTATATGTAATACTATTTTAAACTAATAATTAACGTTGTTGTTTCAGGAATCATCTCATTTTATTAAAATTAAGTTTTAATTCTGTTGGTGTATGGTTCGTTATTTTAAATAATTTTTTTATTGTAATATATTATTATTTAATAATATAGAATAATTTTTATTTACTTTGTTTATATATATATATAAATATATAATTATTTTAAAATGTCTTTTCAAGTAGTTCTAGGATATGGGCGAAAGAAGAATACAACTTTAAATCGTTTAAAAAATTTACATAAAACTAAAACTGAGATAGTTTTAAGTACACCGCTATCTGTTATTCGTGGAGATTTTAATCAATTCAGCGAAAGATATTCTTCTGTGTCTAGGGGTGTTCAATGTACCCCAAATGCGTTAGTTAGTATATGCATTAGTACTTCCATTCCGTTACATGAATGGACTTCACCTGTTATAAACTATATTTTAGATGCAGGTGATAATTGCTATTTGGCTAACTATCAAAAAGCTGCATATCGATTGTTGACGGTTGACGATATTAATGTTGAATTATCCGTTGGAAATGTCAAATATTCCATTAGACATAACTTGTTAGATAATATAAATGCCATGATTACCAAAAACGATTGTAAAGAACATTGTTACAAATTTACCTGCAATATATTAGAAAACTATTTTAACAAATTTAATAATGGCCTAATTACAACATGTCAGCAGACATTTGCAATTTTCAAGCAGAATAATTACTTTTGGCTTTTTGATTCTCATGCCAGAGGTTTAAAAGGAGAATCCGTAACTCCACAAACAGGACGAGCCGTATTGTTATGCTTTGAATGTTTGAAGGATTTATTTAATTTGATTTATTATAATTTTTGTGATGACGGTGAAAATCTATGTGTTATTATTCCAATAATTATAGCTAAAACTGAAGGTGATATAGGTATTGTTGAAATAACAGGTAAATCATTAAATAATTCTGTTAATAAAAATATTGCTACAACTACTTCTACAACTGTTGAAGTAATAAATACAGAAGAAGAAGAACTAGTTATATCAGAAGACAAGGAAGAAATCGATTTATGCAAAGTTAATAGAAGAAGCAGTGAACGGCAAAAAAGTAAGAATGTAAGTTGCAAGAAACAGAGTCGATTACAACAGGTAAAATTAAGTAAAAAGAAGAGGTTACTTAAGGAATCTAAAAATGAAGGACAAATAAGAAAGAAAATAGAATATTTGTTAAAAAGAAATGCATTCTTAAAACAAAACAAGATCGTAAAACAAAGGAGATTGAACAAACTAAAATATAATCAAAAAAACAGATTGGTTAGCGAAAAACAAATCGATAGACAGAAAAGGTTAGAAAAACTAAAATTTAATCAAAATAAAAGATTGCTAAGCGAAAAACAAATCGACAAACAGAAAAGGATAGAAAAAGTAAAATTTAATCAAAATAAAAGATTGCTAAGCGAAAAATAAATCGACAAACAGAAAAGGATAGAAAAAGTAAAATTTAGTCAAAATAAAAGATTGCTAAGCGAAAAACAAATCGACAAACAGAAAAGGATAGAAAAAGTAAAATTTAGTCAAAATAAAAGATTGCTAAACGAAAAACAAATCGACAGACAGAAAAGGTTAGAAAAACTAAAATTTAATCAAAATAAAAGATTGCTAAGCGAAAAACAAATCGACAAACAGAAAAGGATAGAAAAAGTAAAATTTAGTAAAAATAAAAGATTGCTAAACGAAAAACAAATCGACAGACAGAAAAGGTTAGAAAAAGTAAAATTTAGTCGAAATAAAAGATTGCTAAACGAAAAACAAATCGACAGACAGAAAAGGTTAGAAAAACTAAAATTTAGTCGAAATAAAAGATTGCTGAACGAAAAACAAATCGCTAGACAGGAAAGGTTACGAAAACTTATCTATAATCAAAAAAAAAGATTGTTAACGGAAAATCAAATAGACAAGCAAAGAAGGTTGGCGAATATAATTGTCAATCAAAGAAATAGAATACAAAATGAAAATAAAGTTGAGCGACAACAAAGATTGAAAAACGCTTAAA
This sequence comes from Panorpa germanica, assembly GCA_963678705.1. Taxonomy (NCBI): domain Eukaryota; kingdom Metazoa; phylum Arthropoda; class Insecta; order Mecoptera; family Panorpidae; genus Panorpa; species Panorpa germanica. Next base: position 145,761 of record OY783219.1, on the reverse strand, counting down.
TAGAAACTGTATGCAACAAAAAAATTTACTTTTGTGGAACATTTTAAAAAATAATATAAAACTATCTAAAGAGATCGAGTTAGATAAACAAAAACAGTTAAAAGAAAAAATTTTAAAGGATAAAAGGAAATTATCTACAGAAAATAAACGCCTAGAGGACAGAAGAATTAAAATAAAATTATTACGAAGAAAAATAAAAGATGCTGAAAATGTTATAATCAATACTGAAGAAAGACGTAATTGTCACACCAATACAACAGCTGCACCTGTATTAGGTGTGGCTTATCAAAATTTCAAAGCTGCAGATATATCGCAACACACATGTGGATTAATGGACCAGTTATGCCAATTTTGCAAATCATTTAATTTTAAAGATGAACGACCATCAGATAAGAAATTTTCTATGTGCTGCTCTAAAGGAAAGGTATCTTTACCTACTTCTAATGATTTTCCAACGCTACTGGAAACATTAATGTCTGGCGTACACCCTCACTCTAAAAATTTTATGAATAACATTAGAAAATACAATAGCGCATTTGCATTTGCTTCGCTAGAAGCCAATATTGATTATCCTCCAGGACGCGGACATTATTGTTTTAGGATATGTGGGCAAATTTATCATCGAACATCAGCAGCAAGACCGGCAGATGGAAAACGGCCGCAAAATTCACAACTTTATATATTAGATCCGGAAGAAGCTTTTATCAATAGAATGGCTGTAGATGCAAATAAAGAATGCAATGAACAATTACTTAAGGATATAGATACACTTTTAAGAAATGTTAATCCTTATGCTAATGCGTATAAAATGATGAGGGAAGTGGAAGAAGCAGAACAACAAAAGGCCACTTTAGAGAATAGAAATACATTAGATATCGAAATAAGAATTGTGCAAAACTTATCTAATGATCCACGGCGTTATAACTTGCCTACAACAAATGAAGTGGCATTAATTTATACCAGTCTTGATGGATTACCCCCATGTAATAGAGATATCTGTGTCTATCCTAGAGGCAGTAATCTGTATACAATCAATATTTTAAATGAAAACTGCGATCCAATGATCTATCCTCTTCTGTGTCCAACTGGTGAAAAAGGTTGTTCGGAGAACCTTTTAAATGTTACTAAACTTAAAAGAGTAACACATAGGCAATTTTATAGTTTTCGGCTAAGATGCACAAATTTATTTAATCCATATTTAAGTGCTGGTAAATTAACTCAGCAATATATCGTTGATGCTTATTCAAAAGTAGAAAGCAATCGGTTAAATTTTATTAGAAATAGTAATAGTCAGAAAAAATTACGTTTAGAACTATACAGTGGCTTAATGGATTACGTACAAAATAGGGCAAGTAATGAGGGCATGACTGTAGGTCGTATGGTTATTTTACCATCTTCTTACGTTGGAAGTCCTCGCTCATTAACACAAAATTACTTAGACTCAATGTCTATAGTTCAAAAATTCGGTTCTCCTGATTTATTTATTACAATGACTTGTAATCCAGAATGGCCTGAAATTAAAAGTAATTTAAACGAAAATCAACGTGTGGAACATCGTCCTGATTTAGTTGCTCGAGTGTTTAATTTAAAAATAAAAGAATTAATAAACGATTTATTAAAAGTCAACATTTTTGGAAAAGTAGCAGCAATGATGTCTGTAGTCGAATTTTAAAAACGTGGGTTGCCCCATATTCATATTTTAATTATTTTAAACAGTGAGCATAAAATTAGAAATTCCGAAGCTATTGATAAAATAGTATGTGCCGAAATACCAGATATTGAAACGGAACCAGAATTATATAGTATTATTAAAAAGTGTAACGTCCATGGGCCCTGCGGAACAGTTAATCCTAAATCGCCATGTATGATAAATTTCGAATGTACTAAGCGCTTTCCAAAAGAATTTGAACCAGAAACATTAAATAATGTAAACGGCTATCCGTTATACAGGCGTCGCGACAATAAATCTAAAATTGCATTTTTTGATAGAGGCGGTAAATTTAAATACGCTGTTGATAATCGCTGGATAGTTCCATATAATAAATATTTATCGTATAAATATAATTGCCATATTAATGTGGAAATATGCGCTTCGGTTAAAAGCGTTAAATATCTATTTAAATATATTTATAAAGGACATGATTGCGCCAATGTTAAAGTGTCTACGGAAGGACAAACACAACTAAATTGGGACGAAGTTTCTTTTTATTTGGATGCACGTTACGTTAGTCCGCCAGAAGCCATATGGCGCATATTTGCATTCGATATGCAATTTAAAACACACTCTATCTATCGTTTAGCAGTGCATTTGGAAAACCATCAAAGCATACTTTTCACACCTGGCGAGGAAGAATTGGCTATATTAAACCATATTGACACCACGTTAACTGCATGGTTTAAATTAAATTTGCATTCGTTAGATTCTAGACAATATTTTTACACCGAAATTCCGGAACATTTTGTATTTAATCGTAAGAAAATTTGGACACAGCGGAAACGATCTGGATCTAAAATTATTGCTCGGCTCTATAGTGTTAGCCCCAAAGAAGGGGAACGTTTTTATTTGCGTTTAGTTTTATTGCATATTCGAGGTGCTACATGTTATGCTGATCTACGAACTGTTAATGGCACTGTTTATTCCTATTAAACCTATTACTATTAAAAGATGATTCTCAATGGGACCGTTGCTTAGAGGAAGCATCGTTATGTAAAATGCCTAAACAATTACGTCAACTTTTTGCGTTTATTTGTATCTTCTGTGAACCTACAGACGTGAAGAAATTGTGGGAAACTCATATAGATTGTTTATGTGAAGATTATAATTTAAAGTATGATAAAGAAAATGCAGAGCAACTAGCTATTAATAATATTATTGACATTTTAATAACTCACAATTGTAATTATTTACATTTTGGTTTACCGGAGAAACGAACTGTTAGTATTGAAGATACTAATGACTACTCAGTCAATCAGCAAAAAGAATATGAGCAGGGCCTTAACTACAGTAGTCAATTAAATTTAGAACAGCGTAATGTTTTCGACAATATTATGTTATGTATTAATAATGACTGGTAATGACGGCCCAGGTGGTAGTGGTAAAACTTTTTTGTACACTACTTTATTACATGTGGTACGTGGTTTGGGATTAACAGCTGTATCAGTAGCATATACTGGGATATCAGCTACATTATTACAAGGGGGCCGCACAGTTCACTCTTTATTTAAATTACCAGTTCCTTTAAATGCCGACTCAACTTCATCAATAAGGCACAATTCAGTTGATGGTAAATTACTAAAAGAAGCCAAATTAATTATATGGGATGAGGTTACAATGGCGCCTTATTTTGCTTTAGATATAATCGATATGTGCCTCCGCGATCTAATGAATAATAACAAACCATTTGGCAATAAAATTATGTTAATTGGGGGAGACTTTCGACAATGTCTACCTGTCGTAAAACGTGGTTCAGTTCAAGATGTAATTGCATCTTGTATTCAAAATAGTAGACTATGGTCTGTTTTTAGCGTGCAACACTTAACAATTAATATGAGGGTTTCAGAAAAGGAAAATGAATTTACTACATGGTTACTTAAAATTGGCGATGGATTAGTATCAGATCTTCCAGATAGTGTTACAAGTGTGATTAAGATTCCATCAAATTTTATTGCTAAAAAGTCATTAGTAGACGAAATATATGAAGATATTAATTTAATTGACATTATTGATCTAAAATCGCGCATTATTTTATGTCCATTAAATGAACATACATTAGAAATAAATGAGGAAGTTTTAAATATGTTAAATGGCGAGACCATGAGTTATCTTAGTAATGATTCTGTTTCAGCTGATTCGGAAGCTGAGCAAAATAATTTTCCTATAGAATTTTTGAATAGTTTAACGCCAGCTGGAATGCCACCTCATAAACTTAATTTAAAAATCGGAGCAATAATAATGCTTTTGAGAAACATGAGTCCTAAGAATCGTCTCTGTAACGGAACGAGACTAATAGTAAAGGAACTTCATTCTTCAGTTATAGTCGCTGAAATAATTAGTGGAAGTCATTCAGGTAACCGCGCTTTTATACCAAAAATTATTTTAGCTCCTTCAGATATAAATCTTCCATTTACTCTTAAAAGAATTCAGTTTCCTATTCGTTTAGCTTTTGCTATGACCATCAACAAATCACAAGGACAAACATTTGAAAAGGTTGGCGTTTTATTAAGAGAACCAGTCTTTGCACATGGTCAATTATATGTAGCCCTTTCGCGAGTAAAATCATCCAATAATCTTAAAATAGAAATATCTGATCCAAAAGGTAAAAAATCTAACAACAACGCATTTACATCCAATGTAGTTTATAAAAGAGTTCTGTTATAATAATAATTTTGTTTAGTTTCACTTTCTTATTGCCGTCAATTATAAAAAGTTTTGAAATATACAGGTATATTCCAATCAAGACAAGAGAGCATATAAATTATATATTCTTTATATTCTGCACAGAGCACACAACTAATCACAAAGGCTGTTTCTCGTGGGAAATGTTGGGATTTGTTGATGATTTGTGTTGCTTATAATGATCAATATATTTTTTAGCTTTTCCTAAGTAACAAGTTTTGTATCTATTAATGCCCAATTTGTGTAGCCCTACATTATTAAAATTTGAATATAATCCCATAATTAATCAATACATAGGAGAATCTAAATTGTTTATTCTTTATATTCTGCACTTAGTACTCAAACAATCACAAAGGCCGTTTCTCGTGGGAAATGTTGGGATTTGTTGATGCTTTGTGTTGCTTATAATGATCAATATATTTTTTAGCTTTTCCTAAGTAACAAGTTTTGTATCTATTAATGCCCAATTTGTGTAGCCCTACATTATTAAAATTTGAATATAATTCCATATCTAATCAATACATAAGAGAATCTAAATTGTTTATTCTTTATATTCTGCACTTAGTATTTAAACAATCACAAAGGCCGTTTCTCGTAGGAAATGTTGGGATTTGTTGATGCTTTGTGTTGCTTATAATGTTAATATATTTTTAGCTTTTCCTAAGTAACAAGTTTTGTATCTATTAATGCCCAATTTGTGTAGCCCTACATTATTAAAATTTGAATATAATTCCATATCTAATCAATACATAGGAGAATCTAAATTGTTTATTCTTTATATTCTGCACAGAGCACACAACTAATCACAAAGGCTGTTTCTCGTGGGAAATGTTGGGATTTGTTGATGCTTTGTGTTGCTTATAATGATCAATATATTTTTTAGCTTTTCCTAAGTAACAAGTTTTGTATCTATTAATGCCCATTAATGTATTCTTACATTATTAAAATTTGAATATAATCCCATATCTAATCAATACATAGGAGAATCTAAATTGTTTATTCTTTATATTCTGCACAGAGCACACAACTAATCACAAAGGCCGTTTCTCGTGGGAAATGTTGGGATTTGTTGATGCTTTGTGTTGCTTATAATGTTAATATATTTTTAGCTTTTCCTAAGTAACAAGTTTTGTATCTATTAATGCCCAATTTGTGTAGCCCTACATTATTAAAATTTGAATATAATTCCATATCTAATCAATACATAGGAGAATCTAAATTGTTTATTCTTTATATTCTGCACAGAGCACACAACTAATCACAAAGGCTGTTTCTCGTGGGAAATGTTGGGATTTGTTGATGCTTTGTGTTGCTTATAATGATCAATATATTTTTTAGCTTTTCCTAAGTAACAAGTTTTGTATCTATTAATGCCCATTAATGTATTCTTACATTATTAAAATTTGAATATAATCCCGTATCTAATCAATACATAGGAGAATCTAAATTGTTTATTCTTTATATTCTGCACAGAGCACACAACTAATCACAAAGGCCGTTTCTCGTGGGAAATGTTGGGATTTGTTGATGCTTTGTGTTGCTTATAATGTTGATATATTTTTTAGCGTTTTCTAAGTAAATAATAATATGCTCATTTAAAAAACTTGAGTTATTAAAATTTGAATATTGTGTAATATATTTTTTGACATTTTAAGTATCATTATTTCCTTCGTTTGTTAATATTTTTTAACTGTTATGCATTTTATTGTTATAATAATTGTAAGTTTTAACTTGTTAATTTTATTATTTAAATTGTTTTCAGAGTCATATTTCCTTCCATAAAATCATTCCACTTTAACATCCCTTTAATTCTACTCCTCCTTCCCGGCAACTGAAATTTGATTTTTCAAGTTTCTTATTTATTTTTAAAGCAATAAGCAAAAATTTGAAGAATCAAATTTTATGTTTCAACCTTCACGTGGTGTTGCTGAACGACTTATTTGTAATTAACTTTATAATATTTTTGTTTACTTATTACAATAGAAAGATTACTTGATACTTATAAACTTATGTCACTACATTAAAAAAGCAATTACAGATAAGTTGACTGATTGGAACAATTATATTATACTAATATTGTATTTTAAAGTTATTAAAAGATTTATGATTTAAATCATTTGTGAAAAAAAATTAATCACCTAATTAATATGGTATATTTTATTTATATACAATTATTCATATATATATTATTTATTTACAGATCATTCTGCCATACAAAGTTGACGACCGTGATCGTTTTGACTGCTTAGTGAAACGCGCCCTCACAGTGACATTTGCAAATTATTGTTATATTTAAACGGTTTTCAACTTTGATTAATAAATATGGTATGTACATAAATTTAAAATATTAATACATTTTATTTTATTACAACTATGTTTTCATTTAAACTAACATTCTAAAAACATATTTTCTTGTATTAATTTAATGCATTTTTACAGAACAATAACCTGATTGTGCTTGGAGCCAGTTTTATGGTAAGATACGGAGATAAAATATTAAAAAAAAGAGTCTTTTTTAAAGATGGTAAAAGATGTGTAGATATGGCAAAAGGCGGACGCACATCGCGACAACTAAAAAATCTTATCGTATCAACAAATTTCACATCGATGTCTAAAAATAATACGTATATAATATTAATTGGCGTTAATGACATTTTATTGGTATGTATAAATTGTTTATATAAAATACTTTATATCATAATATATATATATATATCATATTTAATAACATAATTAAGATTATAAAAAATATTTAAATTGTATTTTTCTTTATAGAATAAGAGTCCTAAACAGTTTAATTTAAACACCAAAAAAATTAGTCAGATTTTAAGACGAGCAAATGCAAAAGTTATTTGGCTAACTATCCCACAGCCACCTAAATTTAAAAATGAAGCACAGTCTAGGCTGTTACGTTTATACAATAACATTTTACTGAAACTAAAAAAACGTGATTATGATTGTTTTAATACTAACTTAACATTGTGTACATTTATTAATTAGTTTATTTATAATATTTCAGAACCAAACCAGAAAGTCATCGATGTCAGAGACTTATTTATTTTAAATAATGAAGTCAATAAAGACCTCTTTGAGAAGTATGTATAATTTGTATAATATTATAAAATATGTGCGTTATTATTTAGTAATTAATAAACAATGTTTTGTTTTAGATTTTGTGGACGTAACAACAGAATTGATGAACTACACTGGAATAAACGAGGCATGGAATTAGTTGAAGAAAAAATCAAATTATTTATTAAGTAATCATTTAGTAACAAGTGTTGCTTTATAATTTAAATTGTATTTCTTTAATTGATTTCAAAGTATTTTCTATTTCCTTTATTTTCTTTCTATAAATTCATTTCCCTATAATATCCCTTCAATTCTAGCTACTTCTGGTAACCCAAAATTTGTTTTGTTAAGTTTCTGTGTATTTTTATATTAATAAACAAACATTTTACAAATGAGATATTATTTTGTAACTGTTAAAATATATGAAGTAAACAGCTAAATTGTATAAAATACAATTATAGAAAAAACATACGACTGCGTATATGAGATGTATACCGGAAAGGTGAATGTATAGTTCAATTGCTTCATATTATTATAGTGTTAATTTGGATATATTTAGTATGCCTAACCTTCACGGGATGTTGATTTACGGGATATTTAGTTATTTATTTATTTATTATTTTTATCGATAGGCACTACATTTTTATAGTATATACCTTACATAATATAAATTTACATAAATTAATTTCTTCTCTTATGACTAAAAATGTGAAACCTAACTAAAGAACAAGAACTTAAAATCTAATTTGACTACATTATAAACATACTTTTACAGATAAATTGACTGATTTAGAAAAATTATCTTACACAACTATTTAACAACTTTTCCAAATATGATTCACCTCCAAACTATCGCAAGTTGAACTAAAAAAACGTTTAATTTCTTTATGCAAGCAAAATTATTTTTTTTAGGATTCAAAATATTAACCAAATTATATAGTATTTTTGATTTTAATGGAAACAAACATATTTTCAAATTAAGTATTTACAGTTTTAAATTGAATACATTTAAAAACAATATTAGGATTATTCTATTAACTTTAAATCAAACTAATAATATACACGTCGCTTTGCGACGGGGCGAAGCGCTAGTCCTATATTATAATGTTCCAACTGTTTGAATCTATTCTTATATTCTTATATGTTTATATGTTTGATACTGAATTTTGTATGGTAGCGCGAAAACGGCTCCATCAATGTTTTTGAAAATTTCCTATTTCGTAGAGAAAAAAATTCTAAGACTTTTGGCGTCCCCGGATTTTTCCCTGAATTTCCTGGAAACCCGTACTTTTGGAAAAACTGGAAAATTCGAAAAAATACTTTTGCAAATACCTGACGAACTAGAAAAGATAGAAAACTGAAATTTGGTATGTGTATTGAGATTATAATTGTGCACATTTTCCAATAGTTGGAAATTTGAAATTTGAGTTCAGTAGCGGCGCGAATTTTTGGGGGCAATGTTAGAATAGAGTTAGGACGTTCAAATTTAATATGTAGGCTCGCTGTAGACAGTAATTAATGAAAAAAAATAAACATCTCCAAATTTCCAGTGGCGGCGGGAGTTGAGACAGTAAAAGCCAAAAATATTTAAAATGTAGTATTATAACTTAGGGTATGTATTAAGACACTAATTGCGCATGTTTGCCAATAATTGGATTACCAAAATTTTAATTCAGTAGCGGCGTGATTTTTTGGGGGCAATGTCGCAACAGAGCTAGAACGTTGATATTTGGAACGTGGGCCCTATATAGAGTGTCATTAAAGGCACACTATAGAAAATTGCAACTTTCCAGAGGCGGCGGGCGCTGGGGGCCAAAGACCAGAAATATGAAATATATAGAGATAGGGCTATAGTTTAAAAAATATGTTCTTAGATACAAATAAAATAGATCCCCGTCCTAAAATTTAACAAACTTTTTCAGTAGCGGAGGTTTGTGGGGGGTACTAATGCTAAAATAGAAATGAAAAGCTGAAACTTAGTATGCAGATATAGATTGACATATTTATTACGAAAATATAAAAAAAACTACATTTTCTTAAGTGCAACATTAGAGGGGGGGGGGGGGGTGATAAACCGAGTATAAGAACAATATAGAGGTACAACGATGATATCCTATATTATAATGTTCCAACTGTTTGAATCTATTCTTATCATCTACTTATTATAATGTTCGTAATGTTCCAATTTAACATGGAAAACTCATAAGAACTCATAGATATTTATATATATAGAGCGTTATATATTTATATATTTATTTATATATATATCCGGTAACAAAATCGTATATGGTATCTTCTAAACGGCGCCTACAAAGTTCTTCAAATTTTGGTATGATGTAAAGGACGAATTTCTAAGACTTTCTACGTCCCTGAATTTCCGTGGAAAAACTTATACTGGAAAAACTGAAAAATTCGAAAAAATAATTTTGATAATATCTGACGAACTAGAAAATATAGAAAACTGAAATTTGGTATGTGTATTGAGATCATAATTGTGCACATTTTCCGATAGTTGGAAATTTGAAATTTGAGTTCAGTAGCGGCGCGAATTTCTGGGGGCAATGTTAGAATAGAGTTAGGACGTTCAAATTTAATATGTAGGCTCGCTGTAGACAGTAATTAATGAAAAAAAATAAACAGCCCCAAATTTCCAGTGGCGGCGGGAGTTCAGACAATAAAAGCCAGAAATATTGAAAAAGAAGTATTAAAACTTTGGGTATGTATTAAGACACTAATTGTGCATGTTTGCCAATAATTGGATTACCAAAATTTTAATTCAGTAGCGGCGTGATTTTTTGGGGGCAATGTCGCAACAGAGCTAGAACGTTAAAATTTGGAACGGGGGCCATATATAGAGTGTCATTAAAGACACACTATAGAAATTTGCAACTTTCCAGAGGCGGCGGGCGCTGGGGGCCAAAAACCAGATATTTGAAATATATGGCGATGAAAGGCTATAGTTTAGAATATATATTCTTAGATACAAATAAAATAGATCCTCGTGCTAAAATTTGACAAACTTGTTCAGTAGCGGAGGTTTGTGGGGGGTACTAATGCTAAAATATATATACAAAACTGAAATTTAGTATGCAGATATAGATTGACATTATTATTACGAAAATATAAAAAAAACTACATTTTCTTAAGTGCAACATTAGAGTGGCGGGTGATAAACCGAATATAAGAACAATATAGAGGTACAACGATGATATTTTGCATGTAGAATATTAAATAGAAGCTAAATAGTTCTTTATAAGTCAGATATTCAAATTACATTCAGTAGTAGAATTGGATTGATTTTTGGTGCGTTTGTTGAGCTGTGAAATCGAACAGGAGCGAGAGGTATAGGGGGGAAATAGTTAACAGCCCCAAATATCAAAAAATAGAAAAAGTGAAAAAATAGAAACTATGCACGTGCATATTTGCGAAAATAAATTTAACCTTAGTAGCGGCGTGAAATTGGGGAAGTCGGGGCGGGAAAACGCTTTGACAAAGAACTCAATTTTGAAATTTCGATCATTTATAAAAGTAGAGGTAGATAAAGGTAGTGAGAGTTGTTACGAGCAAAATACATTGCTATGCCTAAAATTTGACAATTTTATTTCAGGAGCGGGGATTAATGGGGAGACTAATATTATAACGTAAATATAAATACGAAATATAGAGTGTAAGATTACAGTACAGTTTTAATCATGTAAATGAATTGCTGTAATAGCGAATTGGTAGTGTCTGATTGGAGAAGAGTGTGGCGCTGGCGATCAGTTCTAAGTAACACTGGTGTTACAAGTAGTGGCGATAGATTATAATGGCTCTGGGAGGTAACCGTATTGCAGAATATGTGCTTTGGTGCTGAAAGTGAGGGTGGCGGGGTATTGGGATTGAATCGAAAGTGCAATAACGGTAAGGAAAAGGCCTAGAGATGAGATTATTAGGAGCGAACTGCTAGGCTTTCTTAAAAACATAAATGAATTGATGTAATTTGTAGGTTTACATTGAAGTTAGTGAAAATTTTATCAAAGATTTATCTTATCGAATAATTATTAAAAAATAATGTACCAGTGCCAGTAAAGTATTAATTTGGAAAACTAATTGTTAAGAGATTAGTACGCAGGGGGTGGAAGCGCAGGATTATTTAATGATTGCGCTAAACGGGGGGTATAGGAAAGTGCCCTAATAAGCGATGATGTTCAGTTAAGCTGTAGTGTTGCAAGTGGGCGCATTATGGCAAAGGTGCAGATGATTACATTTAAAAGTGCGAGAACGATACAGAGCATGGAGCCAAGAGGTGATTGATGTTTAGGGGCGGGGCAGTGGACATTGTTCAATACTGTGCTTCATTATGGTAAATGATAATTTTACGCAGCGGCGGCGCTGTGAAAGTACTCTAAGGACCGACGATGCTCAGGAAAAAGCGATGCAGAGTGCTAAAAGTAGGAGGCGCTTTATGGCAGAAGTTTAGAGGAATCAAATTAAAAGTTCGGAAACGTAAGAGAGCATGGAGCCAAGAGGTGACGATTGGGGCTTATGGGCGTGGGCACTGGAGACTGGTCAATACAGTGCTTTATTACTGTAAATAAAGGAATTATAACAAAATAATATTTTGCATTTTATTTGCGATATATACAGCAGACTTGGAGGGGGTAATGGAAAGAGAACAAGATGGGGGGGTGCTAATAGGAAGACACTACAAGATATGGACTTTAGCATACGCTAACGATATAGTCCTGTTGGCAAAAAGGGAAGGAGAGCTGCAGGAGATGGCTCACCGGCTAGGGAGATTTATAGACAGGAAACGACTAGAGTTAAATGTGGAAAAGACAAAAATTATGGTATTTAAAATAGGGGGTGGAAAAAGAAGACATAAAAGGTGGAAATACAAGACAGAGGACATTGAGGAAGAAGAAGAATTCAAATATCTGGGCTACACTTTTAAAAAGAACAATGGAGAAGAGGCTCAGATAAGGGAGGTAGCAAAGAAGGCGGAGCTAGCAATGCGACGGGTATGAGGACTAAGGGAAAAGGTATTTGGGGGGGACATACAAAAGAGAATATGGATGTTTGATAGACTGATAGCCAGTATGATGTTGTATGGAGCAGAGGTTTGGGGGTGGAAGGAGCAAGAAACGTTGGCAAGAATACAGGTGAGATATATTAAATGGTTACTATGGCTGGACAGGTGCTCGCCAGGATACAAGGCTATGGAGGAGCTAAAAAGGGATAAGATACGAATTAAAACAGGGGAAAGAGCAGTAAAATACGGGGAGAAATTCCACAGAGCGGAAAGCAAAATTTTAAAGAAAATAAGAGAGGATAGCATAAAGAATGGGGAAAGGAGGAGTTACAAAAAAGAGAAAATAGTACTTTGAAAGGAATGGAATGGCGATCGAGAAGGCAGAGAGGAAAAGAGAAGGAGGTGGAAGAGGAGCTAAGGAGAAGGGATAAGGAGATACAAAAGCAGGAGAGAATGGGAAAAATAGAAAAAAGTAACTACAATAAAAGATATAAGAGGTTATAAGAAAATACTGTGCCTCAGTACCTTATAGAAAAAGACATAAAACACATAAGAAGAACAGCAAGGTTTAGATTGGGAAATGAGGAAAAAGGAAACAGATACTTGGAAAAGAGTGAGGAAAGGAAGTGTAGAGTGTGCGGAGCGGAGGACGAAACACTTAAGCACATTAAGTTTGAGTGTAAGGAAAAAGTAGCTAGCGAAACGAATATTGGCCAGCTATTAAAGGGAGGCAGTGAAGGAAAGAGGTGGATGGCGGAAATAGTAAGAAGGAAAGGAAAAACAGAAGAATAAATAAGTTGGTGGAGAATAATGTAAATTTAATTGTAAGTTGAAGTATATGAAATGTATTAAGAATGTAGATTGTAAAGCCGAAAGGCGAACAATAAACAATATTTCAGGATTATTTTCAATTTATCAAATAACTTTTATTTATTCACAAATATTAAATACACGTCGCTTTGCGACGGGGCGAAGCGCTAGTCTTATTTATAATGTCCCAGGTGTATATTTATAATCTTATATTCTTTTATTCTTATATGTTTGGTAGTGAATTTTGTATAGCAGCGCGAAAACGGCTCCGTCAATGTTTTTGAAAATTGCCTTTTTCGTAAAGAAAAAAATTCTAACACTTTTGGTGTCCCCGGATTTTTCCCTGAATTTCCTGGAAACCCGTAATTTTGGAAAAACTGGAAAAAAAAGTGAGCCCTTTTTTGCTGTATTACTTTTAATTCGTAAAAGATAGAAAGTTGAAATTTTGCATGTGTATTAAGGTATTCAATGCTGACATTTCTCATACATTGGAAATTCAAAATTGGAAAAGGGGGGGTTGAAGAAATTCGGGGGCCCGGTATGGAACTTTGTAGAAAGTTCATATTCTGGATTCTAAAATAATTAAGTATATTATTAATAAGAAAAAATTCAAAATTTTATTTGGGGCACGGGGGGCAGTATTTGCCGAGAGTAAAAATTGTGCTAGAAAGTTGAAATTTTGTATATAGGCTAACCTTGGTAATTTATTTACGAATCGAAAAAAAAATACCAAATTTTGAAAAAAAAAGTTGGTCAAATAACAATTTATTCAAATAACAAGTTAGTCAATTTATTATTGTGCGAGTTTATTATTTCAATTTAAAAATAGAATTAATAGACCAGGGGGTAGAAGCCGTCAAAAATAATTAAAAACATAAAAAAATTAAAGTAGAATGAAACCTATTGGAAATGGAAGGGAATACTACTAAAATGAAAGGAAAAATAAATTACGGTCGATCTGAGGTTGGGAAGTGGTAGGGGGTGAGGTTTTAAGGGTAAAAATCGGTAAATCTCGATTTCCGGTAGATAATAAAAAGATCTACAACTTTTGTATCTACAGTTTTTCTCCATAACCTCAAAATTCATATAAAAAATCCAGAAAACCACATTTTTGATTTTTTATTTTTATCTTTTACAAAAAAATTTTTTTTTTCATGATATTTGGTGAAAACTTACCTCTTTATGTCCCTTCCATTTCCAATAGGTTTCATTCTACTTTAATTTTTTTATGTTTCTAAAATTATCTACCCTGGTCTATAAATATGAAATGTAATTACGAATTATTTTATTGGATTCAAATCATACACGACAAAAAGACGGGGGTAAACGTTACTGGAATTTAAATTTTTACATGAAGTTTAAGCCACACACAAATGACAGACGTCGCTTGCGACGGAGGTAAAAGCTAGTAAATATATATATATATATATATATATATATATATATATATATATATATATATATATATAAATATATATATATATATATATATATATATATATATATATTTATATATATATATATATATATATATATAATATATATGTATACAGGGTGTCCCAAAATTCAACGATAAGCCGGCACCAGAAGATGGTCCTGCTCATGACTACACAAGAAAAGAAGAAAAAAAATTTTTATCTCATTTTGTTTAGGAATTAAAAAAAAAATAATTTTTTTTTCGAAAATTGAAACACCTTAAGATGTTTTTAACTACCATGACCACAATTTTTTAAATATTTCTGATTTTTTTTTTGCATCGGCAACCTAAATAGCACTGCTATCCATCCCAATCATTAAAACTCCCAGAATGCTAGTAGTTTTTACACAACAATCAATCGAAATTATTTTTTTCCCTAAAATTTTTAAAGATTTTTACTTTCAGTTAACTTTAACTCATCGTGGTGTAAAAAAAAAGTATGAACACTACTATGGCAAGTTTTTTTAAAAATTGGCGCAACTCTTCAGGATTCCAAAATGGTATAATACTCCAGAGAAACTAGCAATAAAAAAAAATTATGCATACTATTTCTAAAAGAGAACCATATTTCATAAATTGTTGTTGTTGATAGTTATCATTTTTACAATACACAAAAGAAATTTTTTATTGTTGTATGAATTAAAACAAATGGTACAAACAATTTTTCATTTATTTTATAAATTTTATAGTTTATTTACATTATAGTAAATGTTCAAAATGTTTGCCACCAGCATAAATACAGGCACGACATCGCATTAAAACAAATCTTTTTATTCGTCGAGCATATCGTTTACCTTTCATATGATGTGCAACCTGAGTATTCTTTTGTCGAAGCTTGTCCAATGTTGCTACGGGTTTTGAATAAACTCTTTCTTTAAGACAACCCCAATAGAAGAAGTCCAGGGGGTTTAGATCGGGTGAATGGGATGGCCATAAAATAGGACCAAGTCGTCCAATCCAACGCCCTGGATACTCTTCGTTTAAGTATTCTCACACAGGACGAGCATAGTGAGCTGGGCAACCATCATTTTGCAACCAAATGTTTTGTAAATCACTTATGGGCACGTCTTCTAATAATTCTGACAAGTCATTTTGTAAAAAGTTCAAATAATTATTGCCATCTAATTTCCTTGTACCTAAAAGGGCCCAAGCATTTTTCCATTTAATATGTCCGTCCATAGGTTAATCTTAATTTGATATTGGGATTTTTCTGGTCTCATTAGGTGCGGATTTTCATTGCTCCAGCTATGTAGGTTATGAAGATTTAAATAACCATCTTCCTTGCAGGTTGTTTCATCTGACTATAGAATTTTACCTAAGAATTGGGGATCTTCCCTGAGCTTTTGCAGCATAACACGGCAAAATGCGACCCGTCCGAAAAAAAAAATCTTCTTTAAGGCGAAGTTATGCCTGTATTAATGCCAGTGGGAAACAATTTGAACATTTACTGTAATGTAAATAATGCAATAAATTTATAAAATGAATGAAAAATTGTTTGTACCATTTGTTTTAATTCATTCAACTATAAAAAACCTCTTTTGGGTATTGTAAAAGTGATAACTATCAACAACAACAATTTATGAAATATGGTTCTTTTTTAGAAATAGTATGCATAATTTTTTTTTATTGCTAGTTTTCCTGGAGTATTATACCATTTTGGAATCCTGAAGAGTTGCGCCAATTTTTAAAAAAACTTGCCATAGTAGTGCTCATACTTTTTTTTTACACCACGATGAGTTAAAGTTGACTGAAAGTAAAAATCTTTAAAAATTTTAGGGAAAAAAATAATTTCGATTGATTGTTGTGTAAAACTTTTATCATCGAAATAATCTATTATGATAAGGTCTTTATATTTTTTGAAACTAACATAGTTATTAGGAGTTTTAAAAATAACATAATCAATTTTCTATTTTTGAAGTTCTGTATCAGTGTATCTCTTGTATTCTCACTTTCTACCAATAAATCGTCTGATATTACTTCAATTTGCTTATTGGCTTTACTTAAACTTTCAGATTTCGTATCTAAGTGTTGACCGGTAATTTGCTTAGACCGTCGGCATTTGTATTTGTACAGTTTTAATTATTTTTGTCTACATCAGAATCAGTTTTATTCCTTGAATTAAAGATTTCAAACAATAGCTGGTATGGTCATATTTCTACATATTCCTTAACTTTAAAAATTTCAAATGAATCACACGGCACTAATGATAATCTCATAATTCTCAGGTTTCAAATATATAGGTATGTCTTTTGACTTATTAACTTAGTTCTGAATTGATTATTTTTAATTTTTAGTAAAGCATTACGTATATTTGTACCGTTAATATTATAGCGCTCCATATGATAGTCACCATTTACTTTATCTACATGAAAAGTTACCATCAGTTCTCTTCTGGGATTTAAAATAATATCGACTTATTCTTTAGTAATTAATTTTACTGGATTATGTAGATCTGTAGACAAATTAAAAATTTTACCTTTAGCTTTCAATATACTAATTGGTAAGTTTAATTTTGCTTGGATTTTATTAAAAAAGTCCATAACTAATAAACCATCATACTTATAAGTTCATTAAAATCCGATAAAAAGAGATCGATTGATTAACTAACTGTGCTCAAAAATTGATTTACTGCAATTGCGCAGTCACTGTCAATATCTACATCAAGTGTGTATTCTCGTGAGTGTATAAGTGCAATATTCAGTGCATAGCATATATAGCATAGCATAGTACCAAGCATATTATATACAAACAATTATACAAGTAACAAATGAGCATTTGTAAAATCATTACCATAGTACCTTTCTCCATTCAAACTTTAAATCATTAAATCGTCTTACTGTGGAGACATATCACAACATTAGCGCTGGATTATTGCGTATCCAGTCTACTATTCGCAATACATCGACCGTGGTCACGTAAGTTAGTTGATTCATCAATAATCCTTGTGATTCCTTTAATTCATACCAATTACTCCTCTTATAACCCAATTCACAATTAAGTTAACTAGTATTTGTTCCTGTACTTATTTTTAATTTAAACAAAATTTCCTTTAAGTAACAATGGCCGAAGGGCAAGTTAAAATTTTAATGATCAGACGCAGCATTGCGAACCGTGCTCTAACTTCATACTTGAATTTTCTCTGTAATTATTCGGAAGAGTATTTTTGTATGTTAAAATATAAGTATGACGACAAAAAACAAACGCTTGAAAAATTCTTAGGTCATCAAGACGAGCTAGACTTATTCGTAGGAGTTTCAGAGGGAAATGTTCTGGAGAAACATGTTTAACATACACTTGAGTTAGAGGATCAGTATTTCAAGGCATACGTTAAACCCACTAAACTTTTAGATTCGTAAAAAATAAATCCTCCCAAATCATCGGATTATAGGGCATTAACTGCAAGTAGTATTGTGGAAACACCGGTATTATCAGCTTATAATCTCGGGCTAGAATCCTTGGGCTACAGTCCTCAAATCCAAAATGGCAGCCCGTGGATATTAATAAATTATCCGGGCACATTGATAAACCTACATCACCGGCTAATGATATTGCAATGGGACGCATCGTGTCGCCGATACTGGAACTAAGTGTGTCCAATGCCATATGCTTTACGTTCATGTTCCCATACAAAAATTGAGGAGCGGCCCATTAATGGGCCAAGACTGGCGGCCGATCTCCGAGCATTGGCCAAACATCTGAATATGTGCTTGGGCCAAGACTGAGCGAGCATCGGATGTTAACGCCATGCCGATGTTGGCGACTGAGCATCGGCCGAGCATAGTCACCGAGCGTCGGCCGAGCATCTGAATATATGCTTGTGCCAAGACTGGGCGAGCAACGGATGTTAACGCCATGCCGATGTTGGCGACTGAGCATCGGCCGAGCATAGTCACCGAGCGTCGGCCGAGCATAGTCGCCGAACATCGGCCGATGCTTAGTCGCCAACCTTGGCATGGCGTTAGCATCCGTTACTCGCCCAGTCTTGGCCCAAGGATATATTTAGATTCTTGGCCAATTCTCGGGGATCGACCGCCAGTCTTGACCCATCAATAGACCGCTCTTCATTTTATATATGGGTGAGACGATGATCCTGAGCATCAGAGTTTGCCAGGCATTGGCCAAGCCTATTAAGTATCGCCAAAGCATCGTGGCCGAGTGCTGACCAAGCGTTGTCCCAGTCCGAAATACCTGATTTTTTTTTTTTTTATTCATCTACACCCTATTGGAAAGGTTTCTTCCCTTAAGGGAAATTTCTTCTTCATCCCTGTTTGCAAAATTCCTAACAAACTAATTTGAAATCAATTTATTTATTTATTAATGACGTTCGATAAATTTAAACATTTTTTAAATACTATGAAATTATTATATTTATGTATTAAACTAAGAATGAAACATGAAATAATAGTGATAATATTATATATATTATATATAGTATAATATATATTTCTTTTCTTCTTTATTTCTTTCCTTCTCTATCACCCGCATTGGCTAGAAAAGTCCCGATTTTGCATCTAAAACTTTTGCATTGTTCAGAGTCCCCAAATTTTTCTTGGATGATATCTGAAATTAAAAATATTTATTATAAATACATATATTTTAATAAGTTGATAGCATTCATAAATATTACTAACCTTCTAAACATTTAAAGGTATTTGTCACACTAAAATTCAGTTTACCCACGCCACGTACAAGTCTACCAGTGCCTGAATAGAGTTGTTGTACGGGCGGGGTAAATACTTCAGACAGCGTTTTCCTTATGCAAACACTTACATCAGTTTCACCATAAGTAATTACTTTGAACAAATCTTTTAATTGATTATTATTGGCAGGAGTTGTTAGTCCAGCATCAAACACTGTAAAACGGTCGAGGTCATTGATAGGAAATATACCGTTATAAACTTCCATCGCCGCAGTTAAAGTTTTGTTAGGAACACTGCTAGTCGATTGATTCATGGTGATTTGAGTTTTTATATTTTTTGCTTCCTTTTTAATGTCGTATTCAAGACTATGTTTTATAGTGTCTAATTTTTTAAAAACCTCGTCGAATTTAGAGTCAATATATTTCTTCAATAGATCTGAAACAGTACCAGATAGTAAAATATCTGTATGTACTATGACTAATTAATAAATAAATATTGTGTTGTGTCAAAAATAATCATCAATGGTAAAAAATAGTCACATTTGATTCAATTTACTGAAATGAAAACGACAAACTTACCATAAGTTTCTTCGTTGATTGAAACCGGTAGTTTTTCAGCTACTGTAGTGTGAATATCTTAAGCAAAAAAGACATAAAAAAATGAAATTATTTGATTAATTTTAATATTTTTAGAATTAATTTTTAATCATTTTCACGATCACTGCACGTTTAACTTTGAATTTTAATAATTTTTATACGGCTTATCCGATCAAATCTTATTTATTGACTAATTTCTATACTTCGTATTGTTTTTATTTAAGACAAAGGTCGTTATCGTATACAAATAAAGTCTTATGTAAATTAAGTTAATAAATAATAATATACTTCGCTAAATATTAAGAAAATAATTTGCGAAAAAATACATGGCTTGACCACGTCCAATATTTTTTTCAAATTATTTTCTTAATATTTAGCGAAGTATATTATTATTTATTAACTTAATTTACATAAGACTTTATTTGTATATGACATCGACCTGTATCTTAAATAAAAATAATACGAAGTATAGAAATTATTCAATAAATAAGATTTGATCAGATAAGCCGTATAAAAATTATTTTAATTATAAAATAAAATATTTTTAGTAATAATTATGATTAAAATACCTTTAGCTTTTGATGATTTCTCAGATCTAACCTTTGTGGTTGAATTACTACTTTGTTGAGCAATAGATGACATTGAACTCATTGAACTCATTGACCTCACATCACCTAATTCATGATTTATAGCATCATTTGAAAGTTGGACAATATTTTGAGGGCTTGAAGGACCTGCATTGTCCGTGTCGACTTGTAAAGTGACTTCTGCGCGTCCCAAATGCCGCTTTCCTTGTTCTAATGTACCTGAGAATGAATTTTCTATTTTATATAATGTGAGATGATATGGATTAAAGCAGATGGTCCTGGAAGACAGTCCCCACAAATGGTTGTAATGAAAGTAAAACAAAAAAGAATAATTCATAATGAAAACTTATTCTCATTTTTTAATTAAAATTTTTACGATTAAAAGAAATATTTTAAGTACAGATATAGTTATCAGTTCAGTGATAATTAAGAAAAAAATAATTAATTATTTACAACTTACTTGTGCTGGAGATAATTTCGACTTGACACTTGGTCCATGAGCTTTTTGGTCCAGATAATTTTTCTAGATACTTATCCCGTTTTTTTAAATCTTTCTTCGTGTTTGGATAATAACAAAAGAGCTTATCATCTTGATAATCTAGCCATGAATATGGAACCAAATCGATTTCATCCTCGCCATAATCTTTTCTAGGTAAAAAACACACAACTGCGTATTGAGTTGGCCCATCGTCTTCAGAATGATTTAGGCTCATCTAATATTAAAGAAATTAATTTTAATCAATACAATGAAATTAATAGTAATATATGAACATGAATCAATAATTTTTTCATTAGAACAAATGTATCAATAAAATATGTAATAAAAAAATCAATCACGGAAACCGATATTTGAGAAAAAGTTTAATAAATCGATGGAAATAAATAAGTAATATATAAATTACACTTAAGACATGCAAAGTAATTGCTTATTCACTCAAAAAAATATTAATGTAAATGTGTCAAATACGAAATAATTAATAAATGATAATTATAAAGGAATTAAATTGAAAAAGAATTTTTTAATTCTACAAAATAAGAAATTTCTGCGACATTCACACACAAAATTTTCGATAATTAAAAAAAAAATATTGAAATATTGCAATTAATTACTTCGAAATTAATTATGATAGAGAAAAATACTTACGTTGTATTCAGTTTTACATTCAAAATTTTGAGGTTATGTGTATATTTGTTTGAAGAAAACACGAGGGAATTCACGTCACGACACACTGACACCGTATTTCAAAATGATTCTGTATGGTATACACCAGTATACACAGTCGGCCTTTGTCATGACAAAGGCCGACTGTTGGAAGCATCCAACGTGCTGTTATGTATATACGCACACCGCTGCATTGTGTTTGCTATACTGCTATACTATCACGTATATACATATACACGTAATACACCAACGCTGCAATTTTTTTTAAATCTATAATTAATATATATTATGACACACATACACATAATAAATATATACAGATATACGCGACACAAGTTTTTAATTTTTGTGGTATTTCAACAAACGTTTTTATTTATAAAAATAAATACGAAAACGAAATTTATTGAAAGTAAATACTAATAATAATTTTTTTACACTTAATATAATATTAATTGTTTTACACTTAAAAATTTGATTATATCATTCATGTAGTAAAGACATAGCACATAATTTATTATCATAATCAAATAATACGCATTTATTTTTTATAAGTTCTGCTGATTGTATCTCACTAGATTCAGACACTGGTAATGAAAACAATAAATTTATTACTTATTGCTAGTGCAAAAAGGTTATGGAACAACTAACGTAATATTTAGTGCGCAGGCGTTCTAGAAAATTTATCACATCATCGGCCAAGGAATGGCTGATGATCGCATGTCAATATTATAGGCATAGTACGGCGTCGATGGTTTACCAACCCTCGGCCGTTACAAAGCACCGATGCTTGGCCAAGCATCAGCAGCCATACCTTTGCCGATCAATGGTTTTTTTTTAGCATCGGCGACTTCGTATGGGCGATGGTTTACCAACCCTCGGCCGTTACAAAGCACCGATGCTTGGCCAAGCATCAGCAGCCATACCTTGGCCAATCAATGGTTTTCTTTTTAGCATCGGCGACTTTGTATGGGTTGGAAGAAGTTCGTGCTGTTCGGTATTTTGAACCGCGTCAAAAGGGGTTTTTCTACCCACACCACATACTTGCATTACTGCACAAATCGTTCAAATTTCGGAAGGTTTTATATTTGACGGTTTCTTTATTTAGTTGAAAGTTTTTGTTAAACAGTGTTAGTGTTATAATATCAACACACATTAATAAAATAAATAAATTATTCGGATCAAACATTCGTTCCACCGTGTAGCAGGAAACTAGCCCTGTCAATCTTCCCTATCAGAACTCAAAAGTGAAATAAAATGTAACTTGAGTAACAAAAAAATACCAGGGTACGACCTCATTACTGGGCAGGTACTTAAAAAAAAAACCAACAAAGGGCTTGTAAAACTGTTGCATATCGTAAACGCTTCTCTTCGTCTAAAGTAATCGAGATACTGAAACCGGGTAAGGATCCAAATGACCTAAAATGTTACCGGCCTATATCACTGCTGCCAGTAATATCCAAGGTCTTTGAAAAACTATTACTAAAGCGCTTGAAGCCTATAATAAAAGAGAAAGGAGAGCTACTCCGAAATCACCAATTTGGTTTTAGAGACAATCGACCAGATGCACAGTATAGTTGACATAATTGAAAATAACTTAGCAAGAAAGAAAATATGTTCAAGCGTCTTCCTTGATGCCGTCTGCCGGTTGATAAAGTATGGACAGAGGGATTGTTTTTTAGGCTGCATCGAGATCTCCCTTCTGTGAAATACTAAAATTCTATCTGGCCACCTTTGCGGATGATACTGCTATCTTTGCCGGGAACACTATCGATAAAGCTACAATAAAACTTCAAAAAGCAGTGGACAAGGTCAGCTCTTGGACAAAAGTGTGGCGAAGTAAACTCAATGAGTCTAAATATTTAGACTCATTGAGTTTACTTCGCCACGTGAATATAAGTGTGTTGATATCAACACACTTATATTTCACATACCACAAGAATATTAAAAATCTGCCAATACTCATAAACGCAAACAAAATTCCCCATGAGAATGAAGCAAAATATCTAGGAATGACACTAGATACTAAGTTAAGGTGGAAAACACATGTCAAAAAGAAAAAGGAAAAACTGAACATAAAATACAGGAATATGTATTGGCTAATTGAACGACACTCTGAACAAACATTGAAAACTAGCTGCTTATATACGAGTATAAACAAGTGTTTAAAGCCAGTGTAGACGTATAGAGTGCAACTCTGGGGTTGCACCAAGAAATCTAACATTAAAAAAACACAAACGTTCCAAAATAAAGTTCTGCGAGGAATAGTTTTTGCACCGTGGTATATCTGCAATGGCGACATACATAGAGAGTTGAAGATTAACACAGTCAGAGAAGAAATCAAAACTATAGCAGCGAAGCAAGAATTGAGAATTCGTAACCACGAAAACATCGCCGTGACGCAAATGTTGCTGAATAGTAATCATGTTCGAAGACTTAACAGGGCTAAAGCCTCGGACCTAGTAATCTAATCATGTAGAATTGTTCATTGGAACAATCTCTACCACACCGTATAATTATAGAAATGATAAGTATAACTATACTTGGTTGTAG
This sequence comes from Panorpa germanica, assembly GCA_963678705.1. Lineage (NCBI taxonomy): Eukaryota > Metazoa > Arthropoda > Insecta > Mecoptera > Panorpidae > Panorpa > Panorpa germanica. The sequence goes on along the minus strand of OY783219.1, from coordinate 121,460 downwards.
TATTATAGTTAATAAAAAAAATGTAACGAATATCTTTTTCATTTCTTTTGGCCATTTAAGCTCAATACACATTAAGTTTTACACGATAATACATTTTAAATATGTGGCGTAGTACAATATGATTCAAAAGTTGAGTTACGTCTGCGCATTACGTATATGAACGATTTCTACCACCAACAAACCATGTTTACGTACTATGTATACGTAAATATTATAACTAAATATTCTCTTCGTGTCGCAGTTCAAAAAGAAAAGTTTTGACTTGCGCTTCCGAATAATATAACATTCAAGGTTGCATTTTCTTATCTAAATAAGTTAGTCATTTTCTTTTAATTATTTTATAGTTAGGCTTATTAGAAAATTAATATATTTAATTTTACCTCTTTGCTAACTTTATTTTCTGATTTTTTTCATTCCCTATTCTATTCTCTTTTTTTTTTTCATTTCTTTTATCATCACAAATCAATTTCGCTATTTCCATCCGCTGTACCATATTTATCCCATTCTCTCATTCTCTTGCTCGCAGTTATTTATTCTTCTGTTCGAATACTGTTTCTGTTTTAACGTCCAATCATCATCTACCGTAATGTGGTATATTTCGCAAAAGTTTAGTTTTTATTCAGCTTTCATTCAGTTCAACGCTTTAAACTTCTTATTTTTCATCTTAAATTCCCCGGGTTAGTTAAGTTAATTAAATATTTACCCTTACTCCTTAAACAAAATTAAAGATTGAACAATGATACTCATTATTCAAATTATCTTTAAATTATTATCGTTAATGGAGTACTGTAGAACTATATTAATGTTTTGTTTGAAAAAATATCGCTTATATACGAAACCAAAGTCGTCTGAGTTATTACTCGACTCCAGAAGATAACTTTTACTGTGAATTATACAGGGTATCTTTATTACCTTATGTTTTGCATTTCCATTACATTTGCATGCATATTTTTAATTAATATATTTTGGTTCTAAGTAATATGTCAACTTAAAGAAAGAGAGCTTAGTGTAACAAAAAAGAAGTGTGAATGGAAAAAAATGTATCTGCAACTCGGAAGCGAGTTAACAAGTTGGCGCAGTGGGGAGCTAGATGCAAATGAATTTCCTCTTTACAGAAGTTTACAAAAAGTGTTATAGTACATGACCTCATTGCTTCCTCACCTTCTTTCCCAATACCACTTGCCTACCTTTACCATTGCAGTAAAACAAGAGAAGTGCAAAAGAGATGCAATATTAGACTGTCAAAGCTATAGCAACTGTTGAGTCAACCCATAATGTGTATATAACTGTATATAACGTCGTGATATAAAACGAAAAATAAATTACATTGCTTATGATGTTCTTTTCAATTCATGACGTCATCAACTACTAAGATAACAACCGGAATACTACGCAGTAAAACAAAAGTGAAATGATAAATAGATATTGTTACAATTTCACTAGGCGACTGCGAGTGTGCGTAGCAGCTATTCTTCTATGTATGTGCCTTAGTACGCCTGCTACTTAGGTTCTTGTTAATTACCGAGCGGAGTTATTGTTTCACTATTTAGTCGCGCTGTAACTTATAAAATAAAGAATAGCCAGAATTAAAATAATAAGAAGGATTTACACTATTTACAGACTTTATTTATTAACACAAAACAATTTACAACTATGTACAACTATTAACAATTACTGTTCATTATTTCATTTCACTGGTTGTGGATTTTCTGTTGCGGACTGTCTTACTATCGCGGACTGACTTATCCCCGTAATTTATATATAAAATATTAAATATAATTGTTCAGTTCTAGTCCACTGACTAGTTCCAAAATTTTAAAAACCACGTGTGTGGTTTGTAGTAGCAGAATCACAGGGTCAAGTCTTTCGGGTTGGTCCTCTTCAATCTGCGCAGATTCTCTATGTTATTAAGCAGCTGCAGAATTTCTTCATTCTGGTGGTTCTGCAGTCGCAGTAGATGTTTGATTGCTGCCTTCCTGACTTCTTCGTCTACGGTGGGCATCTTAAGATCACAGTGTAAAATTTGAAGAAATTACAGCATTTTAATTGACATCACTTAGACTGACGGTCCTGTATAAAAAGAGCCTATTTAATCATTTATTTTCTTTGGTTACAGAATATATTCATATTTCATCTAGCTCACCACTGCGCCAACTTCTTAACTCGGTTCCCACTTGCATTTACATTTCTTCCATTCACACTTCTCTTTAAGTTACACTAAACTCTTTCTTTTGTTGAACAATTACTTTAGAATCACAATATATTAATTAAAAATATGCAAAATGTAATGGAAATGCAAAACATAAGGTAATAAAGATATAATTCACAGTAAAAGTTATCTTCTAGAGTCGAGTAATAACTCAGACGACTTTGGTTTTGTATATAAGCGATATTTTTTCAAACAAAACAATAATATAGTTCTACAGTACTATCCATTGACTATACTAATTTAAAAATAATTTTAATAATGAGTGTCATTGTTCAATTTTGCCTTTTGTTACTGGTTCTTGCTGCTGTACTGGCAAGTATCAATGCAGAGGAATGCTTGAAAAAAGGAGCTAAGGTAAATAGTCCAATATTTAATTACACTTAAGGTGAAACGATACTTGGCCATATTTGATCGCGAAATATAGATGAACTATACAGCAGGTTAAATATTATTAAAATAAACATGTTTTTTATGTTTAAATCGTTTTATGTAAGTAACTATAAACGCGAATCAAAATCTAAAGCTACAAACAGTTAGATGAATAACGTATCTACATTTTACTTTCTTTCACTGATTTTTAATGAGTTGGATCCGTAAAAAAAAGTTTTGAAAATAAATATTGCTATATTTTCTAGTTAAATTCCAGTTTTTATATGACTGGTAACATTTCTAAAGGTTTGTCATAAATTTTATAACATTTATTTTGTTTAGATGGTTTAGTTTTTGGACGAATTGCATTTTATAGAGATGAAGTTTTTATTTTTTTTTCAAAATCATATGCACTGTTGACTTCTTAATGCCTGTAGAGGTGGCAATCTTTCTCACTAATTTTCTTGAATTTCTAATGATTTCTTGATGCACCTGTACCACACGTTCTAGCGTTTCGGCTGACGAGGAAGGTCCAGGGTCAGTGGCGTAGTTAGGTAACCAAGTGCCCCGGTGCAAAAAATAAATATGGGCCCCTAACTAAACTGTCTAGGTTTTTCAAGTCAGATATAAATATATATAAATATTTTATTAACAAAGCGTTAAATGGCACAGCAAAACTACTTACTACATGTATATGTATGTGTGTCTTGTGTGAGCTTTAGTGATCGCCTAGGTTCTACAGGTGAAAGAGTTTAGGAACGTATACTTGGATTTATAATATTGGTATTAATCAATAAAACGAACTAAATCAAAAGATTTATGCACGTATGTATGTAAAACAGTTTATAGTGCGTAAAACATTAATAGTATATTACACACCGAGGGAAGAAAGTAGGGCATTTCAACCCGCGTGTAAAATTGACTCCCTATCCGAAGACAAGGTTAACCTACTTATTATACTGATGTGTATACTGATAACAAAATAACAATTTACTTTATAATCTTTTTCTAGCCTTAGTTTTCGCAAAAGTATCAATGACTTCGGTTAAAACTAAGCTTGATGCGGCTTTGTTTTCGACTGCTATTAGCGATAAATGTCGGAGTCGAGCTTGGCCCATAGTATTCATTAAATAATTTTTAATTATTTTTAATTTGCTAAATGATTTTTCAGCTTCTGCCGAAGTGACAGGGATTGTATGGAACAATAACATAGCTGTAAATACTTCTGTTAGGTCGCATTCTAGAACTCCATATTTTCTCATTATTTCTTTACAGAATTGGTGAATAGTCCATTCCTTAGTTAATTCAGGTAGAAGTAGGTGGTAAATATTAAAAAATTGAATGGAAAATTTGAGGATTATATCAGAATATGTACTTTGGAATTAGTCACACATTTGTAATAAAATTGTTTCATCTGCATCCAGTAAAAATGTTAGTGTTAGAAAATTGAATATTTGACTAACTGCACTCATACCACTAAAACGTGCTTTTAATTGACCTATTATTGTGCCTAGTACATTATTGAAAATAGTAATTTTAAATATTTCTTCCCTGCTTAGAAATCGGTAATCAGAAACTAATTCATCAAAATGTTTATTAATTTTCTTTTGCCTTTTTTCTTTAAAATGGGGATCTATACCATATACTCTTGCAGATTCACTGACTTTGTACTTGAACGATTCGAAGTCATTCCTATAAATTTGCGTCTTTGCATTTGTCTCCGCTAAAGCTCTACTTGCCTCGTCCAAATTGATACCGTTTTTTTTGTAAAGTTATAGATGCATAATTGATATCATTGAATACACGGTGTATGAATTCGCAAAGGAACACGAACTCGAAATTTAGCATTTTAGTTTTAATACTTTCTGCTTAACTACGCTCGTCTTTACTCGAACTCTTGAGAACTATTTCTGATAACGCTTTGATAATATCAAAAAAACAAAGTTTTATTGCAGATATTGTACTGACCCTACTAGACCATCTAGTTGGATTTAGTTTTTTAGAGTCGTGTCCGATTCGTTTGATGCTATTTCCAAACAAATTATACAAATCTTGCAACGTTGCGAAAAACATCTGTAATTCGATACAAGGGCTAACAGCATCATTTACTATCAAATTTAAATTATGAGTGGCGCAATGTATGTACTCCGCGTTAGGTTGGATATCCTTAATCTGTTTTTGTACACCATTATATACACCACTCATTACACTGGCTCCATCCTAACCTTGACCGACACATTTTTTTAAATCTTGTCTCCCTCTAAATATCTTTACCTACGGTTATTATTAATACTCTTGGTTTTTTCAACTTAAGATATGAGATATCCTTTCAAAAAGTACAAGAATATGAATGATAAATGCTTTTTGTTTGATTCTCATTGATTTACTGCTCCGATCTCATCACGAGCGATCTCCATTCCAGCAGTTCCTTATTATTGATATGTATGAGTATAAGTATCGACCTGTTGGAAAATAATCATCTGGTTAAGTAAATTCTATTTTAGCCACATTTAAGAGTAAAAATTTAATGAATAAGCAATTTATGTATCTGCAATTATCTCATTTCATTATTATTAATAACTTTAAAATCAGGATAACATTTATGTGGTAAGACCTTTTCTTTAACTTTATAATATTTGGCGTTAATAGTAGGCTAGGATGTAGACCAAATGAATGTGCCTTCTCAAACACTAAAAAAGTTATCGCCATTTTTATGAATAGGAATATGTCCTATTTCTTATGATATTTTTATTATTACCATTATAAGTAAGATATGCTGCTCTTTCTTGTTCGACAATATTCTAAACTATATGTCTAAAATGTTCAATATCGTACTTATATGCGCATCGTACATACAATGTTTATATCTGATTAATCCTACTAACATTTCAGTGCCTTTTGTCCGACCAATGCTGCAATAACTTAATGTGTAACTTTTATGTGCGTAGATGCTTATCGTAAATGATGTACAATATGCAATGGAACATTTAATAAAATAGGTAAGTAATGGAAAAATTATTCATTATTTTGTTATGCTGAAATCATTAGTAATGAAATTTTGAATATTAACAATATTATATCTAATGTAGTATTATTTGTCTGGTGAATGAATGGTGATTTCGCCATTGCTGTTTTGTAAACAATTGTTATTTATATTGTGAAGGCTGTCACTATATGGTTTCCCACTAAACACAATCAATTTTTTTTTATTTATTAATATTTCATGGGCTTCTTAGGACCACGGTCCCTTTTTCGCTTTTCTTATTTTATTTTATTTACATTTTATCTATTTACATTTCATTATTATTATTACTACCTAAACTTTTAACCCCGCTTTATGCCATAACCGGTCTAAACACATTAATTTGTCAACATTTTTTATGTCGACTATGTGAAGTAAATTACCTTAAATTGAGTAAAAGGGGAATATATTGAAAATGATACCGTTCGTGATAAATATTATAACACCTTAGCCTTGAGGCGAATAATTCTTTAATATTCCTAGTATTTGACTAGCAACATACACATTTAACTTTTGTAGCGTAAGATTTAACTCGATATCGTATTTGAAGAATGAACTTTAATCACTTATATTATCTTTCTGGCAACATCATGATTCCGTTCTCATGCGATTATGGTTCTTAACAGTAGAAAACTAAACCAAGAGCAATTTTAGGAAATTATCATTAGTATATTGAAGTTTTGCAGTTTAAAGAGTTTTATTAACTTTAACATAGTAGTCTGATTTTCATATGTCAGGCTTCATTTCCTAATCAAATTCCAGTAATTTTTCGCGAGTTACTAAAGAGGTGTGAAACTCTGCACATTCTCTTTTCCTAGATTGCATCCTCCTATGCAGTTCCACTAGTTTGTTTCCTTCGACAGCTCAAGATACACAATATTTTTTTAATTACACCAACAAATCGAAAAGTCATTTAATACGTGATTTAATCTGTTTCGCTAAAACAAATCAATTAATTATCAAAAATCAATCAATTAATTTTATTAAAAAAATATATAAAATAATTAAAAATTAAATTTAAATTTAAAGTAAAATTGCATTATTCATAGTATTATTATTCTATTATTAAAATTTTATTTTCTGAATTTTTAAATGATTTTGAATTTTGAAGGGAAAGTGGGAGTCGACCCCAATATAAATTTATATAATGAAGATACAAAAAGAAGATATACCAAATGAGAAATACATTGTCATTTATTAAAACTACTAAACAGTGCTATAAATGCTTAAGATCATACGGCTAACCAGTGTAAAGGAAAAAGTAGATGTAGCAAATGTGGATCAAATGAACATACGCTAAATTTATGATATTATGAAATATAAAATGTGTAAATTGTGATGAGGAACACGCTGCGACTAATAAAAATTGTAAAGAAAGTAAAAGACAACAAGAAATAAATTTTTTAATGGGAAACAGAAATCTTAGTTACCAAGAAGTCGCTATTGATATTCTTCAAATTTGGAAAAATAAAAATTCGTAAGTTGTTACTACAAAAAACAGATTTGATATATTATCTAATTATGATAAGGACTTTCCCCAAAATTTAACAAGTTCTAAATATTGCATACCTACTTATAAGCCGGCACCCATTAGGAAAGAACATATTTAGATAGGAACTGTGAAATGAGAAATATTAGAAAACAAAATAATATAAATGATTATAAAATAGAAACTAAACAGAATGAGAAGGAATAAAGTTTCATTAATTATATAACAAATGCTGTACCCAAAATTTGTACAACAAGAAATAATTAAAGAAAAAAATTGTTCTAAATTTATTCAAAATTAATTAGTGAATTATTTAAATATTTAGAAAATTGTAAAATAGAATTATAAATTTTATGTTAATATATGTGAAAAGTGTTTGATGGTGGCTATAACAAATTGTTTTGGCCTGCTGTTCTCATCGACGGAGTCCCAATTTTCATCTCCAGTGATAATTCATTGAAAAATCTTTTATATTTATGACTTGTTGTATTGTCCATACAAACAGTTTAAAAAAACTATAATGTTTTTAATTAAAAATGTTTTTAATTTCGAATTCTGTTAAATTGAAGAATTTCTCATCATTCTTTTAATTATACAATATTCTATATTATTGAATGAAAGAGAGATTTCAGTTACTTTAAAACTAATTCACAAAATTCTGTTTTTGTTACAGTCTACCTCGGGGACTATCGATTCTCCTTCTTCTTTAATTGCAGCAAAACCTGTTTCTGCAGACCAACTTATCTACTACCTAAACCATTACCTATACCAATTTTTTGATGTGCCACATTCCACTAAAATATCAGTTTAATTTTTATAAATATCGAATTTAATAAATTATTTACTGCTGAAACAAATATTTAAGAAGGCTTTTTTAATTGCGTTTGTACTTATTCCTACCATCTCCCTATTATAATGTTCGTAGTTGTCAAAATGTTCCACCATTTATATGACAAACTCATAAGAATATATATTGTTACTATTTTACTCGTGCGTGTGTGCGTAATAGCTATCCTTCTGTGCATGTGCCGTAGTACGCCTGCGACTTTGGGTTCGTATAATTACCGAGTGGTGTAATGGTTTTCACTATTTAGTCGCGTTGTAACTTATAAAATAATGAATTAAAAATAAACACAATTAAAAATAAAAAGAACAGAATTTATTTATTAACACAAAAACAATTACAACTATTTTATAACTATTTGAAATTACTGTTTATTATTTCACTTTTCAATTGTTAACTGTTTATTGTGGAGTGAAGTATTCTTGTGGACTGACTGTTGTTACTGACTTATTTACTATTGCTGACTGACTGATTATCACACTCTGGACTGCGACTTCTTTTATACCCTGGCGTGGCGTAGTAGCATACCCCTTCTCTTGACATCTTTGACTTTCCAGAACTTCGTATTCGTAGTTATTCTAATACGATGTTGACATTCTGCATATTTCTATGACGTTCTATTTGTTTTGCCATATAATTAAGAAGGATCGCGCGAATACGTAAATACAGATATCCGCGGTATACTATTGTTTACGCATTGTTTATTGTGTTATATTCAAGAACTGTGCGTAACAAGTTATGACGCATCACGTATACAGCTTTTGTTTATTTCATGTCGCCGAGATATTTATGCAAATTCGTAACAATATAAAGTTACAATTTAGTGGTATGTGGGCGTACCAATTATCCTCTTCATCATCTAACACCAAAGGATACAAACTTGTAAGGGCGTGAAAAGGGATGAAGCAGGAATAAGGGAATTCTCGAACCTTCTCTATATGTGCCGTATCACGCCTGCGACTTGTGTTCTTTTAATTACCGTGTGGAGTAATGTTTTCACTATTTAGTCCCGTTGTAACTTAATACATAAAGAATAGCCACAATTAAAATCAGAAGAAGGATTACAGACTATTTACAGACTTTACTTATTCACACAAAACAATTACCACTATGTACAACTATTTACAATTATTGCTTATTATTTCATTTCACTTGTTGATTTTGATATTGCTAACTACTTGTAACTAACTGACTGTCGCGGACTGACTGTCTGTCGAGGGCTGGACTATGACGCAGTGCCCTGGTTCCTTTAACACCATCCGCTGACGTAGCAAAATACCCCTTCTCTCGAAATCCATGACTTTCTAGAATAAATGTAAGACATGGCCTTTAGAAGTTCGCAGTATAAATTTTCCACGCGTGAATAACGCATATGCGCAATATGCATTTGTTTACGAATTGTTTATATTTTTATATTCAAGGACTACGCGTTATAAAACTATGACGCCTCAAGTAAACTACTTTGTTTATCACATCGCCGAGGTATTTGTACAGGTATTTTACAACTCAATTTTTGTATGCTCAGACGCCCACAAATTCGTAACTATATGTTAGATATTTATCGGGTGTCAAAATCCTATATTTTATCTTGAAAACGTCGCTTACAAAGTTTTTTAAATTTTTATATTTCAGTAGTGGACAAATTTTTAAAACTTTCTGCGTTCCTTTCCCTGAAAAAAGTTTTCACTCTAAAAAACTGGAAAATTCAAAAAAATACTTTTGCAAATATCTCATGAACTAGAAAAGATAAAAATCTGAAAATAGAGGTCTATGTTGAGATCATAATTGTACACATTTTCCAATAAAAATAAAATAAAAAATATGTAATAAGAAAATAGTTCTATATTTTTAAGATATCAAATTACATCCAGTATAAAATTGAATTGTTAGCGAGTGCGTTTGGAGGCAGAGCACTACGGATCCGGATGACGAGGGATGGGGGAAGGGGTGGTTAATAACCCCAAATATCGAATAAAATAAAATAAAAACTACGTATTGAGACATTAATTGTGCATTTTTTCTATTAATGAGAAAACAATAATTTTAATTCAGTAGTAATGCAAACTCGGAAAAGATGGGCAGGGGAGGAGGGCCTGTGTGATGCTTTGCAAAAGAACTACATTTTTTAAATTCAGTATGTGGGTATGTAAATGGTAATTTAAAAAAGGTAGAGTAAATATTGGGTACAATCAAAATAAATTGCTTTGATTAAAATTTGACAATTTTACGTCAGTGACACAGGTAAATAAGAAGACTAATATTATATTGTAGATATAAACATGAAATTTAGTATGTAAGTTTACAGAACAATATTATATACTTTAATATTTATTTATTTTTATTTTGTAATAATATACTACGTTATAATCTGTTACAATAAGTATTAACAATGCTATGCTAAAACTGAAAATCAACCTAGATAAGAAATAGTCGTCCAGTGATGGCTATAGGATTCTTGGTTTCAGTATCGTTTTACAAATCATTAGTTTGCTGCTACTGGATAAATGCGATTTGCGTCCAATAAGCCAGTGTAACTTTCTGCACTAAAGATGTAGCTGCCTACATTTTTTCGTGATGTGCTTTTTCCAGGTTAGACGCCGATCTAAATGCATGCTTAGATACGTAGCCTCTTCACATTGTGGTATAATTTGTTCATTTAAACGTACATAAAGAAATGTGTTTCTACACAAGGTAAATGTAACATGAATAGATTTCCGTTTGCTTTAATTCACCACTTTATTAGCCAGTCTTGAATCTCGTCTAGGAGAGCTTGTTCTTGCTGTGATGCAACATCTGGGGTTTCAGGCACAGCCAAAATTGTTGTGTCATCTGCAAAAGTTGCTGTTGTTGTCTGGCTATTAGTGGGTAGGTCTGCAGTATACAATGTTGAGCCAAGAACACTGCTTTGTGGAACTCCAGCCATTATTGGATAATGATGACTAGCTTTGTCTTGAAACTGAACCCTGAAGCATCTTGGAGGTAAGAATAAAGTATCCTGTATAGTGAAGGGGAGCTATGTCTCCTTCATTTTATTAAGCAGTCCGGCGTGCCATACTTTGTCAAACGCTTGACTAATATCTAAAAAGACTGCTTAACAGTATTACTTTTTGTCAAGTGCCTCATTTATTACATTTACTTCTCTATGAACTTGTTAAATTGTAGCGTGCTGTTCTCGAAAACCAAACTGGTGGTTTGGTATCTCGTCGGCCATAAAATATTTTATTCTTTTTAGTAACAGCCTTTTGAATAACTTGGAATTGATGGGTAGAACGCTAATAGGTCTGTATGATAGAACTTCATTAGGAGGTTTATATCTGGTTTCTAAATTAAAATAATATCAGCTATTTTCCATTGTCCCCAAAAGTGTCCAACTCTCAGTATTGCATTAAATATGATATTTATCAGTATTATTGCTCTTAGGTGAAGTTCTTTAAGAATGAGACTTGTAACCAATTCACAACTGGGGGCTTTTTTGTATGCAGTTCATATTTAAGAGCTTTTTGAATTTCTACTAATGAAAAGGTCTTTACCGTAACCGATGTTTGTAGAGGAGTAACCAGGTAGCTCATGATTTCGTTTTCTTTATGTGATTCATTCATTGTATGCGGTTGAAAAACTTGTTGCAGGTGAACTTTGGCACTAGCACAGCTGTTATCTTCTTTGCGAATTGGTGGCACTGATTGCTTTGGATGTTTCAGCCGTTTTATATCCTTCCACAATCAATAGTCGGCACATTCAGATGGCGTAAGTCCTTCAAGATACTGTGGGAGAGCTTTATCCTTGTGTGCTTGAATAAGAATAACTATTTTTATCCGCTGGGTTATGCGTCATTTGCCATGTTCTCCTCAACCTTCGTCTTTCTTTTACCATTTATCTAATGTGTAGCGGGTACAGGTTGAGACTTGGAGGTTTGTACTTAGTTTGAGGAGTAGATTTTCATGCTGCCATTTGAATTATTTTGACGAGTTCTTCCAGAGTTTCTTGTAAGTCTTCAGATGTCTTGCGTCGCATATTAAGGCAAATATTCAAATATAAGCTGGCGAATATAGTCGAAGTCAGTATGTTTGCTAAAAAGTAGTATAGGGCGATGCATGAAAACTCTTTTTGTACAAATTGTTACAATTATCGGGGAATGATCGGATGACAAGTCAGACACCTGGAATCAACGTGTAAATAGTTTTCAGAAACACCTTTCATTATAAATAAATCTAACAAGTCTGTTATTTTTTTCGAATCTGTTGACCAATACGTAGGTTCTTCAGTTGAGAGACTTACCAGGTTTATTATTTACATGTACATTCTTTTGCCTTAAACCATTAAATTACATATCATTGTGCTTAATTACATTTGTGATCCTTATTATATCTAAATATTTTCACTCCTTCCAAAAGAAAAAAGAAAAATAAAGTCCTACTGCTTCACTCTTCCTGCTACTCAACCTGCTGCTTCTACTCTGCTACTGTTTATTGCTGACTGACTGTTGTGGACTGACTTATCCCTGCGGACTGACTTGCGACGTAGTGCTCTGGTTCCTTTTATTCCAACGGGTTACGTTGCAGAATACCTCTTCTCTCGACATCTTTGAGTTTCCAGAATTACGTATTCGTAGTTATGCTAATACGATGTTGACCTTTTGAATATTTCTATGACGTGACCTTTAAATATTCGCAGTATAATTAAATCTAGAAAGATCGCGCGTAAACAAATAACAGATATGCGCGATATACATTTGTTTACGTTTATATCCAAGAACTATGCTTAATAAATTATGAAGCGTCAAATAAAAAACTTTTCTTTATCTCATGTCGAGGCATTTGTACAGGGGTCTACAACCTTTTCTGCTAATTCCGAATAATATTTCACAACTGTAATTTTTGTATGCATAGACGCGCGCGAATTCGTAACAGTTCCTTCTTCACCACAATGACATCTATCTTCGGACTTATTATTAATTTTGTATAGGTGAGCTGGAGTTTTACAATGAATACTTTTGATTCGATGTTGATATGATTTTGCTGGACTCATTTCTAAATTATCTTTTCTTACTTAAATTTGGATGTAACATAATAATCTCTTCTTTTTAACTGACTTTATAGATATAGATTAATATATTAATAATGAAAATAAATATAAAACTACATTTTCTTTACATAGAGCTTTTATTTACTTATGGCAGGGGGAGTTGAATTGAATATAAGAACAATATACAGATACATCGACTATATTTTGAATGTAGAATATTAAAAAGAAGCAAAATATTTCTCTGTTTCTAATCATATGCGAATTTTAATAAATATGAAAATAATAATGGTTTAAACTAGGTATTATTTTCCTTTGTACATTCCTTTCTCTTTAGTTTGTGATATCCAGATTTAATCCGTAGTTCCTACTACTATAACCTATTATAGCTTTTGTTATTTAGTTATTTTTCACTTATGCATTAATTGTTTTATGCAATTTTAATAAATGAAAACTTATATTATAAAAAAACGTATTTTATTACCTTTTATTTTTAAGTTCATTTTCTTGAGAACACTTTTACAGTGGTTAATTTCTTAATTCTCAAAAGTTAAAAATACTAAATAAAATTCTTCTTTGAGTAGTAATTAGTAGCACATTAGTATCTAAACTGTATATTATGCAAATGTTTGGTGAAATTGCATTAGAATCAGCAAAAAATAAACACTCCCAGATAACGTCTGAAAATAAAAATATGTATTAGGGATAATATTACGAAAATCGTTTTTCTTGTACACTTACTTTTTGGATCTGTAGTAATTGCATTTTTGTGTTAACTTTATTTTATTTATAACAAGGTACAGAAACTTTCACAAAATACACTTTAACTTGTGAATAAAATGTTATTTATTATATTAAACTGATTATTAACAATATATGTACACAAACTGCTAATATAAAGAATGTAATCTAAAGTTATTGTTTCTCCACATGGCAAACTGAACTATATGATTATGAATTGAACTTATATGTGGGTACGCTTGGGGTTGTAATAATGGCCGAATGGCGTCTCTAGTGTCCTCGTCCTCTGTGATCAAGACGACCAAACAGAATCAGTGATATCAGGTCATGTTGTTTTGTCTTACCGCCTCTGATTGGTTAAGGATGATCAATCAGAACGTCATATCAGATCATGTGATCCACCACATGTACTCCCCTTCTAGTGAAAGTGTCCAGGAATCTCTGTGGAAAACAGGCCGAACGACCTGAGGTGGTTTTTCTATTTTTTCTTTCAGGTTTCTGGTGTTGCGTTTCTCTTGATGTTGACGGTCGCTCCGGTCCCTCAATGGTTGTGCAGGCGATGAGTCCTAATTTATCACTGGAGGTTGAAGTATGCAGGCTGGTTTTAGGCCGCAAGGCACGAACAGTTTGTATCGTATAATACTTAGCAGTTCTGATGATTACTTTAAATGGACCATCATAAGTAGATTGTAAGGTTCCACGCATTGCATCATGTGTAATGAAAACGTAAGTGATTGTGTGCAAGTATATATAGTATGGATGAATATTTTTGGGTTTGCATGATGTTTTGCGATCATGGGTCTAATCAATCTCATTGCTTCACATAGTGTAAACAGAAAAGTAGGTAATTCTGTTGTATCAATGTTTTTCTGCTTATTAATAAAATCACCTTGTAAACGAATGTGTGTTCCATGCATGCTTCAGCTGGACTTGTGTCAAATTCTAGAACTACAGTGGAACGAAGTCCGATGAGTACCAGTGGTAGTTGAGGTATCCAATTGTTGGTTAGCTGTGTTTTTAGTCCACACTTTAGGTCACGGTGCCATCTCTCAATTTTTACTTTTCCTGCGAGATGATAAGCCGTAGTTTTAATGTGATGAATACCGAGTAAGTAAGTAAGCTGCCGAAAAAATGAGGATTCGAACTGGGAACCTCTACCCGTGGTAATACAAGGTGGAATGCCAAAGCGACTTACCCATGTTGACATAATGACTCTTGCAATTGTTTCTGCAGTAGTGTCATTGATTGGAATTGCTTCAGGCCATATGGAAAATCGATCTATCATATTGACCAGGCAGGTATATCCATCAGATTTGTGGTAGAGGGCCAACAATGTCCAGATTAATATGCTGGAAGAGATGCCGTACCTCTAAGATTGGTGCTAGTGGGCTGCTGGTGTGCTGATACAAGCTGGAGTTCATCATTCTTCTCAGCATAACACATTAGTTTCATGACTAGCGTAAAGCAAATGAAACTAAATCTGCACAAGTGACGTTTACCACCAAACGAGAAACATACCCACAGTCAATCTAAATAGCGTACAAATACCTCAAGCAAATGAAGCAAATTATTTGTGAATATACTTGGTTAGATGACTCACATGGTGAAAACAGATTTACAAAACTTAAGGCTTAAAACTATAGTGGCTAATGAACAAGAGTTTACCTTATTGATAACTGAACGTTATGGATAACTAACTAACTGCAACATTGAGATCTTACAAAGATTCCAATCTTAGACATTACATATGATTGTAGAAGCACTATGGTATATTACAACCGAAAGACTGCACCACGATACCTGAGTTAACTTTGAATATGCATTTATATTATTACAATATGAAATACAATACTATGAATAAATAAATAATAAGCAAATACTACAACTACTATTTGCAAGCTCTTTCATTACATTATAAGATTAAAGCTTGACCATTACATGCATAACCATATAAGAAATGCCAGCTTTGCATAAAGATAAGGCATACAGTATAAGTACTGCGTGAAACTATCAAACGAGGATGAGTCTCTAACAGAGCTCTGACCACCTTACTTGCGACTCTGTTATTCCAAACAATTATATATCATAATAATCAATAAAATTAACAGTATTTAAAAAAAATAAATAATGTTGTGTTAAATACGTTCCGCAAATTTAATTGCCGTGAGACAAGAAATTAAAACTCGGATGGTGAAATACAAAAACCGAGTTGTGAACCATCCAAATACATTACTGATGAACCTAAGGACTATTTTCAGCAGACTGAAGAGGAGAGCCGTTCAGAACTTAATTAAATGAAATAAAAAATAGATACAGATGTGTCACTGGGCACATACGTAGTATACGTATATTGGGTAACGGCTATGTGACAGATCGAAATATAAATATATTTAATAAATAAAAATTATATCTCAAGAATATTTAGTTAAAGCTTTAGGCCGAAATATAAAACATATTTGTTTCATATTCTTGGATTCGATTTATTTATTATGATTTATACACTAATTTATTTTTGCTAATCAATAATAAAATAATAGCTATCTCATTGAAAACTTTTGGTAAAATAATTAAGTACCGCTGGATTGTGAAAATAGCACACCATACGACAGTGAAAGTTGTCAGAAATAAAAAAGTATAACATTCTTTTCTAAAAAAAAGAAACATAGAAAAGTACCATAGTGAAAATGTAGCTGCACTAATTGTTCATTTTCCAATTTGATGGTGATTTTAATATATTAGGTACCAAACATTTATCAATGAGTAAATGAGGAGTACTTATTTATGTGTAGTATGATAAAGACAGATATATATTTTTAATTTTTTTAAGTTTTTGAATGATAATTTTTAAATTTTCTGAGAGATCTTCAGAGACTTGTAAAGATTTAATTTTAATATTTTAAATTAACAACATTTTAAAAAATCATCGAAATTGAGGAGAAGGATTTGATTCCCAAAAAAAACTTACGTTTGGCTCCTTATTATTTTTTTTAACTTAATTTATTTATCGTCGGTATAATTTTAATACTGAGTTATTTAAGTACTCGTAGTTTCAAATAATCGTATGTGATTTGTGTTTGATCTATACCTTGAGATGCCAGATTTCAAACCAGCTCAAGCCAAAATGAAAAATTGTTTGCTAATCATTTTGCTAATTCCTATGTTATGCATCTTTTTACTAAGCGTAGAAAATGTTTAGACATAAAAAAAGAAGTAAATATTTAACCTTATACGACTATACGAATAAAACGGAAATAGACACAGCGGGACATTGAAAATACCTAAAAATTCGAAAATTTTAAAACATTTTAAAACAAAATTTTAGAACAGGGTCTAAAGCATATTTGTACGTGTATTAATTTTCATAACATATACAGTGCAATTTCAAAGAATACTTTAACAAAATCAGACCAAAATATATCTTAAAATAAATTAATTTCTGCTTCTTAATTTAAGATGCATTTGTCTATTAAAAGTATAACAGTGTAAGTTATATTATTTTAATTCTTTAATTTCTTACTTGTAGGATAACCCCGCTCATTCTGGACCGCTTGGTATCTCTGACAACACATCATAATGTATGATTATGAGAGCACACAATCAAATAAATTTGGAATACAAAACCCATAAAATATAGCTCTGGTTCAGTGATCGAGCCTGAATACATAGTAGTCTAACATCAAACATAAATGCTTTCATAAAATAATTTCATGCGCAAAATACAGTTTACAATAACCTACAGTGAATATCAGTGAATTGTCGATTGGACACATTCCACACAAGACGATTTGCAGTTCTCGGTGTAGAACTTCCATGGTGAATGATTCCAGCCTTGCAGAAGTTGAAGATCGTCCATTGTCGTATAGAAGAATTCTGTTGGAAATACAGGCTGAACGTTTAGCCTAAAAATTGAATAATTATTGTTTAATATAAATAATTATCGTTAAATGTAAAAATTACTGTAAAGCTCATAGGACATAGTCTTCACTGAAACCTTACTATATTGACCTTAACACCTTTTGTAGAAGAGATCGGGAGAATCACGCCACCTTAATAAAAAATTATATGTTATGATATTTTAAAATAAAAACGCTTTATATAAGAAGACATTTTTGTAACTTTGTTAGGCATTCTATAATTACGTTAACAAAATTGGGAGTTTTAACGTTATTTAAATAAGAATTATTAGAAGTTTACGAAGTGGCGTGATTACACTATAGTCTCAATGTTATGACGCCAATCTATAAAAAAATATAAAAATGAACTTGAGATAATCTTGGAGGTCATGAACAGTAGTCGCATTTATACAAATTTATTAATTGTTTGTTAAATATATTAACTAGAAACTAAGTATTGTACAGATTTTGAGGGTTATTGAAATATTTCAGACTCCAGCGACAGATATTAGAAGGAAACAGTAAACAACAATAACAAATGCACGACTTTTGTCAGAAACAGACGCAGCCAAGACATTTAAGATGGTAGAAGTGGTAAATCACGGAACGAAACGTAATAAGCTAAAAACTGGAATGAATCTTTGTTTCGATATTTGACAAGTGTTTAAATATCTCATAGTGTGTCATGTACGAAAGTTGTATTTTTCAAAGGTCAAAGCTCACAGTAATATCGGTTTTTTGTCGATAACTTTTTTTTTGTTTGAAATTACATTTAGAAATGTTAGTAAAGTTGTAGAACATAAAGTTCTTTACAAATTTGAATTCACGCATTTTTTCGTCTGATGAACTCTTCCCGAGATATAATACGGAGAGTGGGAGGCATGATCCGTATATAGAATAATGTTAACTCTGGATTTATTAGTAGAGAGAGAATGCACTGAGGAACAGTGCACTTTCTTATAGAAATGTGAAATTTGGTACATTGAAAATGTTTAATCAGTAGATCATTTTTAGATATTAAGCTAATAATGCTTTTCCTCCTTTATTGATGATTTAAAATAACGGCGCCCTGATCTTATTGCATGTTAAATGCGATATCTAAGGAACCCATTAACATATTTCAATTATTTTTACGATAAATAAAAATTAAATTAGGTAAAAAACTTTTTCTGTATAAGTTAAAATCGGTTTTATAAAACAAACAAAAATTGAACAAATTTAGACCATATGCTTTATAAAATGGAGCATGCGTAGTTTGACTGTAACGGTTTACAAGTATGGCGGTATAACTCCAAAAATGATATTCTCCAAGTCGAGCATGGAGTCACAAAACCAGTACATATATTGATTTATTATAATATGTTTATGAATAACTACTCAGGTAATTTTGGTGTGCTTTTAGTAAAAATTGAACATTTTACAGAACATGCGCCACACAATGTGCGGGAGCATTGATAATTTAGGCTAATTGCTATAACATACCTTCGGCTTCTATCACAGCTGAGATTTATATTTTCTAGGTTTGGTTGTTATTAAGTTAAATTGATTATGTGCACATATAATCACTTATTAAGTAGCGGAGTAGTTTACATATAGAACTCAGCATCGGAAATAGCCCGACTTTAAAAAAATTATATAAAATATAAAAAAATACGAAAGTTTATATTACATAAATTACATGTATAACAGAAAGTTTTTTATAAACAAAGTACAGTACCATTTATTATTACCTCTTTAGTGATGTTGTGACAACTAAATACAATGAAATAATACAGAGCAGCAAAGAAGATATCCAAAACTATATTGGTAATGACCCCTTTAAATATCGGACTGCCATAGAAACTGGGAATTGAAAATACCAACAGAGATAAAAATGTTTTGAATATAGTCTTCACAAAGATTAGTACATCCACTGCAACCAAACTGTAACAGTATAGATCCGTGACTTTATTGGATAATTCACACAGCTCTCCATGAGTGGACAGCAGAATTTTTATCTTCATCTTCTCATAACTGTTGGTAGTTTCATTTTCATTCACATACATATTCGTTGCTTTATTAGTATTGGTGTTATAGTTATTTTCACTGTTGCGTTTATCTCTTAATGTTTCACTTAAATATTTGTTGATCAAATAAAGTCTTTGATAAATTAGAAACATGACTGCACCGAATTGCATATAGGTAACTGTAACGACCAAGTACGGCACAAAGTAGCAAACACATAACATTATTCCGAATTCAATGTTTTCATATAAAGGCGTGAACGCGTAATAAGAATACGCTACGGATAGAACTATTACACTGACACAAGTAAAAGCAATTGCCACAAAAACATAAGTTACTCTAAAATAAGAAACATTAACTCCAACTGATTTAAAACAGGTATCAATGTATACTAAGTCTTTAAGCACTGAATTATATTTAAACCTTATTATAAAATAGTTTAAGGTAAAAATGATTACAGCCGAAATTCCTAAAATAATCTGGGCTAAGTGGCCGACGTATATCAGAACAGGAGCTCTAAAATATTGAAATTCTTTCAATGCTGTATAACTCGTATGCCATATTGCTATCTTAAAAAGCTAGAAGGCTTAAACTGATTGCTAAGTCAAATTTCGATACCGTTAATGTTCGTTTTCCATTTCTTTGCGTAATATTCACTGGACATAATCCAAACAATTTTGAAGCTATTATAATCGGTTTCATAGTGTCATATATATCAACTAGTTTTTGTAATTTGAGTGGATATTCTCTTGTGAACGACATGGTAAGAATTCTTAAGGTGTGTTCTTGATGTATGTATTTTGGTATTTATATTGTGTAAAACAATTGAAATAATTTAAATGAAATTAAATTAATGGGTTCCTAATTCGATTATAATTAGGGTATAGTGATTAGGAGGGACTGATCGTAAATTAGCTATATTTTATACATTATTTGTGCTATTGATAGCATATATTTAATACTGATTAATATATAAAATACAGGGTGGCCTAGAAGTCAACGTCAAGCCGGAATTGGGTCATTGGTTAAGTCGTAATAGTTATCACAAAAATAATTTAAAATTGCGTCAAGTTTCTGACAAGAGTCGTGTATTTGTTATTGATGTTTACTGTTTCCTTCTAACATCTGTCACTGGAGTCTGAAATATTTCAATAACCACCACACCACACAAAACATTCACCACTTGTCTGCTATGTTAGGTACAGTCTGATGTATAAACGTATATCTGTGTTACTTATGTGAACAAATTCAAATTTGTCAAATATATTTATTGTAATAGAATGAACTGTCAAATATATGGCCCAACATCGCTGTTACCATTTATAATTCTGGGAAAGTTTAAATAAATATTTAATTATTATTTAACTATTAAATAAAGCCTCAATAGAACTACAATTCCGCATAGACTTGAACCCCATTTAGTCTCGATAATTAAAGTTCTACAGCACAAACATTTTGTATCCGCATAGAGGACAGCAGAAGCATGTAGTATAATCACTGTCAGTGTCAAAGAGAGTGTAGTTGATGCTGGTTTGGGAATTGGCAAGTTATCTACAGAAAATACCTATTTGTGTCATAGCTTAGTCAGAGAATGTAGATGTTGTTTTCTTAAAGATGCCGTAATTATTCCCTAATAAGCGATTAATTTAAGAGAAGCATTTTTAATATAAGAATATATTTAGATGTATGCACCTAAAAAGTATTTTGAAATGTTAATTATTTGCAACCTAATTGCTTTGGAAAATGCGTTTTTTATCTGTTCATACATACATTTATTTTCCTACATTCTTCTTTGGTATACGTACAAATATAAAAATGAGAGACCACTTAGTTATGGCAAGAGGACTACATAAAACATGAGCAAAAGAAGACATTCTGGAAGACCAAGACAGAAGAGGATTCAGAATACTCGATGCTGTCATAATTCTATGGAAAGAGAAGCACATAAATGAACAAGTACTATCTTAGTGAAAAAAGTACTATCAGGCGTGACTACCTCTATTCATGCTCACATTTGATAATAAAGAAAATGTGTAAAAAATATTTCTAATCAAGACAATTCTCAAAATAGTTGTTAAAATTGAACCAATGAGAATTAGTTCAAGCGTGATGGCTAAAATCGCACACAAGGCTACTGTAAATAAGAGCCAATTTGTGTGAAATGTGCGGAAAAACTTCTAACCAAAGATTGCAAATTAAGCAGACAAAGTACCCCAAAATTTAAATCAAAGGACAATATCCTGCAAGTTATACAGGCTGTGAAGCAGCCAGAGAGCTACAGAAAAGACGTATCAGAACGTAATAAAATAACTGAACAAGTTACAAGTGTCGTAACAGGCAGAGAAAAAACACAAACAATGTCAGGTACGACAAGTTACATATGCGCAAGCAACTAAGATCGTAAGAGCAGTGAAGCTCTTTCAACGGCAGAAATACTGGTACTCATTTTTAGCAAGACGGACTAGCAAAATGCAGCGAATAAATTGTTGTCCGATGGACAAAGAAAACTAGAGGATAACATAAAAATCTTATACGTGTACGACGCAAGATATAATGAAATGAATGAATGTCTTAGAATTGCAGCATGGAATGTAAACGGACTCCAACAAAAGATTTAAGTACTAGAACTAATCCTGAAACAACCTTTGTCATTGGTGAAGATTACAACGCGAAACATAACCATTGAGGGTAGATTACGGATTCAGGAAGTCTCTTGAAAATCTTATAGAACAAAAAGTGCTCCTGAAATTTACCAAACAACTGGAAAAAGAAGTAGAGCTCTTTACTACTAATATACAGCAACAAAGTTTGGGAAAATAAACCGGCAAAAATGGGACTAAATAACAAAAACAACATCAGCTATCACTCAGAGATATGAGAACTAGTAATTGTAAAACGGAGAGCATGGCAAGAATGCTAAAATAGCCGCTCCAAGACAAGTCGATTCTCAACCGATTGAGTAATAAGCTAAAAGAATATATCCGAGTAGTAAAAAATCTAGCTATTAGTGTGCATCTACAGAAATTCTCAGCAGGCAAAGATATTAATTATTCTCTGTGGAAAGCAACGAAAGGTATCTACTCATTACACTAACCATAGCCTGATTGAGCCGGGCCAAAAGTTCTCTTAGGTTAAATGTAAAAAGAGTATTCTCTGTATTTAAATTCGGCATAAGCCACTCCCATTCGACCGTCGTTTTTTAAATAAAGGTGTAAATATTTTTGTTTGTTTAAATTGAAAACTATAAGTACTACAACAATTTTATAAAGAATTTTTTGTATGATAATAATATTAACTATTACTTCTAATAAAAACCTTTTGTAGTAAGTTATTTTGTAATAAAAATGTTAAAATCAAAATAAAATCTTAAATTAAATGTTGTAATGAACAGACTAGACTAAATACAGATAGTAGTACAACAGTACAATTTGTTATTTTATGCTACATGGTTCTTAACGATTTGTGGTTCATCAAGAAAGGGTTACGTGTCATACGGCATCAGGTACAATTAATATATTGAGACCAAAGTTCGGTAATGGATTTTAATTTTAGTCTAATAAAGATGCTAGAGATAGTATTGGAAGAGTATGAACTATTCTATATAGTCTATTGAATATCTTGAGTCTATTAATTTTAAAATATCTGGGTTGCTGCACCACTAATATTAATACTAATACCAATACTGTATTTGCTACTACCACAAAGGTCTGAACCGACAGCTTCAAGGAGTCTCACAACCTTTCTGAAAAATTTCATATTTCATTTTATAAAAAAAAAAATATGTGACACATTTGTATTCTATCTAGAGTCAATTTGTAGCAGAGTCTATTTCATTAGTTAGTGATTCTATATTAGTCTGAGCATTTTTTTATTATTAATTTTTTCGCTCTTGTTAATACATTTCATTTACATTTTACACATCTACATTTTATTTATCATGAAACCTATACTTTCAAACCCGCTATATTCCATATCCTGTCTAAGCACACTGGCCACCTCGGATATCTCAGTAGTTCCTGCATATTCGTTGACAGCACAATTCCATTTTCTGCCATAAATCTATATAAATTATTTTTGCAGGCCTCTCTTTCTGTTCATTGGAAGATCTTCTCCACAATTACATGTATCTTCTTGCACCAAGTGATTTCTTTTAAGATGAGCCAATGCCCATGTGAGGTCTACCCTCAGTCTCGTTCTTGGGCTTTCCACCAGCAAAGACGTCCGCATACCGAAGACTGTATATTGAAAATTTTTCTTACTTTGTATGAATTATCCCACATACCCTGCCACTTCTCTTTCACTTTATTTTTTATTTTTGCCAATAAGAATTTCTCTACTCACAACTGTTCTAGCTGCTTGTTGTGCGGCGTCGGTTGCTTTTTCGTTTCGTTTGTGAGCAGGAATCCACAAGAATGGTACATCGAATCCTTTCATTTTTATTCTATTTAGATTTCTTCTTACTGTATATAAAAACAGCAGATATATATTTCCCGCTTTTTTAATAATCCCATTCTACCCCGGTGCTTCCACCACTGGTTTTGACTGTTCTCAATTGTTGAAATAGCTTTTTTGGCAGCTACCAGCTCTGCATCAAAAATTGATATATCTCGGTAAAATTATTATCTATTTAGTAGACTCCGTCACTACTCTCTCCCCGGACCCCGTTGCCATCTTTGACCCATCTGAGAATACTCTAATGTGCTTCGGCCAAATGTCATCCAACTTACTTTTAAATATTCCATTTAATATTTCTGCACCTTGTTTGCAACAGACCACCTATTTCCCAATCTCAAAATTTCACTCTGCATTTCGCCCTAATTCGCAATATTCAAAACTACTAACTTCTCGTGCTTTAACTCTTCCTCCCATTTCCCACATCTTAACACATTTTTGCCGTATTTTCGTCATTTTTCTGCATTTCTTTCGAATTCCTCTGAAAGCACACGCATAAATTCCAAGTATATCACTGACTTACTGTACGGTGAATTTGTATTTAAAAAGAAGATATTACTTAGCTCTTCTTCTTCTACCTCACCGATTCCTAATAAGTCTTATTGGGATTAGCCTCTAGCTTTACCAAACGCAATCCATTCTTCTGTTTTGACCGCCGCCTCTTGCATACATACTTTAACTTGCTTCTCATTATTTCGCCGCACTACTATGACAACATCATCTGCGTATATTCTATAAAAATTAACTGGATCAATAAAGTTGTCTATTTTTCTTGTCCTCAAATTAAATAGCCAAGGACTCAGAGTGGCTCCTTGTGGTAAACCTTTTTCTCTTATAAAGTTCTCTCCTTTCTTTTCACCGTACCAAAAATGTATCACAAATCTATTAAAAAATTTAATTATATCATTTCAAAAATCAGATTTAATTGTGTATATTAAATTGTTTCCAGTAGAAATGTGTTAGAAATTCCATTTTACTTAGTATATATTTGTAAAATATACAGACGTTGACCTTTTTACAAATTCTCAGACTCCAATTTAAAATAGTAAAGAAGTGATTGACAAAATCTAGGGTCAAAATATAGAAAATGTAATTTACTGAAGAATACAACATGCATAATGGGAGATAAAGCCATTCACAAATGATTGCACTTATACTACTGAATAACATTTGATTTAAAACCTATCATGTATATTGTTTATGCAACAGTAAATTGCATTTAAAGAAATGGATTTGGATCAGTAGTTTAAATGTTTTGAAAAAAATAATGAGGATATGAGGATTGATGAGTCGATGATTTAAAAAACATTTTTTTTAAATTTATTTTTCATCATGCTGTTTTTGAAGCTCCGTTCATTTATTCCGTTGATATCTTTTATTTGTCTTCATAAAAGTATGATTTTATTGTTTCATGACATTTACCGCTTCATGTTTGAAAGCAAAGAAAGGTCACGAGGGGCTAAAGGTAGAGAATAGAGTAAATCTAGAAGTAGTTCATAGAGTAATTTAACTAATTTTGCTTCTTTGTAGCCTCTCTACATGTGACATGAAACTACGAAACAGACACATGGAAGAACGTTTTGTTTCTGATTCAATAAGAACTTAATCCTGTTCTTTGATCCAGTCCGTTATATTGTAATTTTGTTTAGGTGGCTGCATGTTCTATCCATGTACCTCATTTACTATCACTCATTGTACATACGTTCTGTTTTATTTGTTCTACTATTTCGCTATATATAATTAATGTACGGAAGAGGTAGTACAGAATATTTTTGAACATTGTTTTTGGAAACCGGAAGAGATGGAAAAAGTGAATTTGTTTTAAGATTTGGGAGAGATGCTTAAGAAGAATAAAGAGAGATGGAACAGACAAAGGACGTAATAGACAATTGATGCTATAAGAAAAGGATGTAGATTAATATGAAGAATAGGAATAGAAAAAGAGAGACACATAAAAGAGAATTATTAGATATTGGTTGAGTTTGGACCTATGGATCTATATAAGCTTGAGATTGGCTTATCTGCGATGTTGACGGTTTCCAATTTCTCAGATTGCTCGATTGCTTCTAACTCCTTTGCTAGCGATAGATTGCGCCAAAACTTCTCGAAGAACCTTTTTGTTATTAAAAAATTAATAACAATTTTTTATTTTTTGCTTTAAATCAAATAGCAGCGAAACACTAGTATTTTACATAAAACATTTATTATACAAATACACTTGACGAATTACAATAATTGAAAATTAAATGAATAATTATATATATCAATGTTACTGTGATACAATTCACTATTAAAATTTTATTATAATTATTAAACTGTTGAAGGTTGGAGTTGATAATTTAGATGTTTACTGTTCTAGATGATAGTTAATAATTTTAAGATATTTAGTGATGTTTACTGTATGACGTTTGAGTTAATAATCAATATTTTAATAGTGATTTAACAGTACACAAGTACAAAAATGCATTTGGCAGGCCAGCTGTGTGTCCTTGGTACGGGCTGGTACGATCGAATATACAATGCCAGAGTGACAATGACAATAACTTTGTTAGTTAATTCAATAACAAAGAAAGATAAAATATTTAATTAAACAATAGAATTATTACAGAACATAAGAACTAAAAATATACAAAATTAGATTCTAAATAAAATATATTAAAGAACGTGAAATATCTATATAAAAATATAGGTTGTGCATGCGTTCTTAACCATACTCCCGCGCGTTGAAAATTGGAAGAGTCATCTTGGTTTTCAACTGATGTTCTGTAAGTAGCGGAACGAGACATTGCCCTAGACGCTTTGTTTTTCCCTTAGCTGTCTTGATAGTGGCTGCTCGAGTCGCTGAAACTTCATTAGCACTTAATTTCACTTGGCTATCCAACATCCATTGCGATGGAGGAAGATTTGGCTTCTTGATTAAGACAAAAGCTCCTTGCTGCGGTACAGCATCCTTTGACATTTTCCATTTCACGAGCTGATTACAGCGTCCTAGGTAGTCGCTTGACCATCGTTTTCAACAACTTTGAATAAAGTCTTGAAATTGCGAGTAGCGCTGCGTTCGGCTTAATTTAGTTGGAGCGTCCTCTTCAGGAGCGATTCTTGTGATCTGCCGTCCTAATAAGAGGTGTCCAGGTGTGAAGGGAATAAGGTCATTGGGATTATTGGAAGCGGGAAAAAAGGGATGGAAATTGAGGATTGCCTCAATTTGAGTTTGCAGTGTACAAGTGTCTTTGAAGTTGTTATGATAATTTAATTTCGTTAGTTTGGCAAGGGGATAAAAATGTAAAATACTGTATTTAAAACAGTTAGGTTCAGAGTGCCATTTAACGATTAAATTGAAATATTGAATAACGATTAATATGAAATATTCTATACCTCCTGGGTCGATATAGAAGAGTTTGTTAATTATAATATTGCGGTTGATATATTTAAAATAAATACAAGAATCATATGCATTTTCTAACGCATCACAAAAACCATGAATTTCAAATGTTTTGGAATTCTTGATTAATGATTTTTGTGGTATGGATGCATTGTTTAAGGTCGGTAATTGCTTTATTAAAGGAGTCCATATTTTTACTGAATATTCTGGAATTTCAACATTCCAGTGTAGATTTGTTAGCCTTAATTGTTGTCTCAATAGCATAAACGGTTTGACGCAGGGTGATAATAATCCATGTGGATCAAAGATTTTGGCAATGAAAGATAGAACATTTCTTATTGTTAATTTTACAGGTGGATCAAAAATGGCGATGCTGTATTTGAAACAGTCTGTTTTTGAGCACCATTTGACAATTAAAATTTTGAAAGGCTCTAAGTCTCCGTGATCTATATAAAAGAGTTGGTCTTGAATAGTGTTGTCTAAATCGAATAAAATAATGGGATCATTCGACATCCATTTTCGTAAATAAGATCCTGCACTACTTAATGTTTCTATTGTTTTAATACAGCGTAGCTTGAATTCTGATAGATCATTTGATCCAGTCAGTAGCTTATCAACATATGAATCATTAAGGGTGGTGTTTGCGGCATATGGATGTGAATTTGAAAATAATAATTTAGACCTTGTATGTAAGTTAATTAACCATAGTTGTTGTATCATTAATTTGCATGGTATGTCACAAGGCAATAGTAATGCGAGTGGATCCAAGGTTCTAGCTATTAATGATAAAACATTTGCTTTGGTTAATTTCATAAGTACTTGAATTGAATTTTGCAATTCCTTGACCGTGAAGATACCGTTTGTCTTGTTTCTAGAATTGGGAATGAACCATAAATAGTATGTGGTGACGCTATTGATCGATTTAAAATTTGAAAATTTGTCAAATATAAAATTTGACTTGGCTATGGAGTAGTTTGACAATATGAATGATTTATGATGTTTACTAGTAACACGCTTTCTTTGTGGTAAAAGAAAGGGTTTAGTAATTGCTGTTTTGGAATCTCCTATACCGTGATGCGGTAAAATATATGTAGGTTCGGATGAATTTTGAGTAGTGTTAGTAGTCATATGACCTAATCGTATATATTCATGAGTGAATGCAGAATACATAGATTTATGTTGTTTGTTTCTATCAAATTTTCTTTCTAATGAAAGAAATTGTTTGGTAGCTGTGGTTTTGGTATCCCCTAAAGCTGATGTGGGCAATTTTAATGGTAATGAAATTACTAATCTACCATCTGAGTTGCGATTAGTAGTTTTGTTACAATGATCATGGCATGCTTGTTCTTCTGAAGTTAAAGTTCTACATTTTTTAACAGACTCGCTTTCACAAACCTTGGGAATTTGAGTTTGTTCTTTTGTAATTAAAGTGCTACATTCCTTTACATACTCGCTTTCACAAAGCTTGGGAATTTGAGTTTGCAAGGATGTGTGATAATGATGCGCATGATTATTGTTGGTAACAGCTTTGTATTTAGTTACTATCCAACCCAGTGAAGTGTTTTGCAACTGCAATCGATCATTGGATAGTGTTGATTTGCCTACGCGTAATAGTTTCCAAAAAATATCAGCTCCTAACAATAAATCCACAGATTGTGGTTCGTTAAAACTAGGATCTGCTAGTTTTATTGTATGCGGTATTGATAGATTGACAATATCCAATGTGATGTGTGGACTTTTGTCGGTTATTGTGTCTGTAAGCAGACAATTTACAAAGGTTTTGTAATTGTTAGTAGATGAATGCAAAGTGATTTTTGCTTGATTATGAGTTTTAGCTTCGGAGTTATCAATTCCGGTAGCAACTACATCCGAATTTGTAGTATGAATGTTTAATTTTTGTAATAAACTCTTGGTAATAAAACTTGATGGACTACCGTTATCCAGAAGCGCGCGTGCAGTAATTGTTTTACCTTTCTTGTCAGGAATGTTCACCAAAGCGGTTGATAACATAACTTGACTTGTCCGTTTGACTTGCGCTGTGAGTGTGCTGGAAGTGGCAGCTTTAGGAATTGAAGTGCTTGATGCTTCAATTGATTTAGACGCTGAGATAATTTTAATGATTTTGGCGCCTATTTTAACGTATTGCATCCAAAAATCAGTATTTTCTTCATCAATGAGGTCTAATTCACTCTCATCTTCTGTTAATTCTCTCATTTGAGAGTGAGTTTTATTAATAGAAGCCATTAGTGGTTCCCATTGTTTATGAAGAAACTTTATGTTTTCCACATCGTAAGTGGATGGATCTTTTATATCAACATTTTCGATGGCTTTACTGCATCGATTTAATGATGATTTAATACAATGTATTTTTGTATTTAAGATTTTTAAAGACATTGTGAATGTGACTTTAAAATCTCTATTGATATTTTAAATATGATATTTAAAACTAATTGTAATAGTGTATTATTGCTGATGCAAATAATATGAATGGTACTCTATTACGTACAATACGTAAAAGACTTCTGTGCAAAATACACAGACGGTAATTTTGGTTTGAAAAAAGAATTCAAACGCTAAAAAATGGAATAATAATATTCGCTATGTAAATGCGATTGGCGTATGTACTCTAAATGTCTTAGTCCATTGAGAGGACGTTAGATGACCTATGTGAGACTATACTTATGGAATCGAATGTTCGCAACCAATGCAATTAATGTATGTGTACTGAATGACACAAATATAACATTTAAAAAATGATTGAAAAAGATATATTATTGTGGATGCAATAATATAAACGGTGATCTATTACGTAGCACGTAAAAAGATTTCTGTGCAAAATACACAGATGAGTATTTTGATTTGAACAAATGTATTCAAACGCTTAAGATGGAATAATAATATTCGCTAAATAATGCGATTGGCGTATGTGCTCTAAGTGTCGTATTCCTATGAGAGGACTTTAAATGACGTAATATAAGAGGCTATACTTGTGGAATCTAATATTCGCAACCAATGCAATTAATGTATATGTGTGTGTGTGTGTGCTTAATGACACTAATACGAGCCCTATAGATGGTCATTAGCTTGGTAACGCTAAATGACTTGACTAAGGTGGCAAGGATTTATTAACTACAAACAGAAAACTAAATATCGTTGAATGATTGATTAAAAAATATAATACAACAATGATACGAACTTATGATGGAAGTGAATCATTGATGTCTAAACACCTTGGTAAAATGAAATAACGATTGAAACAGTAGTAAATGTAAAATTTTGTAAAAATATAAGATGTAAATGCAAAAAACCCAAAATAGAGGTAATAAAAGGATAGGATGGGAATTATATAAATGTTTTAGGATTACCTTGACACCACTGTCGTGTAGTAGCTCTCGTTTCAAGACTGAATCCAGATGCTGCTGCGATTGACTCGTGTGTGCTGTTGTACTTGGCGCCAAAAGTGAGATTTTTCTTGATTGTTCACCTTGCTTGATGAATCCTTTTCAAAGATGACCAATGCGGTGTGAATCTTCTTTGAAGATGCTCAATTGCTGGATATCCGTTCTTCAAGATGATCAATTGTTGTGAATCCACTCTTGAAGATGGTTTAATGGTGTAAATCCGCTCTTGAAGATGGTTTAATGGTGTACATCCGGCTCGAAGCTGACCAAATGGTTGATCCGTGTCGAAGGATCAAATGACTACACAAGCCAACGTTTGTAAGAAAAGGCAGCGAAATGCAAGAATTTTGCAAAAAACATTTATAACGAAGTGCACTACTGAGTTACAATACGTTAAAACTTAAATGAATAATTATATATATCAATGTTACTGTGATACAATTCACTATTAAAATTTTATTATAATTATTAAACTGTTGAAGGTTGGAGTTGATAATTTAGATGTTTACTGTTCTAGATGATAGTTAATAATTTTAAGATATTTAGTGATGTTTACTGTATGACGTTTGAGTTAATAATCAATATTTTAATAGTGATTTAACAGTACACAAGTACAAAAATGCATTTGGCAGGCCAGCTGTGTGTCCTTGGTACGGGCTGGTACGATCGAATATACAATGCCAGAGTGACAATGACAATAACTTTGTTAGTTAATTCAATAACAAAGAAAGATAAAATATTTAATTAAACAATAGAATTATTACAGAACATAAGAACTAAAAATATACAAAATTAGATTCTAAATAAAATATATTAAAGAACGTGAAATATCTATATAAAAATATAGGTTGTGCATGCGTTCTTAACCAGATATGATCAGCCTTGGATTAAGCCTTCACCGGATTATGGACAAAATGTAAAATTCGAACTCCCTCCCTATTTTTTTAAATTTCTGTACATACCACGCAGAGTCAATGCCATCTACAGAGCTTGATTAACCATTTGAGTTTTGAAATCTGCAGCAGGAAATTCACTTGTATGTAGGCACAATTGCTTCGTCAGACTCAATAGAATCAATTTTATATAGTGACATTTGGATTTCACGAAAATCAATTGTATTTAGTCATAAGTGCTTATCAATCGTATATTGGTTAATCCAGCCATAAATATGGAGGATATAGAACAAAGAAAGAAAGAGCAGAGACAGAGGTCGGAGTATATGATTGCACGAAAAAGATGGAAAAGTAAAGTAACAAAAATTGAAAAACGCAAGTGAGCTGATGGATAGAAGAAGAAAGTAAGAGTGAAAGAAGACAAAATCAAAGAAGGGAAGATCCAAAAAATACAGATCTGGATAAATAAAAGAAAACAACCATTAGGGTATATGATTATGAACTTGATGTAATTTGAATAAGTAACCTTATATTGATAAAAAGTTATTCTGGTTTCTAAGTTATTATAATTTTAGTTTGCTACTTAACAAATTAATTGTGAAATAAGTGTAAAGAAGTTATAAAAGCGAGAACACAAGAAAAGTTCTTAGTGAAAACTTTTAATATTTGTCAAAGAGATTCTTTTAATCTATTGTAGAATCACTTGTGAAGATCCGCCTATTTCATATTTTGTTCGAACTGAAGTAAGATCAGTATATTGTAGGCAATAGCAGATACAGTCTGAAAGAATAGAAAATAAAATAATTAGACAGGTACATTTTCTGAACAAATTTTAAAGCTCAATATTTCAATGTTCCAATTGTTCAATATTTTCACACAAAAAAATTAAGTTACATTGTATTTGAGTTAAAATATATTGAACCTATTTTGTAGTAAAAGTTCTTATCGTTTTTTTGTTATAAAAGTTTTTTGTTTTGAAACTAACAGAAATTACGATAATACGAAAAGTCAAGAATGTGCTTCTTTTTCACTTTGTAAAAAAATATGCATGACAAATATTCTTTCGAACTTTTCATCTACTTCTTTAGAACATTGAAATGTACAAGACTAATAAAAAGATCCATGACAATAAATTATTTTTTGGTATCAGTGTGTGCCTCGGCTAATTGTACTGAATTATTTCTTTTACTAAATAATCCAGTAATGCGAAATCGTTTGCCAAATAAGAAGATATTTTTACAATGTATTACTGTGCCGAATTCCATTCTTCCGAAATATAAAGAAAACTGGCCACATAGTGCCGTATAAATTTACACCTAGATCAAAACTGGAACAACAATTAGTAAATAGTATTTTATCTTTTTACCTGATCTTTTAATAATACAATTTAATAATGATACTTTATTATTTACCTGATGGTAATCTAATATAGTGCTTAATCTATTTAAAAGGAAAAATTACGTGTATTAAAGAATAAATTAATAAAAAAAAAATTCTTTTATGTAAAATATATTTTCTGAGATCTTCTTTGGATTATTAAAATTATAAAATACTATTTTGGATAAATAATTAGATTATTCGACTGTTCTTATATTAGTTTAGATGGGATTAGTAGCAAACTGATTGGGAGAAAAGACTTTACTACTTCAACACTTTCACCTAGTTTAATAATTATTATTATTTGCGCCACTTTCCATCGTAGTGGGATGAAACTTCTTTGTAGAATGGCATTATATAATTCCGTTACAAGGTGAAACCTTCTTCAGACAATTTTTTGAATATTTCAGCAGTAATTTGGTCTTAGCCGAGAGCTTTACGCCGTGCCAAACTATTGATTACTGTATGAATTTCGTTCCTAATTAATTTCTTAAAGAAGAATAAAATTGATGTGTTTGATATTCTTTGTAGTCTAAAGAGTCTTTCATTGGGACTTAGATATTCCGCGAAAGCTATTGCATTTTTGGCATCGTTTAAATATAAGAGGCTGTGATAGAACCGATCGTTTTCGCCTACAACTTTGTAGGTGTACCAATCAAGTTTTTTTTAATTTAATTCATAATTTACAATCTGTTTCGAGATATATTCATCAAATTTTGTTTGTACATATAAATGACACGTGAGCCTGCAATCCACCGATGACGTACTGTTTAGCTTAACCTAGTATATTAATATGAGTTTTATGCAACTAAGCAAATAACTTCTATGCTGTTGTTGATAAGTCCATTGGATTTTTGCGTTTCAGCCGTCTTATTGGTTTGTGGTGGTAGATTTGTACAGTTGATTCATTTGGATGTTTCGCAATCTTTGCAGATATTTCTTGCTGATGATTTTAATTTCGTCCTTTATGCAAGGTGTACTTGGAACATATCCTGGAAGGTTAGCGATTTGCTTAAGCAGTTTATTTTGGAAAGGTTGAAGTATTTCTATGTTGGAAGTGATAGGCTCCATGCCATATGTCCATATGGGTTTTAGTATTGGGTTGTACAAAAGTAGTTTGTTATAGGTGGATAGCTGCGACTTCCAGCCGAGGACCCAATACATGTAGCATTCAAGTTAATTAGATATTTTTCTACAATTTTTCCAGTGCACAACTTCCATTCTTTCAACCAAATCTATCTGCAAAGCTGTTTTATTTTTCTTTTCCGTTGCTTTTGTAATTCTTTCTGATTTTTTGTATTTCATTTGTTCGTATTTTTGTATGTGATCATATTTTCATATTTTTGATTATCAGATCTGATCGTCGATTCGTCTGTTAATACGATTGTTGAAACTGTAAAAATTGGCAAAGAATGGGTAAGGCAAAGATTTTATAATACATAAGAATTTTAACATGCAAGAAGTGCGAAAGTTTTGCCGAAAATTCTCACAATCGAAGACTTTTCTAGCAAAGTATAACATACCAGTGTCAGAACATCCGCCTTATTCGTATGAGCTGACCATGTGACTTTTATCTATTCCCAAAAATTAAACTGTAGTAAAAAATATTGGAGTTCAGTTCATTGCAGCTGTAAACGACACGACACGGTCATGAACGAGCTTACAGAAGAAGTTCAGCACAGTTTCTAACCAAGTAAAATGCACATGGAG
Organism: Panorpa germanica; assembly: GCA_963678705.1. NCBI lineage: Eukaryota > Metazoa > Arthropoda > Insecta > Mecoptera > Panorpidae > Panorpa > Panorpa germanica. The sequence continues at coordinate 86,655 of OY783219.1, read as the reverse complement.
CAATGTATGGATAGACGTGGAATGTATAGTGAAGTAATTAAATATGTATTAATTAAAAAAAAAGTTTTACATAATCAGTTTCATTACTTTATACCCACACATTTTATGTAATACCACCAAAATGACCAAAATATATAAAGCAAGACAAGACAATAATAAAGAAACGACTGCATTTGTGATAGTAAATTTAAATATAAAAGTAGTTTTACTTCATAAGCATTATTTTAAAAAAATCAGGAAAAATATTTTTTGTGGACCTAAATTGGGTTTATAGAATGTGCATTTTTTTGGCGTCAAGTTTAAATATGTGATGATACCAATAGATTGAGAGCAACAATGTTGGCACATGTCTGTTCTCATTCCTCTGCGTGCGTTGTTGATTCGCGGTGTTCCGCCAATGCTTGCATTTACAATTACCAATGTGGTGGTCATCTGTCTCCTAGTTCTAATCCCGTCATTTTTTGACTTTTTGTTTTCCGACTCCTCTAATTCTTCTAGTAGTTTTTCTTTGAGGATTTTATATGGCGTATCTGACAATTGTTTGTTTATTAGGTCTCTAATCAAGTTTGCTGTTTCGCTGTAGAGTGATGGTAGTACATAGTATTTCGCAAAGATGTGCGTTTTTCAAATACCTATTTTCTATTTTGTATTTAAATACCTTTTAGAAGTATAGAATTTTATATTTCATTTGAAAACTTTTACAAACCTATTTCCTATTTGGAAAATGCAAAATCCTTTTTTATTTTTCTTACCGTGGAGATCCCCCAGTAAACATTTTGGAGTAAATTCTACTTAATTTCTATTACATATCATGAGTTTTTTGTCTGGAACGTGTTCCTTTTCTATTAAGTCGTTCATAGGAAAGGCCCCTTTTATGAGCTACAGACATTGCAACGACGGTTCACTGCTGAATTAAAAGCGAAATCGGTTTATGATTTATGACCGGCGTTGTAAACTTGACACTAGCAGGGATGGCAGCGGTATAAAACTTAATGGAATTCTACTTTTTAGAGTCTGCAAAATATAATTATTTGAAAAAATTAAATATTAATGAAGAAATAAATAGATGTAATCTTTAGTACGGATCGTGATTTTTTTAATGAATATTATTCATCTTTAACAACACTCGTTATATTAGTTTTTTACATTGTTTTGGTGATTCAAAAATCCACGATCGGCAGGTCTGCGTTATGTTTAAAACCTCTGTTTTACCATCGCTGGATACTATCTTCGTTTATTACATTATATTCGGGGATTGAGGAAGATAGCGTCTGTCTATTACCATTAAACAAATATTTGTTGGAAAAGGATAGCATATACTTTAAAGATACTGTACTGAACAAAATACTATACAAGTATACAAGTGTAACGGTGAAAAATATATTTTACTTGTCTAACCGCATCACGTTTCTCTATCACTTTGGAATAAATGAGATGAAAGTGAACTTAAAAAAAATATATCCATGTGGGGAAAGAAACAGAAATACTTAATGAATGATATTGGAAAAAGATAGAATATTATTATGAAAAAATTCTAACAACTAACACAAAATCTGTGACAGGTAGAGCGTTACTTGTAAAGCGTTAGAATAGAATTGTACGAGTGACTCGAACTTCACCAAATAGGGCACTTCACCAAATTGTTTACTGGGCCGTATACATTACTTTAAAAATACAAACTTAAAACCCCATAAATTATTTTCATAATTGTCGTGATAATTCTAATTGAAAATAATAGAGCATGTTCTTTCCATATCCTCCCTATTATCTCCACCTTAAGACATAAGATAAGACAAGTGGGTTGAGAACTCATTTTTAAGGGGTCGATTTTTTAAATCTATATCGAAATATTGGTTAACGTCTAATGACGTTTCTGTTTTATTAAGTATTCAAAAATTGATATATCTGTTTATAGTTTCACTTTTGTTTTACTGCGTAATATTCCAGTTGTTACCTTAGTAGTTGACGACGTTATGAATTGAAAACTACATTATAAGCAACATAATTTATTTTTCGTTTTGTATCACGACATTATATTAATCGTCAACGGCCATACCATGTTGAACACACCAGACATTATATTAAAACATCAGCAGGTCGACTCAACAGTTGCTATAGCTTTGACAGTCTTTAAACTTTGAATTATTTAAGTGAAAAAATGACTATTTCAATCGTTATAACTTCTATAATATTGCGAATTGAATAAAAATAATTGGATATTATTTTGAAGTTTTAAATTGTTTGTTTTTAAATATTACTTGTTATGTCAAACTGAATACCCTTAGAAAAATATCTGGTAGAGGCAGGTACATTTTTGTTGGCAAATACCAAATTGTTTATGTGTGAAATTCCAAAATTTGAAATTACTACCCATAATGTTTCAATATCATGTTATGATGTACCACTAAAAATAAGTATAACATCACTTATTATATCCTATTAGTATGTGACGACATCAACTACTAGGATAACGATCAGTTATCAGAGCAAAACTGATTATTATATTCAATGTTTAAAATTGGTTTGTTATTTGAAGTTTACTTTTTAAGTTTACTATTTTGGGATTATTGATTTTATAATGAAACGAAAAGACATGAAAACTGTATGTGGTACAACTAATAAGAAAAAAATCGAATATTACTATATGTTTGTGGAAGACTTAGAATCTTCGACAGACAGTAACTATGCTAATACAACCACAGAGCTAGAAACGTTAAAGATAATACTAATTTAGATTCTTTAAATAATTATCCATACATAGAAAATATTTTAAAAATATAACACTTGTTTTCCAAGTTCTGCCCAAGTAGAACGTCTATTTTCGTTTGGTGAAATGATAATATAACTTCATCGACGAAAAATGAAGGATACATTGTTTGAACAAATAGTGGTATTCAAATCCGTGACTTAAGTATCATTTATATCATATTATGTAAATTCTCAATAGTAACAACAAAAAAAATAACATTTATATTAGAAAAATAAAGAGTATTCTATTTTCTCAAAAATATTTTTAAATTACGTCTTTTGAATATTGTATTTAAATACTAACATGAAATTTATTTTGTATTTTCTATTTGAAATACAAAAATAACGAGGTATTTGTATTTTCTATTTAAATACTTTTGAAAAGTATTTGTGCACTTCTCTGGTATTTCGTGACTTCAGTTATGTAATATGAACCGTGATTTTATTTGGTTAAACCATATTTTTACATTCTTTTTCTAAATCATTGGAATTTTTACAACAAATTACCAGCTCATGTCGGCGTCACCAATGTGGCTCACTTTATTATTGAGTATAATTGTTTGTTTATAATATATATTTTATTGTAATTATATGTGTCTTGTTCACTCTTGATCGACTCGGTATATAAAAAATAATATTATTATATATGGCAATCATTTAACTTCCTAGACCCTCCTACTCATTTATAATAATTATAACGCAAGTTATAAATACTTCACTTGTCGCTTTATATTTCAAAATTTTAATACGCAAATATAGAGTAATAAAATAAATACAGACGTACATAAAAAAGAAACGAAGGATGCAGGTCCACCATACCCCAAATAGATATTCTATAATTCCGATGAAGAGAATCCAAGGAGAAACCTATTAGCCTTGTCGTCAACGACTTATTCCTTATATGCTGAAGTACGATATGCGCCATCTGAGCTGTTCGTTTACTCTGTCAAAATAAACATATATTATTTATAAGTAATAGTCTGAGTCTGGGACATCAAAAGTTAAATCGTTAAATGTGCTGTAGCATGAACCTAAATTAGGTCCTTTGCGGATATTATAGATTAATTATTATTGCATACTGACTACTGCATAATTATTTACACCCAGTTATTTTGTGATTTTGAATGGTTATATTAACATATAAAATAGTCCGTACCCTTGTACCTCAGATGTCCCACGAAATCGTGTTTCTAGATGAATTTTTATTAAATCTGATCTATACTATCTACACCTCAACTAAGCTAGACACCACCATCACCAATAGACTGTCAGAAGGCTTAGACGAACTCAAAGATTTTCACTTCAGATGGCAACTTAGTATAAACACAACAAAAGTAGCTGCAATTTCTTTACATACCAACGGAAACCTCCAAACGCAATGATAAAAATTGATAACAATATTAATAAATGATGAAACACAACCGCTAAAACAAATCAAGCTATTGGAGCACTATACGGACTTCTAAAAACGACAGTGGACTAAACACACCATCATAAAACTGACTAATTAACACATTCAACGCCAACAAAAAAGAAACGACAAAAGAAACTGCAGATCATACGGAACAAGTATTTAAAAGTAGCACACGACTTACCTTATGACTACAGCACAACACGACTACATGAAGAAGCTGGCTCAATATTCATCAAAACAATTATTAAGCGCAAACAGTAAAGAAAATTTCAACTTTGTAAATAAGGTCCCCTCTACAGTTCATGACAATGTATGCGTTATGACTGAGCATTAATGAGCCATACATGAATTATTTATGATCAAGCATGACTATGCATGCCGATTTCACCCTGGGTTTAATATTGAGGACCAGTATAATGTACGTCACAGAGATTCAGTAGTTTAAGTTTTTAATAATTTGTGAAAAATTTGTGTAATATGATAACAATGATAAAATTGTTGAAAATTTCACAGCGATACCTTTATTTTAAAGTTATTTTCTGGAGTATTTAAGGAGGTACAAGACCTTTAGGTAAATAATTGAAATGTCGTGAAATATGGAGGATCGATAAAATAAGTGCTATCTCAAAATTAAAAAAAAAAATGTAACATAAAATTTTAGTGAGCTAATTTGAGCTCAATTTCACCACATAATATAACTTTTAACTATGAAATAATGGTGACATGGTTTTCAAAAACTACGTGTCTGTAAAATTCTTTTTGAAACTATTGAAAAAATAAAATTAGAAGAAGTTAGAAACAGTAAATATGTGTTATGAGCTGGTAACGTTGCAAATGGCAAATAGAGAGAAAAATTCACATAATAAATAAGTCATACATTTCTTTTGACATGTTGTCAAATTTCTTATTACATTTTTACAAATACTCAATTTGAATTTGAATTAATGATCCGGTCAATTTAAACATAAAAATAGTGGCCAAATAACAAAAAATGCCGGAGAGCCAAATTTTGGTGGAGAGCTGAGGTTTACCATTACAAATAAAGTTTTAAAAATCCCCATCGATTCTATGTGTGCTTCAAAAGTTATTCGGGGTCAAAGGTCAAATTTTAAGGATTTTTCGATTTTTCTCGAAAACGGTTTTATCAAAAAAAAAATTTCAAACCAAAGTTGTAGATCTTAAAATTCTCTACTAAAATGGTTCTTATGATTTTTTTCCCTAAGAGTTACCATTCCTGAGATATCGCGATTCTAAGAGTCACATTATACTCGTACGTGATATGCACACATTTCCACGCCACCTGTGAGGTAGTGTACTCGGCGCGTTTTTTTCCCCGTGGTTTCCCCTGTAGGCCTACTCGACTAACAGGAGTAAAATATAATAAATGATTATTACAACTCAATATCAGATATCTAGCTTCTGTGAACAAAAACGAATAGAAGAACATCTCAGACTCACCTCTCGGTAACACTGGTAGCAAATGTAGTACAACAAGGCTGTGTACATGAGAAAAAAGACTCCCCAAAAAGCAATGTAGATAAGAATATGAATCATGGGAAAAGTTGGATGGTTTATAATATAGATTGACATATATGCATTGAAAACCGCCACGTAGGACACCCCGCTAAGACATACGAATATTGAAGTCACAAGCATGTTAAGCAAGGAGTCCTTAAAGCAAGATATAGCTGTGTGAAGGGACATCAGAACTTTTAGTTTCATTTCCACTTTCATAATATTATTTAAGTTGTCATTATGTGGAAATATTTGATGCCTTGGGGGGACTTGCTGCCGAATTTGTTCCGTAGATCTTAAAATGTTAACACTATTCTGATTTTCTTTATTGTCAACATCAAATTCTTCATAATCTGAAGTACTTCTTCCATTGATCATGTAGCTTTTTACAGGTGTTATCATATTAACAATTAACTGGTTGCACATGTAATTTTTCTTTTCTTTCTTAATCTGTTCTATAATAATGTTTATGTGGCGATTTATTAAGTTATATCGTTGTAATACGAAGAACAGTCCTACACAAAATTTTTGAATTTCGTGAACAACTTGCACACTAGGATACATATAAGAAATAGTGATTGCGAATCCTTGCCATCCATAAATAAGACTGTATAGGTAATGATTATAAAATCCACTTACAATATTAAATGTTACACATGACACAAATATCATCAAATTCAAATAATTTAAGTTTCTGTAGGATATCTTTATTCCAACTTCTTCAAACTTTTTGTCGATAATAACAACACTCTTTAATAAAGTATTCAACCTAATAATATTGCGATAATTTGTTAAAATATTGATAAAAACAATAATAATTCCCAATGTCACTTGAAGGCAATGACCAAATAATGCAATTGGTGGTAACTTTTCTTCGAAAAATCCCGAAAGTGTAAAAATAATAGTTGCTGTTGTACAAGCAAAGAAAGTTAGAAGGAATAAAAGGAGGCGGATCAAATAATACTTATTGAAACGGAATTCTCGATTTCCGACTTCACCAACTAGTTGGAAAGGAAACAACCCAACACTCTGTGAGGAATGAATCGAAGGCCATAATGCGTCGTACACGTCTTTATGGTCTTGTTTGAATAACTTGTAAGAAATGTTAGAAAATACCTTCCACATTGCTCAAGGTAAATGAATTAATTTTGACGCGTTACCATACATTTTCAAGTTATATATAATTTAGTATCCAAAAGCAATTTGGTTATTGATATTAGGAATAGTATGTAGATAATATTATTATAAATATACAATGAGTAATGAATAGTTTGATTCATATCAGACATTAAATACGGTGTTATTTTTTCGACTTTTCTATTTCCGAGGTATAAAAAAAAAGTTAAATTAGGGCATTTCTAATTTAACAAATTATATAAAGACATGTTAAATTTATAGAATATAAACATCTTTTTAATAAATAAGTGTAAGTAGTCAAAAGAGTATTTAACTCTATCCTCACGATTCAGTTTTAAAATATGTTTTATCTTTTTGTTTAATCTTATACTATAATCTTTTTATCAGCAATCAAGCGACTTGATGAAATCTCATATAAATATATATTTTTTTAATTTAAGGCGATTTCAACGACATGAAGATTCCGTTAAAATTTTAGGTGTTATTTTTGAATAATCACTAAATGAAACCATTACTAGCAACTAGACAGAAATATGTAATAATATTACACACTTAATGGAACGATTCAAATCTAGAAACCTTGATTTAATACACAAAGTATGGATTATTAACATCTTTATTTTAGCAAAAGTGTGGTATTTAAGTCAAATTCTCCCAATGCCACTTAAATTTAGTCAACAATTGGAAGTCCACATTGGTAAATTTTTATGGTATGGACACATCTAGAGTCAAGAGGGACCAACTATACTTACCAAAAGATGACGGAGGCTTAGGTTTGATTTCTACTAGATTAAAAGCTAAAGCATTATTGAAGAAAAATCTATTAAAAATCATTTCAGGGCGATTTAAGAAAATTGAACAGCAATTTGTTTTGAACCTCATAAATCATAAGAACGACTTCAAAATTTCAAAGGAATTAAGAAATACTTTACAAGGAATTAACTTAAATGACCGGACAGATGATAACTTTATTAAGAAATCATCTGCTATTTACAAAGTGGAATTATCAGCATTGCAAATAAGTTCTTATATTATTGAAAAATATCCTGCTAGAAAACAATCTTAAGTATGGAAAAATATACATCATAAATTTTTGAATTCTAAATGGAGATCTTGTTTATATCGCTTCACCAACAAAGTTTATGCCACAGGAGATAAAAGATCAATACATAATATAGCGGATAATAACTTATGTGAGAAATGCTCAAATGTGGATCCGCTCGATCATCGTATTTATTCGTATGGGAAGTCAAGACTAATTTGGGAAAAGACACTTAACAATTTGCGCCTGAAGTTACAACTACCGAGGAATATCACCATCGCTATAAATATTCTTGAAATGGTACCGACAAGCAAATGTGACCCCGTGCACTTTGCTAAAATATGGCTGACATCTGCAGCCATATATGAAGCACTTCACGGGGAAGACAAATTTGAAGCTTTTTTAAGGTCAGAAAGACATAAAATGTTTACCACGTCAAACATAACACATGAATTTAAAAAATTAATTAGATTTTAAAAGATATTATCTATTATTCAATTAGAAAAACAGGTAAACAAAAAGTTTATTTTTAATTGTCATAAAACTGAAAAAAAGAGGCGAAAAAAGATGTAGATTTTGCTCCCAATCCAATAAATCAGAAACATTTAGCACAACTCAGATCTCGCTGAGTTAACTCTACTAGAAAAATGTGTTGGTTATTTGAGGGCACGGGCTAATTTTAAGAAATAAATCTTAATATTATAAAGCGACAGAGTTTGTTTGTTTGAACGCGCTAATCTCCGAAACTACTGGTTCGAATTGAATAATTCTTTTTGTGTTGGATAGTCCAGTTATCGAGGAAGGCTATAGGCTATATAACATCACGCTACGACCAATAGGAGCAAAGATATAGTGGTAAATGTGTAAAAAACGGGAGAAATTATTTCATCTTTGAAGCCTTCCGTTGCGTGCGCCGTGAAAACGGTTCAAGATACACAAAAAATATGTATTAAAGAATAATAGCTCTTTTAATGATCTAAAAAACAGTCCGCGATAGTATATGTCTATCTTTTAAGATTAACTCACAAAAACCGTTTTTATGGTATTTCAACAAATAACTTTAAAGATTACAATGATATATAACTCCCAAACAAAACCAACTCGCTCTCTGCGCTGGCCGGCGCGGCGGGAGAGAGACGGTGCTTGCGGGCAAGCCGGGAGGGGGGTGTAGCTCAACGAGATACCATGCCGCGCGGGTCACTCGCGCGGTCGGCTCCCTACTGAACGGTTGAATGCAGCGCTAATTTGTTTATGCGATATAATTATCATCGTAATATTACTTTTTAAACACAGTTTCATTTTGTAGTTGTTTTCTATATAGTAGGTACTTTATTTGTTTTAGGATAGTATTTAGTTACACAATAATAACACTTTTTTGTTTTTATGTAGATTATCTTAATATATATATAAATTACGTGTCACTGTGTTGTCCGCTATGGACTCCTAAACTACTTAACCGATTTTAATGAAATTTGTACACCGTGTGCAGTTTGACCCAACTTGAAAGATAGGATAGCTTACATCTCAATTTATTTATCTTATTGCTAATTATTTGTCTATTAATTATCTGTATATGACATATGACATCGGGCGACGATGATGGCGACATCTGTTGACTAGATTGAGTAAATATTCTGTTGAGTAAATCGAAATCTGTTGACTAGATTGAGTAAATATTCAATAGATGGCGCTATGTAATGTAATATGACAAAAACGTTAGTCACAGCAACGCGTGGCCGGGACAGCTAGTTGTAAAATAAAATTATATCTCTAATGCTTTGTAGAACTTAAAAAATATCTTATGAAAATTTAGTTGCAAAATGTTCGCCTGATTTGATTAATTAAGTTTATATCAGTTAGGAATTCAAGCACTTTTTGAATTTCTTCTGGATTGTCTGAAAGCATGTCCTTTAGGTCATAACTAATTTGTGGATGCCAGTAATATAGTAAATAATTTAGAAAGGGGACAAATACGCTGGATAACATTTACGCGGTGAATTATAGTGGAAAAAGAGCTAAGGGCAAAAGGCGAGAAAATTTATTTTATATGCTATGTATTGATTTTAGAGCAGCGTTTGATATAGTGAGCAGCTGTGAGAATTAATGAGAAGAAGAAAACTTGATGAAAATCTTGAAAATTGAAGAAATTTATAGAGACAAAAATGAGAGTGAGAGTTGAGGGCAACGAGTCAGAAGAGTTCTGGACGAATAAGTGTGTAAGGCAAGGTTGCCATTTGAGCCCCGCGCTATTTTCAATTTACATACACGGAAAAAACAAAAATCATGGTGTGTACTAAGTAGCACATAAGCTGAAAAGTCCCGGGCCTAACACATAGTTGGCGCTAGTTTTATTGCAGTCACCTTTATCAGTTAATACTAACCTTCAAAAGACAGCTGTTAAAATTTCATGATATTCTATTCAGTAGTTTGTGAGTTATTGTGCTAAGAGTGACGCTACTTTTGTTATTTTCAAAACAATTTTTTTTTTTTTTTTTTATTTCTCCTTGTTATATTTAGCAGAGATAAACTATTAATTTATATTAATCAGGTTTATTATTTAATTAAAATGTACACATGTGTTATGGAGTCACTGAATATAGAATTACATACTAGGACGGTATTACAGAGTATATTATTAACTACAGTATTACTGTGTGTAGAAAGAAAGATACAATAGTGTCAATACCGAGAGGGCGCTAAATTTAAATCCAACACTCCCTCTAAATTTAGACATTCTAACAACAAATTATAATTAATTGAGTGTCAAAAAAAAACATGAAAATATTAATCAAGTTATAGTACAAGATATTCTAACATATCACTTAACAAAAGAGTTGTAGTTAAACATACCAAGTTTAGATCTTAAGAATTGGAATTTATCTTTTGACAATGCTTTAGTTAATAAATCTGCATATTGATCAGCAGTGCTTACAGATTTAAGATCTATAATCTTTTGAGAATATTTTTCTTTTATGAAGTGATACTTAATATCAATATGTTTACATCTTTTATGAAAATTTATATTCTTAATTTCACTGATGGCACTTTGATTGTCCAAATGTAAACACATAGTGTCTTGTTTATATTCACCAATATCACTTAACACTTGCTTTATCCACATAGCTTCTTTTGTTGCAGCACAGGCGGCCATAAATTCAGCTTCTGTTGTTGACAGAGCATGTTACAGCAGCACCATTCTTTATGAAGACGTAGCCAGTAACTGAGCGTCTTGTATCAATATCGTTTGCATAATCAGCATCACTATAACCAGTAACAGCTGGTGGCTCTGATGTTGATGAGTAGTTCAGGCCATAATCTTTAGTATCCTTCAGGTACTTGAAGATCTTCGTGACAGCATGTGATTTGTTATAGCAACTTAAAAATCGACTTACCAGGCTTACGGCAAACATAATTTCTGGTCGAATGACTGTAGCCAGATGCATAAGAGAACCTACAGCTTCTCTATAAGGATAGTTCTTCTCTGGTTCTCCATCTTCCTTTTGTAGCTTGACATGGGGGTCCACTGGAACAGTGTTCGGGTTAGCATCAGTCATATTAAACTTCTCTAACAGTTGTTCCACATACTTGGTCTGATGTATAAAAATACCGTTGCTAAATATCTCAATTTGCATGCTGTTTTCACAGGATAGACCTTCAGTCGAAGTCATAAATATGGTCTCTTCAAGTTCACCATATAAAAATGCAGTTTTTACATCAAGTTGTAAGATTTTAAGTTTATTTTGAACAGCCATGGAAAGCAATAAACGTATTGAATCATACCTTACAGTCGGAGCGAAGGTTTCTGTGTAGTCAATACCTGCGGTTTGTGCAAATCCCTTAGCACAAAGTCTTGATTTGAACCGTGGACCCGTTGACTCTTCTTTTATTCGGAACACCCATTTACTACCGATCACTTTGGCATTTGGAGGTTTTTCTATCAATGTCCAGGTTTCATTTTTCTTATGAGCATCAAGTTCTTCATTGATTGACTTTTTCCATTCATTTTTATTCGTTGAGAACACTTTATACACAAAGAAGAACAGAAACAGTTTCAACAGCCACGTTTTTTTTTTAAGGTTATGTTCACCACACTAAAAGTCTTTATCCACTTTTCCGAAAAACACACATTAAACGTCTCTAGGTTTATCTGGACTTAACTGGGCCCATAACCTGTTATATTTAGCAGAGATAAACTATTAATTTATATTAATCAGGTTTATTATTTAATTAAAATGTACACATGTGTTATGGAGTCACTGAGTATAGAATTACATACTAGGACGGTATTACAGAGTATATTATTAACTACAGTATTACCGTGTGTAGAAAGAAAGATACAATAGTGTCAATACCGAGACGGCGCTAAATTTAAATCCAACACTCCTATTGTTTCAAAAATCTGCCTAAGTAGGCAATAAGCTTCTTACATGATTAATTAATTAGGACATGTAAGAGAAACATTCCAGTGAATGCCCTTTTGTTTTTATATACAATAAACTATTATAATATATCATACATTGTACACTATTCCCAATCGCGGACCTAAAGTTAGGTCTATTGGTTGATATCGCCTTAATCTGCGGGGTTCCCAGTTGTCACACACGTTGAGTTGATTCGCCAACGCATTGCGATGGTTGATTAATCTATCACTATATTTTGTGCTGGATAGGTATATTTTATCTTTGATGGAAAACAATGGATCAATGGATTTTCAAAACAATGGATCAAAAACAATTTCGTGTTTTAATTTTACACTGCTTCTTGATGGGAAAAAATACCGTTCAAGCGAAGCAATGGCTTGAAAAGTGTTATGGGGACTCCGCTCCATCAGAAACAACAATAAAACGTTGGTTTGCTGACTTCAAACGTGGTCATAGAGACACCGATGATGCAGAACGCAGTGGACGTCCAAATGAGGCGGTAACACCAGAAAACATAAAAATAATCCACAAAATCGTTTTGAATGATCGAAAAGTGAAGTTGCGTGAGTTAGCTGACATCGTAAAGATATCAAAAGAACGTGTTGGCTTTATATTGCATGAGCATTTGACTATGAGAAAGCTCTGTTCAAAGTGGGTGCCGCTTTTGCTTACTGTTGACCAAAAACGAGAACGTGTTGATGATTCTGAGCAGTGTTTGGCCATGTTTAAACGTAACAAATCGGAATTTTTGCGTCGATATGTGACAATGGATGAAACATGGATCCATCATTTCACTCCGGAATCAAAACGATCGTCATCTGAGTGGACAGCAACTGGTGAACCTCGTCCAAAGCGCCCGAAAGCACAACAATCGGCTGGAAAGGTTATGGCCTCGGTATTTTGGGATGTGCGTGGTGTAATATTCATCGACTATCTTGAGAAAGGAAATACCATTAACAGTGAATATTATATAGCGTTATTGGAGCGTTGTTGTACGGAACAGAGCGACTTACGGTATATGATAAAATCGTATTTTTAATCTTATTATTATTCTTGCTCGGAAACAAGAAAGTTGATGGAAGTGTTTGTGGTTTTTAGGGCGCCACATAGGAGTGGATATGAGGGTTAATGGGTACTAGGGCTAGACGCCGTGATAGATGGTAATGGAAGAATTAAAAAGAGACAAGATAAGAATAGAAGCAGGAAGGAGAGCAGTCAAGTTCGAGGTGAAAATGAGTAACACTGAAGGCGCAATCGTAAGAAAAATTATGGATGAGAGTAGAAAGCAGGGTGGGGAAGGGAGCCCGAAAAGATAAAGGAATATTATGAAAGGAATGGAATGGCGACAGAGGAGGCAGAAAGAAGGAGAAAAAAATCAAGTGTGGAAGTGGAGCTAAGCAGAAGAGTCAGAGAGATTTAACCATATTTCTTTAATGATTTTATCTTTAGACAATTAAATTTAAATTTAAAATTTATTTGGCGTTTATAAAAAAAGGTTATTTTGTTGGAATATAAGTGGGCGTATCCGAAAATAGAATTAGCAACTAGAAGTTAGCAACATAATTTTAGCAAAATTTTGAATGAGACTTCTCGACTAGTCTGTCATGCTTACCATTGAATGTTCCAACTATGCAGTGCCTGGCGCTGTCGAGCACTATAAAAAGTTATGCTTTCTCATTATAATTACTATTGCAATATCATTGTATGATATGATTGACCTTTGACAATAATGAAAAAAAAATAAACTTAAAACAAAAGTAAAATTAAATTTAAAAAATTGGGATAAAAAAATTTAACAATTTTTGAGAATAAAACTGAATAAGTATGGATGAAGGCACAAATTTAAAACTAATTTAATTTCTATTATACATCCACACAATGCGACACAGTGTGGTACTAAGTCACATGTAATTAGAAAACGACCTATATTGTTTGTCTACAATGACAACTTAATATTAAGAGAGTTTTTATACTTTTTTTATTATATTATTTGTGTGACTTTCGGCTTTACAATCTACATTAATATATTTCTTAATACATTTCATATAACGTCAACTTAAAATTAAACTTAAACTATTCTATACCTTTCCCTAAGTACTTTCTGCACCTTTTTCTCATGACCCGCTTACTTCCTGTTTCCTACACCTCTTTCCTTCTCACCGTTTCCTGCATCTCTTTCCTTTTTGCCTGTACATTCGTATCTCACTTTTTTTCTTGCTCGTCTCCTCTCGACAAACCCTCTAATATCTTTGCGCTATTTAAGACTTCATTTTTCCTTCCTTGCCTTTTACCTCTATCACCCTGTTCAGACATAAACCCTCTGATTTTTCACTTCCTTCATCTCATTACTTATGCCATCGATTTGTTCACTTCCTTTTCTCCTTTTAATAGCTACTCCACCTTCCTACTGCTGCCCACCTTGTTCACACAATCATCGCTTATATGGTCTTCTTTTCTTCTCCGTCCACTCAGAATCTAAGATTACCATGTATCATTATCCACCATTTTCTTCATTCAGTCTAAATCTCATTGTTCTTCTAACATTCTGCAGGTCACTCTCCTTACCCCTCATATACTCTGGCACCATACTTTCACATAATTAAAAAAAAAAAATTCATAGAATTGTTGGTTATTTCTTATTTCTAAATTTTCTTAAATCTGAATCCAGTACATATGTGTGGTAAATCCGTTTGAACATAAATTATACGTAAATGTACTCAGTGCGAATCAATTTATCAAAATCAGTCCAGTTGCTTCCACATATTCTATATTGCTTTAAATATCATTTCATCAACAACAAGAACAGAAAACTGGTACAAAAATAACTTATTCATTTTTTATAGATTACCACTTTTGTACACTATTATATTAAATGCATTTATAGAACTTTACTTTCAAAAAATTTCGCTAGATAAAATAAATAATTTAGAAAAATTCTTTAAAACAACATCCTTTAAAATTACATTTATCGTTTGTTTGTTTTTTTTTCACTTCTCCAACATCACATATTAGCTTGTTCTTGAAGAATGTTAAGTATACTAATTTCAGAATTTAAGTTTTCTTCATCAAGATTACCTTGTTTTTTTTTTTTTTTTTTATTTAGGCTTTGGCTTATTCAACCTTCTTGCCATTGAATTTTATTTGTCAAATTATATAAAAAATTTACATATAAATTATAATTATTCTAATAAATACAAATAAATTGATTCTTTAACAAATTAAAATTAAAATTAAATATATAACAATAAAATTTTATAACTTATATTACACTTCTATATTGTTTTCAAACACAAAGTTTATTACTATTTCTGCTGTTTCTTCATTTGTCATTAGATATGATATGTTGACTGGAAACTGTGTAATAATACATAGTTTATTTAAAAGTCTATCAATTTGTGATGTTAAGAGATTACACCCTAGTATTATATGGTCCAAAGAACCTTCTTCTCCACATCTACAATTAGGTGTGTCTTTTAGCTTTATTTTGTATAGATGAGCTGGACATCTAGAATGCCCAGATTTCATTCGACAATTTGTTGAAATATATCTCCGTGAATGATTTTTATTAAACCATGTGGTTGCTGGAATTTTTTGATTCGCTGCAAAAAAACATTTTCCGGTATTTTGACTTTTCTCATTATATATATTCTGCCATTCTGCCATACAATTTTCTTTAATTATTTTTTTTGAATCATTTATTGACCAATTTATTTCGATTATTTCCCCATTTACACAAGCTTCTTTGGCAAGTTTGTTAGCCATTTCGTTTCCTTTTATTCCTACATGTCCGGGAATCCAAATAATTTTAACATTGATATCTCTTTTTTCCATTTTTAAAAGATATTCTTTAATTGAGTATATTTTGTAATTGTTATTGTTTTTGAATTTATTATTATTTAAAGATACACAAACACTACGAGAATCAGTGAAGATTAATATATTTTTATTGTCAGTGTTTTGTATTATTTCTAGTAATTTAATTATTGCTGTTATTTCTGTATTATAAGAATTTGTGATGTTGTTAAGTTTGTATTTATACTGTTGATCTGTATTATGATTGTAAATGCCAATTCCTCCAGTTTTAGAGTTTTTTTCGAATGAACCATCGGTAAACCATATATTCCAGTTTATATCATCTTTTGTTATATATTCCATATATTTTTGATAAGTTATTTCCTTACTTTCATTTTTCTTGAACAAATTTATTTCTGTATGTATTGTTGTCATGCTTATTTCTAATGGAAATTTGAAAAAAGGTATAGTGTTATGTACCTCTAAGTTTAAGTTATTATATCTATCAAAACTAGTTAAAAGTGCCGGTTTTTTATGAGTTGTCCAATATGGTTTATTATAAAGAACATATAGTTTAGATAATCTTGTATTTAAGGTTTTAATGTTTTTACAAAAGAAACTGTCTGATATTTGTTGTATTCTGATATTTACCGGAGGAATATTAGTTTGATAGTTGAGGATTTGGATTGGTGTTAAGATATACCTATGTTTTCTAATTTTTCTTTTAATATTTTAAGATTAACATTGTCATAAGCTGCTTCAATATCAATGAAAGCAGCTATCATGTAATGATTTTTACTGTATGTTTTTTGAATATCGATATTCAATATGTTTAAGTTATGCTGCGTACTTCTTGATTTTCTAAAAGCAAATTGTAACTCAGGTAATCTTTTATGATGTTCGAGATACCATTCCACTCTGTTTTTGATTATTGTTTCCATAGTTTTGCCCATACATGATAGTAAAGTAATTGGTCTGAATGATTCTTCTTTGTTTGGATCTTTTCCTGGTTTTAATATAGGAACCACGATATGTTTTTTCCAATCTAATGGTATATCAGCAGTGTTTAATGAGAGATTATATATTTGTGTAAGATGATTTATTGCATTGTCAGGTAGGTTCTGTATCATTTTGTAATTTATTCTATCAAATCCTGTGCTACTGTTTTTATTATGATTTAACGCGAAATTTACTTCATTTATATTTATGTTATTATCTAAGAAATTATCTTTTATGGTGATGGTGGTGGTAATATTTAAGTTGTTGTTCTGTGGAAATTTTTTATTAATGAATTCTTCTATTAAATTTTCATTATCACTTATCCTTTTAGTACTATAGCTTTTGTTGTTAATTTTTCTTATATTATTCCAGACAATGTTAGTTGTTGTGTTTGGGTTTAAATTCTCGCAGAAATTCTGCCATTCTATTTTTTTCCTGGCTCTAAAATATCGTCTGGTTTTAGCTTGATGTTTTTTATAATTTAAATAATTTGCCATTGTCATGTTTTTATTAAAAATAGTTAATGCTAATTTTCTTTGAGCTATCATTTTATTGCACTCTGTGTCCCACCAAGACGGTTTTATTTTATTAGAAGTTATATTATACAATCTGGTAGATGGAATATGTATGTCTGCCGAATTATTAATAACATCTCTAAATTGGTTGTATTTGTTTTCAACATATTGAGGATTACTTGTGATTCCATTTGTGATAAGGTTTGAAATTCTGCTTTCTATTTCAAGACTATATTTCTCCCAATCTGCTTTTCGGAAATTTCTCCTCGTTAAATATTCTGATGTAGGGTACCGGTCTTTATTTTTGTCATTCAGACAAAAAAAAATTGGGTAGTGATCACTACCCAAGCTATCTGCCAGAACTTGCCACGAAGTAATTTGTTGGTTTAATGTTGAAGATACAATCGTTAGATCCAATATACTGTCCCTAGTCCTAGAATGGCTAACCCTTGTTGGTTTGTGGTCATTTATTACCAGAAAGTTTTCGTTTTCTATGAATTGGTATAGTTCATTGCCTTCGTAAAAACTTCCTGGACAATTTATATCCCAGGCGAGATGTGAGGCATTAAAATCTCCGGCAAATATCACAGGTAAAGATATTTGTTGATTTATATGTGTCCAGTTTAAATTAGATATTTTGTGATTTGGTTTAGCATAAATGGATAATATACATATTTCTTCAATTCTGTTAAGTTTTATTGTTATTGCTGCAATTTCTAATGAGTAAATGGGTTAATTATTATAAATCTTTTGTATTTTACGGATTTATGTATTAAAATTGCTACACCTCCATGTGGGTCAAGATTACCTTGTTCTTGCAGTAATTTAGCTATACTTACTTCAGTATTTAAAATATCTGGATGATTTTCATCCATAACTTGTTTTCTTACATTATTCACTTGTTTAAACAACTTTAATGCTTCATCAAGATTACCTTGTTCTTGCAGTAATTTAGCTATACTTACTTCAGTATTTAAAATATCTGGATGATTTTCATCCATAACTTGTTTTCTTACATTATTCACTTGTTTAAGCAACTTTAATGCTTCATCAAGATTACCTTGTTCTTGCAGTAATTTAGCTATACTTACTTCAGCATTTAAAATATCTGGATGATTTTCATTCATAACTTGTTTTCTTACATTATTCACCTGTCTAAACAACTTTAATGCTTCATCAAGATTACCTTGTTCTTGCAGTAATTTAGCTATACTTACTTCAGTATTTAAAATATCTGGATGATTTTCATCCATAACTTGTTTTCTTACATTATTCACTTGTTTAAACAACTTTAATGCTTCATCAAGATTACCTTGTTCTTGCAGTAATTTAGCTATACTTACTTCAGTATTTAAAATATCTGGATGATTTTCATCCATAACTTGTTTTCTTACATTATTCACTTGTTTGAACAACTTTAATGCTTCATCAAGATTACCTTGTTCTTGCAGTAATTTAGCTATACTTACTTCAGTATTTAAAATATCTGGATGATTTTCATCCATAACTTGTTTTCTTACATTATTCACTTGTTTAAACAACTTTAATGCTTCATCAAGATTACCTTGTTCTTGCAGTAATTTAGCTATACTTACTTCAGTATTTAAAATATCTGGATGATTTTCATCCATAACTTGTTTTCTTACATTATTCACTTGTTTGAACAACTTTAATGCTTCATCAAGATTACCTTGTTCTTGCAGTAATTTAGCTATACTTACTTCAGTATTTAAAATATCTGGATGATTTTCATCCATAACTTGTTTTCTTACATTATTCACTTGTTTAAACAACTTTAATGCTTCATCAAGATTACCTTGTTCTTGCAGTAATTTAGCTATACTTACTTCAGTATTTAAAATATCTGGATGATTTTCATCCATAACTTGTTTTCTTACATTATTCACTTGTTTGAACAACTTTAATGCTTCATCAAGATTACCTTGTTCTTGCAGTAATTTAGCTATACTTACTTCAGTATTTAAAATATCTGGATGATTTTCATCCATAACTTGTTTTCTTACATTATTCACTTGTTTAAACAACTTTAATGCTTCATCAAGATTACCTTGTTCTTGCAGTAATTTAGCTATACTTACTTCAGTATTTAAAATATCTGGATGATTTTCATCCATAACTTGTTTTCTTACATTATTCACTTGTTTGAACAACTTTAATGCTTCATCAAGATTACCTTGTTCTTGCAGTAATTTAGCTATACTTACTTCAGTATTTAAAATATCTGGATGATTTTCATCCATAACTTGTTTTCTTACATTATTCACTTGTTTAAACAACTTTAATGCTTCATCAAGATTACCTTGTTCTTGCAGTAATTTAGCTATACTTACTTCAGTATTTAAAATATCTGGATGATTTTCATCCATAACTTGTTTTCTTACATTATTCACTTGTTTAAACAACTTTAATGCTTCATCAAGATTACCTTGTTCTTGCAGTAATTTAGCTATACTTACTTCAGTATTTAAAATATCTGGATGATTTTCATCCATAACTTGTTTTCTTACATTATTCACTTGTTTGAACAACTTTAATGCTTCATCAAGATTACCTTGTTCTTGCAGTAATTTAGCTATACTTACTTCAGTATTTAAAATATCTGGATGATTTTCATCCATAACTTGTTTTCTTACATTATTCACTTGTTTAAACAACTTTAATGCTTCATCAAGATTACCTTGTTCTTGCAGTAATTTAGCTATACTTACTTCAGTATTTAAAATATCTGGATGATTTTCATCCATAACTTGTTTTCTTACATTATTCACTTGTTTGAACAACTTTAATGCTTCATCAAGATTACCTTGTTCTTGCAGTAATTTAGCTATACTTACTTCAGTATTTAAAATATCTGGATGATTTTCATCCATAACTTGTTTTCTTACATTATTCACTTGTTTAAACAACTTTAATGCTTCATCAAGATTACCTTGTTCTTGCAGTAATTTAGCTATACTTACTTCAGTATTTAAAATATCTGGATGATTTTCATCCATAACTTGTTTTCTTACATTATTCACTTGTTTAAGCAACTTTAATGCTTCATCAAGATTACCTTGTTCTTGCAGTAATTTAGCTATACTTACTTCAGTATTTAAAATATCTGGATGATTGACATCCATAACTTGTTTTCTTACATTATTCACTTGTTTAAACAAGTTCAATGCTTCATCAAGATTACCTTGTTCTTGCAGTAATATAGCTATACTTACTTCAGTATTTAAAATATCTGGATGATTTTCATCCATAACTTGTTTTCTTACATTATTCACTTGTTTAAACAAGTTCAATGCTTCATCAAGATTACCTTGTTCTTGCAGTAATTTAGCTATACTTACTTCAGTATTTAAAATATCTGGATGATTGACATCCATAACTTGTTTTCTTACATTATTCACTTGTTTAAACAAGTTCAATGCTTCATCAAGATTACCTTGTTCTTGCAGTAATATAGCTATACTTACTTCAGTATTTAAAATATCTGGATGATTTTCATCCATAACTTGTTTTCTTACATTATTCACTTCTTTAAACAACTTTAATGCTTCATCAAGATTACCTTGTTCTTGCAGTAATTTAGCTATACTTACTTCAGTATTTAAAATATCTGGATGATTTTCATCCATAACTTGTTTTCTTACATTATTCACTTGTTTGAACAACTTTAATGCTTCATCAAGATTACCTTGTTCTTGCAGTAATTTAGCTATACTTACTTCAGTATTTAAAATATCTGGATGATTTTCATCCATAACTTGTTTTCTTACATTATTCACTTGTTTAAACAACTTTAATGCTTCATCAAGATTACCTTGTTCTTGCAGTAATTTAGCTATACTTACTTCAGTATTTAAAATATCTGGATGATTTTCATCCATAACTTGTTTTCTTACATTATTCACTTGTTTAAGCAACTTTAATGCTTCATCAAGATTACCTTGTTCTTGCAGTAATTTAGCTATACTTACTTCAGTATTTAAAATATCTGGATGATTGACATCCATAACTTGTTTTCTTACATTATTCACTTGTTTAAACAAGTTCAATGCTTCATCAAGATTACCTTGTTCTTGCAGTATTTCAGCTATACTATTTTGAGTACTTAAAGTAGAACTGTCATGAGCTCCCATTAGTTTCATAGATTTAGCATATACCTTATTTAACAACTGTAGCGCTTCATTCAGTTTTCCTTGTTTGTGTAGGATAACAGCTATATTATGCTCATAACCAAGGATGTATATCTGATTGAAATATAAACCTTGCTTAGTCAATTCATATATTTCCTTAAACAATTTCATTGCATCATCAAGGCTACCTAGATCCTGTAACACTAATGCTATATCACGCTTGACAGTTACGATGTCCTTATGATTTAAATCCTTGGTTTTACTTTCTTCTATGTGAACTTCTTCAAATAAAGCTAACGCCTGATTAAGATGTCCTTGATCTTAAAGAACTTTGCCTTTGCAGCGTTTAACGTCTAACAAAATGGATTCAACACAGACATCTTGTTTTAATATTTTCTGTATATCGTTTAACAACATTAACGCATCTTTTAGCCTCCCTTGTTCACGAAGAACTATCGCTCTATATATTTGAGTATTTAACGTACTGGGATTATTAGGACCTTTTGTTGCCTTTCTTCTATAGTACACATCGGTGAACAAATTAAATGCATCATTAAGTTTCCCTTGATCTTGAAATAATGCAGCCATAGTCTGTTGAGTAGTAATAGTGGCAGGATAACTGGATCCCATGAACTCTCTGAACGATCCAATAACATCTGAACATAATTCTATTGCCTTATTGAATTTGTGCTGATGTCGAAATACTAAAGCAATATCTATTTTAATCGATAGAGTACTGTGGTGATAAACTCCTACAATCTGTTGCCTTTTGTCATACACTTCATTTAGTATTTTAAGAGCTTTATCAAGTTTGTTTTGATGCAGTAATATCTTCCCCATACTGTGTCTAGTGGTTAAAGTAGCCAGATTATTAACACCAAATATTTTCAATTTAACGTCGTATATTTCACTAAATAGCTCTAGTGCCTTATCAAGGTTACCTTGACGTTCTACTACAATGGCTATATTCTGTTTAGCTCTTAAAGTAGCAGGGTCATCAGGACCTTTACATTCTGTTCTTACACCATGCACATAATTAAACTTCTCTAATGCTTCTTTAAGTTTACCTTGTTTATTTAAGACTGTAGCTATATTCTGTAAAGCATTTATAGTACGCAAATCTTTTTTACCAAACAAATTAATTTTAGCGTCGTACACTTTATTAAACATAGTCAGTGCGTCATCATAGTTCCCTTGTTTTTGAAGTATGAATGCCATACATTCACGGGCACTTAAAGTGCCTGGGTAAAGGGCACCCATTATATAGTTCCGACGATTGTACACCTCAGTAAAAGATTTTAAAGCGTCATCAAAGTTTCCTTGTTTTCCAAGAACGACAGCAATATCATAGAGACTGCTAACAGTTTTTAAATCATTAACCCCTAATTTATTTATTTTATCATTATAAATACTTCTATAATTTTGTAAAGCTTCATCAAGTCTATATTCCTTTTCTAGCTCCTTCGCCTTTTCATACAAATTGTTTTCCGACATATTTCTTTTGATTTTTAATATTTGTCGATATTATTAAATTAATAAATTATCGAATAAGTTTTTCCTCTTACTGTTTGCTTTTATATCCGCATTAGCTGAAAAAAATATATATTTATATTGTTTGTATTATAAAACTGTTGAAAAATTTCCAATTTTAATTCCATTTTTAAATTGAACAGGGATTTCAAAACCATGTTTAACAATTGACTAAATACAGCTTTGGAGCGGTTTAAAGGAGATGTTTAATGATTGGTTTTCGTTTTATGATTTATTATTAAATTTATTAAAGCTATTACATAGGGTTGTTTTTTTAAATAATTTTAAATATTTCCTGTTGTCTATGAAAAATGCGCTAAAACTGATACACTGTCATTTCAAGCAAAAAACTTTATCTATATTACGCTATAGATAAAATTTCCACCGGACAAGACTGCTGCCTTAAACATATTTAATTGACATCAAATACTAAAGATGACCCTACACAGGTTGCAACATTATGGCTGACATCCTGTGCTTTTTATAAAGCTCTACTAGATGCTACAACTCATTACAGCGTAGTATAAAGTACGGAGGGACATAAAATGTTCAAAAGCTCACATCCCGGAAAAATAATATCATATCCTATATTATTATATTTTAAATTTGCATTAGATTTAAATCAGATACGAACAAAATAATTTCGATGTTGAGTTCTTGATTCAAAGAGACGGTTAAAGCGCCAAATTATAAAATAACCTCAATAAATTATATTGATTAACAAATAAATGATTTAAAGGGAAAATAATGTGCCTCAGTACCTTATAGAAAAAGACATAAAACACATAAGAAGAACAGCAAGGTTTAGATTAGGAAATGAGGAAAAAGGAAACAGATACTGGGAAAAGAGTGAGGAAAGAAAGTGTAGAGTGTGCGGAGCGGAGGACGAAACACTGGAGAACATTAGGTTTGAGTGTAAGGAAAAAGTAGCGAGCGAAAGGAATATTGGCCAGCTATTAAAGGGAGGCAGTGAAGGAAAGAGGTGGATGGCGGAAATAGTAAGAAAGAAAGAAAAAACAGGAGAATAAATAAACTGAGAATAATGTAAATTTAATTGTAAGTTGAAGTATATGAAATGTATTAAGAATGTAGATTGTAAAGCCGAAAACCGAACAATAAACAATTAATAATAAAAATTAAAGATTTATAAAAATATCTAATAAAGATAATGAAAATTCATCTAACTTATTGAAAATTAAAACCGAGTGCCGTTTAGTGTCGTTTTTCACTAACCTGATAGTAGATCCTCCGTATTTTACCAATTGTTGAAATATCTTGATGATCAGGTACGTAGAGGGTCCATTTTGCAAGTGCATCTCTGTGGGTTCCAGCAAGTGATTTAATTGTCACTCTTGTATCTATATGTTATCAACATGACGGCATCAGCTTTTCAATTTCTTAAACAATTTTCCTTAAACATTCCTAGAAATCTAATCTATTTATGAATTAATTTTAAGTGTTCTATTGTTCTTGAAATGCATTCAACAATTAGTACTTGACAGTAAAACAATACACTTTGATTAAAGCCACTCATACTGCTGTATTTTTATCTAAATTCTTAACAATTAGTCCAGCCGCACAATTTGGAAAATGTAAATAATTTTACCTAAATACACTCTTGCCAACAATAATTTTACAATCCGATGGACTAACAGGTTGGAGGAGACAAAGATTTAATTTTGCTTTTTTATATTTTAATATTTTGGAACTTATTAGATAATACTTTACATAATAAATGTCATTTTAGATATAGTAAAATAAAAATAACGTTATTAATTTTGTTTGTTTGATGAATTTAATTACATTTTCTAAATTTGTTTTATTTCATTTCAGCCACTGGTATTATTTATACCAGTACAAACAAACTTACACAAGCTGGAATGGAATATGGGATAAGTTTATATAAAATAGAATGGAATCCGACACATGCAATGCATGCATCTGCTCCTATCTCTTAAATAATATTTTTTAACATAATTGTTGAAAATAGATATCAATATCCAGTTATTTTAGTATTAGTAAATATTATTATAAACAAATCAAGTGTATTTAACCAAATGAAATGTTTATTAAAATTAACTGAATTATTATTACAATAGGATACAGAACTTATGTAAGTGTTATGTTATTAACGTATTGTTGAGTGTCTTACAGAGTGTGCTGGTTAAGGGTGTGCGTCCTAGTTGAGAGCTGGTAACAGAATGAAGGAGTAAAACTGTTGTTGGTTTAATCTTTATTTCGCCTGCAGAGGCGTGACGGATGGAGTTGCAGTGCCACCACATATACTCCCCCCTGAGTGGCTTTCAAGGGGACTTTTGTAAAGCCTGCTGCACACGTAACGTGTTTTAACCCGGACGGGACGTGCACGGGGCGGAGACGGAACGTGGTATTAGGTAAACACGTACGGGATTTTATACCCACCTAGTGCATACGCACCGTGACAGTGACTCGAAAGCAACGTGCTAGTGTTGTTATTAGGCAAAGATGAATTTTAACATGCCTAATGAATAAAATAAGTAACCCAAACTAAAATGCAAACTAATTTTAACCAAAATCTGCTTTATCTCTTTCTGTCAT
Organism: Panorpa germanica; assembly: GCA_963678705.1. NCBI lineage: Eukaryota > Metazoa > Arthropoda > Insecta > Mecoptera > Panorpidae > Panorpa > Panorpa germanica. The sequence goes on along the minus strand of OY783219.1, from coordinate 60,817 downwards.
ATTAAAAAGTCATAATACTTGATTATATTGATGTAATAAATATCGACATTGTAAAACATGACAGTCTTTATTTATCTACCTGTCTTTTGATTTTAACATAAAAAAGTTAAACTGTAATTGTTACATATTAAGATCTATTGCAAAATTATGAGTGTATATGATGCAATAAATGAATTAAATAAAATTTACAAACGTTTTCAGAGAGCTAATTTGGATCTGCCAAACTCTATAAACATGAATTTGATCTCACTAATTTTTCGTCGTCCATTTTATTTATAATATTTTTATTATTATTATTTATTTATTTATTAAATATGTCCAATTGATAAATACGCACAGTTTACATCGAGTCTTCTTGGTGAGCGCACGTATTTACAATAAACAAAACAATAAAATAAATAGTTATCTTTTTTTTTTGCAAATTATAATATTTTTTTTTCGTGATTTATTTTTTTTTTAAATTATAATTTATATTATTATTAAGTGTTATTAATTAGAAGTGAAGTAACTTCTATTTAATTATCACTGGTTAATTAACAATATAGATATGGAGGTTGAACCTCCCGATAAAAATCCGATCAATAAAAACAACTCTGTGACTAACAAATCAATTCCTACAGATAAAACATCCAGTGATATAACAGAAAACTTAAATAACAATAGTGACAATGTTAAAAAAATATTTAATAATTTATACAACACAGAAACAAAATATGACTCGTATAAAGTAATGATAGTTAAAAATAATAGTGATGGAAATACATTTTTTAGTTCTCTTAAATTAGCAGAGATAATATGTAAAATTAGCAATAAATCTAATATAATAGAAATTAAAAAAGTGGGAAGAAATAGAGTAATCGTTCAATGTGCTAATGCAGTACTAGCTAACGAAATTACCAAATCAACATTGCTGAAAAACAATGGGTATGAAGCGTTTATCCCATTTTACTGGTGCACAAAAGTTGCTATTATAAAAGGTGTTGATATTGAATATTCGGAAGATACAATTTTAAATAATATAGAGTGTCCACCTTTTAAAGTAACGAGAGTGCAAAGGTTAAATCGAAAACTAAGAGTTGACGGAGCTATTAAATATGAACCCAGTACAACAGTGAAATTATTCTTTGAAGGACTTGCTATTCCTGCTTATGTTTACATGTGGAGAGTGAGACGAGCATGTGAACCATTTGTACAACAGACGATACAATGTTATAATTGTTTTAAATTTGGACATGCAGCCACAAAATGTAGAGCAAAAGTAGCAAAATGTAAATTCTGCGGAAGTGAAGATCATCTACGTACTGCATGCACATCTCCTAATCCGACATGCATAAATTGTAAACTTAACCACGAGGCTACAGACAATGAATGTCCTGAAAAAAAAAGACAAATCAAGATAAAAGATCTCATGGCCCAACACAATCTCAGTTTTTATGAAGCAAAATTAGAATTAACAGAAAAAAATACAGACTATTTATACTCAGTAAGAACTCAAAACTCTTTTGAAGCTCTAAACTACAATGAGACTTTTCCCAATATCACTAATAAATACAATAGTATCAACATAATTCCAACATACAAACCAAACCCTTTAACCAGAAGAACTAATACCAGAGTGAATAAATCAAATACAGGTAACTCGTTACAAAGATCTTACAGTCAACCACAACCTACGACATCCACTAAAGAACCAATTCCAAAAAGAAGAAGAGAAGAAAAGAAACCTAACAATGAAGAAAGCGACACATACCTTAAGATAACTAATCAAGGAAAAAACAGAAAGCAAATCAACCAAGAGACACCTGATATTACAATGGAAAACAATGATAATGATACCTGCTATACATCAATATATAATAAAAATAATGATGACAAAATTAAAAATACAAACAAAGACCCAAATATTACATCCCAATCCCTTAGAAGCTACAAGAAACAAATATCTAGTGTACAATGGCCAAACTCGTAAGAAAACATCGATATATAAATTAAGTTTATTTTTAAAAAAATCTATTCACATCACTAAACCTAATCGTTTAATAAATTTACTAAAATATTAAATCAACAATAATTATATAAACGGAGAGAAAATAAAATAAAATAAAATATATAAATAAATCTAACAACAAGACCAAGGACAGATATAAAAATCAATAATTAATTAAAACAGTTAAAATGATAAATTTTATTCAATGGAATTGCAGAGGAGTCAGATATATTAAAGAGGAACTACAACATATGTTACAGAAGCATAACATACATATATGCATACTATCAGAAACGTTTTTAACAAAAAATATCAATTTCAACATCAAAGGTTATTTTATTGAAAGAGAAGATAGGATACAGAATACAAACTATAATCCCCACGGGGGTGTTGCTATCTTGATTCATAAATCTATAAAATATAAACGAGTAATGCTAAATAACCCATTTAATTCGGTCGAAATAGTTGGAATAATTTTAACACATAACGAAACTGATGTAATATGTATTTTATCAATCTATGCTAAACCGAATCATAAACTATCTAATTCTAATTGGTCACAGATAAAACAACAAATAGATGTTCCTGTTATACTTGCTGGAGATTTTAACGCGACTAATCTTGCTTGGGATATAAATTGTCCAGGTAGTCAGTATGAAGGTAACGAATTGTTAGATTTCATAGAAAACGAAAATCTAAATATTATCAACGATGATAAACCAACTAGAGTAAGCAATCTCAGTACAAGGGACAGTATATTGGATCTCACATTGGTATCAATGACGTTAACACAACAAATTACTTCGTGGCAAGTTCTTGCAGATAGCTTAGGTAGTGATCACTACCCAATTTTTTTCTGTTTGAATGACTATAATAAAGACCGTTACCGTACATCTGAATATTTAACGAGGAGAAATTTCCGAAAAGCAGATTGGGAGAAATATAGCCTTGAAATAGAAAGCAGAATTTCAAACCTTAGCACAAATGGAATCACAAGTAATCCCCAAGATGTTGAAAACAAATACAACCAATTTAGAGATGTTATTAATAATTCGGCAGACATACATATCCCATCTACCAGATTGTACAATATAACTCCTAATAAAATAAAACCGTCTTGGTGGGACACTGAGTGCAATAAAATGATAGCTCAAAGAAAATTAGCACTAACTATTTTTAATAAAAACATGACAATGGCGAATTATTTAAATTATAAAAAACATCAAGCTAAAACCAGACGATATTTTAGAGCCAAAAAAAAAATAGAATGGCAAAATTTCTGCGAGAATTTAAACCCAAACACAACAACCAACATTGTCTGGAATAATATAAGAAAAATTAACAATAAAAGCTATAGTACTAAAAGGATAAGTGATAATGAAAATTTAATAGAAGAATTCATTAAAAAAAAATTTCCACAGAACAACAATTTAAATATTACTACCACCACCATCGTAAAAGATAATTTTCTAGATAATAACATAAATAAAAATGAAGTAAAATTCGCGTTAAATCATAATAAAAACAGTAGCACAGGATTTGATAGAATAAATTACAAAATGATACAAAACTTACCTAACAATGCAATAAATCATCTTACACAAATATACAATCTGTCATTAAACACTGCTGATATACCATTAGACTGGAAAAAACATATCGTTGTTCCTATATTAAAAACAGGAAAAGATCCAAACAAAGAAGAATCATTCAGACCAATTACTTTACTATCATGTATGGGCAAAACTATGGAATCCATCATCAAAAACAGACTGGAGTGGTATCTCGAACATCATAAAAGATTACCTGAGTTACAATTTGCGTTTAGAAAAACAAGAAGTACACAGCATAACTTAAACATATTGAATATCGATATTCAAAGAACATACAGTAAAAATCATTATATGATAGCTGCTTTCATTGACATTGAAGCTGCTTATGACAATGTTAATCTAAAAATATTAAAAGAAAAAGTAGAAAACATAGGTATATCTTCCAAAATATCCAACTGGATTATAAACTACTTCCAAAATAGAGAAATAACAGTTAGATACAATAATAAGTTAACTGGTCCTATACTATGTAATCACGGAATTCCACAAGGCTCAATATTATCTCCCTTATTATTCAACATATACACAGAAAAGTTAACAACATTATCAGATAACAACACAACAGTACTGATGTATGCAGATGACATGGTTATTTATAGTATGGGTCATACACAAGATATAGCTCAAAACAGATTACAATCGAAATTAAGAAAACTAGATATTTTATTAAAGGAAATCAAATTAAATATATCGTCAGAAAAAAGTAAAATAGTTATATTTACAAGGCATAGAATAAACTGCAGTCCAAAAATAACCATCAGAAATAAAAATATAACTGTTACTTCAAATACCAAATTTCTGGGTATATTCTTTGATACGAAAAGCACTTGGGCGAAAGAAATTGCACATATTATTAACAAATGTCAAAAAGGCTTAAATTTGATGCGATGTATAGCAGGATACAAATGGGGCGCACACCCAACAACCTTAATAAAAATATATAAAGCTATTGTTAGACCGCATATTGACTATTCTAGTACTATGATCTGCACCGCAAATAACTCAAGATTAAAAAAAATTGAAATTATACAAAACAAATGTTTAAGAATAATATTAGGTGCAATGGTTTCAACACCAATCCAAATCCTCAACTATCAAACTAATATTCCTCCGGTAAATATCAGAATACAACAAATATCAGACAGTTTCTTTTGTAAAAACAGACATAACTCATGTGGCCCCTTAAATACAAGATTATCTAAACTATATGTTCTTTATAATAAACCATATTGGACAACTCATAAAAAACCGGCACTTTTAACTAGTTTTGATAGATATAATAACTTGAACTTAGAGGTACACAACATTATACCTTTTTTCAAATTTCCATTAGAAATAAGCATGACAACAATACATACAGAAATAAATTTGTTCAAGAAGAATGACAGTAAGGAAATAACTTATCAAAAATATATGGAATATATAACAAAAGATGATATAAACTGGAGTATATGGTTTACCGATGGTTCATTCGAAAAAAACTCTAAAACTGGAGGAATTGGCATTTTCAATTATAATACAGATCAACAGTACAAATACAAACTTAACAACATCACAAATTCTTATAATACAGAAATAACAGCAATTATGAAATTACTAGAAATAATACAAAAAACTGACAATAAAAATATATTAATCTTCACAGATTCTCGTAGTGTTTGTGTATCTTTAAATAACAATAAATTCAAAAACAATAATAATAACAAAATATGTTCAATTAAAGAATATCTTTTAAAAATGGAAAAAAATGATATCAATGTTAAACTTATTTGGATTCCTGGACATGTAGGCATAAAAGGAAACGAAATGGCTGACAAACTGGCCAAAGAAGCTTGTGTAGATGGGGAAATAATCGAAATAAATTGGTCAATAAATGATTCCAAAAAAATAATTAAAGAAAATTGTATGGCAGAATGGCAGAATATATATAATGAGAAAAGTCAAAGTACTGGAAAATTTTTTTTTGCAGCGAATCAAAAAATTCCAACAACCACATGGTTTAATAAAAATCATTCACGGAGATATATTTCAACAAATTGTCGAATGAAATCTGGGCATTCTAGATGTCCAGCTCATCTATACAAAATAAATATAAAAGACACACCAAATTGTAGATGTGGAGAAGAAGGGTCTTTGGACCATATAATTCTAGGGTGTCATCTTTTAACATCAAAAATTGATAGACTTTTAAATGATTTATGTAATGTAACACAGTTCCCAGTCAATATGTCCTGTTTAATGACAAGTGAAGCAACGGCGGAAATATTAACAAACTTTGTGATAGAAAATAATATAGAAGTGTAATTTAAGTTAAAATATTTTATTTAGTATGTATTTAATTTTAAGTTTAATTTTTTAAAAGAATCATTTTGTTTTGTATTTATTAGAACAATTATAATTTATATGTAAATTTTTATATAATTTTACAAATAAAAGCAATGGCAAGAAGGCTGAATAAGCCAAAGCCTAAATAAATAAAAAAAAAAAAAAAAGATAAATACGCAACACACATCACTACTTAAAACACGTCCCGTGTGCAGAAGGCTATGCATACGCAGCGGAACCACGTACGGAACGGGCCTCGCACGGGGCGGGACGTGCTAAACATCGTCGTCGACGATATTTTTTCCCGTTCTTTCAACGCCACGTCCCCGTCCCGTCCGTGCACCCGTGATGTATGCACTTTCCTATACATTTTATATGAAACGATATTGTCGTCCCGTTGCGTCCGGGTCAAAACACGTTCCGTCCGGGTTAAAACACGTTACATATGCAGCAGGCTTAAGGTATTTTACGTTGATATGTGCGTATGGGTCTGTCAAGTGTTGAAGTCCATTGATGTCTCTGCATTGGCTGCAATATTGGATCATCTTGGTGATCTTCATCAGTCTTATTAGTGTAACACGGTTTGAGTATTTCGATTAAGATTAATCTTTGTTGAATGTGAAGAAATTTCTTCACATTCAACAAAAATTTTGTAGAATATGTCCGTGATCCTGTTAAGGATTTTATATGGGCCTTGATAAGGTTCTACCGAGGTCACAGTGTAACCAGACGTGGAATTCTTGAGGATGAAAATCCTTGGTTTTGAGTGATGAGCCGTAGTTGTAGGGCGAATTCTGCGCATGAATTCATGCTATTTTTTGACAAATATTTGGGGATCTGATGGTAAATCTGCGGAGACAAAAAAATCGACTAGTATAGCGATTGTACAGCTTTTAAGCCGGATTAGCTTGAAGATCTTCCTTGAAAGAGGTACTTAGTCCAAGTAAGACAGTTGATAATATGTCTTAGATGAACACATGAGAGCTGCTTTGAGTGTTTTGTGTAAACGTTCGACTATTCCGTTGGATTGTGGGTGGTACGGTGAGGTTCGTGTTTTTTTAGTTCCGACTCAAATTGAGTGTCCTGGTCCGTTGTATTGGGATAGGCGAGTCATAATGATATATCTAGCTATCGAATAGTGTTGTGCTGCTACTGGACATCTTGAGAAACGATCAATGATCGTAAGACAGTATGAGTAATCACAGACTTTTGGCAGGAAGATGATGTCGGGATGTACGTGATTGAATCTCATGTCTGAAACATCAATATGGTTTGGCTGTAACCTTGTGTGACGATGAACTTTCGATTGTTGGCACACTAGACATTCTCGGGACCATTGTTCAGCATCTTTTCGGATACCTTGCCAAATAAATATTTCTTTTAGTAGTTTAGAGGTGGTTCGACCGCTGGGATGGACTGTGTTATGTATAGTGTCGAATGCTGCCTTGAAAAGACTGACTGAGAGAAAATATTTTACAATACCAGATGAAATATCACAGTGTATTCTAAATGTATTCGGCTTGTGATCAGTCTTAATTTTGAAGGTTCTGTAGTCGAGAAGATGTTGAAAAAATTTGATGGACGAGTAGATAGTAAGTAATTCGCAATCATAAATTCTGTAACGTTGCTCAGTGAGGGTTAGTTTTCCAGAAAGAATACAAGTGGTTGCCAAACTTCATCGATGAGTTGTTCAAGCTTAGAGCCTGTTGCCGTGGATGAAGCGTGTGCGGTGAGAGTTAGAGGGGCTGTATCTGAAGAAAATGCCAGCAGTGTTACCTCAGATATATTCTGCTTAATGTCAATGAAGTTTTGGTCAACTTCTTCGGTCCATTGAACCTTGGGTGTGTTATTCTTCTTTGAATGTTTCAGATAATTGTTGAGTGTAGTTTGTGTGTGTGCTGCCTGTGGAATGCAGAGCCTGTCGTAATTGACAATGCCGAGAAAACGTCTTAATTCTACTACAATTTCGGGTTTTTTGTAATTTAAAATCGCATCGACACGTTTGCTGATGGGCACGTAGCACTTGGAATTTATGTCATGCCCTAGAAATTCTACTTCTGTTTAACGAATGTGCATTTGCTGATATTGATGCTCAGTAAGTGAGGTTTTAGGCGTTCGAAGAAAATGTGTAGGTGTTTTCCGTGATCTTGTTCATTCTTTACCATGACTAGAATGTCATTAATGTGGATGAAAACAAAATCAAGGTCTCTCAGGATGCATGAACCATGTTGTCCATGAACTGTTGAAATGTCCGAGTTGCGTTCTTGAGACCAAATGGCATTACCAGGTATTCGTAGAGGCCTCATGGAGTGATGATAGCCGTCTTTTGTATGTGATTTGGATGCATGGGCATTTGATGGCTTTATCCAGATTTAGCTTGGAGTATATGCAGGTGTCAGGTAGACGAAGAAAGCAATCTTTGGTCAATTCATTGTTTTTGTTTCTTTGACCATAGGCATGAGGCTGGCATAGAGACTTTTGAATGGTCTCAAAATGCCTTTTTGTAGCACGTCAGATATTTGTCTTTTTGCTGCTGTGGCCTTTTCTCCTGCGAGTTTGCGAGCGCGTGCTGCTCTTGGAAGGCCTTACGATATTCCAAATTCTTCAAGTTCGGTTTCACTATGGGTTTTGTTACTTCTATATATTGCTTAAGTATTTCTTCATAAAGTGAAGAAAGAGTGTGGTTTAGTCTGGAGACGTTGTATGTTTTGGTGGCAAAGGTTTGTCCCTTTGTGATGAGGTTAGTTAATGGATCGATAAGTCGTTAATTTTTTGAGTGTGGTAGTAGATTAAAATGAGTGATGAAATCAGCTCCTAATATTACTATGAGGCATGTATTTTAAGTATGTACCGTTTTGCGTTTTCGCCTTTGCAGCGCTACGGTCGGCGTTCCGCGCTGGTTACCTACATCTCTTGTCTACGCACTGACGCCATTACAGTCTGATTCTTCATTGTATACGTTGTTTACTGAGTGTTTAAGATGCCTCCGACAATCGTGGTCCCGCCGATTGTGAAGTACGGGCTGTTTTACGATTTCTTAGTGCTAAAGGCTTAGTGCTAAAACCGATCGATATTCATCGTGAGATCTGTGAAGTTTACTGACAAAACATTATGAGTGATGGAATGGTAAGGAAATGGGTGAGAGCATTTAAAGATGACCGCACAAATGTGCATGATGAAGAACGGAGTGGGCGTCCTTTGGTCTTTAATGAAGATTTTGTGCAGAAAGTGGAAGAAAAGGTGAGAGAAAACAGACGCTTTACTATTTCATCAATGTGCGACTGGTTTCCTCAATATTCTCGTAGTGTTTTGTATCGCATTGTGACAAGTCAGGCGGCAGAATTTTATGAGGAGGGTATTCAAAAACTGGTGCCACGTTATGACAAGTGCCTCAATATTCACGGAAATTATGTAGAAAAGTAGATTAAGGTACAGGCTTTCATGTAAAAATAAAATTATTGCGATATCTTTGCACGTCTTTTCTTAATTCCAAAACGGTACTTACTTAAAAAACACGCCTCGTATTTGAATGTCGGCGACAATGAAAGTTCAATGAAAGCTTCTGCGAAGATTTAAATTCAAGTTTAGTATCTTGTTTCCGTACGTTTAGATTAACCGTTTGCTGTGTAGTGTATGAGGTTATGTATCTCTGGTTTGTATCTGAGTATACCAACAGGCATAATTGATACTACGGGGCCTGGATCCACTAGAAATCTGATGTGCTTGTGAGTTGATTTATCGTTACCTAAATTAGTTTAACATTACAGGTTTTACTTCATGAAATGCGGCTCTGCTGTTTCTTGGGAAAGCATGAAACAGAGAACTGATACCTGGAGCACTTGTGAGGCTGAATACATAACTTTATTAGAAACCTGTCGTGAAACGATTTATTTAAAGAATTTAGAGTTGAAAATAACAGGTTCTAGTAAAAAAAATTATATACTGTATAATGACAGTCAAAGTGCATTGAGATTGGCTCATAAACTTTCTAAACATATTGATGTACGAGTATGATATAACTTCATCAGAAATGCTGTTAATAATGACATGATTGAAACCGAGTATTTGTCAACTGCTACCATAACGTTGACAAATAGGTATGAAACATTATAAATTTATTAAAACTCTTGGTATTGTTAAAATAATAAATTCATTGTTACATAGTATACATAATTTATATAAGTGTAGAGCCATTTTAATAGATACTGTTTTGTTTCTTATTTTGATATAGTAGGGGGTTAGAAATAGATATTAAAATCAGGTCACTACCCACATCTATTAAATAATATGTGTATCTATTGTCTATCCCCTCTAATCATTGAACGATTGTCTATGGAAAATAAAGACTTACTTCTTAACTGTTAACAACGTGTTTTATTGATTATTAATATTGTTTTAATTTAATTATTATTTATAATATTATTTTATATAATTATATACAGGGTGTCCCAAAATTCAACGATAAGCCGGCACCAGAAGGTGGTCCTGCTCATGACTACACAAGAAAAAAAGAAAAAAAAAATTTATCTCGTTTTGTTTAGGAATTAGAAAAAAAAAAAATTTTTTTTCGAAAATTGAAACACCTTAAGATCTTTTTAACTACCATGACCACAATTTTCCAAATATTTCTGATGTTTTTTTTGTATCGGCAACCTAAATAACACTGCTTTCCACCACAACCATTAAAACTCCCAGAATGCTAGTAGTTTTTGCACAAAATTCAATCAAAATTATTTTTTTCCCTAAAATTTTTAAAGATTTTTACTTTCAGTCAACTTTAACTCATCGTGGTGTAAAAAAAAAGTATGAACACTACTATGGCAAGTTTTTTTAAAAATTGGCGCAACTATTCAGGATTCCAAAATGGTATAAAACTCTAGGAAAACTAACAATAAAAAAAAATTATGCATACTATTTCTAAACAAGAACCATATTTCATAAATTGTTGTTGTTGATAGTTATCACTTTTACAATACCCAAAAGAGGTTTTTTATTGTTGAATGAATTAAAACAAATGGTACAAACAATTTTTCATTCATTTTATAAATTTATTGCATTATTACAATGTTTCAATTGTTTCCCACCGGCATTAATACAGGCACAACATCGCCTTAAAAAAGATTGTTTTTTTCGGACGTTATTACCATTGGATTATATCCACAACGGGTCGCATTTTGCTGTGTTATGCTGCAAAAGCTCAGGGAAGATCACCAATTCTTAGGTAATATTCTATAGTCGGAATAAATAACCTGCAAGAAAGATGGTTATTTAAATCTTCATAACCTACATAGCTGGAGCAATGAAAATTCGCACCTAATGAGACCAGACAAATCCCAAACAAAATCCTAAAACAAATCCTAAACAAAATGAGATAAAATTTTTTTTTCTTTTTTTCTTGTGTAGTCATGAGCAGGACCACCTTCTGGTGCCGGCTTATCGTTGAATTTTGGGACACCCTGTATAATTATAATTTTTTTAAAAATATTTTGTAGTTATAGTTTATCTTAGTGAATAATTATTGAATAATTGAAAACTAAAACGTGATAAACGAAAACTTGAATATTTGATGTGAACAGGCGACTTTTTGATGTGTGACAGAATATTAATAGTGGTCGAAAACCAACATTAGCACCATCTATAAACCAAAAGCATCTGTACAATTGGCAACATATTTCTAATTCGAAATGATAGATATACGAGGTAGTATCCTTCCTATTACCCCCACCTGAAGACATTCTGATTTTATGACTATTATTTATCCTAAAGTGTTTTCTGTAAAATAGTCCTAAGTGGCTTACAACCAGTTATCACAACGAGATCAGCAACGCGTCGAATTTTGACTAAGTTTCACAACACAACACAGTTGCAACACAACTTTTGAATTTTTAAAACCATTGAATTTCAACGTCCAAGAAACCAGTATGGAAAAATATAATCGGTAATATTCTGCACTTATTAAGTATATCATCTGTAATATTATGAAAATGGTTTCAATTTAGCTACAAAAAATTTAATTTTTATTTTATTAATTTCATTTGCTTTTATAAATATAATATTTGTTATAACACAAATATTGTAAAGAAATTTAAGTAATTTTTTAAATAAGTAAATTTTATCTGTTAAGAAAATATATATAATTTGTAAAACTTGATATTTTGAATAACATAATGATTATAACATAAATGATTGCATACACTGAGTTAGTCTCTGAAACAAATAAAACACTTTGTAAATGTGTGTTCGTATTCGGTATAGTATCTTTGTATGAAACTATACCCCAGAAAGAAAGTCTACAAGTTAATTCAAAATGTTCAAGGTTCAAATTTCTACCTCCCATATAGAACGTTCTAACGCAAAACAACTTTTAAGAGAACTACTTTTATTGCGGAAAACTTACCAACATTTACAAATTCCAAATATAAATTATAGCATGAAAATAATTTATATTGTAACAATTAATTTGCACATAATAATTAAACGCTCCAATATTTTATTTTCCGAGTGTGATGTTTTATTTTCCCCGACTCAATATGGGCTGGTGAACCATGTTTTAATTTGTATAAAAATAATAATAATTTGTATACAACATTGATAAAGTTGGTTACCAGGACATCAAATCTTCAATTATTGTTTAATAAATCACAATATTATAGAAAATATTAACAATTAAAATAGTCAAATTTGACCCTTATATCTGTGTAAAGTGAACCAAAGCTATAAAAAATAAAACTGCGTGTGATGATACATTCGATAATTTGTCATCTCTTTTATACTCGTATAACAAACACCCATAACGAGTATGTGTATGAACATCATTTACTACTAATAACTGACTTGTGTATTCCATAAAGTTCTATATAACGATGGTTGTGAAAAGTAAAAATAATCTTGATTAATTATTTTGTCTGTGACGTCATACATACAGCTAAAATAAGTTACAAATCAAAAATGAAAGTTAGTAATGTTGATTAATAAGTTTAAACAAAGAGTTTGTTTTTGGTTTAAGTACTATCACTTTTTCATGGATTTGATTTTAGAGGAACGAGAGTAGAGCGAGGCCGAATGAGGATACCTGGTGATTAAAGACAGTCATCTGGAGGCAAATCGTTTAAGCTATAATACTGAGAAGGAGAAATTGATTTCGAATTTTTCGATGGTAATCGCCATAATGTAATCAGAACATAGATTTGAATTTGAATATTTTATAAATTTATTTAATTTGATTATTAAATTAACATTATTTGTAATAAAGGGGATAATGGAAAACTTTTTATTATTTTCTCTATTCAAAATTAATTTTGGTATTACGCTAAATAAAGACATCGAGGGACAGATCAGCCAATGTATAATTACTACGTCGCCAAATTCAATTAAAATAAATAAGAACTAGAAATATTGAAATAATTATAGCCCTTCACCTCCTTTGAAGTTGAAATCTGCTATAACATAAATAAAACTAATGTTTCATATTATTTATTTTATGTAACATATTTTATGTAATTAAAACCAAATTTCATTTTAATTTAATAATTTTTATTAATATTAATTCCTTAGTTTCATAAAATATACATAATTGTGCTTAGTAGTTAGTGATAACAATACATTCTTAACACTTTAAATTCAACCTTTTACAAATTAAATTGCCAATAAAATGTTGTAACCCGTAGTAAAGTTTGTAATAATTGTAATGTATTTAGTTGAAATTATTTCTATTTATTATTATTTTTAGTTATAAACGGTAACTTTTACATAATTCTTTAAATATTGTGTTACATTTTTTGAGTTTTACAACTTCTACCCCTATTTGGTGCAGCATACAGCATTATTAAGTGAACCACCGACGCTAACACTCTTCTCTTACTTGCCTTCGGTCCCTTCAGATTTGGCATTAGTCTACTTAACGTCATAAGTTATTCCTCGGATTTCTTAGCCGCTTGTATAACATGTTGCTTCATATCTGCATTCCTTCCAATATAGAGCCCCAGGTACTTTAAGTGTTCTTTGGATTTAATTTTCGTTGTGCGTACCTCCAAAGGTATTTCCGTCAGTTTTCTTTCATCATAAAGTACGATTGCCTCTGTTTTTTCCGAATCAAGCTGCAATTGCTTCCTCTCTAGCATCTGTTCAATCCTGTTCAGCGCCGTGTTAGCATCTACCTTTAGTGTTTCTTTAGTTTTAGCTTCAATAATAAGTGCTGTGTCATCCGCGAATCCAATAACTGATGCTCCTTCTGGTAGCGCAATTTTTAGTACCTCGTCGTACAGAATGTTTCATAGTGGAGCCCAAATACCGATTCCTGTAGAACTCCACAGGTTACACTTATTAAATTCCTCTCGACTTCTATCCAGCGGTCCTCTAGATAGGTGCTTATAATTCTTGTCAGGTACTCACTGACTTCAAATTCTTTCAGCGTTTTTATGATTCCATCCCAAGGTGCTGAATTAAAGCCATTCTTGATGTCTAGCGTTACCAACACTCCATATTTCCTGTTCCGGGGCGTTTTATGTTCTCTACCGACCTCTTGATCTGGCTCATAGCATCAATAGTTGACCTTTTCTTTCTGAATCCGTATTGGTTCTTTGAGAGTTTTAGTACAACTTCCCCTGTTATCCTGACTGCTACCAGCTGCTCGAGAACTTTTCCCATGACGTCCAGAAGACATGTTGGTCTATATATATATATATATATATATATGGCAGGTTATAAATATAAATTTTCAGTAGTGTTAATATCGGTTTGTGGGTGGCTTTTATTCCTATTCAACATATTGTTCTCGTATTCATTTTGTGTTCTTCATTAAATTTAATTTTAAAGTTTCTTTACGGAAAAGTCCACGGGCCGCACTTTGGGTTTTCCATTTTATTAACTTATATAGAAGTTTTAGGAGACGAATTCCTAACTCTTCTTTCAAAAAATGTTTTAAGAATGCTTCACTTTTTTTAATTTTAGTGTTGTTTTGAGGATTGCTGTAGTTTCTAATTCTAGTACATTTATTTTAGTATTTAAAATTAATCTGCATGATTTTCATCCATAACTTGATTTCTTACATTATTCACTTGTTTAAACAACTTCAATGCTTCATCAAGCTCACCTTGTTCTTGCAGTATTTTAGTTATACTTACTTCAGTATTTAAAATATCTGGATGATTGGCATCCATAACTTGTTTTCTTACATTATTCTCCTTTTTAAACAACTTCAATGCTTCATCAAGCTTACCTTGCTCTTGCAGTATTTTAGCTATACTTACTTCAGTATTTAAAATATCTGGATGATTGACATCCATAACTTGTTTTCTTACATTATTCACCTGTCTAAACAACTTCAATGCTTCATCAAGATTACCTTGTTCTTGCAATATTTTAGCTATACTATTTTGTATACTTAGGGTAGCACCATCATCACCACCATTTAGATTTAATGACCTATCGTATAGTTTATTTAACAACTGTAGCGCTTCTTTCAGTTTTCCTTGTTTGTGTAGGATAACAGCTATATTATGCTCATAACCAAGGATGTATATCTGATTGAAATATAAACCTTGCTTAGTCAATTCATATATTTCCTTAAACAATTTCAGTGCATTATCAAGGCTACCTAGATCCTGTAACACTAATGCCATATCACGCTTGACAGTTAAGATGTCCTTATGATTTAAATCCTTGGTTTTACTTTCTTCTATGTGAACTTCTTCAAATAAAGCTAACGTCTGATTAAGATGTCCTTGATCTTGAAGAACTTTGCCTTTGCAGCGTTTAATGTCTAACAAAATGGATTCAACACAGACGTCTTGTTTTAATATTTTCTGTATATCGTTTAACAACATTAACGCATCTTTTAGCCTCGCTTGTTCGCGAAGAACTATCGCTCTATGTATTTGAGTATTTATTGTACTGGGATGATTAGGACCTTTTGTTGCCTTTCTTCTGTAGTACACTTCGGTGAACAAATTAAATGCATCATTAAGTTTCCCTTGATCTTGAAATAATGCAGCCATAGTCTGTTGAGTAGTAATAGTGGCAGGATAACTGGATCCCATGAACTCCCTGAACGATCCAATAACATCTGAACATAATTCTATTGCCTTATTGAATTTGTGCTGACGTCGAAATACTAAAACAATATCTATTTTAATCGATAGAGTACTGTGGTGATAAACTCCTACAATCTGTTGCATTTTGTCATACACTTCATTTAGTATTTTAAGAGCTTCATCAAGTTTGCTTTGGTTCAGTAATATCTTCCCCATACTGTGTCTAGTGGTTAAAGTAGCCAGATTATTAGCACCAAATATTTTCATTCTAACGTCGTATATTTCAGTAAAAAGCTCTAATGCCTTATCAAAGTTACCTTGACGTTCTACTACAATGGCTATATTCTGTTTAGTACTTAAAGTAGCAGGGTCATCAGGACCTTTACATTCTGTTCTTACACCATGCACATAATTAAACTTCTCTAACGCTTCTTTAAGGTAACCTTGTTTACTTAGAACTGTAGCTATGTTCTGTAAAGTCTTTATAGTACGCAAATCTTTATTACCAAACAATTTAATTTTAGCGTCGTACACTTTATTAAACACAGTCAGTGCGTCATCATAGTTCCCTTGTTTTTGATGTATGAATGCCATACATTCACGGACACTTAGAGTGCCTGAGTAATGGGGACCCATTATACAGTTCCGACGATTGTACACCTCAGTAAAGGATTTTAAGGCGTCATCAAAGTTTCTTTGTTTTCGAAGAACGACAGCAATATCACAGAGACTGCTAACAGTTCTTAAATCATTGACCCCTAATTTATTCATTTTAGGGGTCCTATATTCCTTTTCTAGCTCCTTCGCCTTTTCATACAAATTGTTAAACGGCATATTTCTTTAAATTTTTAATATTTGTCGAAATTAGAATTAATAAAGTTATCGAATAAGTTTTTCTTCTTTAGTGTATTGTGTTCGGTATTTGTTTGGGTATTGGATTAAATATCTAACTTATTATTTCATTAGCTGAAAAGAAAAAACAAATTTGTATAGTATGTTACAATTACAAGTTACATACATAATATGTAATGTAATATATATATAAATATATATATATATATATATATATATATATATATATATATATATATATATATATATATATATATATATATAGATAGATACAGAGGGAAGCCAGCAAACTCGAACAGATAGTTAAAGAGAAATTTAATACAAAACGGGAAATAAAAGAGATATCAGCTAGACTGAACCAGTACGTAGGCAGACTGAAATCAGACAATATCCATAACAAAATCAGCAGCCTGATGGTGAACGTATCCTCTGTTGAGACACAAACTCAGGCCATCATTGAAACAAGTGGGACAAAAATGGTGGACTCCATCTGTGACAACATTGCGGAGATGGCAGAACCAGGCAAAAAGAGCCAAAATAGGGAAGTGGAAACACAAACGGACTTCACAACAGTATGCCAATGCGCGCCTAGCTTAGAGGAGAGAATACTGAAGCTAGACCAGGTGAATACAAGGGAAGCAAAAGCGAACGAACTTCTTGCATTAACTCAAAGTGAATGGATGGAAACAAATTTTAAAACCACTAAGATGGCAAGAGGCGGAATCCTTCAGTTGTCCAAAGACAAGGATCTGATCCTGGTAGTTGACTCTGAGGTAGACGAGAATAACCCTCTTGTAAGGCGAGTAGGAGCAAGGGTGCCGTAGATAGAGGAAAGAGTTAAGAGAAAGTCGGTACAACCAGGCGAAGTTGTGTGCATGAGGAATAGCAGTGCAATAATAGACGAGAGTAGAGACAAGGAAATGGATGTAAGCTACACATATCTGGCGGGGTTGACAGGAGTAGTGATTGGGAAAGAAAACATCAATGATATGATCATGCTACTGGAAAAAATTAAAACCATCTCGGCAAGGGAAGGAAGAAAGGAAATTGTATTTGTCTGCTTAAATGATGGACTGGAGTTCCATCTCAAAAAAATAGTAGAGCTGATGCTCAGGGAAGAGGGGTATAATATTACAATATACACCAGAACCGAGGAGCAAAAAGTGCAGGAGGGAAACCGACAAGCATGGCAAAAGGCAGCAAGAAATGGACACAAAAACAGCAAGGAAACCCTTGTTGTTAAACCGCGGGAAGCCGGTAAAACATATGTGGATATAGTCAAGGAGCTAAAGAAAAATATCGACATAGATAAACTGGACGTGGAAATAAAAAGCATTGCAAAAACAAAGGAGGGATACGTAAAACTAAGTCTAGTAGGTGGACAAAGAGGAAACGGAGAGTCATTAATGGAAGCTGTGCACGAAAAAATGAAAAATTCAGTGGAAGCTGAACTAGTACATAAACAAGTATTGTAATCATCGACATAGATGAAGCCACTAATGAGGAGGAAGTAGTGGACTCTATAGAAATGGAATTAAATGACTCAAAAATTGGGAGGAAAGACATTACCATTACTATGTCACAACAGGCTAACAGTAGGGGACTAAGATACGCAAACATAATGCTACCAGTCGAGGGTGCGCTTAAGCTGGTAAGCAAAAAAAGAATTAGAATAGGATGGATGAGATGCAGGGTAATAGAAAGATTAGCCCCAGTTAAATGTTTTAAATGCCAGAACTTTGGACATTTCGCGAGCTCATGTAACAACAAGGAAGATACGAGCGATAAATGCCTGAGGTGCGGAGAGATAGGACACAAGGCCAAAGAATGTGTAAACGAAGTGTATTGCTGGGCCTGCAAAATAAAAGGACATAGTGCGAGAGATATGATTTGTCCTAGATACAGAAAGCTATTGAGAGAATCGCGGAGAACCAGGATTGATCCAAAAAAAGTAAATGAGGATTAAAATGATGCAAGTTAATGTAGACCGGGGAGTAGCAGCGTTCGACTTAGTACATAGTACCTGCTTCAATAAAAACATAGATGTTGCTATAGTAGCTGAACCCAACAAGAATCAAGCTAGTAGAGGTTTCTGGTTTAAAGACCTAAACATCGACGCAGCAATTAGAATATTCAACAAAAAAGTTAATGTTCTTAAATGCGACACTGGGCAGAAAGGCTTCATATGGGTAGAATTAGAGAAATTCGTAATATACTCGTGCTATGCATCACCCAATATACCAGAGCAAGAATTTGTAAAGTACCTCCAGCGCTTGGGGGAAAACATTAGGAAGCAAAGCAAAGAGGTGATCATAGCAGGCGACCTAAATGCGAAGTCTCTAACATGGGGCTCTACCGTCGAAGACAAGAGAGGCCGAGCGTTGATGGAATGGATGGCCGAGCATGCAATGGTGATTCACAACAAAGGCAATGATCCAACCTTTGTGAGGAGGCAAAGCAGCTCTCACATAGACGTCACAATAACCTCTGAAAAACTCGCTGACAAGATAATGGGGTGGAAGGTATCGGACGAAGAAAATCTCAGCTTCCATAGGAACTTATACTTTGAAGTAAAGCTGGGGAACACTGAGAGGAAACAAATGACGGTAATGAAGTGGAGAGTACAGAAGGAAAGACTGCCCGTCTTCGCTGCGATCCTGGAAGAGGATTTTGGAAGAGTTCCAATAATAAATGCAAACACCTGCATAGAAATGATTAGGAGAGCGGCAGATCAGACGTTTACAAAAAATGGTCCGGGAGGTAAACGGAGCCCAGTATACTGGTGGAACAACAAAATGGCGCTTCTCAGAAAGGAATGTCTCACAGCGAGAAGGAAGTTAACCAGAGGAAATAAAAGTAGGGTCTGCACAGAGGAAGAAAAGGTAAGCCTAAGGAACACCTACAGGAAAACGAGGAAGGCGCTTAAAAATGAAATCATCGCAGCAAAGCAGGAGTCATGGAAACGAATCTGTGAAGAAGTTGACCGAGACATCTGGGGCATGGGATACAAAATAGTGTGCATGAAGTTCAGTACAATGCCACAGATTAAGATTGGGAAAGAAAAGCTAAAAGCAGTCGTTAGCGAATTATTTTCAACACGCAGGGAGAGACATTGGGCAGAGGATAGTCCCATAATAAGTGCTATTCCGTATTTTTCGAAAGAGGAGCTCGGTACAGCAGTAGAACGTATAAAAAGTGGAAAGTCTCCAGGACCGGACCAAATCCCACCAGAGCTAATCAAAGCGGCGATTACCAAAGTTCCGAATGTGTTCCTTAAGGTGGTCAATCATCAACTGGAAGAGGGGGTTTTCCCCAAAGTATGGAAAACTGCAAAGCTAGTACTCATACAAAAACCTAAAAAACCAGGAGATGTGGAAGAGAAGTACAGACCGATATGCCTCTTAGACTCGATGGGGAAACTACTCGAACAGCTAATAGCGAAAAGACTGAATGAGGAAGTCGACGACTAACTGTCGGGAAACCAATTCGGTTTCAGGAAAAAGAAGTCCACTATTGACGCAATGAAGAAAATTAAGGAGGTGGTACAAAACATTAAAAAAAGGGCCCATCGAAATAGAAAATACGCTGTGCTGGTCACACTCGCCATCAAAAACGCCTTTAACACTGCGCCATGGGAAGGCATCATGGAAGCGCTAGAGCAACTCAATGTCAGTAAGTACCTTACAAAAATAATAGGCAGCTATCTAAAGGACCGATCTATAATAGTAGATGGAGAGCAGATGAGGGTTACATGTGGAGTACCACAGGGCTCAGTGCTAGGACCACTGCTGTGGAACATCTTGTACGACGACGTACTGAAGACGAGACTACCAGAGGGTGCAACAGTACTCGGATTTGCGGATGATACAGCGCTCATAGTAGAAGCAAAGACTGAAGAAATACTAACAGCTCATACGAATCTAGCCCTAAACAGAATAGAGCAGGCGATTGCCAGGAAACAGCTGCAGCTAGCGGCGGAAAAAACGGAGGCTATTGTATTATATGGGGGTAGAAAGATGAGAGAGGTCACAGTCGAGGTGGGCGGGATGAGCATCAAAACCAAAGAGAGCCTCAAATATCTGGGAGTACACATTGGTAGAAACAATGACATGAGGAAGCACGTCACCAAAACGGCGCGGAAAGCTGAGCAAACAATGATGGCACTTAGCAGGTTAATGCCAAATCTAAGTGGACCTAAAGCCAGCAAAAGGAGGATCCTAGGGGCGGTGGTCCACTCAATAATGTTGTACGCGGTACCAATATGGGGAGAGATAATGTACAAAAAGAAGTACAGGAACATCCTAAGTGGAGTGCAGAGAAGGCTGGCAATTCGGGTGGGCAGCGCCTATAGAACTATTTTGGCGGAGGCGATTCAGGTGATAACCGGGATAGAACCTCTAGAACTAATGGTAGCAGAACGGGGAAAAACCTTCCCAGAAGGAGAAGCCCAAATAAAAGAGGCAAAAAAGCAAACGGTGAACAAGTGGCAAGAAGAGTGGGAAAAAAAGAACGGAAAGGCAAAATGGACTAAAAAACTTATCAAAAACGTGGAAAAGTGGAATAACCGGAAGCATGGGGAAGTACACTACAACATCACCCAACTTCTAGGAGGGCATGGCTGTTATGGAGCCTATCTAAATAGATTCCACAGAATGCTGGTATTGCGGTGATACGGATACACCAGAACATACGTTCTTTAAGTGTAAGCAATGGACAATGGAAAGAGAACGGGCGCAGCGCATCACTCAAGCGACTCTCACAGTGGACAATACTGTAGACGTAATGCTGTCCAACGAAGAACACTGGAATGCCATCCGCGACTTTGCTACATCAGTAATAAAGAAAAAGGAAGCGGCAATGAACAAAAAATAGAGTAAGAGCAAGACCCAGGTCACAGACTGTGGGCTAGAAGAAGAGAGGGGGAGTTTTAGTTGGTAGGCGCCCTCACAAGAGAGTAAATCCAACACTTCCTGCTAAGGGATTGCAGGAGTAAGTCTTGCGGAAGATTTCTCCTCCTCACCACAAAAAAAAAAAAAAATATATATATATATTTATATATATATAATATATAATATATATATATATATATATATTTATATATATATATATATAATATATAATATATATATTAACTATAAAGTTATAAATGTAAAATAAAAAAAAAAATATAAAGTTATATATATAAAAGTTATATATATTAACTATAAACAATAGTATACCACTAACCTGGTAATATACCTCTTTGCACTTTTACTAATTGAAATAGACTAAAGATCAATTGAAAGTCTAATTTGCAAATGTATCATTGTGTACTTTAACAAAGAACTTTTATGTCTTTTTATCTATGCTATCAAAGAGATGGATCAGCATTCCTACTAATTTATTTTATTGCAACGAAAATTGCTTGGCTAATTGATTACAATAACTGCTTTGATATAATGTCAAATATAAAATGATCAATATAGATTAACAAAAAAGGATGTTTGACAGAGTTTCGATATAATAAGATATAATATTCTGTTATATTGCGAATAAATAAAATGCTTGAACCTTTATAATAAATAAAAAGTGTAGTAGGAGCAAAAAAAATTAACTTTTGCAATGTGAAATTAAACCCATTAATTTACACAAGCAATACATTTTAACCAATTATATATTTTCCATTTTGTACGATTACCTTTTGCCATCCATATGAAACTTCATGATTCCGTTTTGATAACTTCAAAATAAATGGTAAAACTTATATTACAAGGTCAGTACTATATAGGGGATTCGCACTCAAACTCCAATAATGATCCATAGTTAATAAAAATGTTTACAGATTTGCACGGTCTTGATGCAGTACGCTTCTGATAAAGGACGCTTCTTTTTGATTGCTTCCTCTATTATGTTGGTTCATCACGTTTGAATCATATTTGGTTTTCATTGAAGTTTTCGTAGATTTATTTTTCATCATCAAATGCTCAATCAAGTATCTGTAAATTGATAACTCTCATTTCTAGCAGTGCTTCAAATACGCATCATATATTATAATGTCCCAGGTGTATATTTATATTCTTATATTCTTATATTCTTATATACTTATATTCTTATATTCTTATATTCTTATATTCTTATATTCTTATATTCTTATATTCTTATATTCTTATATTCTTATATTCTTATATTCTTATATTCTTATATTCTTATATTCTTATATTCTTATATTCTTGTATTCTTATATTCTTATATTCTTATATTCTTATATTCTTATATTCTTATATTCTTATATTCTTATATTCTTATATTCTTATATTCTTATATTCTTATATTCTTATATTCTTATATTCTTATATTCTTATATTCTTATATTCTTATATTCTTATATTCTTATATTCTTATATTCTTATATTCTTATATTCTTATATTCTTATATTCTTATATTCTTATATTCTTATATTCTTATATTCTTATATTCTTATATTCTTATATTCTTATATTCTTATATTCTTATATTCTTATATTCTTATATTCTTATATTCTTATATTCTTATATTCTTATATTCTTATATTCTTATATTCTTATATTCTTATATTCTTATATTCTTATATTCTTATATTCTTATATTCTTATATTCTTATATTCTTATATTCTTATATTCTTATATTCTTATATTCTTATATTCTTATATTCTTATATTCTTATATTCTTATATTCTTATATTCTTATATTCTTATATTCTTATATTCTTATATTCTTATATTCTTATATTCTTATATTCTTATATTCTTATATTCTTATATTCTTATATTCTTATATTCTTATATTCTTATATTCTTATATTCTTATATTCTTATATTCTTATATTCTTATATTCTTATATTCTTATATTCTTATATTCTTATATTCTTATATTCTTATATTCTTATATTCTTATATTCTTATATTCTTATATTCTTATATTCTTATATTCTTATATTCTTATATTCTTATATTCTTATATTCTTATATTCTTATATTCTTATATTCTTATATTCTTATATTCTTATATTCTTATATTCTTATATTCTTATATTCTTATATTCTTATATTCTTATATTCTTATATTCTTATATTCTTATATTCTTATATTCTTATATTCTTATTTTCTTATATGTTTATATGTTTGGTTCAAATTTTGTATGGCATCTCGAAAACGGCTCCAGGGAAGTTTTTCAAAATTGCCTATTTCGTAGAGAAAAAAAATTCTAAGACCTTTGGCGTCCCCGGATTTTTCCCTGAATTTCCTGGAAACCCGTAATTTTGGAAAAACTGGAAAAAAAGTGATCCCTTTTTTGCTGTATTACTTTCAAGTCGTAAAAGATAGAAAGTTGAAATTTTGCATGTGTATTAAGCTATTTAATGCTGACATTTCTCAAAAATTAGAATTTCAAAAATAGAAAAAGGGGGGGTTGAAGAAATTCGGGGGCCCGGTAGGGAACTTTGGAGAAAGTTCATATTCTGGATTGTAGAATAATTAAGTATATTATTAATAAAAAAAAATTCAAAATTTCAAAATTTTATTTGGGGGCACGGGGGCAGTATTTTCCGAGAGTAAAAATTGTGCTAGAAAGTTGAAATTTTGTATATAGGCTAACCTTGGTAACTTATTTACGAATCGAAAAAAAAAATCCCAAATTTTGAAAAAAAGTTGGTCAAATAACGCATAAATTGAAAATATTTTTTATTTTGATAAAAAAATAATATTTTTTTAGTCAATTTATATGTGTGTATATGTGCGCGAGTTTATTTATTATTTCAATTTAAAAATAGAACAGTTAAATATGAAATTTAATTACGAATTATTTTATTGGATTCAAATGATACACGCCAAAAAGACGTCGCATTGCGACGGGGGTAAACTCAAGTATATTATAATGTCCCAAGTGTATATTATATTCTTATATGTTTATGTGTTTATATGTTTGGTTCGAATTTTGTATGGCATCTCGAAAACGGCTCCAGGGAAGTTTTTAAAAATTTCCTATTTCGTAGAGAAAAAAATTCTAAGACTTTTGGCGTCCCCGGATTTTTCCCTGAATTTCCTGGAAACCCGTAATTTTGGAAAAACTGGAAAAAAAGTGATCCTTTTTTGCTGTATTACTTTTAATTCGTATAAGATAGTAAGTTGAAATTTTGCATGTGTATTAAGGTATTCAATGCTGACATTTCTCAAAAATTAGAAATTCAAAAATTGAAAAAGGGCGGGTTAAAGAAATTCGGGGGCCCGGCAAGGAACTTTGGAGAAAATTCATTTTCTGGATTCTAGAATAATTAAGTATATTATTAATAAAAAAAAAATTTAAAATTTTAAAATTTTATTGGGGGGCACGGGGGCAGTATTTGCCGAGACTAAAAATTGTGCTAGAAAGTTGAAATTTTGTATATAGGCTAACCTTGGTAACTTATTTACGAATCAAAAAAAAATCACAAATTTTGAAAAAAAGTTGTTCAAATATCGCATAAATTCAAAATATTTTTTATTTTGATATAAAAAATGTATTTTCTTAGTCAGTTTGTATGAAAAATTAATTGTTATTAAATGTAAAATCAATATAGGACGAGTTCATTTATTATTTCAATTTAAAAATGGAATTAAATTTTGACATGAAATTCAAGCCACTCATAAAAAACAAACGTCGCTTGCGACGGGGGTAAAAGCTAGTATATATATATATATATATAGATATATATATATATATATATATATATATATATATATATATATATATATATATATATATATATATATATATATATATATATATATGTGGAAAGAAAAAATATATCGAGCATACAAAATAGGCGTAACTATAATACCCGGTCTAAGAAAGTCATAAAGAATGTGATTAATGACGGTATGTTTTAAATAGAAACCAAGTGAAAGGTCGAAGCAATTATATTGTGTGAAACTTTAAACCAGTGACTGAATATGTAAGGGATGTGTTTACTAAAGTTAACCAGGCGTATTCTTGGAAATAATAAAAACAAACCTTTTTAAAGTCAAGCTGAAAACTAATGTAGGACTGAGTATATATTAGCTAGAACTTAAGGTGGTGTATGCATTCATTGTTCTGTATTTGTAAAGTAAACACCAACGTTTATATTGTATCTTTATTGTATTATTATCATTATTATTATCATCGTTATTATTTTATTCAATAAATGTATTAAACCAATTATGTGATTCTTTATCATCCTGACAAACCAACTAAGATATTACATAGTTGAATATTAATTGAATTGACATTTGCCCTAAATTAAATAAGAGTACCTTGATTCCACATCAGATTAGCGGATTGGTTATTGTTTTCCACATAAGAAGTTGGACAGTTCTTGTTTTCCACATCAGGATTGGCATGGTACTCTCGTTTCCACATATATATATATAATACTATACTATATATATATATATATATAATGATAATACTTTAAAGTAAATCTACAAGAAGCATACTTACACCTAAAAAAATATAAACAGGGGTTCCACAGGTAAGTGTATTGGATCTGATGCTATACCTGTACATACTCGGATATTCCCACATTCGACAATAGTTTCGTACTAATAGTACAATTAGCAGTTGAACAAATCAATGACCAATCTCCAAAAAGTTACAAACAACTGTTGTATAAATAAATAATAGTTTAAATAAATAATTCAATGGAAAGATTGAAAATTAAATCAAATGAACCGAAATCAGTTCATATAAACTTTACAAACAGAAAGATGGAGTGCATTCAAATATTTATCAACAATAATATAGTTCCGCACTCAAATACAGCGACGATCTGTACTTCACACATTGGAACGTAAAGCTACGCTGGAAAGACCATGTAAAAGAAAAAGGAACAACTTTATATAGAATACAGAGAACTGGCTGATTGAAAAGAATACCTCTGAGAACTCGTTCGACACATATGCAACAAGAGTTTAATTCAAAGATTTCAGTATAAAGTGCTAAACGTACTATTGTATCAAATAGTGCGACATGTTTCAGTCATAAATTTGGCCGAAATTTGTAGCGCTAAAACTACAATTTATTTTCGTTCAAATTCACAAGGTTGTCTGCTTTCAAAAACAAACAAAATGACGCAGCTTGCTCAAATTAAGACAGTAGTTTATTAATAATGCAGTTGACGGGAGTCACTGTAAAAGTCACTGACTTATAAAACTGCCCTCATACATTCTTTATACTTTTTATTTTTAAATAAATAACCTTACCTAATTTCTTCCTCCTCATCAATATAAACTTCCATCAAATGTTTTGTTTTGCATATGCGATTGTTAGGGTATATTTGAGCGTGTACAGTATATATATTGTGCGGTTATTACATAACTAGACTGACGCTGTAAAACATGTTATTCAATATACCTTCAATATACACCCCTCCTCTATCTCTATAAAGGTCCATGCAAATCTACCATTGTTCCAAACAGTGCGGGAAGTATTTTTCTGTCAGCTCCTTCAGGACGCTTTCTTTTTTACAGCTTCAAATCAAATCTTATTCCTTTTTAATGCAGATTTCACCTTAGGAAACAGACAGAAGTCGCACAGCGCAAGATCCGGTGAATAAGGCGGATGGTCATGTGAAATTTATACGCACTTAACATTTTTCCGGCAAAACAAAAAACAACTCTAATGCGAACGAAGGCTACGGCTGTACTGATTTGTTTACAGAAGCGAGAAAGCGTTCGAAAAGAGAAGACTTTACGATGAACAGCTGTCGGTCTTCTGTAGCAGCGTCAATCTCGTTATTTAATACCCGCACCTGGTATGCATTAAACATATTTGATAGTGACTATGTTGAATAAATATCAAGGCTAAATAAATTTAGGCTAAAAATTACTGACCTATCCCTTAATTGTGCGATATTTTACGTAATAAATATGGCCTACATCTGTAACGCTAAAACTACAACTAAAAATTTAATTTTAATCTCCGTCAACATTTAGAAATTTAATAAAATAAAAACGCCAATAGACATTTATTGATGACATCAATTTCAATCAACAATTAAAAAATCAACCCCAAAAAATGAACCCATTGTCAACAATATTAATAATTTCTACATTTTATGCTAATTAATTGGTATCAATTAAGAATATGATGCGACAGCAGGAAGTATTAAAGTGCTTAAATGTACAAGGCACTGCTATAAGAAAAAATCTAATAATTCACATTTTGCGTGGTAAGATCATTTATTTGAACCGAAACCCTGTATTATTTTTTTTTTATATTCTCATACATTAGTAATTTATTATACACTTTTTAACTTTTTTCAATTAAGTCGATAACCTCCTATAATGTTGACAGTAGCTAAAATGTCGTGGTTACAACGCTCTAAAAACGATATTATATTTTATCTGAATTTCTTTTTAATTTATTTTCAATTTTTCCTTAAGCGATAAATGTACTTATAACTTTTGTGAGTCATTATTCAGTGATGAAATTCGAAGATAATTGATAATGGCAAACTGATTAAAGTTATATTTCATGTTTCAAAAGTTTTATCAGAACAAAAATTTCAACCTGATATGAAGATAACAACTTAATTACTTATAGATAAAATTCTTGAGCTTCTATTCATAATCACTGAATTAAATAAAATGCATTGTATTATACTCTCATAAAAAAAATTCATCAGTGATAAAGACGATAAAGTTTAACGGAACCCCAAAAAAATATATTTGCTGCGAATTATAATTTTATAATTTTAATTTAATTTAATAGTAATTTAATAATTACTTTATATACAGAGCGTGTCGCGAAAACTTTTTTATTTTCATAAAATTCATAAAACAAAACGTATTGGAGATATCATTTTTATTCTTTTTCCTTTACATAAAGGTACATTTATAGTTTTTTTAATTGCTTCTTGAAAATGATACTTAGAAGGTGGCCTCTTTTTTCTACGTTCACCACTAAATTAATCTAGAAATTTCTGGATAGTGGACTCGATATAAGAAATCAGGTATCGGCTTCGACTCCGATTTGAACCCAGTTCAGTTTAGAACATCGTTGGAGACGCATCAATTTGTGATAACAACAGTGTATCAGAGCGGTAGAATGAAAACAGTCTTATTGTTTATTTTAATAAACAAAAACAGGAATTTTAATTTTAAAAACATAAATATCTTCTCGGATGTGGATTCTACCCCGCCTCTCCTGTTTTGAACATAGTTGCTTTCAATCAGCTATTCCGTATCGATATTTCACACTTAATTTTAATCGAAATCATTTTAACTTATTGTCTATGTTATCTTAACAAAGTATGTGTTTTCTATGGCATTTCTAACCACATTCATCGAACTACAACAAAACACTATAGCACCCTTTATCTTTGAAGACAAAACGCATGTATTAAGAATGATGTGATCTCTGATTAAGGATGACGTCGAATTAACTTTTGAGTTAAGCGTGGCCAGTAGGCACTTTCCTTTTCGCTGTACATATATTAGCTATATGGCTATATTCGCTGTCATAAACCGAACGTATAGTTAACTATACGTTGTAATATATACATAAAGACTTTTTTAATTATCTACATTAGTAGTTTTTGAATCTATTACCATCCCGGTACAGACTCCGCTTTGCAGGTTAGAATTACAACCACGTGTTGCGATTCTATTATGCAGCCTAGAACTATTCAATCACTGTTGATAGCTCACAATTTGTAGGTTATATCTCTAACCATCTGTTGAGATCCTAATTTGTAGGTACTTTCCACAATTATAAGTTACAATTAACATCAGCCTAAGGTTGATGTACAATACAACAATATAGTTTCTTTTAAAACGAGTAAACACATAATTTGGTTATTAATAGTTTGTTTAATCACTTATCAAAGTCATAAAATTATATCTAAATAAAGTTAATCAATCTTAATTATATTCACAACAAAATACACTAGATATAATTACAGTACTTAGATTAAAATGTCTCTTCACAATATTATACGTCTCAATACATACTACACAGTTGCAATTGTCTATAGTTATCAGCACAATGATTTCAATGAAAATACACCTTAGTACTAAACATTACACTTGCTGCCTAACTCTTACAAAAACACTGATCAAAATAACAATTATTACACCGTAATAAAGTTAACTTAATTATAAAACACACAATAACGACCATACATAAACTTTATATATTTCTATCGCCATTTGCTTTTATAAAAACTCTCTGTACACATATAACAATCTTTTACTTCTGCCTCGCCCAAAAAACATGTCTCATCACGTTCATAGTTAGCGAACAGTTCCATATACCACGTTCTCTGAGGCGTACGCTCGACACCAAAAAGCGAACGGCTAAGCAATTACCATTGAACGGCTGTAGGGTCTGTCGCTGGTTTATTTATACACTTAAATATACCCCCGTTCTTAGCAAAGATCTCTACCCTAATTTACAGTTTCTTATTTCTATTTCTTAAACTAATTATAATCTAACTTAAAATTACTCCTTAAAAAATAACCCACATACATATAAAGTATACGTTATAACTGTTGGGTACCAATGAATTGGGCTAGAAAACTATGTAAAGAATTCTTTTGTTCAAATAACCTGTTGCAACCTGCAATGAGTTCATAATGTCTTTGATTAAAAATCAGTGTAAAGTGTCTATTCGGAATACCTTAAGTCAGCGGTTCTCAAAGTGTGGGGCGCGACCCCCCCAGTGGGGCGCAATGAAATCTCCGGGGGGCCCTAAGCTTGGTTGAAAAATTAATCAAATTAGCATACAAAATAATAAAGCAAACTTTTAATTTTTAAAACTACAACAAGTGTATAGTTTTTAGTCAACGTCGTAAGAGTGCCGAACATTTTACTTTTTTTAGTTTAACGGCAGTAAAATAATGTGCGTGTACAGCGACATGTTTTCAGTACAGCGCGGGAAATGACTCTCGTGGTAGCTAGCACCTAGCATGCCTGGTTGTTGTACAAGCACATCCTTCACACTGAAGCTCTTTTTATTATTATTACTTTGAGTTACAAATAACAATTATGTACTATAGTAGCTAAAATACCTAAATAAATTATAATTGTTTAAATTATAATAAAGTGATAAAGCATCTATGTACTAAATAGAAGATGTGGATTCGAATCTACACTCGAGCAGACATTTTACTACTAATTTAATATTAAAATATGACCTCATAACAAAAATTATGAACTTCTTATTCTGTTAAACACTATAATGCAACTAAAAACAGAAAAATTTGACAACACTATAAAAGCAAACGACGAAGCACTTGTGCCTTCTTTTCTTCTTCTCTCTGCCTCCTCGGTCGCCATTCCATTCCTTTCATAATACTCCTTTTTTTGTTTCGGGACCCCCCCCTCTCCTTCTTTGTACTTTCCTCTCTTATTTTCTTTAAAATTTAGCTTTCAGCGCTGCTCATATTCTCCTTATATTTTACTGCTCTTCTACCTGCTTCGATTCTTATCTTGTCCATTTTTAGTTCTTTTATTTATACACCTTAGTTATGTAATTATTATTTTTTACATTTGTTTCTAACACTCCAAAGTTTTTAGAAGGTTATTCACTATTTTGCATGAACATTTGTCCATGAGAAAGCTCTATTCGAAGTATTTGTTCACTGTTGTCTCAAAAACAACAAAGTGTTGATTATTCAAAGTGCTGTTTCGAGCTGTTTATGCGAAATGAAAATGTTTTTTTCGTGCGATATGTGACAATGGATGAAACATGAATTTATCACTACTCTTTAGATTTAAAGAATCAGTCAGCTGATCAGCAATCGGAAAAAGCCGTCCTAAGCAACAAACGCAGCGGAAAAGGAATCAATAAAGAATATTACATAGCATTATTAGTGCACTAAAAGAACGAAATCGCGAAAAACGCGTTCAAATAAAGAAGAAAGAAGTGCTCTTTACCAAGACAATGCACGTTGTCATAAATTCATAACAACAATGTTAAAATAGCACTTCGAATTGCTTCCGCATTCACCATATTCTCCAGATTTAGCCCCTAGCGACTATTACTAATGACTCCAATGTAGATGTGATTGTCGAAAGTAAAGCGCATTTCAAAAGGGTTGGACAAATTGCTTTATAAGAGATGCATAGAAATATTAGATGAGCGTTGTAATGAATTTAAGTATCTTAAAGAATATTATCTTGATAAACAAAGCCGAATTTTGTATAAAAGTTTTTATTTTATTAGTCAGCCTACGAAATTATTGAATAATTATTGAGACACATTTTGGATATTTTTACTTGATTTTGAAGAGCAGGCTGTGTGTGTTCTGTCTCAGATGATGTATTAGTGGAAGAGGAGCTAAGGAGAAGGGACAAGGAGATGCAGCAACAGGAAAGAATCGAAAAAATCGAGAAGAGCAATTACAACACAAGATATAAAAGGATTTGGGAGAGAAAGATACAAAAAACATGAAAAGGATTGCCAGATTTAGATTGGGAAACGAGGAGAAAGGAAACAGATACTGGGCAAATAGCGAGGAGAGGATGTGTAATGAGCGGAACGGAGTTCGAAACATTGGAGCACATTAAATTTTCTTGTTAGAAAAAAGTAATGAGCGAGAAGAATATTATGCAGTTATTAAAGGGAGGCAGTAAAGGGAAGAGGTGGATGGCGAAAATAGAGAAAAGGAACAAAGACAGAAAAGTAACGCCAGAGCAGAAGTGATTTTAATCTGAAGTGACAAAGAGACGAAGAGACAAAGAAGAAATGTAATTAAATCTTTTGGAATGTAATTAAGCACAATAATATGCAATTTATGGATTTAAGGCGGAAGAATGTAGTGCCTAATGGCAAAAACAATACAATAAATAATAATAACAATAATAATAACTAAGGTATAAAGTATCAGAAGGGATACGACATTAAATGCTTCTTAAATTTTTTGTAGAACTTTGCCACTTTAATTATCACAGTTCTTTAAATGACTGTTTAAATTGCTTATAGCTGTAATAATATTGCGAAGTTATCATTCTATAAATACTTTCTTTTCTATGTCCTTTTCTTCTAGATCATAAGAACACATTGAAGAAACAATCAAAACAATAAAAATAAATAAACACGTTATCTGGTATTTCAAATAACAATTCTAAATTTTTAAATTTATTGTTTGTATACTACGTCTATGTTGGTAACTCCTTATACAAAATGCAGTAATTGGTTCTGTGATCAATTTTGGGGATGTTTTTAATTTCAGTTGAATGCCCCTAGTAAATATTGTATATAAAACGAATTGTGCTTAGCCACAGCTTTTAACAGATGGCAACACAATAGAATTTCTTAATTTAACACAAAACATATTAAATTCTCAGAAGACATGTGTAACCTAAAATAAGAACCATACATTTACGACCCTTTAATTGTCATAAATCCATAAAGCAATTTAAAGTGAGTGTCCTTCTCTCTCTATTAAAACAGTCTATAATTATTTTTTTTAAAGCTTTAAGTCATACAAAGCATGTTTAATTCAAATGGCTAAGTTAAAACTTGCCTGCGATGCAATTTTTATCTCCTTGGAGAGGAATAATATCTGATCATATAATTTAAAAAATGACTTCAGGGAAGACCTATGATTGTAAAGGAAAGTCTGATAAAATGAAACCATGTAAACTTGAAATCATGTGAACGTGAAAATTTAAATAAAGGTATTCGGTTCCATCCTGAAGAAAAACTGGTTGAAACATACAGAAAAATACAATAATAAAGAAAAATATTAACAAACCGTAAACAATTCAGCGATTGATGTTGAATTCAAATGCAATGATAAAAAAACGAATAATGACACCATTAAATAAAGTCAAACTATTATTTAATGCACAATTAGAAACATTTGGCATATATGATTAAGCTCAAACGTTCCTATAATTAATTCCAAATTAATAAAACTGAAAGAAGAAAGAGAGAATGATTCTATAAGTGATAATTGGTTTCACAACAATTAAAATAAAAAATTTTTGGATATGGAAGAAAAAGCAGATGTTTATGTAACTGATGGAGAAGAATTTAAATACGATTTTCTAATTGGAAAGGATAACATAAAACGATTTAGAATGGTTCAAGATGAAAATATGAAAATCACTCAAAAAAGAGAAGAAATTAAAATAGAAGAAGAAAAAGGTCCTATGAAGGAGGCTGACGATAAAAACAACACTTTTAAGGAGGTGAAAAATGAATAAATCAATCATTGCAAAAGACAATTATGACATATATCATATAATACATAATAATACAGTACGTCCAGTAGGAGATAATTTAGTTTCAATAAAAGAATTTCCCAATACCGAAAACTCAAAAAAAATTATATAATTTCTGGTTAAAGTTAACTTCTATCATGAGTATATACATAAAAGTGCGTTTTAGAACCCTTTCATAATTTGCTTAAGAAAAATCAGAAATTTATTTGGTCTGCAGATTTTCATAAATCTTTTGAAGACATGAAAAACTTATTGTGCTTAAATTCATTCTTAGAAATATTTGATCAGAATTTACAAACAAAAATTAACACAAGATGTATCTTTAGAAGGTATTGGACATTGTTAAAACAAACACAACCAAATGGAAAAGATAAGCCAGTGGCTTACTTCTCAAAAGAAATAAATCAAGTTCAAAAGAAAAAAGACAGTTTATTTAGAATGTTTAGCTATCAACGAAGCAATAAGATACTGGCAATACTGGCTTTAGGTAGGTCGTTTACGGTATATTCTGACCATATACCATTGGAAAATATGAATATTAGCTCTAGAACAGATGACGAATTAAGAGATTTAACATATTATTTATCACAATATGATTTTAAAATTAAAAGCGCTCCAGGAAAAGAAAATATAGAAGCAGATTGCTTAAGCAGAAACCCAGTATTGGGTGCAAATGAGGATACAGATGAACAATTAAAATTGTAAACATGATAAAATTGTATGTTATTGTTGTTGATCAGGAAAACAATGACAACATACAAAATAATAAATCAAAATTAATAACATGACGCAATGTTTACTATAAAAACGTTAGAAAATGAGAAAAAATTCCTTTATCAGAAGATTTCAGTAAAGTACCTATTAAAAATATACATGAAAACATGTGTCATTTAGGTGTAAAGTTGTGATATATGTATAAAAAATAACACGAGAGGACAAAATAAATATGGTCTAATGTCACATTTAAGACCCGCCACAAAACCGTTTGAAATAGTCCCGATAGACACGATTGGAGGTTTTGCAGACTCACGGTCGACGAAAAGATATTTACACCTTCTAGTGGACCACTTCGCACGATATGCTTATATTGTTACCTCTAAACACAAAGTGCTAATGATTTTGTTAAAATGATCAATCTGATACAATTGGAATACTTCTCACCGATCAATATCCGGGAATTACCTCAAAAAAAAAATTAGAACATTTTTTAATGAAAAATCTATACCAATCATTTTCACTGCAGTAAATGACCCGTTTTCTAACGGCATAAATGAAAGACTTTATCAAACGCAATTAAACAAAATTAGATGTAATATAAACGAAAGAAGTAATAAAATGGCATGGACTACAATTGTTCAGAACAGTGTAGATAAATATGATAATTTTAGTTACTGGCTTTGCACTAAAAGACCTGTTGTGAAATAAAAAGAAATGAAACAGAAGTTAAATGGATAAGAGATTGAAAAATAGCATTTGAAAATTCAATTAAATCACTATGGTATATTTAGAGAATGGAAACAAACTAAATAGAAATAAATTACATGATCTGAAGGTTGGTCCATTTAAAGTTATTGAAAATATATCAAATTCAATATATAAAATTATTACAGGACTTAAAAAAACAGAGTCAAATCTTTTTCATACCACAAAACATATACCAAACCTACACAAAAATAGAAATAAGATAAAATTTTATTTAGTTTAATATAAGATTGTAAAATTTAGATTTAGTTTTAATTACTTAAGTATAGATAAACGAATATTTTGGACAAAATTTTCTTCGTTCTGGGGAAGATCTAAAGATTATATTTCTTTGGTTAGTAGAACCTCGTCTATTGGTAAAACATAGATGATGATATGAGGAATAACGGCAAGACAGTTGATATTTGGAGTTGACAGAAATCGCTGTGCATATTGTGGGGTTATTATAAAATTAGATAAAAAGGAATTGGTAATTTAAATAATACATTTTAAATGTCGTTTTTTTGATTTCAGAGCAACACATAAGTTTGATTAAAATTTTACAATTCCTACTAAAATTGGAGATATTGTCTTAAATATTTAATATATTAAATGATACAAAATAAAGACGATATTATATTTTATCTGAATCTCTTTTTAATTTATTTTCAATTTTTCCTTAACCGATAAATGTACTTATAACTTTTGTGAGTCATTATTCAGTGATGAAATTCGAAGATAATTGACAATGGCAAACTGATTAGGGCTATATTTCATGTTTTAAAAGTTTTATCAGAACAATCATTTCAACCTGATATGAAGATAACAACTTAAGTACTTATAGATAAAATTCTTAAGCTTCTATTCATAATCACTGAATTAAATAAAATGCATTGTATTATACTCTCATAAAAAAAATTCATAAAACTTAAGTCCCGGTTATTATTTATACAAACAGAGACGGAGTAAAACAGGTCGAGACTCCAGACGATAAAGTTTAACGGAACCCCAAAAAATATATATGCTGCGAATTATAATTTTATAATTTTAATTTAATTTAATAGTAATTTAATAATTACTTTATATACAGAGCGTGTCGCGAAAACTTTTTTATTTTCATAAAATTCATAAAACAAAACGTATTGGAGATATCATTTTTATTCTTTTTCCTTTACATAAAGGTACATTTATAGTTTTTTTAATTGCTTCTTGAAAATGATACTTAGAAGGTGGCCTCTTTTTTCTACGTTCACCACTAAATTAATCTAGAAATTTCTGGATAGTGGACTCGATATAAGAAATCAGGTATCGGCTTCGACTCCGATTTGAACCCAGTTCAGTTTAGAACATCGTTGGAGACGCATCAATTTGTGATAACAACAGTGTATCAGAGCGGTAGAATGAAAACAGTCTTAATGTTTATTTTAATAAACAAAAACAGGAATTTTAATTTTAAAAACATAAATATCTTCTCGGATGTGGATTCTACCCCGCCTCTCCTGTTTTGAACATAGTTGCTTTCAATCAGCTATTCCGTATCGATATTTCACACTTAATTTTAATCGAAATCATTTTAACTTATTGTCTATGTTATCTTAACAAAGTATGTGTTTTCTATGGCATTTCTAACCACATTCATCGAACTACAACAAAACACTATAGCACCCTTTATCTTTGAAGACAAAACGCATGTATTAAGAATGATGTGATCTCTGATTAAGGATGACGTCGAATTAACTTTTGAGTTAAGCGTGGCCAGTAGGCACTTTCCTTTTCGCTGTACATATATTAGCTATATGGCTATATTCGCTGTCATAAACCGAACGTATAGTTAACTATACGTTGTAATATATACATATCAAGTATACGTTATAACTGTTGGCTACCAATGAATTGGGCTAGAAAACTATGTAAAGAATTCTTTTGTTCAAATAACCTGTTGCAACCTGCAATGAGTTCATAATGTCTTTGATTAAAAATCAGTGTAAAGTGTCTATTCGGAATATCCGCCCCTCCCCCCAGTGGGGCGCAATGAAATCTCCGAGGGGCCCTAAGCTTGGTTGAAAAATTAATCAAATTTACTTACAAAATAATAAAGCAAACTTTTAATTTTTAAAACTACAACAAGTGTATAGTTTTTAGTCAACGTCGTAAGAGTGCCGAACATTTTACTTTTTTTAGTTTATCGGCAGTAAAATAATGTATTCTTCGGTTTTAATCAGTTTTAATACTGCATTAAAAAAACAATAATATAAAATAGTGTTCAAAGAAATTATAAGTTTCTTAAATTAAATGTTTGGTAAGTTATACATATATATTCAGTTGCCATTTTATGAAGCATCTTATATACGTTTCTTCATCTACATATGTTTCAACATTTTTCATTCAGAAAGTTGTTTTAATTTTTCCCTTATATTTCAGACACAAAGTTAGACGGTACCCAAAAATTGTTGTAAGGAGAAATAAGAAGAACTTAATTACAAATCAAGATTTGATCTACTGATTTCATTTGATTACTGGTAAATAAAATGGTATCCTTACAAGATATTATTTATAAGAGCTATTACTATATAAATATGTAAAGGACATGTAATTTCATTTTCAGAAACTGTCTCCTAGATAAAACTAAAGCTAAAGTTCAAGCCCAGTATATAGAATAGTGAGTGTATGATTATTTAATGTTTAACAATGTAGGCTAATGTTATATTAACAATTGATCAAAAATAATGCTGCAAATATATTAAATTTAATAAAATTCTTGTATATCTTTTTCTTTCATTATAAATTTGTTTTCTAATAAAAATCGATTTTATTTTTCAAAATAAATACTCTGTTCAAAGTTCCCTCTTAATTTTAATGTAATTTCCCTGACCAATCACAGCAGGGCATAAATTATAATTTATAGCTCCGGTCATAAATCATAAACCGGAGTCGCTTTTATTCAGCAGTGAGCCGTCGTTGCGATGTCCGAAGCTCATAAAAAAGGCCTTTCCTATGAACGACTGAATAGAAAACAAACGCGTTCCAGACAATAAACTCATAATAAGTAAAGAAATGAAGTAGAATTTACTCCAAAATGTTTACTGGGAAATTACAACCTACTTATGATGGCCCATTTAAAGTAATCAGTAGAGCAGCTAAGTATTATACGATACAAACTGTTCGTGGTTCGCGGACCATATTTATTGACAGGCTAAAACCAGCCTACATACTTCAACCTTCCGTGACACCGGAGTTAAATCAGGACTCATCACCTGCGCAACCTGAAGGACCGGGGCCACAATCAATATCAAGAGAAGATCAGCCTTAGCAACCTGAAAAGGAAAATAGAAATACCACCTCAGGTCGTACAATCCGTACTGGGAGGGGAGAACATGTGGTGGATCACATTTCATTTCGCCATTAATGCACAAGTAAACAAGCATACACTAGTTTCAGTAGAACAGACGTCATTTATATACCCAAGCCAAGCTACTAGAGTCATTACAGTACAGTTCAGTTTACATGTGTATAAATAATTCATATCATTTATATTCTTTATATTATTAATTTGTGAATCTATTGTTAACATCTTATTCTCAAATGAAATAGTATTCTATCAAAATAGTGTACCTTCTTATAAATTAAACTAACACGTTAATACATAAATGCATTTACTACAGAAACAAGGATATTGGTAGACTTATACAAAAACATACCAATGATCCTAAAAAATTTGGTAACATGTTGAGCTTACTGTACAACCATCTAGAACACAAAAGAATTAACACAATTCACTAGGGTAATTAAAGCAGTAAAATAGATATAATAAAATATATGTAATATAGAATAGATGATTTTAGTAATTAGATTATCCTAAAAAATAAAATAATAATATAATATATAATGAAACATAATTTAAACACGTAATTCATTTTTTTTAATACATATATAACTTATTTTTTAATTTTATTAACATAGCAATGGGCTGAAAAGTCCCGGGCCTAACACATAGATGGCGCTAGTTTTATTGCTGTCACCTTTTTTCAGTTAATACTAACCTTCAAAAGACAGCTGCTAAAATTTCATGATAAGAGTGACGCTACTTTTGTTATTTTCAAACAATGGATCAAAAACAATTTCGTGTTTTAATTTTACACTGCTTCTTGATGGGAAAAAATACAAAAAGTGAAGTTGCGTGAGTTAGCTGACATCGTAAAGATATCAACAGAACGTGTTAGCTTTATATTGCATGAGCATTTGACTATGAGAAAGCTCTGTTCAAAGTTGGTGCCACGTTTGCTTACTGTTGACCAAAAACGAGAACGTGTTGATGATTCTGTGTTTGGCCATGTTTAAACGTAACAAACCGGAATTTTTGCGTCGATATGTGACAATGGATGAAACATGGATCCATCACTTCACTCTGGAATCAAAACGATCGTCATCTGAGTGGACAGCAACTGGTGAACCTCGTCCAAAGCGCCCGAAAGCACAACAATCGGCTGGAAAGGTTATGGCCTCGGTATTTTGGGATGTGCGTGGTGTAATATTCATCGACTATCTTGAGAAAGGAAATACCATTAACAGTGAATATTATATAGCGTTATTGGAGCGTTTGAAGGCCGAAATTGCAAAGAAACGACCGCATATGACAAAGAAAAATTTTTTGTTTCATCAAGACAACGCACCGTGTCACAAGTCAATAAAAACAATGGCAAAACTACATGAATTGAACTTCGAATTGCTCCCACATCCACCGTATTCGCCAGATTTGGCTCCCAGCGACTACTGCCTGTTCGCAGACCTGAAAAAAATGCTCGCCGGTAAGAAATTTCGCACGAATGAAGAGATTATCGCTGAAACTGAGGCCTATTTTGAGGCAAAAGATAAATCGTTCTACAAAAGTGGTATTGAAATGTTAGAGCGGCGCTGGAATGATTGCGTTGCTCTTGATGGAGATTACGTTGATGAATAAAGCTAATTTTGAACCAAAAAAACTGTGTTTTCTTTGTTAGGCCCGGGACTTTTCAGCCCATGTGTTAGGTTTGGTTATATAAGTACATCATTGTCTGTATCGTTGATCATTAATCTTAAAAAAAATATCGGGAGAAGAGAAGTCATATTTCAAGTGGCAATGAGCGCTGTTTTGTAATTGATGTGACATATAAATTGTATTGAACAGTGTTTAAATTAATTACATTTTTTAACACGGCTAAAAACAACGGTTGTCCGACATTTCTTATTAACTGACGAACTTTGAGCTGCTGAACACATAAACTCGTTAACGAATTTGACCACCCTCCTTTAGCTTTTTAATTCTTGGATATTTATCTCTATTATAAATAGCATGTGGTACTACATATAAGAAAAGTCCATTTCAAGAGAAATAATTAAAAAGTTACACTCTAGATTTAATAATTTACTTTTCTTACTTTTTCGGATTGTTTATGTTTTGCCAATTTTATGATTAATTTGAATGCACTATTTTTTACTCAAGAAAGACAGTCAGGGCCGGATTTACAGGTGTGCAGGTCCTCGGCCACGAAGAAGCGGTGGCTCCAAATTATTTTCCCAATGAAGGAACATTTTTTTTCCTTGAAGTGTTTCAAAAATTTATTCCTTTTATTATCTCTATTGTGGAGGCCTATCAGTATATTTTGTCTGCCATATTACAATCATTATTTCAATTTTTTTTAATTTTTTTTATAGCCTATCGCATTATTTTTTCTCAATTCGTCGTTTTAGCACTATTTCAACTTTCTGTGATAAAAACTGTAAGAGTTATGGGATTTTCATCAAATTTTTTTTGGATTTTTGCTCATAACTCGAATACGCTTCAATAGCAATGTGAACTATAGGCCTAAATCTATGTAAGAAGGCGGTATTCGCACATGTCTAGTACATTGTTTTTTTGTAGCTATAAGATTTCACAAGTAACAGCGATTTTTTTTTAAATATTTTCTGATTCTCAGTCAATTTTATATGGAAAATGGTCAAAATAGCGTAAAACGCATTATTTTTTCTCAATTCGTCGTTTTAGCACTATTTGAACTTTCTGTGATAAGAACTGTAAGAGTTATAGAATTTTCATCAATTTTTTTTTGGATTTTTGCTCATAACTCATATACGCTTCAATAGCAATGTGAACTATAGGCCTAAATCTATATAAGAAGGCGGTATTCGCACATGTCTAGTACATTGTTTTTTTGTAGCTATAAGATTTCACAAGTAACAGCGATTTTTTAAAAAATATTTTCTGATTCTCAGTCAATTTTATATGGAGAATGGTCCAAATAGCGTAAAACGCATTATTTTTTCTCAGTTCGTCGTTTTAGCACTATTTCAACTTTCTGTGATAAAAACTGTAAGAGTTATGGGATTTTCATAAAATTTCTTTTGGATTTTTGCTCATAACTCGAATACACTTCAATAGCAATGTGAACTATAGGCCTAAATTTATGTAAGGAGGCGGTATTTGCACATGTCTAGTACATTGTTTTTTTGTAGCTATAAGATTTCACAAGTAACAGCGATTTTTTTAAAAATATTTTCTGATTCTCAGTCAATTTTATATGGAGAATGTTCAAAATAGCGTAAATCGCATTATTTTTTCTCAATTCGTCGTTTTAGCACTATTTCAACTTTCTGTGATAAAAACTGTAAGAGTTATGGGATTTTCATCAATTTCTTTTTGGAGTTTTGCTCATAACTCGAATACGCTTCAATAGCAATGTGAACTATAGGCCTAAATCTATATAAGAAGGCGGTATTCGCACATGTCTAGTACATTGTTTTTTTGTAGCTATAAGATTTCACAAGTAACAGCGATTTTTTTAAAAATATTTTCTGATTCTCAGTCAATTTTATATGGAGAATGTTCAAAATAGCGTAAATCGCATTATTTTTTCTCAATTCGTCGTTTTAGCACTATTTCAACTTTCTGTGATAAAAACTGTAAGAGTTATGGGATTTTCATCAATTTTTTTCTGGATTTTTGCTCATAACTCGAATACGCTTCAATAGCAATGTGAACTATAGGCCTAAATCTATATAAGGAGGCGGTATTCGCACATGTCTAGTACATTGTTTTTTTGTAGCTATAAGATTTCACAAGTAACAACGATTTTTTTAAAAATATTTTCCGATTCTCAATTAATTTTATATGGAGAATGTTCAAAATAGCGTAAATCGCATTATTTTTTCTCAATTCATCGTTTTAGCACTATTTCAACTTTCTGTGATAAAAACTGTAAGAGTTATGGGATTTTCATCAAATTTTTTTTGGATTTTTGCTCATAACTCGAATACGCTTCAATAGCAATGTGAACTATAGGCCTAAATCTATGTAAGGAGGCGGTATTCGCACATGTCTAGTACATTGTTTTTTTGTAGCTATAAGATTTCACAAGTAACAGCGATTTTTTTAAAAATATTTTCTGATTTTAGTCAATTTTATATGGAGAATGTGCAAAATAGCGTAAATCGCATTATTTTTTCTCAATTCGTCGTTCTAGCACTATTT
The DNA here is from genome assembly GCA_963678705.1 of Panorpa germanica. Taxonomy (NCBI): domain Eukaryota; kingdom Metazoa; phylum Arthropoda; class Insecta; order Mecoptera; family Panorpidae; genus Panorpa; species Panorpa germanica. The sequence goes on along the minus strand of OY783219.1, from coordinate 17,830 downwards.
CAACTTTCTGTGATAAAAACTGTAAGAGTTATGGGATTTTCATCAAATTTTTTTTGGATTTTTGCTCATAACACGAATACGCTTCAATAGCAATGTGAACTATAGGCCTAAATCTATATAAGGAGGCGGTATTCGCACATGTCTAGTACATTGTTTTTTTGTAGCTATAAGATTTCACAAGTAACAGCGATTTTTTAAAAAATATTTTCTGATTCTCAGTCAATTTTATATGGAGAATGTTCAAAATAGCGTAAATCGCATTATTTTTTCTCAATTCGTCGTTTTAGCACTATTTCAACTTTCTGTGATAAAAACTGTAACAGTTATGGGATTTTCATCAAATTTTTCTTGGATTTTTGCTCATAACTCGAATACGCTTCAATACCAATGTGAACTATAGGCCTAAATCTATGTAAGGAGGCGGTATTCGCACATGTCTAGTACATTGTTTTTTTGTAGCTATAAGATTTCACAAGTAACAGCGATTTTTTAAAAAATATTTTCTGATTCTCAGTTAATTTTATATGGAGAATGTTCAAAATAGCGTAAATCGCATTATTTTTTCTCAATTCGTCGTTTTAGCACTATTTCAACTTTTTGTGATAAAAACTGTAAGAGTTATGGGATTTTCATCAAATTTCTTTTGGATTTTTGCTCATAACTCGAATACGCTTCAATAGCAATGTGAACTATAGGCCTAAATCTATATAAGAAGGCGGTATTCGCACATGTCTAGTACATTGTTTTTTTGTAGCTATAAGATTTCACAAGTAACAGCGATTTTTTTAAAAATATTTTCTGATTCTCAGTCAATTTTATATGGAGAATGGTCCAAATAGCGTAAAACGCATTATTTTTTCTCAATTCGTCGTTTTAGCACTATTTCAACTTTCTGTGATAAAAACTGTAAGAGTTATGGGATTTACATAAAATTTCTTTTGGATTTTTGCTCATAACTCGAATACGCTTCAATAGCAATGTGAACTATAGGCCTAAATCTATGTAAGGAGGCGGTATTTGCACATGTCTAGTACATTGTTTTTTTGTAGCTATAAGATTTCACAAGTAACAGCGATTTTTTTAAAAATATTTTCTGATTCTCAGTCAATTTTATATGGAGAATGTTCAAAATAGCGTAAATCGCATTATTTTTTCTCAATTCGTCGTTTTAGCACTATTTCAACTTTCTGTGATAAAAACTGTAAGAGTTATGGGATTTTCATCAATTTTTTTTTGGATTTTTGCTCATAACTCGAATACGCTTCAATAGCAATGTGAACTATAGGCCTAAATCTATGTAAGGAGGCGGTATTCGCACATGTCTAGTACATTGTTTTTTTGTAGCTATAAGATTTCACAAGTAACAGCGATTTTTTTTTAAATATTTTCTGATTCTCAGTCAATTTTATATGGAAAATGGTCAAAATAGCGTAAAACGCATTATTTTTTCTCAATTCGTCGTTTTAGCACTATTTGAACTTTCTGTGATAAGAACTGTAAGAGTTATGGGATTTTCATATAATTTCTTTTGGATTTTTGCTCATAACTCGAATACGCTTCAATAGCAATGTGAACTATAGGCCTAAATCTATATAAGAAGGCGGTATTCGCACATGTCTAGTACATTGTTTTTTTGTAGCTATAAGATTTCACAAGTATCAGCGATTTTTTTTAAAATATTTTCTGATTCTCAGTCAATTTTATATGGAGAATGTTCAAAATAGCGTAAATCGCATTATATTTTCTCAATTCATCGTTTTAGCACTATTTCAACTTTCTGTGATAAAAACTGTAAGAGTTATGGGATTTTCATCAAATTTTTTTTGGATTTTTGCTCATAACTCGAATACGCTTCAATAGCAATGTGAACTATAGGCCTAAATCTATGTAAGGAGGCGGTATTCGCACATGTCTAGTACATTGTTTTTTTGTAGCTATAAGATTTCACAAGTAACAGCGATTTTTTTTAAAATATTTTCTGATTTTAGTCAATTTTATATGGAGAATGTGCAAAATAGCGTAAATCGCATTATTTTTTCTCAATTCGTCGTTCTAGCACTATTTCAACTTTCTGTGATAAAAACTGTAAGAGTTATGGGATTTTCATCAAATTTTTTTTGGATTTTTGCTCATAACACGAATACGCTTCAATAGCAATGTGAACTATAGGCCTAAATCTATATAAGGAGGCGGTATTCGCACATGTCTAGTACATTGTTTTTTTGTAGCTATAAGATTTCACAAGTAACAGCGATTTTTTTAAAAATATTTTCTGATTCTCAGTCAATTTTATATGGAGAATGGTCAAAATAGCGTAAAACGCATTATTTTTTCTCAATTCGTCGTTTTAGCACTATTTCAACTTTCTGTGATAAAAACTGTAAGAGTTATGGGATTTTCATCAAATTTTTTTTGGATTTTTGCTCATAACTCGAATACGCTTCAATAGCAATGTGAACTATAGGCCTAAATCTATGTAAGGAGGCGGTATTCGCACATGTCTAGTACATTGTTTTTTTGTAGCTATAAGATTTCACAAGTAACAGCGATTTTTTTAAAATATTTTCTGATTTTAGTCAATTTTATATGGAGAATGTGCAAAATAGCGTAAATCGCATTATTTTTTCTCAATTCGTCGTTCTAGCACTATTTCAACTTTCTGTGATAAAAACTGTAAGAGTTATGGGATTTTCATCAAATTTTTTTTGGATTTTTGCTCATAACACGAATACGCTTCAATAGCAATGTGAACTATAGGCCTAAATCTATATAAGGAGGCGGTATTCGCACATGTCTAGTACATTGTTTTTTTGTAGCTATAAGATTTCACAAGTAACAGCGATTTTTTTAAAAATATTTTCTGATTCTCAGTCAATTTTATATGGAGAATGGTCAAAATAGCGTAAAACGCATTATTTTTTCTCAATTCGTCGTTTTAGCACTATTTCAACTTTCTGTGATAAAAACTGTAAGAGTTATGGGATTTTCATCAAATTTTTTTTTGGATTTTTGCTCATAACTCAATTACGCTTCAATAGCAATTTGAACTATAGGCCTAAATCTATGTAAGGAGAGGCGGTATTCGCACATGTCTAGTACATTGTTTTTTTGTAGCTATAAGATTTCACAAGTAACAGCGATTTTTTAAAAATATTTTCTGATCTCAGTCAATTTTATATGGAGAATGTTCAAAATAGCGTAAATCGCATTATTTTTTCTCAATTCGTCGTTTTAGCGCTATTTCAACTTTCTGTGATAAAAACTGTAAGAGTTATGGGATTTTCATCAAATTTTTTTTTGGTTTTTGCTCATAACTCGAATACGCTTCAATAGCAATGTGAACTATAGGCCTAAATCTATATAAGGAGGCGGTATTCGCACATGTCTAGTACATTGTTTGTTTGTAGCTATAAGATTTCACAAGTAACAGCGATTTTTTAAAAATATTTTCTAATTCTCAGTCAATTTTATATGGAGAATGTGCAAAATAGCGTAATTCGCATTATTTTTTCTCAATTCGTCGTTTTAGCACTATTTCAACTTTCTGTGATAAAAACTGTAAGAGTTATGGGATTTTCACTAAATTTTTTTTGAATTTTTGCTCATAACTCGATTACGCTTCAATAGCAATGTGAACTATAGGCCTAAATCTATATAAGGAGGCGGTATTCGCACATGTCTAGTACATTGTTTTTTTGTAGCTATAAGATTTCACAAGTAACAGCGATTTTTTTAAAAATATTTTCTAATTCTCAGTCAATTTTATATGGAGAATGTTCAAAATAGCGTAAATCGCATTATTTTTTCTCAATTCGTCGTTTTAGCACTATTTCAACTTTCTGTGATAAAAACTGTAAGAGTTATGGGATTTTCATCAAATTTCTTTTAGATTTTTGCTCATAACTCGAACTATAGGCCTAAATCGATGTAAGGAGGCGGTATTCGCACATGTCTAGTACATTGTTTTTTTGTAGCTATAAGATTTTACAAGTAACAGCGATTTTTTTAAAAATATTTTCTGATTCTCAGTCAATTTTATATGGAGAATGTTCAAAACAGCGTAAATCGCATTATTTTTTCTCAATTCGTCGTTTTAGCACTATTTCAACTTTCTGTGATATAAACTGTAAAAGTTATGGGATTTTCATCAAATTTTTTTTGGATTTTTACTTATAACTCGAATACGCTTCAATAGCAATGTGAGCTATAGGCCTAAATCTATATAAGGAGGCGGTATTCGCACATGTCTAGTACATTGTTTTTTTGTAGCTATAAGATTTCACAAGTAACAGCGATTTTTTTAAAAATATTTTCTGATTCTCAGTCAATTTTATATGGAGAATGGTCCAAATAGCGTAAAACGCATAATTTTTTCTCAATTCGTCGTTTTAGCACTATTTCAACTTTCTGTGAAAAAAACTGTAAGAGTTATGGGATTTTCATAAAATTTCTTTTGGATTTTTGCTCATAACTCGAATACGCTTCAATAGCAATGTGAACTATAGGCCTAAATCTATGTAAGGAGGCGGTATTCGCACAAGTCTAGTACATTGCTTTTTTGTAGCTATAAGATTTCACAAGTAACAGCGATTTTTTTAAAAATATTTTCTGATTCTTAGTCAATTTTATATGGAGAATGGTCAAAATAGCGTAAAACGCATTATTTTTTCTCAATTCGTCGTTTTAGCACTATTTCAAGTTTCTGTGATAAAAACTGTAAGAGTTATGGGATTTTCATCAAATTTTTTTTGGATTTTTGCTCATAACTCGAATACGCTTCAATAGCAATGTGAACTATAGGTCTAAATCTATATTAGGAGGCGGTATTTGCACATGTCTAGTACATTGTTTTTTTGTAGCTATAAGATTTCACAAGTAACAGCGATTTTTTTAAAAATATTTTTTGATTTTCAGTCAATTTTATATGGAGAATGTTCAGAATAGCGTAAATCGCATTATTTTTTCTCAATTCGTCGTTTTAGCACTATTTCAACTTTCTGTGATAAAAACTGTAAGAGTTATGGGATTTTCATCAAATTTTTTTTGGATTTTTGCTCATAACTCGAATACGCTTCAATAGCAATGTGAACTATTGGCCTAAATCTATGTAAGGAGGCGGTATTCGCACATGTCTAGTACATTGTTTTTATGTAGCTATAAGATTTCACAAGTAACAGCGATTTTTTTAAAAATATTTTCTGATTCTCAGTCAATCTTATATGGAGAATGGTCCAAATAGCGTAAAACGCATTATTTTTTCTCAATTCGTCGTTTTAGCACTATTTCAAGTTTCTGTGATAAAAACTGTAAGAGTTATGGGATTTTCATCAAATTTTTTTTTTGATTTTTGCTCATAACTCGAATACGCTTCAATAGCAATGTGAACTATAGGCCTAAATCTATATTAGGAGGCGGTATTCGCACATGTCCAGTACATTGTTTTTTTGTAGCTATAAGATTTCACAAGTAACAGCGATTTTTTTAAAAATATTTTCTGATTCTCAGTTAATTTTATATGGAGAATGTTCAAAACAGCGTAAATCGCATTATTTTTTCTCAATTCGTCGTTTTAGCACTATTTCAACTTTCTGTGATAAAAACTGTAAGAGTTATGGGATTTTCATCAAATTTTTTTTGGATTTTTGCTCATAACTCGAATACGCTTCAATAGCAATGTGAACTATAGGCCTAAATCTATATTAGGAGGCGGTATTCGCACATGTCCAGTACATTGTTTTTTTGTAGCTATAAGATTTCACAAGTAACAGCGATTTTTTTAAAAATATTTTCTGATTCTCAGTCAATTTTATATAAAAAATGTTCAAAATAGCGTAAATCGCATTATTTTTTCTCAATTCGTCGTTTAGCACTATTTCAACTTTCTGTGATAAAAACTGTAAGAGTTATGGGATTTTCATCAAATTTTTTTTGGATTTTTGCTCATAACTCGAATACGCTTCAATAGCAATGTGAACTATAGGCCTAAATCTATGTAAGGAGGCGGTATTCGCACATGTCTAGCACATTGTTTTTTTGTAGCTATAAGATTTCACAAGTAACAGCGATTTTTTTAAAAATAATTTCTGATTCTCAGTCAATTTTATATGGAGAATGTGCAAAATAGCGTAAATCGCATTATTTTTTCTCAATTCGTCGTTTTAGCACTATTTGAACTTTCTGTGATAAAAACTGTAAGAGTTATGGGATTTTCATCAATTTTTTTTTGGATTTTTGCTCATAACTCGAATACGCTTCAATAGCAATGTGAACTATAGGCCTAAATCTATATAAGAAGGCGGTATTCGCACATGTCTAGTACATTGTTTCTTTGTAGCTATAAGATTTCACGAGTAACAGCGATTTTTTTAAAAATATTTTCTGATTCTCAGTCAATTTTATATGGAGAATGTTCAAAATAGCGTAAATCGCATTTTTTTTTCTCAATTCGTCGTTTTAGCACTATTTCAACTTTCTGTGATAAAAACTGTAAGAGTTATGGGATTTTCATCAAATTTTTTTTGGATTTTTGCTCATAACTCGAATACGCTTCAATAGCAATGTGAACTATAGGCCTAAATCTATGTAAGGGGGCGGTATTCGCACATGTCTAGTACATTGTTTTTTTGTAGCTATAAGATTTCACAAGTAACAGCGATTTTTTTAAAAATATTTTCTGATTATTAGTCAATTTTATATGGAGAATTGTCAAAATAGCGTAAAACGCATTATTTTTTCTCAATTCGTCGTTGTAGCACTATTTCAACTTTCTGTGATAAAAACTGTAAGAGTTATGGGATTTTTATCAATTTTTTTTTGGATTTTTGCTCATAAGTCGAATACGCTTCAATAGCAATGTAAACTATAGGCCTAAATCTATGTAAGGAGGCGGTATTCGCACATGTCTAGTACATTGTTTTTTTGTAGCTATAAGATGTCACAAGTAACAGGGATTTTTTTAAAAATATTTTCTGATTCTCAGTCAATTTTATATGGAGAATGTTCAAAATACCGTAAATCGCATTATTTTTTCTCAATTCGTCGTTTTAGCACTATTTCAACTTTCTGTGATAAAAACTGTAAGAGTTATGGGATTTTCATTAAAATTTTTTTTTTGATTTTTGCTCATAACTCGAATACGCTTCAATAGCAATGTGAACTATAGGCTTAAATCTATGTAAGGAGGCGGTATTCGCACATGTCTAGTACATTGTTTTTTTGTAGCTATAAGATTTCACAAGTAACAGCGATTTTTTTAAAATTATTTTCTGATTCTCAGTCAATCTTATATGGAGAATGGTCCAAATAGCGTAAAACGCATTATTTTTTCTCAATTCGTCGTTTTAGCACTATTTCAAGTTTCTGTGATAAAAACTGTAAGAGTTATGGGATTTTCATCAAATTTTTTTTTGATTTTTGCTCATAACTCGAATACGCTTCAATAGCAATGTGAACACTAGGCCTAAATTTATATAAGGAGGCGGTATTCGCACATGTCAAGTACATTGTTTTTTTGTAGCTATAAGATTTCACAAGTAACAGCGATTTTTTTAAAAATATTTTCTGATTCTCAGTCAATTTTATATAGAGAATGTTCAAAATAGCGTAAATCGCATTATTTTTTCTCAATTCGTCGTTTTAGCACTATTTCAACTTTCTGTGATAAAAACTGTAAGAGTTATGGGATTTTCATCAAATTTTTTTTTTGATTTTTGCTCATAACTCGAATACGCTTCAATAGCAATGTGAACTATAGGCCTAAATCTATGTAAAGAGGCGGTATTCGCACATGTCTAGTACATTGTTTTTTTGTAGCTATAAGATTTCACAAGTAACAGCGATTTTTTTAAAAATATTTTCTGATTCTCAGTCAATTTTATATGGAGAATGTGCAAAATAGCGTAAATCGCATTATTTTTTCTCAATTCGTCGTTTTAGCACTATTTGAACTTTCTGTGATAAAAACTGTAAGAGTTATGGGATTTTCATCAATTTTTTTTTGGATTTTTGCTCATAACTCGAATACGCTTTAATAGCAATGTGAACTATAAGCCTAAATCTATATAAGAAGGCGGTATTCGCACATGTCTAGTACATTGTTTTTTTGTAGCTATAAGATGTCACAAGTAACAGCGATTTTTTTAAAAATATTTTTTGATTCTCAGTCAATTTTATATGGAGAATGTTCAAAATAGCGTAAATCGCATTATTTTTTCTCAATTCGTCGTTTTAGCACTATTTCAACTTTCTGTGATAAAAACTGTAAGAGTTATGGGATTTTCATCAAATTTTTTTTGGATTTTTGCTCATAACTCGAATACGCTTCAATAGCAATGTGAACTATAGGCCTAAATCTATGTAAGGAGGCGGTATTCGCACATGTCTAGTACATTGTTTTTTTGTAGCTATAAGATTTCACAAGTAACAGCGATTTTTTTAAAAATATTTTCTGATTCTCAGTCAATTTTATATGGAGAATGTTCAAAACAGCGTAAATCGCATTAATTTTTCTCAATTCGTCGTTTTAGCACTATTTCAACTTTCTGTGATAAAAACTGTAAGAGTTATGGGATTTTCATCAAATTTTTTTTGGATTTTTGCTCATAACTCGAATACGTTTCAATAGCAATGTGAGCTATAGGCCTAAATCTATATAAGGAGGCGGTATTCGCACATGTCTATTATATTGTTTTTTTGTAGCTATAAGATTTCACAAGTAACAGCGATTTTTTTAAAAATATTTTCTTATTCTCAGTCAATTTTATATGGAAAATGGTCCAAATAGCGTAAAACGCATTATTTTTTCTCAATTCGTCGTTTTAGCACTATTTCAACTTTCTGTGATAAAAACTGTAACAGTTATGGGATTTTCATCAAATTTTTTTTGGATTTTTGCTCATAACTCGATTACGCTTCAATAGCAATGTAAACTATAGGCCTAAATCTATGTAAGAAGGCGGTATTCGCACATGTCTAGTACATTGTTTTTTTGTAGCTATAAGATTTCACAAGTAGCAGCGATTTTTTTAAAAATATTTTCTGATTATTAGTCAATTTTATATGGAGAATTGTCAAAATAGCGTAAAACGCATTATTTTTTCTCAATTCGTCGTTTTAGCGCTATTTCAACTTTCTGTGATAAAAACTGTAAGAGTTATGGGATTTTCATCAAATTTTTTTTTGGTTTTTGCTCATAACTCGAATACGCTTCAATAGCAATGTGAACTATAGGCCTAAATCTATATAAGGAGGCGGTATTCGGACATGTCTAGTACATTGTTTTTTTGTAGCTATAAGATTTCACAAGTTATAGCGATTTTTTAAAAAATATTTTCTGATTCTCAGTCAATTTTATATGGAGAATGTTCAAAATAGCGTAAATCGCATTATTTTTTCTCAATTCGTCGTTTTAGCACTATTTCAACTTTCTGTGATAAAAACTGTAAGAGTTATGGGATTTTCATTAAATTTCTTTTGGATTTTTGCTCATAACTCGAACTATAGGCCTAAATCTATGTAAGGAGGGGGTATTCGCACATGTCTAGTACATTGTTTTTTTGTAGCTATAAGATTTCACAAGTAACAGCGATTTTTTTAAAAATATTTTCTGATTCTCAGTCAATTTTATATGGAGAATGTTCAAAACAGCGTAAATCGCATTATTTTTTCTCAATTCGTCGTTTTAGCACTATTTCAACTTTCTGTGATAAAAACTGTAAGAGTTATGGGATTTTCATCAAATTTTTTTTGGATTTTTACTTATAACTCGAATACGCTTCAATAGCAATGTGAGCTATAGGCCTAAATCTATATAAGGAGGCGGTATTCGCACATGTCAAGTACATTGTTTTTTTGTAGCTATAAGATTTCACAAGTAACAGCGATTTTTTTAAAAATATTTTCTGATTCTCAGTCAATTTTATATGGAGAATGGTCCAAATAGCGTAAAACGCATTATTTTTTCTCAATTCGTCGTTTTAGCACTATTTCAACTTTCTGTGATAAAAACTGTAAGAGTTATGGGATTTTCATAAAATTTCTTTTGGATTTTTGCTCATAACTCGAATACGCTTCAATAGCAATGTGAACTATAGGCCTAAATCTATGTAAGGAGGCGGTATTCGCACAAGTCTAGTACATTGCTTTTTTGTAGCTATAAGATTTCATAAGTAACAGCGATTTTTTTAAAAATATTTTTTGATTCTCAGTCAATTTTATATGGAGAATGTTCAAAATAGCGTAAATCGCATTATTTTTTCTCAATTCGTCGTTTTAGCACTATTTCAACTTTCTGTGATAAAAACTGTAACAGTTATGGGATTTTCATCAAATTTTTTTTGGATTTTTGCTCATAACTCGAATACGCTTCAATAGCAATGTGAACTATAGGCCTAAATCTATATAAGGAGGCGGTATTCGCACATGTCTAGTACATTGTTTTTTTGTAGCTATAAGATTTCACAAGTAACAGCGATTTTTTTAAAAATATTTTCTGATTCTCAGTCAATTTTATATGGAGAATGGTCCAAATAGCGTAAAACGCATTATTTTTTCTCAATTCGTCGTTTTAGCACTATTTCAACTTTCTGTGATAAAAACTGTAACAGTTATGGGATTTTCATCAAATTTTTTTTGGATTTTTGCTCATAACTCGATTACGCTTCAATAGCAATGTGAACTATAGGCCTAAATCTATGTAAGGAGGCGGTATTCGCACATGTCTAGTACATTGTTTTTTTGTAGCTATAAGATTTCACAAGTAACAGCGATTTTTTAAAAAATATTTTTGATTCTCAGTCAATTTTATATGGAGAATGTTCAAAATAGCGTAAATCGCATTATTTTTTCTCAATTCGTCGTTTTAGCGCTATTTCAACTTTCTGTGATAAAAACTGTAAGAGTTATGGGATTTTCATCAAATTTTTTTTTGGTTTTTGCTCATAACTCGAATACGCTTCATTAGCAATGTGAACTATAGGCCTAAATCTATATAAGGAGGCGGTATTCGCACATGTCTAGTACATTGTTTGTTTGTAGCTATAAGATTTCACAAGTAACAGCGATTTTTTTAAAAATATTTTCTAATTCTCAGTCAATTTTATATGGAGCATGTGCAAAATAGCGTAATTCGCATTATTTTTTCTCAATTCGTCGTTTTAGCACTATTTCAACTTTCTGTGATAAAAACTGTAAGAGTTATGGGATTTTCACTAAATTTTTTTTGAATTTTTGCTCATAACTCGATTACGCTTCAATAGCAATGTGAACTATAGGCCTAAATCTATATAAGGAGGCGGTATTCGCACATGTCTAGTACATTGTTTTTTTGTAGCTATAAGATTTCACAAGTAACAGCGATTTTTTTAAAAATATTTTCTAATTCTCAGTCAATTTTATATGGAGAATGTTCAAAATAGCGTAAATCGCATTATTTTTTCTCAATTCGTCGTTTTAGCACTATTTCAACTTTCTGTGATAAAAACTGTAAGAGTTATGGGATTTTCATCAAATTTCTTTTGGATTTTTGCTCATAACTCGAACTATAGGCCTAAATCGATGTAAGGAGGCGGTATTCGCACATGTCTAGTACATTGTTTTTTTGTAGCTATAAGATTTCACAAGTAACAGCGATTTTTTTAAAAATATTTTTTGATTCTCAGTCAATTTTATATGGAGAATGTTCAAAACAGCGTAAATCGCATTATTTTTTCTCAATTCGTCGTTTTAGCACTATTTCAACTTTCTGTGATAAAAACTGTAAGAGTTATGGGATTTTCATCAAATTTTTTTTGGATTTTTACTTATAACTCGAATACGCTTCAATAGCAATGTGAGCTATAGGCCTAAATCTATATAAGGAGGCGGTATTCGCACATGTCTAGTACATTGTTTTTTTGTAGCTATAAGATTTCACAAGTAACAGCGATTTTTTTAAAAATATTTTCTGATTCTCAGTCAATTTTATATGGAGAATGGTCCAAATAGCGTAAAACGCATTATTTTTTCTCAATTCGTCGTTTTAGCACTATTTCAACTTTCTGTGAAAAAAACTGTAAGAGTTATGGGATTTTCATAAAATTTCTTTTGGATTTTTGCTCATAACTCGAATACGCTTCAATAGCAATGTGAACTATAGGCCTAAATCTATGTAAGGAGGCGGTATTCGCACAAGTCTAGTACATTGCTTTTTTGTAGCTATAAGATTTCATAAGTAACAGCGATTTTTTTAAAAATATTTTTTGATTCTCAGTCAATTTTATATGGAGAATGTTCAAAATAGCGTAAATCGCATTATTTTTTCTCAATTCGTCGTTTTAGCACTATTTCAACTTTCTGTGATAAAAACTGTAACAGTTATGGGATTTTCATCAATTTTTTTTGGATTTTTGCTCATAACTCGAATACGCTTCAATAGCAATGTGAACTATAGGCCTAAATCTATATAAGGAGGCGGTATTCGCACATGTCTAGTACATTGTTTTTTTGTAGCTATAAGATTTCACAAGTAACAGCGATTTTTTTAAAAATATTTTCTGATTCTCAGTCAATTTTATATGGAGAATGGTCCAAATAGCGTAAAACGCATTATTTTTTCTCAATTCGTCGTTTTAGCACTATTTCAACTTTCTGTGATAAAAACTGTAACAGTTATGGGATTTTCATCAAATTTTTTTTGGATTTTTGCTCATAACTCGATTACGCTTCAATAGCAATGTGAACTATAGGCCTAAATCTATGTAAGGAGGCGGTATTCGCACATGTCTAGTACATTGTTTTTTTGTAGCTATAAGATTTCACAAGTAACAGCGATTTTTTAAAAAATATTTTTGATTCTCAGTCAATTTTATATGGAGAATGTTCAAAATAGCGTAAATCGCATTATTTTTTCTCAATTCGTCGTTTTAGCGCTATTTCAACTTTCTGTGATAAAAACTGTAAGAGTTATGGGATTTTCATCAAATTTTTTTTTGGTTTTTGCTCATAACTCGAATACGCTTCATTAGCAATGTGAACTATAGGCCTAAATCTATATAAGGAGGCGGTATTCGCACATGTCTAGTACATTGTTTGTTTGTAGCTATAAGATTTCACAAGTAACAGCGATTTTTTTAAAAATATTTTCTAATTCTCAGTCAATTTTATATGGAGCATGTGCAAAATAGCGTAATTCGCATTATTTTTTCTCAATTCGTCGTTTTAGCACTATTTCAACTTTCTGTGATAAAAACTGTAAGAGTTATGGGATTTTCACTAAATTTTTTTTGAATTTTTGCTCATAACTCGATTACGCTTCAATAGCAATGTGAACTATAGGCCTAAATCTATATAAGGAGGCGGTATTCGCACATGTCTAGTACATTGTTTTTTTGTAGCTATAAGATTTCACAAGTAACAGCGATTTTTTAAAAATATTTTCTAATTCTCAGTCAATTTTATATGGAGAATGTTCAAAATAGCGTAAATCGCATTATTTTTTCTCAATTCGTCGTTTTAGCACTATTTCAACTTTCTGTGATAAAAACTGTAAGAGTTATGGGATTTTCATCAAATTTCTTTTGGATTTTTGCTCATAACTCGAACTATAGGCCTAAATCGATGTAAGGAGGCGGTATTCGCACATGTCTAGTACATTGTTTTTTTGTAGCTATAAGATTTCACAAGTAACAGCGATTTTTTTAAAAATATTTTTTGATTCTCAGTCAATTTTATATGGAGAATGTTCAAAACAGCGTAAATCGCATTATTTTTTCTCAATTCGTCGTTTTAGCACTATTTCAACTTTCTGTGATAAAAACTGTAAGAGTTATGGGATTTTCATCAAATTTTTTTTGGATTTTTACTTATAACTCGAATACGCTTCAATAGCAATGTGAGCTATAGGCCTAAATCTATATAAGGAGGCGGTATTCGCACATGTCTAGTACATTGTTTTTTTGTAGCTATAAGATTTCACAAGTAACAGCGATTTTTTTAAAAATATTTTCTGATTCTCAGTCAATTTTATATGGAGAATGGTCTAAATAGCGTAAAACGCATTATTTTTTCTCAATTCGTCGTTTTAGCACTATTTCAACTTTCTGTGAAAAAAACTGTAAGAGTTATGGGATTTTCATAAAATTTCTTTTGGATTTTTGCTCATAACTCGAATACGCTTCAATAGCAATGTGAACTATAGGCCTAAATCTATGTAAGGAGGCGGTATTCGCACAAGTCTAGTACATTGCTTTTTTGTAGCTATAAGATTTCACAAGTAACAGCGATTTTTTTAAAAATATTTTCTGATTCTCAGTCAATTTTATATGGAGAATGGTCAAAATAGCGTAAAACGCATTATTTTTTCTCAATTCGTCGTTTTAGCACTATTTCAAGTTTCTGTGATAAAAACTGTAAGAGTTATGGGATTTTCATCAAATTTTTTTTGGATTTTTGCTCATAACTCGAATACGCTTCAATAGCAATGTGAACTATAGGTCTAAATCTATATTAGGAGGCGGTATTTGCACATGTCTAGTACATTGTTTTTTTGTAGCTATAAGATTTCACAAGTAACAGCGATTTTTTTAAAAATATTTTTTGATTTTCAGTCAATTTTATATGGAGAATGTTCAGAATAGCGTAAATCGCATTATTTTTTCTCAATTCGTCGTTTTAGCACTATTTCAACTTTCTGTGATAAAAACTGTAAGAGTTATGGGATTTTCATCAAATTTTTTTTGGATTTTTGCTCATAACTCGAATACGCTTCAATAGCAATGTGAACTATTGGCCTAAATCTATGTAAGGAGGCGGTATTCGCACATGTCTAGTACATTGTTTTTATGTAGCTATAAGATTTCACAAGTAACAGCGATTTTTTTTTAAATATTTTCTGATTCTCAGTCAATTTTATATGGAAAATGGTCAAAATAGCGTAAAACGCATTATTTTTTCTCAATTCGTCGTTTTAGCACTATTTCAACTTTCTGTGATAAAAACTGTAAGAGTTATGGGATTTTCATCAATTTTTTTTGGATTTTTGCTTATAACTCGAATACGCTTCAATAGCAATGTGAACTATAGGCCTAAATCTATATAAGGAGGCGGTATTCGCACATCTCTAGTACATTGTTTTTTTGTAGCTATAAGATTTCACAAGTAACAGCGATTTTTTTAAAAATATTTTTTGATTCTCAGTCAATTTTATATGGAGAATGTTCAAAATAGCGTAAATCGCATTATTTTTTCTCAATTCGTCGTTTTAGCACTATTTCAACTTTCTGTGATAAAAACTGTGAGAGTTATGGGATTTTCATCAAATTTCTTTTGGATTTTTGCTCATAACTCGAACTATAGGCCTAAATCGATGTAAGGAGGCGGTATTCGCACATGTCTAGTACATTGTTTTTTTGTAGCTATAAGATTTCACAAGTAACAGCGATTTTTTTAAAAATATTTTCTGATTCTCAGTCAATTTTATATGGAGAATGTTAAAAACAGCGTAAATCGCATTATTTTTTCTCAATTCGTCGTTTTAGCACTATTTCAACTTTCTGTGATAAAAACTGTAAGAGTTATGGGATTTTCATCAAATTTTTTTTTGGATTTTTGCTCATAACTCGAATACGCTTCAATAGCAATGTGAACTATAGGCCTAAATCTATGTAAGGAGGCGTTATTCGCACATGTCTAGTACATTGTTTTTTTTGTAGCTATAAAATTTCACAAGTAACAGCGATTTTTTTAAAAATATTTTCTGATTCTCAGTCAATTTTATATGGAGAATGATCAAAATAGCGTAAATCGCATTATTTTTTCTCAATTCGTCGTTTTAGCACTATTTCAACTTTCTGTGATAAAAACTGTAAGAGTTATGGGATTTTCATCAAATTTTTTTTGGATTTTTGCTCATAACTCGAATACGCTTCAATAGCAATGTGAACTATAGGCCTAAATCTATATAAGGAGGCGGTATTCGCACATGTCTAGTATATTGTTTTTTGTAGCTATAAGATTTCACAAGTAACAGCGATTTTTTTTAAAATATTTTCTGATTCTCAGTCAATTTTATATGGAAAATGGTCCAAATAGCGTAAAACGCATTATTTTTTCTCAATTCGTCGTTTTAGCACTATTTCAACTTTCTGTGATAAAAACTGTAACAGTTATGGGATTTTCATCAAATTTTTTTTGGATTTTTGCTCATAACTCGATTACGCTTCAATAGCAATGTAAACTATAGGCCTAAATCTATGTAAGGAGGCGGTATTCGCACATGTCTAGTACATTGTTTTTTTGTAGCTATAAGATTTCACAAGTAGCAGCGATTTTTTTAAAAATATTTTCTGATTATTAGTCAATTTTATATGGAGAATTGTCAAAATAGCGTAAAACGCATTATTTTTTCTCAATTCGTCGTTTTAGCGCTATTTCAACTTTCTGTGATAAAAACTGTAAGAGTTATGGGATTTTCATCAAATTTTTTTTGGTTTTTGCTCATAACTCGAATACGCTTCAATAGCAATGTGAACTATAGGCCTAAATCTATATAAGGAGGCAGTATTCGGACATGTCTAGTACATTGTTTTTTTGTAGCTATAAGATTTCACAAGTTACAGCGATTTTTAAAAATATTTTCTGATTCTCAGTCACTTTTATATGGAGAATGTTCAAAATAGCGTAAATCGCATTATTTTTTCTCAATTCGTCGTTTTAGCACTATTTCAAATTTCTGTGATAAAAACTGTAAGAGTTATGGGATTTTCATCAAATTTCTTTTGGATTTTTGCTCATAACTCGAACTATAGGCCTAAATCTATGTAAGGAGGGGGTATTCGCACATGTCTAGTACATTGTTTTTTTGTAGCTATAAGATTTCACAAGTAACAGCGATTTTTTTAAAAATATTTCTGATTCTCAGTCAATTTTATATGGAGAATGTTCAAAACAGCGTAAATCGCATTATTTTTTCTCAATTCGTCGTTTTAGCACTATTTCAACTTTCTGTGATAAAAACTGTAAGAGTTATGGGATTTTCATCAAATTTTTTTTGGATTTTTACTTATAACTCGAATACGCTGCAATAGCAATGTGAGCTATAGGCCTAAATCTATATAAGGAGGCGGTATTCGCACATGTCTAGTACATTGTTTTTTTGTAGCTATAAGATTTCACAAGTAACAGCGATTTTTTTAAAAATATTTTCTGATTCTCAGTCAATTTTATATGGAGAATGGTCCAAATAGCGTAAAACGCATTATTTTTTCTCAATTCGTCGTTTTAGCACTATTTCAACTTTCTGTGATAAAAACTGTAAGAGTTATGGGATTTTCATCAAATTTCTTTTGGATTTTTGCTCATAACTCGAATACGCTTCAATAGCAATGTGAACTATAGGCCTAAATCTATGTAAGGAGGCGGTATTCGCACAAGTCTAGTACATTGCTTTTTTGTAGCTATAAGATTTCACAAGTAACAGCGATTTTTTAAAAATATTTTCTGATTCTTAGTCAATTTTATATGGAGAATGGTCAAAATAGCGTAAAACGCATTATTTTTTCTCAATTCGTCGTTTTAGCACTATTTCAAGTTTCTGTGATAAAAACTGTAAGAGTTATGGGATTTTCATCAAATTTTTTTTGGATTTTTGCTCATAACTCGAATACGCTTCAATAGCAATGTGAACTATAGGTCTAAATCTATATTAGGAGGCGGTATTTGCACATGTCTAGTACATTGTTTTTTTTGTAGCTATAAGATTTCACAAGTAACAGCGATTTTTTTAAAAATATTTTTTGATTCTCAGTCAATTTTATATGGAGAATGTTCAGAATAGCGTAAATCGCATTATTTTTTC